>OX421432.1:11495758-12833758 GCA_949126915.1 Musotima nitidalis | reverse complement strand
TCTGAATTGTAAGTGAATGTAACGACATCATCCCCTGTGCGAGCCGTCGTTGGCACACGTTCCGCCCTGTTCTACACAATGTTGTGCAACATACTGCCACATAATTAAGCTGTGCCCCCACACACTAATGTGTATGATAAGATTGATTGAAGATAACATAAAAGCGTTCAATTTAGTTGTAACAGTTAAGTAAAAAAATGGTAAGTTATAGGTCGTAATGTGTACAGTTTAAGTTCAATATTGTAAAAAAGTATCTATTTCTCTTGGGTCAGGCGATTTCTTTGTACGAGTACGTTTTTACAAAATAAATGTTTATTAATAAGACTACCCGTTGTCTACTCTACATATAGTACAAGCTCTGGTCAATTTGAGCGCTTAATGATATATTTATCCAAGTACGTTTATTGCGAATGTTTTATAAGTATAAAAAAATACTCTGATCAAAATAAATAAAATTTATAAGCATGGAACAGTTGAATAAACAATAGTTTTTTTGTAGATTTGTTACATTATACTTTAACAAGTTGAAATATACTTATATATCTTTATCATCTTTATACTCTATATATACCTCTATTTCTATATCTTTAGACCTACCGGGTCTAAAAAAAATTAAAGGTAACAAAAAAGTTTTAAATCAGTTAGCCAAAATCAACTCAATTTATTTATTAAAAAATATCGAATTTAATCATGCATCAACTTTTAAATACGCTTTCATTTTAAATCAGAGTTTAAAAAGTTCCACGATTAAGCGACTGCGAAAGCAAAACACATTAAAATTAAATTATAGTGTCATCCATCAAAATAATTTAATATGCTCTGATGCCCTCTCTACCCTTGCGATATCAATAGACATCTACATGAGTTTGAACTGCAGTTTATCTTATCTTTGGTGCCGTTGGGGTAGCACTAGCAACGTTTGCAATTTCCATTTGTGAGCGTAAACATTTCCTTAATCACTGTAATGGTACTTAATTGTCTGTTGGCGTTATTAAATAGATTTTAATCTTGTCACGATCATAAAGATTCAGATTACAATTTTATAATATCGTCACAACCATAGACAATTTGTATTCGAAACTCTTTTTGGTTAAGTGTTTTTACTTTTTTATGTCTTGCTAAATATTCAAAATTAGCTGATTAATCATTAATATCACCAAAGCTTAATTTTTTATTAATCAGTACTAAAATTAATTACGTAATTAGGTCGGTCATGTGGCTAATTACAGCCTCAATAAATCTTTTCAATTTGAAGTTGACATTTCTCACTTGAAATAAACGTTAAAAAACCAATTTATTACAAAACTCTTCAAGCTTTCTCTAAACAGTAAACAATATGATTATTTACTAAAGCTTCAATAACAATGCTAGGCTGGATTCAAATGCCAACAAATAATGCGTCCTAAAATTTTAATTTTTTTTTTTTCTAATCTCGATGTTATCACGCAAGTTATGCATCACGCCTATCGTGTGGGAATGCGACAGAGCGATAGGCCAGCTAATTCGATGCAGCTTTACTACTCCCATAAAAGGAATGATAACGATACACTCAGATTTGCATTTTAAGTACCCGAGAAGGAATTATGATATGCAATAACCAGGCCCGTTGTTATGACGGCCGTATATCAAGTGTTATAAGAGCTGTAAAGTTTAAGGCCGCTCCGGTGACGAACTGCCTGGGTATAACAGATATTTTGGAAATGTGAGATGAGCTAATTGATTGGTTCAGTAGACATATTTATAGCAAGCAATAAATTTTAGTGTACTAAATAGATCAATTATTTCATAAATCTATTTATATTACTCGTCTATTGAATCTTGTTATTATTACAAATTTTCAAGTCAAATAGCTGGTTGGGAAATTCAAGTTAAAGACGAGCGAAAATTTGACGACTGGACATTCAAATATATTTCATGAAATAAGATTTTTTTTAAATCAGTACATTATTGTCCCACTGCACCATTATTGTGCACTGTTCACGTGGATCTAGCGCAGATTGGTGAAGGTTTTGATGAAAATGAAATATTTATGCTAAAATTAAAACAGTTTTAATTTCTCCAAAGTGCCCAACTGAAGAAGAGATAATAAACAGCATGATTTAATTTTCCATAAAGCAGAGCAGTTACTGGGTAAACAATCGCCAGTCAACAATTAATTTCATTATGCATTCCCGATGCTGCACCGGTGCGAGTCACATGTGTAAACACTGCACCCTCCCTTAATCATCCGTTGGGATTAATTTTATTGAATGCCAAATGAGCTATGACAAGAGAATCAAACCATCCCACTTTACATTACAGTCAGACTCTATTAATCAAGACATAAAGTCCATTATCCTTTAAATATAAAGAGCGTTAAGTTGGTTCAGTAATTACCCTCTGTACATTGGCTTTTGAGCCCAATTTGTGAATGGGAGTAGTCATTTGTTCGGCCAGTTAGTTAGCTATAAAGGATTATGGCGGTGTACGTAAATGGTGTGCGATTGTGCGTAATACTCTAAATTTTAGATCGTAACGTCAAGCACAATGCACTTGGTATTCCTAACCTAATAAAGTTTGGGCTTTTCACATTGTTTGTGATTTTAGAATTATTACTTTGAAAAAATACTTTGGACTTTGGAAGAATGTTATTAAATTGGTTTTAGCATCCCCTTAAGTTACAAAACTACTTATTTAATATAATGAGTCATAAAATAAACTTCATACAAAGCAATCAACGATTTAGACGATATAATAATGTATGACGCGAGCTTCGATGTACATAATGAAATACTTTAACGGTTGTCAGATTTAACGGTTACTGAATCGGAATGGCGAATAGTCGTATTAGCAAGCAACGCAACTGTTGGAAAGACTGCAACTGTTCGTCTGATGTTTGATACATTAATCACATTGTGTTCGCATGATTTGGTTCGCCAACTTTCACTATAAGCTAAGCGATGAGCGTAACAGTGTCGTTATTGAATTTACACGCTTCATCGACTTAGATCTTATGAGTATCGATTTGTCAAAAAGTATTGTTGCTGAAATGAGTAGTAAAATGTCTATCTTCGTTTATAACGTTGTTATTTATGGTATTTCTAACAGAAGAAGCACAAACTTATCTAGGTTATCACATGAACTATAAGAATTGTCTTTTTATTAATATTTAGATAAAGATTGAACTTGATTTTTCATACATTATAGTAAATACTATAAATGGCATTGTAAATATAAAAATGAAATTCATAAAAAAACTAGCGTTAATAATTATTTAAATCACGTAATTTTTATTAGAAATATCGACTTGTCCGCTGTCAGACTTAGTTTTCACTCGGGATCACCGCGGATTATTTCTAGTAAAAGTTTCATCTTACTATTTTATTTATTACGTTCTTATTTATGTGTTTCATGATTAAATTTTAAGCAACGCAAGTAGATAACTTATTTCAATCCAATGCTCAGTGCATTCAAATTGAACATTTGCCCCTTAATGGTACGTATCACTTACTGTAATACAATTTGGACCCCTATTTCGCCATGATCTACGATCCGGGACATTCGAGGGTGATGATGCCTTCTGACGTGGTCTTTTCACTAAAAGCGTTATTCAAGTTTGATTAGAGACGCGTCATTAACACGAGAATAATAATTACTTTATTGAGTTTCTGCATGCATTCGCATTGTCATTGTTATTTTTGTAATTATTAATATACTTTGTTAAGTTTATGGCTGGTAGTAAAGCTTAAACAGTTAAGTTTAAAATATTGAAATATAATTGTATAGGGTTTCTACCGGTTCTCAGGAGCCCAAGCTAACCTCACCTACAAGTGGTAGGTGTGGTGGTGGTGGTACATAAAAATTCCCGATAAGCCGCAATAGGTTATTACGTGGGACCAACGATAAAACTGGCGAAATGTGGGCGTATAATATGCCTCTGCCTACCTACCTCTTCAGGAAAACAGGCGTGATATTATGTACGTAAATATAATTTGTGTAATGGGGCAAAAAAATCAAATTTCACCTTCAATGTATTTTTTTATTGACTTAAACTGTTATAAAATGTTTTAAAGGGTTAAGGTTGGTTAGCGCCATTGTAGTATATTATGGAATCTTTGGCCATAAATGTTTTTTATTAAGGCTAGGGCTACACAAATATAAGAATAAAAGCTATATAAGAAGGTGGCTTAACGACCATAGGTACTAATAGTCACAGGTAACTGATATGACTTATCTTGCCTTATTACGCTTGATATCAAAAGCTACAACAACATGACACTAAGAGTACGGTCTTATCATTTCCTCTAGCTAAATACGCAACGTTAGAAGCGCTTAGTAGTATTTTTTTATACTAAAAGATATATAAATAAATAAATAAATATTCTCTTACAATCACACCAATTATTCAGTTCCAATATAAGTATCATTAAGAACTTGTGTTATGGATACTAAATAACGGATAAACATACATAAATACTTTTTTTTTTTGTAAATACATACTTAAGATACATAGGACAACACCCAGACCAGAACAAATATTCATGTTCATGCACACAAAGATTTGTCCTATAAGCAGGTCAATATTTTCTAAATTTACCAAATAGTTGTAGAAAAGTTTCAAACAAACAAACATAGGCACAATAGACAGACGTTTAGAATTGCTGAAGCGGTAACTTTGGTAAAACATTTTATGAAGAATAATATTCTCCAGTTCCTGCTTCTCCGCCCTGGCTACTTCTATTCATCATCATCATCACAGCCCATTAACGTCCCACTACTGAGCACGAGCCTCCTCTCACATACCAAGGTGCGAGGGTATTGGGTCATACTCCACCACGCTGACCCAGTGCGGATTGGCGGAGGCAGGTGTATGGCGTCCTGCTGTTAGAATTTTTCAAGCTGCCCATGAGGCCTCTAACATGGCTTAACGACTACCACATTTAGTGATAACCGGGACCAACGGCTTAACGTGCCTTCCGAAGCACGGAAGCGCTCGATATCAAATGCCACACAAACGGTCACCCATCCAAGGACTGACCTCTGTAAACTCTGCTGTATTTTGGTGATCGTTTTCAACCACCGAACACCGCAGAGCTACGAGCTTCTATTACAAAACTATAAATGGAATTAAAGATAATATTTAATAAAGTTCGGACAATTAACTTATAGCTCCTGCGAGTGGGGTAGCACCGAATCCCAACACTCGTCGGTAATCCGATTACACAGATTGAAAAGTCAATCACTTAGCCGGTCGCGCGGCGCAATCAAACGGTCCGCTCTATTACTCGGGATTAAGCGAGGCGACATGTGGACGTATCTACTTTTGTTTTGTTCGGAACATCTGATGATATGTGGATTAAAATTTATACACATTATTATTAGGCTATGTTGATTTGCTTGAAAAAGTCGCTGTCGAATTGTGTCACACGAAAACCTTTTTAAAAAGCCTATAAATCAAAAACGACTAACAGCGGAATTCATTACCAGATAGAATACAAGAGAAATATCTAAAAGATGAGTAAATCACTGAAAAAATCTGAGTTTTTATTCCAATACTAAAGAAATATTTATAAGCTCAAATAAGGATAAACTGTGTTGATTTGTGTGATATATATATAATGCATCTCTAGTTGTAAGCAAAATGGCGACCAGTGAGATATTCAAGATGTTTTTCTATTGCTATGGATAAAAGGACGACATCTGGGCAGATGTATAACTCCGAATTAGACGGAATATGATAAATTTTTTCATGTCTTTCAAAGACAGGTTTTGTTATAGCCAATTGAACGCGTGTGTAATGCTTTTTTGATTGTAATCTGGTATTATTTTAATTCAATCTAGTAATCACACCTAAGAGTACTTGTAGCTTTAACAATTCCATTACGCAGTCTTAACCAATTGTTGCTTGTTGTAGTATTGAAATTGTTAGCAGTTGAATATAGATAATTGGAAATTTAAAGAAATTTTTGGAACTAAGTTCTTCATTACACGTATAGTCCAGGCACTTGGCATGTGAGAGCCAAATCAAACAAAGTATTACATTTTGAATGATATGGTACTTTGACTAAAGGAGCATTTAATTAAAAGAACATTAGTTAGTAATCATAAAGTTGTCCTTTTTATTTGAAACATCGAATTAAAAGTGCAAAATTACACAGAAAGCTAAAGAAATGTTTATATAATTCAAACCCAATTAAAACTGCCATTTTTCAATTAAACCGCACGCGCAAAACAGGCGTAAAAAGACACAATTTTATTTTAAACTAATTAGGGTGCGACACAGCGTCCCCTCGCTAAATGGCTGCTAAGCGCCTCGGGGTTTTGGGGTGTGGGTCGGCGTCACCCATCGGACATATACCCTATAGAGACGCTATTTAAGGAAATATTGGTCTGGTAATATATCAGTGCAGACTGCACTAAACTGGTTTGCTTTTGATAATCAAAAACGATTGTCCTCTAAGTCCCAAATACTCTTAAGCAAATCACTACTGCAAGCAGAAGAAAATTGACTATAAGTAGCGACTAAGAAAGCAGTGCATACCAGCCAAATGCGGCAATGACTACCCTCAGCAATGCTATCATATGTATCGAAATTATCTCGAAAATTTGAACCGACGTGTCATAAGCAGCATTCCCTTTGTGATAGATAAATTATTACAGATATTACAATGAACCGGGTGTATGGGGATCCTACCAAGACCCAAGGAAATCATGCCTACCTCACTTGCAAGTAAGCACCTGCCGATCAACGGACGAGGCTAACATAAAATTCCGGTTAAGCGGCAATAGGCTTGCAACCTATTATGTGGGACACAAGAAATAGTTAGCAAAATGTGGGCGTATAATATGCCTCTGCCTACTGGCGTGTTATTATTTATGTATGATAATATAAATCCGATCTACTCATAATGGCATTATCATAATGTTGTACAAACTAAGACACTGAAAGTATAAAACTACAATATCGCCTTCAAAACTACTTGATGAATAGCAAAAAATGCTTCCAATAGGACATCTCTATATGATATGGCCACGATGGCGTCTCCCCACTCGCTGTGGTCACGGGTGTTTAGATATTTCGCCATAGCTAAAGCTTATTGAATTTCACGTTTTGTTGTGAAGCCAATTCCATAACTATTATCTTTGTTTATACCACTTGAGATAGCTTTGATCGTATTTTTCTTCGTTCTCGAATGTATTTGTATTCACTGATTTGTTTTGATATATCTCAGTGTTATTCAATAATTGTGTTTCTTTGAGGATTTTTGTAACTAAACATTTGCTGTATTATTTTTAGGTTCTTCTAAAGTTATTGTATTTTGTGACGAGTACATCACTTACTGATATTATTAAGACATATAATTTCTATGTATTTATGCTTAGCATTAGGTTTCTATGTATATGAAATTTAATTTTAATACCGTACAATCCGAAGAATATATCGCAATGTCGATCAAACGCAAAGGTTGGACATTAAACAACCACTTAGTAACATCGTAATCTATTCACACATCTCGAAGCTTGTGCGATTGAAGTAAGCAACTAAGTATGTTAAGCTACTGAAGAAATAACATAGGTATGTTAATGACTCTGTGGGCGGTTGAGTTGATTTCTACATGATTTAATTTAGTTGAATAGTTTGATATAAGTTCTTTACAGTTTTGTATCGACCCATTTTACGACGAATATCATTGGTTCGACTTTTATTAAATAATTATATTGTTGCTGATGTCTTTGTGCTCAATATATTTAACCTTGGCTTCTTTCCGAACCACTTGCGATGGTCTTAAGCTTGCTACGGGATAAAGATGGTGAGAAATTCGAATGATATTACGGTTTTGATGAAAATATCCTACTATGTTGAAAAGTAACAACAAGAAATTCCTAACGTGAAATGGTGTAAAACTGTTGTGGAATGTGCTGATGATTCTAAGGACTATTTTAAGAGACATAGTATAACTATGCACATCAATATTATTAAGTCGTAGCTTTATTTCAAAGCTATTGTATTCGTAAACGCAATTTGAACTTTATGGAAAAACGATCTTAGTTGTGATGACGAAGACTATTCCAGCTATATTCTGACTAGAGATCTTTCTAATACATACTGTTTTAGATTTTAGTAAAGTTGAAGCATATAATTTCTTTATACTTAAAACAATTTTTATAACTTATATTACACCTTTGGCCGAAGAAGATAGACATAACAGCAAAAATAGTTTACAAATAATGCTTTCTGAAAAATACTATTTAAGATTTTAGTAAAGGTGAAGTATGTGAAACTAATATAAAACCACTAACCGAAGATACACTTATCAAGTAAGATATTGCACAAATTATATATTAAGAAAATTTAAAATGTTTGCTGCTTAAAAAAAATTCTTTGTGACAATTCCCGCGCAATTGTAATTTCCCTCACTTGCTTACTAAGCGTACAATGTATTGATTTCCGCAAAATAACGCCTGATTGCAATTGTAATTGCAATTGTAATTTCCCTCACTTGCTTACTAAGCGTACAATGTATTGATTTCCGCAAAATAACGCCTGATTGCAATTGTAATTGCAATTTTAATTTCCCTCACTTGCTTACTAAGCGTACAATACATTGATTTCCGCAAAATAACGCCTGATTGAATAAATAATATAAAATGTTACCTTGACTTGAGATTCTGTCATGCCGAGAGCATACGCTAGCTTCGCTCTCTCCGGCCCGGCCAGGTATTTGGTCTGCTCGAAGGTCTTCTCCAACGCGAAGATCTGCTGCCCGCTGAACGTGGGCCTCGTGTGCTTCTTCTTCCCGTCTTTGTCCATGCCAGCTGACTGTGCTGCGCAAGCGCTTAGCGCTCCATTGCTCACTGTAACAATAGAATGACAAAACAGTATTCAATCTGTCATGATTAGCATAATTATCATCCACTGCTGGATAGCTCATCTGGATTCTCCAATTGCTAGCCCTTTTGCTATAAATTATAATAATTATAAAAAGCCCTCAAAAAGCTTGAGTTGGTATTTCAAAGAAGCCGTAAGTGTTTGTGTTGCCTATAGTTTCGCAAATTCAAACGCTATAGGTTGCTGTAACCACTATCTATCAGTGATCGTATGTTTAAGTGCCACATTGTGGTATAAGAAATGAAAATTTTACAAATCTAATCTTATTAAATAATAAATTACTTACACTTTGACTTTAAATTAATTCAGCTCTTTTTGGCTTTATTGCAAACTAAGGATACTTGGGACTTCTTGGCGGGAAAGTGACATGTGCAGACATGACGCTTAACTTTTGTTTTATTTTATTTTGTTTTATTTTGTAAACTTTGTGATATTTCTAACATTATTCTGTAATAACGGTGGATTATTAAGTGTTTGTGAACGTACATGAGTGTTGGTAAATCTATTTATATGTTATTAATATATCTCTTACTTGACACTGATTAAAAGTGCTAAACGCCATTATAAATAATAATAAAAAAGACACTTGATTTTTGATATAAGGTTTTTTTTAATATATGGCGCGGGTCTAGGGCTACTGAACTTTACAGCATAGTAGCTCAATGTCACTAAAGTTCAAAAAAAAATTACATAAAAGTATTCATTTCTTTGTATTACGAGTTTCCTAAAACCGCTGAATGAATATAAGATAACAGTAAGACATGTAAACACTTAATTTAATGTATAACAGCTGTACACAATGGAGTAAGCAACATTTTTGTAAATTTAATTTAATTTGGGTTATGATTTCAGGGAAAACATTTTCTAAAATTATTTTTTTGCATCTACCAACACCATTATACAGAGAAATGCGAGATATATCCCGAATCAAACGCCCCTCCGACGTGTCGACGGTTTTATCATTATTTCCATTTCATTTTTTCTGCCTCCCCTACCCCTCCCTTCGGCCTCCCCTCCCGAGGGAGAAGGGAAAGCGACTGAGCTCGGTTTTTTCTCGCTTCATCAAACATTCATATTTCGAATATAGAAAGTATAAAAGAAATAATTGCAACAATACTTTTTTGGCTTTTGTTTAGATTTTAAACAGAAATGGTTTTTTGGGGAAATTTAAACTTTATCGTATCGCTTTGTACTGGTGAATAGGTTACATAATTGCCATAGTAAGCATAGCTACTTTCTTTCTGTTATTTGAAAAGTGCTTTGAAAACTACCTTTCCTTCTTTTAATAATTGGAACACCAGTAAGTCATTATCACGACCGGCTTAAGAACTAAAAAGGTTGCTTACAAGTAGGACACAATCATAATACAACCCGAAGTGATATTTAAAATCTCTGATTTAATCCAAAAGTTCAAACTACTTCACCAATCATTATCCCAGTTGCTCTAGACTTACGGCTCGAAGGCAATGGTCTGTCTAGATTTGGGTGATTTTTACTCATTACACGGAGCGATTAATCTTTTACAACGGTCCAAGCTTTAGGTGAACCAGTGCGCCAATGTCCGAACGAAATTTACTAGATTTTTTTTCCTTGTCATATTCTTTGACACTGTGATGATGGAAGCTTTCAATATCAAATATCTATTCTCGCTGAGTAATAAGCGGTTCATTTCTTGAAATACCCTAGAAAATCAACCATAATCACAAAAGCCACTGATCGTATCAGAAACGACGAATGTAAGTTAACGCACTAACGACGAATGATCAATACTCCTACTTGCCTCACAAGTTACACCCGAGCTAAACCAGTGTTGGGAATGGTTTGAGTCTTATTAAGTTCTAATCCTAATAGATAGACTCATTTTACTCATAAAAGACTCCAATATAAAAATTCAATCGTTCTGAATATTTTTAAAAAGACAATCATATATGTGTAATGTACAATAAAATGTTATGTCACTGTTAGTAATTTATTACACATTGTATTGTTGAGTTTAGACATAATAAAAATACAACAAAAAATTGGGGTAATTTTTGAAGATCGCATAAATTTCAAATATTATATTAACACAGACAATAACGTATTCTTTTAAAACATACATTCAGACGCTTTGGCAGCGTAAATGCAAAAGAAGGACATAAACTATTTTTTATAGATTAACATAGATTTTATAGAAACTGTTCCTACGGTTAACACTTTTCAGTCGCGAATTTTAACAGAGACACAAGCTTTTATTGAATATGTTTTTTTTAACGATTTGGCAACATTTAGAGCACTCTTAAATGACGAAAGAATTTAGTACTATCGCATTTAATAAATACCCAAGGCTTATAAACTTTTTAAAATAATTTAAAAAGAACTTGAAAGACTCGAACTCCCATCACTAGCTGAAACCAGCCTGAAACTCACTCCCGTTCACTGACCGCCCGAACTTATGAAAACACCGAATATCCACACACCAAACTCGACTTTATTACCAACCGCATAAAACTCCAATCCCATTAACTGGCCAACGGGAAACTTTACATAGTATATTATAATAGTGTAGCTGGAATTTGAACTGTATTTTGTAAGGATTACGAATTGAAATTCGCTACCAATGGTTGTTCAAAGTTTGGTTGTATTAAGTTGAATTCATTTGGTGACTGTTGTTAGAGCGCTGTTACACAATGGAACATTCTGTATTTACACGGAATTTAACAGTGGAACAACACATTAAGGTTTTGTTGTCGTTTCAATGTTGTTAATACCTCCGTTTGTAGCAAATTGTATAATTCTGTTAATAATCCTTTCATAATTGTTTAAAATTACATATTTTGATGAAGATTTTAGTATTCCAAAAAGATATAACATTTTAAAACCTTCGGTCCCAGGCACATTATAAATCCTATACTTTGTCGGTAGTTTGGCGTTCAAAGAGTTTTTTTTCAATTACATCGTGCCGTGTGGTCTAGAATAGTGCCACCCCCTCTCATGTCATGGGGAGTCGTAACAGTCGACGAAGAGAAATCCTAACAGCAGCAGCCTAATCCTGCGTACTGCCTGGAACTAGGTTTACTGCCTGCTCACCTCTCAACTCGTTGATTATGGGGAAATACCCCCCATAGAATGCAATCTATAGAAAGCTCTACGAGTAGTGGTCGGACACATCAAAGTTCACAGAGTCAGCCATTTTATGAGTCACAGAGTCAGCCTTTTTATATTTTCATATTGCTGTTGCTTAAATGGTGATTTAACAAATCTATCATACGTATTATCAAAATCGACATATTCACAATTATTTGTTTTGTGGTAGAATCAAATATTTCCGCTAATAATTATCATTAAAAACTTAATACAGAAGTTAAAGAAATTAACAAGTTTGTCATAACTTCATAAGCAGTGCTCCCTGTTATTATTGTTTGCAGAAGGCTAGTAGCTGTTTGGCCTAAAGTATGAAAAAAGCATTAGTCAATTAACACTTCGATGGAGCACTTAATTCTAACGCACCAACTCTCTACTGTCAGAAGCTTGACTGAAGAAGAATCAGGCAAGGAACTAAAGAACTTTATCTTCCTGCTGGATGTATTAGACAACGAGCAAATATGCAAAAACAATATTACTCTAAATGTAAAACTTCCACGTCAAATATCATGCACTTTTTGTCCTATGTTGCAATGAAGCCAATGACCATTGGTGTATCAATAAAGTCTTAATAAAGAACTTCAGACGTTTCAAACTTGTTAGAAAAACTAACAAATTTGTCAGAACTTCATATGCAGTCGAGTTTCCGCTGCATCACCCACACGTGCGGTCACCATACATTATGCAGTGCTGCCTGTTAATATTGTCTGCGAAAGGCTGGCTATTGGAATAAATTTCGGCAGTTGGACTGCGATTTGGTACGGAATGAAATATACTGGTTACGTGTGTGTGTTATTTGTGTCAGTGGGTGTACTGTGTTTAATATGGTTTTGGTTGTCGAGATTGCTGTCACAACTTAATTGTCTAAATAAATGTTTGTTAAATTAATAATTTAACAAAAAATATTTCACTTTCGGAAACCTCGGTAAAAACGGATTATTCCGATGTTGGTTTTATCATTTTTACAAATAGATATTATCACTTGCATTGTTCAAACAACTTAAATCTATTTTTTTTTGTTTATGTTTTTATAGTTAAAATTTTTTCAATGGTATTTTTTTTTTTATATTTCAACAAAAAATCCAATAACCTAATCGTATTTGGAGCTAAGCCGCTGTAAATCTTTTTCAATGTATTCACCCAGTAAAGGGCACTCAAAAGAATCTGTTACATCCTGTCGACCATAAGCGGTCCGAGGAGATCACATGTGGACGATCGCCACAGACGATCTAAATCAGCTAGAGCATTACACTGGTCTGATACCTGAGTAAAAGTGTTACACTTAAGAATTTGTTACAAAAGAAATAATACTTATTAATTTTAATTGTTATGTACCTACATACATTCACGCCTGTTTTCCCGAAGGCGTAGGCATACGCATTTCATACGCCGACTATTCGCCAAATATATAGTTGGTCCCACGTAATAGGTGGCGAGCCTATTGCCGCTTACCGGAAACTATTATGTTTGCCAGGGCCTCGTCGTGCAGATGCACGACTTAAAGGTGAGACTGATTTAGATTTTTTTATATTTGGTTTTTTAAGTCTTTCCTGATTGATAAACATCAAAAATACACTAAGTTATGAGAAAACAAGCAATATTGCAAGATTTGAGATTTTTTTTTTTATAAATCTATATAAAAATCAAAACTGTATTGACTGGCTAACTCAGAGCTTAAGTTAAGCACAGTTTAGTTTTTCAATCTAGAAGCAACATCAAGTGATTTATGAAAACTCCGTTAGAAAAATGTAAAGAAAATTTGAACCTTGTCGTCCTTTAAAATTCTGATCACGTGTTTGTCAAAAAGTAATATTACAAGAAATTCACAATCACACATACAGTTACCTAGCTGTTCTATATCGTATATGCCAGGGGTCTCCCCGTTCGCTGCTCGTTAGAGCCCTACAAATTGAGACAAGCCCCTCCCGAGCCCCGGCCGCCCCTAAAGGGGTTGTGGCCGCGCGCAGCAGTATCACCACACATCGTGTATAAATGTAGCTTTTCTTTTAAAAATAAAATCAATTATTGTACATTTATGCTAGAGAAATATATGAACTAAAATAAAAAAGAGATTCATTATTATTTTTTAAATATTAGTTAGGTAAAATCTATAATATTTTATTAGGACTTAAAATAAGACCGTAGTATAAGCTAAGCTAAGCTTATCTAATTACAGCACAAATTCTGTCTAATTTGGGGCTCTCAAGATACATTGTTTCAGGGCATTTATTTAGGCTTGGCTTTTTCTAAAGGACTAATCAACGTCACTTTCACATAGTAGAGCGCCAAGTACTCCAAAGAGTTTGCTATGATATACGGAGAAAGTGAACTGTTTAAAATATTATTACTATAAGAGGCACTGATTAAGTAATATATAAGGAATAAAGTATAAATAAATATAAAGCTAATTAGGTAAATAATAAAATATATATAAAATCCAATGAACGATTTTGTATGTAAAAATAGGATCAGAGACTGGTTAAAAACCAATAACTTATTGATTATTAAGTAGTACGATAGTCTTTAAGTAATATAAATAATGCTAGATTAAGTAAATTATTGCATCGCAAATAAATTGTATTACGTAAGCCCAATCCATTGCTATTTGTAAGGAATTTTGTTAAATAAGCACTAACACATATTTTTTGTAAAAATCTAAGACATAAGTAATTTAGTTTATTTAGTTCAGGTATATAATACTTTAATTAACAGCATTACTAACCCAATTTATGTTCGTAAAATAATGTAATTAGGTTAGTTATTTTACAGAAATAAATTATTATTATTATTAATGAAAACATGGTCACCCTAGCCCACGCCGGCCGCATCCAGAGAGGCATTGTGGCTCAGATTCGCGCCTCTCCACGCACGCCTTCATCTATAATTGTTATTTGCTGTTTTTGTTTGAGAGGGTGCATTGTGTAAACCTTACTTGAATATATGTACTTCGTCAAACAGTTTTGCCCGAGATTTTAATGAATGAATGAACACTTTATTGTACACCAAAATAAAGAGAAATATAGCAATGAAAAAATTACATTAAAATTAATTGCACAGTGGGCGGGCTTATTGCTCACAGCATTTTTTTCCAGGCAACCTTGGGATGGACAGGACATGATAAGAAGTATACACGTAGGGTAGCGCAATATAATATAATATTTGTTACTGAATTTCGTATTATTATGCCTGTTTATGTACCTACGTGAGTATGTAAGTAAGTGAACAATTATTTAGGACTTATTTTACTCTTGTAACGATAGGGACTGCAAGAATTGGTGGAAAGTAGATACGATTATCTACATTAAGCTGTCGTCAAATGACGACGAACGAACAAAATTAGCTGTTGTTCTAGATAAATACATACATACATACATATATTCAGGCCTGTTTTGAAGGGGTAGGCAAAGGCATATTATATGCACACACTTCGCCATAAAGTAGGTCGCACGTAATAGGTGGCGAGCCTATTGCCGCTTACCGGGCACTGTTATGTTCGCTAGAGCCTCGTCCGTTGATCGGCAGTTGTTCCATTTGCAGGTGAGGTTGGCTTGGGCTCCTTAGGTCTTGGTAAGATCCCTACATATTACATTCTTTATAAATAGGGCTTATTATTGCGTTTTTCACCGATGGCGTTTATAAAAGTACTTCGAAACAGTCAGGCACTGTTTCTAAGGTATTTGATATCGAGGGCATTCGTGTTTCGAATTTCAGGCCATTGATCCTAGCTGTAGCTGTATGTTCGTCAGGCCATTTCAAGGTCATATTGGGTAGCTGCTAACAGCAGGACGCCACGCCACTTACCTGTTACAGGGCACACAATGCGAAGGCCGAAAATCCCAAGTTCAGTTCGGTTTTGACGCCCAGCAGAGGGCCGTTAATATAATAAAATGATGCACTTCATATAACTTCTACCTACCTTCAAAGTGCGTCTTTAATTATAATTATTTAAAGCAAAACAAGTTCAAGTTCTTAAACTCCACGTTGGAACAACACCCCCGGGTATACCCAACGCGTGGCAATTAAAACGGGAGTGCGTATGTCACCGCAAAGATGAAAACTTCTCGTACTTCGTTAAGAAGAGCCTTAACTGACAAAAGGAAAGCAAAGGAGGTAGTTGTAAATAAATGTTTTAACTTTAGATTACTTTACTGAGGGCGGTGTTTGGCGGTTTGCTTACTTTGACAATTCTGTTTATGAGTGTTATGAGGTTTAAACCCTTGAATGGCTATTGGACTTTTGGGTAATAAGGCATTAAAATAGACTTTTATTTTCATTTAAGATAACGCGGTACAAGAAGCGCTCATAATGCCAAGAGAGAAGAAAGAATGAATATAATTAACTGTTAACTTATAATAAGATATAATTAGTAACTCTCATTCCCCTCTTATCTCACGGGGAGTCGTAAGAGTCGACAAAGAGAAACCCAACCGGATGATGGGCAGGAGCATCGTCCTGCGTACTGGCTTGAACTGCGATCACCGACCCGACTGCCTAGCAGTCGTGTCTGCCGGTGATGAATACCACACCACCTTTCGGTCCCCTTTTGGCCGGAAGGCAGTGCGTAAATGCATTGTTACCGACGTAAAACAAAAAAAAAGGGCACCTCATATCTTACATAGGAGCCTTGCACACCGTAAATAAAATAAATACCAATACCATGATACTTTAAATACATACAATAAATAAACCCTTAAAGGAACCACGCAATGAAATTGAAATTATCGAAAGTATCGTTTATCAAAAATCAAAACCAAACCTCAACAACGCAAACACAATATTAACAGATGTTGTAATAAGCCAAGATAAAGCCGTTCGGCATCATGAATGTCCTCAGCATTCATGACGCGTCTGAAGTATCGCAATAATCGTACGTACATGATATTACGGCCGATTGCGATACGGTATCGCACCGTATGGCGACACGGGAGACACCTGCCGGAAAGATAACGTGGTACGAGGGGGCTTGCAGACGTAAGGACATTTAGATCGGGTTTAAGAGCATAGAATATTTTTAGTCCTGGGTCTTTTAAGCGTGGCGTTTGAAGATATTTATGCAGTATGTTATAAGGATGTGTGCATGTAGCCATGCTTAATATACGGTTTCTGCAGTATCGCAATAATCGTACGTACATAATATTACGGCCGACTGCGATACGGTAACGCACCGTATACACGGGAGACACCTGTCGGGAAGATAACGTAGTACAACGGGAGTCGCAGACGTACCGACTTTTAAATGGGAGTTTAGAAAACAGAAGACTTTAGTCACGGATCTTTAATTATCGCGATACGATATTTAACTTGGTTTGCTTAAATTTTAGATTTAGGGACATATATAAGCAGATGCAAGCGGAACAAGACCTTTGAATGTTAAAAACAATTGGGGAAGGCATATGTTCAAAGGTGGTCTACAAATGGCTAAAATGATGAATAAAGCTAAAACATAAGTGTGGCTTTTAGGTTCATCGATTGATGTTGCTGTAAACAATTAAATTTAATCACCTATGCATTTACATTTTTTTGTTAAAGTCGACACTCCGTCTGTAGTCAGCCTAAACGCACGAACGAGAACCGACGACATTTGTTCATAACCTTTATTGAATGTAGCGGTGCGCATCAACCGCGCATGCGCACCACACTCTATATCCGCCACAATATTACAGTGACGTATTTTATACTCACAGTCGCAGCTGAATTTCAACTGTATCTGTTATAGATAAGGTTTATTTAATGCTGAGAATTATTTGTGAGAAGATTTGTGAGTAGAAACCCCTGACTTCGAATGTTTGGGAAACAATACTAGGGTAAAGTGAAGACAATAAATGTATATCCTTATTCCAGCGATATAATAGAAAGATATACCTTTATTGCTTAGTAATTGCATTAACTAATAATGTCACACTATATTTATCTATCTAGGCGGTGACATATCTTCCAATCCGGATAATTCGTAGCAACTGAGAGATCAGTAGACTGGGTATGAAAGCTTCTGGTATAAATAGTCCCCCTTAAAAGTTTTGACCCCTTTATTAGATTCCGCCGCCTTCATCAGATAATTGGACATTGGGTCAAAAGTAGTCCCCTACTAAGTTTGAATGAATGAATGAATGAATGAACACTTTATTATACACTAAATATAAAAAAGTAATCAAATCACATAAACAAATATATGGTACAATGGGCGGCCTTATTGCTAACAGCAATTTCTTCCAGGCAACCTTAACTTTGCTGCCGAACGACTCTGCCAAACAGTATGCTCCACACGTGCAATGAAGAGAACTATCCTTAAAGTGAACTTAACTGATAAAATCGAATTTGAGGAAAACCATAGAAGAAATCGTGATATTTTTAAAAAGAGTGCGAAGGGACATCGTTTGTAAGCACTGGTTACCGGAGGAGTAAAGAGAAAAAATAATCAATAAATATAACCCTGCTGTAACATAAATATTCTAACGGAAAATAACCCAGCAATAGGGTCAAATAAGGTTTAGCTTCAAGTCTTAGCTTGATTCCTGTAATTCTTCTGTTAACCTGTGCTTCAATCAAAATTGAAATAGCCATTATATGGCAGTGAAATCATATTTCGCGTTAGTTTTTAAGTTGACTTCCATAAGAGCTTTATTGAACCATACTTAAATAAAGCAATTTAAATGTCTTTATATTGCTGACTGTCCATTTTTCGCACATGTGCCTGCCACCAAAAGTCACATAAAGTTTACACACATGCATAAAGAAATTCGTATTCCAAGCGAACCCACTGCAGCCCTAATATTGGGTGTCCGATTGCGGTACAGACATAAAGTATTTACTAAAATCACTTGCTAAACCCCCACTTTACAGAATACGAAAGGGGAACAACGGTTTCGCAATAATGTATGTAAGTACGTATAAGTGTACATATATAGTGATACTCTTTCGAGAACATAATTTTTATAATAGCATTATGTGGTGTAATAAAAAAAATAACACACTCACGTCACGGCAGTAACAATCAATAATAAATAAATGTTTGCTTTAATAGTATTTTTATAGGTGTAGGGTTCCTACCAAGATCTAAGGAGCCCAAGCCAACCTCATCTGCAAGTAGTGCACCTGCCGATCAACAAACGAGGCACTGGCGAACATAAAAGTACGATAAGCGGTAATAGGCTCGCCACCTATTACATGGGATCAACAATGTAACTGGCGAAATGTGGGCGCATAATTTGCCTCTGCCTACCCCTTCGGAGTTACAGACGTGACATTATGTACATATGTATGATTCTTAAAAAATAGCTGCCGCGCCGCACCACGAAAACCTCGCAAGGTTTATCTGGGTGCCGGCGGCTCACTGTTTAAATACACTTAATATGAACATAATTATTTAATTCACATACAAGTATATTTTTTTTAAATATTGTAAAAGCTTATGGTGCTCTTAAAATATAAATCTTGTAACTCAGTTTATTGTAATTTCGGACTACTTCTTAAGTAGCTCAAAAAATAAGATATCTGTTATATATAAGTATAAAATAAATACACTATTTGAATCATAAATTCGATATATCACACAGAGATCTAAGCCCCAAATTTTGCAATACTAGACAAATTGGAAACAAATACAAATATGTTTATATTTTTTTAAATATTAGTTAAGATGTGTTTATATATTGCAAATAATTATGTTTAATAATGAATGCTTTATTTAATTTTAGCATAAATAATGTAAAATTTAACCTCATTCTAGTTTTTATATAATTTTTGATACTGCCACTACTGTTTAGAAAATACAATGTACAAAAACAACAAACACGTTTATACATAAGCACAATAATGGAAACACAACCGCACCTCATACACCAACAGATTTAATAAGTCTCACCTCATCGCCCAAAACAAGATGGAGTCATTTAAAACGCAAGGGCTGCTAACCTTTATATGTTCAATAATATATTTTTTAATAATATATTTAAAAATTACTATTTACTTTAAGTATATTATTTAAAGTAAATAGTATTTGCTTTAAGTAGTTGGATGGCTTTAGAAATTGTTTTTAACATACTATAGAATATTGTTGACGTTATTTTAATTGATTCAAATACGTATGTATATTGTGTCAAGTACATCTATTTTACATATAAATTTCTGATGTAAAAACTGTTTTTTTTCTGAGATGTATACCTTGATGTGATTCAAGTTAGGGCCACCAAAAAAGAGTTGTTAAAAATAGCCTTCAAATGAGTCTCTTCACTGAGTTTCATCATGTTATGTTTAAGAATTTGGATCATACCTTAAGTTTTAAAATCATTCTTTCAAACAGTGAAGAAAAGATTAAAAAACACTGGAAGAGCTTTTGAACAATTAATAAGACGTCACTGCCGCTATTTAGTGACGAAAAATCCAAACTAATTCATTGACACGATGCCGCTTAAGATTAATATTTCATAATTTGAAATCGTTTATGTTACAGTATTTGAAAACAACAACAAACGCGGCAACGCGAACCTCGAATAGGGGATTTTAAGACAAACAAAACTTCTTCAGCAACGTACACAAATACAGAAAAGTAGTGTATTGCAGAGAATTGTGATTTGTTCGTGTTGATTCGAAAACTTCATAGAAACCTCTAGTAAACTCTCCAGTACTTTACTGGGGTAGCACTTTGACTTCACTGTGACGAACGTTACTTGACATGACTAAATGACAAAATCGCTGCACATTGTTGCAAATAACTTGAATTATCTAATTAAATGACACTGGCAAATAGTCTAATCAAGTGAATCCATACGTAAAAAACTCAAATTTTAAAATCTTTCTATATCTAAAGAGTGGTGACCCTAACCAATTTCGCGCTAGGGGTGGCAGAAGGGTGTTGTGCAAATGTACAGCCGTAGCCAGAGAGGCGCCGTTATTTCTTCATTGAGTTTCATTACCCGGGCAGGATTACTCAGAACCCGGCTTTAATTGGTCCGGTCACTCGAGTAATTGCTTGAATAATTTCACTCTGATTTTAAAGGTATTTCGAATAACCTGCTTTTGTTTTGGGCGTGTTAATAAGTTTTGTCATTTCAGGTCTCATTAAAACAAAAGGTAAACAGGATTTATTTTTTAATTGGTCGCTCTTGTTTAAATTGAAAGTACGCGGTCGTTTCAGCGTTGGTCATTTAGATGTTTTTTTAAAGCTGTCTGATATTTTACCTGAATATGCCCTGTGCAAGGTTTAAACACGTGTCGTCGTGTTGAGTTGCTTTTAGACTTTTCTGGGAATTACAGGTGTGCGAAAATTGCCACAATTTACAATGAATTTCCGCAAAGTAACGCCTGAATTAATTAATTATTATTTTATTATGTTAACCATATGAACACGCCATTCTATGTTTTTGAACGTTGAAAATCATTATTTTAAGTACAATTTTTTAAGAAGCTCAACTCTCGGCGATCGCTGTAATTTTTTTTAACTAGTTTATTGTACTTTGAAAGTGTTCCTGTGTAATATTTACTATTACATATATTTTAGCAGAATTACTATCCACACGCCAACACCTTCCTAGCCATTCAACCTTTTATGTTATTGGCATAATAATAATGGCATAAGCTAGGGTGCTTACTTATTGGATAAAAATCTGATTTAACCAGCTGTAGCTTGTAGCTGTTTTCCTTGTTTTGATATCCGTATAAATTGTACCTTGTGTTTATGATATCAAATCAGCTTTCTAAAGTCCACTCCTGAACAGTAGGCTCTACAATATTTTACATTATATTAGGGGTATCTGGCCATAAACAACACGCAGGGTAGACGGGTTGGTGATCGCAGTTCCACCCAGTACGTAGGATGACGCTGCTGTCCAATCCGGTAGGATTTCGCTTCGTCGACTCTTACGACTCCCTGTGAGATGACAGGGGGTGGCACCATTCTGGGTGGATACCACACGGCACATGTTTATGCTAAGCAAGCAAATAAATTTAGCAAGTTCTAAATAGAAAATACACCTAGTAAGACAAATCACGCCTGTTTTCCCGATGGGGTAGGCAGAGGCATATACGCCCACACTTCGCCAATTATATAGTTGGTCCCACGTAATAGGTGGCGAGCCTATTAGCGCTTACCGGGCACTGTTATGTTCACCAGAGCCTCGTTCGTTAGTCGGCAGGTGCACCACATGCAGGTGAGGTTGGCTTGGGCTCCTTACGTCTTGGTAGCATCCCTATCAACCTCGTATTAGTTTGTTAGTTGTAGATTAGTTCGTTAGTATTTATTATTAGTATCTACTTTAAAAAGCATTTGACAAATACCCAATGACCTAACGTTCGTACACGATGTGTTAGTAGGTATACTCACACGTAGAACATAAAGCTACATAATTGAACAAAACAATTTACAAACGAAAAACCTTCATCACGAAAAGTTAAAAAGCACAAAAAGTTTTTTAAAAAATAATTCGCATTTAAACTAGCCTTATTGGACGACCGCGCTCAAACTGTAACTGCATTCGAAAACTGGAATTTTAATTGGCCCCAACATATGCAGCAGTTTCGGCCAAAAGGGGGCGAGCTGCCCCTTTACCCCCTACAAACCCCACCGGATGACCCCCGCTGGGTGCGCGGTAATTAAAAAAATATGTCCCACTTCATTTGGCCGGCCGACGCCGCGGTCACACAGTGAATGGTTGAGGAGTTTTGTAGATATTTGTTTTGAAAATGCTATCAAAAAAAAAAGTATTTCTGTTTGATTGTCTTAGGTTTTACTATTATTTGTACACGAAACTCTTTGTAACTGGCCCAAGAAGGTATCTGAGTGGTACATCTTCTTGGGAAATTGTAGAAGTTATGGTGGTTTGCGCAATACCGTTTTACTTCTAGATAGATAGATAGAAAATTCTTTATTGCACACTTAATTAAAAATAAAACAAGAAAACAATTGCAAAAGAAAAGCGATACAATTGACGGCCTTATCGCTTACAGCGATTTCTTCCAGGCAATCTTAGGATAGAGAGTGATTAAAATGAAATAAATCTAGGTCCATGAACGTCCACCTACTAAGCTCTGGGCTTCTCTAACAGACCAATTAAAGAATTGGTGTGATTGTAAGAGAATATTTATTTATTATTTATTTATTATCCTACCAATATATAAGGAGCCCTAGCCAACCTCACCTGCAAATGGTGCACCTGTCGAACAACGGACGAGGCTCTAGCGAATGTAAAAGTTCCCGGTAAGCAGCAATAGGCTCGCCACGTATTACATGGGACCACCAATATTATATTTGGCGAAATGTGGGCGTATAATGTGAAAAACTACGGGGAAAAAAGACGTGAAACTATATCTTTGTACGTATGTCTATATTGACAAGTTAAACCTATTATATTTTGACAGTATTTTATTTATTGTTATTAGGAAATGAATGCCATGTAATGAAAAATTACATACATTCACGCTTGTTTCCCTGAAGGTGTAGGCAGAGGCATATTATGCGCCCATACTTCGCCAATTATAAACATATAATACACAGAACACGTACAGGAATGCATGATATCGAAAAAGGCTGCTCATTATTATATACTATATAGTAATGCACAAAGTTCAAACAAATGTTATGCATCCATACGAATGTTACGCATACATACAAACGTTCCGTATAAATACATAATATATGTTACGCATCCATACAAATGTTACGCATGCATACAAACGTTCCGTATAAATACATATGTCACGCATCCATACAAATGTTACGCAAACATACAAACGTTCCGTATAAATACAAATGTTACGCACACATACAAAAACAAACATTCCATTTATATAGAGACACGTTAATGAGGATAGCGAAATGGTTTTAGTTCCCATTCACCCTTTTATTAATTTTGTAACCTCGTTGTCATAAAATGGTTTTGGGATTTTAATTAATGTTCAGAGTTCGTAACAAATACTCTGAAATTGTAACTCGGTTAATGGCATTAATATAATTATTTATTTGCTTAATTTAGGACATCTAGAGATAATTTACATTACAGTACCAAAAGTAAAGTATACTCGTATGTAGTAAAAAAGGACATTATAGTAGGTAAATTAAAAAAATATTGATAGACAAATATAAGAAAATATAAATAAATAAGTAACATTAAAATAAAATAAAACATTTCTGTTAATTATTTTATTGATTTTGTTTCAATGTATAACTTATATTACTTTTAATTTATTCAATTAAAATATGTACCGTTAATATCTATGCACTTTTGCCATTTTATAGGGAGTTATTGATTCCTTTGCTCAAAATTCTGCGGGAGCGAGAATTAACAAAATCTTTGTAGGCGTTTTGGACTGCTTCATTTAAATTAATGTTTCAATCCAAAGATTGGTTTTTGAGACGCTTTACTTGAAAATAGGATTAATTTTTGACTATCTTAGATAGCATATTTTGGATCAAGATTGGTTATAATTTCGAGCATTAGATATTTGGTTTGTTTTTAGGAGTAAATTTTAGGTAAATGGACATAAAGGATAGTGTCGTGTGGTACCGGCCTAGAATAGTGCCTCCCATCTCATCTCACAGGGAGTCGTAAGCGTCGACGAAGAGAAATCCTACCTGATGATGGGCAGCACCACCATCCTGCGTACTCGCTGGAAATTGGAAATGAGATCACCAACGCCTGCCTAGCTTAGTGATTATAAGCAAATACCCCCTATGCCGTGCTTCGGAAGGCACGTTAAGCCGTTGGTCCCGGTTATGACTAAATGTGATAGTCGTTAAGCCATGTCAGAAGCCTAATGGGCGGCTTAAAAATTCTAACAGCAGGACGCCATACACCTGCCTCCGCCAATCCGAACTGGGTCAGCGTGGTGGAGTATAACTCAATACCCTCACACCTTGATATGTGAGAGGAGGCTCGTGCTCAGTAGTGGGACGTTAATGGGCTGAGATGATGATGACCCCCTATAGAATGTAATTGGAGAGGCCAATGTTCAGCAGTGGACTTTGTAGGGCTGACACGATGTGACCTAAAGCATCATATCAGTCATTCTAATTAATACTCATAATCTAATAACATGTTTATCAATCTAAGCTGCATTATCAAGCCCTCAATAAAGGTATCAAATGAAATTCCGCCATGTCTATTGTTGTATATAACACATTATGAGCTGATCCCATTACTAACAGATAAGATATATTATCAAGTTATTACTGTATGTCACCGCTTATTACAGAGCTTTTTTTCATTAAAATCTGCGTAACCGTGACGGATATACTTTAATATAGCAATAGGTATGCTTTATTGGTATTGCTTATTGTGTCACGCGCTTATTAACTGTTATATTATCGTAATGTTATCATTATTAATAATACAATATCAAAAGTAAGACTGTTCTTTTGGTTGTTACGGTTTTTCCAATAAGCACGCATACACGCAAGAACGCACGTGCTTATGTATGTTCTAACGCACGGATGCACGTACGAACGCACGCATGTACGATCGCCTTCACGGACGCCCGTACGAACGCACGCACGAAAGTGCAATCGTTGCGTTCAACTTAAAAGCTACTATTTAAACGCCATCAGTCACAAAATCTATTGTTTTTTTTGGCCAGAGACATTTATAATCTTAAATATTTGCATAATATTTTTTGTTCGTTCAAAAGTTGTTCCATAGCGATCCAAAACTAGGTAATCTTAACTCTTCGGATCTTGTTTGGCTTAAAATTGATACTGGAACAGGTTAAGCACAGATTAGAAGCGGTTAGGTTAAGTCAGACTTTAGCTTTTTTTGTATCATTAAATGTCCGTTTTTCTGCTGAGAGTGGAGCGGAAGGGTGTGCCACTTTTGCTGACAAAAAACCATCCATGTTCCTTCTGAGCCTGCTCTGTCCCAAAGCCGTGATAACCTTTTCGAACAGACCCGCAACAGGGTCAGAACATTGCTAGAACCATTACTTATTATCACTTCTTGTTCTCATAGGAGTAGGTAGAGATCACAAGCTTTGAAACTGGCCCCCACTTATACCTTTACTAACACTCAACCATTCACGTCGGTGTAGGGTAAAAAAGTCGTCTATTGGATTCGGGACTTGGCTTATCGACTCCCACGTACAGTGATACAGAAATAAATGAAATAGTTGGTCAAAATGCATTCATTTCAAAAATATTTTCTTTTTTTTAATGGTGTGATGGATTTAATACTTTTATTTTGGTCGAAAAATACACAAACTGCATCTTAATTACTATAACCAGTTAAGGTTCAGTAAATTGTACAGTTAAAAAACATTGACATTGGATGAGACTAGACCAGATGGGAAAAGCAACACAAATAGTCTCCAATTCTCAAGATTATGTTGTCCATAAATACTTTTTCATTATTGACGTTTACAACTATATCTATAAACTATAAGATTGGACTTCTTGGCGGGAAAGTGAAGCGTCATGTCTGCAGTTTTGTTTTATTTTCAAAAAATTGTGATAGTTTGAACATTAATGTGTAATAACGGTGGATTATTAACCATTAAGTGTTCTGTTAAATCTAAGTATAGTCTATTTAGGGCTTTAGGGGAGGGCAACTCATTTACCATTTATACATACATACATACATACATTCACGCCTGTTTCCCCGAAGGGGTAGGCAGAGGCATAATATACGCCCACACTTCGCCAATTATATAGTTGGTCCCACCTAATAGGTGGCGAGCCTATTGCCGCCTACCGGGCACTGTTATGTTCGCCAGAATTTGCCATTTATCATCAATATTACCACTAATTCTCATTTACTATGAACTCATTGTTATAAATATATCTATAACTTGACACCGGCTAAATGTGCTAAACGCACTAAGCCATTATTTAAAAGAAAAAATACTATAATATTTTAATGGTTGGAAATCCGCTTGCCTAACGGTTTGAAATGACCTTAGGCTCGTTTGAGTCTTTGAACTAACATTTTCTTTTATATAAAATGGTATTTTCATTCTATTGTACATTGATTGAAATCTATAAAAAAAACTATAAATAATAAAATAAAACAATGAAGTACAAATATATAATGTGTATATATATATATATATTTTCTTTGACTGACAAAAAAAGACTTCAAGGTCTATTAAGTTTGGGACTGGAAGTTCTGTGTGAGATGTTCGATCACTTACTTAGACAAACACATACAATCACTTACGCACACGTACTCACAAGCGTATTCTCATTCTCTTTTCTTTTTAGTTTACAACTTTGATCTGCTCTCTTTTTAAGAAATATTAATAAATTATCCGTGTAATCCCTAATTAGGTGTAAGCATAAAATTTGATTATTTTTATTGTAAATAAATATATTTATATAGATTAATTAAGTATAATTTTGCTTTAAAAATAATACATGTTTGTAGGTCTTATTGACAGCACTATTTGCAATATTATAAAGTTTTGGTACGCCGCGCCATATTGACAGACAGAGAACTCCGACGGATGCCGACGGGTCCGATATTTACTTCAATTATTCTTTTGTTTGCCAAATAATTTACTATACAATTGATCAAACAAACAAACAAACCAGTCAAACGGTTTTGTGGGATATGTTTTTATATAACTTGTATTATTTAAAGCTAATAAACGTTTTCTTTATCTATCTTATTGTTAGAATATTTTTCAATAATACAAAATAATGTAATAATCTTATTATGTCACAAAAGCAGATAAATGTCTCCGACGGCGGCGGGCGGGTCCGCTAAAAAAAGGGCGGGAAACACGAAAAAATTTCCTTAAAACTATTATAATCTTGCGGTTTTATTGTAGATTCAGAGCAGCGATAGCCCAGTGATAAGGCCAGTAGACTTCAATTCAGAAGGCTTCGGGTTCAAACCATGGCCACACTTATGACTTCTCTTAGGTATGTGCGTAATTATCGCTTGGTCCGTGCCTCAGAAAGCACGTTAAGCCGTTGGTCCCGACAGTTACAAACATCAATGGCAGCCGTCATTAAAAAGTCAGTGTATATTAATATTCTTACAGATGCTGTAACCAAAGAGTATAGAGTAACGTTTCAATTCAATCCAATGTTTATTGCATTCCATAATGTAATTGCATCAACTGTCCTTTAATAGACAACCTACTGTCAAGCGTGTCATGTCTGTTAAAAATTGACTTTTATTTTAAAATAATGAGGTTGAATTTTGATCTTAGTTGTCATGGCGACTGCGTGCGTCATGAGTACAGAATCCATTATTATATATCAATTAATTTGCAAAATTATTTCAATATGAATAGAAGCCATTCATAAAAAAAGTGGACAATACTTCGAGTTTCCCTGTGGGTTGCGGAGGTCAGACGGCAGTTGCCCCATATATAATAACTGCAACGCAGCCAAAATCTGGTCAGATCAGTGAGCAGACCTTGGGCCAGCTTAAGTCTAGGGCAACCGGGATAATGCTAAGATGATAATGAACTAGTATTGTAGGTTACAAACATTGATAACAAAAATCCAAAAAAATTGTAGTCCCACCTTCTCACCAGTCGTAATCTGTGTCTCCATTTTAATTTTCACAACTAGTCTTAGTGGTACACTTAATAAAAAAACGTCCTAGTAGTTTTATTTAAATGGTATAAAATAAAATGTTTTATTTTTGTTATAAAAAACACTAAAAAGTTTGTATAAGTTTTTGTATTTTTTTTTAATCTTTTGATTTGGACTTACTCGTTTAGAGCATTTGCCAGTGTCTAGTAATATAGTTAATCAAGTTATTTGCATTATTGCAGCATTTTCATCATTCAGTACAGTCAAAGTCAAATAAGGTTCGTCATAGTCGAATTAAGTCGAAGTCAAGTTATATCCCAAGCAAATAGTGGAAAATTTACAAGAGGCTTCTTCAATATTTCAAGAGGGAGTATTGGAATCAACACGGAAAATCACAGATCACCACAATTTATCACTTTCCAACATAAGTGTACATTGCCAAAGAAGTTATGTCTCAAATTCCACTATATTTACATATAAAAACTCTAATTTACACTATTTTTGAAAAATAAAATATTGCCGCTATGCATTTTTTCTCCAATAAAATATATTTTTATTTAGGTTTATTATAGTTATAATTTTTTACTAAGTTAATAATACAATTACTATTACATCAGATTGTACATTTCTTCCAAAGATTTTATAAGTAAGATTGTATTGTATTATTAAAATCAACCGAATTAAGTACCTAATATTTAACCTAATAATTAAATAAATTTAAAAAAAAATGTTTTTTCATATGAAATATTGAATACTCTTTGTCAGCATATCACGGATAAAGCGTGATATGCGGAAATAGAGTATTCATTTCTTATGACAAAACTACGAATATTTTTTACATTTAATTAGTAGGCAAAAATAAATACACAAAACTTATGACCAAAAATACTCCATTACCTGGTAAAAAATTACATGTCTCTTAATCAAATAAATAAATACTTTCAAATGAAAAAGGTGGTTTATTGTGTAACATCCTTACTTAATATTATAAATGCGAAAGTAACTCTGTCTGTCTGTCTGTCTGTTACTCTTTCACGCCAAAACTACTGAACGGATTTAAATGAAATTTGGTATACAGATATTCTAGACCCTGAGAAAGGATATAGGCTACTTTTTATTGCGAAAAAGGGGGCGTAAATGCTATCCAAAGATACTATTCCACGTGGACGAAGTCGCGGGTAACAGCTAGTTTAATATAAAACTTTTACGTATTTTTTTAATTAAGTACAATATTATTTGATACCTATGGAACTGTTCTTAGTTTATATATGTATAATATTTTAAATTAACCGACTATTCATGGTAATGCTATAATTAATTTTACAATGGAATAAAAATATATGAGTAAATGGTTGTACAAATGGTTTTTTAAATAAAGTACTATATTATTTGATACCTATGGTACTGTTCTTGGTTTATATATTTATAGTATTTTAAATTAATCCTACTATTCATGATAATGCTATAATAAATTTTACAATGGAATACAAATCTATGAGTAAATGGTTGTACAATGTAATGTAATGTGTATGAACTGTGTGTATACTCAGCACCATATCATAAAATGTTACATTAATTGTTGATAGATGATCTTGTTAGTTGACTGACTTTGGTTATGGTAACGCTATATTATAAACTTGATACATTGACAAGCACTATGTAATATATTGCCTTATTTAATGTTTTAATATGCAGTTGCATTATAAACAAAAAATTAATAAAATAAAATGTACTATATTGTCTAGATCAACATGATCATTTAGATTCGTTAAACATTCACACACAAAATGGAAATCAGATTTACTTTTTTAACAACAATAAAAGAGATATGAGCGGTACCATAATAAAGAAATACAAGCAAAAAATTAGTCAGAGTTTGTCAAGGTTTGTCAGTTAATATAAATATTATTGGTAGAGAAGTTAAAGATGCAAATAAATTTTGTACGTAATTTTGACAAAAAAAAATTGCAATTCTTATACACTGTATGAGAGTGTAATTAATATTTATTTAGATAAAATAGCTCAGTATAAATATGCTAGGTCTCATATACAAAGAAACACGTACAACGATATAAATGTATACCTACAGAGCACCAGAAATAGCGATTAATAACAATATGAAGAATTATTCATGTGTTTGTTTTTCACATATTGTAATAACAAAAATTCAGCCAAATCTGGTTAGACCAGTAAGTGAGCAGACCCTAGTCTCTAAGCGTAAGTCTGGGTCAACTAGATTAATGCCAGGGTTATAATGATCTTAACTTGTTAATAATAATACTATTATTTTTGGGACGGCTATGTCCCTTTAAAATCATTTAAAAGCTATACCAATAATTCTAAATGGCAAGCGTCATCTTAGTACATAAGAGTCTTAAGTTACAATTATAATTTAAATAACAACAAAAAGGTTGACCAATAAAACAAAATAAAGACCACTGACTAAGGCAAGTAATAGAAAAATTAAAAAAAAAATGTTAAATTTTTTTAAGAGATATTTTCTTAGTGCACGGTTATAAATGCCGTTGATGTCTTTTCAAAGACTATCGATCGATTTTATTTGTCTCATAAATTTAAGTGTGTATATTAATTTATGTAAATATAAAAAAATATTATAAATATTCAAATGCAAAATAGCTGCAAGTTTAATTTTATATTCTTAATGCACTTAATAATTATAGCATAAGACTTTATATAAATCCGTTAAAGTATAAGAAAAGTTTTAATTACTCACTGGACTGCAGACGGTCTCTCCATGCCATAGGGTTGGACACCAATCCTTGAAACCCTGGCCAGTAGAGAGGTTTGTGCTGAAGGTAATGTGCCATGCCTGCCGCCGCCGCAGCCAGCGACAACCTTGGCGTCAGCAGCCCAGCACCCACGTGCGTCCCGACCACAGGCCTTGACAGAATATGGTCTATCCCGTGAGGATTCGGAGCTGGAGGAGGTGCCTCCGCAAGAGAACTTAAAGCTGCAAGCGGTGCCCCGAAGCCATTCTCCAAACCCCTAGACAGAGGTGAAGATCCACGCAACTCGGACATTGTTTCCACAACACTGGCCAGTTAAAAACAATTAAAACATTTCGAACACCGCGCGCGCGCCCGTCCGATCCCGCTCGCGACACGACACCAAATGAAAAGCTCCGGTGCTTTGCACCCAGCAAACAGAAAAAAAAGCTGAATAGAGAACGCCCAGTCAATCTAAACCTTATATCGGTGTCGCCGCCCATCGTACACGACGCAACTGGGAAACATATCCATCTCGCTCTAAATACTAGCTGCAAGACGGAGAGAGAGTGATAGTGGTGTTAACACGAGAGCGTAGATTTAACGAATCGCTATTTGATAGCGCTTCTTGTCTCTTTATAATTAAGTCTGGTGCAGTTTTTGCGGTCCCCCCGCCGCGCCTCGCCTCCCCCCTCTGTCGTCCGAGCTAAAAACTATTGTGTTTCATTGTACCCGGCAGTTTATATCGGAATAATATAAATGATGGTCGGAATTATATCGGTGTCGTTTGTCGCCGTATAATTTATGTGACAAATACTTTATTAATTGACAACGCCGTGTGAATGGCACTCGATATGGCAGGAAATAAACCACCCATCCGTTCGAGTCAAGGGTCACAAGATGTACCGTTTTATTGGGCAATTGGAGGGTATTTGCTAAATAGTTATTTTAATGGTTGCAATAGACAATTTATTTAGTGACAATTACATTAATAATTGTTTGTTTTTAATATTTTTTTAGACGACCTATATGGCGCAGAGAACAGTATCCTGCACTCCACTCCTGAGGTCGTGGATTCGATTCCCACACAGGACAAATATTTGCGTGCATAAAAATGAATATTTGTTCCGTCTGAGTGTTTCTTATGCATATAAAGTATGTTTAAACAAAATCTATCGTGTCTATGTTTATTATTTATTTAGTATAACACAAGTTCTTAATAATACTTATCTTAGAACAAAATAAGTGGTGTAATTATCAGAAAGAAAAAAATAATATGTAGTTTAATAGACATTTTTTATTTATAAAATACATAGTTTTAATTTATAATATAAAATAATTATCTCATCAGAGACTTGATAAATTTCTTTCCAGTTTCAGCAAGTTAAAGTCAAGTTTATTCAATTCTTTTTTCCCGACTTTATTTGCCTTAACTGTACGAGGAACGATAAAAATACCCGCATTTTAGAAAAATAATTAAGTTTTTTTTTTAACTTTTCTATATATATCAGACTTTTACTAATCTTAAACACCAATGAAGAAGCACAAAGCTTGAATTTCACAAGTAGTAGTTTGAGATAACGAAGATCAGTACTGAAATACTTACTAACTTAAAATATATGAAAAAAGCTTTTTTGAAATCACATACGTTTTTGGGTGTTAAAAAATATTGATGCTATTTTAAATTTTAACGTTAAACAAAATTATTAATGCACTGTTAAACATTAATTATACAATGAATAAAAATTATATAATTATTATTTTTATATAGAAAAATATAATTATTGAGCGAGGATAGCTCAGTGGCGAGACCATAGACTTCTAATTCAGAGGGTCTAGGGCCCAAACCTTTATGGCGTACCTAAGAGTTTTTGAATATGTGCGTTATTTTCGTTTGCTCTTTTCCTCCGACAGCACATTAAGCATTGGTTCCGGCTGTCATGAATATCTATGGCAGTCGTTACTAGAAAGTCAGTGCCTACTAATAAAATAAAAATAAATAAATATTTCTGACACTTACACCAATTATTTATTTAGTTCCAAGATAAGTATCATTAAGAACTTGTGTTATGAATACTTAGCAACTGATAAACCTACTTAAATACTTTTTTTTGTGAATACATACTTAATATACATAGGAAAATACCCAGACCAGAACAAATATTCATGTTCATACACACAAAGATTTGTCCTGTGTGGGAATCGAACCCACGACCTCTGGAGTGAAGTGTAGGTATACTGACCTCCACGCCATATCGGTCGTCAAAATCAGGCGTCGTCATATTCAGGCAACTGGCTTAGCCATAGAATGATGATTCCCTTTGGTTTGTGGAGGACAGATGGCAGTCGCTTCATGTAATAACTGAAGTTCAGGCAAGTCTGATTAGACCAGTGAGCAGGCCCTGGGCACTGACCACTGTGACTGCGCAGTTGACACTGTGCAGCACACGTTGGTGGAATGCCCAGCGTGGAAGGGGCCGCGGGCGACGCTTACCGCGGCCCTGGGTGGAGTCGCTCTCTCGCTGCCGACCATGATGCGAATGATGGTCGACAGCGAGACGGCGTGGGAGGCGATAGCCTCCTTCTGCGAAGTGGTGATGTCGCAGAAGGAGGCCGCGGAGCGGGAGAGGGAGCGGGATCCTCTCTCTCTCCGCCGTTGGCGCAGCGGGCGGGCAAGGAGGGCCCGTCCAGCCGCGCCTGGGAGGTCTTAGGCGGCAGGGGCAGGGGGCCCCTTCCGTCTAGCTATAGACCCTCCCAGAAGTGGGCCAGTTACGCCATGGCCGCACAAGGAGGTAGGGGGGGCGCGACACACTGCGCTTCTCTGAGGAGGTCCTCCCGGTTCTGATCCGGGGGACGTTGGCCGCGGGCGGGGTGCCAGAAGCTACAAACCCAGGCACTGGCCCCCTGCCCCTTTTTCAACAGCGGTGGGCGTCATCGGAAGTTTTTTAGTGGGTAGGACTGCGGTGGTCGTGTCTGAAGCAGTGAGCCCCACACTCCCCTCTCGGTCCCCCCATTGGCCGGGAGACAGTGCGTAAACAGCATTTTTTTACCAACGATAAAAATAAAAAAAAATAAAAAAGGCCCTGGGCACTGGGCTTGAGACTGGGGCAACCGGGATAATGCTAGGATATGATGATAATAAAAATATAACTATACAAACTTAAGCTTTAAATTTTGAACAAATCGTAATAATAACAGTTTCAGGATGCTGGTGGGGCTTGCTAGATTCATCCGGCAAGTTTGCTCAGGATTTCCATATATTAATGCGAAAGAAATGTTATTCAGCTCTAATCAGAATGCGGGGGAGCCCTAATACAGTCTTGAAATTTATGTCAGCTCGGTTATATTCACTCATGTAGTGAGATTCAATGAACTGCATGTCATAAGTGCCGGTCAGTGATTGTATGTTAATTTTTTTTTTAATTTACCGCTTTGTTTTTTTAGCATATTTAGCCAATTCAATTAAATGAGAAAGGGTGGTGATAAAGATGTTAAATGGTAAATAAGATGCCTTTCCCTAAAACCTTCGAGGCCTCAGTAAGGATGTGGAACTATACTGAGATCTTATATGGACTTCTTGAGAATTTGAAAAATGATGTTGCACTGTTTTGGTTCATTTATCAACTCTAATCTACATTTACAAACACTTAACGGTTAATAATCCACTGTTATTACTCATTATTGTTTGATATCTCACAAAATTTTGAAAACAAAACGAAACTGCTGACGTTAAAACAAAACGCTTTTCTTTCCCGCCAAGAAATCGATTGTATGTTAATTGTTTCAGTTTTTTTTCAATGTATTATTTTTACTAACATACTTAGTCGGTTTTTTATTATATCCAAGCTATGGACTTATGTTTTACAACAAAAATTGTTTTATTTTACCCATTTTGTAAAAAAATAGTATCTGCAAAAAATCTGGAAAAGTGCAATAAAATTTCAAAATGTTGTCTACAATAATGACATCTTTTATCGATATTACCAAGAATAAAATCGACATAAATTATTACCGTCAAAAGGAAGTGAAGTCCATTTATAACTGACTGACCAACATCAAAACATCCCGAAATCTTATTTTGTATCCGGTACAGTCAGCAAAAAAACATTGATAACTGGGGACAGTCAACAAAAAAATATTTTACAAAAACTCACTGACACACCATTTATATAATACAAATACGCCGCAGCTTTAAATACCGATGTCACACAAATGGGGTGAAAGTACCCCCACGATTTCTAGCGACCTTTTTTAAAATCATTTTTGCAGTCAACCAGTTCAAATTGAAAAGAATAAATTAAAATTTAAACGATTACTTAAAATTACACTAAACACTATGATATGACTGATTTTATCGGGTATTTAAGGACTGTATCTCACTAGGACACCAGTGGTGACGTAACCAGTCGTGCAACTAGTTGCGCAACCAACAAAATGTATAGGTACAATTGTTCGGAGGATTCTGTAAAAGAATAATAATAATAATATTATATACACACTCTGCGTTCAAACCCTATGTTTAAAGGAGTACTTAAATAATGAGGTATTGTAATAAGAATTATTCATTGGCATCTTCTAATTCTTGTTTTTAAGCCAAATTTGTCTGTATGACTTGTCGGCGCTATGGATTTGATCTGTTAGCCAACATGAACAATGTGATATAATGAATTAATAAACTGAGTATGAACTTTCATAAAAAATAAAGTTTAATGTACTCTCACATTGTGACCAGTTAACCAAAAAACTAATTTATACTATTTTTTTAACCCTTCGGACTCTTGTGTAGGCAGATCCTCGTGCCGCAGTACCTCACCTGATGTTCAATCCAAGTTGCCCAATATTTTTCTTTCCTTTATGGTATTGTACAAATGAAACTGTCATTGAATATTACTAAAGTAATATATTATAGTAAAATGAAATAAATAAAATCATTTCTGCTCAAACTTAAGTTCCGAAAGACGAAATCAATTGAATATTTATTTATTGTATAGTGTAATTCTGGAAAAGAAAGTAGAGGGCGGTATTATATACAAGTTTTATAACTTAATTTTTCAAACATAAGAAAGCTTCATTGCCATATTTTTGACAAAAACCAGCATTCGTACAACATACACACCACACCACATCAATTATTTAGTTCTAAGATAAGTATCAATAAGAAATTGTGTTATGGATACTTAATAACGGATATACACACTTAACTCCTTTCTTTTAAATACATACTTATCATACATAGGAAATGCCCAGACCAGAACAAATATTTATGTTTATGCACACAAATATTTGCCCTGTGTGGGAATCGAACCCACGACCTCAGGAGCGGAATTCAGGTATCCTCGACGCAGTATCGGTCGTCAAAGTTGGTTTAAAGCAAAGTTCGTTAAGGCAACGCAATTATCATTTAAAAACTTCTATCTTAACTAAACTCTATGTCATCCAAATGGTTTACAATCACGATATGCAAGCCTGTGTTCAAGCAATTAATTTTGAAGGGTCATCGTTGGTTTAATTATTTTTTTAATAATATTTCGATATTATAGGTATATAATAATTTTTAATGTAGTATAAAATGAAATTTTTCTTTTTATTTTCGTTTCTGTACGTTTATTTACTACCGCATTACCTTTCAAATTTCATTCAACCCTTAAGTTTTGACATTACGTTTTGTAATACTTTTAAGTGTATAATAAAAATTAAATAAATATGAAAAAACATCTGGATTTATTGCAAGGTGAAGTTCAACTATATACGTTTTGTTTGTAGAGCAATTATTGGTATCCTAGTGAGATCCTCTATAATTTAATGTTTTTTATTACAGATGTATGAAAAAGGATTACATAAGAAAGAGTATGTTCTTTAAAACTATAATGTAAGCAAGTAATTTATTTGCAGTAATCATTTGTGTAGTTTACATCAGTTGTTTTAGTTTATAGTCGGAGCCTTCAAAGTAGGCAAGCAAATATTTAATAGCTAACATGAGAAATTAAACACTTATCTTACAAACATTACTTGTGCATTGGACAGTACAGAGTATTAATTAGCAATTTATTTGCTTTTTTCCTAGCTTAAGAAGGTTATATCCTTTAGTAATTTAAGGTCAATCTGTCTTTTATATTTTTTATCGAATTAAACTTAACAGTTTATCAGTGAAAACGCAAAAAATGGACAGCCGAAAAAATATAATTAGATATTATATTTATAATAAATTATCATTTGTAAATAAATGTTTACCGACGTAAACATTTATTTCATTATGTATATAACATATAATTTTATTTGTGAAAATAATTAATAGTTAAATTTAATTCCAGCCTTTATTACCAAAATAAAAAAACGCCAATTAAAAGTGCACCATAATCCCAAAATTGTCCCAAAACAGCAACCAGGACATGTCAAATAAATTTTTAATTCATAGAAAAATGAATAATAAATTTAATGCTTTTCGTTTACTAAGTAAACCGTAACCGATTATCATTGGTACCGATAATGTATACAAAACAAAACATTTTTATTCTGAATAACATTAAAACTTATGCGATATAGCCCAACCTGAATTATTAGGTACCTATATAAAAAAAACAAAAGCGTATTCATTTATAACTTCACCAAAATCCCAAAATTTATCACGATTCAAAAAACCAGCATGTGTTTGAATATTTTTTCCATTCCATCTCTTCCACCACCTAATACTTCGCCGCGTTGTTTGCCATACAAAAGTCACCGTGGATGTATGGCATTTATTGTTTCCCTCGTCATTGGGCACAATCGTTTAAACCGATTTGTCGGCCGGATGTAACATAATACCCTTACACTATAACCGGGACTAACCGGTAATGCGTGGTCACAGTAGCAGCGGTAAGTCAAAGTCAAAAAAAAATTATTTCATAAACTATTATATATTGTACTTGAAAATTTCATAATTAAAACAATCGAAATATTATTACACTGAAATCACGAAGCTTAGATTTACTTACATGCAAGAAAACAATTTAAAAACAAAATATAATTAAGTGTAAGTGAATTTAAGTGCCAGTTCCGAGCCTCCGCTCTATAAGAAGAACTGGAAGAAACTCACTCGATATGCTCTTTTAACTATTTCCATTGGTTAGGCACTTGAATTACAATCTTCATTTGTCTCTGAAGCTATACAATGCAATATAATATAACATTAACAATATTTATGTTTTAAGTCATTCATATTAGAATAGCCTGTATGAAACGGCAGTTTAATCCCAAGCATTTTTATCTGCCTTATAGTCTTTGATAGAATAGTATCCCTTTGAAGACAGCTTCCGTTTTAATGTCAGCCCTTGTAGTTGTTGCTCGATCCAAAGGGAAAACGCTTTTTTTTTGCTCGTTAAAGCACGAGGCCGAAACTGAGCATGGCTTATGTTATATTTATTATTGTTTATACAAATTTTTAATACATAGGAAGCACCCAGATCAAGACAATAATATTCATGTTCGTGCACACAAATATTGACCGACGGAATCTCAAAATATTACAAGGATATATAGCTAATTACACATGTTTTATTTAAAAAATCATATTTTATTAATACGAAAGCGGATGTACATTATAATTTTATGTTTGTTTAATTATCTTCTCTAATATAACTTTGAAACAAAACTTCACAACCTAAAACTAAACTATACTCATAACTGAGCTCTTAATGCTTATTGTTATATGAATATACATATTTCATTACTTTTTGTGAAGTAAAATAAAATAGTTTCCCATTTCAAGATGGACCGATATATTGATAGATAATGTTTTTTGAAAGCCGGTCTGATACAGGATCAAAAATGTGCAGAGTTTAAAAAGACCAATGTCTAACAATAGGAAACATTCAGCTAAAGTTACAACTACTTTTTATTTGTTTTTGATAATAATCCAAATGATGATAGTTTTTTCGGATATTTTGCTGTAAATTCTACCAAATTACACCTCAACTATAACATGCTGTCAACCCGTTAACGCGTATGTGGTGTAAATATAGCTTGAATTAACAATGGTTATGATTATAAAATTATATGTTATATGTGGATCAAGTAGTTATTTTAAAGTTTAAATAATTATAATTCATAATAATGAAATGTTTTCAATAAGACAACTTATGGTCCATTAATTTTCGTAACATAATACATACTTAATGTCTATATTAGTGAACGCAACAGAACGCAAATAAAATGCTAAATTAAAACTAAAATGAAATAACAACTGTTTAGTTTATCAGCTGGTAAAACACGCTTACAGTGAGACCCCGCGCTTCCCCACTTCCCCACAACGGCGTCGGCCATTCATCCCGACGTCAATTAGGGCTACACCTTTGCTTTGTCCTGGTTTTATCATCGGTTTATTATATGCTTATCATATCCCCAAGTATTGTCACGAACCATCAAACTAAAAACAACCTTCCCACAACCCAAATACGAAATAATATGGCTTGAACAGTTAGGGATCAATGAAACGGAGATTTGATTAATTGCCTAGTACTTAATTGAGGAAGGGATTAAATGTTACTTCGTTAAAAATATTTTGAAATGAGATTAAAATATAATTCGGCAGTTTAATATTCAATTGGTTGGAATGTTGTGGCTATTCGTATATACCTATATAAGTAGGTAACCCAATAATACTAGATAGGTGTCAGATCTAGATATTTCTGACAGATGACGCCTGAAGCAAGTACATTGTTGCATTAATACGCATGTTCCAGTTTTTTGTATAAATACATCATTATCATCATATGCTAGCATTATCCCTAGACTTAAGCTTAGGGCCCAGGGTCTGCTCACTGGTTCAACCAGATTTGATTGAATTTCAGTTATTACGTGGAGCGACTGCCGTCTGACCTCAGCACCCCAGAGGGAAACATTATTCTATGGTTAAACCAGCTGTCAGTCTATTAGAAGGCATTGACTTCCTAATAACGACTGCCATAGATGTTCATGACAGCCTTATTTGACGAATCTAAATGATCCTGTTGATCTTAAAGACAATAAAGTATATTTAATTTTGCCTTGTATGACTACATTATACCTGATGGTAAGCAGTCGATGCAGTCCGAAAAAATTAAAGCACTTCATACCGTGAAATAAGCACGGTCCCCACTCATGACAGCTTAGTTTGCATTATGCTGTAGCGTGTTTGTAATTACTGGTAATGTTTAAATTAACAACATATGTTTTTAGCAGGCCGTCATGAGTGGATGCGCTTCATACCGTGCTTATGTCACGTTATTAAGCGCTTTAATTTTTTAATGGACTGCATCGACTGCTTACCATCAGGCAGGATGCAGTCATTAGAACGTGTCACATTAAAAAGAATGTCAGATTTAAGAATTATAGAAATTTTAACAAAATAACTATGCTATCATCATCATCCTTTCAGCCATTTAAAGTCCACTGCTTAACATTTGTCCCCAATTGCTTTCCCCGTTGATCGATCTTCTGCCGCCTGCTTCCATCGGCTCTTCGCCGCCTTGTCCAGATCATCGGCTATGAGGTTCTTCAATGGCAACCACGAATCAGCAAACGTAGTAGAGGGCGGCCTCCTACACGATAGACCGATACTTGCTATGGTTACTTAGGGTTATTTTTAGTGTCACTGCAGTGAATATGTGAAAGTTTTTTTACTTCCTTTCAGGTAAATTAATATCCTATTGGGAAGATAGAGATATTCTAAGCTGGTCGCGAAACATTTGGTTTTACCAACCAACGCAGAGTCAGTGAGAATGTAACCCAAATCTCTATTACTTTGGTTATTTTTGAGTTTGCACTTGCAGTTAACCACGTGGTTTGCGAGGCATAGTATTGTAATTTTTGTTGCATTTACTGTGATTAATAAATAAGTAAGCCAACCTTATCTGCAAGTGGTGCAACTGCCGCTAAACGGACGAGGCTCTGGCGAACATAGAAGTTTCCGCAAGCCTATTGCCGCTCGCCACCGTGGGACCAACAACGTAACTGGCAAAGTGTGGGCGTATATTATACCTCTGCCTACCCCTTCGGGGAAACAGGCGTGAGTGCATATCTGTAATGTATGTAATAAATAAGTAATTATCGACTTATGAAGCGCTCATAGCTCCACGGTGCTTGGAAAAGTTGACCAAAGTAAAGCAAAGTTCAGCTCTAGGATGGGTGACCGTTTGAGTGGCATTTGGTAACGAGCGCTTCCGTGCTCCGGAAGGCACGTTAAGCCGTGGTTTCGGTCATCACTAAATATGGTAGTCGTTAAGCCATTTTAGAGGCCTTATTGGGCGGCTTGAAATATTCTAACAGCAGGACGCCATACACCTGCACTCGGTCAGCGTGGTGGAGTATAACCCAATACCCTCGCACCTTGGTATGTGAGAGGAGGCTCGTGCTCAGTAATGGGATGCTAATGGGCTGAGATGATGAATTATCGACACTCGTCATCTAAGTCTTCCCGTGACTATGAATCACAGTAAGATTTTCAAAACTTCGTGATAAAATAGTTAATAAACCCTTAGTATTATCCGTAAAAAGTATTTTATTAGATATACCTATTTTAAAACAACCAATTATGTAAGTAATAATAATTAAAATATTCATTACGATGTAAAAATAAATTAGTTGTTAAAGTAGATTCCACTTTTTTTATATTATAATAAATATTCTACTGACTTATGCACAGAATAACGAGAGAACTGAAGCATTTTATAATCATTAAATTAATACATGAAAATAAAAGAATATCTTCAAAATAAATAACAAACAACAATAAATAATAATTCATGTAATGGATACTGAAATAAATAGATACTAACATAATAACAGAAAAATTAAATATAATTCAATTACTTCACATACTTACATATATATTTTTTTATACATTATCAAATTTTTATTGAAACTAATCTTAGTTCAATCTTGTATTGTCATAAGTGTCCTACAGGGTCCAAGATTATGGTATCTATTGATATGGTGTGTCAAAAAGTTCTACCCTAGTCTATATTAAAGGATTGCAATACTAAAGAAATCTATGAACATTAAATAATCATGTAAACCGCCACCATACCAAAACTACTTCACATTTAATATCTCCACATTTTAATGCAGCAAGCCCAACCATATTTGCCGGAGCTGAAACTTTTAAAAGCCAATAAAAAAACCGGCTTCAAATATGAAGAATCGACTTCAGTAATCTACGATTTAGACAAAGACGGCGCTATTCGGTCGAAAGGGATGGCGTAAGATGTCGCGTTGTGATTGGTCGGTCGTTTGTGTGGAGGCGCCCCTCCCCCTATCGCCAAACACGTGTTTTTGTGAGCGTCAGATGATTTCTGAATCCTTAAGTGTAGGACGTGCCCCTGGACGGAAAAACTTTCCAAATTTACGTTAACTTTTATATATTGTTATGACACTAGGAATAATAAATTAATATTTCTACACTATAACATAATGTGCAGCGCAATTATACTAACTAGGTAGTCGTCTCTGTTAAGTTATATATATTATTATAATTAAATTAATGATAAATAAATATTTATATGCAAAGAAAGAATAAGAGAAAGGCTCCATATGAATCGTCAAGTTCCAAACATAGCTTTTTTTTGGTTTCTTTTGAATAATGGCTTCGTGCGGTTTGCACATTTAGCTAGCGTCAAGTAAGAGATATATTAATAACATATAAATTATAGTAAATGAGAATGAGTGGTGACATAGATGATAAATGGTAAATGAGATGCCCTCCCCCTAAGCCCGTTGAGTCCTCAGTAAAGATGTGGGACTATACTGAGATCTCACATGGACTTCTTGAGAGAATTTGAAAAGTGAGGATGCCCTGTTTTGTTTGATTTACCAACACTCATATACGTTCACAAACACTTAACGGTTAATAATCCAACTTTATTAACATTCACAATAATGATCGAAATATCACAAAATTTAGAAAATAAAACAGACATGATGCTTCACTTTCCCGCCAACAAAACTTATCCTATGGGGCATAACCATTTTTTTAAAAACATTTTTGACATACTAATAATTTGCGTTAAGTTTTACATATTTTACGTAACCACACATTTTATATAGTTTGTGCACCTGCCGATCAACGGACGAGGCTCTGGCGAGCATACAAGTTCCCGATAAGCGGCAATAGGCTCGCCACCTATTACGGGGGGCCAGCAATATAATTGGCGAAATGTGGGCATAAATTATGCCTCTGACTACCCCTTCGGGGAAACAGGCGTGATTTTATTTTGGCGACAGAAAGTTAATTTTATTTTATTATATGTAAGACAACAAAAAGTAGACTAACAAGTCATGAGGACAAGGGAAGAACACGTAAGAACTTCCATGACCAAATTAAAAAAAAATATAGAAAGGGCAGGTCAAAAGTACCCTAAACCGACGGGCGTGTATGAGGAGGTTATTGAGTGTGAATTAAGCTAAAAGTGTGTGCCAAGATCATAGCAAGTGGAAGGATGTGTTATCTGCCTACACCTACGGGAAAGAGGCGTGACATTATGTATCTATGTATGCATGTGTAATTATATTCTTATGTCAATGGAATAGGTCCATATCTAAAATACCTTAATTTTTATATAGGCCTATGTCATCAAACTATTGTGTTAGTATTGCCTAAAATAAATGATTATTATGATATGTCCTTAGATCCAATATAAAAGAGTGAAGCCGCATGTGGAAGCTAGTTTAAAATACAAACGCCATAGAATCAATAATAATGTTAAGTCTGACAAATACTCCAGTAAATCAACGGAATGTCTTTAAACAAACTAAAATTAAATCATCCGTGCCCCATACGAGGGATCCCTAATTCGATTATACGGGCCCCCACCCTACAAAAGTGTGCGATACATTTGGCAGTTATTAATAAATAGTATTATTTCGCTCGATTTAATATCAGTTTTGCAAACACGGGCTTAATGAAAGTGTTTATTTTGTTTAATAGTCAATTCCCTTAATGTTATTTTGTTTGTTTACTATTTAATTTTCATTTATCTTTTTTCATTTACCTACTAATTTTGTAATGTATGAAAATACTTTAATTTTCTCAAGAAATACGTATTTTTAAACCGTCTTCTTTCGCGGGCCAGCTGGAAGATCCTCATGTACTAAATAAATGAAAAAAAAAATGTAATATAAGTAAGTTATTTCATAAACTTTTTCATTTCGTAAACCTTTATAAGAGATCTATGGAGACAAACTTGAATAAATGATCTAGACTCTGACTATTATGTTGCGATTTGTTTAAATTTATCAGTTTGAGTGTTTGAATTATTATTTTTAGTAAGAAAAAAGTTTAAGTCGGATTAACATTTTATTGTTGTAAAAGAAATAAGACTCAATTTTATGTTATTAGAATAATCAGATTTTGCATGCCTTTGGGTAAAATTTAAACGGATATATAACATACATTACTGTACACAGCTAAACTATACCTACATATTGTGCAAATATATAATCAACCGACTTGCATATTATGGAGATGTTTTTACGTGTTTTCTGAGTGAGCTCACAGGGGCTGTTTTTTATGTAATTAGTTATTGTAAATGTACATAAATTTAATTTTTAACGATGTATAGGAATCCTGTAAATATCTGAGGAGCAGGAACCTCACCTGCAAATGGTGCACCTGCTGAACAACGGATGATGCTCTAGCGATTATTAAAGTTTTTGGTAAGCGGCAATAGGCTCGCCACCTATAACGTGGGAGCAAAATGTTATAATTAATGTTTATTGCATAAGGTATAAACCTATAAAGATATTTTTTTTATATGAGGATCTCGATATTTGTTTGATTTTATTCATTTAACAAACAAAGCAAAGAAAAACACATTTAAACACACTATAGTACTATGTCATACATTATGAAATTTAGAATGTCCATAAAACTAATTCTGTAATTTTTATATAATGTCACACTTCATTCTGACTACATACTGACTGATGGTAAGCAGTCGATGCAGTCCTAAAAACTGCAGACGCTTCATACCGTGAAATAAGTACGGTACAAAGTGCACCCACTCTTGACGGCTTGCTAAAATGCCGTATCACGCCCGCTTAAAAGACCCGGTATAATAGAAGCTAGGAAACACATGAGCCGGCAGCGAATTCCAGTCTTATACAAAAAGGAATTATCAAATTTCTTGGTTCGAGTGCTGATAGTCTGCACAATATGTGGATGGTTTCTAAGACCAGCACGTGTTGTTCGGAAAAAGAAAGGAGAGGGCGGAATGAGATCGAATAACTAATTTTTTTATTATTAAATTAATATTTAAACTACTTTATATTAATGAGGAGGTAAAACTTAGTATATAGGTGTACCTTGCGGGTTTCGGTATAAACAATAAACATGGTTGCACAGGTGTATCGGCGGCTATTGGAAAACTTGCGGAATTAACGGACGCCAGGAAGCGAGGGGGACGTCGAATAAGGTTGGACGCCATATGACGTCTGTTAATATTTTTATCGATACTCTAATTATTTTTGTTTTTCAGCATACTCGTACCATATAACCAAATATACTAAAAAATCCTCTTTATAATATTAGTCAGTATGATTGAATTAATTTATGTTCTTCGCCATACGGAAATCATGAATACTGAAATACTCATTTATTGGTAATAAACATTACACGTGACAGAAAAGAAAACATACATAATTATTAGAATTATTAAAATTCAATTAAATCACAATATTACTAGGAATTGATAATGTTAAAATAAAAAATGTCAATAACAGTTGAATCAATAAATATAAATGCAAATAATAAAAATAAACGGTCAATAATTATAAAAATTAACCCTTTAGTTCGCAAGAGAAATTGTGGTGGAAATTTTGGTTTTTCTTTTAACGGTTGATCTAAAAATGTCACAAACTACACAAAAAAAATTAAAAAATAAATCTGTAATTTTTTTTGTTTTTTAAACTGTATGTTAAAAATATATAACATTGCGAAGTAGTCAGTATTAAAGTGTTTAAAAACTATGTTAAGTATTCTCAACATTGCGAAATTCGAAGGTAATCTATTAGAAGGTTAAATGAAACTTCTGCTTCTGTTATTATCAAATATTAAAGAATTTACGGATACATTATAAGGAAAATTCTTTCAGACAAATGAGAATAAATTAAAATTCTAAATATTTTAAAGACTTTGCCACTTTGTTGTTTCGAGCACAATCTTTTTTGTACATAATCCATGCGTTATTTACGCAAATGTCTAAAAATTGGGAAAACAACGCCATATACTATCCAAGGGAAAAGTTGCATCTGCACCTCTTCCCTTTTTTAACATTTCTTTGTCGCTAGATAGTTTTTCTTGGCACCCTCTCAAACGATATGCTCTGATTGTACCTAGGGAAAAGATATCAAAACGTAGCAATTTAATAAGTTGATGTAGAAGATGTGAAAAATGTTGTCGAAGTATACAATGCTGCTGGTTTATGCTTGATGCTTTGGAAAAGAGCTATCACAACTTTAGCGCCAACACCCAAAGAACCCTCATATTTTGTGAAAGATTGCGACCTAAACGTAACTTCCCCAGCATAAGGAACAAAATCATAAACACAGCCCGACACGCCTGCCCTGACAAACATTTAAAGCTTCTTTGGTATTTTGCCATATATTGGCGCCTGTTGCCAGCTCTGGTGCCTGTATAGGGCATAATCATATTTTCATCAATACTGTAATATACATAAGTATTCAGGTGGCGACTTTGAATCAAAACCAAATTCAGTTAAAGTTATATCATCTAATATTGCAGGATATTTAAATTTACCACTCTCCCATTCAAAATCCATTGGATTTCTGATAAACGGTGTTTTTTTCGGTATCGACAGTCTTGGCGGAGACTTGAGGACCTTTTTTGAGGAGTTTTTTTGGGTTCACTGGCAGCTACAGGAGATGGGGGACAGACAAAACAGATGATATTGATTGGATGACAGGCAAACATTTTGGTAATTCGTATAAAGCAAGAACTTCACCAATAGATGGAGTGGGTGGTATAAATTCTTCGGACAAATGGGTATTATCATATGGATCTGAATCCTCTAAAAAATTTAGATGCTCAAAAGAAGAATCTATAGAACGAGGTTCCGAACAATACTATTTATTATTTGTTATAATATTTTCTCTTTCATCTTCTGATGCGCTACTATCGCTAGATGAAGCATGAGGTGGTGGTATAAGTGCCAGAATTTTTTTAACGCGCTCTTATCGTGGGTTAACCAGAACAAAATAAAGCAAAGCTTCATGCAAGCACCCTCCGACCCCCCAATCATCAAAAAAAAAATGCCCCTTATTTCGCATTGTTACTTATTTTTAACATTCACAACCATTTGTCAATCACTGGTATATTCGCAATGTTAGTTATAGCTAACACTCAACTTTGTCAGCTGATAGCATACACAAAACGTGCTTTGTTACTAAAATTATAGTGCAAATATAACAGTAATAGTGTAAAAATATAGATAATATGCACTTTCAAGTGAAAGTAGACGTTTATCAGTGAAAATAACAATATTTCTTAACTTCTGCGCGGGAGCAATTCGCGGTTGTGACGTCATTTTGCACGTTTATGTCAGAATTGACCATTCGGTGACGTCTTATATTTTTTTACGGATGCTTACTGATGTACCTTACTTATAAATTGAAAAAAAATACATGATAATTGATTTAGAATTGGAAAAAGATGGGTCATTATGTGTATGTTAAGTATACCTAACGTTATGAAATAAAGGGTTAAAATAAAACAAAATGTCATTTCTGATTCTTACTTAATTAAATTACATATAGCATAATAAAATTAAAAAATATAAATCTTAAGAATTCATTACTTCATAAAGTCATTATTATAGTTACGTCTTTCTCAAACTAACGCGGGTGAAACTGCGGGCACAGCTAGACAATATATAGAACAAGGATTTAAAAAGCTTTTTATAAAAATTAAGCCCCTAATTAAGGGGGTACAGTTGAAGGTCTATAGGGATTCTACAAAGATCTGATGAGCCCAAGCCAACCTCACCTACAAGTGGTAGGTGCACCTGCCGAACAATGGACGAGGCTCTGGCGCACATGAAAATTCCCGATAAGCGGCAATAGGCTCGCCACCTATTACGTAACACCAACAATATAGTAATCAAATAATATCTTATTAATAAAGTAATAGATTTACGTAATAGATAAACATTGTTCATGCAGATGTCGGATAACAAGTCCTCAAGACTTTTGTCTGTACCGTGGAGTATCTTGCTATTTTGAGAGCTGGAATGATAATTATTAACTTCCTTGAGCATCTACATTTTAACATCTTAATATCTACGTAGAAGTTACTAAGCTTTGACTCCCTGAAATTGTGCATATTTCTTCAAAAAGTACAAAAGTTTTCGTGTATTTCTAAGGACCCAAATTTTTACTAATGGCTTATCTAAGTTTCTTCTTTTTCGTGTGAAGCTGTGTGAAGCGCACGATGCATGCTGCCTCAAACTGACTTCTTTATAGACTCAGACTATCATGTAGGCTCGCCTTGAGCACTTCTGCCATTCAGTTGTTTAGGGGATCGCATACTATGCCCGAGTAAGTTTAGGGCTCGGATCTGGCATACTAAAAAAAGCTTCTTCGTCATGTTAAGCTCTTATAAAATGGACTCGTTAGTACGCATCTGAGTCCAATGAACACGAAGGAGCCTTCGCCAACACGACATTTTGAAATCGATCTTATCGTACTTATCGATCTTACTGCTATCGCAACTCCTCAAGCTCCATGTTTCGGCCCCATACAGGAAAGGCAAGGAAAGTACCAACGTTCACAGTCAAACAGCAAACCCTCTGAATGTAATATGTTTCTTTGTGCATCTCATGGATACGGAAACCATAATTATTTATAACAAAACCATCAAATCACTTAAAATCAATCCTTTATAAGTATGAGGTTGTCATTATTTTTTTTTTGTTATTATATTTTATCATTTATGTCATTGAGTTGCAATACGGTAACCAACTACGTAAAATTTATAATATTAATGTAATCTGTTATTGTACCAAATAAATAAATAACTTCACGGGTAAAATCTCGGAGCAGTTTATCGATAAGTCAACTCAGCGCAACACTATGGAAAGCGCAGTGCGATACCTAAACATTTATTTTATAGCAATCGGAGTGATTCCGAGTGACTCCGCGCTCTTTATTACGCCAACCTGGATTAAAAGCGATAAATTCTTAGCACAAATGAAACGCCCAAGTTTTCTATTAAAAAAGTTCACCTAATATTTATTATTGCGAGAAAAATTCAATATAACCAGGGCTTTAATTGATGGCTTCTTAGGCGGCATTTGCTGCCTATTATCGGCAATATTGCTTATTGTTTTGAAGTCGTTAAAATACTTTAAACTGTAAGCATATATTTCACAAACAAATAAGCAACTTCCCCTTAAGACATTTAGGTACATTTTACTTATGATTTTGATTTTTGTAAGTTTTTTTCACTCCTCCTAATTCTTCAGACACTTATTTTTAGTTTGGAAATTCTAACAAGTCTCCACCAAATACAGAAATAAGGGTTATTAAGAAGATGGTTTTGTGTATTTTTCTCTATCTTAAGTTAAATTACGTAAGTAATTATCCCATGGTAGTTAATTCTTGTAAATTTAAAGTCTTGCGACACTAGTGACTATTCTGCTTAATAAAGAAATAAATAAATACTTATCATAGTTATTTTATAACATAAAAGACTTAAGTACTGAAATGGTACCCACTCAGCAAAGAGTCGGACATTCAATGAATGCTACGACGCTGATCTTCCGTGGGTACCCAAAATTACAAAATACATGAAATTAACAAATAAAGATATATAAATCTTACAAAAAGAAAATATATAAAAATAGAGCTAGAACAATTTTAATTAGAATAATTTATTATTATTATTTAACCGTAACTCCTGAAAATAGCTACGCTATTTTTAATAATTCAGAATTGCATTTTCAAATATGTATCAATTTAAAAAAGTTTTAGTAATTTATTAATTCAGGCGTTATTTTGCGGAAATCCATTGAAAGCAAGTGATGAATTACAATTCCCCAACAATAATTTCCCGATAAATGATTAACAGTTCAACTCGCCACGTGAAAGTGCGAAACAACACAGGACATCTTCAGGCAAGATGTCTTCACGACCAACGTTTTCTCTCCTTTCAGCGTTCCTAATCCATTACTTCCTTAATAAAATAAAGTTTCACATCAATATATTACAATAAATAGTCACACTATCTCATTTTGATAAGATTAACTCTATCTATTACGAAGCGCTCGTAGCTCTGCGGTGCTCAGTGGTTGGAAACGATCACCGAAGTACAGCAAGGTTTACAAAGGTCAGTCCTTGGATGGGTGACCGTTTGTGTGGCATTTGATATCGAGCGCTTCCGTGCTTCGGAAGGCACGTTAAGCCGTTGGTCTCGGTTATCACTAAATGTGTTAGTCGTTAAGCCATGTTAGAGGCCTAATGGGCGGCTTGATAAATTCTAACAGCAGGACGCCATACACCTACCTCCGCCAATCCGCACTGGGTCAGCGTGGTGGAGTATTACGAATCTAATAAACCTCTATTTATATTTCTATAGCAAAATGGTTTACATGAGTGAGGAATGAAATTGGTGCTTACTGACTTATATTATACGCTCAACCTACATTCGTAGCAACCTACTCTTACCTACGACCGCTTTGAATTTAGTTTTAGCAAAATAATTATAAGCTGGAAGATATTTCTTTTTGGAATAAGCTGTGCCCTGTACCCAATTTTCTTAGTTTTTCTGTTGGTATATTTCTATGAGTGTACAAATTAAATAAATATATACCCAAGCTTTTTTGCTGTATGAGACGTTTGATGACGCCAGTGTATTTCTTATCGACTGGCAAGTATTTAATAAACATAACACTATATTTTCTTACATTTTCACTGTCTCATTTCATAGCTTTTTGAAGACATCAGAGTAAGTTTTACAATTATATTCAAATAGCGTTATTTAAAAACCACACATTTTATATATGTGTGTAAAGGGGTTCTACCAAGAGCTTCGGACCCCAGGCCAACCTCACCTGCAAGTGGTGCTCCTGCCGATTAACGGACGAGGCTCTGGCGAACATATAAGTTCCCGATAAGCGGCAATAGGCTCGCCACCTATTACGGGGGGCCAGCAATATAATTGGCGGAATGTGGGCATAAATTATGCCTCTGCCTACCCCTGTAGGGAAACAGGCGTGATTTTATGTATGTACATTTTAAATGTAATTTTTCTTCATTGAAATATTTCAAGTTACCACTAAAAATTCAACCCCTTAAGGAACTATTAAAAACAGCGGCATAGTGAGTAACAGTGTCGGTCTGCAGTGGCGCCCGGCCGACGCGGCAGGGCCACACTCTCTGTGCGCGGAGATCGTAAATCGCAATTTGGAGAGCACAACCTTGCGAATTGACGCCTTCTTTGTGTTGCTATAGAGCTACTATTTATAAAGACCTTCCACTGTACTTTCAATTGAAGTGCGCGAGAAGTTTTTATATTTAAATGACCACTTTACGTAACACAAAATTACATTCATCTGTTAAATGTTAAAGAACAGGCAGCAATTAAAAATAGAACAACCAAATCAAACCAAACCGGTTATTGCAAGGTATCACAAGGCAGGTCTACATGTGACGCCCTATTAAAGGATAGCAATTTAAGAGGACTAGCTAAACTAACTAAACTTGAGAACTAACCTAGTATCTAGATAAACCTTGAATAGCATTAGAGATACTATTAACCATATTGTATCATGTTTATAACCAATAAAGAAATTACAATTACAATGTAACATAATTAGAACATTTGTTTACAACTTTAAACAATTAAGTAAAATATATAAGTATGTCTAACAGTATATAAATCTTGGATTAACTAATTATTATTTTTATAATATTTATATCTATTATCTATAAATTAACGGGAGTGTTGAAACATTCAAATACTTTAGTTGTTATTATCATTTATGTTGTAATGACATTTACTTTAAGAAAATCCCTCAACCTTGAACACCTTTCGTTGAACTCACAGTCTGTAATAATAATAACAACAATCATAATTCTATATTGTTTCATTTGGTGTACAATTAGGTAGGTCTTAAAAATATTATTTTTTAATCTGTGGCGTAAAAGACAGACTTTGTGTCGTCGCATGTTTTCACAGAAACGTTCCAGAGGTAATCTCGTTTATTTAAGAGACACCCTCTTTACTTTGTAATTTAATATACTTGTAAAGGCACCATGCAAAAATCAATTTCACAATGGACTATTAAAACAACAGCATAGTAAATAACAGCGTCGGTCCGCAGTGGCGCCTAGCCGACGGCAGCTGCTTTTATAAAAATTCTTACAGCAGGACGACACAAACTTGCCTCTGTTGTAGAATATGACCCAAAATCTTCTCACCTCGGCTTGTGAGAGTAGGCCAGTGCTCAGTCATCATCATCATCTCAGCCATCTGACGTCCACTGCTGAACATAGGACATCCCCAATAGATTTCCACATTGAGCGATCCTGAGTCGCCTGCATGCATCGGTTTCCCGCCGCCTTGACCAGATCATCGGTGTATCGCGTGGGAGGCCGTCCTCTATGACGTTTGCCGGTTCGCGGTCGCCACTGAAGAACCTTAACGCCCCATAGGTCGTCGGTTCATTGAGCTATTGCCACTTCAGCCTGCAAACTTGCCTCGCTATGTCGGTCACTCCAGTCCTCCTACGGATTTCCTCATTTCTTCTCGATCACGTAGGGAAACTCCGATCATAGCTCTCTCCATTGCACGGTGAGCGACTTTGAGCTTTCTAATGAGGCCCATAGTCAGGCACCAAGTCTCAGTACCGTACGTCATCACTGGCAACACACACTGGTCACAGACTCTGTCTTAAGACACTGAGGTATTTTGCAGTAATCAGTGCTCAGTAGTGGGACGCTAATGATTATAAGGAATAAAAAATACTATTAATGCCGAGTGTCACAATGATAGTTAAAATAAAAATTCTATACATAAAGTTCTATATATTAAGTATGTATTTACAAAAAAAAATATTTATGTATGTTTATCCGTTATTTAGTATCCATAATCTTCTTCTGTGGGGTTGTGCCGCAGATATTCAAAATATTTTTGTACTGCAGAAGAGGGCAATACGAGCAATTTATAATCTACCATGTAGACATTCACTAAGGGATAAATTTAAAGAAATTGGTATTTTGACAGTGGCGGGTCAGTTTGTTTATGAAAACCTAGTATATGTACACAAAAATTTTGATAAATTGAGTAAGAAAAGTGATATACATAACCTAAACACAAGAAATAAGCATAAACTAGTTGTACCTGCCACTAGGCTCCAAAAAATTAACAAATCTTTTAAAGGTCAATGTGTGCGATTCTATAATAAAATCCCAAGCAATATACAGCAATTAAGCCTAAATAAATTTAAATTAACAATAAAACGCAAGCTGTCTTCAAAGGGATATTATTCTATTAAAGACTATATGGCTGATAAAAATGCTTGGGATTAAACCGCCCGTTTCATACAGGCTATTCTAATATGAATGACTTAAAGCATGAATATTGTTATATTATGTTGCATTGTATAGCGTCACAGACAAATGAAGATTGTTACTAACCAATCGATAATTTAAAAGAGCATAGCCTGTGAGTTTCTTGCCAGTTCTTCTTACAGAGCGGTGGCTCGGAACTGGCACTTAGATTCGCTTGCACTTAAATGTTTTTTGTTTTTTTAAATTATTTGGTTGCAAGTGAATCTAAGCTTCGTGATTTTAGTATAGTTATATTTTATTTGTTTTTGTTATTTTTTTATAATTTTGACGTTTTCAAGTACTATGTAATAGTTTATGAAATAAAGTATTTTTGACTTTTTTGACTTTTTTTTTTTTGACTTTTTTATAACACAAGTTCTTAATGATACTTATCTTGGAACTAAATAATTGGTGTAAGTGTCTGAAATATAAAAAAAAAAAATAATAATAATATGCTGAAGTACCTGTAGTGGTGCACCTGCCGATCACCTGACGAGGCTCTGGCGAACATAACAGTGCCTGGTAAGCGGCAATAGGCTCGCCATCTATTACGTGGGACCAACTATATAATTGGCGAAGTGTGGGCGTATAATATGCCTCTACCTACCCCTTTGGGGAAACAGGCGTGAATGTATGTATGATAAAGTAATGGATAAAAATAACATATTAATACAACCAAATGATCTATTTGCATTTGGATGTGACTATTAAGAGTCATTCAGAGAACAACTATGTACACTTAATCTCAGAATGCGCCATTTTAACGGGAACTTTCCAGATAATCAAGAAAAATTAAAAGATTTTCAATAAATATAAAAGAAATGTTTGTGAAGCAGTTATGCCGTTAAGCGTTATATTTAAACTTAATTGCCACCCATTTCCACGTGCGCGCATCAGTTTTTATCAAGTTTGACCGAATTGTTCAAATTCACAACTAAGACTTTTCTAAACGTTCTTAGCTCTTCACGATTGGCTTTTAACACTTCCGTGCCCATTTTGCGATGTCACTGAGAGTTACAATATTTGCTAATCTTGGCCCCTTCCGCCATTACCTACCTCCCCCCTTTTAGGTCACACGAGCTAACGGTTAATGGATCCAATAAACTACTAGTCGGTTTTATTCTGACTTATATTTTAGCGAAGCTTTTTATTACTAAAGGCAGTCCTTCCGTAGTAATAAAAATATTATTTATGTTTGTGACTTATGATGACTTATTTCAGCGTTATCATCATTATCATTTCGAGTCCACTGCTAAAACTCCCAAACACGTTGGCCATTTGTATCCACCGGCTTTCCGCTGTCTTGACCAGATACCAGATGACCAGCGTCAAGCTTTCGTCATCATCAGCAGCTCAGAATGCCAATAGCTGAACTACCCCCCCCCCCTCCCTTATACTCCTAATGTAACCGATTGCAAGCGGTTTGTATACAGAGCGATCCCATGGTCTTGATCCTTCCATCTTGCCGTTGAATATCTTCCGCTACTTCTGATAGTAGTAGAGAACTATTACGAAAATTTTATGCCCAGTGGCCGGCAGTTCCTCGGGTGAGGTTCCCTAAAAACTAATAAAATAAAGAAATGTTCTTGTACGATCTTTGAACGTACAGCAAGAAACTATGTCGCGTGTCAGCATTTTGACCCGACTCGCATATTCTAATTCGTGGCGTAATTTTAATTTCCTTTTATTCATATATTTTGTACTTAGTGTTTTTACGATTATCATACCAATCAGACGTATTCACTCACACCATTTTCCATTTAGTCTAGCTCTCTTTCCTTGTTATCGTCTAATAAACTCTTAGTCATTCTTACCAGTGATTTTATATTCACCAACCCTTTCTATAAGTGTACGAACCGTACATTTAAATGGTCCTTCGAGCAAAGAAGGAGCCTATTCGCGAGTGCTAAACCAGTGACAGTTTGGAGTTAGCGGAATTGACTGCGGGCGTCTAGCCTTGCGCAATCTTCTGCTCATCTGTTAAGCGGCGAGGGGTTCCTGAATTATCACACCAGCGCTGTGGGCGGACCAGTCCAGAGCTAGCTCCGGTCATCACCAGGCTGAGCCATTACTGCATTGTTCCAGACCAAGGTTCAACGCATCACCACACCAAAAACAAACCACCAATAACAAGTAAGATCTTTCCATTTGTATTCAATCTATTATTACATCACCATGGAAGTTGAAGGTTTACTAGAAACGCAAAACCAACTTATGTCGGGAATGGACACCCTTTTGAGAAACTTCAAGAAGGATAGCCAAGACCGTAAAACACCAGATTATATCAGGAGGAAGCTTGAGACCTTAGATACGTATTGGAATGAGTTCAACTCTAACCATATTCAGCTATGCCGCTATGGAGATCAGGACAGTACTTATTTTACGGGCATGGAATATGAGCGTACAAGGGAGTTTTATAACCAAACTAGGCAGTTTTTAATGAGTTGTTTACCAGAAGGGGGGAAACTACCACCACAAACACCAAAACCATTAGGTAATGAAACTACAAATTTACCTCCCCCGTCAGCGAATCTATCAAAAACTGAAGAGCAAGCGCCGGGCAGCAGCGGCGCGCGCATCAGCAACGCCAAGTTAGATGAGTTGTTACGCAAGCAGTTTAGTAACTTTAAAGCATTTTATAGAACAGTGACCAATATTACCATCGGAGAGCTGACCAGTAAGTGGGAATATGAAGATTCTCTCAAGATGTTGGAATCTAGGTGGGCAATTATTGACACATTGCACTGGGAGATAGATAGTGAACAGAAAGACGATACTGACGTTAATTATAAAAACTATGAAAATGAATTTGCTAAATACGAAAAAACTTATATGCACGTAAAAAAGGAGATAAATAACAAAATGTGGGCTGTTTCGTATAGGGAGAAGATCACACCGCAGATGGAAATACCAACGTTTAGCGGGAGCTACCAGCAGTGGACTTCTTTTAAGGATCTATTCGAAGAATCTATTCACAACAATCCGTCTTTATCTTCAGTACAAAAACACCAATATCTGAAAAGCAAACTGAAGGGCGAAGCCGAGAAGTTAATCCAGCATTTGAATGTAAGCTCCGATAATTACAAAGTCTCATGGGATATATTGAACCACCGATTCAATAATAAGAAGTTAATATTCTCTTCTCACATTTCCACTCTTCTTAACTTACCAACCATGCAAGTTCAATCTTCTGCGTTTATCAAGAAGCTTCACGATATCACAAATGAGTCTCTTCATGCTATACAGAAGTTAGGGGTCGACATCTCTACTTGGGACCCGTTGATTGTACATCTGCTGACCCAAAAGCTAGATGTAGAGTCCCATAATGATTACGTCGAGTCATTGAAAAATCCTAAAGAGTTGCCTACTATAAAAGAATTTTTAACCTTTTTGGAAACCAAGTTTACGTCGTTAGAATCTTTCCGACGCAAACAAGAGTCAAGTAAGCAAGCACATCATGAAGATTTTCGACTCAAAAGGCCGCTTCATCAAATTTCTACCAATTATCAAGTTAATAGATCGTTTACCAAACCATCTACATCATACAAAACCATGCATGTGGAAAACAAAAGATGTCCTCATTGCAACGAAAACCACGCGATATTCTTGTGCAAATTATTCCGTGAATCAAGACCGGATGTCAAGCGCAAAACAATTGCGAAATATAATTTGTGCAAAAATTGCCTTTTCGATCACCACGGAAAGCAATGCTTATCCAACAAAACGTGCCGTCGTTGCAACGACAAACATAATTCTTTGATACACGAGCTATTTGTGTCATCAAATGAAACACCGACCACCAGTAATGCTAATCCATCATATGATAGAAGCGCATGTCACGTCTCTAACCAAAACGTGGCCGAAACCCTCTTGACGACAGCTAAGGTCAAGGTCCAGGCTGCAGATGGTAGCCACCATACCATGAGGGTGCTCATTGACCAGGGCTCCCAGACCTCTATTATTACAGAAAATGCTGCACAACGGCTAGGGTTAACCAGGCAGCGGTGTAAAGGAGTCATCTTTGGAGTCGGGTCTAAAGAGAATAACTGTAAAGGGGTTATTCGAATTCAGATATTTTCATTTTATAACGATTTTTCAACCAGCACTGATGCGTTTATAATGAAAAGTCTTATAAATAAGTTACCAAATAATTCATATGAAAAACCATCATGGAAATATCTAGAAAACATTGACTTGGCCGATCCTGAATTTTATATTAGCAAACAAATTGATATTTTACTAGGCGCGGACGTCTATTCTTCTATAATAATGAGCGGTATAATAAAAATGGGTCCAAGCTATCCCGTTGCGCAAGAAACGCAACTGGGATGGATCTTATGCGGTAATGTCCAAACATTTCAGTGCAACGTTGTCATCAACCAAACAGATGAATTGCAAAAATTTTGGGAAATAGAGGACATAACTCAACCACCATCAGACCTCTCAGAGGCCGAGGCCAATTGCGTCAAATATTACCAAGACACAACTACAAGAGACGAAAGCGGGAGATACCATGTGAGATTACCATTTAAACCTAACCATGAGAAACTATTGGGAACATCTAAAGCAATGGCTATCGCTCAGTTTTACCAGTTAGAAAGAAGGTTATCTAAAAATAAATCACTTCATAAAGAATATGCAATGATTATTGACGAATATCGCTTACTCGGTCACATGATTCCATTCGGTGCCGGTAACACGAAACCCGATTGCTACCAGCCGCATCATTGCGTGGGAAAAACCGATTGTGAACCTTATTGCAAGGCACTTAGAGTCGTTTTTAATGCGTCTGCCAAAACATCAACGGGATTTAGCCTAAATGACCTTATGGAGGTTGGTCCTAATTTACAACAGGATTTACAGTATCTAATCTTAAAGTGGCGAAAATACCCATATGCGTTTATCGCCGACATAGAGAAAATGTTCCGTCAAATCAGCCTACATGAAGATGACCAAAATTACCAAAAAATCATTTGGCGGGCCGCCCTTGAGGAACTGCTACAAGAATTAAAATTAACCACAGTCACTTTTGGCAATAAGGCTGCTCCGTTCCTAGCGATGATGACGTTGAAACAGCTGGCGATCGATGAACGACCAAACTACCAGGAAACCAATGCTACCAAAGTCTTAGAGGAGTCGTTCTACATGGATGATTTGCTCCATGGCAGTTACAGTATCCAAGAAGGTCAACTTTTAAAGTCAGACCTCACGAAGCTTTTGAAATCTGGCGGTTTCAATCTTTGTAAATGGAAGTCAAATGCCATTGAATTATCAACTAACCAAGACCAAAATAACCAAGAGCACTTTGAATTCAAGCAGTCCGAAACCACCAAAACTTTAGGCCTTCGCTGGCTGCCGCAAACTGATGTATTCACAATGGATTTTAAGATCAAGTTTGAGGAAACTCCACCGACCAAAAGAAGCTTGCTATCAGATATTTCAAAAATATTTGACCCGCTTGGTTGGCTATCACCACTTACTACCAAATTGAAAATTTTATTCCAAAAGGTTTGGCAATTACAGCTAAACTGGGATGAACAATTACCAAAAGAGATAAATACCGAATGGGCAAAAATAAAGGATGACCTACAAACCGTTGGCCACCTATTCCTACCAAGATGGCTTGGCATGAAAAAACAAGACACCATTGAGCTTCACGGCTTCTGTGACGCTTCCACCAAGGCGTATGCCGCCGTGTTATATTGCAAGATCACCAGAGATGAGACAGCATCAATAGTCTTAGTGGCAGGCAAAGCCAGATTAGTACCAGCAAGCAAATCCATTAGCTTGCCGAAATTGGAACTTTGTGGTGCCCATCTTCTATCTAAGCTGATGCAAAAGGTTAAAGGTTGCTATGAAGATTGCGAAATCAAAACATATGCTTGGATCGATTCAATAGTCGTTCTAGGCTGGCTCAACGGAGAACCTTCTCGATGGAAGCCATTCGTGGCTAATCGTGTGCGTCAAACCATTGAAACCATTCCACCAAAGAATTGGCAATATGTTAAGTCGGAAGAAAACCCGGCTGATTGCGCTAGTCGAGGTCTAACTGCGTCTCAAACCAAAGAACATCAATTGTGGTGGCAAGGGCCACAGTGGCTACTGACATACAGTGACCATTTGCGAAATGAAGAGAAAAAATATACCACAGATCTAGAAGCAAAGAAATGTAGCCAAACCAAGCTAACAAACTTAGTAACACAAGTGCCCGACGACAACATCGTAATGGATCTAATTACAAAATATAGTACACTCACTCGTGCCGTGCGCGTGCTCGCTTGGATAATGCGATTACGCAATAAAAACAAATTACCATATTTAAACAGTTTCGAATTAAATGATGCTAAACAGCTGATCATCAAAACCATGCAGAAAAGAGAGTTTTCTCAAGAGATCACCAAATTAAATAAGGACAACCAGATTGACAGGAGCAGCAGAATTTATAACCTAAATCCCATTTTAGACAAAAACGGTTTGCTCCGTGTCGGTGGCAGGCTAAGGAATGCATGCATCGATGCAAATATGAAACACCCTATCATCATCCCACCAAACCACAGATTAACAGAATTGTTAATCAATAGCGCTCACCAGCAGACTCTTCACGGCGGAGCGAGGTTAACCCTGGCTTATCTCAGACAGAACTACTGGATTATCAGCGGAAATCGTGTAACCAAAAAGTATATCCGTCTGTGTGTACCATGCAGAAGACACGAACCAAGTAAGCACCAACAATTAATGGGTGATCTACCAGAAGCGAGGAGTAATCCTTCCCGCCCCTTCCACCATACAGGCGTTGACTTCACCGGCAGCGTACTTGTCAAAGCTAACAAAGGCCGGGGAGTAAAAACGACGAAAGGATACGTAGCGGTTTTTATCTGTATGGCCACGAAAGCCGTACATTTGGAGCTGGTCTCCGACCTCAGTACTTCTTCATTTCTCGCTGCATTACGACGAATGTCTGCTAGAAGGGGTACTCCACACCATATTTACTCGGACAACGGCACCAACTTCGTGGGTGCGAGCAGAGTTCTAGACCGAGAATTTAAAGATCTGAGGCAGAACGTCTTAAATGAGGAGTTTCTATCAGAAGTCGCGGAGATGGGGATCAACTGGCACTTTAATGCTCCAGCATGGCCTTCCGCAGGCGGCTTATGGGAAAGCGCCGTAAAGAGCCTTAAGCATCATATGAAGAGAGTAGTAGGGGAGCAAAAGCTCACTTTTGAAGAATTCACCACCATTCTGACACAAATTGAAGGTTGCTTAAACTCCCGACCGCTATGTCCCCTAACCGAAGATCCAGATGACTTAGACTTCCTCACACCATCTCATTTCTTGGCAAGCGGACCAAACCTTACCATATTTGAAACTGAGAGAGATGAACGCACCAGATGGCAGCTCACTCAGAAAATCTTTCAAGATATTTGGAAGCGTTGGCAGGCCGAATACTTGACTCTATTATCAGCGCGGTCAAAGTGGCGCCGTCCTCAGGAAAATTTAAAAATCAACGACGTTGTAACTATCCACGATAGTAATTTACCTGCGGGAAAATGGGCCTTGGGCAGAGTGCTCGAGCTTCACCCCGGCAAGGATGGATTAGTTCGGGTCGTAACCTTGAAAACCAAGAATGGTACCATGAAACGTCCTATCGTTAAGCTTTCTGTTCTACCAGTGTCGCAAAACCAAGATGCGATAAAATCAGTACCACATAACCAAAGAGAAACCACACTTGTTGAAACCAAACCAAAATCGGTAAAAATAAATAACCCACCAAAACTAAACTATCTGACTACCATATTACTAACGCTATTCTCTATCCTGTTTATACCCGCTCAAGGTGCATACAATCTATCACCAATGAATAATAACAACAGTATGTTTTATTTTGACAAAACATCTACAATGTACTTGATACGCGATGAATGGAAGCTTATAGCATATTTAGACCTTAAACCATATTGGCAAGGTACTGAATTATTTGATAAATACGTGACGCATCTTACTACCATATGCCACCAATCTCAAATGAAAACACTGTGTGACGTAGTCCTGCTACAACTAAGTCATGGATATGACGAATACAACCACTACAATGCAATGTTACTTAGTCAGCAGTGTCCGGCCCTCAATGCTCATCGCCGGCGCCGCCGTGGCCTTATCAATGGCGTAGGCTACGTAGCCCATTCTTTATTCGGAATATTGGACGAAGAATTTGCCGAACAATATACAAAAGATATTAATCTAATACACTCCAATGAGAAGCATCTTGAGAGTCTATGGCGGAATCAGACATCGATTGTAGAAGCGGAATATAATTGGTTGAAAAAGGCGAAGACTTCAGTTGAAAAACAATATAAGATATTTAACCAACACTTGAACAGTCTCGAAAAAGCAGAAAATAAGATGAAATCCCAATTGCAAGGAATCGTCACTAGCAACGAATTTGCTATGACGTCTTTCATTGCCAATAATATCCTGTTTGAATTACGAAAAGTTCAAGATACATTGCTGGATGCTATAACCAACATTTATTATGGAAATTTTAATGTACATCTATTAAAACCTGAACAGTTACTACAGGAACTGCAACTGATTGCGGGACGCATCCCTAAAGATTTGTCCTTACCATTAGACAATATCTTTAACCAATTGCCTAAACTTTACCATTTACTAAAGGTAAAAGCGAGAATTACCAAGGAATTCTTATTATTCGAAATTAAGATTCCTCTTGTAAGTAGAGATTTATTCGACATTTACAAGATGATACCAATTCCTCAAGAAACCGAAAACTACATGGTCACCCTACTCCCTATCGCCAGTCATGTTGCGATCAACTTACAAAAAGATATATACGTACCAATAAGCGACCGTATACTTCAATCTTGTATCTCGTATGACGTCGATGTACACTTATGCCCACTGCAATCACCACTATACCAATTCAAGACTGAACAGAGCCTGTGTGTTAAGGATGTACTCACACGAGGTTGCAAAACCCTAAAAATTCCATGCGAACATTCTTGGTCTCAGCTTCATAAGATAAATTCTTACTTGTACACCTGTTGCGGAGAGTGTCCTGTAAGAATCATATGTGATCAGCAAATCGCCGCGGAGCGACTTCGTAAGTCCGGCGTCATCACGCTGGGGTATGGTTGCGTCATCAAGGGAGACGCGTTTACTATAACGTCGCATAAGCAATTCTTTAATAATGTAAACATTCAGCCAGACATTATGGCGCCAGAAATACCTCCTATCAATAACGTGATAAATATCACCATACCTAATACCACCATTGAAATTGAATCTAATGGATTAGAGAAAGATCTGAAGGTTATTGGTGAGGAGATCAAGAAAATGAAGTCCACACCAGGAGTATCAGAGGTCATTTCATATCATGACATCCACCACTACACGGCCATCTACGTGTTCATGGCTATTGCCGTGTCCTGCGCGCTGGGCTGGCTGTGCTGGCGACGGCGCGCGCACCAGCGAGAGCAGCGCTCGCGCTCCTGCAACGCCCTCGACACTTCATACAGTGCTAATGTGCAATGTGTTAGTATAAAAGAGTGCGCGTCTAGTGATCAGTGTAAAAGTGTAAGTGATGATAAGGCTCAAGTGCCTAGTGTCAGTGCGCGTGTTAGCATGGCATCGTTGCCCAATTTTCGCAAACATTTTCAAGCGTCTGACTAACCATTAGAATTAAGGAATATTGTTTTATCATCTTGTAAATCACTTCCATCTCATCTTGCACTTTAAATAATATTAATCTAGAATAAATTAGGTTCACCATTGCTTTTTTATCTGCGCCCGGGAGCATGTACGATCTTTGAACGTACAGCAAGAAACTATGTCGCGTGTCAGCATTTTGACCCGACTCGCATATTCTAATTCGTGGCGTAATTTTAATTTCCTTTTATTCATATATTTTGTACTTAGTGTTTTTACGATTATCATACCAATCAGACGTATTCACTCACACCATTTACCATTTAGTCTAGCTCTCTTTCCTTGTTATCGTCTAATAAACTCTTAGTCATTCTTACCAGTGATTTTATATTCACCAACCCTTTCTATAAGTGTACGAACCGTACAGTTCTCTTACAATCACACGTATTATTTAGTTCCAAGATAAGTATCAGTAATAACTTGTGTGATGAATACTAAAGAACGGATAAACATACTTAAATATATATATATATTTTTGTATATACGTACTTAATAAACTAATATCACTAAGCAATATTAATGTCGCTAGAGGCCCACCTGGAAACCAGCGCTAGAACACTGGACTAGCATAATTATACTAAAAAAAGTTATTTTGGTTCACCATAGAACTTTTATGTATTGTTTTTTTTTTAAATTCTAAATTGCATCATAGCACCAATTAACATTATTATTATCAACATGAGAAGGTCGGAGGGAATAATTAAGGCCGGCGAAGGCATGGTGTGGTGTTCTAATGATAGATTTTTCAGATACTAGCTGTGCCCGCGACTTCGTTCGCGTGGAATAGTAATTTTGGGCATCATTTATTTTTGCGAACATCCTCCTCAGCTTTCGCAAGCCACGCCTCGCTTTCTTGCAGCGTCATGTATTGCACATAATGCGGCGCGGGTAAATTTTATATCGGTTTGTTTGTTTTAAAATTGTAATTACCATAAAAACGGTTCTAGTGAGTTAATCTTTAAATAGACATATTATACTGTCGTGGAATTTTTTTTAGATCATTTCAAGAGGAATAATTCTTTCATATATATATTTTTGGTATCTTGAACCGTTTTCGCAGACGGAAAATATGGATGAATGATTCCAGGATGAATAATTTTCTCCGTTTTTTTCACATTTTCCATTATTTCTTCGCTCCTAATAGTTGCCGCGTGATGTTATATAGCCTAAAGCTTTCCTCGATAAATGGTCTATTTAACACAAAAAGATTTTTTCAATTCGAACCAGTAGTTCTGGAGATTAGCGCGTTCAAACAAACAAACAAACTCTTCAGTTTAGATAATAGGATCTCGAGTATATTTTGGAAACAGCTAGCAGGAGTCAATAAAACGGTAATGGCGATGCCACGCCAACTAGTGGCTAGAGGATACGTTAAAATTCTAAACACTCAGGGGCTTATCACAAAACAATATCTCAAGTTATACCAGATTTAAAACTAGTGCTGTCACTTTTATTTGATTAAATGAAAACCTGGTTTAACTTTAGATCTAGATTTGTAATAAGCCCCTCTATGTTTCTTAACTAGGTTACTTAACTCACTGAATGGGTTGGTATAAAACATATTTCAAACCGTAGCTAAATGTTAATTGCGTTAATCATCCGGTCATTATAGGATAATAGCTAAAACAACACAATAGTAGTTAAACAAAGCAATTAAATAGAAGACATGAAACGATAGCAGCATTAGAACGTCAAACAAATTCAATTTATTTCGCCCCCACAACCCTCTTTCTGGCAAGGGGATCCCCCTTCTGGAAAGGGGGTGGGGGTAAGGCTAAGTGGCAGTTAATTGGGCAGGATTTACGACGCGGTACGGACTAATGTGAGATCCTAGATCTTCGTGGTTGAGCCAACTTGGACATTTTGATTTGAGAGTAGTTGGGTGACGATGCGCATTTTGTTATTACAACTGCGTAGTAGCTTTCGTGCTGATTTAGTAGTAATTAGAGATAAAGTATAGAGTTGATTAGTTTCCATACCAGGATACGCATATTTTTTTTTTTTGTTTTCGATTTTTGTTCATTCTTGCTTCCGAAAACTTAAGAACAAAAACTAAAAATATTTTGTATTGTTTTTGTAACACAACACGCAATTCTAAATTAAAACATATTACACAAAATATACCAAAAAACTTTTCTGAGACGTCGTAAATACTTAATTTTTGAAGTTAAGTATGTATCGTCATACTGTGCAGATATAGCATTTGAAGAATTCAAAGAATTGGTAAATAAGGGTCGTTAAAAGATCAAACGGCTTTGGAGTTTTCTTCAGGAACATGTGTTCTTCTGACTAATATTTATCAATAATTTGAATTATGTCTCGAAATCTCGTATCGAATATATCATATTACCCGGAATCAAACATATGGGGAGTGTTATAACCAAGCCTTACATTAGATTTTATTTGTTATTTATTTCTTTACATAACTAAACATTTATTAAGTAATTAATTTACGGTGTCTCATAAACCCATAAGGAGGTTTTTAAGTCCACTGCTAGAAGTGGGATATAATATATATGCTGTAAACACAGCATATATATTATATTACAGGGTGTATAGGGATCATATCAAGACCTTAGGAGCCCAAGCCAACTTCTCCTGCAAGTGGTGCACCTGCCGATCAACGGACGAGGCTCTGGCGAACAAAGCAGTGCCCGATAAGCGGCAATAGGCTCGCCACCTATTTCGTTAGACCAACTATATAATTGGCAAAGTGTGGGCGTATAATGTGTGAATTATTTATTTGTTTATTCAGTAAGCACAGGTGCAACTTATTTTTGACATAATACATGTAAGTATGCATATTTACTTACAAATATATAAGCTAATGATATAGTTACCTTATTCGAATGTAATATAAAATATACATTAAATTTTGTAACTATCGATAGATAGCAGGTTGTTCTCTTATCTCTGTGATCAAAACAAGACAGCAATAATACACAGTAATAGATAATCAAGGTTATCATTTCAGCAATCTATTAATAAACGAATTTCTGCTGATAAATTTTGTAGCTGGCCGTCATGAGTAGCTGCGCTTATTACTGTGCTTTTCCGACTGTACGTAGCGCTCCTGCTTTTATGCACTGCATCAACTGCTTTTAATCTGACAGTACGTGGTCAGCAAGGCGTTTCACATTTAACATAAAATAATACTTATAAAAATATCACAGAAAAAGAGCCACTTACTCAATCACTACCAATTATTCAAAAAAGCAAAAAAAAAACCTAAAAAGAATCACTACCCGAAACTAAGAAATAAACAAAAAGGCCACTTACGAAATTAACAAAAAAAAACAATGTATAGTTCTTCATTAGTGAATTATGTGATTAATCTATTGAAAAACCCCTTCCACTCTGTCCGAAAAGCACTCTTAATCTACATTGATCCATAATTCATTCTCCGGAAAAAAACATGTCATCTACGAATACATAGTAAAATTTTTCAACAGTAAGGGATTTTATCTCAGAGGTCGGGTAAAGACACGTGTCAGTGAGAGACCTTTTCTTCATTTTGACATACACACTTACAATAACGCTAATTTCTAACTAAACGGGATACGCAGAAGCATAATATAAGCCCACATTTTTCAACTTATTTTATTGGTACCACGTAATATGTAGGTGGCGAGCCTATTGCCGCTAATCGGGAACTTGTATGTTCGCCTGAGCCTCGTCCGGTAATCTGCAGGTGCACCACCTGCTATCGAGGTCGGCTTGGGGTACAGAGCTCTTGGTAGGACCTCTGTCAAAATGTCATTAACTATCATTGTTATGCTCAAATTATATTATTGTTGTGGTTTTCACTTCCAAGATTCATAATTATAGAGAGTTCATAAATAAAGTTCATAATATAAGATGACTTGCACTTCTTATATCTATTATAAGTTGACTGTGCCAAAATGGATGCGGAATAAGTCGCAATTCTTCGATTTCAATTTCGGACAAAATGCGTTCGGATATTTATTGGAGAATCGGATTAATCTTTAATTCGGCGCGGAGCCGTTTTTTAAAGTACGCTTATTAGTTTGTGCATTTTCAACTCTGCTCTCTTGATTTTAAGCGTCATTGGCCTTCTTTCAATTTGCGCGGGAACGGTAAAAGTGGGTAATATTTATGAGCTTTCGAAGGAATTTCTTTCTGAATGTTTGCATTTATGAAAATATGCTTGAATAAAAAGAGGGTTGGTATTCACAGGCTGATATTTAATTTAAAGTGAATAGTATATGCATATATTGTTTCACAATAAAGATATAAAATGTCTTATTTTTACGATCATATACTAGCATTATTGTTGTTGCCCTAGGCCCAGGGTCTGCTAACTGGTCTAACCTTGTCTGAATGTCAACTACTTCATGGAGCGACTGTCGTCCGTCCTCCGCAACCTAGAGAGAAACATACATTTATGGTTAAACCAGCTGTCAGGATATTAAAAGGCACTGACTTCTTTATAACGACTGTCATAGATGTTCATGACACCCGGGAACAACGGCTTAACTTGCTTTCCAAGATACGGAGTAAGAGATAATTATGAGCATATTTTCGAGAAACCCTTGTTCGAACCCTGGTCGAGCATGGGTAAAAGTGGTAAAATAAATACGGCTAGACGTGCGCAATACGACTACCGCTCCGCTTCGGCACTGCAGCTGGGCGAGAACAAACGTCTAAATTAAAAGATCCCTTAAAGTAAAACCGCGATAAAAGCTTTTAAGTAAAGTTAAGTAAGATTTCAATCACCCTATACATTCAACAGTGATTTCCGATCACAGAGTGTAATTTATACAGGATCAAGCGCCGGCCAATAATTTCGATGTCGCCCCGCCCGCACCCTTCGCCTTTATTTAATTACTTTCTTCTCAAATTCAGTAAATAATCCTTAATATAATAATAGCATCTTCTTCCCTCAGATATAAGTAATTTACCCAAGGACCTGTCATTGGCCACACATTAATGTAATGATGGGATTGTCATGGTTGTGACAAGTTTCTTGCCAACTTTCAGGCTCTAGTGAAGTAGTGCTATTAGATTTAAGTAACCTGTACAAGTACAAATGAAAACAATCTTTAATAAATGAATTCGATTTTTTGAATATTTCGGATATCCACAGATTCTTGCATACTATTTCAATGTGCCTATGTTTCCAATAATGATTTCTAATCACAGAACGTAATTTATGCTTTGTATTGTATAATCAAGAGCCGGCCAATGATTTTAATTCATATCCGCAAATAATCCTTAGTATAAGAACTGCATCTTCTTCACTAAGATTCAAGTCATTTACCCAAGTACCTGTCATTGGTAGGCCACACCTTAACGTGCTTTTAATGTCTTCATCGGAGACGGAACCTTGCCGAGTTTCTTTCCAATTTCTTCTCAAAGCAGTTTCTATTGAAATAGTGCTCTTAGGTTTAAGAATGTTAACAAGTGCTTCGAAATTAGACGAGCTTATATAAATTTTAAAAAAACACAAATTTTTTCTTACCATTTCCGATGTCGACCGATATGGCGTGGAGGTCAGTATACCTGCACTCCGCTTCTGAGTTCGTGGATTCCTCCACAGGACAAGTCTTTGCGTGCATGTACATGAGTGTTTGTTCTAGTATTTAAGTATCTTTATCATTTCTTTAGTATCCATAACACAAGTTTTTAATGAATCTTATCTTGGAGCTAAGTGATTGGTGTGACTGTAAAATAATATATATATTTATTATTATTTCAATCAGCCTATGCATCCAAAAGTGATTTCCGATCACTGAATGTAATTTATGCAAAATCAAGAGAAGTCCAATAATGTCGCCCCGCCCGCTCCTCTCACCTTAATTTAATTACATTGCTCTCAAAACTGTCATTACTAATCATCTTTTTTGCAAACCCATCGACATAGGCACAATCGCGCGCGCACTCTTACTTATAACTTTGTGTAATTGTTTTAAAAAATAATTTTACAATATAAAGATATTTTTCTTGTTAGTTTCTGTTTTGAGTACATGAGCATTGTAGAATGGGGATATTTGACACAAGCGTTCATTTACTTAAAAGAAATCCCCACAGAAATTGTAAAAACCAAATATTGAATAAATAATTTGTACAACTACTTTTTACGTACCGATGTTTCTTTTGACACATGTGAAAAGTAAGTTTAAAATTCTGTGCAAAATTTGTTGTAATCTAAAAGTGTAAAAGGCCTCTCAAAACCACTCCACAAATATTTAAAGTTATTTAATATCGAAACCTTTTCAAAATTCAAAGGACATAAATTATCCGCATGCCTATTGGACATGGCTGAACAACCATTTAGCCACCTTCCTTAAAAAATCACTTCTCCAATACGTTTTCTATACAGAGTAAAGTATTTATATTAAGAGGAAGACGTTTTCGGAAGTTGAACTTTATTGTAAGGTGAAAAGAGTTGGTAAGAAGGTAAGGTTACTTGAAGACATTCGATTCTAGCGTTTTTTTAATAAGTGCGAATGATTTACGCCGCGTCATAAGCACTCGGCGTGCTCCCCCTTAATTAGGGGTGGAAAAAAATTCCAGACTCGCGCCTTGTCAAGAGTTAATGAGATTACTAAGTTTTTTTTAGTTGTGAAATCCTTATTTTCTCTATAATTTTTCTCTCATAGCCTCCTTTTCGACTTTAAACTTTTTAGACGTACCATAGGATAAGAAGTATTCAGTTGACAAGTATAGAACTATGTCACGCCAGTCATTACGCTTAAATAGTAAGTTTGTAACGTACTTAACTAGCGTTCTAGTTAGAATGACAAAGTTCTCAGAGGATCAGCTACTTCTGATGTCTGTACATCAGTGTGATATATAGAAACCCTGACAGAAGCTAAGGATTGTTTGAGGGATTATTCAGCTTTTAGCACAGCTACTAAAAAAACAACAATATGCAGACTTGTATACACAGTCGACTCGGAAAGGAGACACGGCGAGCAGGTGATATCAGCTTGAAGACGAGCAGCATCTGTACTAAATCCGATAATGTGCATACGCATCAGGTTTTACCCAAAAGAGTACAGCATAAGGAAATTCAAAAAGGGCGTTAAACGGTATTTGTTGCGTTGGAACCGCGTTTGTGACCACTTTCTACCAGATAGGCCACAACCTTCAGTGCCACCTTGTGGTATTCAAAAAATATTATATCTAATACTATCCTAGTATTAGGGTGTATAGGGATCTTACCAAGACCTAAGGAGCCCAAGCCAACCTCACCTGCAAGTGGTGCACCTGCCGATCAACGGACGAGGCTCTGGCGAACATTACAGTGCCCGGTAAGCGCCTATAGGCTTGCCACCTATTACGTGGGACCAACTATATTATTGGCGAAGTGTATGAGTTTAATATGCCTCTGCCTACCCCTTCAGGGAAACAGGCGTAATTGTAGGTATGTATTATCCGAATTGCCCTAGACGATAGGCTTAGGGCCCAGGGTCTGCTAACAAGATTTGACTAATTTTCAATAATCAGCAATGTCCAATAATGTAAAATTCTTATTAAAAAAAAAGAATGTTAAAACGTAAGTGAATTTAAGGACTTCTTGGCGGGAAAGTGAAGCGTCATGCCTGCAGTTTTGTTTTATTTTCTAAAATTTGTAATATGTCGAACATGAAATTAAATGTGTAATAACAGTGGATTAATAATCGTTAAGTGTTTGCGAATGTAGATTAGAGTTGGTAAATGAAACAGTGCAACATACCTTTTCAAATTGTCTCAAGAAGTCTATGTGTGATCTCAGTATAGTCCCACATCTTTACTGAGGACTTAAGGGGTTTAGGGGGAGGGCATCTCATTCTAAATGGTGAATCAACACTATTTCTTTATTACTATGATTTATATATTTTTAATATATCTCTTACTTGACACTGGCTAAATGTGCTAAACGCACGAAGCCATTGTTTAAAAGAAAAAAATAATTTAATGTGATGGTTGGTTTCTGAGTAGTGTAGGTGCCTAATTCTGTATTTTTTTAAGTCAATATTAAAAATATAACTTGTCGGAAGCATCATGCAAAATACATAATATTATTTTAATAGAAGTTTAATTTCTGGATATTGGTGTTGGTTATACTTTTAGAATAATACATTTAGAAATATTTTTCTATAAATGTAATGTAATGCACAATGCATAGGTGTAACTGTTTGATCCCAATTAAGTACCTATATATAAAATGAAACCGACGACCGATGGGGCGTTAAGGTTCTTCAATGGCGACCGCGAACCGGTAAACGTAGTAGATGACGGCCTCCCACGCGATGGACCGATGATCTTGTCAAGGCGGCGGGAAGCCGATGGATGCAGGCGACTTAGGATCGCTTTATGTGGAAATCTATTGGGCAGGCCTATGTTCAGCAATGGACGTCATATGGATGAAATGATGATGATGAAAATGAAAATAACTTGGTGATTGTAATAACATAATTAATTAATTTAACAAGATATAGGAAGCATGAACATTGTGAAATAAATTAACAATGGTTTAGTAAAAAAACTGCACTTAATAAATGTTAAAGTGTGTTGGTTATGTTTTCATACCTTAATCATTAGATCGGTTTATTAATTATTTGTGTATTTCTGTTTGTTTCAGCTAAACCTAACCGATATTAACCATTGGCAGTAACCTAATGCTATGCGAAGTATTTTAACTTACAGCTTATTTCAAAGAGTAATAAAAGCCGCGGCCGGGAGATAGTCTGATTGAAATAATCAAAACATGTCAATCGTCTCCGCTAACCAAACTACAAAGCAATCGTTAAAATAACAAAAAAAATCCAAAAAAAAAACAAAACACAACGTTTGTATTTTCCTAAAAACCATTTTGAAAAGAATCCGACAATCGGAACGGCCACTCAAATCAAAACACACAGGTGAAATATCAAACCACCCCACATTCGCTAAACGGGCTCATTCTAAATAAAAACATTGCTTCCAAATCGCTTCTATTTCCTCTGTACCTAAATCCTCCTTTATTCTGCATTCATTTCAAGCTGTATGATACCGTGCTCCTTTGCTTCAAAGTCTAAGATAAAAGTACCAACTGAACGCGACGGCTTGGCGTTGTATGGCTATGAGATCGCTAGGAGTCGTGTGCGTGGCAACATTAAGGCGAATAAAATTTAAATATAGCAACACAAGCGCGGGCTATAAAAGGAACAAATAATAATAAAGAAATTGCAATAACCCGGAAATGGTTTTGGTTATAAAAATAAGACATTTAGCTTATTGAAATCGCCTAAACATTTTCATATAGGCCTTTTCTTACCTTTGAATGAATAAATAAATATAAATAAAGCCTTTGTGAATAGGGATAAGGAAAGACGACTTTGTCCTGATTGTGGGTAATTATTAACTTTTATAAATAGAAATACAGTACATTTTTTCTCAGGACATAGATGGTTTTTTTATACAATGGCTTCGTGCGTAGCTCATTAAGCCAATGTAAAGTAATAGATATAGTAATAATTCTTAAGTATTGAGTATGCAATGAATTGTGTGAGTCCAGCAAGTGATGGATTAAATATATCTTTGTAACAATTCCCGCACTACTATAATTTCCCGAAAAATCGAGAAACTATTCAACACGACACGTGTTTCGCCCTATACAGGGCATCTTCAGGTAAGATAGGAGCCTCAGAACAACGATGTCTTCACGACCAACGCTGAAACTGAGCTCTCGTTACTTGCTTACAATGGGTTTCCGCAAAGTAACGCCTGAATCAATAAATTATTTGTGTGAGTCCAATAAATAGCCTCTCTCTTTATTTTACTGAGGTATGACTTTGACTCGACTGAACTATGACAGACTTTACTCGACTTAGACTGTGCAGAATAACGAAAATGCCATATTTCTGAAAAATAATATGAGAAATTAGAAACAATTACAGTAATTAGAAAGTTATGTGTGTTTAAATCTAGCCAGATAATAAAAATATTTAACATAAGGATTCAAAATCATAGATAAGTTTAGTTAATAAGTCAAAAAAACGTGGGAATACGTTTTATTTATAGGATGGGAAGGGAAAGGTTCGTAGGTTCTAGGTTTGAAGGTTCTAGGTTTGTAGACCCTAGTTAGGTGACTCCAGGTAGGGCGGAGGAGGTTGCCGGGAAAAAGTAACACCTAGCGGCTGACGACTCTAGGCACACCTAGTACTGACAGTTCTTAAAACAGAATAATCTGTCAAATCGGATATGTTAAAGCGACTATAAATTTCATTATTTTATTCAAAAACGTCAGAGCTGTGGCGCTTATCCAAAACGATTACTATAATCTAACTAAGAAAAACCGTTTTCATAATGTAAATATGATATCAACAATAATAAGTTCATTCCTAATCCCATCCATATTAGCACAGGTGCATTTTAAGGGAGGTAAATATTTTTACGCGTTACAAGTAACATTCAGCGGCGCTCGTATTATTCAAATGTGGACCAATAAGAAGCATTTATGGTCGAACATAAAACTACAATCGAACGGGCCGAATAAATATCCGACCTCTGTAACTTATAACCTTGCGGACGTCACTGTTTGAATTTACTGGATGCACCTCCTGATTTCCAACTTAATTAAAGGTTTTTGTAAAGGTTATTTAAAGGTTAATTAATTCATAAGTTTTTAATTAGTTATGAAATATATAAATTTTTAACTTATAAACTTGTTGATGTCACTGTGTAACGTTACAGAATGCATTGCTTAGGCTGTCAACTAGATAACATTATCTCAATCTATAATGATTGATTTTTTTATCTTTTAAAATTATTTAAAATTTTAGGCTTTGTGCGGTTTTGCACATTTAGCCAGAGATTTATTAAAAACATAAATTATAGTTAATGAGAATGAGTTGTGATAAAAATTATAAATGGTAAATGAGATGCTCTCCCCCTAAGCCCCTTGAATCCTCAGTAAAGATGTGGGACTATACTGACATCTCACATGGCTTTCTTGAGAGAATTTGAAAAGTGATGTGATGCACTGTTTCGTTTCATTAACCAACACTCCTGTACGTTTACAAACACTTAACGGTTAATAATCCACCGTTATTATGCATTAACGTTTGAAATAACACAATTTTTTGAATATAAAACAAATGTGCAGACATGACGCTTCACTTTCCCGCCAAGAAATCCTAATGATTGATTACTAATAGATACGTGTTCTTTTTTTTCTTTTTTTATTTATGGATTGTAAAACGAAACATGTAATAAAAATTTCTAATTCTTATTCCGTATTGGCGAATAAAACTTGACGAATTTCTTGGACCTTTTCATTTCTACTTAAGTGGACGGTGGAGGTCGCTGACTTTCAGAAGCCTAGCAAGAAGTCTTCGCGCTAGCGGCAGAGGGGATTGCAGATGGATTTCGTGCATCGATTTCAAATATACTAAATTCATCAAAAATAATAATTAAAGAAATTGGCAAAAACAAACAAACGGTCTCTTCGGTATTTCATCTACTAATAACCTTTTTTTTATCGTCGGTAAAAAAATTGCGCGCCATGTCAGAACACCGCCGAGAGAACCTCGGCGTCGAGGTCCCACGGAAGAGACCCGGCGAGCGCGCATGCCACCTCATGGAAGATGGTGCGATACCCCCTAGCAACACAAGTCGCCATGACTCTCAGCGGCCGCCGGAGGATCCGTCTCGATGGCGACCCGATACGGAGCTCGCCCAAATTGGGGCCCTGTACAAGGCTTTGGACCGCACCACTCCCATGAATTTACTAATAACCTGGAGTCATTAAAAAATACTTGCAAATAATAAGTAAAATGGCCGAAAAAAAGACGACACGCCACTTTCGAATATATCGTCACATTTTGAAATAAATTTTAGTTTTCTATGTTTTTGATTTTTAAGTAAATTAGTATGTGCAAAAAATCAAAAAAAAATTAAATAAAATCATAAATATATGTAGCAATCTATTACACTTTCATTCTATAACGCTTGCTCTATCCAGCATACCCTTACATCAATGGCGGAGTTATAATAATATAAGCCATAACACACGGGTTATGGGTTAGGTCATAACCCTGAAACAGCCGGACTGAGGTTAATTCCGCACCTGAGCCTGTTTGTTCCTACATCATTATGGAACCTAATGCCCAGAACATACAGCTTTTATTTGCTTAATTAATATCTGATATTAAGTCATGGAAGTGATGTATGGGTTAACCTTAGCGTATTTGTAGTCGTAATGCTGTGTTATTGTTTAAAAATATATAGAGAGAGTACTTTGTTGTGAAAAATATTATTAGTATTTCATTGAATTTGCACTATTTAAATACATACAACCTTTTTATTTGATAAAATGAAATTTAAAAAATGGAGATTACAAACTAAGCTTCATGATTTCAGTGTCGTTATATTTAGTTTTTATATGTGTTGAAACATTTGTGTTATTGTTACATTTCAAAGTTTTCAAGTACTATATAATAGATTATGAAATAAAGAACTTTTTGATTTCGACGAACGAGGTCCTATTCCGTTAGTAGCCTTCCAAAACGCCCTCAGGCAAGCAAGCGATGGTTAACCTTCTGACAAATCTCGCGCAATTGTATATGCCCCAAAAACTCGAAAACCAATTCAACACGACACGGATTTTGCCCTTATAAAGAACATCTACGGAGAGACATCTACGGAGAGACACCTAAGGAGAGACATCTACGGAGAGACATCTACGGAGAGACATCTACGGAGAGACATCTACGGAGAGACATCTACGGAGAGACATCTACGGAGAGACATCTACGGAGAGACATCTAAGGATAGACATCTACGGAGAGACATCTAAGGAGAGACATCTACGGAGAGACATCTACGGAGAGACATCTGATGAGAGACAGATTGACTCTTTTTTTTGTTTTACGTCGATAACAAAATGCATTTACGCACTGCCTTCCTTCCAAAGGGGGACCGAAAGGGGTTGTGGGGCTCACCACCGGCAGACGCGACTGCCAGCAGTAATACCCACTAAAAATCTTCCGACGACGCCCGCCGCTTGTAGAGAAAAAGGCGAGGGCCAGTACCTGGGTTGCAGCGTCTGACACCCCGCCTGCGGCCAACGTCCCCCGGACTAAAACCGGGAGGACCTCCTTAGAGAGGCGCAGTGGACGCGACCCTCCTACCTTCTTGTGCGACTAAAGCGTGTGTGGCCGACTTCTCGGAGGATCCATGGCTAGACAGCAGGGGCCCCCTGCCTCCGCTGCCGCTGCCTAAGACCCTCCTGGCGCTGCTTGACGGGCCCTCCTGGCCCGCCCGCTGCGCCCTCCACAGGTCCCTCTTAGTTTCCCCCCCGGTAGTCAGTACTAAGGGCACCCAGAGTCGTCGGTCTTTGGGTGTTACCTTTTCCCAGCTTCCGTGAGATACTCAGCCCCCCCACCACGCCAAGGTGGAGACCAGTCGGGGAGGAGTGCAAAGTAATGCCTGAATTAATTAACTATATACCCTTAGGAAAGACATTGAGTGGTAGAACTCTTTAGAGATGCCATTACTACACGGCTATTATAAATCTTCATAGTTCTTGTGCAATTATTAATAGCTAAATAATGAAAATGAGTCATATATTAATATTCAATACATTTAAAATCTTGTAGGCACTCTAAGGCTTACGTCGCAAAGTTGGAAAGTTTTGAATTGACACGTTAACTTTAGAGTAAGTAAGTAACTATAGGTGTTTAGGTATTTATACAAATAAGACTTACAAAAGCTTTTTGTAGCGTCAACAATATAATCCGAGCTGATATTTATTATTTATTATGTTTTTAAAAATTATAAAATAAGAAGAAACATTTGAAAAAACATATATGTGGGGTAATAAGGATCCCAATAACATCTTAGAAATCCAAGCCAACCTCTTCTGCGAGCCGCTTACCGGGTTCTGTAATGTTTACCAGAGCCTCGTCCGTTGATTTGCAGGTTCACCACTTGCATGTGAGGTTTACTTAGGCTCTCTAGGTCTTGACAGGATCCGCATACACCCTATATACCGCCCTAACACAATCTAGTAAAAGCAATAATTGTTACTAACACGCTATGGATTGTTATAATCTGAAAATAAACGATTTTGTTATTACTACTAATAAGCGAGATTCTGAAAATGAATAAAATCCGAAACAATAAATTTACAAATTTTACCAAATCATTTTGATGCAGTGATTTGCTGACTGTACAAACAAATTGCAATCAGTACGAATGTATTACAAATTTACAACATTTGAAAACTTAAGTACAAAGTTTGAGAAGCGTCTCTTAAAGTATCACTAAGTTTCGCCCCTATCTTTCTTACATGTGTCAAGTTTCCCATATTCAAAACCCCCTCAGCCTATCGGAACTATAAGTGCTTTAAGTTCTTACTTATTTCCTTATGTAAACTATGTTAACGTGGTATATAAGAATATACTTATGTAGATAGCATTAGTTAGGTTGGCTGCTCCGGGACTTTGTATAATAATAATAATTTACTCTTTATTGTACACCATGATAAAGATTACATATAAAAACAAAGAAAATTAACAAGGCTACCTTAAATGGACAGAAAAGTTTAGGACACAGAAAGAAACATTAAATTTTAAAGAAAACAGATGGTTACTATCATAAAGAAAGGTAGTGATCCTTGACTAACGTCTTGAACGAATCCAGGGATTTTGCTTATCTTATGTTGCCTGGTAACGCGTTCCAAAGCTGAGCTGCATGCACAGTAAAAGACGAGTCGAAGAATTTGGTGATGTGGGAAGGAATATCCAGAAACAGGCCCTTGTGTTTACTTTGTTGTCTTACAAAACAATATTAGCCTATGTGGTTCTCAAGGGCTCCAACTTTTAGATTATACATACATACATACATACATACATTCAAGTCTTTTTCCCCAAGGGGTAGGCAGAGGCATATTATACGCCCACACTTCGCCAATTATATAGTCGGTCCCACGTAATAGATGGCGAGCCTATTGCCGCTTACCGGGTACTGATATGTTCGCCAGAGCCTCGTCCATTGATCGGCAGGTGCACCACTTGCAGGTGAGGTTGGCTTGGGCTTCTTTTGTCTTGGTAGGGTCCCCGAACAGGTCTCCTTGTCGTGCTGGGGGGGCTGAGTACCTCCCGGAGGCCGGGAAAAGGGTACACCCAAAGGTTAACTTGGAACTAAATAATTTGTGTAATTTTTAGAAAATATTTATATATTTATTTATAATAATCTCATGAAAATTAAATTAACGTGACATAGACACTCCTTTCTATGTTCATATAATCTTTAATAATAATAACCATACAAATTTTATTCTGATCTGTTAAACAAGCCGTTTCAAGCAAAAAAAAAGGAAATAAACATATTCTCTCTCAATGTCTACAATCACGGACGTCCTATAATTGTAATGACTTAACTTTAATAATAATATATTCCTAATACAACCTTTCATTCCCCTGTGCCCATCTATGTATCAAAATAATTACATTCCAAGATATCTCAATAAAATTTTCCTCTAGTTTCAGACATAGAAATGTTAATAATTTAGATTTATATGGTTTTAGAGGTTTAAGCGCAAATCGATAAAATACAGATGAGTTTCTTTTGTTTTTATAATAATAGTGTGATTTTTTTTTCATAAGCCAATACTATTCGTAAAATCCTTAAAAATAAGTGGAATTATGACCATGGGTGTAACGGGATCCTATCAAGATCTTAGGACCCCAAGCCAACCTCACCTGCAAGTGGTGCACCTGCCGATCAATGGACGAGGCTCTGGCAATCACAAATGTTCTTTATAAACGGCAATAGGCTCGCCACCTATTACGTAAGATCAACATTATAACTGGCAAAGTGTGGGCGTTTACATGCCTCTGCCTACCCCTTCAGGGAAAAAAGGTGTAATTGTATGTATGCATGTATGTTATGACAAAGTTTGTGAACACATGTCTACCCTATAACATCCCAATAATTATCGACCAATTCTTTTACACCATTTCGTCACCCAAATCAAATTAACCGATATAAATAGCGATAAAGGCGATAACGGCTTAACAATTTGCTGACATCGATCATTTCGGTAATCCTAACTTAATAAGGTTCTGATGGGTTTGTTTGTCTGTGTATATGTTGTATTTAAATCGTGGTTTTGTTTAAGCTGGAACACGTGACCATGTGGCTTATTCTCGTAAGGTGAAACTCGAACACGTTTTATGCTATTCGATTTTTTGGCAATTTCCTATGCCACTCTGCAAGCGGTAAAATTAGTTTTATCGAATATGTAAAGTCATACTTTTTAATTTCAGCAACGACTAGACGTCGATGAATAGCAGTATTTTCTTTTTGTGCCTTGTGTACCTACACCCGCTTTAAGAATTTGGTGGGCATATGCTACTGCGTTACACTGCGCCACAAAATAGCGCATCATCTCACAAATGGACAAAGAATCCATTTGTTTTATTTCTTGATTACGGTACCGCTCATATCTCATTCATGGTTTTTAATAAAATTGTATTTCCTTTTCGTTTGTAAAAAAATTTACAGGCAATAAAGTATTTAATTTTACATTATCGTATAATCAGTTTAAATGAAAATGTGTAGCGATGCACTAGGTGCATTTGGATTAAGAGCAGGTGTATTACTTACTATCAGGTGAAAGTATACTTCGTTAAAATATAACTCTTCTGTAAGTCAGCTGAGGGTAAGATTTTGTTTGACAATAAAAACCTAGACAGTCAGTATAAGTAATTATAGACTATTGCCAATGGCATCAGAAAAATATTGCAGCAGATAAAACTTTCCCCATAGAGGTTTCCTAGAGGTATATTCAACGAAAAAGAGAGTAATTACAGCTTATCAACTTGTCATGCATATTTTAAAAACGTTCAAGAAATCTTAATTTATTTAATAGCCATCCTTGCCAATTGGAAAATCCCATCAATTCCATATTTATCTCTTTTACTTCCCGCATATTGAAGATATCGCTACGACTGCACCGCAAAACTTTTAGTAAGAATTGCGCCACTAATGGAACTTCTCCTACGCAACTTACAAGGGATATACTAGCGAGGCACGTGCAAGTCGCGTGCAAGTCGCGTGAAGACGCGTGCAGGTCGCGTGCGGTTCGCGGGCGGTTTAATTAACCATGTAGTATTAAATTTGTTGGATTACATGGTATCATGTCATTGTGTTGTTTGTGCTGTAATGGAGGGCTTGGGGTGCTTGACTCATATGTTATGCTAATGTAAATAAATATGTGGTGTTCGTGGCCGATGGCACAGGGGTTAACGTTGACAAGAGTTAGTCTGTCACCACAATATTTTGAAAGAAACTACAAGCGTCTAGTACGTTTATAAGTAAGTAACTTATTATATTCTAAGATCATTTACAAGTATAGTGAAGAGAATGGGTCTCTCTCGTCCATTTGGGCATTTCAATATAATTTGTGGAGGATTTTGAGATCTGTCTACTGATACGGCGATAGCTGCCGAAGACTGCAATTGCATTTGCGGTTATGAAAAAAATTACAAATAAAACAAAAAAAATCAAAGAAGCTTATTCGAAATTTAAAAGCAATAAATATTTGAAATATCAAAAGAAGTCTAGGCTTCCCCTCTCATATGCGAGTCGCGGGTAGTAGAGGGTGGGGCGCCGCCGATGCGTCCGCGGATTTACTTAGATGGTACAATTTCTGAACGAACTGAGAACTATTCCAGAACTTTCGTTCGCCCTTTTAGAGTTTTCGTTCACAATTCGTTCGTTCGTGCACTGACCGCTGGAATAAGATAAAAAGAGAATAGTGTGGATAAGATCCGTAAATATATGAACATGAATAAACTAAAAGATTTTTTTAAATATTTGATATGGACGTATGTCATCACTTTATTATATTGATTCATCATCAATACAGATTATTTTCCTGTTGAATAAGTAGGTACTACGGAAGTAGAGCTCCTCAGTTTTACATATTTTAACGAACGAACATTGTCAAAAACACATATTATAAATGATATGAAAAAAAAATTAAAATATCCACAAATTAACCGTAATCCTTCCTTTATCCTTAGATTAAAGAACCTCGGTTTTCAAAGCAATCACTTGAAATTTCCATGTCATATAAGCCTTATAAAGTCCAATGCTGAACATTGGCCTTCCCAATAGATTATATTATATTCAGGGTGTTTGCCCATAATTACTGCGCTGGGCAGGTGGGTTGGTGACAGCAGTTCGATTTTTCTTTGCCTTTTCTTAAGACTTCCCGTGAGATGAGGCCGGTATCAACTACAGCAATACATTTGTCATCACTTTTTAATTATCTAATTATTGTTTTTCTGCGAATATAATTAAAAAAAGTAGGTACTTTTAAAAATATAGGGATTTATCTTACTAACAGACGGACATCAATAGCTTTTTGGTAGACTTCCGTTGAGTAAAATGTTTGGATATATTAAGCACATCACTATAGTATAAAATTATAGGTTGTAAGGAAGGTCTATGTTAACCTTGCGTCGGATCGTTCGATTGATATTCAATTCTGAATTGCAAGGAGAAAGATCGCCGCGGGACAGCGCACAATTGAATTTGAAAACAGAACATCAGCCCCCCCACCCCCTGCGCTTCACACCGCGCAACTCCGGCTGTGCTTCAGAAAAGTGTTGCCATGCTTTGTTTGAAATAAGGATTTTCTTGTTTACATGTCCTTAGGATAAATTCACAATTGGAAGGTCTATGTTCCGCATCGGACTTCTATTGGCTGAGATAATCCCGATAAACGGAATATTAGCTTACTATTATTTGACTCTACAATCCGCCGCTTCTTTATTGATTATGCAACTTAAAATTTGAATTTGGTCATCTTGTGGACGCTCGAAATTAAACTATACTATATGCCACCAACATACAACTATAACTATGGTAACCACTAGCAAAACGCCTACCCATTGTTAACGTAGTCAGACACATTAATATTAAGTTAATTGATAAATCTATTAGTAATTGGAGGATGTGTAGAGTCCCGAAATCTTATACCATGTGTCCCCCCTACACTGCCCCTGCCCAGCGCGGCCATTTTCCCGGCCATAGACAAGAGTTTTATTGTTTTTATATTTATTTATCCGGCGCTGTTTTTGCGTTGTTCTGCCCTATCGTTTTTGGCGCGTATCTTTATGACGTAGCAAAGGTTGGACGATGGCCGGTCATGAGCTGCTAAGGATATGCCGGCGATAAGAATTTAAGTTAGTAGATATATCATTTCTTTGTTGATGTACACATACTTAGCCTTCATATGGAAACTTATTTTACAGGTATGCTGACCTTCATGTATAGGTATGAGTCGTCGTATGTGTCATTATAGTATTTGAACTTACATAAACATGTCTAAAAATCATTTACCTTTTAAAGTAAATAAAAGAAAATTGATGTTTATGCAGTTCTTGTGCCATAAGATTTACAGATATTTCAGGCTTACTCATTACTGCACTAATATCGACCTATATTAAATGGTCAAAAAGCTCGAAGTTGTTTTGTGTAGTCCTATTTATATGAACATAGAAAGGAGTGTCTATGTCACTTTAACTTAATTTTTATGAGATTATTATAGGACCTCATCCTTACTGATCCAACCGATTCAGGTAGAACTATATCCGCAATGATTCGTCAGCCTTCCCTAGAACTACTACCTTTTTTTTGCTGTAAGCACAAAATAAAATAAAGGGACAAATATTTTTTCTATTTCTATAAAGATGTATGATTATAAGAATAGTGAAACGAGTGTTTTATATCAGGCCGATCAGTAAATTTGCACAACTTTTAGACTTTAATACATTTTTATACTATAAAAAATATTGATAAGCGTTTCATGGGGTCAGCTCTTGCAGAGATGACCATTTGTGTGGCCTTAAAGTCTAAACCTTTTGAGTTAGTTTGGTGTCAGTAAAGTGCAAAATTGTGTCTAAGAACAAATTATTAAGATGTCTTCGCCCTAATAGTCATAATAAGAATAGTGTTATTGAACAAATTCTTACTTTGAAAATATATAGAAGTATAAGTTAGAAGATAATTACTTAATAGTTTTGACGACCGATATGGCGTGGAGGTCAGTAATACCTGCACTTCACTCGAGAGGTCGTGGGTTTGATTCCCACACAAGACAAATCTTTGTGTGCATGAACATGAATATTTGTTCTGGTCTGGGTGTTCTCCTATGTATCTTAAGTATGTATTTACAAAAAAAAAGTATTTATGTATGTTTATTCGTTATTTAGTACCCATAGCACAAGTTCTTAATGATACTTATATTGGAAGTAAATAATTGGTGTGATTGTAAGAGAATATATTTATTAGTCGTCAGACTAGATTTTAGTTCGTATGGGGTAAATTATTTTGTGAATTAAGGTATGACATATAAATGAATTTGCTAAAAAAATATGACTATATCTGGAATTTGTTTGAAGCCTGGACTTCTCAGGCGGGTTCCAAGATTTCAACATCAAGACACCAGACACCTGCTTTTGCAATTTTTCTGTTGGTCATCATATCAGTCTTATAATTTTTATAAAGTGCTTTGCTGAACATTCGCCTCCCCAATAGATTACATTCTATTAAGGGTATTTGACCATAATCACCACTCTGGCCAGGCGGTTGGTAATCACAGTTCAAGCCAGTACGAAGGATGACGCTGCTGCTCATCATGCGATAAAATTTCTCTTCGTCGACTCTTACGACTTCCCGGGACGGGTGATGAGAGAGGGTGATACTATTCAAGGCCAGTACCACACGACACGATCCACAGTGGGTCGGCACCTGAATATCATTTCTTTGTGTTCTCAAATGATACCTCTGTTCAGTATTAGACGTTTGTAGTCTTATTTGATGATTATTGATAAACTTACTTATTCTAATAAATATCCAGTTCGGGTTCAAACCCTGGTGTAAAAAATCTTATAACCTTTGACTTTTCACAGTTATATGTGACCAGGGGTTGAACCAGGGTTTTTCGAAGGAATGTTCGTAATTATCGCTAGCTCCTTGTCTTGGAAAGCATGTTAAGCCGTTGGTCCCGGCTTTCATGAACATCTATGCCTCTATGGCAATCGTTATTAGAAAGTCAGTGCCTATTTATATAAAGGGAAACATCATTCTATGTAACCATAGAATGATGTTACCCTTTGGGTTGTGGAGGTCAGACGGAAGCGACAGTTATTTATTACGCTCCATGTAGGCCCTGGGCCCTAAGCTTAAGTCTAGGGCAACCGGGAAAATGCTAGAATATAATACGAACTATGAAAGAAAAACTTGAGTAAGATAAATTTAATTATATCCGCTCTTGAAGAGAACGATTACCAAGTACCTAAGTAAATAAGAACTATGGATAGATAATTAAGCAGGTTGAACGTATTTAAAGTGTCAAAATAATTTAAAAAATTATAATCTCTTCACACCTACATCAAAGTTACCAACTTTAATTCGCCATTAAAAACTCAAGCAGACTTCTTGGCGGAAAAGTCATGTGTGCAGTTTTGATTTATTTTTTTTAACTTTGTGATTGTTACATTAATGTGTAATAACGGTGGATTATTAACAAAACAGTGCAACATCACTTTTTAAATTCGCTCAAGAAGTCCGTGTGATATCTTAGTATAGTCCTACATTTTTACTGAGGACTCAAGGGGCTTGGGGGGAGGGCATCTTATTTACCACTTATCATTTACTATGAATATTATTAATATATATTGTACTTGACACTGGCTAAAGATAAAAAACTTACACAGTATTTATTATGCCAAAAACAAGACTTTTATAAGATAAAGACCGGCTGCACGACAGCTCTTAATTAGATTAAAGCAAAATTTTATTTAATTTGTCATTTCACTTCAGTCATTGAAGTTGAAAGGGGCAGCACGATGTTTTAAACATATTTGGCAATAAACAAGATTAGTGACTGTTGATCAAGCCGGCCTTAAGGTTATTATATTATTTTCATAACTTGCGCAATGCCCGCGAGACCTATAGCATTTAAAAAAATATAATTATGTAGTTTATAACCTTATTTCAGTTTCAAGCTTTTTTGTTCCATGTGACGTTAATGTTACTTAATTAAAATACTTTATAATTTATTAAAATGTGCATCGAACTTATCCAAATTAAATCAACGACGACGATGGACCTCAAACGCCTGATGCACGGATAACGGCTCAAGCTAAAGTTTTTGCACCAAAACTTTGCTCATCTCGTTTTCACAGGCGTCCACTTGGCCGCAGCGCAGACGTTTTTGTAGTCCATCATAAGCCGGAGTAGCTGCCACCTAATCAATTAATATTTATCTTATAATCAATCAATACGAAGTTTTTGCTTTTTCGTACCCCCTGTTGCTAGTGGTTCTAGTTAGTAAGTTGCATATCAAAATTGTACAAAACAATCTAGTGTTTGTTCGTCACACAGAAGCATTTTTAAGCATAATAAATAAGATTGGCCTGAGATTTCTAAGATAAGCTAAACACTTAGGAATCACGTTTAATATTTTGCATTCGAATAAAAGTTCTCTGAACTACAGTGGCAGTGACATAGTGCTCAGCTATTTCTGAAACCGACTGTACCGAAATATTTGGTTTGAATTAGTGCTAGTTAGAATCTTAACATAACGGCTAATATTTAAGTACTAAGTCACCTAGGACGCAGGCACTTAGTAGGACCTTTGTTATGTTGCTATGCCCTTACAGGGCGTCACATTGTATCTATCCATATTTGTTGTTACAACCTACTTCCAAATTTCATAACTTTTTTAACACATCATCATTATCTACTTCACAAATTTAGACTATTGATTAGTTTTACACAATTTATAACTATGTGTTTAAAATTATTGTGTATGTTTCTAATGCAAGAGATATTTTGTAGGCAATCATCTGTATTTGCCATTGTCAAGCAATTCGGTAATTCAAGTTATTTTCGACAATGTGCATCATTTTCGTGTTTTAGTCAAGTGCATTACCCTAGCAGAAAAGTAGTTCCTATGGAGATACGAGAAGAACCAATAATGTTCATGTTGTCGTTTTTGAATAAATAAAAAAACGGTTCCTGCTAGCGTAACGTTTTTTTAGCAAGGAAATTCTAAACGAATGATCGGAGAGAAAAAAAATGTGCACGGATAGAGTTACCCTATTTGTGCGTTTGCAGGTTTTCGAGATTTTGCGTTTGCTACTAGGGTAACATTTTGTAGGACTTCTTGGCGGGAAAGTTTGCAGTTTTGTTTTATTATCTAAAATTGTAATATTTTTAACATTAATGTGTAATAACGGTGAATTATTAACCGTTGAGTGTCTGTGAACAGTTTGAGTGTTGGTAAATAAAACCAAGTAAAGGTAAATAAGTCCAACTAAATAATTGGTGTGATTGTAAGAGATTATTTATTTATTTATTTACCGGCACATACTCTAAACGAGTGGGTCTATACATGTATATATATATAATTTAAATAATGGCATCGTGCGGTTGGCACAATTAGCCAGTGTCAAGTAAAAAGTGTCCATATTTATAGAATATTTATAAAAATTTATAAGTGCAACGAAAACAGTTTATAAGTCTTATAAATAATGGCATCCTGCACGAAATCAAAACAAAACTGCGGATATAACGCTTTACTTTCCAGCCAAGAAGTCCGTCAAACAAACTTATAAAGGTTATTAAAGGTTTTTAAAATATAAATACTTTTACTTGACATTGGCTAATATTTGATACGAAGCCATTCTATAAAAGAAAAAAAATTAGTATTTGACAGTTGCTGTCATATTTACAACCTAAATTTTCTCATTGAGTCGTGTGAGTGCTGAGTGGAGACCGGTTGTCAAAAAAGTTTTTATTTTTAAATACAAAATCATTCCATAATGAAAGGCGACAAAAGCGTTGACGTCCAGACCCTAAGGGACATAGCTAACAAATTAAGAATCGATAGCATTGTCGCCACTAATGCATCGAAATCCGGGTAAGTGATAATGAAGCCTCAATAGTTACTTACCGGTTGTATGAAGGTCTAATGAAGGTTATAAAATCATTGCATACTTGCTTAAATCCTTTTTACTTAAAACTTCATTCAATTTGTAGGTGGTTATCATATAAACTTTAAAATTATACTATCTTTGTTTTCTCATGTCTAATACTATTAATTTTAGAACTTCCCATTGCATCTTCTGATCTGCCAGTCGGTCTTATTTATTCAAATATTGATAGCGCTTAGTTCACAGTAGGTGCCTCAACATCCGTAAATACAGCTTACACAAGTACTTTCTGTAATATCTTTTAGAAGTCGAGAGTGTGAGTTCTTAATTAATTAATTAAGTCGAAAGGTTTTCATAGGTTAGGCATGAGGTGATCACGTGACCTAGCGACGCTTTGTTTTTTTCTGAAAGTACCTACTTATAAACTGAATTTTAAGCTCACGTTACGTAAATATGCTAATGCTGAACATTGTACTAAGAATACATTTAAATTTATAAAATTTCTGGTTTTTTTGAGGTGCCATTTTTTGGCTGTACTGTACTAGATAACTAAGTTTTATAGCTAAAAGGGCTACTTTGTCTAAAATCGGCCTTTAAAGACAGCAAACCAACAATTTCATCTAGATTCGTCAAACATTTACACACAAAATGGAAATTATTTAATTAACAATAATGAAAGAGATATAAGTGGTACCATAATAAAGAAATGGGTTCTTTGACAGAATTAGTCAAGGTTTGTCAGTTTATCTGTCTGTTGTGGTTTTTCTTAACATTTGCCAGTCTGTCGGTGACTTATTGGGGGGGATCTGAAAGTCAGCCTGTCGTGATTCTAAAGGAGGGAGGGTATTGTCCGTCAGTCAGTCAGTGACTAACGAGGCTTCCAAAAAGGCAATGAGATTAAGAAGAATACCTCAAGAAACTCATCTCGGCTTTTTTCTTTACTAAAGTCCTAGTCTATTATGTATCTTTTGATTTTATTAGAAATATCATTTATTTTGTATTTTTAGGGAATGAAATGTTACAAAAGTCCAAACCATATATGAAACCAATCGAAATCTGTAATCTGCAGCTAACATAAATCACACTGTATGCCATGTACCCGTATAAGTTTTTACCAAATAAATTTAAATATTTATACTAAAGTTATTGTATAACTGTTGCAGTATGTGTCAAAGGTTAAATTAAATTTAAATGAACAGTCAAAGTTTTTGTTACTGAAATTGTTTTACTTGCAGCCAGAGGTAACTTATACAATACTTACATATCCATGTACTTATTTATACTTACACAGTATAGCCTAAAATTTTTTATGAATGACAAACTATTCATCAAATTATTTAAAGCCTATTTATACCTTACTATACAAAGCATCACAGTGTAGCAAACCTTTTTCATTTCAAAGGAAGCATGTGCCTTCTCCTCTGGGTGAGGTGTGACAATATTATGCGTTGTTTGCATAACCTTTTCTAATACCTTAACTATTCCTCTATGTATGCTGTAAAATTTTACTATCTACATGTATGTGTGTAGTTTCTTGCTTGTTTCCCTGACGACAGAGGCATAATTAACACCTACATTTCTCTAATTATATTTTTGGTAATAGGTGGTGAGCTTAGTGCCGCTTACTGGGAACTTTTATGGTTGCCAGAGCCTTGTATGTTGATTGGCACTTGCAGGTGAGGTTGCCTTGTGCTCTGAGATCTTAGTAGGAACCTTATACAACCTATACACATTCTACAATCTTCCTGTAACAGTATAATATATTTTACCCATACCTCTGCACTCTGCAAAGGAAATTCTCCTTGAACGAAAGTGATCACTAAATAAATACTAAAGATGATTATGCTTATTGTTTAATGGATAACAATGTATTACATTAAATGTTGAAAATAAATGATAACAGCACTCGTTATCAGAACAATTAACCTTTCTACCTTCAGAAGATATTTTGTATTGAAAGTTATATAATCTTTTAAGATTACGTAAATCACTTTGATTTATTTTTAATTACCTTGGACTTCTCTCAGCATTTCTATGTTCTATGTTCTATGTTAGTGGTGGTGGTTTCCGCACTTAGTCCCTGTTATGGACCATTGTGCGTGAGCCTTTGCGGCCATAGTTGCTCACTCCAGCCAGCCCACCTCTCTCCAGAAGCAGATCAGGTTTCCAAGTCCGCGCAAAGCTTCTCCAATGGAACTCGGCGAACCTAGGGTTACCTTTCGTGTGTCAGCCACGCCTGTGCATTCCAGGAGCACGTGTGCGACCGTTTCCTCGGCCACCATACACGCTCTGCACAAGGGGCTGTCTGTGACTCCTATAGTGTGTAAATGTTTGTTCAGTAAGCAGTGCCCAGTGATGGTCCCCGTCACCAGGCGCAGGCTATTTCTGTCCAGTCGCAAAAGTCGCCTAGTCAGCCTTGCGTCCAATGACGGCATGGCCTCCTTGGACTGCCTGCAACCTGGAGTGGAGGACCACCACTCTTGGGATTGTGTGTGTGTTATGCTATGTAGCCAATTGCGTATTTGTTTAAAGGGAATGGGAACAATGGGTTCAGGTCCGTAGACCGTCGCGATGGAGCCTCTCCTTGCCAGTTCGTCAGCTGCATCGTTACCCATTGATCCACTGTGTCCTTTGATCCACTGTAGTGTAATTTTGTTACGATATCGTATCGATGCCTGTTCTAGTGCATTGTGACATTCTAGTATCAATCTGGAAGTCGTGTAATTTTTGTTTAAGGATTGAAGGACAGACGCGCTGTCGGATATTATACGGATGTGAGTATTTTTAACCTGTCTAGCTATTACAGCATGCGCGGCTTGGGTTATGCCCACACATTCTGCCTGGTAGACTGTGTTGTGTTTTCCTAGTGATTTGGATATGGTAATGTTGAGATCATTTGAGAATACGCCGGCACCGGTGCCCGTGCCTATTTTTGATCCATCTGTGTATATTCTCAGCTCCTTTAGGCCAGAGTAGTCGTGCGCCTCTTCAGTGAGTTGCACGGTATAGTGTTTTTTAAAAGTGTGCGTTTTCTGGGTTCTGTCATTTGGTGCCATCAACATTGGTTGTTCTTTAACAGCATCATCTAATATTCGTATGTGTCTGACCCGGGAATCTTTCTTTAGTGTACCAGCTGTATGTAGTCTGAAAGCTGCTGTGGCTGCCTCCTCTCGTACGGTGAGGTGTAGGGGTGGCAGCCCCAGCATTGCCTGCAGGGCCGCAGTGGGGGCGGTTTTCATACTGCTGGTGATTGACACGCAGGCCAGGCGTTGTAGTTTTTCTAGTTCTTTTTGGGTTATACTAAGGTTGGTTCTAGGCCACCAGACCAGCGAGCCATATGTGACTATTGGTCGGATTACTATTGTGTATAGCCAGTGCATAATTTTCGGGCTTATGCCCCAGTTCTTGCCAAGTAGACGTTTGCACTGCCATAGGGATATACTGGCTTTCTTAGTGGTATAGTTGGTGTGTTTTGCCCAATTCATCTGTTTGTCTAGGTATACACCTAGGTACTTGGTTTCTGATGATAGGCTTAAGGTTGTGTTGAAGAATTTTGGTAGATGTAATTCAACTAGCTTCCTCTTTTTTGTGAATAGTATGAGTTCCGTTTTTGTTGGGTTTACTGTTAGTTGGTACTCTCGGCACCAGTCCTCAACTATTTTCAGGGCTTGGCGCATAAGGTTGCATAGTGTGTTTTCAAGTGTGCCATTTATTATAATGGTTATGTCGTCAGCGTAGCCCACTGTATAGTAGCCTTTGTCATTTAGGCGCTTGATAAGGCTGTCTACGACAAGGTTCCATAGTAGTGGCGAGAGCACGCCTCCCTGGGGGCAGCCCTTCGCCACTATGGCTCTTGTTGTGGTGTTGATTGAAGCTTGTACGGCTCTTAATCTGAGCATATTGGCAATCCAGCCTTTCAGGGTGGGATCTACTCCGAAATGTTCTAAAGCCTTGCTGATGCTATAGAACATGGTTTTATCGAAGGCTCCTTCTATGTCAATGAAAGCAGCCAGAGCCGAACCCTTGTGGTCTACAGCACATTCGATTTTTGAAACCACATTGTGCAGGGCAGATTCTGTTGACTTTCCGATTGAGTAGGCGTGCTGTTGTTTGTGAAGCGATATTCCTCGAAGGGGTCCGTCTCGGATGTGACGGTCACAAAGCCTTTCTAGGGTTTTCAGTAGGAAGGATGTTAGGCTTATAGGTCTGTATGCTTTTGGTTGTGTGTAGTCTGGTTTTCCGGGTTTCGGGATAAATATAACTTTCACTGTCTGTCATGTCTTTTATTTGTAAAAATGAAACTGTAGCTAAAAAAACTATTACATTTGTACCAAAAACCAATAATCGTTTTGAGAGGTTTAACAGTAAATTATTATGCTATAGTTTACCTTTTATAGATGAAAGCTGTGACCCAAATTTTTTATATAATGATTTTTTCAGCAGCTTTTCTAACACATTTAAATCAATATTTACTCCCAGAACGGTTAAGGTAAATAATAAAGCTACCTTTAGTGAATGGGCTACTCCTGGGCTACATAAAAGTAGAAAGAGGCTGTATGAACTGTATGATGAGAAAAAATTAAACAACAGTGAACAATTTTATAATTATGTAAGAAAATATTCTAAAATATTTAGAAAAGCATGTCATACGGCCAAGTCTTATTATTTAAGCTCTAAAATAAAAAATTGTGATGATAAGATTAAAATGACCTGGAATATTATTAATAGGGAAACGGGAAAAAGTAAAAATTATAATACTGAGTTTAAACTTAATATTGATAAAAAAACTCTTACATCTGACTTAGATGTAGCCAATGCTTTCGAAAACTTTTTTACTAATATTCCAGTGCCTATCACAAAAGATTTAAATTGTTCGCCCACTTTAGCGGAGTCTATTTTGAAAGATAACGTGAATATATGTACAGTAGATTTTACGTTTAGTCATGTTACATCTATGGATATAATTAAGACATTCAATACTCTTAGTGTTAAGAAAGCTGCAGACCTCTGGGGCAATTCCATAGTAGTTACCAAGCCTATCATTGTTTCAGTGGCGCACAGTTTGGCTCTAATATTTAATAAATGTGTAGATTGCGGCAAATTTCCCGATCTAATGAAAGAAAGTAAAATCATTCCATTATATAAATCGGGCAGTACAACAGACCCAACAAATTTTCGACCTATCTCAGTGCTGCCTACATTTAGTAAAATTTTTGAAAAACTTGTTTACAACCAGATGTTAATATTTTTCAATAAAAATGGATTAATGCATTCAAAACAATTTGGATTCACTAAGGGTCGCTCTACAACCGATGCAGGTGTTGAGCTTTTAAAACATATATTTGATGCTTGGGATAATTCTTTGGACGCTTTAGGTATTTTTTGCGATCTGTCCAAAGCTTTTGACTGTGTTCCTCATGAAGCATTGATAAAAAAATTAGAATATTACGGAATAAGAAACTCCGCATTGAATCTTCTCACTTCATATCTAAGTGATAGGATTCAAAGGGTTGAGGTAAATGGAAAGCGATCTCAGGGGTCTGTTGTAAAAATGGGGGTACCGCAGGGCTCGATTCTCGGTCCGTTTTTGTTTTTGATTTATATTAATGATTTGCCATATTTTGTTAAAGAAAACCACGAGATAGTTTTGTTTGCTGATGATACATCATTATTGTTTAAGTTAAAACGAAATCAGAATTTAGACGAAGTAAACAGTGCGATCTCGAAGGTGGTGCACTGGTTTGACGTTAACAATTTGCTATTAAATGGGGCTAAAACGAAATGTATTAAATTCGTGACGCCTAACGTCAGACAGGCAAACTCTACTATTATGGTAAAGGAGGATGAGTTGACCCTTGTGGATACTACCAAGTTTTTAGGGATTACTTTAGACTCTAAGCTACAGTGGGGCCCACATATTGGTGAATTGTCGAGTAGACTTAGCTCTGCAGCATTCGCGGTAAAGAAAATTCGCCAATTAACAGACGTTGTAACAGCTAGGCTAGTTTATCATAGCTATTTCCATAGTGTTATGTCCTATGGTATTCTTCTGTGGGGTTGTGCCGCAGACATTCAAACAATCTTTGTGCTGCAGAAGAGGGCTATTCGAGCAATTTATAATCTCCCGTGTGGACATTCACTAAGGGAAAAGTTTAAAGAAATTGGTATTTTAACAGTGGCCGGTCAATTCATTTATGATAACCTGGTTTATGTACACAAGAATACTGATCAATTTAGTAAGAAAAGCTGTGTACATAACCTAAACACAAGGAATAAGCATAAATTAGTTGTACCTGCCACTAGGCTCCAAAAGATAAACAAATCTTTTAAAGGTCAATGTGTGCGATTCTACAATAAAATCCCAAGCAACATACAGCAATTGAGCCTAAATAAATTTAAATTAACAATAAAACACAAGCTGTCTTCAAAGGGATATTATTCTATTAAAGACTATATGGCAGATAAAAATGCTTGGGATTAAACTGCCGTTTCATACAGGCTATTCTAATATGAATGACTTGAAAACATAAATATTGTTAAGGTTATGTTATATTGCATTGTATAGCTTCACAGACAAATGAAGATTGTAATTCTAGTACCAAACTAATGGACATATTTAAAAGAGCATAGCCTGTGAGTTTCTTGCCAGTTCTTCTTACAGAGCGGTGGCTCGGAACTGGCACTTAGATTCACTTACACTTAATTATTTTTTATTTTTAAATTGTTTTGTTGCATGTAAGTGAATCTAAGCTTCGTGATTTAGTGTAATATTATTTCGATTGTTTTTTTTTTTTCTTTTGTGATCATGACGTTTTCAAGTACTATGTATAATAGTTTATGAAATAAATATTTTTTTTACTTTACTTTTTACTTTACACTTCTCGCCACGCGAGTGGTACGTACATGTTTGCTATGCAGGCTCGATAGATCATTACCAACCACGGGGTTATGGAGTCGATTCCCCACTGTAGTAGGGCTGGAAAGATACCATCTAGGCCTGCTGACTTGTACGGTTGAAAAGTTATAATTGCCCATTTAATCTTTTCCTCCGTTACAATGTTGCGGGCTATCAGCCAGTCATCATCAGATATAGTCCGTTTTGGTTCATCTGCCCATATTCTGTCCTCAACGAGGGTGCATTCTGGGAAGTGAGTTTCAAGTAGGACTTTACTGGTTTCCTGGTCTGATTGTGTGTATGTGTTGTCTGACTTTTTCAGCGCTCCGAGGGTACGATCCTGATCTGTCGATAGGATTTTCCTCACTCGTGCTGCTTCGTTGTTAGATTCTATTGATTCGCAAAACCTTCGCCAGGATGTTCTTCTGGCGCTTCTGGTTTGTTTCTTAAATGTATACTGTGTTTGTTTATAGGTTTCCCAGTCTTCTGGTAGTCTGGAATTCTTGGCTTTATTGAATTGTTTCCTTAGTGCGTCTCTGAGCTTACCAAGTTCCGCATTCCACCATTGGTTACCCTTACCTCCGGCAGGTGGGACCCTAAGCTTACAGCACGCATGATAGGCATTTGTGATGTGTTCGGAAAGTTCCGTTACAGTGTGTTCTAGTTGTGTTGGATCTGTCGGGGTTTTGTGTATATCATGCTTTGATAGTAGTGTGGCTAGGAGATGTTTGTAACCCGGGACATCTGTCCGGCGCGGGTTACGTCTCGGTGTGGGTTCTTGTGTGTTGACTGAGAGCGTAAAGCGAATTCTCCTATGGTCGGAGCAAGAAGGTTCGCTGGATACGTGCCAGTTTGATATAAAATTTGTTGCGTTTTCTGTGGCTAGTGTTAGATCAATAATTGTCTGTCCTCTGGCCGTGACCCAGGTTGGTTCCGAGCCTCGGTTAACAATGTTGAGGTTAGTAGTAAATAGATATGTGCATAGTACCTCTCCTCTGTGATTTGGTGTGTCGCTCCCCCAGAGCGGGTGGTGAGCATTTGAGTCGGTGCAGATGATCAGGTCCAGGTTTGCGCACTCGCAGTGTCGCACCAGGTCCGACATCTCTTTTGGTGGGCAGTTCTCGTCGTCACTCGGCATGTAGGCCGAGGCTAATACTATATCTGGGGACTCACCATCGGTTTGGAGTCTGAAAGCTGTCAGATCTCTGGAACAGAATTGGGTGAGTAGTGTAATCGGGATATCTTTTGGTATGTATGCACAAGTTCGTGGTTTGTCTGTGTTATGTGTGTTATAGATTACTTTACCTCCGATGTTATTGAGGCCACATATCTTGTTTTGTCTAATCCATGGTTCTTGGATCAGTGCTATAGTTCTGGGTTTCGTCTCCAGCGCCCTGCGCAGGCTGGCCGTTGCAGCCTGGCTGTGCTGTATGTTTGCTTGCACAATACTCAAAGCTGGTCTGGAGATGGGCGTTGGCGGCGGCGGCGGTTGGTTGGAGTTAGGAGGAAACAGATCCATTGGACAGTTCACCTCCTAAATCCATTTCGCGCCGGTCGCAATTCGGGGATGAGGCTAGTAGCCGTTGCTCGCTCCACCCAGACGGCTCAGGTGGTGGGACATCGGTCTCGGCGTCGGCCATAGCGGCTTTGGACATCTCTTCCTCCAACTTAGCGATGTCGTCAGTCTGTGTCAGTGTCGGGGCAGTTATGGTAGTCTGGCTTCCGGTAGGGGCGTCCGAGGGTTCAGCCTTGGGGTAGAAGCGCGCGTATATCGACCCAAGTAGGTACGATAGACGCCGCTCCCGCCCCAAGACCTTTTCGGCCTCAATCGGCGGCAAGCCCAGGGTGAGATAAGTCCCAGGGTTATTACCACCGACCGAGGTCGCCCTATATAGGGACCACCCATCCAAGTCATACCAGGGGTTCTGTCGTTTCAGAACACCTTGGAGCCGCGCTATGTCCCCATTGTATCTGGGGACGAAGAGCGCAGCTCGGACTCGGGTGGGTATGTCGGACTGCCTCATGACCGTCAGCGTCAGGTCAGAGTCAGGGAGTCGAATGTTGGGTACGTTGAGGGTAAGCCAGGTCAGGGAGTCGTCATCCTCGCACCACATCTGCACGGTGCCCTCCGCTATCCGTGGGAAACCGCGGAAGGACGGGAGTGGTGTTGCAGGGTCGGAGTCCATGAGCCTGTTCTCAAGGTCAGTCTTAATGAATTCTCCTTCGTCAGTTGTCAGATCCCTAGAAGGAGGGGAGAAGCAGATAGCTACGGCGAGCCGCGCCGGGATATCCAGCGTAGCCCGTGCGTAGGTTTTCCGTCCCCCTTGGGCGGTGTGGACCTTCGCACGTTTCGAGTCTCCCTGTAGTGTTCTCGGCGAGGCCGTGTCGTCAGGGCGCTCCCTCTTCGTCGTCCTACAGCCGTAAGGCTCAGTCCGAGACGAAGAGGTGCTTGGCAAGGTGTTTTGTGCCGAGATCGTCCTGTGCGAAGCCCCAGGTCGCCTTCCCCTCTTCCTAGGTTTCGGTTTGTGCTGTTTTGGTTGGTCAGTCAAGTCAGCAGTTCCACCAGTAGCTGACACAATCAATGACTTTGCGCGCTGGGTTTCCCCCTCGCGTACTCGTCCTTGGTCGTGCGTTTCCGCGTCCGGCTGCTTTTCGCGTTGGGTTGACCCCTCGCGTACCGGCAGCTGGTCGCGTACTCCCTCACTCGCGTCCGTCTGCGCTCTGTCCTCGCGGATTTTGCGCATTCGGCCCTTGAGTTCCCTCTCTCTGGCCATAACTTTTCCGCGCTTTCTTTTCAGCAAGCGTACTTCATCGGCAGAGAGAGAGAGGCAGCACTTGTAGATCCGCTGTCCTTTGCTATGTCTTTCAGCCTGTCCTCGAACCTCGCGCGCTGGGTAACCAGCGTTTGAAGTTCATGTCCAAGGCTAGAAAGGCGAGCTTCGTCAGTGTCGTTGTCGGGATTTCGGGTAAAGCTCTTCCGAACGAGTTTTTGTTGCCAGCCGCTCGTGGAAGGTTCACTAGTCTGTGTAGTAGGCGCGTGAGTCGCAGCCGTTTGGGTGTTTGTGTTAGGCGCAGAAGCAGCCTGTAAATGCAGTTGGGTGCTCCCCCCCAGATTACGATGGGAGCTGACCGACGAATCGGTGTGGGATTCCCCGGCTTGGCCGGAACCCACCTGGGGACAATAATCTTTTTGTCCTTTCTGCATTGTAAGATGAGGTGGGCTTTTTTGGAAGCGAGGTTACCCTTCCTCTCGGAAAGAAGGGATGGGAGTAGGATGTGTGCATGATGAAGTGGAGGGAGTGCTGTTTGGAGATTGGAACATGGGAGTGGGGTTTTGGGTTACCCTAGGCCTGGAATGTAACCTTCGGGAACTTCTCTTGTCCGGAGCCAATCACACTGGCACCCCGGCCCCGCGATCGACCCTTAACAGAAAAAAGTGAGTCGGTCCCGCGGCCGGAGATGGGCTATCCGCAACCTGCCCACCCGCTCGGTTGCAGGAGAAGAAGTGCCTGGCAGTCTGGACCACCCCCATACAGGAGCATACGCTTCTGCATGGGTGCAGTCGAGACCAGCCCCGAGTCTCTCAGCATTTTAACCAAATCAAATTTGAGCAGAGCTTGGACTATAGGAACTATACAATCGATCATCATTATCTTAGCTTATAAATTTTTCAATTTGCTCGCGCCTCTGCTACCTCATTGTGCGACCATAGTATGTGGCCGACTTCTCGGAGGATCTATGGTTAGACAGCAGTGGCCCCCTGCTCCCGTGCCCGCCTTAGTTTCCCCCCAGGAGCAGTACTAAGGACACCCAGACACCGGTCTGTTACCTTTTCCTGCCTACTTCCTTGTGAGACCATAGTGTGTGTGACTTTTCGGAGGGTCCATGGTTGGGAAGGAGAGGCTTCACAGGAGTCACCGAATTGTTCACATTTAAAATTAACATGATTTTATTATAACCAATTCTATCCAACAAAAATTATTTAAGTAGCATCACAAAATATGATAAAAATTTAAACCTCTGTTGAAAGTGTTTCCAAAGACTTTTTAAAACCCAAATATATTGCTATATTTATTATTCCTGATTTTAGAACTGAACTACGAAGAATGTTCATAAATTGTTTTAATAGGTTGGGGAAAAAGTCTTTTCGTATTTTTGTATGAAAAGTCAAGACATTTTTTTCAAAGTTTATTTACATTTATTTACAATATATATGTACCGTTTTGTTGAATAACTTTCTGCCATTTTGTGGGCAGAGACATTATCCCGTTACTGTAGAAACTTTGGGACTTCTGATCAAAAAAACGGGACAAATAGTTTTGGCAGTCCTCTCTTGAGGTCAACCTTACAGAACCTAAAGAATTCTGCAGAGACCGAAACAGGTGAAAATCTGAAGGCGCAAGGTCAGGGCTATATGGTGGATGCACTAGGACCTCCCAGTCGAACTCTCTTAATTTTTGCTGAGTGGCTAAAGATGTGTGTGGTCTAGCGTTATCGTGATGAAAGACCACACCCTTCCTGTTGATCAATTCCGGCCGTTTTCTCTCGACTGCTTCCTTTAATCTCATCAGTTGCTGGCAGTAAAGATCAGAATCGATGGTTTTGCCGGGCGGTAAAAGCTCATAATAAACAATGCCCTTCCAATCCCACCATACACACAGCATCACCTTATTTCGTGTTAGGCCAGGTTTGGCCACAGTCTGTGAAGCCTGGCCAACTTTCGACCACGACCTTTTTCGCACGTTCTTGTCGTACGTGATCCACTTTTCATCGCCAGTTATCAATCTCTTCAAAAACGGCTCGGTTTCATTACGTCTCAATAATGAATCGCAAATGAGTACACGGTTCATTAAGTTTCTTTGAGTGAGCTCGTGTGGCACCCAAATATCGAGCTATTTTGTATAACCAGCTTTCTTCAAATGGGTCAAAACTGTTTTGTGGTCAATTCCCAGTTCTTCAGCTACATCGTAACTACTAATATGCCGATCTTGCTCCACTCTTTCAAAAATGGCGTCCATTTTATTCGTAACAGGGCGACCAGAGCGAGGTGCATCTTTAACATCAAAATTTCCGGACTGAAAACGTTTGAACCAAATTTGTGCTACTCTTACTGACACTGCATCAGGTTCATAAACATCACAAATTTTTTCACTGCTTGAGTTGCATTTTTGCCTTTTTTATAATAAAATTTTAAAATGTATCGAATTTCTTCATTAGATTCACTCATTTTAACGGAGAGAAAAACAAATGAAAAATAGCGGGAAACAACTTTTTTTTATTTTTTTCTTTTCTTTATAATGGAACCTTTTTAATGTTACCAAAACCAGCCAGACAGAAATAGTACAGTCAAAAAAAAATTATAATAAGTTTATACCTACGTTATGCGAAAAGACTTTTTCCCCGACCTAATATATGGTTAAAATTATCTGCCTCTATCGTGACTTTGATCAAATAATATATCATATAAAAGTGTTAAAGTTAAGTGAAATGTTTACTTTCGCCGAATTATGATCTAAATTCCTAACTTCAAATTTAAAAATTAAAGCAACTCTTCTACAGTCTCTGTTTTATAGTTAAAAGGGCTACTTTGTCTAAAATCAGCCTTTAAAAGACAACAATCCAAAAAATTCTTGAAATTTGCCATGGGATTATAACTTTTGAATATGTGATGTGATTAATCTTAAAAAAAAAAACTTTACTATAAGGACCACCCTGTCTATACAGACTTAGTACCTGCCACTGCCAACCAACTGGCAACACCATCTTATTTAATTCCAATACCTAAAAACATTAAAAAATATATAATGTCTTCACATAAAAAAATTAAGTATTCAATTTACACTTGGTTGTCTTCACTCATTAAATAGTCGGAGTATTTTTTCCAACAACCACCTTTGGACTGAACATAATATAAATACAATGTTATGTAGAAATTTACCACAAGGTTTTTACAAATTCACGTGTGTTTGGAAGAAGCTCATTGTAGATTTTAGTTCTTTCTTTTTATTTAGACGTCGTATTTTGTTTATGTGTTAGAGCCCTTAGGAGCTACCTTAAAAGCTGAGTAAATAGGGCCATGAATACATAGTCCGAGGTCAAAAGTACGAGAAGTTACTCTTTGTGTTGAGTTAAAATAATATGTACTGGTCATACAATAAATTACCTATATTTTGTTTAAAGTTTTTAAATTATAAATGAGACAATTTTTTTTGTCATTGTATTGTATGTAACTATTTTTTTGAAGTGATTGCCGATTGCATGACGTCACTTCAAGTATGTAAATTAACATATAGGTGGTCGAGTCAACATGACTTGGCATAAGCGAGTATAAGATCGAATCATCAAAACATTTTTATCCCACCACTGAGTCCACGGACCACTCCTCTTACAAACCAAGGTGAAAGGGGTTCAGGTAATATTCCACCAGACGCACCCAGAGTGGAGAAAAATCATATTTTTCAACTTCAAATTAATACATGTGTATGTATAAATAAATAAATAAGTAATTTCTAAAAGTTACACCAATTATTTAGTCCCAAAATAAGTATCATTGGAACTTGTGTTATGGATACTAAATAACGGATAAACATACATAAATACTTTTTTTTTGTAAATATGTACATACCTAATATATGTACATAGAAAACACCCAGATCAGAACAAATATTCATTTTCATGCACACAAAGATATGTCCTGTATGGGAATCGAACCCACGACCTCAGGAGCGGAGGACTGGTATACTCACCTCCACGCCATATCGGTCGTCAAGTGAAGTGCAATATCAATAAAACGCGGACGTGGATATAGCTGCACTCTGCTCCGTAAGCCACGAGTTCGATTCCCACACAGAATATAGATGATATATAGAAACATAATGGTTCATACTTCACAAGTTAGCTAGTAGTTTTGTAAAACAGCGCATACTACATAATAGATTAGTCGCATTATAATAAATGCCTTAAAACTGCACATATTATTTATATTTCGCTCGTTTTTTATGAACGTGCGATGAAACATGTGCGACATTAAAGTGTCTGTCGTACTCACACCAAATTATATTGTTGGTTGTGGGCAGTAACATTCACACACTTTCCTAAATTACTTTCCGCTATCCCGCACTGGATCTGTGTGTAAGAGTGTGTCCTCACTATGATTTATGTGAGACCTGACCTGAGGTCAATAATAGGACAGTAATAGTTTCTGAAAAATTATGCGAAAGTCGGATTTCTTTAAAGCATTCAGCCTGAAATAATAAAAAAAAATTAATAAATAATATATCATAGGCATATACATAACTTAATGTAAGACATATGTGATGTGCATGATTGAATTCCGGGGCGTGAAACTTAATTTTTTGCAGTCCGGCATGAGTGGGTGCGCTTGTTACCGTGCTGTTCCCACGGCATCGAGCGCTCTTATTTTTCTGGACTGCATTTACTGTTTACCATTAGGCGGGATGTTGTCGTTTTAGCGTGCATATAAAAAAAACTATTTAGGTATTATTGATCATAAACGAGACAAAGTATACTCGCAATAGAGGTCTCAGAAGTGAGGCCTTGGATGTGTGGTATCGAGCTCTTCCATGCTTTAGAAGGCATGTTAAGCTGTGTGGGTGTATAGGGATCCTACCAAGACCTAAGGAGCTCAAACCAACCTCACCTGCAAGTGGTCCACCTGCTGATCAACGGACGAGGCTCTGGCGAACATAACAGTGCCCGGTAAGCGGCAATAGGCTCGCCACCTATTACGTGAGACCAACTATATGATTAGCGAACTGTGGGCGTATCATATGCCTCTGTCTACTTCTTCGGGGAAACCCCCGTCGCTAAGCCACTGGTTGGTATAGTATATTGATATCGTGTGTTTGTCTCCAGTCACCCCACATCATGCGCTTCAATGGCAGAGATCATGTCGGTGCTCTTCTTCCACACGATGCGGTACAAAGTCTCAGCACCGCGAGACGCATCGGCAGACAGATTCATCCTCTCCAAGGTATTTTTCATATCATTCACAGTATTGGGGAGGCCTATTCGTAGGGACAAACCAATTACAGTCCCGACGAGAGTTGGTATCAGACAGGCGGCTGAAAACTTTTTACCATTTGCAATATGCTCTGACAGGGCCTGCTGCCAACTGGGAGCATAGCAGGAGAATGATGACAATCTCAAATGTACCATGCTTAAGTATGATTAGTGAGTAAGAGTGACTCGTCATATAGACCGCACCTGAAAGTAGGTAAGCAGTTGATGAAATACAGTGAAATGAGGGGGCTTTTGATGTCGTCTCTATTCCACTGCTAACAAAGAAACTAGAATATCTGGGAGTTAGAGACTCACAACTAAATTTGTTTTCTGACTATCTACAAAACCGCTATCAAAGAGTTAAAATTGGAAGCTATATTAGCGATGACCTGCCTGTGATTCACGGTGTTCCTCAGGGCAGTATTCTTGGTCCTACTTTATTTTTAGCGTATATAAATGAGCTCTGTGAACAAAAAATGCCCAAAGGAAAAATAATCTCTTTTGCTGATGACACTGCGCTATTATTTGAAGGCGACACATAGGAGGAAGTGTTCAGCTGTGCCCAGACGGGGTTTGATATGGCAATGACGTGGCTTATCAAAAATAGACTGGCACTAAATGTTGACAAGACACAATATATCACTTTTTCTATAAAAAGTCCAAAACCTATTATGCAAGACCTTAAAATTTTAGTTCGTAGTACTTTGTGTAACAAACGTTCATGTTCGTGTCCCCAGTTACTGAAAACGGAAACTGTCAAGTATTTAGGTGTCACTGTAGATAGAGCACTTAACTTTAACAAGCATACTGATCTGCTAGTAACACGAACTAGAAAACTAATATTTATATTTAAAAACCTCCGACGTGCAGCAGATAAAAATTTAATTAACGCTATTTACCAAGCACTATGTCAATCCGTGATCACTTTTTGTATTACGGTCTGTTACCGGTACCGGTATGTTAACTGTTCGACAACTCTACATTCTAAATGCTATACTTCGGCAACATTCCCAACTTCAATATGATCCAACTCTTCTAGCAGGAAATAGACGCAAACATGCAGTGTGCCCCACGATTTGTATAAACACTAGCTTTGCACGACATCAATTTTATTATTTAGGAGGTTTTCTGTATAACAAAATTAATAAAATTTTATCAATTTATAAGTTGTCCAAAAAACAATATAAGGCAGTTCTGTACAAGTGGCTCAAAACACAAGACTATGAAGCTACAGAGCAACTAATGATGTTTCCTTGTTGATACAACACATGCGCGCGCGCGCGCACTCACACACACACACACACACACACACACACACACACACACATTACACACTTTGATTGGTAATTTAGTATTATATTTGTTGCATGAGTTTCTGCTTTTCTTTTTCCTTTTTTAATTGTTTTTAGTTTGATTATTTGTTTGCTTACTTTCTTTTCTCCAACAGTGTTTGTAAATGTAAAAAAAAAAATTGTTCAAATAATTATTATTATGTTTACGAATGAACCTACTCCGAGTTGGGGGCCTGGAGATTCCGTAACACAGGGTTTCCCTAGTATGGACTCCAGTCTCTCACAAAGGATATTTTTTCTACATTTAAAACTTGTAAACCTTTGTGAAGAGAGAAAATAAAAATATATTATATTATTATTATTATCGTCAATTCACAGGGTCACGCTGCCCCAATCCTATACGCGGCGTGGGCGGAGGCAGGCTTATTCCCAATCGAAGATCTGAAAAACCTTCGTAAACTGGAGTCCGATCTGGAAGGGCACCCCACTCCCAGACTGAGCTTTGTGGACGTGGGCACCGGGTCTTTGGGCCAAGGGTTAGCCGTGGCAGCCGGTATGGCCTACGTTGGCAAATACTTCGACCAGGCTCCTTACAGGTTAGATATCAATTATCATGTATTTTTAAGAAACTTTCAGATAACGAACAAATATTTAACGTTTTCACCATACGTCAAGTTTCGTGACTGATAAGATTAAGATTCAGTTAAAATTCAGTTCTATGTCATTTTACATCAGTGTCGGACAGTATCGGTATATTTGAATTGCAGTAAGGTTGTGGGTTCAATTTCCACACCAGACAAAACTTGAATAAATTGACGACATCTGGACAACCAATGGCATATCATTCTGAAAGTAGTCATTTATGTATACCTTTACGCCTAAAAACAACTTTACTCGGCCTATGCTACTGCGGAATACCACTTGAACCCTTGTCTTCCGTGGAGGTGTAACATTTATCAGGAAATTCCATACCAATATCAAGAAGCGGTGTTTTAAATGATGTGGCTACTTTAAATAGGATTTTACTTTTATAATATTACTTATAGGTATTTTTTTTGTAGTATGTCTTTAGGTATAAGTAATATTATATAACACTCTTTGGAAGTCCAAGTTAGTATAAATAACGTGTCATTCGTCTATAATTCTCTATTTCGTGATTCGTACAGAGTATACTGCCTAGTGGGCGACGGAGAGGCCGCTGAAGGCAGTATTTGGGAGTCCCTTCACTTCGCCAGCCACTACAAGCTAGACAATCTGGTGGTGATCTTTGATGTCAACCGCCTTGGACAATCGGAGCCCACCTCTTTGCAGCACAAGGTTAGTTGTTATTAAGAAAACGCATCAAAATACACAAGCTCGTCTTATCATAATCTTCCTATCCTGCTTCGATCTTATCGAGAATCGGCTTCGTATGTCAAAATGGTGCAACAACATTCGTCCACTTTCAAAGTTGTCCGGTTCACATACCTCACTTTATTTAAACTACTCATGGCTGTAAAAAAAATTGGCAACAGACCTACCTTCCTTGGAAATCATACACACTCACACATTGTAAAGTAAAAGTAGTTAACGAAAGTTCTTCTCTTTGAAGACAAGTTCTTTATTTCATAAACTAATTACATAGCACGTGATAACGTCAAAATAAAATATATAAAAAAAAACTTAATATTACTACACTAAAATCACAAAGATTAGATTCACTTGCAAAAAAAAAATTTTAGTGAATCCAAGTGTCTTTTCTGAGCCACCGCTCTGTTAGAAGAACCAACAAGAAACTCACAGGCTATTCTCTTTTAAATTATCAATCATTTGTCGTTGCAATCATATACGTGATTTAACGTCATAAAATTATATATTTTTGGGATAAAAGTGCAACAAATGATTGCAGAGGAAGAGTATGTTCCCCTTAATACTGTTTAACTTTGTGATTTCAAGTTGTTGCCAGTATTAAGGGTAAGCAACTTGAAATCACAGTCACTTTTAAATTCTAATATAGGTTCATCCGCTTGAAAGCATTTAAAGACTGTAACGCCCCCGGCGGTTTTACGTCACCTAGCTCTCAGCAGCAGATTGAGGATTAAAAAAAAATTTTTTTTACTTAATTAAATCTTTTTAATCCGATAATAAAGACACAATAAAAAAGCGATATTTCACTTTAATAATAGTGATCTTGCAGACAAGTTGTGTGATAATTATGAACTTTGTCATCAACATCTCAGCAACAAGAAGACTTCTGCTATAGATAAGCCTACCCAACTGTTTCCTACATAGATCGATCTTGAGCCGCTTGATTATATTATCGGTTCGGTCTCATTTTATAACTAGCATTATCGATCGCCCGTAATCCGTCCGTTAAGAAACAGTTTTTAACCATCCTGGTGGTTAAAAACTGTTTCTTGGGCTTTTTAATTATGAAGCTGTAATCTCTATAATTATACACATATTTACATTCAGGCCTGTTCCCCTGAAGGGGTAGACAAAGGCATATTATACGCCCACACTTTGCCAATTATATTGTCGGTCCCACGTAATAGGTGGCGAGCCTATTGCCCCTTGTTGGGATCTGTTAAGTTCGCCAGAGCCCCGTCTGTTGATCAGCAGGAGCGCCACTTACAGGTGAGGTTGGTATGTGCTCATTAGAGGGATCTAGATCTATAGGGAATACACCTTCTAAACATACCCTATACCCAATTTTTCGAAGTATTTATTTTAAGTTTTTGTTTTCACGTGTGTACTAAATAAATTATAATCATGGCTGTTTTTGTTACATTCCAGCTTGAAGTATACGACTCCCGAGTGAAATCCTTCGGCTTCCACTCCCTTGTAGTGGACGGGCATGATGTCTCGGAGCTGGTGAAGGCCTTCGAAGAGGCTGCAGCTACCAGTGGCAAGCCCACGGCCATCGTGGCCAAGACCTTCAAGGGGAAAGGCTTCCCCGGCATTGAGGATCTGGAGAACTGGCACGGCAAGGCCTTGGGTGCTGATGGAGAAAAAATTATTGCGGTTAGTGTCTATTTTAGTATGTTGTTATATGTAGTAAAAATACTCGCACACTGCTCTGTTCGATTCCACACAGCGGAACCACCCGGACCAGAGCAAACATATTTATGTTTATGCACACAAAGATTTGTCCTGTGTGGGAATCGAACCCACGACCTCTGGAGTGAAGTGTAGGTATACTGACCGTAGAAAGCACTCCGACTCAAGTATATGAAATGTGATCACCATGGTTGCATGTCCAGTCAAGTGCAATATTAAATTGTTTGTCGTACTTACGTGACCGCCATCGGTCGATGTGGGCAGTAGCATTCATACATTCTATATTTTTTTTATAATTTAATAATTATTATTTTCTGACAATTACACCAATTATTTAGTTCCAAGATAAGTATCACTAAGAACTTGTGTTATGGATACTAAAGAACGGATAAACATATAAAATACGTTTTTTTGGGAAAAACATATTTAATATACATAGGAAAACACCCAGACCAGAACAAATATTCGTGTTCAGGCACACAAAGATTTGTCCTGCTTGGGAATCGAATTCATACATGTAATTCCAAGTTATGTCGTTTGTTTTTTATTATTACTAAACAAAAAACTAATCAAATCACATAAACCAATTTATGGTACTATGGGTCTTATTGCTAACAGCAATATCTTCCAGGCAACCTTAGTTAATTAATCTTAGTTCAGTTCAATGTTTGAAATCCTTTAAATATTTATGACCGATACTGATGGAACAGAAAAATATTATACATTCAATTTGATTTACACAAAATATTGGGTTATGCAGTTTAAATTTCCAGGCTGAATTGAATTTCAGAACACATTATTTAAATATTTGTCTAATAGTACCGGACGTTGAACTAATTTTGGACAAAATACTCCTATGGCTAGGCTTTCTTGGATATAATATTATATTATAATACCTGGTAAAGAATCTAGGATCTAGATTTTTTAGGACCATCCTAGACATTTCTTTTGGCTTCCTCAAAATTTACCTATAAGCAACAGCCTTTTAAATATCAATTTTGACTTCCCCAGCACCTGGAAACCCAAATAAAGAACAAGAACGCAAGCCTCAAGGCTTCACCACCTCTGGCCGAAGCTCCCAAGGTCCACATCGGAGACATCACTCTCTCTTCACCACCAGCGTACAAAGCTGGAGAGAAAGTCGCTACCAGACTCGCCTACGGAGTGGCTCTTAAGAAGATCGCTGATACTAACATGCGGTATGTTACATATATACATTCATTCACGCCTGTTTCCCAGAAGAGATAGGCAGAAGCATATTATACGCCCAAACTTCGCTAATTATATAGGAGGTCCTACAAAATGGGTAGCGAGCCTATTGCCGCGTACCGGGCACTTTTATGTTCAGAGCCTCGTCCGTTGTTCGCAGGTGCACCAGTTGCAGGTGAGGTTGGCTTGGGCTCCTCAGATCTTGGCAGGAGCCCTATACACCCTATACTAGTTTTCATGCATAAATTACGGACGAGTTATGTTATGTATATACATATGTATGTTATTTATATATAAGTATGCTACAGCTAAACACACAAATGTTTATATAAAAACAAAACACCACAATATTATGACATGTATATTGGCCTTAAAAAATGTTAGGTAATATAGTGTAAATAATATAATATCGTTTTTATTTATTAGATAATTCATGTTGCACTCAAGGCACTATTTGAAATGTGACTCAAATGGTTACGTTTCATGCCCCGTGCTAATATTATATTGTTTGTCGTACTCACACGATCGCCATCGGTCGGTGTGGCCAGTAACATTCAGACAACCTTCATTCTTGTACTTGTATGGAACAGTTTGTTTGTCTGTTCTAATTATGCATTTTCAAAAAAACAAAAGAACTCGATTTTTCTTATAAGTTAGTTTAAGGGGATTTTTACTTAAAATTTAGTTAAATTTTTTATGCATCATTGGTATTCTGTTGACTGCGTTTCTTGTTAGTTTACAATATGATGATTACTGTACCTACTAGTTTTAACCCTTTAACAGGCAGAGCACATTGAAAATATTAATTGGTTTTCCACCTTAACTTAACCGCATAAGGTTCAATTTATGGTGGTCATATATTGACGACTGCCTGGTAAAGGGTTAACCCTATGTTATGTTATGTTCACCTGTACCTAATTTTGCATTAAGCTGTCCTTTATATAAAATGTTGTAGATAAGTATTGGTGATCTAAATAAGAAAATTTGAAAGGAATTAAACTTGTTTTTGCATAACATCGTCCAATTGTGTTTTTCACTATGATAATTCTTTCTTTCTTTGTATATTACAGTGTTATTGCTCTGGACGGTGATACCAAGAACTCCACTTTCAGTGACAAACTGCGCAACGCATACCCTGACCGGTGAGTTTTTTTAGGATCACCTAAGGAGGGTGAATATCGCTCATTACCATCATCAGATTATCTATGTATAGCCATGCCAACTTACAGTTCACAAGCAAGCAGCAAGCTATATTGCATGAAAACCAAAACGGCTTCAGAAAAAACCACTCTACAATTCTAGCAATATACAAATACACCAAACAGATTTTTGAAGCAATAAGAAGAATAAGAATTTTGCAGTAGGTCTTCTACTCGATATGAGCCTATGATAGAGTCCGACATGAAATTCTTCTAAATAAATTGTACCAGACTGGCATCAGAGGCATTGCCTACAAGTGGTTCCAATCGTACCTACATAATCGTTACCAGTACGTAGATATCGAGAACACGAACTTTGAAACAGGCGTAATCTCCAACATTTGATCTGAGCGAGTTCTGGCAACGGGTTCCATTCCACAAGGCAGTGTCCTCGGTTGTGTCCTTTTTCTAATTTATATAAATAACCTTCCAAACATATTAGACGCTCACTGCGTGCTTTTCGCTGATGACGTCTCTGTATTGATACCCTGTTCTGACTATAAAGAATTAGAAGAAAAATTTAATACGACTCTAGAAAAAATAGTAGATTGGCTTAAGGCACACAACTTAAAACTAAATCTTAAAAAACCCAAATCATCCAGTTTAAGCCGTACCAGAAATCTGCCTTAGACATCTCATATCAATATAAAAACACAAAAATTGAATCTGTAAATTCTGCTACTCTCTTAGGATTAGAATTAGACACACATTTAAATATGAAGTATGGCAATCTACTGTGGAAGGGCCTATATCGGTAAAAGTAAAACATTCGCATAGCATGCATGTGTAACGCAGCGCTGCAGAATGGCTACCGCTCAGTTGGTTTTTTGCTCTGTGAGAGCAACGCATAGATTTTTTTTTAGCTTTTGCCAAAACGGTACTAAACATACATAATTATTAGAATTATTAAAATTAAATTAAAACACAATATCATGAAGTATTAATAATGTCAAAATAATAAAATGTCAATAACAAATTAATCAAGGAATATAAATGCAATCAATAAAAATTAACGGTCAATTATTATGAAAATTAAAATTTTAAAAAATGTCATTACTTCATAAAGTCATTAATGTCATTACTTCATAAAGTCATTAATGTCATAGAACGTTTGCTCAAGAAGATATTTGTAACTAAACTTTATACTTTCATTTTAAATGTCACAATATTTTTCTTGTTATTGAGCTAGGTCTTGCATGCATGGTTTATCACGTTTATAATGCACTTGGATAAAATATTAGAATGTAACCTACATTGGTGACATTCTCTTCTCTAGTGCAAAGATTATATTGTTTGTCGTACTCACACGATCGCTTTCGGTCGCTGTGGCCAGTAACATTTATACATTTTTTAATGTGACACGTTATAATGACTAGGTACTTCCTGTCTGATAATAAGCGGTCGATGCAGCCCAAAATAAAAAACGCTTTATACCGTGAAATGAGCACGGTACAAAGAGCACCCACTCACCTTTTTCTGTGACGCTTTTTAAGTAGTTACTTAAATATAATGTATCTGTTTTCTTTTGATGTTGTCTCAGAATAACATTGATTCGATTTCAGTAAGAAACAGAAAGACTGTATTAGTACGTAACTCAAACCTGACCTATCTATTAATGGGGCGATGTTCCTTTAAGCATGCGATATATGGGGTACGATTTTATAATAATCAATGATTTATCTATGTAGATACATCGAGTGCTTCATCGCCGAACAGAACTTGGTAGGAGTAGCCACAGGCGCCGCCTGCCGTGACCGTGCTGTTGTGTTCGCCTCTACCTTCGCCGCCTTCTTCAGCAGGACTTTTGACCAGGTAACCAGATTTAGACAAAATTATAAATAAACAAAAGAATAAATAAGAGAAAGGGTAGGTCAAAAGTACCCTAAACCAACGGGCGTGTATGAGGAGGTTAATGTGTGTGAATGAAGCTAAACGTGTGTGCCAAGATGAAGGTTGTGATCTCTGCCTACCCCTACGGGAAAGAGGCGTGTCATTATATATGTATTGTTCTTTTGTAAAATTTGCGTTAGTGTCTTATGTCTTTAATAAAATAAATTTATAAATTTAAAATATAAATGTTTTATCATGAAAATACCATTTCATTATGATTCACCCCCCTTGTCTGTCAAGCGACCTCCTGGAGGCCGCTTTTGCCGATCCAACTTAAAAGTTGAAATTCTTTTGTAATGTTATTGTTATGATTAAAATCATAATATTGTCATTCCCTCAACCCTCAATGAAAAAAAATGATTAAGAAAATTATATCGTTTTCTTGACAGGTAGTTCATACAAAACTATAATTTTAACTGTCGGGTATCTCCTAACTAGAAATTGTGAACGAAACCCCTTAATTTTATAATTTAACTAGCGGCCGCACGTGACGTTCCGCGTGACCTAAATATAGAACTTTTTATTATAAATATTTCAGACACTCACACCAATTATTTAGTTCCAAGATAAGTATCATTAAGAACTTGTGTTATGGATACTAAATAACGGATAAACATACATAAATACTTTTTTTTGTTGTTGTAAATAATAGGTTGGGGAAAAAGTCTTTTCGTATTTTTGTATGAAAAGTCAAGACATTTTTTTCAAAGTTTATTTACATTTATTTACAATATATATGTACCGTTTTGTTGAATAACTTTCTGCCATTTTGTGGGCAGAGACATTATCCCGTTACTGTAGAAACTTTGGGACTTCTGATCAAAAAAACGGGACAAATAGTTTTGGCAGTCCTCTCTTGAGGTCAACCTTACAGAACCTAAAGAATTCTGCAGAGACCGAAACAGGTGAAAATCTGAAGGCGCAAGGTCAGGGCTATATGGTGGATGCACTAGGACCTCCCAGTCGAACTCTCTTAATTTTTGCTGAGTGGCTAAAGATGTGTGTGGTCTAGCGTTATCGTGATGAAAGACCACACCCTTCCTGTTGATCAATTCCGGCCGTTTTCTCTCGACTGCTTCCTTTAATCTCATCAGTTGCTGGCAGTAAAGATCAGAATCGATGGTTTTGCCGGGCGGTAAAAGCTCATAATAAACAATGCCCTTCCAATCCCACCATACACACAGCATCACCTTATTTCGTGTTAGGCCAGGTTTGGCCACAGTCTGTGAAGCCTGGCCAACTTTCGACCACGACCTTTTTCGCACGTTCTTGTCGTACGTGATCCACTTTTCATCGCCAGTTATCAATCTCTTCAAAAACGGCTCGGTTTCATTACGTCTCAATAATGAATCGCAAATGAGTACACGGTTCATTAAGTTTCTTTGAGTGAGCTCGTGTGGCACCCAAATATCGAGCTATTTTGTATAACCAGCTTTCTTCAAATGGGTCAAAACTGTTTTGTGGTCAATTCCCAGTTCTTCAGCTACATCGTAACTACTAATATGCCGATCTTGCTCCACTCTTTCAAAAATGGCGTCCATTTTATTCGTAACAGGGTGACCAGAGCGAGGTGCATCTTTAACATCAAAATTTCCGGACTGAAAACGTTTGAACCAAATTTGTGCTACTCTTACTGACACTGCATCAGGTCCATAAACATCACAAATTTTTTTCACTGCTTGAGTTGCATTTTTGCCTTTTTTATAATAAAATTTTAAAATGTATCGAATTTCTTCATTAGATTCACTCATTTTAACGGAGAGAAAAACAAATGAAAAATAGCGGGAAACAACTTTTTTTTTATTTTTTTCTTTTCTTTATAATGGAACCTTTTTAATGTTACCAAAACCAGCCAGACACAAATAGTACAGTCAAAAAAAATTTATAATAAGTTTATACCTACGTTATGCGAAAAGACTTTTTCCCCGACCTAATACATACTTAATATACATAGAAAAACACCCAGACCAGAACAAATATTCATATTTATACACACAAATATTTGTCCTGTGTGGGAATCGAACCCACGACCTCAGGAGTGGAATGCGGGTATACTCGCCACCACGCCATATTGGTCATCAAAAACTTGAATCACTAATTAAAAAATCCGCATCAAAATCCGTTGCGTAGTTTCAACGATCTATGCATACATAGGAACAGACAAAGAAAAGAGTCTTTTTTTTTTACTATATAGAGTGACTAATTATAATATTTTCTGTTGTAGATTCGTATGGGGGCAATCAGCCAGTCTAACATTAACCTGGTCGGATCTCACTGCGGCGTCAGTATCGGAGAGGACGGACCTTCACAAATGGGTCTTGAGGACCTGGCTCTGTTCCGAGCAGTACCTACTGCCACTATCTTCTACCCATCGTGAGTATGGCACTGCAACATTCTACTGCTGTTCTCTTGTACCCTCGCAGACACGGTTTACTGCTAGTCTCTAGGACCACCCTTCATAGATGGGTCTAGAAGATCTGTTCCAATCAGTTTTTTTTTTTTTTTCGTTTTACGTCGGTAACAAAATGCGTTTACGCACTGCCATCCGGCCAAAAGGGGACCGAAAGAGGGTGTGGGACTCACCACCGGCAGACGCGACTGCCAGCAGTAATACCCACTAAAAATCTTCCGACGACGCCCGCCGCTTGTTGAGAAAATTGTTGTCGGCTTCTCCGCCCTACCGGAAGGTACTCACCCCCCCCCACTACGTCAAGGTCGGGGGGGGGGGGGAGGAAGTGCATTTCACAACTCACTGTGTCACTCGAGTGAAGTACTGTACGTTACTTACGCTAGTGAGTGGCTGTACAACTAAGAGTTTAAGAATAACGTTGTCATTCACTACGGACGACAGGCTAGTACGGCTGCTTTTATATTTTGTTCATATACATGCCTCTTAATATAGTTATCTTGGAACTGAAAAAATAGTGTGATTTTAAGCGAATCATTAATTAATTAACAGTGATGCAGTATCGACGGAACGCGCAGTAGAACTGGCAGCGAACACTCGCGGCATCTGTTACCTCAGGACCTCCCGACCTAACACCGTCATGATTTACCCCAACGACGAAGTCTTTAAGGTGAGCGTGCTATCAACTTTGAGAGGCCACCTACGGGTCACGGGTCATACCGCAGTGAATGCCACACGAGCGCTGAGACAATATTGCTATATCCGTCTATAAATTAATTCGCAAACCCGCAATCTTTGAAGGGCACATGTTATCATTTCTTTTGTATATTAGTTATGATAAAAATCTTAAATACTGTTATTGTAAAGAAAAAAAAAGAATTGTGATTATGTCGGATTGTTTCTGCTAATTCACTGTTGGTATCTCTGATCCCAAAAAATGTTTTCGTCGAAATGTAGAGTTGGCTAGTTTGTGAATTAAAGTATCAAAATACTGCGCTGTCGCATCTTCGTTTCAACGTAGCTCCCTCCTCCACCTCATCCCCTCCTCTCCTTATCCGTTACTTCACTGTCCTTTATTTTAACGCATCGCGTGGCGTGTCCTTCAGATTATATAATATATGTAATACGACGGAGCGATAATATTTATTGTCTGCGTTATTTTAGTTTCTGTAACCAGAATATCAGCGTTACTGCCACAGCAACGCTATTATACTGGTATTCTCGTGCACGGTTACTGTGCTGTGCTGTGGCATTATGTGGAGAGAGGCTTATTTGGGTTTACGTCTTTTCTATTTTTACTATGAAAAGACGTATTATATTATGTTTTATTTGTGTTTGAAATGTTTTAAGTGTGTGGTCAATAAAAGTACTTCCTTGTTTCTTTCAAATTGCGTCATGAGTTTTATGATGGTTTTACTCCTCCCACTTCTATTAATTAATAACTATAAAATTAATATTGCAGATCGGACAAGCTAAAATAGTCCGCGAGTCTCCTAAAGACAAAGTGCTTCTTATCGGCGCGGGGGTCACCCTCCACGAAGCTGTCAGCGCCGCGGACAAGCTCAAGGCAGAAGGTATACTAATCAGTATAGGCAGATAAAAATAATTAGTATTAATAATAATCGTTTATATCAGACCAAGTCCATATTCATTACACTACAATACAATCAATTAAAATACAATAAAATTAAAAATAAGCTTGCACTGGACGCGAATACACACGACTTCACAGCGTCAATAATTTTTTTTTTTTCTGTATAGTATAGCCTGTATTATGTAGTAATGTATAATTATATACAGTGTGTGACACTTCATTTTGCAGACCAGTTTATTTTATGCTGACAAGTTTTACGTCAGTTTGCGTTCAATTGAATGTTATTTAAATGTATTTGTTTAAATTTGAATTACTTGTTACAGGAGTGGAATCTCGCATCCTGGACCCGTTCACCATCAAGCCCTTGGACGAGGCAGCCGTGGTGAGGCACGCTAAGGCGGTCGGCGGCCGGATCGTGGTCGTTGAGGATCATTATCAAGCCGGTTCGTACAACAAATATTTTTACGTACAGCCTTTTGAACTAACATCATATCAGCCTTGTAAAGTCCACTGCTGAACTGCTGCTATGTTGGGGTATCTGCCTTATAATCACCACACTCATCAATCAATCAGATAGCAGTTCAAGCCAGAACGCATGATGACGCCGCTGCCGGTAGGATTTCTCTTCGTCGACTCTTTCAACTTTCCGTAAGATGAGAGCAGGTTTTGAACTGAGTGGTTGTCATATTTTGTGATTTAATAGCGAAAAATCAAAAATTATAGTAGATTGTGTGTTTAATTATGCACTTGAAAATATTTTTCTAGTTTTATTACGTCGCCAGATTTTGGCAAATGAAATACTGTTAGTTAAATGTCATTTATATTAAAACTTTTATTGAAATAATATCATATCTATGAGGTAGAAATATCTAAACTCGAGTGTTAAGGGATTTCGTATATTTTAATATCTATCTTCGTATTGAATTGCATGACTTACTAGACTTTTAGACCATAGAGATTGCTTTTTTTTTCATGTTTTTTAAATTCATTTTTGTGTTTACAAGATTAATATGTAACGTCTATACACAGGTGGACTTGGCGAAGCCGTACTATCAGCTGTGGCCCTGGAACGCGACATCATAGTAAAACACATTTACGTGAAGGAAGTCCCGCGCTCTGGCCCCCCGGACGCGCTTCTGGACAAATACGGCCTCTCATCGCCCCACATCGTGACCGCAGCCAAGAGCATCCTCAAACACTAGGCGAAGAGATGAGTTGTTACTGTTCCTTTAAAATTCCTTACTAATTTTATAAACGCGAAAGTTTGTACGGATATTTGCTTCTCTTTCACTCAAAAATACAGATTTTAATACAACTGTACAATAAAATAGCTTTTATATACATCAAGATAATACGTAGGCTATAATTTTTAAGACTTTGTGGAAAGTTCTAATCCTGCGCAGGCGAAGTTGCGGGCACCAGCTAGTTCACTATAGATTTAATGTACAGTAAATTCCGCGGCGCATAAGTTGAACAATTGTTATGTATGTATATAAATTCCACGCACAATCGAGTTGTTTAAGCTTATTAATGTCTTTGTGTCTGTTATATAATATTTTCGTATTGGAATGTTATACTACATAATTCTGTCGGAATTGTCTGACTTATATAAGTGACAGGTGTTTCAAATAGAAAAGCTATATAATGTAAGCATAAATGTGATATTTTTTATAATATTTTGAACAAAGTTAAGGGCAGTAACAATTCAATGTTATCTAGTTTTTTTTGTTATTTTCTACTAAAATAACAAAATTCCTTGAAAATTCCACTACTTTAAGTGTAATACTGAGTTATAGATTGGGTACAGTCTAATAAAGACTCGGTAGTACAATAATTTATAAAATCACAACATATCGAATGTAAGTAATCGGTTTTTTTTTTTTACTTTTTATACATTATATAAAAAACGTTATCGAAAGTGCCTTTATATTTCTACAGATTGCATAAGGTTATAACTATAGTCTGTTATGGATGTTGTACGGTTTTTGGTAGGGTTAACTCAAAAATGCTGAATTTAGATTAAGTGCAATGTAACATGTAATTTGACACAGTCCTTGCCCTCTAAACTGCGATATTTTAAATAGTATTGTATTGCCCGTTTTGCGGCTTATGGTAAGTGTATATAAAAATGTATTCAGATGGAGTTTAAAAAAAGATAATTTTAAATGTCTGTTAAATCTTGTAAGTAGACCTCATTTGAAAATGTTACGATACAATGGTATATTATTAGTATATTAAGTCGTAATAACCAATTTGGGCGTAAAGTATACGATGTTACCTTTTGCTGGGTCACAGCACTGCCATGCCTTAATGCCTCAATATAAATCAGATTTTAAAACTAGTTTAAATCAGATTTTAAAACTAGTGACGTCACTTTTGTTCGATACAATAAAGACAGTGACTGCAGTAGTTATAAACCTGGCTTAACTTTAGATCATGTGTTTTTCTATAGAACTGTTCGCTCAAAGCATTTGTTAAAAACACGACTAACTGCGGAAAGTAACGAGCATATTGTGATTAGAATGTTTGACGTTACATGTTGCGTTGCAAATAATCTGTATCAGTATCAAAAATATAACTGTTATACATGAATGTTTGTAGTTTATTATATAAGATAGTCTGAATCTATAGGGACCACTTGTTGATTTGATCTTTACAAATAGCTTTTAAATCTCATTTTTATTCTAAAATAGATTGTTTTAAAAACATGCTTTGTTTAGAAAAAAAATAACACTTTATTGTAGATTTGGTTAAATGTTTATTTTGGGATATTTTTACATTCCATGTGATGGCATATTTGAATGTTTTTTTTAAATAAACTTTATACATTACAAAACGTTTTTTATTTACTAAATTGGTATAAAAACTTATAATATATTATTTTCATTATATTTATAAAAGTTAATAACAATTAACAAATATAGAAAACTTACGTTAATGACTAGATATACTCCTTTGCTTTTATATGTACAATTTTTTAAATTAACTAAATATTTAACATTTAGGTTAGAGGTGTGAATTGACTAGTTCTGTTAGTATGTTAAAGGTTCTCTGAGTGTAAAGAATCATCAATTATGACTAAAAATCTAAACTTGAACCCTTTGGTAAATATATTCCTTCCATAACTCGAACCTTATGGAGTTGAGTTAAGGTAGAAAACCAATGAAAAATTTCAACACATTCTGCTCGTTAAAGGGTAAACAAACTACTCCGACGGAAACTTAAGTGTCAATTTACTAAGGCGCTAGGATCTCCTGGCTAATGACACTGAATTTTGGTGGTGAAAATATTTTATGGGTTAACAGAAATTACTTAGGATCCATCACTCACCACCTATTAAAGTTATTTTTGTCTTGTTAATCGATACATATTTCCCGTTGCAGTAATGTTTTCAGTATAATAATCCGTGGTCCAAGATCTCAAAGCTGCCGATTCTATTTCATAATATTAATTTCATGTACAGTTTTTGATGACAAGTCTAAAATAAGAGGGTCGTAAATATTACAGAATATAAGCAGCGTTTACGGACGACTGCCTTTGTATAGGTGACGGTTTTTTGAAATTTATATCAACCTTAGTTTTTGTATGTGACAAGTCAAAATTGGTACATTCTACCTGCAGTCGATGCAGTACAAAAAAGTGAATATACCGTGGAGTAACCACGGTTAAAAGCGCATTCATGACGGCCTTTAGAAATGCTGTTTCACGCCCCGCTTAAAAACCCGGGATTACAGGAACTAGGTAACGAATGAACCGGCAGACCTGACTAACATTACTTACGTCGTCAATTTGACAATATGGAGTAAGTAATCTGGCAGTTTTGGGATCTTACAATTATGTACACAATTTGGTATTCTGGGAATAAACTTATTTGCTTACCAAATATTAAAAAATAAAAACATTTCACGTACGCTTCATATAACGCTTTGACGGTAACATTGTTAACTTTTCTTACAGGTATCATTATTTTCAAACAGTTATATAACACAACAATTATAATACTTTTTATCTCTTCAAGCCATATTTTTTCTTCTCCGTCTTAATTAAATCAAACTCATTTATTCTGAACACAGGTTGCAGGCTAGGTGTTATAGCATAGATTTTGATCTAGCTGTGGTCTGCCTAATAATAGTCTTAATAATAATTCTGACTCAAAGAGTTAATTTTCCAACATTTGTTATCTACTTAATTAAAATATTACAAAATGTACAACAACACAAAGTTACAAAACGAAGGCACACACAATATTGGACGGAGTGGCATTTTACAACATTTTAAAAGAGTATTTTTATAATCTCACTACGAAAGTCAATAAATGCAATATTAGCCACCAACTTTAATGTAGTAGCCAGATTATTTTCTTTGGCATGACATGGTTGCACCTAATCCTTATTAACCCCATTCACTGACTCCTTCATTGCTAGGAGGTGGTTGTTGCTCTCCCGGTGCTTCAAGGTTAGGCTTTTCCTCCAACTCACCCGGAAGGTAATCCTTCCAACTCCTGAACAGATATCTAGTAAATTTCCTTAGTTGCCTAAATTTACAATAGGTTGCTCCCTCGGCCGATTGTAGTTGCTGAGTCTGTATCAAAAACCCCTTTTCTTTAAATGTCTGCTCCAACTTTTCTCTTTGCAAACTCTTTCGTGACTTCCGTTTCTTCTTATTCAATTCTTCTTTACTCAAAGCAGAACTAGGAACTTCTACCTTCTGAACAGCTGTAGATGCCGAGGCCTCAGCCTCAGCAATTCTTCCTTGATTGGAGTCCCTATGCAAATAATCGTAACCCTTATTACCTTTATTCCCCGTGCCGCTGTAATACCTGAAGTTCCCCCCCGAATCGACTGAGAGCATTTTCTTCTCTTGAAGCGAAGGTTTAGAACCTCCAGTGAATTTAAATTTGCAAATGCTAACCTCAGTCGTTGGCGTGGTGCTGCTACTTTTGGTGGGCATCGGCGGGATGAATATTGCTGAACGTTTCCTCTTAACGGGCCCGGTCACCGGGTTGGGCGAAGCTCTTTTCATTTTCGTCTGATCTGGACTCTTTTTCGCTTCTTCCACTTGTGTTATCACTTTGGGGTCTAATAGTTCAGACAATTGTTTGAGCACTAACTTATTTTTACTCTCATCCGGTGAGGTCGACTCGGTAGAAACACTTTCAGCAATACTATTCGGGGTAGAGAGTAGTCTTTCTTGGTCTTCAGGTGACAATTGTCCTGCCGCCGCTAGCCTCTGATAGTACAAAAGTTGGGCCTGCAATGCTAAAGGGTGCATATAGACTCCTGCGTTTGGCCAGTAAACATATCCTGGAAACTTTCCATCACCGTCCGGGCTCGACGTGGACTGTGCTGGCTCTGATAATGCCGGGGATATGTTCCTCGGCCGCCGTGACAGGTCTGGGGAACTGCTCGCAGTGGGTGGAAGATTTGTGTTCCTTTGAATAACAGAAATGGCGTTTCTTTGCTGAGATGCATTATCTAGTTCCACGTCATCTATTTCTCTCTTCACTTCGGGCATTGAAGGGTAAATATTTCCAAATTTCTTCTGTATTTGAAGTTTCAAATCGTGCAGATCTCTAATGCACAAGTTGAGAGGTTCGTCGTCGCTGTGTAGGGGGCCCGGGATCGTCAACGGTGCTTTTGGCATGGGTTCATCGGGGCTATTGAATCTTTGGGGAGATAAGGTTTCTAACCTTCTTTTGTTCTCTTGTGACAATTTCTTTTCTAACAAACTTGATATTATTTTATTTTGCAAATCAGTTTTTGGCGTGCTAGCTGGTGAGTTCTCTGGCCTGTATTGTGGGCACATACTAAGTGGATTCAATCTATCTTGTGCTGGTGGCGGCTGCCCCGGTACAACTGTTCCGTAGTTCTCGTAAATCAAGTGGCAAATGTCAGCTTTCTTAGGCTTCCTGCCTCGCCTCGGCTTGGAGTTGTTTAGCGTCATCTCTCCCATGTAAGGCAAATCGTCGTAAGTGATAATTTTACTAGGAGTGATGGTAGGAGCTTTCTTTTTCTTTTCTTCTTTCGTTGCTTGTTTAGCAGCCATGTTTACTGCTGCCGGTACATTAGGTGCAGTTATAGATCCTGTTTCGTTCTGTATGCCGGCTAATCTCTGCGCCCATATTTTGAATGTTTCATTTGTTATATTAAGGAATTCTATCTTTTGTTCAGATTTCTGTTTTTCTGCCGGCTTCGGTTTTTGCTGTGGTTGCTTCGCGTTCGCTTTCTGCAGGCTTTGTTCGTAGTGGTCAAGGTACTCTTGGGGCAGTGCCTGGTGGTGGAACTTCAGCTTCCATCGGTTTTTCTGGCGGTTCCTCACGTGCTTTTGCTTCGGCGGCTCGGCTTTGTCAGTAAGCCGTTCTTTACTCGCCAGTAGCAGTTGTTGTCGCAGCAGTTCTTTGTTTTCCGATCTGAAATAGAAAAATAATTTCTGTTATTAAACCGTCTAGGAAAGACATTGGATATTTGTCTTTAAATACAAATAACTACACAATAAAAGGAGAGGCAGCACACAAATCGCACCGCACATCCAAATATAATTTGGATTTGCCTAAAATAGTTCAAATTAGTATCTGCAGCGTCGTTATTTTTGTTTTTCTAACTTCCGTTTGTCTTTTTATTGAATTATAAGTATGTAATATTTGTGCAATAAATAAATACTTCGTTCTTTCATTCAAAAGAAATCCTCACATATAACTATCTACATACAGAAGTTATTCAATCTCAAGGGACCTCAAGACTCTCGTATAACGCTAGTATTCGATTACAAAGAATCTGGCACAGTAAGTGGCGTTAGGAAGGCATCTTGAGTGTGCTGGGCGAGACCTTCCTCCGAACCGTATACGAGTGCTATTTTTTATTTGAGCATTTTTTTAAGTCCAATTTATTTATGTAAACAAACAGTAACAAACAGTCAAGTAGTTACAGAGTAGGTAATTGTTACACAGTATTATTATAAATTGACACCAATACTGTTTACCCCATATGATTAATAAACCTATTAATTAGTTAAAGAGAACAGAGTGGAACATGTAGAACATTATCTTACATTATACTAAAATTTCATACAATTTGAAGTTAGCATTATATTTTAGAAATTATTTATAAAATTCTTATAGGATTACAATTACGAAGCGAGTTTGCTGCGCGAAGGGACACTACTAATAGGTTGGGGAAAAAGTCTTTTCGTATTTTTGTATGAAAAGTCAAGACATTTTTTTCAAAGTTTATTTACATTTATTTACAATATATATGTACCGTTTTGTTGAATAACTTTCTGCCATTTTGTGGGCAGAGACATTATCCCGTTACTGTAGAAACTTTGGGACTTCTGATCAAAAAAACGGGACAAATAGTTTTGGCAGTCCTCTCTTGAGGTCAACCTTACAGAACCTAAAGAATTCTGCAGAGACCGAAACAGGTGAAAATCTGAAGGCGCAAGGTCAGGGCTATATGGTGGATGCACCAGGACCTCCCAGTCGAACTCTCTTAATTTTTGCTGAGTGGCTAAAGATGTGTGTGGTCTAGCGTTATCGTGATGAAAGACCACACCCTTCCTGTTGATCAATTCCGGCCGTTTTCTCTCGACTGCTTCCTTTAATCTCATCAGTTGCTGGCAGTAAAGATCAGAATCGATGGTTTTGCCGGGCGGTAAAAGCTCATAATAAACAATGCCCTTCCAATCCCACCATACACACAGCATCACCTTATTTCGTGTTAGGCCAGGTTTGGCCACAGTCTGTGAAGCCTGGCCAACTTTCGACCACGACCTTTTTCGCACGTTCTTGTCGTACGTGATCCACTTTTCATCGCCAGTTATCAATCTCTTCAAAAACGGCTCGGTTTCATTACGTCTCAATAATGAATCGCAAATGAGTACACGGTTCATTAAGTTTCTTTGAGTGAGCTCGTGTGGCACCCAAATATCGAGCTTTTTTGTATAACCAGCTTTCTTCAAATGGGTCAAAACTGTTTTGTGGTCAATTCCCAGTTCTTCAGCTACATCGTAACTACTAATATGCCGATCTTGCTCCACTCTTTCAAAAATGGCGTCCATTTTATTCGTAACAGGGCGACCAGAGCGAGGTGCATCTTTAACATCAAAATTTCCGGACTGAAAACGTTTGAACCAAATTTGTGCTACTCTTACTGACACTGCATCAGGTCCATAAACATCACAAATTTTTTTCACTGCTTGAGTTGCATTTTTGCCTTTTTTATAATAAAATTTTAAAATGTATCGAATTTATTCATTAGATTCACTCATTTTTACGGAGAGAAAAACAAATGAAAAATAGCGGGAAACAACTTTTTTTTATTTTTTTCTTTTCTTTATAATGGAACCTTTTTAATGTTACCAAAACCAGCCAGACACAAATAGTACAGTCAAAAAAAAATTATAATAAGTTTATACCTACGTTATGCGAAAAGACTTTTTCCCCGACCTAATATGTTAGTGAAAACTGTTTTATGTTACGTAATCATCTTACTAAGTATAATATTATAAAAATAAAAGATTTCATTGTTTGCAATGGGCTCTAAAGCTACAGAACCGATTTGAAAACTTCCTTAACTAATTCATGCATGGGGAACCCAAGTGGTGCCACCTGCCGATCAACGGACGAGGCTCTGGCAATCACAAATGTTCCTGGTAAGCGGCAATAGGTTCGCCACCTTATTACGTGGGACCAATATTATAACTGGCGAAATGTGGGCGAGATGCCTCTGCCTACCCCTTCGAGGTAAAATCTTGATTGTATATGTAACAAATTGCGTAGGGAAGCGACATAAAGGTGGCCTTTTTAAGTTCAGTAACTTAAAATAAATAAATTACCGGATGTTGTTATTGTTGTTGTGTGGAGCAAGCGCGGGCGCAGGGCTCTCTTCGGCGCACGCCACGCGGCGCATCACTTCTGGAACAACACAAACCAATATTATAGTCCGGGAGTTATAATGCCAACGCGCGAAAAGGAATGGTTCCGTTTTCTAAAACTGGCGTAAATTTGAGTTCTTGTGTGTAAGACTGATGGTAGTAGACATAAAAAAGAAGATACTATATTTATTGCCAAAAAATACACATTTTGTTTATTGGCTTATGTTTAAATATGTTTTATCATAAGTAGTAAAATAAATAAAATAAAACTACATCGTCATATCCTAGCATTATCCCGGTTGCCCTAGACTTAAGCTTAGGGCCCAGGGTCTGCTCACTGGTTCAACTAGGTTTGACTGAATTTCAGTCATTACGTGGAGCGACTGCCGTCTGACCTCCGCAACCCAGAGGGAAACATCATTCTATGGTTAAACCAGCTGTCAGTCTGTTAGAAGGCACTGACTTCCTAATAACGACTGCCATAGATGTTCATGACAGCCGGGACCAACGGCTTGACGTGCTTTCCGAGGTACGGAGCAAGCGATAATTACGCACATAACTTACGGGTTTGAACCCGAGACCCTCTGAATTTAAAGGGGTCTCTCCAATGGGCTATCGCTGCTCGTATAAATAAAGCTAACATAAAATAAAACTAGATATACAAAAATATAGCTGTGTGCAGCCATTAAGGTATCTGCATCAGTTATCACTGCTGCAGCGTCAAGTTACAGCGGCACTGCTTTCCGGCAGAACTTTTAGGTGAGGTAGAAGGATAGCACGTTAAAAAAAATAACATACATTTTTAAATAACAATAAAAAATATTTATTTTATGAACTAGTAGAAAAGTATCATATATCTCAAAAAACTCCATAAAAGTCTCCTGTAAAGTTTTTAGTACTGAACTGGGCTATTGCAGTGACCAAATGTCGATAATCTCTGCAAATTGTTTGAATTTCTTAGCAAATAACTTGATTTATCAATTTACTTGACACTTGCAAATATTCTAATCGAGTCAGTCACTGATACAGCTGACCTGAATTTGATAAAGTATGAATAATTTAATGAATAATACTTAAATAAGAAATGTTATTTTCATAAACAACACTAATGTAAAAACTAAAGTATAAAAATTATACTGTAATAAGAAATGTTATTTTCATAAACAACACTAAAAAGTGATTTAGCTCAGGATGGCGAAAACTATGAGTAGTTAGTTCTAGCTGACTGTTAATAGATTTCTGCTGCTATTCTAATAATTTTAAAATGTCCCCTATACTTTAAGTAAAGTGAGAAACGACAATCAATCAACAACAAAATCAAAATGTCTTAGATATCATAATCCACGTATGTTAATTAACATGAATACAATACCAAAAACGACGTGGGGTTTTTCGTCCGTTTGAAACTCGAGCTCGGCCCGAAATACCCGCGACTCTAACATGCGCACGCACAGAAATAAAAGAGACCAATTTCGCAACACGCACGCGCGGACGTGGCGATTTAGGGTAACAATATCAATTTTCTGCTTCGAGTGTTCTTTCATGCCATTATAATCTATTTTGGGGGTAAAGCGTCTCGAATTGGGACAAGATAATGCTTCCTTGATAGTAGTCTTGTTAGTTATAGCACGTTTATTTGAAGCAGGATCGACCGTTTCTTTGAGTCGAAATAGAACTGAATTTAAGCAAGATAACGGCGGTTGGGAACGGCGATAGCTATAAACTCGGAGGGTCTCGGGTACTAACCCTGGTGATGTACCTATGGTTTTAAGAAGTTATGTGCGTATATATCGCTGGCTCAGTGCTTCGGAAAGCACGTTAAGCCTTTGGTCCCGGATGGCATGAACATCTATTGTAGTCGTATTATTTATTTATTTATTCAGTAAATACAGGTTATGACAACTTATTTATAACATAGTCCCACAAAACCGTGAGTACGGTTTGACTGCGGGAAGTAATTAGGAAGTAAGTGCCTTTTAACATCCTGACGTTTCCCTCTGGGTTGCGGAGGTCAGACTATATATAGTCGCTCCAGGTAATAACTGAACTTCAGCCGAATCTGGTTGAACCAGTAACCAGACCCTGGGCCTTAAGCTTAAGTCTAGGGCAACCGGGATATTGCTAATATATGTATTATGTATATGTCATCCTGCTGATTATAGCGGTTCTGGTTAACAATTTTTTTTATGTCCGTAGTCCCAATATCTGACTTTCTTGGGCGGCTCTCCCCCAGTCTGGGACGAAAGAGGCAATGTCCTCTCGCCATCGCTTTCGAGGTCTGCTATATCTCTTACCGTCTTCCGGCATTCATTCTGTGGGTGCATCCTGACTATGTCGCCGGCCCAGTCCCACTTCCACAGTGCCTTCTTTATTCAGACATTGGCTATGCCAGTTTCTGACCGTAAGTTAAAAATTTACAATTAATGAAGTTAAATAAGGGCGTCATTTAAGGACTGTATCTGACGCCCTGGAATGGTTTAGTCATTTAGCTGAACTTATTAAGATGGAATTTTTAAAATGATATTGTGTTTTGAAATAGTTATATATTTATCACATACCAAGAACTGAGGAGCACAAGCCAACCTCACCTGTAGGCTCGCCACCTATTACGTGAGATCAACAATATAATTGGTTGAATTTGGGCATACCATGCCTTTGCCTACCCCTTCGGTAAATCAGGCCTGATATTATATATGTAGATATATTTTATGTAAATAAGTACTAAACTTTTTAGTTCTACTGGCTTAAAAGGTATAATTAAAACAATAAGCCTATGTAAGTAGTATCATAAATCATAGTTATTATACACATACGGCGTTTGTTTAGTTTTTTATACTTCTAAATATAGTTTAAATAACATTATGTGGGCATAGTAATGTATCATCTCCCACGGAGTATGGCCGGCGATGAGACGTGAAAAAATGTAATGGGCGAACCCGCGTGACTCAGTATGTTCGTCCGTCATTAACGACGTAATTTAAGTTTAAAATAATCCCTTGTGGTCATCATAATCATAGGATTATAATTTCAAGGGATTAATATTCTCTTACAATCATACCAATTATTTAGTTCCAAGATAAGTATCACTACGAACTTGTGTTATAGATACTAAAGAACGGATAAACTTATCTACTTATATACCTTTTTTTTGTAAATATATACTTGATATTAATAGGAAAACACCCAGACCAGAACAAATATTTGTCCTGTGTGGGAATCGAACCCACGACCTCTGGAGTTAATGTTAGCATTATACCGGTTATGGAGCCAGGGTCTGCTCACTGGTCTTAATAGATTTGGCTGAATTTCAGTTAAATAACACGGAGTGACTGCCGTTTGACCTACGCAACCCAGATAGAAACATCATTTTGTGGTTAATCCAGCTATAAGGAAGTTAGAAGACTCTGACTTCTTAATAACGACCATAGATGTTCAAAACAGTCGGGACAGCTTAACGTGTTTTCTGAGCCACGGAACAAGCAATAATTACGCAGATAACCCTAAAGTCAGGTGCGCGACCAGCTCCCTTGAACCCGATACCCTTTGCCTTGCATTCTGTTGATGTGTACCGGGTGCTACCGGCCTAGAAAACTGCTATACCCTCTCTTCTCCTGAGCAGTCGTAAGAGTCGAAGAAGAGGAATCCTACCGTATGATAAGCAGCGTCATCCTGCAACTCCCGGCGTGGAGATTATGGGCAAGTATTGTTATAATTAATTAAATAGGGGAGTGTGGGGCTATGGGTAGGAAGCCTGTGTACTGCAGTGGACGTCGTATGGTTGAAATGATGATGAAGACAAAGTAAAGGTACAAATTTAAAAGGGCTATATTATAATTGTAGTAAAGTATACTTTAAGCAGAGAGATGTCTATATGAAACGTGTGAAATGACAAGAGTTGGCTAGCCCTTCGCCGTTGCTCACATTGACATTAAATGTTATCGCCTTTCCGAATACAAAAGAATGCTTATTATAGCCATTCCGAATACAAGCGAATACTCATTTCCATGTCTATTAATTATCATTACTAATAGCAGTATATAGAGTATTTACCGCTCGAACTATTTATATAGAGCTGTTTAACTATATCCATTTTCTGGTCACCCATTAGGTATAGTAAATTCGACAGACGAGTTTCGAAATATGCTCTAAACTATACGTGTGAGACTACAGAACAAGTAGATGTACCTACATATGTACAGTAAATGTGGCATATAAAATCGGTATTGGCTGAACTCCAACTGGAATTCATCAATGAGTGTATTGTTATCAAAACTGATTTGTGCAGTGAAATGTAGATATTAATATATTTGTATATCTGTCAATAATAGGTCTATTCATCATTTTTATCAGCCTAAGGACATCACCTGCCGAACGTAGGCCTTCTCCATTAGTTTCAAATGTGACCTATTGCAGGCGGCCCTAATAGTATTCCTGCGACCACGAACTAAAAGAGTCTCATTTTTTCGGATGGAAAATCATCAATTGGCCTTCCCCCGCTGTGGGTGGAGCGGGAGGGTGTGTCAGACTTCTACTGACTAAAAACTATCCATGTTCCTTCTTAAGCCTGCTATGTCCCGGGGTCGCGGTAACCCTTACAAACAGTCCCGCAACAGTGAAACGTAGACACAAATATATTCGTTTATCTGTCAATAATAGGTCTATTCATCATTGTTATCAGCCTAAGGACCTCCATAAGTTTCTAATGTGACCTATTGCAGGCGGCCTACAAGTAATCCTGCGACTACGACCTAAAAGGGTGCATTAGTCTACTAATATTTAAATAGATAATGCTGCAAAAGTTATTTAGGTACTCTTTCAAGCCCTGACGATTTAAGTAGGCAGTTTTTGAAAAAAAAGTTGAAAATTTAGCATTTAAATTTTAAGTTTTGAAATGACATATTTTTTAATAGACACGTCTCAGCAGCATTTCGTGGAAGCTTCCGTTATTCAGCCACGAAATGCTAGAATAATATCCCCACACCTATAAGAAATTGTAAAACTTTGAGATCGTTTTGTTTCCTATAGAGAAATCATTAATTATGGTTCCAGAATGGCAATTAGTTAAGTTTATTTAGCTGTCTGTTTTGCTCTAATGTTTCTAGTATACTTGATTTTTGTTATAGCCGTATTATTAGTATAACGAATAGTATGTTTAAGAGGTGTTATGTTAATTTATTTCAATGCAAAATTTGTATGTATAACTATAAATGTATAACTTTTGTCCTACCTACTTAGTATTTATAGGCTTGTACGGAAGATCAGCGCCTAACCCCTCAGCTCATGCTTAGTCTATAAATTTTTATTTTTGTTAACTACTGTATCAAGTGGCACGGAATAAATTATGTCCTTTCTTTCTTTCATCATTTAAATGTTGTATAATTTTATCAAAAACAGTGTTTGAATGTAGAATTAGCGGTTTAGTCGATTTGGTTGCTCGCGATTGTATTTTTCAGATTGCATGCTCTTGACATGAAAAAAGATTTTTTTTTGTCCCTTAATTTTTCGTATCACCCTAAACTTATCAAAGCTCGTGGGTTATGTTTATCATACATTTGACATTATGTCTTTTACTAATAATACAAAATTATTATGCGAGTGAAATTATGTCTATGAAGCGACAAATTGTATCACCGTATTAAAGTAGTAGGTAGCATTGTCCCGGTTGCCCCAGATTAGGTTTAGCGCTCAGGGGGCCTACCGCCGAATTCGATGGATTACCGGTTATCCATCTAGATCAAACTTTGTTTTACGTTCATTAATCCGTACCGGGGAATCTGCCGACTGCCACCTCTCATTCATGACCTTCAGTCCGTGACAGACCAATAGGTAAATGGAGAACGCCATTTTGTTTCGATTTCCACGGCGGTACGACAGAATCAATTCGAAATCCATTTTGCCTTATAATCGATTGCCATCGAACTCGGCGGTAGGCCCCCAGGCTCTGCTCACTGGTTTAACCAGATTTGGCTGAATTTCAGTTATTTGTTACCAGAATTATTAACACTGATTACTTAATTTGAGTGTATAGGAGATTCCTATAGAAATTTATTTGTTTAAGCAATTCATAATGATTTATGATGTGTTATTTACAATTCGTCGGGGATAGTGCAAATCCGCGTAACTAGCATTGGATAATTCTGCGTATCTGAAAAGTTTGAGCTGAGTTTGTTTGTTTGACTCTCGTTTGAGCGTTGGTCGTGAAGACATCGTTGTTCTGAGGCTCCTATCTTACCTGAAGATGCCCTGTGTAAAGGCGAAACACGTGTCGTGTTGAATAGTTTCTCGATTTTTCGGGAAATTATAGTAGCGCGGGAATTGTTACAAAGATATTTTTTAATCCATCACTTGCTTGCAATGGATTTCCGCAAAGTAACTCCTGAATCAATAAATTATTTGAGCTTAAAATTAGTTGAAATAAGAAACTTATTATGTTTTTTTACCGTCCCCTGTAAAACTAGATCTACTGCAGATACGCGGACTTTACGTATGGTAGTTTCGCGATTTTTATTTCATTCAGCACTATCCCCGACGAATTGTTTAAATATCAAATATAATGTCAACTAACTCGCATCACGGACTTCTTGGCGGGAAAGTGAAGCGTCATGTCTCCAGTTTTGTTTTATTCTCTAAAATTTGTGATATTTCGAACAATAATGTTTAATAACTGTGGATTATTGACCGTTAAGTGTTTGTGAACATACATGAGTGTTGGTAAATGTAACGAAACAGTGCAACATCTCTTTTCAAATTCTCTCAAGAAGTCCATGTGAGATCTCAATATAGTCCCACATCTTTACTAAGGACTCAAGGGGTTAGAGGGAGGGCATCTCATTTACCATTTCTCATCTTTATCACCACTTATTCCCATTTACTATTATTTATATATTATTAACATATCTCTTACTTGACACTGGCTAAATTTGCTAAACGCACGAAGCCATTATATTAAAAGAAAAAAAATATCGCATCACTACTTATAAAGAATAATTTAGTTCGAGCTATATTTGAATACCGTTTTCCAAAATTGTATCGGTATTTGCATACTGCGGACCGAATAACATTGAGAAGGGATCGCTAATAGTGTCCTTATATGGAAATTGGAGAACATAGTTATAATACAGTGTAGCGTGAATCATAATAAGCGTAGGAGACCTTATGATATGAACACCCAAGTCTTATTACTTTGGAGCTAAAGCTGAAAATGGGATGGAAGTAAATTAAACAAATTATTTACTTTAAAGTTGGGAAACCGTTTGTTATTGGACTACAATAAAACCGTTGACCATATATGCAATTGATCAACGAGAAGATGTAGCTTTGAGTGATCAATAATCATTCTAGTTTTGATAGCTGACAGTACTGTGGGTGCTGTTTTGACAGCGTTTGAAGCACCTTAATCCTTTTTGATATTTGAAATTCGAAATGTATGTATGTAAGGTTGTTACTACTTATTTTATTAAAGTTTTCACACCTGGGTAATTAAAAACGCAGCGAAAGTCGCATACGGTCTAATTTATACAAGTTTATGTTTAGGCTACTTAATTTACTATCTGTGTAATGAAATTGATTTACTATAGGTAGGTACAATAGGTTGGAATACCTACTGAAAATATAAGAAAAACCATTAACTGAGAATGCTATGTGTGTTCGCACACCTACTTAATATTGACTAAGAAATTGTATTTATTTATGCCTCGTTTTAACTGGTAATAAAGAAATAATTTTTTTTTAATTTTTCTTTGTTGTATATGTGTTTTAATTTTATAACTTTTTATGTACTATATTTTATATTTTATTGTTGTTACCTTTAACATTATGATTATTCTTTCTTTTTGTTTAATCAGCTACTCGCGCATTTTTGTAGTTAAGCTCATAATAAAACCTGTGTACAAAGTAACAGTTAAAACTCTAATATTCTGTAAATACAATAAACGTTTTTTCCAATTTGTAACTTTGCATATATGTACGTTTGTCACCAACTTATTAATTTGGTAGTTGCAAATTGGCCACAGAAGCGGGCCCACTCCCGCCATATACGGCACGGTGATAACAGAATGCACCTCGGTATTTAGGTTATGTTCGTCTAATAACAGAAACTGTTGCTTTTGTAAAACTAACTTCATTATCATCAAAACGGTCCAATTCTATGTAAGATTAGTTGTAAGTTGGCCACTAAAGTGGGCCCTCTCCCGGGTTTCGGTTTTTAGGTTATGTTGGTTTTGTTAATCTAACTTCATTAATCTTATCACGATCCACTGATGATCAAGCCTCTTCTTACAAACCGAGTTAAGGGAGTAACACACTTCCTTATTTCATGTTGTATATACATTTGTCATCAACTATTAATTTGGTTGTTACAAATTGGCTGGTGCTCAGCCCAGTAACATGTAAATACCGAGCGAACCTTCTCTTACTAACCAAGATAAGAGGTAACTAACTTAGGTACTTATTTCGTATATGCAGATTTAACTTATTGATTTGGTAGTTGCAAATTGAACACAGTAGTGGGCCCACTACCGCCATATATGTCGCGGTAATAACTGAATGCACCTTGGTATTTAGGTTATGTTATTCTAACAACAGAAATTGTGTCTTTTGTAAAGCTAACTTACACTTACATTGTCGTTATTACGTAAACAATAAGAACATTTTATTTTTGCTTTTATATGTTATAATATAAGTGGTATAATATATGTATTATCGCTCATTATGACGGATATAATTCGGTCATTCCGGATACTACGCAAAAAAATTTTGGTCATTTATTTACTTTTACATTTACTTTGATTTTCGTTTTAAGAATATTTTTAACTTATAAAAGTAATTCAACATTAAAAACAGTATAGAATCAAATATGACGTAGTGTTGCACATTGGAGGTATTAATATTGTTTTAGTGCGTTGCGAGTTTATCATTAATTATAGTATCATTGGTACTTATTCGATGGCACTGAGGTCGAAACGCCCGGTTATAGGTTCAAAGATGTAATTTTCACCTTAGCCTATTATCGTACCATAACAAAATAACTAATAGGGTAACTGGTAGGGTGCTAGGGTAAGTCTCTTCTCTTCAAATTGCAAAAATCGAGACGAGAAGGGTTCAGATTACACTCCGCCAGGCGGAAAGCCTTCCCACGGGATTGGCGGAAACAGTAGTGTGGCATCCTGAATAAATGAATGAATGAATGAACACTTTGTTGTACACTACATATAAACAAGTAATAAAATCACATAAACAAATATATGGTACAATGGGCGGCCTTATTGCTAACAGCAATTTCTTCCAGGCAACCTTAGGATGGACAGGAAACAATGAATAAAAAATAATGAGATAGAGTAGGCACAACAGATAGGTAGGATCCTGCTGTTTGAGTTGGTTTTACAAGGCCTCCAATAGAAGGCACTGTTGGACTAATGAATGATAACGGTATCAATAGCATAACGTGCCGAAGCACGGAACCGCTCGATGTCAAATATGACAATGTAAGGCTGTATGTTTTATTTCTTCTTCTTCTTTATTTTAAACAATGGCTTGGTGCGTCTAGCACTTGTAGCCAGTGTCAAGTAAGTGATATATTAATAATATATAATTCATAGTAAATGAGAATGAGTGGTGATAAAGATGATAAATGGTAAATGAGATACCCTCCCCTAAGCCCCTTGAGTCCTCAGTAAAGATGTGGGACTATACTGAGATCTCACATAGACTCCTTGAAAGAAAACTTGAAAAGTGATGTTGCACTGTTTTGTTTGATTTACCAACACTCATGTATGTTCACAAACACTTAACGGTTAATAATTCACCGTTATTACACATTAATGTTAGAAATATCACAAATTTTTGAAAATAAAACAAAACTGCAGACATGACGCTTCACTTTCCCGCCAAGAAGTCCTCGTTTTATTTCTTAATAAACAAATAACTGAATGAATACTTTTTGCGACAACTCAAATTTCGGAAGACCGTATAGTGAAGTGTTTATTAAATTTCGGGACTGGGTCTTGTTAGCACACTACAAACTAAGTGTTGACACTTCTATTTCGGCCACTACCGCTACTCGTTTTCGTACATTTGTAACTAGAAGTACAAACAATATGACAAATTTCTCCATTTGTGACACACATTTTTGTGTAGGTGCATATCATTTGCGTACATTGTCTTAGGAGCAACGTCGTATTGCTTTGTTTGTTAAGTAATTGTAATAGAATATTTGATGGTTTCAAAAAAATATGTAGAAATGTGTACATAAACTATCATGTTCTTAATTTGACGGTCTGCTTTATGAACGATATGTCGTGGAGGTCATTTAGTTGTACCTACTCCGCTTCTGAAGTCATGACTTTGACGCGTGGTTTCGATTCCACCAATGTACAAATCTTTGTTTGCATGAACATGAATATATTGTTCGTTTCTGAATATTTCTAATAAATATAAAAAATAATATTTTTTATGGAGCGGCGATAGCCCAGTGGCGGGACCCCTTGCCTTTAAATTCAGAGGGTCTTGGGTTCAAATCCTGGTGGCGAACGGTGACTTTCCGTAGTTAAGTGCGTAATTTTGCTTCGTGCCTCGGAAAGCACGCTAAGCCGTTTCATGAACATCTATGGCTTTCGTTATTAGTAAGTCAGTGCCTTCTAACAGACTGACAGCTGGTTTAACCATAGAATGATGTTTCCCTCTGGGTTGCGGAGGTCAGACGGCAGTCGCTCCACGTCAATGAAATTTAGTCAAGTCTGGTTGAACCAGTGAGCAGACCCTGGGCCCTAAGCTTAAGTCTAGGGCAACCGGGATAATGCTAGGATATTATGATTAATATTTTTTATGGAAAAAATATTTGGTTATATTTATCAGCATATCATGTAGTATCCATAACACTAGTTCATAATGATACTTGTCTTGGAGCTAATTAATTGGTGTTATTTTTTTGGTGTTATGTTATTTAATTATCAATAGAGCGTTGCTACGCATAATTACAGCCAGGGTTAAAAATACTTGTATTCAAATGGATGATCTTAAGTGATCCATGATGTTTCAGTGACGGTAGATTTTTCGTAACCTTGTTTTTTGAGACACCTATCATATCAGTCTCCCCGTGGCTACAAATTACGTGGGACAAAAATATGTAATAAAGCGCGACGTTAATACATATAAAAAGCGCGCGACGACGTTTATGCAGCCTTCTAAATTAATTATTGTCCAGAAATTCATGTAAGTTTGAAACACTATAAATTTCTTGCATATTTTTTATCGACTCTACTCGGACAAGACGTGGAAAAAGAATAGGAACGTTAGCCCGACATCAATAAGGCTGACTATTTTTTAACCGAATTCTTTTTAAAATAACTCTGCTCATAGTCCTGGTGTCTTAATTGTAGTATTACTTATACACTTTTTGATAGGTAAACAAGTATTGGAAATATGTAGAGATAAAAATCGACAAATATATGCTGAGCGAAGTTTTAGGACTAAACCGCCATTACGACAGATATTTTAGCGCCAAATTGTAGCGATTTACGCAATACTCTGTTCCGGACTAAAAGGTAGCAAGTAAATCTAGTGGGGAATCAGTGTTAACCGACACCAACGACTTAATCCTTAATATAGCAGAAGTCAATATATGGTTACCATAATAAATAGTTAATTAAATAATTACAAACTGAAACTAATTAAAATTTCAACCAGATTCCGTTAAAGGGTTAACTGCTTTGATATGAAATGTTACACAAACGGTCACAAATCCAAGGATCAACCTCTATGTATGCTCTTCGGCTCATAGGACCAATGGGATCACAAAAGAAGGATTTAAAAGCTATACTCTACCTACTGCCTACTACTGCTCCAACCCCAACACGTGTTCATTATTTACCACCAGTAAGGTATTACGTTGTCGGAGTGGTAACGTAATTAAAGCCGCAATATTATCTAATTTCTTTAATGAGCATTGTGTAAAATTGTGCAAGCCCATGAATTAAGCTGAAATGGTTCGTATTGCTTGAGTGTTGAGGTATTTTATCGTTATTTGTTTTTTTTGTTCATTATTAGTTTATTAAGCATTCTTTTAGCAATATTGAGTAATTAATGTATCTAGTTCTTTGCTACTTATTATGACTGATAGGAATTCTTACACTTTTTATCATGTCATTATTTTTCTTTTTGTACATATTAGTATTAGAATTATTATCTTTTAAAATGTTTTTTAAGTACTTTTGTAACAAAGTTGTTTATAGCTTTTGAAATGACTGGATTAGATTTTAAAAAATCTTTGTACATAGTATTAAAAGACCCTTATTTTATGCTATTAACGATATATATATTATATTAATGTTCAGGATGTGTAAAGAATTAATTAGATCTTGTATAATGGTTATTAGACAACGAATGAACATACATACATATTAGTTTCATTGTAAATTCATGAGCTTATAGTAATTACGGTACTATCACACCATAGCTAATAGCTCTAGGTGTATGTTTTAAGCAAACAAATGTTTTTCCTTTTAGAGGAATTAAATGTAAAGATGGTAAGAACCGGTACATGAAGTGACTTTCAGTGAAGTAGGGTTATCATATAATTTCACTAATAAGAAGTGACTTCATTAGTTTAATTAGTTAGAAAATAGACGTAATAGTTCCTAGGAAACAAAATAGTTTTGACTATTATTAACCCACATTGTTTTTAGTTCTATTAGATATCTACAATGAGTAGGGAGCAAAGTGGTTTCATCTGTTGCTTAACAAATTTATTAATAGACCTTTTATGGTTTGTACACAGTGGTACATACATGCTTATATTTTATTGATAATCAAAGTTGTTTTAGTAAACCTTCTCAAAAAATGTACTTTTTGATTTTAGAGTGGTGGAGTCATTGATAACTTTCAAAAAGTAAAAAGTAACTCAGCGCGCTATGCAGCAAATTTTGGAAATATGTGTGAAGTTTTCCTTGGTTACAATTTTACTACATATCTTAACATTTTATCATTTAGATGTAATGTTTTAGTTTATAGAACTTGACAGATATTTCTAAACGTTTCTTGATTTTGAATGTGTTTCTTTCCAAGATTGCAATGCAATCTTAAAATGTAATTAATATTTAAGAAGTCAAAGTTGTCTAATTATTTGATATTAGAACGTTAACCGTTCAAAGTAAAAAAATAGAAAAATGGTTCACCATTTAATGCACACATAGTCCAAATGTAAAAGATAACTTACTAGATGTGTAAACAGTAGTGCCGATTTCGGGTTTAAGAAATAAAGGCGATACATAGAGTCGTACTTTAAAGATACTGTATTAATTAATCTATATATATTTAGTATAGTTTTCAGATGCTATTATAGGTACTATTCCTGCAAATTTTCTATTACAATTACGTAAAATATAATAACAATAATATCTTATGTTAGAAACATAACGGGGCTCACAGAAAGCGATAACGACACAGCGCGTTATCTTATCGCAAATGTAGAGCAGCGTGTAAACAAACCGCAATATAGAAAATAATCGAAGTAGATAGCAAATAGAAAATTTACCTCCAGTCTCGGGCAGCATTGACATTCAAATCCTTTAATTGATCACACACCACAAGAAACACGCAAACACATCACAATGCACCGCGCTGCACGATATCGCGCCCGCGACAGACTGCGCCGCTAATCTAAATACAGACAACTCGCGCGCAACCAAAATCGCTCGTATTACTTTCGGTTTCCATACGGCCTAAATTTAGAGGCCGCCCGAAAATAAAAATTTTATTTTTTTCTCGACGTGTTTTTTCACGAGCATTAGACTGGAATAGACGTCGTTTCGCAGTGTGAACGGGTGCCAGCTACGGGGAGCGCGCGAAATCTGAGATTGGTGCCTTATTAGGCAGGAGTTGGCGCGATATCAAACGCATTTGGGTATTTAGTTTCTGGCGCGGTGCGGGTGTGCGCCGGCGCAGCGTTACCGTGCGGTGTGAACTGTCTGCTATTTCGGCGCTTCCGCTGCGCGCCCATCGGATGCATTACCTGACATACTGCCATATATGGCAGATCATCTCACGGAACTGAAAGATTGCGCGTCTGATATTTTCTTACTAATAAAACCGGAAGAAACGTTGTTTGCCTGTTACACTTAATACTTTACTAATGGGAATTACTTACTTGAACGACTTTGATAATATTTGGATAGATATTTTCAAAATTGTGAATACAAGACATTGCCATATCTGAAAGATCAGCTTACGAAAACTTATTATTATCATTATAAATAAATAACAAAACAATTTATTTCTTCCCCTTACATAATTATGTTAATTTACATTGTACGGTTAAAAGTTTTCTAAATATTAAAATTATAACCAAAATTTAATTTCAATTAATTACGAAGGCAAAATTTGATGGCTCAGCTTGTGCTGTCCAGCGCATACACTCTAGACGGCGCTGGTTTTCAGCCACCCCTGTTCCCTGAGATGTACTCGTACTTATGGGAAATATGTGCTAGGAGGCCACGCTTAATTCACAATTCTACTTATTCAATAAACGGGTTTACATTATCCTAAAAAGGGCCAATATGAAACATGTTAATATCTCTTTCAGCTTGTGTGTGGGTTAGAGACTGTGAGTGTATGTGTTGGTGTGTGTGCAAGTGTGTTTGTTTTGATTATTCACTGTATGATTTACTGTTTTATAGAGTTTTTATGTACAATAGTTCTTCAGTTCTAAATGTATTTTTAGGTGGTCATTAGTATATGCAATATTCACTATTTGTACATCATATGATTGTAATATAATCTCTTCATGGGCAATAATGAAAAGAGGATTGAAAAACGCAGTTGTAGAGTTAAGTTTACACCGTGGTACACGCTTATAAACTAACATGTCAAGAAATACCTAAATGAAGTTTTGTAATAAACATTTATTAAACACCAATTAAGTTATAAAAATACTTTATTATATTTTTCCTCTTATTGAACCGAACTGAGTCATACCTAACGAAATTATAAAAAATTTCAAGATTTCTTAAAATTTTCAGTTCACCAGCAACTGACTCGCCTTTTTCTATGCTGTCTACAAGGCGTTAGGTTATTTTTCGGGATATTAAACTTAACGACAGCTTGTAATTAGTTTATATGCAGGCTTGAGCCGGATTCATGATTTCTTCGTACCCACTCTAACAAACTCACTATCCTACTTAGCTGGTCGGATGATCGATGATAATTTTCTTCTTACGAGTCGATGACAAAACAGTTTGAATTGATCTATATTTTGTCAGCCCAATATGCTGCCACAGCAATAGCATAGGCGGAAGTGTCTATTTTCCTTGAAAAGCATCCGTGTTTCGGAATTAATGTTAAAAAGTTGGTCCCGGTTAATACTATGTGTGGTAGTCGTTGATGTCACCTCGCTCCGCCAACCAGCACTGGGTCCGCGTAGTGAAGTAGACCTGAATCCCTGGCACCTTAGATTATGAGAAGAGACACGTGCCTAGTACTTAGTAAAGTACATAGATCTAAATCCCTGACACATTAGTTTGTGAGAAGAGTAGTTCGTGGCTAGTACTTAGTAGAACCTCAATGACCTGAGATCATAATTATGGTAATAAAAACTATTAATGAGTGTGACGAATGAAACTAGCAGTGTGTGTCAAGATCGTAGCTAGAGGAAGGATGTTATGTCTGCCTACCTCTACGGGAAAGAGGCGTGACATTATAGTACTATGATATGATCTTATTATTGCATCCATATCCATATTCTGGCTGAACACCAAACCCATCCCATCTCACGTGGAGTCAGTCGTAAGAGTCGTAGGAGTCGGAAGATGAGCAGCAGCGTCATCCTGCGTACGTACCAGCTTAATCTGCGATCCCCAACCCGCCTGTCCGCCTGGATATTATGGGAAACTACCCTCAATAAAATGTTCTACTGGGCAGAACGAAACGATGGCTGGCCTATATGTTATGCGTCAATTGCGGGCGCTGTCAATGGAGACATGTCTATTATGCTGTTTTTAAATGATATTCTCGTCGTTTCTATAGTTGATATATGAGTTAAGTGAGTAGAACAAAAATATTCAAGACTTGTCAAATACTACATCCTTACTGTGTCTAATATTGCGTTATTTTGTCCTGACTGGAGGTCTTTCAGCCCAATTCTCTTCTACTCAAGCCCAAGCAGTGAATTGGTGCGTTAACATAAATAAACTATTTCGACTTTGACTAAATAAAATAGGTTTTTTAGCATTTGTCTAGGTATACTATGTAATATTATTAAGAGGAAAGATTTAATTGTTTGCAATAAGCTCCGAATCTACGGAATCGATTTAGAAAATTCTTTCTATAATATAAAAAACTATATTCTTCCTGAGTAACATAGGCTTTAATAATAACCGATTAAAAACTAAGAAACCTTAACAAAGCTCAAATAACGTAAACATTGTTAGTAAAATATCAGGTCATGCGCGCGCAAGCCGTGATCAGATGCTAATACTTTATAATATCTCGAGCACATGCAAAGTGAAGTAAGATTGCATTGATAAAGTATAATATTTGCATCGGTATTAAAATTACTAAAACCAGCTAACGTTAAGCTATCTAACGCAACTGGTATCCAACCCAGCCGCCCACACTGTCTTGACGCTTTTGACCCAATTTCGTTTCTGGTAGGAGATACGCCTTACAAAGAGATTATATTTGAGAGAGGTATTAATATACAGAGCTTATAATTAAGATATTTGATATTGTACACAGAGAGAAATATCTATCATAATTTATGAATTATTCATAAATCATATTTTGGAAAATTATATTATTTATATTTGTGTTTATGAATGTGCATTGTCTTCAGTTGAGAGGTTTGCTGAAAGTTATCTCTATTGGAGATAGCTTCACCATATAGTTATAAAACATATCTTTTTTTATTTATTTAGATCACCAACAACTGTTACATCAATTCTTACATCAATACTAAAAGGTGAACATAGCGTGCTTAAAATTAGAAAGTACAGTAATCATCATGTATATCAACAAGCATGCAATAACATAGATATATACAAAACAAAATACACGCTTTCTTAAAAATTAAATAAGCTAAATTAATTACATGCTTAAATGTTTATGCGAAATCATGCAGAACTTCCCAAAGGTGTCAAAATTAATATCAACGAGGTCACTGCACCTATTGATTGTTCTACACAATCTTGGGTCCGGCGATTATATATTATATCTCTCTCGAAGTAGGTCGTCGGATTTAGACATAAAGGTTTAGGTGTAAAGTCGTTCTCTAGAGAGTTCTACGTCATTCTGGGAGCAGATTGTCTGTCTGCAGTGACAACTGCCTATGCGTTGTCTGTCACAACGCAGACGCTTAGTAGAAACAAATAATTACAAGAACTACGCATTTTCTGATAAAAAGTACTCTAATTGTTTCTATAAAGTTTCATCTTTCGATCTGGAACAGAAATTGTGGCAGAAATTTCTATTTGGGATCTATATTCATGCCTAGGCAATTTCTGTCACAACGAAAACGGTAGAAAATACCTAAGCTCATAATCACGCATTATTGGGCTATAAAGTGTTTTAAGCCTTCCCAAGAGTATTCCTTCTTGGCAGCTGAACTTTTGCCTGAAGGTAATTCTGTTCAAAAGCAGAAGCTTAGTAAACGCCAAAGCTTAACACAGTTGTTCCGTGTCACAAGAACCACGCATTTTCCTGATGAACATAGTTTCTCTAAAATTTTATCCTTCAATTTATACCATTTGGCAACAGAACATCTGGCACGGCGTTGACACTTTTTACCTAGGCCTTCCCTGTCACAATGCAGACGTTTAGTAAACACCAAAGTTTCGTATTTACGTCAAACATCAACACTTATCTAACATCTATTTTGGGAGCATTTATTATTTGCCTCGCGCGCTCGTATCCTGATTGCAGCCAGTTATTTCTGTAACAGATTTGTCTCGAGAGTTAGCTGCTAGGACGATGAAAAAAAGATGAATTGAGAATTGTTTTTTTTTATACGGAAAGGTTATACAATGAGGATATTTTATATCAATGCTATCAATTGAGTTGAGGAGAAGAAGACGACCGAAAAAGAGATGGATTTATTGTGATGTATAATATTTCGTATAATATTGACAAGCAGTCCATTCTGTCAAAAAAAAATTACAGCGCTTCATGTCCTAAAATAAGAATAGTAACAATTAGCCCACTTATAAATACCGTCTATGACGAATGACCGAAATGAAAGAATACTTGCTGCGACGATTCCAGATGACACGAGAATGATAATGATTTGTCTAGATAAATAAATCTACTCTGTTTGAATTTATTAACTTTAGTATTTCCCTAAAAGTCGAATTTGTACTAGGTTTACGCAATAAACAATAACTTACTACTTATGTCCGCGTACTTTATATCATTTATCTTGATAACTTATTTTATTTGTTTGTTTTAACCTTCTTTTATGTTCTTGTTTACATGGTTCAAGAGTAATGAGTTGCTAGTTGAGATCTTTATTGCCTCCTTGCCGATTTGTTTTAGAAGTTTTTCAATAGCAAATTTGTTTTTAACAATTTTCTTCACGAAAAGTCACATAAACGTGTGATTTTCTTATTTCCGTTAAACACTAGCTGACACTCAAGCATGCAGCCCACATGATGGAAAGCTGTGAAGAAATTTAGGTTAGGTACTTACTATGACAATTAGGGTAGTAATTATGAATTCGTTTTTAATGCCGGTTATTGTGTCTATCCTCATAGACACATAACGCTTATGTTCAGATGTGGATGTCTATGGGCCGATGATCATAAATCTCCTAACCATAGTCATTACACATAGCTTTGAAAAGTCATAGATTTGACGCGACCAGGGTTTGTACCCGAGACTCTCTGAGCTTAAAGTCTTTGGGTCCCGCCATTGGGTTTTCGTCGCTCAAGTACCTATCTCTGTGAAGTAAATAGTGACTGTTTCCGACTATCTAATCTTACAAAGCTTCAAGCTCTTCAAATGTAAGCAAGAAAAATTAATATGAGATTACTCCGAACTCGTAAGTCGTGGCATTTATTAGTTGTTACGACATAAGTACGTGACAAGTAAATCGCCTTTCTCGTGCGCGGGCGCATCGGGCGAGACCGTGCCATAATCAAATAACAAGAGTATGGTTCTGCATAGTATGATGTATGCTTTTTTTGACCTATTGGTTATTTGGGAATTCTGCGGCGGCTTGCTAGACCCCGGTAGCTTTCCCACTAAAATCCAGCCGAATCCTGCTACGGTCAAAGATGGGGGAGACACGATAGACGATGTCTCCTCGTCTGTCATGAAAGCTGGCGACTATAGGAGCAGGAAACACTCCTTTAGTTCTGGGTCTATTCCCTGGGGCGTGAAACAGCACTAATGCCGACCGTTATGACTAGGTTGCACTTGTTACTATGCTTATCCTCTACTGCTCACCAATTTATTTTTACTGTTTAGTATCAGAGAAAACACACCCACGATCAGAAAGTGATCATTATGACGAGTCACTTAAAAAGCATCCAAACGAATAGTAATATTCAAGATCATGCTTACAAATATTCTATCTATGTAAAACTCGTATCCACAACCTTCAGAATTCTATGTATGTATAATCAACCACCCGCTCCGGTACGGTTGTCAATAAGATATTTAAAATTTGATGTCCTACTGTTAATTTAAAGCGACTGTGACAGTGGTGTGACAATAACACACCCCCGCAAGTTTCACTGCGCAGGCGTCGACCGCCAATTTGCTTTCATAATGTTTATTGTAAGCAAATTATTATCCCTCTTTGGTTAGTCATAAGTCAGTATAAATTTTAGTAATATGCCTATACGCCTTGGAAGTGAGCTTGCACATTGACATAGCATAAAACTAACTTTAGCTTTCAGCTTCACTCGTGTAAAGAGACAGATTAACACCTTCTACTAATGTCAATTTCTGTGATAGAAGTAAGTGGCGTATATTGTTTTTATCTAGAAGTCTTACAAATATACTATCTTATCTTATCTAAGGAGCCCAAGCTGACATCACTCGCTAGTGTTGCACCTCCCGATCCACAGACGAGGCTTTGGCGAATTTAACAGTAACCCGGTAAGCCGCAATAAGCTCGCCACCTATTACGTGGGACCAACAATGTAATTGGCGAAGTGTGGGCGTAGAATATGTCTCCGTCTACCCTACTAATGCGAAAGTTTCTATGTATGGATGTGTGTTCGTTACTTACTCCTTTACAGAAAAACTATTGAACGGATTTTAATGAAGTTTGACACACATGTAGTATATAACCTGGATTAATGTATTCAGATACTTTAAAACCCAATATTACTACGGGAACCATGAGGGTGACATCGCACGGCGCTGTTAGTTTACAATATTAGCAAGGAAAATAACAATCTTCGATAGTAAAGTAAAAGTAAAGTAAAAAAATTATTTATTTCATAAACTATTATACATAGTACTTGAAAACGTCATGATCACAAATGAAAAAAATAACAATCGAAATAATATTACACTAAATCACGAAGCTTAGATTCACTTACATGCAACAAAACAATTTAAAAATAAAAAATAATTAAGTGTAAGTGAATCTAAGTGCCAGTTCCGAGCCACCGCTCTGTAAGAAGAACTGGCAAGAAACTCACAGGCTATGCTCTTTTAAATATGTCCATTAGTTTGGTACTAGAATTACAATCTTCATTTGTCTGTGAAGCTATACAATGCAATATAACATAACCTTAACAATATTTATGTTTTCAAGTCATTCATATTAGAATAGCCTGTATGAAACGGCAGTTTAATCCCAAGCATTTTTATCTGCCATATAGTCTTTAATAGAATAATATCCCTTTGAAGACAGCTTGTGTTTTATTGTTAATTTAAATTTATTTAGGCTCAATTGCTGTATGTTGCTTGGGATTTTATTGTAGAATCGCACACATTGACCTTTAAAAGATTTGTTTATCTTTTGGAGCCTAGTGGCAGGTACAACTAATTTATGCTTATTCCTTGTGTTTAGGTTATGTACACAGCTTTTCTTACTAAATTGATCAGTATTCTTGTGTACATAAACCAGGTTATCATAAATGAATTGACCGGCCACTGTTAAAATACCAATTTCTTTAAACTTTTCCCTTAGTGAATGTCCACACGGGAGATTATAAATTGCTCGAATAGCCCTCTTCTGCAGCACAAAGATTGTTTGAATGTCTGCGGCACAACCCCACAGAAGAATACCATAGGACATAACACTATGGAAATAGCTATGATAAACTAGCCTAGCTGTTACAACGTCTGTTAATTGGCGAATTTTCTTTACCGCGAATGCTGCAGAGCTAAGTCTACTCGACAATTCACCAATATGTGGGCCCCACTGTAGCTTAGAGTCTAAAGTAATCATCATTAAATAATCTCTAAAAATTTTACATACCCATAACTTTGTATATTATACTTCCTTTATATTTTTCACCTGTCATGTCATTAACCAATCAAGTTTTATCCATGTCCCAGCCGTTGGTCAAAAAAACAGAATAATAACTTCTTCAGCGTTCTACGGAGGTGCTCGCAGAACATTATTTAAGTACAATTATTCAATGGGAACGTTTAATGGTCTGCTGTAGACTTTTTAGGCTGAAGAAGAATCTTAGTGACACGCTTTGTTGTTATCACTATATGTGGTAGTCGTTGAGCCATGTTAGAGGCATAATTGGGAATCTTGAAACATCCTAACAGCAGGACGCCACAAACCTGCCTCCGCCAATCCCCATTGGGTCCGCGTTGTGGAGTATGTCCCATTACCCTCACACCTTGGTTCGTTAGATGAGGCTCGTGCTCGTTAGTGGGACGTTAATGGGCTAAAATTATGAAGATGAAGCTTTGTGGTAAGCAGGATAAATAATTTTTAGGAAAAAACATAACATCTCCATTACTTGCTCCCACAAATATTCGTATAACAATGGCGCGTAATGAGACATCAGTCCCAATTATGGCAGTGTATTGATTGATCGTGTGCGGGAGACGCCCACGGCCCCCGGTCTTCGAACCCGCACCCGAGGTCGTGTCCGATGCAAATGGTCGCCATTGACATGTGTCAGCAGAAATATAGCACCACTTTAGCTATATGAAGTGCACTGCGAAACATAGGCCTTATATCAGGAGCATTCGCGTAATAATCACTACGCTGGGCGGGCGAGTACGTGATTGCAAATCAAATCAGTGCGCAGGATAATGCTGCTCCCCATCATCTTCTCCTCGCACTCGAGATCGTGTACCGATGCAAATGGACACCGCTGACATGTGTCAGCAAATGTATATCATAGCCATGAAGTCGACTTCTGCACAAAGGCCTCTTCATCAGTTTTAATTATCATTTTTATTAGTAAATCTATCTTCGTCCACTGCTTACATTGATCGTTAGCTCTTCGCCTCCAACAGCTGCAACGCAGCAGCCGTTCTGCGTTTTTTTGCTTGGTATGGTTGGTGATAGTACGTGGAATGACGCTGCTATGAATTAGCATCCGGAAAATGTCGTTTTGTCGACTCGAACGACTTTCCATGAGATTAGAGGGGGTTGTTTTAGGATACAGGAGTCACTGGAATGTTTTAGGATACGTCACTTAAAGGTGATCGTAAAGTGCTGATGATATTAAGCACGTGTGGGCGAAAAACGCAGAAAAGCAGGGTTCCGTGCGTGTAAGGTCATAATACCCTGTGGTGATATTGGGCAATGTGTCGATGTTTAAATAAAACAAGTAAGTGCCAATTAAGGCGACGTATAGTTGGATCATGTGCTGAAGACGCCCACATCCTTCGGTCTTCGAACCCGCGGTCGTGTAGGTACAGATGCAAATTGTGACCGGTGACATATGTCAGCAAAAAATACATCAATCGAGCGTGTTAGGTCATATTTTGTGGGGTGAATGTGGGCATGTGCCGATGAAACAATGGAGCGAGTATGTGTCGGACACGCATAATTAGTATTCTAAGAGTTTCAGTGCGTTGCGGGACTGTTCGCAAGGGTTACCGCGGCCTCGGTACGTAGCAGGCTCAAAAGAAGGAACATGGATGGTTTTTAGTCAGTAGAAGTCTGGCACACTCTCCCGCTCCACCCACAGAGGGAGAAGGTCATTTGAAGATTATCCATCCCAAAAAAAATAGAAAAAGAGTTTCAGTGCGAACTATGGCGGAGTACCTATAGTTTAGCTTTTAATATTTTCAGAACGTTCATGGTTGGAATCGATTTGAATTTGAAATAACTATAAAAGTCTGCTATTAGGATCGTTGATCTAACAGACGAAGAAACGGCTAGGGGAACTGACACGAACATACAATACATATTCGTACTACAAAGGCGCGCCATAAGGGCTATCTATAATCTTAAGTTCAGAGATTCTCTCAGAGAGATGTTTAAGATATTTAACACATAACTTTAATACCAGATATAAAAATAAGCTCTCTCTGCCAAATTGTCGACTCCGCAACACGAAGAATTAATTTTTGGGTAATGGTATCAGATTTTATAATAGAATACCACAGTAAATAATTTATCTACTATTGAAAACTTTCAAAACTGTGGCAATAAAACAATTTCTTTGGAGGAGTATGTCGTATAAACAAGCTTGGGTTGGTTTGAATAAAATTTTAATAAAAAGTCAACCAGATTATTGTTGTGACCATCCCTTATTCAACAAATTCAGCCCAGTTTCACATTACATACTTAATTGACTGTGATGGAAGGATCCCTTAATGCTACTTTATTGGTTACCGCTTCTGGGACAACTTTTCAATCTCTTCAAATATTTACTGTGTATGTTCTTCATTATTATAATTGAGAATTAAAAAGAGCATTGCCTGTGAGTTTCTTGCCAGTTCTTCTCATAGAGCGGTGGCTCGGAACTGGCACTTAGATTCACTTACATTTAATTTATTAGTGAATTTGAGCTTCGTGATTTCAGTGTAGTGACTTAATTTAATTTTTACTTTTACTTAAAAAAAAATGACATTTTCAGGTGCTATGTATACTTAGTTGAGTTTAATCCACCTAATGACGAGATGGAAGAGATGTTCAATTGAAAGTTACTCACACGCCTGCCCATAATTAACTAAGTGCGATTTTATGAAATTCACCTAGAGACAAAATTCCCAATTTAGTACACCAATATATCACTAGGTGTGTTGGTCTAGAAGGGTCTGGTTGGGTTTAAAGAATATTTATTTTCTCATTAAAAACCATACAGTCACTTACATGAGAAATTTACAATAAATGTGTCTTAATTAATTAATCTGTCGAGTAGGTATAAAAAATAAATAAAATAAATTAGGAACAGTCTGCTTGGGCAGTCTAGTTTGGCAGGTTGGTAGTTGGACAGCACACGATTGGCTTGCTACCCTTTTTTACTTAAGTATATGTTATGTATTCGATTGTGTTCCAGAATCACATGGGATCCAAAATACTTTTACTTGAGATTTTATTTTTTATAATTATCTTCCCACGTTTATATAGTAAACCACGTCAGTCCACTTGGGCAGTGTACTGGTTGGTAGTTGGACAGCACACGATTGGCTTGCTACCCTTTTTTACTTAAGTATATGTTATGTATTCGATTGTGTTCCAGAATCACATGGGATCCAAAATACTTTTACTTGAGATTTTATTTTTTATAATTATCTTCCCACGTTTATATAGTAAACCACGTTTGGTTTATATAGTAAACTATTGTGCATTAAACGATTTAAGTATATTTTTACATTATACATAAGTGCACACGGTGCACTCAAATATACGGCCACCGTGCTCCGGTGCGAAGTGGTTACAGCAGCTAGGGGCATCTCCAGCGTGTTGCCGATCCTTTAAAACCGTCTTCAGCCTTATTTATAGAGCCCCATGCTGTCACCCATTTGAAGACCTCTTCAGGGAGCACATTTCACAACCGAAGGGTACGCGACAGAAAATGTCAAGTTATATACATATAAAAAAAAGTATTTAAGTATGTTTATCCGTTATTTAGTATCCATAACACAAGTTCTTAGTGATACTTATCTTGGAACTAAATAATTAGTGTGATTGTAACATAATATTTAATATATATTTATATATCGCTGACTATTTGCTAGTATCTTGAAGTCAAAATCCAGCTTAATGATAACACAAAACGTAATACAACAAACCAACAACACCATAATAGTTATTACGTCGTTATACGAAGATGGACAACAGTTTTTGCGGTATCTTCGCGTGGGACAATCTTTTGGAAGTTGCGTGCCTCTCCCACTAATGATGTACAGACCGAGTGCTGTCTTACTTGTCTACAAAGAGGCAATGACAATATTGCTCCTCTTTTGTAATTATGATTCTTTTGTATGTACACCCTTCACAAAAGATCCGACATAAGGGTCAAAGTGCGCCACGGTTAGTCTGTGGCCCCCGCTATAAGATGTACACCCTTAAAATAAAGGATGAATTAGATAACATACTACTTGCAACTACTATGCATGATACTGAGACTTCTTGGCGGGAAAGTGAAGAGCCAAGTCTACAGTTTTGATTTATTTTTTAAAAAATGTGATATTTAGAACATAAATTTGTAATAACGGTGGTGAGATCTTAGTATAGGCCTACATCTTTACTGAGGACTTAAGGGGTTATCATCTTTATCAACAATCATTTTCATTTAGTATGAACTAAATATTATTAATATATATTTTACTTGACACTGGCTAAATGTGCTAAACGTACAAAGATATTATTAAAAAAAAACTACTAAGCAAGTAGTATGTTATCAAATTCTTATTTTATTATTATAATACAGTTTTTATGGCTTTTTATCTTTATAATGACAATTTTGACAATGTCGATTGCAAATAAAATAATGTATTCTGCACTCGGGTAATATGCGATCGCCTGAAATCCATGTCATCAAATTAATTATAACTCGTAAATTTTTCGACGAATGTTCAGTTTCAAGTGTTGTTACTTTATGTATATTGTTAGTTATCACAAAGTATGTATATATATAAGTACCAAGAAAAAAAAAGACAGAAATGTTAACAATTAAGATAACATATCTATGTGGTTAAGATAACATATTTATCTGTCAGAACTATGTGCTAAGATTGGGTCTAATAGCGCCTTGATTTTTGTCAAGTTTTGGCTAGCACAATTCTCTGGAACTTCGGTTTGATAACATTTCGGCACTTAAATTTCCTCCCAAATTACATTTATACTAAAACCTTGTACAGAAGGACAGACAACCCTAATATTAACTCTCTCAATCATACAAAGCCTGATCCGTAATTGGATATCTATAAATATTGCACATTTTAACCGCTTTCCGAAACGGGGAGTGCGGCCTCGCGGTTATTTCCTTAAACTCAGCCAATAAGCCCATATTTATTGGACACAACGTTCAGATAGCATTGTCTCTGCCACTTTTGGTTTATGAACGGTCGCCATGCTGTCACCATCTTCGGGTCGGTTACTCATTAGTATTTTTGGCGCAAAATCAAAAACACATGCACTGACCTGCGCAATGCACGTAATAGCATCGAAAGTTGTGTTTCGTGATAATCTGAAGTCACACCGAACACAGTCTGAACACACACATTAAACGTAACTGGATAATTGTATCCTTGTTTATATTATCAAGTAAAGAAATAAATAACATAATATAACGATTTTCTATAAAAGCATTGTATCAGTTTATTATCATCAGCTTCAACAATTCACCGAGAAATATATGACTTGTCTACTGTACCCCATTGGACGAAATTCGCAGACATTCTATAATCTTATTAGCCAACCTATAAAGATCGTTGCTCCGACTATTCTAAGCAACTGATGGGGTTCCACTTTTGGCTAGTACCACATCAGCCTTCTAAAATTCTTGATAATCTATCATAGTGTATCCTATCGGAGTAGAAAAAGATCGAATAGACCGAAAGACTTATGTCACGGATAAAATAATACTCAGTTATACGTGGATGTCTTTATAAAGAAGAAGAAATAACTATATCTATTAACTTCTAACCTTCTAATAGTGATTTTTAGAAAATAAATAGTATCGTGAGTGGTCACGTTATTGATTGTCAGACGGAATCGTGTTTTAATCAGAACTGTTATGCGTTTTTACCCCGAAGAATGACTAGATATATGTTTCACTAGCAACAACATACTATAATATAATAACATATTCAATGGTATCACAAGGCGACTAGCCCCAAACTAGCAAACCTTGTATTGGTAAACTTCTTTACTTGTTAATTATATAACCTGTTCAAACTACTCATACTGAAAGAAGAACAGAAATGGCGCATTACCTTATAGCTGCATCATGATTTTCTAGGTATTATGTACTTTAAAACCATACAATTATGTTGTTTAACTATTCATTTTAAGCATTCAATACCAGCTCCAACTAATTAGGGGTGGAATAAAAATATATTTAAAAAAAAATCTTTAGGAGGGAAGAACTAATTAGAGTGCCTAAAAATAAGCGGTAACTTCTTCTTAAAAATATTCAAACGCTTTGGTGGTTGTAATAAATGAAATAATTTTGTTAAAGGGTGTTTGTATGTTTTGGCGATGAGAATATGCTAGCTCTAGTTAAGCATTTCACGAAGGTGGATTAAACTACGCAAGTATAGAAAGAAAAATGATGAAAGGCAACTGCTGAGTTGTTGCAGAGGAACACATCTATCCATCGCCGCTATATAGTTGGCATATCCTATTTGTATAAACCAATATCAGTAGCGGGCCTAAAACTCTCCCCTGTGGAATCTTTAAGTAGCATTGTCTTCTTTATATTGAAATATTTGATATTGTAACAACTATGATTCTGTTAAATTTATACAAAATTATTGATCATCAAAAGAGTAATAGCGAAGCGTTATAATCATATCAACTTACTTATGATATCGATTGTGCAGAGACCGTGTCATACGCCTTGGAAAAGTAGAATGCATATAAACGCAGTAAAATATTTTGGTCTTCTAACTTGGACTATCCACATAAAAGTCGCTGTAAAATGTCCAAAGAGGTTCACATACTGTCTTGGAGTTAGACCCACTTCATTAACATGTAATCAAATCTTATTCACAATTGGAATATTTCACCAGAGACGCTGCCCATAATCATTACTATAATGTAAACTTTATCGACCATCACAATCTCGGAAAAAACCGCTTTTATTACCGCGTAAATTATAAACCTAAGGCGTTAATAAAACATAAACAAAACAATACTTTGTAAAATTAAGTATAGAGTCGCAACCATATCGATGAATGCGCACACTTAACATGTTTATATCGATAATTATCACCCATGTGGGCGACACGGAGCCCACTCAGAATCGAACACCTTCTGAGAATTATTACTGTGTCACAAAAACTATATGATAGATTTGATAGGTCTAATTGATTCGAGTCTATAAAATAATTAGATGTTGTCAACTACTGACTGTCGAGTAGGCGAAATATATGCGATGTAATTACTGCCATTTTTGGAATATATTCAAAATTATTTATTATGTATAAACTAATGAGCCTGCAACTGTAAGCCTTCTAGTTTCTTTATATTTATAAGTTGTAGGTACTTTCAAAATCAGTCATATAACATTTGTTTTAAATTTAGAAGACGATCAAATACATAGGCGATATTTATGTGATGTTCAAAAAAATAGAACCAAAATATTCAGTAGGTTAATATTATAAATTAAAGATAATTTACATAACGGGACGTACTCTACGAAGAAGTAACAGCAGGAACATAGAGTAGAACATAGACCTTCATTATATCACTGAGGGGCCCCCAGGGAGGGCCAATCCTGCCAGGGTTGCGGGACTGTTCGAAAGGGCTACCGCGGTATGTAGCAGGCTCAAAAGAAGGAACATGGATGGTTTTTAATCAGCAGAAGTTTGACACACCCTCCCGCTTCACCCACAGCGGGGGAAGGTCATTTGATGATTTTCCATTAATAAAAAGCTATCTTTATATGTTTTACAAATAATTCATTCAAACAAGATCATGACAATAAAAGATTCAATGTTGCTCATAAAACAATTCTAGAGGTTAAATCTTATCAGTTCATATTTTAACGATGCTCTCTCCTTGGTAAACTTAATCGAAATGTAATGTGATTGTTATTTTTAATTTTTGTTATATATCTGAACAGACACATCACACATTACTAACATTTATAACTTAAATATTTTCTAAAAATTCTTACAGTCACAAATTATTTATTTCCAAAATACGTATATCATTATTAACTTGTGTTATGGATCCTAAATACCAGATAAACCTACATAAATACTCTTCTGTAATAAGATACTTACTATACATAGGAAATACCCAGAACAAATATTCATGTTCCTGCACACAAAGATTTTTCCTGTGTGGGAATCGAGTCCACGACTTCAGGATCAGACTACAGGTATACTGACCTCCACGCCATATCGGTCGACACATAAGGTGATAAGGATTAAGTGATTGTGTTAGGGGCTATCCATAAATTATATCACACGTTAAGGGGGTGGGATGAGGTTGACAAAGTGTGACATGGTGTGACAAAGGGATGGGGATGGGATGGGAAATTTTTTTTGCTGTTTTGATGCAATTATTTGAAGCTGTACAATTGCAAAATATAGACATCACACTAAGGAGGAGGGAGTCTCACAAGTGTAACCAGCTGTGACAAGGACGGAGGGGGGGTCAAAAATTACGGAATTCGTGTGACGTAATTTATGGATTACCCCTTAGGAACATTTGACTATTAATAACTCCTTAATGAGTTGTTGAATCACACATAATGATGCGTCAGAAATAAAATAATATAAATAAACAATAATAAGTAGTAAGTAGGTATTAACTAATAACTACAAACCCTCTCACCTTGATTTCTGAGAGGTGGCTCTAGCTCAGTAGTGGGTGAGTATAATTTAGGATAATGCGCAGGAATTATGATAATGATAAACGAATACTACGTTATCTGTGTTTATTTATTTGTTATCTAAATATAAATAGTTATTATAAAAGGGCAAAAGAAACCACAGAAACCCATTTAAATTCAAAGATGTAGTAAAGAAACATAAAACCAAATTGGAAAACTGTTAACACCAATTGTGTTGTGTTTTATGACTAGGTATCTTATTTTTAGGGTTCTGTATCAAAATTAAATAAAGATGAAACCATAGATAGAGATCCACATGACTATCGATCTGAGGGATAAATAAACAGGAATGCAGTTATACAAGCGATTTCAGAACTATCCACGTAGCATTGGGGAGACCTATGTCCACGAATAGTCTTCACTGGCTGTGATGATGATGAAGTAGATGCTTATGATTATGCTTGATTGTACGATATGGAGAATCCTCATTTTAGACCTGCATCGACTTCTTACCATCAGGCAAAAAGTAGCCATTATTCGCATTAAAAATACCCATTCTTTTAAATAGGTACAGTTTCAACTATGACCATCCCCTCCCTTGTTTAGAATCACGACAGACGGACTGACAAATCGCCACAACAGACAGATTAACTGACAAACCTTGATAAATTCTGACAAACCTTGACAATTTCTGACAAACAATCCATTCTGCTTTTATTTCTCTCTCTTTCTTGATTATGGTACCGCCAACATAACAGAGTCTGTTGTACCACCTAAATCTCTCGCATTGTAGTTAACATCTCAAAGACAAAGAAATATATTTTACTTTATTTCTTTTATTTTATAGATTTAATAGTTTTTAGGCAGCCTGGAACCACCGTCTTCTCAGCAGCGCTTTAATCAGATGATGAGTCCACCAGGTAGTTAGAACTATAAACTCTTAAAAAATATGAAGCTTTTAAAATGACCTCCCTATAGTAAGAAGGTATGTAACCTATGAAATTTTAAAATCTGCGTAGTAAGCATATAACATTAACTTGCTAGATGTTGAAAATTTTTAAGTATACATAAATACCTCATACGTTTGTTTAAATTGGTAAAGACTTTTGTAAACTTTTGAAGATTATGTAAATTTATTTATTCGATTTATCTTTTAAGTCTTGATGGGCCAATGGGAACAAATAAGTAAAATCAAAATGTTTGTATGTTCTAACGTATGTTAGTTATCATCATCATCATTTCAGCCATTTGAAGTCCACTGCTGAACATAAGCCTCCCCAATTGCATTCTACATTGATCGATCCTGTGCCTCCCGCATCCTCCGGCTTCCCGCCGCTATGACCAGACCATCGGTCCATCGAGTGGAAGCCCGATGTATATGGACGTTTATGTTTATAAAAAAAAAGAACTTTTTATTATGTTTACAACTATAAAAGTTGGTCAATTATTAGATAATTCTAATTCTTAATAATACTTCTAATTTCAAAAAAATGTTTTGTATGTCTGCTTGTCTGTTTACTCTGGATAATCTCTAAAACAATTCGGAGATTAATCAGCCAATATTAAAACTGAAGCTACTTCGGAACCAGGTAACGAACGCGAATGTGCGGGCGGCTGCTAGTGGGAAATATCACTTATATATATATTTACTGAGGGTTATCATTAGACATGAACTAGTCACGGGTTGTACCATAATTTCAACTTACGTTTTACAAAAAATATTGATATCCTCTTCCGGTATCCGCACATTTGTTTACACCACAAAAAGCACAAAAATGTATTCACAAATCTAATTATTCATCGTGCATTATAAATAAAACTATAAATTTAACCAACAGCTAAACTCATGATTGAACATTAACCTCTTTATAACAATAATATTTAACACACATGGAAAGTTCAACAGAAAAAGTTATGAGAAAAACTTTTTGGCGCGCAATCAATATGTCTACGCGACGGCCGTGTAAATAATCACAAAATTCTCACGGACCAGGCAAAGCGCGCGCGTCGTACTGCCACTGAGGCACGGTTGTGGGTCACCGCACCACCCACAGATGCAATGAGATCACAAGAATCACAACGATCGCTACTTCAACAAGTAACCTAAGTATTATAATATAACTGTATGACTAAGTACGAATTATTAAAGTTAGATTGATATTTCATAACCTCCACTTAAAAAGAGTGATTTTGAACTACTACGCAAAGAGGCTTATCTGTTTATGGCATCCTAACTCATCAAGAGATGGACTGACATAGCAGATTTTTCTTTTTTGGACTGCATCGACTGCTTACCATCAAGCAGGATGTAGCATAATGACGTGCAAATTAAAAATATCCTGACTGATAGTTTAACCATAGAATGATATCAGACAGCTGTCGCTACATGCAATAACTGAAATTCAGCTATACCTGGTTAAACCAGTGAGCAGACCCTATGCTTGAATCTGTGGCAACCGGGATAATGCTAATATATGATGATGAATATGGTTCTTACTTTCAAAATATCTACTGTTCATGCTCTATAATTTACTCTTTTCATCTTTGTACTAACGCACACGCCTCATCATACCACGGCCACAACACCAACTAAGGCCTCGCGGACTCAGTTTGGATTCCATGAAGCAGGTGTGACAGGCAGGTCATGCCTAATAGAGCTTGTCACAGTGCTACCACATGCAGTGATAGCCGCAACCATACATATATACCTACATTCACGCGTTTTTCACCGAACAATTAGGCAGAGACATATGATACGCTCACACTTCGCCAATTACATTGTTGGTCCCACGTAATAGGTGGCGAGCCTATTGCCGCTTACTGGGAGCTGTTACGTTCGCCAGAGCCTTGTTCGTTAATCAGCAGGTGCTTACTTGCAGGTAAGGTTGGCTTGGGCTCCTAAGATCTTAGTAGGATTCACATACACCCTATAATCATTTTAGTTGTGAATAAATTGTCATGTTGTCGTTACCATTTCTAACATTTTTGATGTAAGCTTAGATTAAGGTGCCACTTATAAATGCATGTAACTTTTGAGGCATTCCACTACAAAGTCCAAGAGCGGACCTACAATACTTTCTAAAATACTACTAAATAACTGAATGAAAATGACCCCTCAATTTAAACACACATAATATTTAGAAGATATCTTTGTAGCATTTTAAGGATCAATTTCAAGAGACATAAATTACTTCATCATACAATAATGACGCACAATGATGATCATTATAATGACTAATATTTTTAAAGTGGTCTTACAAGTTAATTGCTTTTTTAACAACAGGATCCTAATGGTAAAAAATATAAGGTGAATAGGTACATAAAGAAGGTATAATCGGGCCTTTATAAAAACTAATTTCTTGCCTACATTTTGCTCGGCACCAGCTAAGCGAACTAAGTCCCAACCAAAAGCTAGAAACGGGTACTAGACAACGGTTAATGTATTTTCTATATTATAAAAACTTACCCACCTACCTATTTTTCTTTAGTATGTCATTTAATTATAAGCCAGATGACCTGACAGATAAAAATAATACCTACAAGGAAGCTTATCGCCCATAATATTCTTTTTGAAGAAAATCTTCTTAAATCCAAAAGCATAGCAAGCTTTATAATAAATTACGATATCTAAAAATTAAACAATTTTTTTGTTAAATATACATATAATTTATACCAAACACAAAACGAAAAAAAAATTGAAAAAATGGCAACATAAAAAAAGTTTAGATGGAATAAAAGAAGGGGAATGAGTTACAGTGCCATCTATTGACAACTAAGGAAACTATCGGTTATTCGCTGTTCTTCGGCATGTCTCCTGTGGATACGTTTGTAGGCATGTAGTCGAATAGAACAGCCTTCTTTTCATATCCACAGCGGAAGAGGTTCCATGCAACATCCTCGGGCGTGTCTCCGACTTGTTCAGCACAGCTGTCCAGTACCTGCAACAATGCTTCTTTGAAGTGTTCTATTGATTTTTTAGTTCGTGAAGAAACGCGGGAAACAAGACGTTTATCTGATTTAACGTGATACTGCCAGCCCAGTTTGTGCTAAGGATCGACTCAGAATTCTACTGCGTTTTCAACAGAAACTTTGGTAGGTAATAACTGATTTTCACTGTACTATATGCTCTTCATTTTAAAATATCAGTTATAAAATATATCATGTGATTTCGCTAGCTACAGCACCCTGCATACCGGTGCATAGTATTGCCTATAGGCCTACACATCCAGTCTTCACACGGGCTTGGATGAAAGTACCAAATAATTTTCTACAATCACGCAAATTATTACACTATTACTTCTACTTAGGGGCAGAAATGACACTGCTATATCCTAGAACACCTAGGCATCGTCTGTCTGTCAGGTATCCTTGTTCTGGTGGCTTAAGTCCACAACCACTAGACATGTTTCTATAAAGGTTGCAACAAGCAAGGACGGCTGCTTGTTGCTGACAATTTAGCAACAATTTTTGTCTTCCAGGAGCTCCCCCCCTCTTAGCATCACCTATCCTGAGAAAAGTTACCTTGGTAGCGTTCTTTCCATCAGCCCTATTGGACATCTTTCCTAGAACGGCGGTCTTCTGCAGCTTGCCATCCTTGCTGATGACCTTGCATTTGAGCAGCACGCAGTAGACGTGCTTCTTGAGGGCGGCGTCTTCTACCAGCTCGCCGTTGAGCATCGCCTCCACCAGTTTCGGGTCGGCCTGCGACTGCTGGTAGCACGCGTCCGAGTGCGCGCGGAACATCGCCTTCTCCTCTTTGCCCAGAATCTGTAGAGCAAGTTACAATTGTTGAATATAACACGCCTATTTTAGTGGATTGAGGAGGGTCGATCGTAAATTTTGTCAGCGAGTCAGTTGATTTCTGTCGTATAGAGAAGTACCAGAGGAACTAAAGACCTTTATGACTCAACATTTTTTTTAGTAATTCAAAGCACGAAAACGTAACAGACTTTGGAAGAGCGGTTCCGCAATGCATATGATACGAATTCCTGAAAATACGGATATAAACACTTTACGTTAACGACCTATATGGCGTGGATGTCAGTATACTTACACTTCACTCCAGAGGTCGTGGGTTCAATTCCCACACAGGACAAATCTTTGTGTGCATGAACATGAATATTTGTTCTGGTCTGGGTGTTTTCCTATGTATAGTAAGTATTTACAAAAAAAAGTATTTAAGTATGTTTATCCGTTGTTTAGTATCCATAACACAAGTTCATGATAGTTAATGATACTTATCATGGTACTAAATAATTGGTGTAATTGCCAGAAAATATTTATTTATTTATTATTATTTACTTAATAAAAATCGGAGAACTGAAATCGGATCTAGTTAGTGCGTTAACCCTTTATATGGTTAAGGGATTAAAAATATGTTATGGTACAAGCAGAAAGACATTAAAAGCAATCTATGATTAATCTCATAAACGACATTTTTTTTCAAATAGGATCTACTTAATGGTATTGTGTTAGTAGGGAAAAGACCTCGCTTATCTGTCTTATCATTTCAGCCTTATAAAGTCCACTGCTGAACATTTGCTTGTCTAAACGATTACATTCTATTGGAAAAAATTACCCATAACCACCACACTGGGCATGAAAGTAGTGTTCTGCAGTCACTAGATTAAAAAAAACAAGTATTATAACGACAAAAATATAATTTAAAAACAGCTTCTTATACATGCTGGTAGATCCGCTGACAGCACCCGCAAATTGACGCATCATTACGCATAAACCATTGTTTCGTTTCACCAAATTATAGGGAACGTGACGACCCGATGCATGAACATGACGCCACAACCGCAGACATTTAAATAAATAAACATTCTTGGACATCTCACACAGCGCTCCTAGCTCCAAACTGACCCGAATGGGTACTAGGCAACACTGTAGTACCATATGAAAATACAGCCAAATACCTAGAAATTACATTAGACACAAAGATTCGCTGGAAAGCACATATTAAGAAGAAACGCGAAGAGCTAGAACTTCGCTGTAAAAAATATACTATCTTTTGGTTAAAAATTAATAATAATCCTTTATTGCACATAAAACATTAATAGATTACAAAAGGTATTTGAAAAATAAAAGTACAAAGGTGTACTTATCTCTAGAAGAGATCTCTGACAGCCAACCTTAAAAGTTGTGAATTATTTTGTAGGTACGGGTTCGTAACATTCAGCGCTGTCGGTACACAACAAACTACTATTATATAAACAAGTCTTTATGCCAGTATGGACTTATGGTATTCAGCTCTGGGCTTGTACCAAACCAACTAACATAAAAATCATACAGCGATTCCAGAATGTATTGAGAGGCATTGGTAACGCATCTTGGTACATCAGAACCGACGATCTACATCGAGACCTTAAAGTGGATCTGGTTGTAAGAATAATTAAGAAATGTGCAGAAGCTCATGAAAGAAGACTTCATCACCATGTAAATGTTGAGGCTATCCAGCTCCTCGACAACACAGACCTGGTGAGAAGACTGAGAAGGACAAAACCTTTTGAGTTAGTTTAGCGTAGTGTCAGTGAGGTGTAATATTGTGACTATGAACACATTACTAAAGTGTATTCGCCTTAATAGAAACAATAAGAATAGTGTTATTGGACAGATTCTTACTTTTAAAATATGTAGTAGTTTATGATAAAAGATAGTTACAAATTAGTCTTTAGATAGGCAAGATTGTAGTTGATATAAGATACTTACTTTCAAAAAGAAAAATATTTTGTATAGATAAAAAAAATGGGTACTAGGCAACAGATAAATATATATAAATACTTCATCATCATATCAGCCTTATAAAGTCCACTGCTGAATATTAGCCCCCCAATAGATTACATTATATTGGAGGTATCTGCCCATAATCACCACGCTGAGCAGGCGGGTTGGTGATCGCAGTTCATGCCAGTACGCAGGATGACGCTGCTGCCTATCGTCCGGTAGGATTTGTCTTCGTTTGGTTTTTAGTCGGTGCGATTCCGACATAACCCAGAGTGCCTCCCCGTGGCCTCTGGGTACACATAACGTATTTTACAAAGGTTCAAAAAAAAAAGGATTTCTCTTCGTCGACTGTTACGACTCTCCGTGAGATGAGAGAGGATGGCACTATTTAAGGCCCATACCCTACGGCACCGAGTCACGTCACATGTGACAACACGTCTTTCTATGATGTTAAAATACCGTCACGCCAGCAAAGCACGCTAAGAATGCTAATATCATTGCGAAATGAATACACAACAAGGTAGTTAAACTTGACCCAGGACTTTACAATGGAGGACATTGATGAATAACAATTTACCTATAGTCATTATTTATCTACTCTCGAAATAATCTCCGCAATAAATGTGGAATGCCTGAAATCATAATTTTCATATCCTAGCATTATCCTGGTTGCCCTAGACTTAAGCTTAGGGTCCAGAGTCTGCTCACTGGTTTTAACCAGGTTTTGACTGAATTTCAGTTATTACATGGAGCGACTACCGTCTTACCTCTGCAATCCGGATGGAAACATCATTCTATTGATACAGCTGTCAGGATGTTAGAAGGCACTGACTTCATAATTATGACTGCCATAGATGTTCACGACAACCGGGACCAACGGCTTAACGTGCTTAACTTCAATAAGTCATAGGGTTCGAACTCGAGACTCCGAGAGCGGAGAATGACCCTATATTCTCACATTATTGTTTGTGAGAGGAATCCTAGATGAATTGTCAATTTCACCTTAATTTGATGAATGTATTAAACGCTGTGTTATAATGTATAATAGCTTTATACTTACATAGGGACTACATCTTTGAATAAAACGAAATTACTTACAGTGCAGTTCTTGCAGGCTGTTGTTGCCTGCAAAAGAAACAGTAGTAATGATTAATCAATCAACTCTTTACATTTAATAATACTTAATAATAATTAACCCTTTAAGCCCCAAACCCAATTGAAAGTCCGTTATCTCCTGGCAGTAATTTGCACTGACTAATATATATTTATAATTTATTGATAAAACTGACGCAAAACTTCACCTGCTTTTAGTTAATTAATGTAAGTGACAAAAAATTATATTCCTTCAATATTCATCAGCCCAAGACTACTGAACATAGGCCTCCTCCATAGACTTCCAAGGATACCGATTCTAGACGGCCCGCGTCTGAGGGCCTACTCTAATTCAACGAAAACGAAACTCAATATATCTTTCTCTTTCACTCTCTGGGTATACCATTATCTAGTGAACGGGATGGGTGACATGGGTGTAACGAAATTAGAGTAGGCCCTCTGAATGTCGTAATCCCGCGATCCCTAGGTCGTCAGTCTATCTTGCGATTGAACGACCCAGTTTGAGCACTCCAGTACGCTAATTCTTTGAGCAACGTCGATTAATTTTATTTTCTTAAAACAGTACTTCCAATATAATTTAACGTGCGTGTTGAACTTGATGTTATCCCATAACTCAGGTTATCAACTACTTACTAAGGTCGGCTTGCCCGAAAAAAAGTCCTTTATACTTTAGTTAGCTAAGCATATTAACTGGTTAACTGAAACCTGGTTTTGCTTTTTGCAATAAAAGCTTCTTAAAACTTACACATCGCCATTATACTATTACAGTCTCCAAAGACGGCGACTAGGCCGAAAGCCAAGTATCCAAGACATGAGGCCAGTCGTCAGACTTCACATAGGAGTCAGAGTTGGTGCATGCGCAACGGCAGGAGAAGCAGCAGGTAAACCTCTGGCAGCCGTAGCACCACGTACAAAATATATCATTAAATACTTTTATCGTGGAATATATGTCCACATTTGTACTTATTAACTGTTTAACCGCGACCTGGTCTTCTTTGAACAATGAAAGCTCATTAATACTTACACATTGCGCGTCTCCAAAAACGGCGATTAATCCGAAAGCCAGTATCCAAGACATGAGGTCAGTCTCTAGTCTTTACGTAGTCAGGTGGATCGCAGGATTTCACGTAGGACTCAGAGTTGGTGCAAGCACATCGGCAGGAGAAACAGCAGGTGAACCACTGACAGCCGCAGCACCGTGTACACTTGCACTCGCGCGCGCACGCATGCGCTCCGTGATTTATTCGGGCGCGCATTGTCTTGGCTACTTCGTTACCACTACTATTGTTTGTCGGATTTAGAGCGCGGTGAGTAAATTTTCAAGTTTTCTGTGTAAAGAAAGAATTGACAAGATTATTGAAACTTAATTTTATCGTTATTTTCGACAAATTCAGTCAACTGCTGAACATATAGAACAGTTTATCTTATTAATCAATCTTGTGCCGCCTGCGTTTACCGGCCTCTTGCCGTATTGGCCAGATCGTTGATCGTGGATGGAGGCCGTAAAATGTATAGAGAGCCTGCCTACGAAGGAGCCGTTCAATGTTTAACATTTCCAAGTATGGTCATATCGTTTAGTGCGCAAACGTGCAAGTACGTAAAGTTTTCTAGCTAATGAAGGCCTGGCTGGTAAATCGAAAGGCAAAGCAAGCAGACATTTTACTGGCTTAGGTTTCAATAAGTAGCTGTAGCATACAACCTTGTCCATTTAGATTTCTCTTAATCTACAATTACCTAATATACGAAAAAGTCAATAATATATATTATGTACTGAGAATAAATACATTTGCAAACACAAACTGCTGAGTTTAAGATAAAAAATGTATATTAAAAAATATTATGAAAAGAAATCTTCACAACGAAATATTCATAAAATAGATTTGAATTGAAAGTTTTACAAGATTTAATACAGTTTTAAACATTGCTTTATTTTTGTTTTCATACTTTCGGAACTCATTAGACATCTGTAACAAAATCTTAGATTCATTGAATCAATGCCACCCAAGAGAAAAAAACTCGATCTAAAATTACCATTTCTTAGTACGGGACACGCCGTTGATAGGGAAAACATTGTCGAGTTTATAAACACAAGCGGGTGTTGTCTCAATACCAGCTACCACTCGTCAAATATTTTCGCAATGTCCCATCCACCATCAAATATTTAGCTTCTCCAACAAAAACTTCCCACTTGGTGAGTTATATCATAGGCTTCCCGGCAAACTGCATCAAGTCATGTGACTATACCTTGTATAAACTATATCTAATACTTGATGTAATACTTAATTGAGTGTAGTTCAAATAGGTTCGTCCTTAGAGTGCTGTAAACACAGCATAAATGTTTATGTCATATATCTAAGACTTGCTCATCTATTTAAAAAGGGTGTATTTTACATAGAGAGGGAACGGAGGGCGCTGTCAGTGAGGGCGAACATGATAGCTCGCAGGTTTGCACGTTGTTCAACACAAGTGAAAATCACACTCTTCAGAGCGTGCTGTACTTCCTTCTACACCTGCAGACTGTGGGCTGTATATACCCAAAAATCTTTTAGTGCCCTCCGAGTCCAATACAATAATGCCTTTAGGGTGCTGATGGGGCTGCCACGTTTCTGTAGTGCATCTGGGATGTTCGCACAAAACTATGTTGATTGCTTTTATACAACAATGCGTAAGAGATGCGCATCTCTGGTGCGCAGGGTGCGTGGCAGCGTCAACGGTACCTTAGGCATGATCGCTAGTCGTCTAGATTGTGTGTATATAAATCATTGCTGTACAATTTCGAGTGGAAATGTACAGTCTTGATTGGTATTGTGTTGTTATTATTGTGATTATTAGTGTGTACTAACGGTAGGTTAAGTAAATTGTTACTAACAAAATGGACTATGGTTCGAAATAAATGATTTTATTATTATTATTATTAACATATTATAGATACCTAAATACATGCCTGTTTCCCCGAAGAGATAGGCAAAAGCATATTATACACCTACATTTCGTCAATTATATTTTCGCGTAACAAGTGGCGAGCCTATTGCCGTTTACCGGGAACTTTTATGTTCGCCAGAGCCACGTTCGTTGTTCGGCAGGCGCACCACTTGCAGGTGAGATGAGCTTAGGATCTTAAGATCTTGGTATGATTCCTATGCACGTATTATAGATTGAGTGGCGATACCCAAGTGGTGAGACCCATACACTTTAAATTCAGGTCTCTGGTTTAAGACGTTGGTACCGGCTGTCGAGAACATCTTTGGCAGGCGTGATTAAGAAGTCAGTGCCTTCTTACATCCCGACAGCTGGTTTAACTATAGAATGCTGTTTCCCTATGGGTTGCGGGTCAGACGGCAGTCGTATGTTTAGGGCACCGGGAAAATGATGGCTCTTATAGATTCTCAGGCGCATGTTTTCCAGATCCTATCCTATCTATTAAGCGGGGGGTGAAACGGCATTTAAGTAGGTCGTCAAGAGTCGGTGCGCTTGTTATCGTGCTTATTCTGCGGTGTGGAGCGCTCGCATTTTTATCGATGTGGTCGCTACGAAAAGTCACAAAAAATATGTTATTGTACACATAAAAATGCCTAATTTTACCATTTAATTTTCATCCTTTGCGCCATAGTGTGCTCTATTTATTTACAATAATATTGAATTACTTGTTTTTATGTCTCGCGCTCGACATAACGATAAACTTAACGCAGTCAGTTGCCACTCAGCTCTATTCAGAAAATCTTTTTTCGGAAGCGCATCAAAAATGTATAACAAAATACCTAAAGAAATTCGCTCCACCAACAGTGTTAGTCTGTTTAAAAAGAAACTTCGCGACTTCCTTTTGAAGAAAGCTTATTATAGTGTCACAGACTTTTTAAAGGAATATAATAAACTGAACCTCTAAAAAATACTTTTTTGATCATCAAAAATACTGATCTAGCATCTAATAGGGGATTAGGTGCTCCATCAGAATTTTTTGATGTACAAAAAGGTTAGGTTAGGTTGGTAATTTATTAATTTTGATGACACATTAAATATGAGCCCTTTTTAAATGACAAAACCATATGACATGACAAAGGCAGGGTCCGACTTGTTCCATAACTGTAGAATAGAATTAGAATTTTGTATAATGTAGAATTAATGATTATGATAGATTTGATTATATTAATTTTTTTTAATGTTTTCTTAGTTTTTAGTTTTTAAGTTAATACAATATTATACGCCCATGAGGTAAAACAAGGCAAGAAATTTTTGTATGTACCTACTCATCATAACAACCTGTGTTTTGACAATAAAATGATTTGATTGATTGATTAATTGATAGTATTTGCCCAAATGAATAAAATAAGAACCAGAGATTTTGACTTACCAATGAAATGGTACAAAATGTTTCTTGTGTTTTATTAAATATTAAATTGAAATAAATAAATTGTTTTTCTTTCAGGAGCTGCAGGTTACAGTTTCCGATACTTCATTTTCTGTAGTGTTGTCGTTGGTTTCGTGGCAAGATCTGGAAAATATAGTCAGTCAGCAATCAGCAAAAATCTATTTAGTACCTATCCAACTTCTCAACATAGGAACAAAATATATTTGTGTATATGATGAAAACACCCAGACCAAGGCAATAAATATTTACATAAGTTTTATTATTGTTTAGTACCAAAGGTCAAGCTCTGCTTAGTTGGGGGCTAAATGGCGCTGTGTGAGGAGTAAAGAGAAAATTTTATTATCATCAAGATATTGGCAAAGACCTTCCTATTTAAATTATACCACTACCCTAGCTTAACTTAAGAACTGTACCTTTAGCACATTCATCCGCCTAAAGAAACTGGAACCTTCAATACAACCTTGTTTTAAGCAGCACGTGAGTTACATATTAAAAATTTTGTTGTTCTTATTTCCTTAGGAAGCTAATGCAGAAGACCTCGATCATAACATCTAGAATGAGTCATTGAAATTGTTAGAACTACTTCGTAGCCCACCTGACCAAATGGTAAGTGGAATGTACGACCTTTTCCATTAAGGATACCTCCAAATGAAATAAAATTATGTGCTGCTTTTCTTTGGGATCCCACTCATGTTAAAAGCCATTCCTACGTATACTGGTTATCTTGCTTTTCTGCTGGACCACTGCAGATTATCGCGACAAACTTATTAAACCTAGAGGTTGGTCGCTAGACTAATCATGGTGCTCATCTCAGCCATCTGACGTCCACTGCTGAACATAGGCCTCCCCAATAGATTTCCACATTGAGATATCCTGAACTACAGCATCAACCGGCATCCCGTCGCCTTGACCACATTATCGATCTTTTGGGTGATAGGTCGTCGACTAGACTAGCGGGCACCAAAAAAGCACATTATTTGGCATGATTTATATACGCTTCTGGTTTTAGAAATACTTAGGTACTCAAACCACTACAGCAGAAGGCGTTCAACAGGAGATTAGTTCGAAAGGGCTACCGCGGCCTCGGGACGTAGCAGGAACATGGATATTTTTTAGCCAGTAAAAGTCTAACACAAATTCCCGCCCATCCTCAGCGGGATTACCCATTAAATCAAATTAAACTAAAGTGACTTTTCGCTACGAAATGGTCCATAGCATAATGAACTTAACGTCGATAGTTATAAAGTACGAACTAAAATCGCTGACAGTAACTAGAGAATTCTCGAGAACTTGAGACGCTTTCTAGGAATCGTCTCAAGCTTATTTGGTTCTTATTTTGTTCTTGCCTTAGACAATTGACATAAAATTTATTATGCTATGGACACAGCCGTAACAATATTCCAATCCACCTGCTGTAAATTGAGCCTACCTGTCCCAATGGTAGAGGCGATGCATGCAGACGCTGGAGGGTGCTCGCGCCGGCCGCGCGGTGCACAGTCGCTGGACAACACACGGCGTCAGACCCAGCGCCAGGCATATCGTCAGCACCACCTCAGACAACATGCTATACTTGGCTTAGTTTACTGCTTCTAAAAACGAACGTACCTACAACTTTTGCTGTCGTACCGCGGCCCAATCCAATGATAAGTAGTTGGGTTTGACGGCGAGGCAAAAGGCATACGTTTCGCTTCTAAGTTGATATATGTGCTATTTAATCTAGCCTGCACATGGTTTATTATTCCTGATTCTATTACGTATATATAGGCTAGGGACACTGTGACCATAGCGTAAGGACGGTGGTATAAAATGTATAGACCTAACACTAATCCCTAAATAACGTGTTAATTTTACTAATAAGTACTTTGACTAAGCCCCCGATTTGCTAACAGCATTTATCATTATCATCTAATAGTTGAGCCATTAGAAATCCACAGCTGAATCCCTAATTGTTTTTCACACCGATCGTCCTCCCGCCGCTTTAACAGGTCATCAGTTCATCGGTTCATCCACAGATCAAGTGGTTCATCTTTCAACGTTGACCGGTTCGCGGTGGCCATTGAAGTAACTTAGCACTCTATCAGTAATTATTAGGTATACTTACTTAAATATTATTTACTTCTCTGCCATGATGATTTGAAAGTTCTTGAATTCGTAATAGCTGTTAATGCGGACGGGGTTCGATAGCCACAACATAGTCAAACAAAGACATTAAACAAACAACAATTTTACACAAAACGACAATTTGCCTTCAAAATGCGATTCTGAATGTTTCTACTTTCACACTTTGACGTTCTGGTTAGTATTTTTTATTTTTCACTCTCAATATAGTAGATTGTTGTCTATGATTTTATAAAAAGAGTACATATATATATATAAAATCACGCCTGCAGAGGCATATTTAACGCCTACATTTCGCCAGTTATGATGTTGGTCCCACGTAATAGGTGGCGAGCCTATTGACTTTTATGGTCGCCAGAGTCTCGTCCGTTGATCGGCAGGTGCACCACTTGCAGGTTAGGGTTCGCTTGGGCACCTTAGGTCTTGGTAGGATCCCCATACACCATATGCCAATTCGCGCATGTGTAGGCAAGTTTGTGGCGTCCTGCTTTTCGGATTTCTCAAGGCTCCCAATAAGGGCTCTGACTTCCTGCCTATCACAAATAGCGATGACTAGGACTAGGAACAATGGCTTGATGACCGAAGCACGAAACCGCTCGACATTAAATGGCACACTAAGGGTTACTACCACACAAAGAGATAGGTCATTAGAAGTAAAAAGTGGGCGTTACCCGCGCACCACATAAAAGAGTACCTACATACATTCTTATAATTATAGTTGACCGATTTGTCACTTCTCAGTGGTAATACGTCACAGCTTGATGTTAAATTGAAATGTAAATTAATCCTTGACTTATCGTAACAAAGTCTGCATTTAATTAGATATGTGTCGTCACTTAGTATCTTTACAATTAAATGTTCATTTGTGTGAAAGTGGCGACATTCTTTCTCTCGAATTAAATTCCGAACACGCTCCTTCTATAGACTTATCTCTGTTCTGTGGTCACCACCCAAGACTATCCTTGAACTGTCGACCTTTAAGAACTAGTGCTTCTGAAATTTTGGTAGTGTTAGTGCTACTTATTTGGTCCGGTTTCTAAGATAACTTTCCAACCTATTTACCTAAGTATCTTTGTAGGAGACCGAATTTTGCTGAGATTCTGGCAAACTTTTTTTTTTGTGACGCGTTATAATGACTACATCCTGCTTGATGGTAAGCAGTCGATGCAGTCCAATAAAAAATGAAAGCGCTTCATACCGTGAAATAAGCACGGTACAAAACGCATCCACACATAACCGCCTGCTAAAATGCCGTTTCGCGCCCCGCTTAAACTACTTTCTTCTCCAAACGGGCTCCCGCTCCAGCGATTTAAGTTAGGTTCACAAGAACTTCGGAATTAGGCCAAGCTTGAATAAACGAATAGTTTTAACTCTACTTTCGGTGAAATGTCGCAGGGTAGTCGAAGAAAATTATTATCATCACTTTTACGCTAAAAATAAGCTGTAAGTAACTAATAAGAACATATTCCATGTTTCCTTTTTTTTGTTTTCCGACTGTACATCAAGAAGCTAAATAGGTATTCCTTGATAAAATAGGAAGCTTCAAAAATCTGTGTTGTTAAAGTAAAAGGAGATGAGTCAAAAAAAAAAGATTTTGCACCTATTGGTACAATACTTGAATATCTATGTGTCACGGCAAAAAGGTGGTTAGTCAAAACATTTTATATTAAATATTACACGTTTTATATTTTTGTAATTGTATTTAATCTCCTTTTTCCTTAACACCACAGAAAATTATAACTAAGTTTTTTGTTTTATTTCACTAGGTGGCACTCAAGCATGCGGCCCACCTGATGGAATGCGGCCACCGCAGCCTGTGGAGACTTGCCACGGGCATCACCCATTGGGACCCATTAAAAACCGTTTCACGCCCTGCATGAAAAGCCCCAAGCTGTAATCCCTTGGGAAAACCTCGCCAGGAAGCTCATTCCACAAGGGTATGAAGCATCAAGTTTTATAAAACAAGCGAATAAAAACAGACTAAAACAGTGCGACTCTCAACGTTAAAATTTTTTTAAGATGATTTTTATTTACTAGTTTTGGTTTAAAGTTTCGTCGTTTCGTTTTTGCAGGTGACTGTACCTTTACTTAGTCTGGGACTATTTAGTTGGGTTTTAAGAAAAAAATACACTTTTGTACGTAATAATAAACCAACGCTTAAATTTTATGTAACAGGTATTTAATTTAAAATTACATAAGCTTTTTCAAAGTACATATATAAACATTATATATTAAAATAACCATAATTATGAAATGGGGTTTTAGTAACTAATATTAAAATTGAAATTGAAATTACCAAAATTACGGCAAAAATTCATAAAACCTATTTTCTCTAAAATTTAAGGTGCTTCAGATTTAATATATTTTTTCCCTTGCTTGACATTTAAGGTCTGCTCTCACTGCCTCGCCTAAAAAGCCTACATTCTGTATTTGATAGCAACATAATATATTTAAAATACTTTAAACAAAAAAAACACCTAAAAATACATTTTGTTTTCCTATCTACAACCATTAAATTTGTATGATTAAAATTTTACAATAAGTCTGAGAAGGAGCTTATATATAATAAAAGTAAATAATATAACCAATTTGAAGTAAAGAAGCATAATTATACCAAACTTACACAATAAATATAACTTAATTATTACATAAAGTATAATTTAAATAATACAATCTTTGAAATTATTGACAGCTGGATTGATAACTTAATAACTATTTCACATAGTATACTATTATTAATACGAAACTAATTTTAATATACAGTATTTAATTGATTTCTATCTAATACCTTACGGTCAATTATATATTTAGAGTTTAAGTTTTATTTTTATTTTAAATGAATTAGAATATGAAATTTTTTATAACAAAATATTATAACGGAGTTCAAAACAATGTTAGAAACTCTTAACAAAAAGTTGATATGAATGTCATAGTGATAATGCTCAAATAGACAGCGTATTCCAAAAAGTATAGTAGTCGGCACGTAAGTTAAACAAAATAGCGGTTGTCTGCGCCGATCCAATCGTAGATAAAATGAATAAAGGAACAGAAAGTGACCAAAAGCATGCGTGCGAGCGATGCGTCGCCACGTTGCTATAGTTACGCGCCACCCCGCCATGCCGCACCTCGATTGAGACCCGCTAATGTGTCACTGCGCATCCAAGGTAATTGTTCAACTTATCCGCCGCGGATTTTATCATACAAACTAAGGTTAGACCTTACGACTATCTTAATTTTAAGTAGAATATTTATTTTTTACTGTTGACTGGGCAAAATAAGCTTACGCGCTTAGTGACAAAAGTCCACCCTTTAATCGATAGAGCAGATAAAAATTTAATCGATTTTATACCTTAACAAAACTGTCTTCTTCTTCAACTTAGCGTTATCCCGGTTTCGGCCCGGGGTCCGCTTTCCTACATCTTCTTCTCCACTTCGCACGGTCTTCAGCAACCTTGGTCGATACGTTATTGGCACGCATGTCATCCCTTACGACGTCAAGCCAGCATTTCCTGGGCCTGCCCAATCTACCTCGGCCGGACGGCGGTGCCATGGCCAGACATTTGTTCCCCACGTAGTTTGCCGGTTTTCGTAAAACGTGGCCGTACCAGCGTAGGCGACATTCTTGCAATTTATCTGCGATGTCACGAATATGAAGGCTGCCGCGGTTCTTGACGCGGTCCTTCCGCGTAACTCCACACATCCAGCGCAGCATTTTAATTTCCGTGACACGCAGCTCTTGCTTGTGTCGCTCAAGCACAGGCCACGTTTCACTGCTATACAAAAAGACAGGCCTAATGATGGATTTATAGACCTGTCCCTTCAACTTAACCGGCATCTTGGGATCACAAATGACACCAGACACCTCACGCCACTTAGCCCATGCCGCAGAAATGCGTGTCTTGACGTCGCAATCGATTCCACCGGACGCGAGAAGTGCAGATCCCCTTAGATAGACCTTAACATAACTGTATATGGTTCAAAATTATGATGGTCAGTATTAACCAAAGCCTTATAAAGAGTTAATATAATATTCGAGATGATGTGGTAAAATATAATTGACTTCTTTAACGAATAACGTCTAAAAATTAATTTTGACTGGTTGAAAGGTCAACGCACAATAACTATTACTAGACTAAGTTACAAAGAACTAATGTATTTTTATAGGCCAAAGAACACACACGATAGGAGTCACAGACAGCCCCATGTGCAGAGCGTGTATAGGGGCTGAGGAAACAGTCGGAAGGTAACTCTAGGATCACCGAGTTCCATTGCGGAAATTTTACACAGATTTGAAAAACTGATCTGCTTCTGGAGAGAGGTGGGCTGGCTGGAGTGAGCAAATCTGGCAGCAAAAGCTCACGCACAATGGTCTATAGCAAGGACTAGGTGCGGAAACCACCACCACTAACATAGAACATAGGCCAAAGAACTAATGAATGCATGAATGAATGAATGAACACTTTATTGTACACTAAATATAAAAAAAGTAATAAAATCACATAAACAAATATATGGTACAATGGGCGGCCTTATTGCTAACAGCAATTTCTTCCAGGCAACCTTAGGATGGACAGGAAACAATGAATAAAAAATAATGATATAGAGTAGGCACAACAGAGTGCTCTTGCTTACTTATAATGCATAGTTCCCACAGAGAAAATACAAAGCAGTATTTATGTTTACATGATGCCTAAGCCTATGAACCAGGTATAGTCAGCGGCACTTAAGTTGACCAAAATGGCGGTTATCTGGATAGGTATAAAATAAATAGTAGACAAAAGAAAAAAAAGGGAGAGAAAGTTATCAGAAGCGGGAGCGCAATCGCCGCGTTGCTATAGTAACGCAATTCAGCACTTCCAACCACACCCGATAATGTGTTACTGCGCAATAAAGGTTTTTGTTCAAATTATTTGCCGCGAATAATATAAAACTCTTACACTCCCCTGTGTTTCGTATACGTAAATATATTATATACGTGAATGGTGTACTGGCTCACCGATTCATATGAGTAAATAGGTAAGGATAGGTATGCCGTGTGGTACCGGCTTAGGATAGCCCTCTCACATGTCACGGAAAGTCGTAAGAGTCGACGAAGAGAAGTCCTAGGATGATGGGCAGCAGCATCATCCTGCGCACTGGCTGGAACTGCGATCATCAACCCGCCTGCCTAGCGTGTCTAATCTATTGGGGAGTCCAATGTTCAGCAGTGGCCTTTATAAGGCTGATATGATGACGATGATGAAATAGGTAAGGCAGTTTCTAATAGGAAAACTTAGGATTCTCTACAAGACCTACAAATAAATAACTGAAAATTGGACCCCAAAACAGAACAAAAGCATAAGACATATCTGCCGTACAATAAGTACGTAAAAAGTCGCACATGATATTATATAACCTAAATAAAATATATTAATTACATATAATGTCAAAAAGACAGACATAATTACAAAAAATTTAATTATTATTATTACCGCAACATTAAGTACGTAGAGAACCCTTCTTAAATATTTAAAATTTAAAAAAATGCTCAGATCACTATCGAAGATAAACTACAGAGTCTTACATATAATTTAAAACAGTGGCACACATTTTATTATTACAAAATATATTATATTACTGCATATACATACTTTAAAGCATAACTTTTTAAAATGATATTCGATTCAATACTGGGGTTTCTTAACTAGTATTTTATTCAATTTGTTAATAAATACTAAGCCAACAAGCAATGTAACAATAACATGAAAAAGTACAGGTGTAAGTAAAGTTAATAACACCATATGTATATAAAATTAAATGAAGTCCAAGAAAATTATGAGTAATATTTTTTATGAGACATGCCAATGACCTCATCCTGTCTAAAGGTAAGTCGATACAGTATCAAAAAAATACTGTTTCATACCGTGAAACAAGTGCTCAAGTCATGACGGACTGCGTAAATAAATAAATAATAAATATTTTCAGACAATTACACCAATTATTTAGTTCCAAGATAAGTATAATTAAGAACTTGTGTTATGGATACTAAACAACGGATAAACATACTTAAATACTTTTTTTTTGTAAATACATACTTAATATACATAGGAAAACACCCAGACCAGAACAAATATTCATGTTCATGCACACAAAGATTTGTCCTGTGTGGGAATCGAACCCACGACCTCTGGAGTGAAGTGCAGGTATATTGACCTCAACGCCATATCGGTCGTCAAATGCCGTTCCTCCCCCCCCTAAAATACCCGAGTTCAGCTATTATTTCAGTTGCTGCTTATTCATAACATTAACAATACAGATTCACAAGTTTTGCGTCGGTACCCCGCTCTCAAATGGCTAAATTTAATAAACAATTTAAAATGTAACAAATTTAAACATTTCCTTGCAAGCCTAAGTGCAATTAAAATTATGTTATATATTATTTACGTTTTTCATAAATCAAATCAAGTCAATTATAATTAAGTTGTAACATTTATAAAGCGCTACATACACATACAGAGCGCCATATAAGAGATATATATATAGCACAATATATATCCATAGAGCAATATAAATTACAATTTAGCTTATAACATGGGTTTTATCTTTTCTATTTAAATATAATTTTCAAATTAATCGTAATAATAGTATTACTGATATTTTTTTTAAAAATTTAATTACGATTGTACATCGCCAAAAAATACTGTGATATCAAAGTTCAAGTTGATTGTATATATTCGCTAATATTAAAACAGATCTTAAATCTTGTGACTGCAGAACACAAGTTTTTGTAGATTTTTTAAATACGTTTTCTTACTAGCAGGGGAAAAAAAACAAAATTGACGATTTTTTTGCCATTTCTATTACGATCAAGTTCCCGCCCGGTGTTTGGTTCTAAGATGACTTCCATAGGAGCTCTTTTAAGCCAAACTTGAATAAATGTTTTTTAATGTGACTTAAAAAAAATATATCATTAAGCCTGGTTTTTAATTGTCTGATATGATTTATCCAACAAATAAAATTTTACACAACCTTTTTAGAAGTGTACATTAACCTAATAATAACACTTAATATTCAGCCGTCTTAGACTTTGCTAAACTTTTAACTTTGAATTGGAAATTAGACCTTAAAGTCATTTTTATTCCGCATCTTATTTGATATTGTCATACTAAATATTTCGAATAATTAGGTATACTGATAATTCAGTAATTATGATTGTTAATGGTAATCCAGATTACCTTGATGTAAATAAAAAGAAAAAGAAATACAGTACAGTAAGCGTAAAATAATTGGTAGCACTCAAAGCGACATATATATCGAAATACGCCCTAACCCTCTTGAAAATAGAGTCGTGTGTCGACTTTTATAGCGATTTAGATATTACCTTAGTACATGACGCTGACTTTACATACTTTAATTATATAAGAGATTACAGATTTAGAAGAACATACACAATTCAATTTTAAAAATAAAGAATATCTAAAGTGCGTAAAATGTATCCAGTAATGTACAGTCCATTCTAAAATTCAGTAACTTATCATATGTAATTAAGGATATTTCGAGATATCTTCATACAAGCTTGCGGCCTTATTCTATAACATTTACATACCTTTAATATGCTCACCGTAAAGAGAACGGTCAATAAATCGCAGCTTTAAACTCTTTGGACCATATTCACTCGGTCTCCTTCTAACACTACCAATATCACTGATGTGTGAAAAAGACCAAAGATAATATAACAACTACCACAACTAATGCCTTATTCATGAAATTTATATGAGCAATTTTATATATTTCACTTTAAATATATATGAAATTTTAGCTATGTCAACGAAATTTTTGGGTCTTATTTTTTTAACTAAAATAAACTATTAAAGATTCAAACTCAGTTTTTGAAAATACTTTGCCTACCCCTTCGGGGAAACAGGCGTGAATGTATGTAAGTATATATCGTTTACAAGATTTTTAATTCCGAAGTAAGTTCTTAATTGTTGTATAATTTTGATTCCCGCGTAAACTGTATTGAGCTTTCAAAGCTCGATGTGCAATATTTACGCACATTATTTGGACATACGTGGCGGTTGTCTACGCACTACGCACAATAAAAAAGTGACTAAACGCATGCGCGCGAGCATACCGTCGCTGCGTTGCCAGTTACGCGCCACTCCCACACGCCGCACTTCGATTGAGACCCGATAATGTGTCACTGCGCATCTAAATCCATTATAAGTATAATGTATTGTTTAAGTATATTAAATCCTTTTCAAAAGCTTTAAGGAAGGAATTAAACATATATCATTATCCAACTAATGCGCCGCGGATTATACTGTATCTATATTCTAGTATTTTTATTCCTATTTTAACGCCAAAGAAATGAAACAACATAAATCATGAATAAGGCGATCAGTCTAAACTCGAGTAACACTTTTAACATTCCTATTGTCCAATCCGAAAGCGGTGCCGTGAGCTATTCGCTATGCGGTGGTGACCCTGCGCCTGCGCAACCGTTGGCGGCAGTACACTCGTAGTAGAACCGCTATGAACACTAGTAGAACTCCTAAACCACCACCTGATGATATGTGGTGGCCGTACACTAGGCAGGATAATAGTATTGACACAGCCTGAAAAAAAAACAATAGAATATATATTTAAAAAAATAAATATCGGCAATGTGACGTCACTAACACCTAAGTTCAAACGTCGGCTCGCTTGATTTCTATAGAAATCGTAATACTTGCGTTATCTATTGTATAGAATAGATCTTTATTGCTAAGACTGTGTACATTTTGCTGGTGTTCATGCATTACATTAGTAACAACAGTGTACCCGTTGCGGGCGTGCAATTTATACAACTTACAACTAGTTACTTAATATTATTCGTAAAAAAGTATTCATTCAAATTGTAAAATGGTTTGTTGTATATATATATGTGATGAATGGTTTTAGTCAGTAAAAGTCTAACACACCCTCCCGCTTCCCCACAGCGGGACAGGGTCAAGAATTTTTTCAGCCACTTTAGACTTAAAAATAAGGCTTACCATACAAGCGATTTATAAAGTGTCTTTCGCAGAACCGTAGAGAAGGCACCAAGGTTCCGTGAAGTTATTTTAAAAATATAATAGATTTTATTGCTCAATATAAAATCAGTTACACGTGTTAAGTCTTCCCATTAAGTGCAGGGATGTATGCGTGTATAGGGATCCTACCAAGACCTGAGGAGCCCAAACCAACCACACCTGCCGAACACAACAGTTCCCTATAAGCCGCAATAGGCTCGCCACCTATTACGTGGGACCAAGTATTTAATAGGCGATGTGTCGGCGTATAATATGCCTCTGCCTACCCCTTCGGGGGAACACGTGCGAATATATGTATGTATGTATTAAATAATGCAATACTTGCATTCTTCTTTAATTTATATTAGGCTAAGTTATTAATTGTATTTGAATTATAGTATCTTAGTAAATTATTTTTGTCAGGGTTTCAATAAAATAAAAAATATTTGAATACCTTGAAAGTTTAGGAACATTTGCACTCAAGGTCTTACCTTTGAGAACTCCGCTTAACGTTCGCTATGAGAACTTCAAAAACAATTTATGTAATATAAAAAATATAATTCACCTGTCTCAGTGTCATGATGATGGTAAACACGACTGCACCAAACCTGGCGATAGTTCTATAGATCAGCAACTGTCCCACCGCCGAACTAGCAGACAAGAGGAGGCAGTCCATCGCGAATACTGGGTGCTGGAAAATGAGACATAACAATCAGACCAGAGATCACCAGTGTGTACCAGGATCGTGGCAAGTGGAAGGATGTGATCGCTGCATATATACTATGCTTAGTATATATCAGGATATATACTATGCTTTGTTATACTGCCAATGCTTGTTAAGTAGACTGTAAAAATTCATATATTAAATTATCATTATCATCATTTCAGCCATTTGAGGTCTACTGCTGAACATAAGCCTCTATTTGTTTTCCACTATGATCGATCTTGTGCCGCTTGCATCCACCGACTTGCACATCGTCTAATTTTCAAACTGCGTAACTCCAAAAAATACAAAATTTGACTTTTAATTCTATCTCGATCTCGAAGTGTTAACATTTCGAGATATAAATCTCTCAAGTCTCATAAATTAATATTTAATAAGTTATGAACGAATTGCAATGACACCTATATTCAATTAGTGCCTTAACTATGAAAATTAAACAGATTTTACATACGTCCTATAAAGTTAGCTCAAATGTAAATAAACTGTTTGAAAATGAGGCGAACGATATATTAAATATTTAATAAAAAACACAAGCATAATGTTCTTAAGTGTCGCATTAAGTGCTGACCTACGGTCAGATTTGGTCACTGTGACAGGTAACATAAAAACAACAACTTTTTGTTCTTTATCCTGTCGTTACTTATATTTCCTGTCTGCTTTAACACATTTTTTTTATAACACAATGTGGCAATCAGGCATACCGCTCACTTGATAAAAAGTGGTCACCTATGGACGTTTGCAGTACTAGTCTTGTTCATACTCTAGCATTATCCCGGTTGCCCTATACTTAAGCTTACGGCTGCTCAATGGTTCAAACAGATTTGACTGAATTTCAGTTATTACGTAGAGTGACTGCCGTCTGACCTCCGCAACCCAGAGGGAAACATCATTCTTTGGTTAAATCAGCTGTCAGTCTGTTAGAAGGCACTGACTTTCTAATAACGACTGCCATAGATGTTCATGACAGCTGGGACCAACGGCTTAACGTGCTTTCCGAGGCACGGAGCAAGCGATAATTACGCACATAACTTTGAAAAGCCATAACTACGCCACCAGGGTTTGAACCCTAGACCCTCTGAATTAAAGGCAAGGGGTCTCGCCACTGGGCTAGCGCCGCTCTGATACTAGTGCTTGCTACACCTTGCTTCTCTTATAATAAACGTTATCGAATATAATAGAATATTTATTAATTCTCACAACTCTGTTAATGAGATTGTCAAGTAGTGAAGAGGTTATAAAGAGCCTCTTGCTGTACTATCTTCGAAATCCTCACCAGGGAGCTCGTCCCACAACCAAAGAGATATACGAAGTATCCACGCAACTGACCTGTAATAGCCTCAACGAGTGCATAGTGCTAGCATGCTGCGCCAGCGCAGCCGCTGTTAGTGCGCACGAGAACATGTTCACAGCTACCAGCATCTGTAGCGCACTGCATCCGTAGCGGGAGAATAGTGCGCCCTGCCAGGACGAGGTAAAACTGTCGCACATCATATACAGTGCGAGCAGCGTCAAACCCGATATCGTGGTTACTGTCGACACTAAAACCAATAATTAATTATTTCAAATGAAATTGATTATGAAAAAAAAGTTGTAAAAATAATATTACAAAAAATAAAAGTATTGTTAAGAGCTTTGATCAGCTTTATACTAGAGGTTTTTAAACTAGACTAGGTCTAACTCTTAAGAAACCAACGATATTTACCATATAATAGGTTGGGGAAAAAGTCTTTTCGTATTTTTGTATGAAAAGTCAAGACATTTTTTTCAAAGTTTATTTACATTTATTTACAATATATATGTACCGTTTTGTTGAATAACTTTCTGCCATTTTGTGGGCAGAGACATTATCCCGTTACTGTAGAAACTTTGGGACTTCTGATCAAAAAAACGGGACAAATAGTTTTGGCAGTCCTCTCTTGAGGTCAACCTTACAGAACCTAAAGAATTCTGCAGAGACCGAAACAGGTGAAAATCTGAAGGCGCAAGGTCAGGGCTATATGGTGGATGCACTAGGACCTCCCAGTCGAACTCTCTTAATTTTTGCTGAGTGGCTAAAGATGTGTGTGGTCTAGCGTTATCGTGATGAAAGACCACACCCTTCCTGTTGATCAATTCCGGCCGTTTTCTCTCGACTGCTTCCTTTAATCTCATCAGTTGCTGGCAGTAAAGATCAGAATCGATGGTTTTGCCGGGCGGTAAAAGCTCATAATAAACAATGCCCTTCCAATCCCACCATACACACAGCATCACCTTATTTCGTGTTAGGCCAGGTTTGGCCACAGTCTGTGAAGCTTGGCCAACTTTCGACCACGACCTTTTTCGCACGTTCTTGTCGTACGTGATCCACTTTTCATCGCCAGTTATCAATCTCTTCAAAAACGGCTCGGTTTCATTAAGTCTCAATAATGAATCGCAAATGAGTACACGGTTCATTAAGTTTCTTTGAGTGAGCTCATGTGGCACCCAAATATCGAGCTTTTTTGTAAAACCAGCTTTCTTCAAATGGGTCAAAACTGTTTTGTGGTCAATTCCCAGTTCTTCAGCTGCATCGTAACTACTAATATGCCGATCTTGCTCCACTCTTTCAAAAATGGCGTCCATTTTATTCGTAACAGGGCGACCAGAGCGAGGTGCATCTTTAACATCAAAATTTCCGGACTGAAAACGTTTGAACCAAATTTGTGCTACTCTTACTGACACTGCATCAGGTCCATAAACATCACAAATTTTTTTCACTGCTTGAGTTGCATTTTTGCCTTTTTTATAATAAAATTTTAAAATGTATCGAATTTCTTCATTAGATTCACTCATTTTTACGGAGAGAAAAACAAATGAAAAATAGCGGGAAACAACTTTTTTTTATTTTTTTCTTTTCTTTATAATGGAACCTTTTTAATGTTACCAAAACCAGCCAGACACAAATAGTACAGTAAAAAAAATTTTATAATAAGTTTATACCTACGTTATGCGAAAAGACTTTTTCCCCGACCTAATATGTTGGTAGAGGGTAAGCGCTTAGTTTGTGTTTTGTTTATCGCTTCTTACAATATTAATGGTGGTAGCTTTAAGGAATTCATAACACATGTTCTGCACATCATTTCAGTTCGATAACCTCACTGAGGTAGAGGCATATTATACGCCCACACTTAATTAATTATATAGTTGGTCCCACGTAATAGGTGGGTTGTGTGGCGAGCCTATTGCCGCTTACCCGGCTCTGTTATGTTCGCCAGAGCCTCGTTCGTTGATTGGCAGGTGCGACACTTGCAGGTGAGGTTGGCTTGGGCTCTTCAGGTTTTGGTAGAATCCCTATTAATTCTAGCTTTCATTGTCTAGACATATTTTGCTATATTCGAAAAGTCGTAGGATCATCTATCGCAAATATTGCATTACGTACACACACTAAAGGATAATTTGTAAGTAGATATAGGTAGAGAGAACTTTTATAGACCATGGTCCATGATAGCCCCATTTTGGGCGCCAGCACAACATTTGTACTCAGTTGAACGAAAGAAAAAAATTTTGTATCGTAATATTAGATTTTGTTTTTACCGCATAGATCAACAATTGACTAAAGCGATTCATCTGATGAAAGTAGACATTGACAACAAACACTAAATAATGTATATAAGGTGATTCTATAGCATACCTGTATAATCATCGTGACTGCCAAACATAAATAGCACCATCCCGAGAGATATCATCACAGCGGTCACATACTCGTACAACTCGTACTTGTTCCGTGATATCAGTTTACCCATCAACATTACCGGTATCACTTTACATGACTTAGATAGAACCTGAAACACACTCAAACCTAGAGGGAAACCATCTGGTGTAAGATCTCAAGACAAAGAAATTATGAGCATTACGCATTAAAAAAAGCATGGGGATTTTTTAGAATGGCAGTCAGGGAGACTAAGAAACCAGGATCCTGAAGATGGGGAGGATTGACAGTTACATATGTTTCGTTTGTTTTTATATAACAAAGAAAAATACACGATAAATCATAAACTTAACTAGGGGGCTATCTATAAAGTATGTGACATGAATTTCATGATATTTGAGCCCCCCGTCCTTGTCACAGGTGGTCACACCTCCCCCCCCCCCCTAGTGTGACGTCACATTTTTTGAATTTTCTCATCGAAAAAACAGCAGCTCCGAAATTCGTTTGGCGGCATAGGCAAAGTGCTCGTAGGCGATCGGTGCGTGTCACTAGAGTGGGTATGAACTCGTCAACAAAACAATTTAAACCGATTTGTCGTAAAGATAAAAGTTAAAATTATGCGATTATAGATATATTAAAATGTCATGAAACTTAGGATCCCTCCCACCCCTTGTCACACGTGACGTACTTTATGGATGACTAGGTTATAATCAGGAATTTTAAAAATATCTTTAAAACAGGCGTTTGTACGGACTAAAAGGTTACTGCTAAAAAGTTATGCTAGTCATGGCACTGGTATTGCACGCGCCCATAGATTGCAGTGTACATTTAACATCAGGTAGGCCATATCCCCTGTGCTACAAAGTATCTCATTATATGTTAATTAGAATACGTCCAATTATTATGGTTTAGTGAGAGAAACAATATTTCGCATACATACATTCACGCCTATTTCTCCGAAGGAGTAGGCAGAGGCATATTATACGCCCACACTTCGCCAATTGTATAGTTGCTCCCACGTAATAGGTGGCGAGCCTATTGCCGCTTACCGGGCACTGGTGTGTTCGCCAGAGCCTCGTCCGTTGATCGGCAGGTGCACCACTTGCAAGTGAGGTTGTCTTGGGCTCCTTAGGTCTTGGTAGGATCCCTATGCACCCAATATTTCGCAAGTCACAGTAAATAGCAACAAAAATTGGCTTATACCATGGTGACCACTTTTAAAGGTGAATCAATGGTTACTAAAAAGATTAGGTTTGTTCACATTGCAAAATTACATCCGCAGTACGAACCAAATGTTCCGATAACGTTGTCGTGCTCACCATGTATTGTCCGTTAGTGTGTACACAGCATGAGGTATTGCAAACACTTTGGTATTTAGAACAATTATTAATTCTAATTTATTTGTTCAAGTTTGGCTTCATTCCGAATCACTTGTGAAAATTACTTAAATCTATTGCCAATTGAAATGCTGAAGACAAAACCAGGAATTATTAATACGAAATCAACTGACCTGTGTAGGAAAACTGACATACTTCAAGGCCTCATATTGGCACCAGGCACTGATTATATTGGTAATGGAGCAGTATGAAAACTTATACAGAGGGGCTGTCACCAATGGCTGCTTGGTACATAACAGTCGACTTAAGGCCACCAGCAAAGCCAGGGCTCTATTGATGAACACCAGGAATTGAGAGTCGTTGAATTTTATCAGTGTTCCATCTGGCATGACATAATTCTGAAAAATAAAAAAAGGAGGCATACAATTAGTAACTAATAACAATATTGATACATAGGGCTTCCCGAAAGAATATTATGTAAAAATTCGGCACTGCCTCTGACTAAAAAAAGTATTTTAAAAAGACCAATATTGTGAATGATATGAATCCTACCATCCACTCTACGAGCTTAGATAACCGCCATTTTTGTTTAACTTTTCTTTTCTTTTCAATAATGGCTTCGTGCGGTTTGCACATTTAGCCAGTGTCAAGTAAGAGATATATTAATAACATATGAATTATAGTACAAGAGAATTAGTGGTGTAGAGATGATAAATGGTAAATGAGATGCCTTCCCCCTAAATCCCTGGAGTCCTCAGTAAAGATGGGACTATACTGAGATCTCACATGAACTTCTTGAGAGAATTTGAAAAGTGATGTTCCACTGTTTTGTTTAATTTACCAAACACTTAACGGTTAATAATCCACCGTTATTACACATTAACGTTCGAAATATCATTTTTATTTAAATAAAACAAAACTACAGACATACGCTTCACTTTCCCGCCCGTCTTTGTTCAACTTACAGACCGACTGCTGTACCTGTGTCATAATTTTCTCTTGCAACAATCCCCAGACAAGATATGCCCCCATGAGGCCAGTAAAACAGAACGCAAGCTCAGCACCCTCTCGCGTCGGCGTTTCGTCCACTTTCAGTGGTTTTATTGAGTCTGGCAATCGCTCAGTCGGTTCTCCAAAGCAAGCATGGAGAGCGCGACTTAGTACACTAGTACTACCTGTAAATAGGAATAAGAATGATTCTTGTATAAACCAAAATCGCGTTTGCAATGATAGTAGTTAAGTACCCAGCAAAAAATATTACTCCTAGTCAATTATCTCGTTTCCTAATACAACATAAATACATATAATCACGCCTGTTTCCCCAAAGGGGGGGGCAGAGGCATATTATACGCCCACGTTTCGCCAATTGTTGGTCCCACGTAATAGGTGGCGAGTCTATTATTTACCGGGAACTTTTATGTTTTCCAGGGCCCCATCCGTTGATCAGATCTACCCAATCAGATTTTGGTAGAAGCCTCTTAAAAACCAAAAGCTAATTTTCATGTCGAAAGATTAATAGATTAATCTTTTGTCATAATTGAAATCACATCTTAATGTACTGTTGTTTTATTTTGATTCTTGAGTGTAACTACATAAAGCTGTTTTCAAAGGTGCAAATAGTAAGTATCTTAAATATTGTTTAGATTTTTGACCCTTCTTGATTCGATGATTCTTTTAGGAAATGGACACGCGGATTAAGGTTTACAAGTGTTTTAGCAAATAACATTAAAAAAAAATTACATTAGGTAAGTGATACCATATAGGAGACATTTTAATACAAGAAAATATCTAATGTCCAATGACTCACAGGCGATTCTTCTTTTGTATTTTAATAGGTGAAGATCAAACCGAGAAGTATAAGACAAATCACATTATGCAACTAGAGATTATATAACTTTAAATAAAGATTTACATAACTCATATGATAACCACAGATTTACTTTGGTTTTCTTAGATAAGTTATCATATTATATCTTTATAGGCTAAAATATTGAATAATATAACATTATGAGATAGCTCCCGCTTTGCCAGTGTGGTATTCGGATTTCGATAAAGAAATAGGTATTTTTCCATATAAAAAAGTATCCTATAATTTTATAAAGGCCTATTAGTTCTGCATAGTTATTTTTTAATTGGAATTAAATAGGTATAACATAATTATAAAACTTACCAATTTTATCAAAATAATTTGACTTCTCTAGATATTTGTACAGTATGAAGCCTGGTAGTAAGACTGTAAGATATCCTCCAATATTTAAAAGCAAGCGGAACAGCCTATAGAAAATATATTGTAATAATTAGACCTTAAATTGCACATCATCATCTGATCATTATTTCATCAGGTTGCCCTACACTCTAGCCCAGGCATAGGGTTTGTTTACTGGACTAATCAGATTTGGCTGAATATAAAAAATTAGACCATAAATTGCACATTATCATCTGACCATTTCATCAGGTTGCCCTACACTCTAGCCCAGGCACTTTTGGGTTTGTTTACTGGACTAATCAGATTTGGCTGCATATAAAACACTAGTCGCTTGCGACTTCGTTCACGTTATCTTCGATTATATCATGCATCTTGTTAAAAAAAAAATAAGAATTTCTATACAAACTTAGATTCCCTGTCCTTTTAAAACCTTTTTTTGCATTAAAAATATGTCCTTTCATTACTGAGACTATGTGTGTACCAAATTTAATTTAAATTGGTTCAGTAGTTTTGGCATTTATAATATTATTATGATTATTAAATTGCACAAATGAAGTTTAAACAGCAGACATAATGCCACATGACCTGAATCTCTGTCAACTCAATTTGAGCAAAGGCCAGAGAAAAACTGGGATGTTAATTGGCTGAGAGCACGATTAATATAACCTAGGAAAATTTAACTTAATTTAATAACATAATAGTTTTTCTATATTTTCACATTAGCTTTCTTAAAGCACCTACTCTTTTTTTCATTCATTTCATTCTGTTATATATATATATATACATATTATGTTATGTCCTTTACGTCCTTTGAGATCGAAGGTATCAATATTATCTCAAAAAGGGGCTGCTGGAAGGAATTTCTTATGAAGTTAGTAGTCTTTTGTACTAGTGTTTTTTGTGGTGTTTTATATTGAAAACAAGTTTAAGATACTGCAAGATTAAAGGAATTCAGGCAGACCCAGTGCGAATTGGCAGAGGCAGGTATATGGAACCCAGCAGTTTAAATTTTACAAACTTTCCAATAGGACATTAAATCATCCTTACTTAATATATAATATTATATATATATATAATATTATAAATGCGAAAGTAACTCTGTCTGTCTGTCTGTCTGTTACTCTTTCACGCCAAAACTACTGAACGGATTTGAATGAAATTTGGTATACAGATGGTCTAGACCCTGAGAAAGAACATAGGCTACTTTTTATTTCGATAGGGGGTTGTAAAGGGTTAAAAAGGGGAGGGAGTGAAAAGTTGTATGGGGATTTCTTAATTTTAAAAGATAAAACCATGAAACTTAATATTTAAGCACTGATGATAAGAAATAATTAAACATTTGTTCAAGCGTTTTTGAAATTTCGTCCTGTGAGAGATGAAATAGGGGTTGAAAGTTTGTATGAAGTTCGGCATTTTTGAAAATAAAAATTTAACATTTTGTATTTAGGCACTAAATAATAAACAAAAAATCGTTTGTTCTAGCATTTTGAAATTTTTACCAGTATGGGGGTGAAATAGGGGTTGAATGTTTTTATGGGTGTTCTTAATTTTTGAAGATAAAACCATGAAACTTGGTACGTAGGTCTCTTAGGATGTGCAGAGTTTTTCTACAAACGGAATTCTTGAAATTCGAACGGAACGGAACGGATTCGGCACGGGAACTACGACGCCAAACTATTCTACTAACATGATATTTAAAAATTTTGGGTGTATCAAGTTTAAAAAATATTTTGGCTTTTGAAGTTAAAGTTCCTTTTAACGAATTCTCTGCATCGCCGCCGCTGATATCTACTATACCTACTAATGATTCTTATTAAATAATAAAATTGCTACCCAAAGATACTATTCCACGGGGACGAAGTCGCGGGTAACGGCTAGTATACTATATAAGTTGCACAATAGGCTGCCATATTGCAAACAGCAGTTTCTTACAGGCAATTTTGGGATGAACAGACCAAGGGAAGGAGTATGTGTAACCCATGGCACATGCAGACTTTTGCCCAAAAACTGTTAATTATTCAGATTAAAGATGGGATAGGCCATTTCAACTTACCATGAATATTCGACATCCATCAGTCTACCGGACTGTTCATAAGCATTAAGTAGCTCTTTATAGATTCTCGCAAACAACCATGTTGTTAGTGTGCATGACAATATGACTGACCTGTAAAAGATTTAAATAAATTAGTTTATTTAAGTTATAATTAAGTATATTTAAGTTAATAATAAGTATATTGCTAATAGCCCTGCACCATTGTATGAAGTTTAGTACCTGTAATCTATATTAATAAAAATGAATCGCCAAAATGCATATACCTACAGGCATAACTTCTAAATGCCGTGTGGTGCATAAGAGCATAAGAGAAATCCTAACAGATAATGGGCAGCAGTATCATCCTGCATACTGGCTTAAATTAGAATCGAGAAAATATCACAAAGGTAATGTATATATATATTGGAGAGGCTATGTTCTAGAGTGGACTTAATCTACTGTATTTTCAATCAAAATTATGTCTTTCATAGCATAATCTACTATCACCTAATTCTCTGCCCCACGTGACCTAACCTGCGTGCAATAGTCGTTTAGTGTTTTGGTGTACTTTTGTTTTACTTTATTTGCTGTGATAAACTTTTTTGTATGACATAACATAATATAAAAAAAAAGTTATTATGGGTTGGAGTGCAGCAAAGCGTGTGCAAGGCATTTGGATTTCACAAAAAACACCAAATTTTGTATAACTTAAATAAAGAGACTAAAATTAAACCTTTTTTATTTTTCTCATTTTTTATCTCGAACACGTGGTATAGTAAGAAAATTTGTAAACTATTGTAATAAAATTGATGAATACTTTTTAAAGAAAAAAAAAATCTCAATCTAACCCAAAAAGAGAAGTAAGCAAACGGTTTTCGGGTCAAAAACACCTTGCACATTAATTGTTACACTTCAACTATATTTTGACACACATAATTGTTATTGTAAATTTTTTAACAATTGTTTACGTATTGTTCTACATTGTTCTAAACCTTAGTATTGTGATGAGAACATTCTAACAAACTATAATAATATAAAAACAGGAGACTATACTTGTCAGTTTCTGATTTAAATGATGTTAACAAAAATTTTAAAGAAAAACAAGACAGAATAAAATATTTTTTACTCTATAGTTTGACGAATTTTAAGGTGAAGAGAAATAATGCATAGAGAAACTGAGCTCTCAACCACGTTTTTACAAAGTAAACTGACATTGATATTGAATTACAGCCATATCATCAAATATTTGTATTCATGTATGATGTAAGATGAACATTGAATACAAGAGAGGTTTTATTAATTTTATTGTATTAACAACTTGTATTATGTAGTCTTTAGTTTTAAAATAAAATAATAAACAAACTTTAATATGTTTTTTGTAATTAAAGAAAATAATGTTAACTCCTAAAGTAAATATTGGTGAATACTACACTTAATGAATATTTTACCTACCCTATAACTATCCTAGAACGCATTTCGCTGTTGTATCTTCTAGCACTCTTCTTTGACTTTTATAAACTGAATTATAGTTGCATTTTATATTATTAAAATTAACAAAAAAATTAAGACCGCTCTCTCGACAAAAAAGTCAGTACCTACTACTGACTTGTACACTGATGTCAGTCAGTGACGTTTGGCTGTCACACCTGATAACTGACACTTTTATTTACTAGTTTGGTCTTACATCCTATAAGCTTTCTCACAAATTTCAAAAACAGCACGCGTTTTGTACAGAACAAAAAAACTGTCTTTAATGCTTAAAATTTCTTAGAAGCTTAACTTTTAATAGCACTCTTTTTTATGGTTATCTGTGTCTGAATCACGTTGATTGCATATTTTAAAATTTTTGGGAATAAAGCTTAATTTTACCTCTATCCGAGAAATTTTAATTTGGGAACTACAATCCAAATTATTATAAATCATATCTAAATCATTTTCAGACATCTCAGAACTTTCTTTAGCTAAATAGTAAAATAGTTGACAACGATAACGTTAAATTGTTATTATAGAACGATATAAAACAGCCTATTTAAAATACATAAATCTAACCTTCATTCATCTGAGATCTAACCATAATTTAATGACACCCAAGAAAGAACCATCGACAAAATAGTCATTTTATACTTACCTTCTTAGTTTGTTGTTTGATATCTTTCAAAATTATTGTCATCGTGACTGCAATCAAGTGAGTTTCTCGAATTTACATGAGTGTTTGTAAATTTATAATTTTCTAACGCAGTTTTAAAAAAGTTGTGTTAGGCATTAACTCTACATTATTTAAATTTTCGACAACTACTTATTCTCTTTTTGTATTATATTTTACACAATTCCTATGACTAATAAAAGTGTGAGAAACGATGTGGAATTGGAATGAAGCGGTAATGATCCTGTTAGAATTTTTGGCAGCCTTGTGCGCGGTTGCCGTCTGTGGACCTTGCTTCTTGGCTTGTGCTAGGCGTTTGCTTTTGGGAGATGAACTGCTCCAGAGAGGTGGTCATATAGTCCACGAAGCAGATGTCTTGGGATGTGATGAACCAGCTTGCCCTTACTATAAAAAGAACGTGAAGTACCTTATGGTGCCGGCTACAAGAAGACGGACCTATACTTCGCCCACACGCGTGCCATCCTAACTGTTTTGACCGCTCGTATTTTTTTAGATTTTAATTAAAATGTTTATTTGTATATTTATAGTTTTTATTATTTTCCCACCCTATTTTAACCCTATTTATTTAGGTTGTGGTAAAGCGGTTTTGGGCTTTTATTACTTCATCCGGTCTCAACTAGAGCTTTTAATATTTTTGTAAGACAAAAAGAGTATCTTGCCCTCTTTACCCAACTTATTCGCTTTACTCCCTTACTTAAGTTCCTGCCCACAGGAATTGTTTTGTTATGTGACTTGTCATAAGCACCTCATCCTGCTTGAATGGAAGTAGTCGGTACAGGCCAGAAAGTAAGAGCGTTTTTACAAGCACAGCAACAAGCCCACCCACTTATAACGGCCTGTACAAATATCGTTTCACGCCCAGCTTAAAAGATCCAGAACTTGAATAGTTAGGAAACACTGCCGCGTTAGATATACGTGTCTACTTTTCCTTGGGGTGTCTAGGGATCCTACCAAGACCTGAGGAGCCCAAGCCAACCTCACCTGCCAGTGGTGCACCAGCCGAACAACGGACGAGGCTCTGGCGGACACAAAAGTTCCCGAAAAGCGGCAATAGGCTCGCCACCTATTACGAGGAATCAACAATATAACTGACGAAATGTGGGCATACGATATGCCTCTGCCTACCTCTTCGGACATACATGCGTGATATTATGTATGTATTGTAGTATGTTTGTCCTTGTGTGAATCGAACTTAATATCATGTTACATACTGACAAAGGTTTCCTGCATTTGCTTTAGTGGTTTGAAACGCTCACAGCATCGGTATCGTAGCGAAGAGATACACATGTATAGGGACAGCGTCGGCGACATAGACCACGTTTTGTAATCTAAAACTTCCTCCACCTTTACATTGGGGTGAGGCGGAGTAAACCTCGGTTCGGTAGGCCGTATTAAAAAGGTTGGACACCCACCCAGACTCTGTCGTTGCCGTTAATATTGATTTCGCCTAAAGAGCGCGACAAATCGACTAAGCACTGGGACGTTTACCTCAGCCTTAGGGCAGTATAGGTAACGGCACGTAAGTCTAGCGATGAACAAAATTTGGAAGGGATAGCTGCGCATAGAGTGAGTGAGATAATACGACTGGAGAGCCAATAAGCGCTTACGCACGCCCTTGCGATACCTTATTTTCGACTACTGCGCATAAACGGTCAGCGCTAGACTTTAGACGCCTACTTTATCTCTGTCTTAATAACGACGACGCAACATTCGCACGGGCGCGCCGTAAAAAGGGCACAGCTACAGTGTCCTCAGAAGAAGGCACCGCCCTCTGACTTCACGTACATAAGGCTTCCGGCAGCAGCCTTCCCTTACGCACATCACACTGATGAAAGCATAGCAGTAATGGGAAAAGTGAAAACCTGCAGACTTCTAATCGAACTTTAGTTAAGCAACGGTCACAAAAATCTTTATATTGGTGACTATTGTATCAATGAAACAAAAATAACGTAACTAGGTATATCGTTTTAAGTTTATTAACAATATTATTTTTATAACTTACCGATTTCTTTAACTTTCTATATTTTTTTACACGAACCTACTACAATTGATACAATCAAGCACGAAGTCATTTTGAACGAACACCTATTCTGATCTTTCTAATTATTAAACATTATTAAAAAAGATAAATGTAGCTTTGCCAAATTGCACTAGTGTTATTTATGTATGCACCCGATTATCACTGCATAACGTTGTTAAGGCTCAAATCGGTATACTGTAATATAGTAACCACCGGCCGTTAGGGCTATTTTCCACTAACACTGTGTTATGGAAATAATGTGGTACTGGGTTTTGGCCAGTTGATGTAACTTGCTCAATGCTTATTTATGAAAGTCCTTCTTTTAGAGCACTAGATGGCTTCACCGAAGCAAAGCAAAGGTATTTTTTTCTGAATTTACGTCAAGATTTTTTGGCACACTTAAGTGTTTAACAGTAGGTACTAATAAGCTGTTCTAAAGGGACCTTTATCTGCAACTGATTGTACTCTCAGTCGGTCGGCAATCGAGGTCTTCATTGTCGACCCTGATGGTAGGATCCTTCTTGTACTTGACCATGGGAAGGCTTCTGTAATGGTCGAGGCATGCTTTAATTACACGCAACGTAAATCCATCCGCTTCTGTGTTAGATTCGTAGTAAAAGTCCGTATCTATATTGTAACCGCGTTTTATCTGAAAGAAAAAACATTCAATAATTATTAATAGGCTTCTTCATCGTCTCAGCCCATTAACGTCCCACTACTGAGCATGAGTTTATAAGAGAAATCTTATAAACTAAGGTCTAAAAGATTTAGGTCACATTTTACCACGCGAAAGCGTGGATTGGTGGAGACTAGAACTAGGCTGATATGATGAAATCTATTAGAACCAGCTGGGCAAGCGGGTTAATAATCGCAGTTCATTATGACGCTGCTGCCCATCATCCGATAGGATTTCCCTCTGTCGACTTTTACGACTCCCTGTGAGATGAGAGGACTATTCTAGGCCGCTACCAAGGGAGCTTCTTAATAAATAAACAAAACCTTATAATAGTGACATAAATCAAAAAATGCAGCTACACTAAGGCAGTAGCTTGTTACGAGTAGATGTCGAAAAGACACTCGGCAAGGTTGTGCTTTGCGCCATAACATAACGGCCTACCTTACGGCAAGCTTACTAATTAGTAGTTCCGGGGACCGTCGTTTGCTCTTAACGTAAAGCCTGTACCAACATTTCAGAGCATTTGAAGTTCTGGGTCTGATGATTGGTCTTGGGCTAAACTTTCGAGGTCTACCGGCGCTGCCAGTTTAAACATACGTGACAAGATACAAGCGAGATATCCTTGCCAGATATATGTCGGATATCAGTTGTAAACTGGGAAACGAAATCGAGATGTCTGAACTGCCTAGGAGAATAGTATTTTGTGGAAGGGAAAACTGATCGGCTTATGTTCAGTATAATACCATGAAAAGATGGATCTCAAGCATATGCCTGAAGTATATTTGTTGCCTTCATAAATGGCAAGCAACTCTTGGTCGTAAGACTAATTATATTTATTAGAGCGCCTTGAACAGATTGCAGCAACAAGCGATAAATCAAAAGTCAAGATGAATGAAATCCTGAATTGCGCAAAAAGAGTTCTTTAGGCTCGTCGGTATATATACAGCACCCAAACATTATCAGTTGGGCCGCGGCCCCCGGGCACATCCATTCGCCGGGTGGGAGATCTTCCCTTTGGTAGGGGAGTACCACTCGCTCCCTATAAGATCACTGATGAGGTTCATTTCTTATATATACGGAGATTTTAAAGATATCAGCGCTTTTTCTTCAAAGCTTTCTAATATGTATACTTACTGGACAAACTCTAGCTGAACTGAATTTCTGCCCAAATATTACCAGCACGGTTATTACGGCGACTACCAGTTGTAATAGCTTCATCTTGGGTTGCTTAACGCGACTTTTATTTAAGTCGGCTTCTGGAGACTTCGTCTTGTGTTTTTCATTGTTCAAAATATTAAAATTACTTGGTTTTCATTTATTGGTTTTTGTTACACGGTTTGTTTGGATAGTGATAAGTTTGACAGTGTGCTTCACATATCTGTCACTGACTACAATTGAATAGTTTTTATAAAAAATGTTTGTATAAATGAGGTACAATCAGGGCGGGCGGGGGTTTGTGTTATGATAATACATCTTATGTATGGCACTTTGGCATTGGTCTTGGGAGTAGCGCAGGTCGCCTAGATCCCCAAGGCAAGTCGGACTGATATCCTTCACGTGGTTGCTGCCTGTTATTGGTCAGATTCCTTAAGAAACTGACGTAACTGAAACAGTCCTGGCAAAAATTTTTTGGTTTTATTGTATTTATGTATTCATTTTCTTTTATGCACCAAATCCCACCCGCCACCCTTTCCCTATCCTATTCCCGATACCACTAAGACTCAGTTCTTCGGATTCAGGCAGTGTCTAGAAGGGCGACCCGTCTGAACTATCCTGCCCTTCCTGCGCTATGACCTGCGCAGTGATCGCCGTACGGAAGGAGGAGGGAATCCTGGGAGGTTGAGCCAAGCAAGAGCGGTTAGTTGTTCTCTTCGCAAGGCAACACGCCCCTTTGGTCCTGAATTCTTCCTAAACGGTTGCTCTTCACAGTAGCCGCGTGGGGGGAAATGGTCTACGGCCCGTCAGAGGGTCGTGGCGAGGTGCGGGGAGAAAAGGTGATGGTCATGCTGAAGAGGCAAGTATGGGCGGGTTTCGTATGTGCCTGCTTAATGCGAGTCTCGGATGTCGCACCCTCTCACCCTCTTCCTGTTCCTATACTTACCGGGTATACCTGACGGACCGCGGTGCGGACGTCCCCAAATGTGCGGGCTCCAAGGAGGGTGGGTAGCCTGGTAAGTGAAGATACAATTTGTTTGAGCATGGATACAAATGACACACACGACAACAAACCACTGCCGAAGGGGAAACCTGGAGGCATAACAGCAAGCGGGAGAGCTACAGCAATTCCGGCGGGGGGGGAATCTAAGGGGAAACCTTTAGGGACCAACCCTTCCGGGAGAGCTATGGAAATTCCGCTAACACCAATGGTCGAAGGAAACCTTGAGGGCACGACACTGGTGGACTGGTCAGGCTTTTCCGAAGCCAGGATTACAAGTCAGGCAAACAAGCTCCCTTTTAAGGGGGCAAGTAAGTCGGCGGTAAAACTGGGGGAGGATCGCAGGATCAAGAAGCTGGAAAGACTCAGCCGAAAGAAGCTCAGACGGAAGATGGAGAAGGAGTCTGCAGCGCTGGAGGCAACACCGCATGGGAGGCGATGGCCTCCTTCTGCGAAGCGGTGATGTCGCAGAAGGAGGCCGCGGAGCGGGAGAAGGAGCGGGACCCGCTCTCTCTCCGGCTACGCCGTTGGCGTAGCGGGCGGGCAAGGAGGGCCCGCCCGGCCGCGCCTGGGGGTCTTAGGCGTTGGGGGCAGGGGGCCCCTTCCGTCTAGCTATAGACCCCCCAGAAGTCGGCCAGTCACGTCATGGCCGCAAAAAGAGGTAGGAGGGGCGCGACACACTGCGCCTCTCTGAGGAGGTCCTCCCGGTTCTGATCCGGGGGACGTTGGCCGCCGGCGGGGTGCCAGAAACTACAAATCCCCTGGTGCTGGCCCCCCGCCCCTTCTTCAACAGCGGTGGGCGTCGTCGGAAGATTTTTAGTGGGTACGACTGCGGCGGTCGCGTCTGCCGCAGTGAGCCCCACACCCCCTCCCGGTCTCCCCCTTTTGGCCGGGAGACAGTGCGTAAATGCATTTTGTTACCGACGTAAATTAAAAAAAAAAAAAGGTGGAGTCACTTTCGTCAACGAGCAAGGCGTACAGCTGAAACGGCACCCAGCAAAGAGACGGGGGTGACACCTTGGAAGGGCAAGGGTGAGGCACGTATGAGAGGCAACGCGGAAGCTAAGAGGGCGAGACCGGACGAGACTTCGTCTCCCAAGGTCGAACCCAAAAAGCTGAAGCTCAGCCAATCACGCGGACCAAAGCCTACCTCCTACGCGGCCGCAGCGGCCTCTAAGCAATACGCAATTATCGAAATTGCTATAACAACACTCGATCGGCGGTTTATGTCACGGGAGATGGCGGCAAAGGTGGAAGTGCACATCGACCAACACATCGACGAGGTCGCGGTCAAAAACATTGATGGACCGGAATTTGATGGGCCACCAAGATTCGAAGCAGGCAGTCTTCGCCTTTTGTGCAGAAACGAGAAGGCTGTTCAGTGGGTAAAAACCTGTTTGGCCTCTTTCAGTGGAGAGGAGGCCCTGACTGTGCTCAGACCGGAAGACATTCCGGAAAGAGTGCGGGTAGGGATAGTCCTGCCCACTGTGGAGACAGACAGGACACTCATTGGACAGAGGCTCAACATATGCAACAGATGGGCCCAAATTCCGAAGTGGTTGATGCACGGTCTGCATCAACAGGAAAATACGGGGCGTACATTCCTTACACTCAGCATTCCGGAAGAGATCGTCCCCGAGATTTTGGCAAGGCAGCGTAAGCTAAGCTACCGTCTGGGGGCGGTATATGTAGTCTTCAGGAATGCCACCACTGGCTCCTATGTGAGGCATTACCCGGGACTTTCGGGAAATCAGGAGGAGGTAAGCGAGCCGGAAGCTACCTCAACCCCAGAGGGAAAGTCTACTGACCCGGAGTTACCCGACCAACCAATCCATGACAAGCAAGAGGGCGTTCAGAAACTTGGGCTTTGTACTAAGGCAATCGCAGGGGTTCACTAACATCGCCACACTCCGGGTGTTATACGATGCTCTGGTCCGAAGCCACCTCGAACACAGTGCAGCTATATGGGCTCCCCATGAAGCGAAGTATAGTGTCATGTTGGAGCGGATTCAGAACAAGTTCACAAGATACTTGTACTTAAAACTTTATGGGGTATACCCATTCTACCCGCTGATGTATCCTACTTTGTTCGTATTGGGTATGGTAGGGTACAATCAGCTCAGGGTCCGTAGAGAGTTCGCGCTCGCCGTGTACGTGGTGAGGGTGTTGCGTGGAATGCAGCACAATCCAGAGCTGCTGTGCTACCTGCAGCTGAGCGTGCCGGACCGGTGCGTGTGGCGGCGGCGGCGCCCGCGCTTGCTGGCTGTGCCTGTGGCCAGGACCAACCTACTAGCGAAAACGCCACTTATCCGCGCGTTTCATGTTATAAACACGGTTCATGACACGGTGGATATATTTTCATGCACTTTTAGTGAATTCGCCAGAACTGCGTTAAATATAATAAGTTATCAGTTACGTTAGATTTAGAACTTATTTTGTTAATATAGGATATCAGGTAGGCTAGTTTATGTTATATTATATTATATTTAAATAATATTGTAGATTAATAATATATTGTATTTATTATAAACATTGCTTTGCTATCGCATTAGGTTAAGACACCTGTAATGGTAGCATAAGATTATAAATAAATAAATAAATAAATAAATGACATGGATTTAGACAAACCCAGGGAGGATGTAGAAGAGGAAGAAGAACTCCTGGGTTTAAACAGCCTGGTGCTGGAGGAGCAGGAGGAATGCCCTGATGGCAGCCCTCTCTGAAGCCTCCTTCATCCAAGCCAACCTACACCACAGCATCTCCGCCACGGCTCAATTGCGAAGATGGCTGGAAACAAATAACACAGCAGTCGCCCTAATTCAGGAGCCGTGGATTAGACAAGGCACAATTCGAGGACTCTCCAATCTAGGAGGTAAGCTGGGTGACTTAAGATCCTGTATATATTACTCTAAAAATATCAATGCACAACCACTAATGGATTTCTGTTCCAGAGATCTAACAGCCATACAACTGCTTTTACAAGATAGCATAAGCACAAGTATCATTATCGCATCAGCCTACATGCCGGACGGAGAACCTGCCCCTCCGGAGGAGGTTACACGCTTGGTCCGACACTGTGAGAAGAACGCACTCGAGTTGATCATAGCTACAGATTCAAACGCCCACCACCATCTGTGGGGTATGGAACAAAACAACAACAGAGGTATACAACTAGTTGACTTTTTACATACCACCAATTTAGAAATACTAAACAGAGGTAATGAACCTACCTTTGTCGGAAGACGAAGCAGGACCATTATCGACCTAACACTAGCAACGATACACGCAGCGAATAAGGTGTCCGATTGGCACGTGTCTGACGAGGCATCGTGCTCGGATCATAGATGGATTCGCTTCAACTTAAAGGTAACAACAATTATTCCAACACCTAGGAGATACCCAAGGAAAACAAACCAGCAGCAATACACACTATTACTTAAACAACGGGTCATACCTGCTTATGCCTGTGAGAACATTGCAGACCCCGAACAGCTGAACAAACAGGTAGATTCTCTTAACAAATCCATAATCAACTGCTACGAAGAAGCGTGCCCTCTAATCTGTCCCAAAGCATACATTTCTGATAAAGGTAGCTGGTGGGGACCAGAACTCGATAGACTCAGGTCCAAACTGAGGAAACGTTTCAACAGAGCAATGAACACGAGAGACGACAGTGACTGGGACTTATATAAAGAAACGAAGTCCTTATACAAAAAACGGATTAGATTCTGGAAAACATCGTCCTGGAGGAAATTCAGTGACGAAATTGTTACAAATTTGCAAGCCAACAGGGTAAGAAAAATCTTAGCGAAGCAAGGTTATCTTGAACTAGGGTATCTCAGACGAACTGATGGTACCATGTCGGATAATTTTGACGAAACCTATGACATCCTACTACGTACACATTTTCCGGACTATCAGTTAACAAACCCACATGACCAGAAATTATACGATGAAATCACAATAGCACCGACTGCGGATAGTAAGTCGATCGCTCGGGAGGTCGTGACACCTCAAAAGGTCAGGTGGGCTATAAACAGTTTTTCACCTTTCAAAGCAGCAGGCACAGATAACATTTTCCCTGCACTATTACAGTGGGGCATTGAATGCATCATCGAACAACTTACGAGCATTTTCCAAGCCTGCTTAACACTCCACTATACCCCGCTCGCCTGGCGAGAGGTCAAAGTAGTTTTCATTCCAAAACCAGGTAAAACAGATTATACAAACCCAAAATCATACAGGCCAATTAGTCTTACATCCTTCGTGCTTAAATGCCTGGAGAGACTGTGCGATAGACATCTGCGTGATGGTATACTACGCAGACACCCAATTCACCCAAACCAGCATGCGTACTGCGCTGGTAAGTCAACAGAATCAGCTCTACACCAAGTCATAGGTAAGATCGACTTTGCCCTACAAAATAAACTGGTTTGCTTGGGGGTCTTCATTGACATAGAAGGAGCCTTTGACAGGATCAATTACTCCAGCATTGAGATAGCACTGGCCAGACATCATGTCCCCAAAGCTCTCATCGACTGGATACTCAACATGCTTAGGTGTAGAATAGTGGAAGTGAGTGGGGCAGGAAACAAGCGTGCAATAGTCGCGAGAGGATGCCCTCAAGGTGGAGTACTGTCACCCCTACTGTGGAAGCTGGTCGTTGACGACTTACTCACCCAACTTAACTCCAGGTACTTCTACACGATGCAGATGATTTAGCTATTTTAATAAATGGCCAACTAACAAGCACCACATGTGACCTAATGCAAACTGCACTCAGGTTAGTGGAAAGATGGTGCAGAGAACATGACCTGAGCGTAAACCCAGGTAAGACGGAACTGGTCATGTTCACGAACAAACGTAACTTAGGGGATTTCCGTCTTCCCACTCTGTTTGGTACTTTTTTTTTTTTTTTTTGATTTACGTCGGTAACAAAATGCATTTACGCACTGTCTCCCGGCCAAAAGGGGGAGACCGGGAGGGGGTGTGGGGCTCACTGCGGCAGACGCGACCGCCGCAGTCCTACCCACTAAAAATCTTCCGACGACGCCCACCGCTGTTGAAGAAGGGGCGGGGGGCCAGCACCAGGGGATTTGTAGTTTCTGGCACCCCGCCGGCGGCCAACGTCCCCCGGATCAGAACCGGGAGGACCTCCTCAGAGAGGCGCAGTGTGTCGCGCCCCTCCTACCTCTTTTTGCGGCCATGACGTGACTGGCCGACTTCTGGGGGGTCTATAGCTAGACGGAAGGGGCCCCCTGCCCCCGCCGCCTAAGACCCCCAGGTGCGGCCGGGTGGGCCCTCCTGGCCCGCCCGCTGCGCCAACGGCGTAGCCGGAGAGAGAGCGGGTCCCGCTCCCTCTCCCGCTCCGCGGCCTCCTTCTGCGACATCACCACTTCGCAGAAGGAGGCCATCGCCTCCCATGCCGTCTCGCTGTCGACCATCTTTTGCATGATGGTCGGCAGCGAGAGAGCCACTCCACCCAGGGCCGCGGCCAACGTCGACCGCGGCCCCGCCCACGCAGGGCACGCCACCAAAGTGTGCTGCGCGGTGTCTTCCGCGCAGTCACAATGGTGGCAACACCGGGTCGACTCCCCCCCGGCGACGTCACACAGATACTTCCCGAAGCACCCGTGCCCGGAAAGTATCGCCTCGAGGATACGGCGCCTCGATCCTTCGGCACGAAACTCGGCGCTCCGAAAAAGCTGCCGTCGCCATGCGCCCAGAGCCTGCCTCTGAGCGTCTCTACGCCACCGCACCACAGTGTCCGGTGCGGGGCGGAGACCCTGGCTCCGGGATTGCGCGCCTCGCCAGAACACTGCCGAGAGAACCAAGGCGTCTAGGTCCCACGGCAGTGACCCGGCGAGTGCACAAGCCACCTCCACAGATATGGTGCGATACCCCCTAATGACACGGTTCGCCATGACCCTCTGCGACTGTTGCAGGACCTGTCGATGGCGACCCGATACGGAGCTCGCCCAAATTGGGGCCCCGTACAAGGCTATGGATCGCACCACCCCCATGTAAATGCGACGGCAACTGCCGCCACTCCCCCCGAGATTGGGGAGCAGGCGAGATAGAGCTCCCGCCGTGCTCACCAACCTCGGTGCTAGGTGCCGAAGGTGAGGTTCGAAGTCCCATCTGCTGTCGAGAAGGACGCCGAGATACTTTAGCGTGTTCCCGACAGGGATGGGAGTTCCTCCTACCACAATACTGGAGCCCGCAGGCGGCCGCCTCCGGGGACCATGAAAAACGATAGCCCCGGATTTGTGCAGTGCCACTTCGAGCCCCAGCCGCCGTATCCTCTGGACCACCGCCGCGACGCCGACGGTCGTCAAAACTCTCGCATCCCGGAGGTCAGAACCCCAGGATGTTACGAGGGTCCCGTGTGGAGTTGCCAGACTCCCATCGGGCGCGTCCCCAGGTGGCGGATAGGGGCATGCCACACATTGTGGTACCGGCAATTGTTATTGTAAGTCCGGCGCGGACCAAAACTGGCGGGTTTTGTGGGGCGCACCCCCGGTCGCATTTCGCGGCTGGAAAGCGGCCCAGGTGTGGAACCGTTGTCATACGGTCTCAGGGTGTCGGCTGCTCCCAGCTCGCCTCAGCTCATCTGAGGTGGCAGGGGATGCAGCCCATTTTCCCAGTGGTGGCGAGGCGTATTTCGCGCCTCTTGTTTCGCCCTTTCGAGGGCAGTGGCCGCTTTCATGCGGCGGTGGGTGGCAGGCCTGCAAGGCCTGCGGCGCGGCGAGTCCGGCAGTCACATCCCAGTGGCTGTCGGGGGGGTCTCTTGACTCCCCGTCGGGCAATCCGTAATCCGCAGTCTGCGGACCGGAGGTGCCGCTCACTGAGAGTGGTGCCGCGTGGAAGAATACCACTATAATAAATTACCCCAATCCCAAGGTGAGCGGATCGTGCCGAAGGGATGCATGGCTGGAGGGAGTCCAGTCGCTAGCGTGCGGGGGAGCTCACCCCCGAAAAAAGAGAGGGAGTATAAAATAATGGATACAAGCAGACTTTCAAATATTCTCCGGGCAGGTCCTCGAAAGGGGGAATCCTGCACACCCGCTTCGGCGGGTGTCTGCCCCGTGTTATACGGAGGGGGCAAAAGCTGCTTCGGGGGTCGGCATTCTGCTGATCTCTGCAACGACAACCTTGGCTTTCGTGTAATGGATTTTTGTGCTGCCGAGCGACGTGGTGGAGTGTTGCGCCTTAGGGGCGGTGGAGGGCCGGGCCTGCCGAGGGACGAGCGTGGCAGGTTCGTCTCGACGCACCCATGCAATAATTTGGATACCGATGTTTCTTCGCGATTTGGAGTGTTGCGCCTTAGAGGCGGTGGAGGACCGAGGACGAGAGGCGAACGTGGCAAGTCTGTCTCGACGCCGGCGTCGGAAGAAGCTCCCTCCGACGGCTCCGCGGGAACTATGGACATCGTAGGCCCCGCGGAAACGTTGGAGACGTCGGAGGTGGGAGAGGGCAGCTCTCCTGGGCTTCAGCCCCGCTGCCTTCGCCAGAAAAGAAAGAGGCCCTCCGGGGCGAGCTCATCCAGCGAGGCCGAGCTGGCTACGGACGAGCCTCCAGCGACCAGGGCGACGACAAAGCGCGGCCGCGCCTGTGGCCGCGGTTGTTCCCAAGGCCTACCGGCCGGTCTCGGCGAGGCCAGGAGGGCGCTGAGTGCTAGCCGGGCGCTGGCCAGCACTCGGCCTCTCCTCTTTTCGGAGGAGGACATGCTGCGGCAGGAGTTAGAGCGCCTCAGAGCAAGCGATAAGGCTCTGAGGCAGGAGAACGCCCGCCTTCTCTCGCAGCATACAGAATTGTTAAGGGAGGTCTCTTCTCTCCGCGAGGAGGTGCGGAGAGTGGAGAGGCCTGCACCTGTCGACCTGGCGCAGGTCATGAGAGTCCTGGACGCGCGCATAGAGGGCCTCGAGGTGTCTGGCCGCCTTCTGCCCGGAAAGTCATTCCGTCCTCCGTTGCGAGCCGACCGGACGGCTCTTTCGCCTCAGCCGGGCCCTTCGTCGGCTCCTGCTATGGCCGCAGCGCAGCTTCCTCCTGCTCCTATCAATAAGGGTAAGGGAAAGGGGAAGGGAAAGGGGAAGGGAAAGGGGAAGGGAAAGGGAAGGGAAAGGGGAGGGAGCAGCCGGTGCCATTTTCGGCGTCTACACCGGTTGCCCCTTCCTCCCCTGAAGTTCGCCCTGTCGTCCCGGCTCCCGTTGCCGCCCCGTCCCAGTCGGGTGGCCAAGAACGGGAGTCGTGGACTACGGTCGTCTCGCGCCGCCCTAAAGGGAGAGTGGCGGCGCAGGCAAAAGTGTCGCGGAGCGCTGCTCCTGCCAGGCCGGCACCACAGTCCGGCCGATCGGCAGCCTTCGCCAAGAAGAAGGCACTGCGCCCGCCATCATCGGCAGCGGTCGTAATGACGCTGCTGCCAGGCGCAGTGGAGCGGGGCCGCACCTACGAGGCGGTGATCGCCGAGGCCAAGGCGAAGATACGCCTTGCCGACCTCGGCATTGCCTCAGTGCGGTTCCGCAAGGCGGCGACGGGGGCCCGGGTCCTTGAGTTGGCAGGAGAGGCCCGGGATGAGAAGGCCGATCGGCTCGCGGAGCGCCTTCGCGCTATTTACGAGCCGGAGGACGTCAGGGTCTCCAGGCCGGTGATGCGGGCAGACATCCGCGTCTCGGGCCTGGACGACTCTGTCTCCAAGGAGGAGGTGGTGTCGGCGGTGGCGGCAGTCGGCGGCTGCGCTCCCGACCTTATCAGGCCGGGAGAAATCGGGAGAGCTACCTCTGCGGGGCTGGGGGAGGTGGACCGGCTCTACGCCGCCTATAGAGAGGCGGTGAGGGCCCTTCGCGGGGCCTTCAGCCGGTCCAAAGCCGCAGCGTGGGACGAGCTGCTGGAGGCCGTTAAGGCGGATCCATGGGGCAGGCCGTACAAGATAGTACGGCAAAAGCTCCGAGCGTGGACCCCTCCCGTCTCCAGCAGCCTCGAACCGGCGGTACTCGGTAGGGTGGTTGAGGCACTGTTCCCAGACAGGGGAACCGACTTTGTGCCTCCCGCCATGGCGGCGCCACACGTCACCCATGGTGACTCGGGCACTGAGGATGTGCCCGAGCTCACCCAGGAGGAGGTGACCGCGTGACCTCCCTCTTTGCTAGGTGTCTGCGGGATGGGGTTTTTCCGCGGCGCTGGAAGGAGGGCCGCTTGGTACTCCTTACCAAAGAGGGACGTCCGGCCGATGACCCTTCTGGTTATCGGCCCATCGTGCTGCTCGACGAGGCAGGTAAGCTCCTGGAGCGTGTCATCGCCAACCGCCTCGTCGAGCACCTAGAGGAGGTCGGACCGGATTTGTCCGACCTCCAGTTCGGGTTCCGCCGCGGCCGATCGACGATTGACGCGATCAGCCGCTTGCGGGACCTGTCTGAGAGGGCGGTTTCCCGGGGTGGGGTGTTGATTGCGGTGTCGCTCGATATCGCAAACGCCTTCAACACCCTGCCCTGGCCAACGATAATGGAGGCGCTCCGATTCCACGGGGTGCCTCCATATTTGCGGAGATTGTTGGGGAGCTACCTGTCGGAGAGGGCGGTAGTCTTCCCAACGATGGGCGGAGGAGGCTGTCGTCGGCGTATGGTGTGCGGTGTTCCACAGGGGTCTGTCCTGGGACCACTCCTGTGGAACATCGGATATGATTACGTTCTGCGCTGTGTGAACCTGCACGGCGTGGACGTGGTCTGTTACGCCGACGACACTCTCGTAACATCCCGGGGTTCTGACCTCCGGGATGCGAGAGTTTTGGCCACCGCCGGCGTCGCGACGGTGGTCCAGAGGATACGGCGGCTGGGGCTCGAGGTGGCACTGCACAAATCCGGGGCTATCGTTTTTCATGGTCCCCGGAGGCGGCCGCCTTCAGGCTCCAGCATTGTGATTGGAGGAACTCCCATCCCTGTCGGGAACACGCTGAAGTATCTCGGCGTCCTTCTCGACAGCAGATGGGACTTCGAAGCTCACCTTCGGCACCTAGGACCAAGGTTGGCAAGCACGGCGGGAGCTCTATCTCGCCTGCTCCCCAATCTCGGGGGGGGGTGGCGGCACTTGCCGTCGCCTTTACATGGGAGTGGTGCGGTCCAAAGCCTTGTACGGGGCCCCAATTTGGGCGAGCTCCGTATCGGGTCGCCATCGACGGATCCTGCGGCGGCCGCAGAGGGTCATGGCGACCCGTGTCGCTAGGGGGTATCGCACCATCTCCCATGAGGTGGCATGCGCGCTCGCCGGTTCTCTTCCCTGGGACCTCGACGCTGAGGTTCTCTCGGCGGTGTTCTGGCGTGGCGCGCAATCCCGGAGCCAGGGTCTCCGCCCTGCACCGGGCACTGTGGTGCGGTGGCGTAGAGACGCTCAGACGCAGGCTCTGGGCACATGGCGGCGGCAGCTCTTGAGGAGTGCCGAGGGTGCTGAAGGTTCGAGGCGCCGTATCCTCGAGGCGGTTGGGCCCATCTTGGAGGGATGGGTCGGCCGTCGGTGGGGGTCGATGTCCTTCCGGCTCACGCAGGTACTTTCCGGGCACGGGTGCTTTGGGAAGTATCTGTGTGACGTCGCCGGGGGGGAGTCGACCCGGTGTTGCCACCACTGTGACTGCGCGGAAGACACCGCGCAGCACACTTTGGTGGCGTGCCCTGCGTGGGCGGGGCCGCGGTCGACGTTAGCCGCGGCCCTGGGTGGAGTGGCTCTCTCGCTGCCGACCATCATGCAAAAGATGGTCGACAGCGAGACGGCGTGGGAGGCGATGGCCTCCTTCTGCGAAGTGGTGATGTCGCAGAAGGAGGCCGCGGAGCGGGAGAGGGAGCGGGATCCGCTCTCTCTCCGGCTACGCCGTTGGCGCAGCGGGCGGGCCAGGAGGGCCCGTCAGGCAGCGCCCGGGGGGTCTTAGGCGGCGGGGGCAGGGGGCCCCTTCCGTCTCGCCATAGACCCCCCCCGAAGTCGGCCAGTTACGCCATGGCCGCACATAGAGGTAGGGGGGGCGCTGCAAATTTCGCCTTCCTGAGGAGGTCTCCCCGGTTCTGATCCGGGGGACGTTGGCCGCGGGCGGGGTACCAGAAGCTACAAACCCGGGCACTGGTGCCTCGCCCCTTTTCAACAGCGGTGGGCGTCGTCTGAAGTTTTTTAGTGGGTAGGACTGCGGTGGTCGCGTCGGCCGCAGTGAGCCCCACACCCCCTCCCGGTCTCCCCCTTTTGGCCGGGAGACAGTGCGTAAGCAGCATTTTTTTTACAGACGATAATAAAAAAAAAAAAAAAGGATGTTACGAGGGTGTCGTCGGCGTAACAGATTACGTCCACGCCGGGCAGGTTCACACAGCGCAGAACGTAATCGTAACCCCTGCGGAACACCGCACACCATACGCCGACGACAGCCTCCCCCTCCCATCGTTGGGAAGACTACCGCCCTCTCCGACAGGTAGCTCCCCAACAATCTCCGCAGATATGGAGGCACCTCGTGGAATCGGAGCGCCTCCATAATCGTTGGCCAGGGCAGGGTGTTGAAAGCGTTCGCGATATCGAGCGACACCGCAATCAACACCCCACCCCGGGACACCGCCTTCTCCGACAGGTCCTGCAAGCGGCCGATCGCGTCAATCGTCGATCGGCCGCGGCGGAACCCGAATTGGAGGTCGGACAAATCTGGTCCGACCTCCTCCAGGTGCTCGACGAGGCGGTTGGCGATGACACGCTCCAGGAGCTTGCCCGCCTCGTCGAGCAGCACGATGGGCCGATAACCGGAAGGGTCATCGGCCGGACGTCCCTCTTTGGGAAGGAGAACCAATCGGCCCTCCCTCCAGCGCCGCGGGAAAACCTCATCCCGCAGACACCTATCAAAGAGGGAGGTCACGCGGGGAAGAAAAGGCGCTTCCTCCCCGCTCAACACCAGGTCCCACGCCCTCACCGGGATGCAATCGGGACCTGGGGCCGTGCTTTTACCTCTCAGGCGTAGCACGGCCCTTCCTACCTCCTCCTCGGTGAGCTCGGGCACATCCTCAGTGCCCGAGTCACGGGTGACTTCCGGCGCCGCCATAGTGGGAGGCACGAAGTCGGTCCCCCTATCTGGGAACAGTGCCTCAACCACCCTACCGAGTACCGCCGGTTCGAGACTGCTGGAGACCGGAGGGGTCCACGCTCGGAGCTTTTGCCGAACAATCTTGTACGGCCTGCCCCATGGATCCGCCTCAACAGCCTCCAGCAGCTCGTCCCACGCTGCGGCCTTGGACCGACTAATGGCCCAGCGGACTCTGTTTGGTACTTCCGACGACGCCCACCGCTGTTGAAGAAGGGGCGGGGGGCCAGCACCAGGGGATTTGTAGTTTCTGGCACCCCGCCCGCGGCCAACGTCCCCCGGATCAGAACCGGGAGGACCTCCTCAGAGAGGCGCAGTGTGTCGCGCCCCTCCTACCTCTTTTTGCGGCCATGACGTGACTGGCCGACTTCTGGGGGGTCTATAGCTAGACGGAAGGGGCCCCCTGCCCCCGCCGCCTAAGACCCCCAGGCGCGGCCGGGCGGGCCCTCCTGGCCCTGGCATCGTCCAGCGGGTCCCGCTCCCTCTCCCGCTCCGCGGCCTCCTTCTGCGACATCACCACTTCGCAGAAGGAGGCCATCGCCTCCCATGCCGTCTCGCTGTCGACCATCTTTTGCATGATGGTCGGCAGCGAGAGAGACTCTGTTTGGTACTACCCTAACAATCTCAACTGATGTCAAGTACCTTGGGATCAGAATAGACAGCAAACTAAGTTGGAACAGCCACATTGAGGAAAAACTAAAAACAGCAGGCATCGTTCTATGGCAATGCCGCAGAATGATAGGTAAAAAATGGGGACTGTCCCCAAAAATCATTAGATGGCTTTACACTACTGTAATCCGACCTATGGTAAGTTACGGATCACTGGTATGGTGGCCCAGAACGAAACTAACGACTGGTATCAACAAACTACAAAGTTTCCAACGCCAGATATGTTGTGCAATTACAGGCTGCATGAGAACCACGCCGACCACTGCCATGGAAGCCATGCTCAACATTCCGCCTCTTCACTTGTTTGTCCAACAAGAAGCGGCTCAATCAGCCTTAAGACTACAACAGCTCAAACTAGTAAGATTTCCGGCAGCTCAACATTTTCTGAACCTAAAACAGGACTGGGCCAACACACAAATGGTGGAAGCCCCGTGCGACAGAATTGAGCCCGCCTTCATCTATGATAAAAAATACGACATACAACTCTCGGAAATAGATGACCCAGCAGAATTTCATAGGTCTCTGATCATCTATACGGACGGTTCGAAGACAAGTAAAGGTACAGGTTCGGGAGTCTTTTCTGACGACCTAAACATTAACATTGTGATGCCACTCGGTGAGCTCCATACTGTTTTCCAAGCGGAAAACGTGGGAGTGCTCATCGCGGCTAAGGCAATAGCAGACAGGAAGGTAACAGATAAACGTATTCTTATTCTTTCAGATAGCAAATCTGTTTTACAGGCTTTAAATCGTAGTATTACAAATTCTTGCCTCGTCAAAGAATGCCATACAATCCTAAACGAAGTAGGGCATGTCAATCAACTAATCCTCAAGTGGATTAAAGGACATAGTGGCAATAGGGGTAACGACATTGCGGATATTTTGGCAAAAAGAGGGTCCAACATCAAGCCATACGGCCCGGAACCAATCTTGCCACTACCCATAAACTGGCTTAAAAGCAGAATAAATGAACATACTTCGTACCTTCACAATATTCTCTGGGCAGGCCTGGAGGAATGCAGGCAAGCTAGACACGCACTACCGCGGATCGAACCACGGTTCTCCAAAATTTTGATGCAGCTTAAAAAACCTCATATGCGCCTGGTCACAAGCGCACTTACGGGTCATGGAAGTTTTAACAGACATCTTTTTAACATAGGTATAACAAACAGTCCTCTGTGCAGAGCATGCATGGAGACTGAGGAGACAGCCGCACACGTCTTGCTGGAATGCAGGGTGGTGGCCGATTGCCGGGCGAGGTTCCTGAAGACACCAGGCAGCCTTCCGGAAGCCTTCAGCGACGTTAAGGCGCTGATAGGATTCCTGGAGGAACTGGGATGGCTGGAGTAATCCAGCTCTCACCCTCCTACGCAAAATGGACGCATTGACGTCTGATTGCGGAAAAAGCCTGCACGACGAAGAAGAAGAAGAAGAGAGGTACAATCATCATCAGCCTACATTAGTCCACAGCTGCACATAGGCCTCTGAAATGGAATGCCACTGAGCTCGATCTTCAGCTCTTCATCTTCAACCGCTGCCAGCTGTTACTGGCGCGGATCTACCGTTGTGGGCACGCGGTCATGCCTACAACCCTAATAGACAAGTGACTCCACACTTTCAAGATTTTTTAATATATTACATTCAACGCTTTATAAAATCAGGGTCAACATCTTTTTTTTTTTTAGTTTTACGTCGGTTACAAAATGCATTTACGCACTGCCTTCCGGCCAAAGGGTGACCGAAAGGAGGTGTGGAACTCACCAATGGCAGACACGACTGCCAGCAGTATTTTTACCTACAACCCCAGTATTAACAACGAATAAAATTCAATACCATTGTCATAATGATATGGAACCCTTCGTGCGCGAGTCCGACTCGCACTAAGCCGGTTATTAACTTTTCAGTTTTAGATTGCCTCATGAATATTTTTAACAATTGGCCTTTGCATTTCTATTTTTGGAATATGTTGAGGTTTTTATCTCCATAGGAAAGATATAGAACTAATTTTCAGCTAGCCTCAAATACCTACCAAAAAATGTCTACCATCTCTCGTCAGACTCATAAATACTCGTAATGTTATCAAAATTAATTATACTTTATTGCCTTTTAGATAAGCAGGTTCCTTTAGAGTCTTAATTTTTCTACAAACAAAATGGAATATCGGTCAGAAAACCAAAGACAGACATGATACAACCAACGAAACTCCTTTGAGAACTACATCAAACAGTTTACCCGCAGCCAATACCCCCAACCTTCTCGCAGTTTATTGCGTGAGAATGGCCCTCGCAGTCCCCAAGTGAGAACTTACGCCTCTGACCTAATAAGTGAGGCAGGATCGTAAAATCCCATACAAATGTTGTACGGGTGTGTGTTTTTTCTAAAAAAATTGTAATAATTGGTGTGATTATCCCAGTAACACGAATGATTGTGACCATTTTAAAAATTTGAAGCATTTTATACCTTAATATGTTTTTATAAGTATTTCTGTACTCAGTTACAAATAACAGCAAAGATGTTTAGGTGGTGAACATAGAAATCTTAATAATAGATTTATATGGTGCTCAACTGGTGTGGTGACACATCCTATATAAATTCCGTTTTGTAACTCGAATGTCTTTGAGTTCTGTAATCGTAATTTGCAATGAATGCTTGTCAATTGTTTTATTTTAAAGCGTTGCATATAGACATTTAAATTTTTTACTGAAAGATAGGTGCCGTGTGGTATCGGCCTAGAATAATGGCACCACCACACATCTCAGAGGGAGTCATAAGAGTCGATGAAGAGAAATACTACCGAATAATGGGCAGCAGCGTCATCGTGCGTACTGGCTTGAACTGCGATCATATTATTATTACCTCCAATAGAATGTAATCTTTTGGGCTAATTATTTTTAATACAATTTTAGGCTAACATTCAGCAGTGGACTTTATAAGGCTGACATGATGATAATGATGACTGTAAGATATAATATGAAAATCATATTTTTTTTTTTAATAATTCAAACTCATCAAAATCTGAACTTCTTTTTTAAAAAGTTACCTTAATACAAGTCTTAATATTAAGAACTTGACATTGTAATAGAACGACGTATGACTGGTCAAATAGTTTCTCATAATTGTGACGAAACTGTTTGGGTGCGGAGGTCGACCAACACAAACAATATAGGGATGAAACTACGAATTCAATGGGGGAAAATTACAACTGGAGTTAATTGATATTGGAAAACTACTTAACAATGACAGGCAGTTATGGCTGGCCTTTCGGAGAAAAGTGACCATTCTGTTACTATATGCCCTGCCCACAAGAACGTGCCCTATTTTAACGGATAATAGATACCCAGTTGTTATATATAATACATACGTATAAAAAATATGCTCGGCTTATTTAAGGTTTTAATTTATTTATTTGTTAATCTGTAAAATACTAGATAGGAATCGAATCAGAGACTTCAGAAACGATTAAATTAATTCTAAGATTCGGTCACGACGCATCTCTAAATTCAGATACATATACAGACATGACATAATAAGCACTTCATTCCTAATCAGCGCGGGAGTTGTGGCAAGTTCGCGATTCGCATGTTTATTGCAAGCTTATTGGCACTTATTCAAAAACAATGGACTGTGGCGTGCTATGGTGTTGTTGTTGAACCTTTATGTGTTGGTAGGTTAGGGCTGATGGCGCCTTTTTATTTAAGATATAACTATATCATAGCCATCTGTAGTATTGTAATACCGCATTGTTCTATCATAATTTTAGCCCATATATTTACCGAACTCAAAGTCATATCGGACGATTTGGGTATCCCTAGTTACACCAAAAGAAAATTGACAAATTATCACTTCCCAAATATTGTTTTGTAAAATTTCATTTGCCAAATTATTACTTGGCAAATAAACTCTTCACAAATAATTGTATCGTAAACGTAATGCTTTCCAAGTGAACGTTTCGACAATAACTCAGTTAGTATTACATATTTTACGCAAAATAAAATAAGCCAAATAAGTCGTCTCGAAACTTTTCAAATAACCATTTCTATTTGCATCTTTACTATTAATACTAATCTACAAATATTGGCCATACATAAATCAACAGTAGTATTTTCTGGCGCTTCGCCGGCCGCTACCGCGGCACGCTCGCTTCGCTCGCTCGGCTCGCGCGCTTTGTGGTCACTGTTCTAACCTAACCTAACCAATATGTATCTAAGCCTCACTCATCATCATCACGTTAATTTAAAATTATGAACACATATTAAACAAACATTCCTTATACTATTTTATTTTTAGTATATATTTAGTATTAATATCTTAGTTTGTGATTATTTAAAATAATAAACGTAAAACTTTATGTCCAAACAAATCATTTGATTAAATGTTATTTGTCTAAAGTTTGTTTGCCGTAATAAATTACTTGTTAAAAAACCTAATGCCATAATGTCATTATCCGTAGTAATATACTGCCGAGTAAAAATTTGACCAAATGAAAATTTGCGTACTAAAATAATTCGCAACGTTGCATTGGTGTAAAAAAAGTTTGCTAAAATTTGTTTGGATTATAAATTTTTGTCAAAATAGTTTTGGCAAAACGGCAGGATCCCGGACGATTTTTATCCACACCTTCTCTACTCAAGCTACCTTACCTTAGTAAATATGTGCGCTAGTTTTTAAGGTGACGTTCAGAAGAACTTTCTTCAGAATTTTTTTCAAAACACTATTGGAATTTTCCTTTTTGAAAAAACTGAGAAAAAAAACCGAGACGTTTTGGCGGAAACCAAGGGCAGACCCCATTTAATTATGCTATATTGATTTTATTTCCACCATTACATGGCTGTTCTCCAAGGGTTGGCTCCAGATAAGGAAGTTCCAGATAGAACGAAAGCACAGACACAACATTTTGAACATTAATTTACATAAATTCATCATCTTCTCAGTCATATGACATCTACTGCTGAACATAGGCCTTCTCAAGAGATTTCAGCATTAAGCGACCTTGAGTTGCCTGCATACAGCGGCTTCCTGCCGCCTTGACCAGATCATCGGTACTTCGGCTGGAAGGCCGCCGCTACAACGTTGCCGCAACTACATGGTCTGCTCACTAGTTTAATCAGATTTGGCCGAATTTAAGATATTACATAGAGCGACTGCCGTCTGCCCTCGTCAACCCTGATAGTTATTATAGTTATGGCTTAACCAGCTGTCAGAATATTAAAAGGCGCTGACTATCTAATAACGACCATCATAGATGTTCATGGTAGCTGGGACCAAAGTGTAATGTGCTTTCTGAGGCACCGAGCAAGCGATAATTACGCTCATAACTTCAAACTTCATTTTCATCCATGACCAGACGCTCTGACTTTGAAGTATAAGAGTCTCGTCATTGGGCGGTCGTTACTATATATAAGGCTATACTTTAGAATAATTTTACAGCCGTGTGGTTTGCGGCTTAAGAATAGGACCAACCCAAAGGTAGGGTGTCGTAAGAGGCGACTAATGGCTACCCTTCAGCTAAGACTTCCCGCCCTTTAACATACGCCACCTAGCATTCCGCTTAGTGCGCGCCGCGTCGGTGCCTCCCCAGGTGCCTTCAGAGTAGCAATACTAAAGGCTATTACAGGGAGAGGTTTGTCGGTTCAAGTAAGACATAACCACACAAATTAAAAAAAAAAAAAAAAAAAAACATTTTCTTACAATCACACCAATTATTTAGTTCCAAGATAAGTATCACTAAGAACTTGTGTTATGGATACTAAATAACGGATAAACATACTTAAATACTTTTTTTTTGTAAATACATACTTAATATACATAGGAAAACACCCAGACCAGAACAAATATTTATAAAATATTTATGTTCATAAAAAATATTTATGTTCATGCACACAAAGATTTGTCCTGTGTGGGAATCGAACCCACGACCTCTGGAGTGGAGTGCAGGTATACTGACCTCCACACCATATCGGTCGTCAAACGATGCATTACATTGGGTGTGTGGTATGCGGGGCATTATCCTGTAGGTTGTTGTTTACTGGAACTCAAAAAAAAAATAGGTTGTTTGTGGTGGTGGTTCTAGAAAACTGTAGAACGAAAATAACTATTTCATTTTAACACCTAACAACTTGTTTGAGATTTAGATACACAATGTTACAAAGGGCTACAAGCCATAAAAGTAAAGGAAGTAGCGAATAACTTGCTACCAAAACGGTTGAGCCATTGTTTTTAATGCAATCATTCGACATAGGTAGTTTATTGATATCTACAGCAAGGGTCATCGTTACGATGCCAGCAGTACAATCACAGTAATTTATTGTCGAATCGCAATGTGGAAAATTAATTCCGCTTGTTTTTCTTCATTTTAGATGTTTGCATATTAAAAGGCAGTATATATAAAATATGTATATAAAATTATGTACTTATGCTTTTAAAAAATAAGAAAGGTAAATACTCTTATTTACAAGCTTTGCATAGTTTTAGCTTAGGGACGAAGAGAAAAGCAACACAAAGATTTTCCTTGATCGAACCCTCGACCTTATGAGCGGAGTGGTATACTCGCCACCACGCTATACCACGCACGCTCGGTCGTCAAGTTATTTATAGTAAGTAGTATATATATTAATTAGTCGGTCTATTAATAAAACTAATTATTTTCCTAATTTCCTCCAAATGCTTATCCTTATAATAAATAATCATAGTTATTCATAGTAGCATATTGTATTGTTTTAAACTAGGTATCTATTTGAGGCAATTTCGGGCGAAGCGACTGCCTCAATTCGAGACAGATCTAGAAGAGACCATGCTGAGAGTTGAGGAGAGTACGCGTTATTGGGGATGCTGAGGTTACAGCCTCTCTCTTAAGAACCTCCAGCTACGTACAGACATTAGAAGGTGATGTGTGACTGTAACCCAAAGGAAAACCAGTCAAGGTTATGTGGGATATGTTTTTATGTAACTTGCATTATTTAAAGGAAATAAACGTTTTATCTATCTTTCTTTTGCCTCTCCCAGAGTCTGCAATCGGAACTATTCTGGTGAGTGTTCTGAGGAGCTTTTCGATTTCATCCCCCCCTTTCCTTTCCTCTACCGAACAATAGGTGCTGGTCTAAGTAACCAACAACATTATGTACCGTCTATCAGCACAGAAATTTACGGGTCCCATTGAGCAGGACTTGCAACAGCATTTACGCAGGCGCTTCATACCGTGCTCTACGGTATCTCACGTTCCACTACTGAACACGAGCCTCCTCTTCCTCATAGGTACCAAGATGAGAGGGTATTGGGTCATAATCCACCACGCTGACCCAGTGCGGATTGGCGGAGGCAGGTGTATGGCGTCCTGTATGTATATACCCCACGGTATGAACCGCTTAATTTTTTTTGGATTGCTACGACTGCTTTCTATCAGGCAGGATTTGGTCACCATTGTAAATCTATTATAACTATAGCAGTAATTTCATTCGATTTGGTATTTCATTACATACTTTGATAATCATCGCATAGCCATTATTATTAAATTTACAATTTCTAGGTGCTGTATTTCAAATAAGTATAGAAATCTATGCTTAGCCTGAAATCGAAATATAACACTATAAAGATTTCTACGAAAATTAACTTGTTTGGATTTCACAAGCTTCTGTTCGTATTATATTTGCCTGCTGATAGATGTATTGATTTTGCAATATTCAAATATGGTGAACTTATTTAGTGTATTTCTGATCTCCATTATGTAATTTACATTATACCATATGAATCATGATTGTTAATAAAAAAATTATAAAATCGGGTCTCCAGTTGAGTCTATTTTAATTATTATTTTTATTGTTCTGTAAAAAAAGATGGCCACTCGATATGATTATTTTGTTTGCTCAAATAGAGATGGAATGGAGAACTATACGCAGCCCGCGGCACTCAGAATGAGGCAGTACGCACGAGGCTGCGCAAGTGGACACCCAACAACGAGGCCTGAATTATGAAAATATGATGAGAACAACGACTTTGTATTAATGCAGATTGAAAATAAACTTTTAGAACTTAACGATCAAACTTTAAGAAAATTTAGATTACCTTCTCTGAAGGTCAGAAAATATGGTTCATGCTATTCCTAGCCGCCGATATGATGTTGACGCGTTAAGTTGTTGTATTTTTTATGGATGCTCCTGGTAGAATAGGTAAAACCTACCTTGCCAATTAAGTACTAGCAAAAGTACAAGAACCTGGAAGAAAAGCACTGGCAATGGCGTCATCCTGAATTACTGCAATCTATTGAATGGTAGGAAAACTGCAGTAGCGTAAACCACTTTTATTTACCACAATTTGTATGCTAAATTTGCAGAAGTAGTCTACTTGAAAGCTCTTATAGGACACGTACGTAATTATTTGTGATGAATGCACTATGAGCTGCTGTAGAGCTTATATAGAAGCAGTGGATCGCTCATTAAAATATATTAGGAATTCCGGCAAGGTGATGGGGGTGCCCTTTGGTTCGTCTAAAATTGTTTGTCCTAATATGGTTTGACCAAACCGTTTTGGCCTAAACTTAAAACGTACAATTATTGTTTCGCCTAAAAATTGTTTTGCCACCATTATAGTTTGGCCTAAGAATTGAAAGGCCTAATTTTAGAATGTCTAATGTAAAATAGCCTAAATTATATTGGCATAACTTTATTTTGGCATAACGATTATTTCGCAAATTTATAAAAGCTCTAATTTTAGCATATCTATAATGAAATGAGCCAATAATGTATTGTGATAAAAGCATAGAATTTTATTGAGAAAATAAATTGACAGAAGCGAATCGATGCAAACCCGACTCCACGTAGTCTTGTCTACCCTACCCTAGAGTGCAATATAAGCCCGCGTAGGCGCGGAGGGGCGAGGCGGCCCGCGAGCTAAGGAGCAGGTGGGTTGGGCTGGCATGCATGCTGCATGTCTGCATGCATGATGCATGCCTGCTTTCATGCTGCATGTTTGCATGCACGCTGCATGCCTACACGCATGCTGTTTTTCTGCTTGCATGCTGCATGCCTGCATGCATGCTGCATGTTATGCTGCATCATCATGTTTTATACTTTATGATTTTTAATTTTGAGCGAATTAATATTTAGGAATTGTAAAATTTAGGGATTACGAATTGTTCTGCCAAATGACGCATTTGGTAAATGATAATGTGGCGATAAAAAGTTAGGCGAAGAGAAATAGGGCAAACACGATTCTAAAGACTGAAATAAGGCGAAAAAATTTTAGGCTTTTCGTTTGGGTGCCATTACAAATCAGGCGTACAAAAAAATTTGGCGATCCGATAGGGACCCGATGGGGGTGGTAACTTTTGTTTTGACTGAAAACTTTCCCGAAACACTACCGTTCATTATAAAAGATACTACAACCGGCGTTATTGAAGCGTACCTTAAGTCACCTTTCACTGTCATGTCACCTGTCACCTTTGATATCGAATGAACCTCACAATTTTTGCACGAATATGAGAGCACATTCAAATATTAGCCACATGGAAATTCCTCACAAATAGTTGAATTTGAAGACGGAAAAACCATCATCTGCTATTGCAAATATAGTTATATTGTTGCACAATGAATTGGCTCAAAATGTTCACAATCTTGATATTGTGGCCACAAATATCCCAATATCAAAAAAATCATAGACAGACAGTTTGATTTTCTCGGTTCGAGGACGACAGTGTCACCGAGAAACGACTCGGTAATTGAGATTAACAAAATGATTATACTCGTAGAAAGGATACTCAGTATTTTTAAATATCGGCCCAACTATTTTTGTAACTTACCAAAAAAACGAATCTTCTTAGTTTCGCTTTCCAAATGAACCTTTTGCAACTGTACATTTCGCACATAATTAATATGGTCCAATTATCATTAGACAAAATTTTCCTTATTTAAGTTATTTAGAAATATGTTTATATTATTAGTTCCTTACTAAAATATGGTTAGGTTGGAGTAATTTTAATTCTTCCTATTAAAATATGTTAATTTTAGCTCATATTTTATATTAGGTAAATAGAGTAGTAAAATGTGACATGACCAAATAATGATTTGCTATACAATAACTTGCCAAAACAGAAATAGCTAACTGATTTCCAAATAATAGTTTACGATGTGATACATTGAAAAACTATATTTCCCCATATATTAATAATTCTTAAATCTTACAAGTCTTTTGACACAGTATGCAACATTGAAGATTCGGTGCACTATCCCTAAGAATTGTTAATTTTTTTTATCAGGCTGGCTTGCTGCCTTATGAATTTAAATTTAAAGAAAATACTTAAATTATGCTTTTGATAAATTTAGGTTCCACAATATGTTTAGTGGCACAAGACTTTTCATAAAGAAATTCGAGAAAACGTAATCGTAGCACCAATTTTACCGGATTTGCCTTTATCATTCAAAAGGTTACAGTTTCCTGTAAACATATTATCGGCCTTACTATCAATTAATCCTTAGGACAAACATTTAGTGACTTATTACAAAACGTTATCAGATCTAAAGTTAAACCACGTTTAAAACTAGAGTGCCGCCTCCAGGGGGTGCAATACTAATAATTGGAAAAAAAAGAGTGCCAACGTGGGATAAGGTTACTTTGTTACCTCCTTGGCACCTTACGTGGAGCAGGAAACAGTGGAGTTTAGTCGGTAGTCCTGGCCACCACCATCTCGGCCAGGGAGCCCGATATAACTTTGTGCTGTCACTTTTATTTAAAAATATAAAATAAAATAAAATATACTTTATTGTCATTAAGATCAACAGGATCATTTAGATTCGTCAAATTTTGGTAAAATTCGTCAAAATCGTCAACAGCACTAGTTTTACACCGGGTTCAACTTAAGATCTTGTTTTGTAATAAGCTGTTGTTCAAAATACGTGTCATTCCATAAATTAATTAATATCGAGTGGACAGCCAGTGACAATTTGTACCAGGCTCGCATAACCTTTGAGAGTCCTATTAGTCCTGCGGATTTCGCCAGTGCGTACGCCCGTGTCGTAACCTACGCGTAGCCGGGGTCCTTCGTTCGAAAACATTTATTTGTATTTTATTGTAACGAAATTTAACAATAATTTTATAGATGGAAGTTTTGAAAAATAAATGTAGTGATCGTGTTTGATGACACAGAAAGTTATAAATTATTAGAAAACAGTGAAATAGGTAAGCCTAAACACAATTTTATTTTCAAAATATTTGTGACTAATGTTTTTTTTAAATAAAAGTATTATCAAATTTTTTTAAATAGTGAATTTTCTGATGTTCTAATTCGCATTTAATGTAGCAGAAATGTAAATAAAAATTATATTTTAAAAAATCATAAAAAGTTTTACAGCAAAAAATAAGATCCACAATACTAGTTAAATTATTCAAACATCACTTTATTTCCTGCAGGTAAGTGAAATGAACTCTTAAAATTATTAAGGCATGAAACTTTGTCACTTTATTAAACTTAGTGAACAGTGAGAAATTGATTAACAATAAGTGCTTTGTTACATCTCACATGTATAAGAAATATCCTTTTAAGCAACTAAAATATACGAACGTTTAAAACCAAAGCCATTCCGAGGTCTCAGTGAGTTCTCGATCAACGGACGAGGCTCTGGCGAACATAAAGTTCTCGGTAAGCGGCAATAGGCTCGCCACCTACGAGGCACCAACAATATAATCGGCGAAATGTTGGCGTATAATCTACCTCTAAAAACTATAAGCCGCCTTAAAAAAATGGCAACAAAATTTTTCCTTCTTCACCAACTATATCTAAATGTTTGCAGTGAACTGATTTCCTTATCACGATACCGCCCTTAAAATATATTGTTTTCAACAAAAACATAATCGGTTCATAGATGACGAAGTGATCTGCAATTAATAATTAAAAAATGTATTTATACAGTCGAATATGGTTTCTCAAACCTTCTTTTTTGTAGTCGGTTAAAAATCAACGCGAAAATAGAGTCAGTTGCCACGAAACATACAGATCTAACATCTAAAAGTCAAATTTACTATCAATTCGTCCATGAAATAGATTTCATTCAGTTTTTTGTTTGTTGTGATTTGTAATTTAAATTCTTGAATGATCCAATTGGATGAATAAATAAATGACATATATTCATCGCTGGGCAAGCTTTATAGGATCTTCCAAACCAATTGGAGACATTTCTTTTTTTTTTGTTTATGTATCGAAACTAATATGTCACTATTTATCGACGACCGATATGGCGTGGAGGTCAGTATACCTACACTTTACTCCAGAGGTTGTGGGTTCGATTCCCACACAGGACAAATCTTTGTGTGCATAAACATGAATATTTGTTCTGGCCTGGGTTTTCCTATGTATATTAAGTATGTATTTACAAAAAAATAAAAGTATATAAGTATGTTAATCCGTTGTTTAGTATCCATAACACAAGTTCTTAAATGACACTTATCTTGGAACTAAATAATTGGTGTAATTGTTAGAAAATATTTATTTCTTTATTATTATCCTGGAATTGTCCCGGTTGTGCGTAAGACTTAAGTTAAGGGAACAGCTTAAGTTGGGTTACCGCCGCCCCGGGACATAGCAGGAATGTTTAAGAATCTTTATCAATCTTCTTTAAGAAGGATCATGGATGGTTTTTTCGGACGGTCCCGCAATCCAGAAGGCATGAAGAAACAGACCCTGGGCCCAAAGCACAAGGCCAGGATAGGCTAGGAAATTATATGATGATGCAGTAACAAACAACAATAACGTAGAATTAAGGTATACAACTTACAATACGCCACAGTGAAGCATTTACAAACGTTACATGTAGCCCTAAATGCATCATTAAACTACTTGCATGTATTTATTAGTTGCGTTCCGTAAACTACACTTGTAACATTTGATCTCATTCCGTGGAATGTTGGCAAAAATATATTGTGATGACATAAGGACGGTAGACGGATAAACCGACTACAGACATATGACATCACTAGCAGTTCCCGCCGAAACCGCTACATATATTTACGCCAATATATTTTATTGTACAAAGATTGATGACAGCAATGTTAATTAAATTTCTTATACCTAGTTTAATTAAAATCTCGTGGTAATTTGAAAGCTCTTTTGAAAGAAAGTGGGCTTTGTTTAAAATTCGGTGCCAACTGATTATATGGCTAAATGTTGCAGCTGAACGAAAAGCTTATAAACAAATTGTGTATATTAATTTAACTATATCAGTTTTGAGTAGTTAGTTTCACAGCAAACACAAATTCCTTTTTTAACCCACCAAATAGAGAAGTATTTTGAAAAATCTAAACGGATAGGTACATAATTTTAAAAAGAGCATTTTATATCTAATATTGCTAACTATTATTGTGGCGCTCGTAAGTCTCCGGTGCTCGGTGGTCGGAAACGATCACCGAAGTACAGCAGACTTTACAGAGGTCAGTGCTTGGATGGGTGACCGTTTGTGTGGCATTTGATATCGAGCGTTTCCGTGTTCCGGAAGGCACGTTAAGCCGTTGGTCCCGGTTATCACTAAATATGGTAGTCGTTAAGCCATGTTAGAGGCCTTATGGGCAGCTTGAAAAATTCTAACAGCAGGACGCCATACACCTGCCTCCGCCAATCCGCACTAGGGCAGCGTGGTGGAGTAAGACCCAATACCCTCACACCTTGATGTGAGAGGAGGCTCGTGCTCAGTAGTGGGACGTTAATGGGCTGTGATGATGATGATGATGATTGCTAACTAAATTCTAACTCCTTGTTTCAGATCGTACAGAAATTTAACGACAAAATAGCTTCGATCAAAATTCCATTCTCGAATCTGATTCGACTATAAATGTATTTTAAATAAAAACAAAAGAATCGCCCATAAAAACAAAAACCAAGATGGACGTGGCGTCGACTTTGATGCCTGAGAGTATACACGACGTGATCAGCAATCTTACTAATTTTACTGCTGCAGCAATACTACAAAACGACATGATCAGCAATGGAACTAATTCGATAGCTACAGCAGTACTACACAAAAATCAGCCAAAAATGTTTATGACTGTGATAAAAGTTGTCTATGTTATTGGTATAATTGGTAATGCGACAGCTATAGTGGCCCTGAGATGGGGGGAGAGAAGAGTTAGGAACAGGAAGCATCTGCTACTCCTGACCTCATTGGCTGCTAACGACTTAGTTGCTTTGGTAAGTAGATGTTAGATTCCCTATACTTTTGCTTTTTACCATTTCTTATGATTGTTAATGATTTTTCTCTCTGGCTTGCGAAGGTCAGGCTGCAGTCTCTCTATGTAATAACTGAATTTCAGCCTAATCTGGTTAAACAAGTGAGAAGACCCTTTGTTTTTTTTTGTTTTCGTCGGTAACAAAATGCGTTTACGCACTACCTTCCGGCCAAAGGGGGACAGAAAGGGGGTGTGGGGCGACGCGACTGCCAGCAGTAATACCCACAAAAAATCTTCCGACGACGCCCGCCGCTTGTTGAGAAAAAGGCGAGGGCCAGTACCTGGGTTGCAGCGTCTGACACCCCGCCTGCGGCCAACGTCCCCCGGACTAAAACCGGGAGGACCTCCTCAGAGAGGCGCAGTGGACGCGCCCCTCCTACCTCCTTGTGCGACCATAGCGTGTGTGGCCGACTTCTCGGAGGGTCCATGGCTAGACAGCAAGGGCCCCCTGCCCCGCTGCCTAAGACCCTCCTGGCGCTGCTTGACGGGCCCTCCTGGCCCACCGGCTGCGCCCTCCACAGGTCCCTCTTAGTTTCCCCCCCGGTAGTCAGTACTAAGGGCACCCAGAGTCGTCGGTCTCTGGGTGTTACCTTTTCCCGGCTTCCGGGAGGTACTCAGCCCCCCTACCACGCCAAAGTGGAAGACCAGTCGGGGGGGAAGTGAACAGACCCTGGTTCAAACGTAAGTAGAGCCGAGTCAATTGTCGTTAGACAATGATGATGATTACTAGTGACTAACGGAAAGCTTCGTCAAAGTGAGCTACATGTGCTATGAAAAGCTGAATAACACAAATTATCATCATATCAGCAGTATAAGTCTACTGCTGAACATTAGCGTCCCCAGTAGATTGCACCCTATTGCGAATATGTGCCCATAATCACAACCTTGGGCAGGCGGGTTGATGTTCGAAGTTCACGCCATTACGCAGTATGATGCTGCTGCCTATCACCCGGTGGGATTTCTCTTCGTCGACTCTTACGACTCCCCGTGACATAATAAGGGGTGGCACTATTGGTACAGCACACAAATAATATCACGCCCATATATCCCACTCGTGGTGGGCAAACACTTCATGTAATAAATAATAATAATAATAAATAATAAATAAATATTTTCTGACAATTACACCAATTATTTAGTTCCAAGATAAGTATCATTAAGAACTTGTGGTATGGATACTAAACAACGGATAAACATAATTACATACTTTTTTTTTTGTAAATACATACTTAGTACACACAGAAAAACACCCAGACCAGAACAAATATTCATGTTTATGCACACAAAGATTTGTCCTGTGTGGGAATCGAACCCACGACCTCTGGAGTGAAGTGTAGGTATACTGACCTCCACGCCATTGGTCGTCAAATGTCGTGTAATGTAGTTAATATGATGACGGTTTTGATATTATTGTTGTTTTAATTTAGATGGGCATGATGTGTGCTATGGTGGTAGCCGAGCATGTCCCAGAAGCGAAGAACACGCGGGTGTACTGCGCAGCCCGGGTCGTCCTCAGGGTGTTCGGCATCGGCAGCGTCTGCATAGCGGTCACCATGGCGTTGGAAAGATACCTGGCGCTTACGAGGCCTTTCCTGTATCAGAAGGTATGTTTTCCAATGTTCACCAATAAATTAATTCTTTTCTATTGACGTTTATTTTTGATGAGTATAATGCTCAGAAACCTACGGAAATTATTGCATATCGACTTTTGAAAAGCAAGTTTTTTTTTTATTTAGAGTATTTGTCAGTGCTAAGTACCTATTTCGATAAGGGTGTTATTTAACGTGTCTTCAAAATTAATAAATTGCCAACCTAACCTAACCTTTTTGTGCATCAAAAATACTGATTGAGCACCTAATCACCTCATTAGATGCTCACTCAGTAATTTTGATGATCAAAAAAGTATTTTTTAGAGGTTCAGTTTATTATATTCCTTTCGATAAGTTTGGTTATTGCGTTTTCGTCACTTAGTCATAGTTCAGTCAAGTCTAAGTCCTACCGCAGTAAAGTACTTGAGACAACAAAAAAATCACAATTATATACCACTTTCCTACGAATGTGTACGTAGTCGTTGAATTTTGACATAAAATCTCTATTTTTCTCGGAATAAAGAGTAATTCTACTTTAATATAAAATTTACTTGAAATCGGCCTAAAACTTTTAGCTTGAAAGCATGGCGGTTACGCTTAGTTTTACAACCTTTAAATATGAATCGGTATTATGTAGCACAATATTTATTATCAGTGTTATGAGAAAAAGGGCACCTGGCAGTCAAAAGATAGCCTATTATTGGCAGTATTTAATGGTTCATTATCGTTATTTTTATCAGGCATCTTATACAGCTCGTTTTAGCCCCAAATTAAGCAGACCTTTCACTGTGAGTATGTACTACTATTAACTAGATATTGAAAGTTTAATAACGAATTATAAAAAAATATTAACTTTTTTTTATGTTAAGGATCAAATCAAATTTAGAACTGTACTAAAAGCCGTTCTTAGGGTGTTTTGCACAAAGGTCACTAATTATGATTAGAGTAAAGTACCATATCAATGGATAAATTTAAAAGAGCATAGCCTGTGAGTTTCTTGCCAGTTCTTCTTACAGAGCGGTGGCACTTAAATTCACTTACACTAAAATTATTTTTTTATTTGTGAATTCAGTGTAATAATATTTCGATTGTTTTTATATTTATATTTAATTTTGACGTTTTCAAATACTATGTACAAGTTTATGAAATAAATAATTTTTGATTGATTTATTGATAGAGCTAAATCTATTTAAATCATCGTTCTGTCTCTCTCATCTTCAAACAAATGAGTGAAACGCAATGACATTTTATATCAAAATAGTGCGAGCCAGCCTTAGATTTGTGTGGGAGGTACATTCAATATAGCAATGTTTATTACGATATTTTGTCTCCTATTATACCACTAATAAGAAAGAGTTATCGTAACTTTTGTTCTATTAATAATTGTACTTACGAGGGGTCGTAAAAGGCTTAAAAGGGCTACTTAGCCTGCTTAAGTAGTGGGTAGTATTTACGATCATAATCCGTTGATATTAATTGTAAGTGATTTTAATAATTTTAAGTGTTTTCATAATTTCTAAGACATGAACAAATGTATAATTCTCTAAGAGATTTTATAAACATATATACATAATATTACGCCTGTTTCCCCAAAAGTGTAGTCAGGGGCATATTATACGCCTATAATTCGCCAGTTATATTGTTGATCCCACGTAATAGGTGGCCTATTGCCGCTTACCGGGTACTTTTATGTTCGCCAGAGCCTCGTCTCTTGATCAGCAGGTGCACCACTTGCATGTGAGGTTGGCTTGGGCTCCTCAGGTCTTGGTAGGATCCCTATACACCTAAGAATATCTATATAGTTTCTAAGCCCTTAATTAGGCATACAAAACAATGAAAAATTCCAACTTCATCTATCCAATTAAGGTGATCGCCCCCTTTTAGACCTAGCTCACCTAAAATAGAAAATATACTTAACTTAAGACAGTTGTTCACCAACTCACAGATTACAGTTCGGTACGATACGTGACACATGTCATAATTTTGTGTATCAGTTGACTTTTAGTATGTACAAATGAGTGCACAATTGTCTATGTACCTACTTTTTAGTGAATTACAGTGATTATGTAAGTATGTACATTGAGTACAACACTAGGCATAATATCTATAATTTACTTAAAATAGGTATACTTATTAATAAACGAAGATTGCTCTCAAATAAGAGTGCGTGGAACGGTTTTAAAGGGTATTTCAGACTCCCATGGGAAAACTTACAGCTCTATGTATAAATAATAATAACTTGCATTACTCAAAGGAAATAAACGTTTTATCTATCTTTTTACCATATAAATAAATAAATAATAAAATAAATATCCTCTTACAATCACAACAACTATTTAGATTCAAGATAAGTAACATTAAGAACTTGTGTAATGAATACTAAACAACGAATAAACATACTTATATCCACACTATATCGGTCGTCAAACATTTATAAATATTAAAAGCGACGACCGAAATGGCGGGTCGATACTTATCTTGGAACTAAATAATTGGTGTGATTATAATTTTTTTTTTTTTTGTTAAAGACATATATTATAAACTTTTGCATATTAGTTTTTAACCAATTTTTGCTAGTTGCCTTTATACCTTTATGCAAAAAATAGATCTAAATAATAATGATTACTACAGCTCATTAACAGCATCAATATTTGTAATAGAAAAAAAAATTATATATATTATTTTTACCAAACAGCGCTTCCATCCGCTCACTGATCAAAAATTTTACTATTTGTTGGGTACTAGATACTATTTGTGTAAATACATAAAAAGCTCCCAGACTAAATATATACCCTATTCGGAAATATCGCCATATTGGTGGCAAATGGGGTATGAAGTCCCTAATCTGTCATTCATACTATCTATAAATCATTATACCTATATAATAGGTTGGGGAAAAAGTCTTTTCGTATTTTTGTATGAAAAGTCAAGACATTTTTTTCAAAGTTTATTTACATTTATTTACAATATATATGTACCGTTTTGTTGAATAACTTTCTGCCATTTTGTGGGCAGAGACATTATCCCGTTACTGTAGAAACTTTGGGACTTCTGATCAAAAAAGCGGGACAAATAGTTTTGGCAGTCCTCTCTTGAGGTCAACCTTACAGAACCTAAAGAATTCTGCAGAGACCGAAACAGGTGAAAATCTGAAGGCGCAAGGTCAGGGCTATATGGTGGATGCACTAGGACCTCCCAGTCGAACTCTCTTAATTTTTGCTGAGTGGCTAAAGATGTGTGTGGTCTAGCGTTATCGTGATGAAAGACCACACCCTTCCTGTTGATCAATTCCGGCCGTTTTCTCTCGACTGCTTCCTTTAATCTCATCAGTTGCTGGCAGTAAAGATCAGAATCGATGGTTTTGCCGGGCGGTAAAAGCTCATAATAAACAATGCCCTTCCAATCCCACCATACACACAGCATCACCTTATTTCGTGTTAGGCCAGGTTTGGCCACAGTCTGTGAAGCCTGGCCAACTTTCGACCACGACCTTTTTCGCACGTTCTGGTCGTACGTGATCCACTTTTCATCGCCAGTTATCAATCTCTTCAAAAACGGCTCGGTTTCATTACGTCTCAATAATGAATCGCAAATGAGTACACGGTTCATTAAGTTTCTTTGAGTGAGCTCGTGTGGCACCCAAATATCGAGCTTTTTTGTATAACCAGCTTTCTTCAAATGGGTCAAAACTGTTTTGTGGTCAATTCCCAGTTCTTCAGCTACATCGTAACTACTAATATGCCGATCTTGCTCCACTCTTTCAAAAATGGCGTCCATTTTATTCGTAACAGGGCGACCAGAGCGAGGTGCATCTTTAACATCAAAATTTTCGGACTGAAAACGTTTGAACCAAATTTGTGCTACTCTTACTGACACTGCATCAGGTCCATAAACATCACAAATTTTTTTCACTGCTTGAGTTGCATTTTTGCCTTTTTTATAATAAAATTTTAAAATGTATCGAATTTCTTCATTAGATTCACTCATTTTTACGGAGAGAAAAACAAATGAAAAATAGCGGTAAACAACTTTTTTTTATTTTTTTCTTTTCTTTATAATGGAACCTTTTTAATGTTACCAAAACTAGACAGACACAAATAGTACAGTCAAAAAATTTTTATAATAAGTTTATACCTACGTTATGCGAAAAGACTTTTTCCCCGACCTAATATATATCATTCATTATTTTTTCCTGACAAAAATAGGTTTTTTTAAAGTTGTTTCTTTTTCTCTAACTGGTGGGGGAGAAAACTAACCATGACAATTTTCTGGCCCGTTTTTTTACGATCAAGCTCCCGCCCGCAGTGAATGGGGGCTAGTTTTTAATTTTTGACAGTCATAAGGGCTCTATCGAGCTAAACTTGAATAAATGATTTTGACTATGACTCTAAACCCATTATTGTTCTACTACTAAGCACAGGTCTCCTCTCACGTACCAACAAATAAGTATCATCTCGACAGCTGTAGTTGATCCCACATTTGCAATATGTATGAAGACTAATTCACATTATCCCAACTAAACCCTTTGTTTGAACTGAAGTAGGCACACAAAGACGATAATGCCCCTTTTACTTATCCTAATAATGGTTGGGGAAACACATTAATGGGGAAAGTAAGCTACACTCAAGTCATAAATTACGTAACCAGTCGAGTTAGCATAGATAACAATTTTCTTAGTGGAGTTACACGCAATTCCAAAATGTAAAATATATTTCTTTATTTAGTAAGTTGGTTAATTTCTGGGACTTTAGAGACATTTCAATCGATAAATCTTAAAATTATACACATTTTGAAAATTTGAATTAATATTTAATTAGTTATGAACGAATTGTAATAACATCTTTATTCAATTAGTGCCTTAACTATGAAAAATAATCATATTTTTCTTTCTCCTAACAGTTTGCTTAAAAGGGCAAAAGCAGTTTGCAAATTGGGCTGACAATATGCCAATCCTATGTTCTGGTGATAAGTTATAGTAATATATAACACGGCATTATAGTAGGCAGTTATGAGCGGAATTTTTCCCGCGCATACTCCACGGTATGAAGCGCTTTCATTTTTATTCGGCTATATCGACTGCTTGCCATTAGGCAGGATGAAGTCACTAACGCGACGCGTAACCTAAAAAAATATAAGCCGTTTGTTTGACTTTTGATATCGAGCTGGACTTCTTAGTGGGAAAGTCTGACACACCCTTCCGCTTCAGCCACAGCGGAGGGCGGTCATTTGATGATTTTCCTTCCGAAAAAAAAAATACGCCACCTATTTGCCACCGCCAATACGCAATGGTGGAATATGATAGTAAGCCCTTTCATCATGTTTTGTGGGAGGAGGTCCGTGCTTAATTCTGGGACGTTATAATGCGCTGATATGTAGGTAGCCGTGACTTTAAGGGCTCAATAAAATCACATATATACATACAGTCACGTCTTTTTCCCGAAGGAGTAGGCAGATACATATTACATGCTCAGACTTCCCCAACTATGCTGTTGATTCCACGTAATAGGCGAGCCTATTGCCGCTTATCGGGAGCTTTTGTATTCGCCAGAAAATTCAATCAAATCACATCGTCAATTAATCAGCGGTTTACAAACACGTAATATGTCATTGTATCATCACCGAAGGACGTCCTCTGCTGAATAAAGGCCTCCCCCCATAAGCTTCCAATGTGACCGATTGTTCAAAACTGTATGTGTAGCTATATGTTCTTATTGTAAATAATAGTGCTTATGTTTGCCCAAAAGATGGCAGGGTACATAATTAGATCGCGCAAGCGTTGATTGTTTTCCGGATCCATATAGGTCCGCCAGTTGTATTTATATAATGCTATCGAATCAATAAAGGTAATAAATCCTTCCTGGCCTTTTTATTTAATACCAAGGTTTGTTCACCGATTGCAAGAATTAATCACGTCAAAATAGTTCATTAAATTCAATTTTGGCGCAATAAAGCTTCTATTAGTTGAAATCTGAAAGAAAAACTAAAAAAGTGTGATCTCAATTATTGAGTAACTTTTTGCCTACTAAGACAGTTAATATGATAGTAAAACAATAACCCACTTTTGTCTATAGCTAACTTACATATCGCATGCTTAATGGAATAGTGACTGAAATAAAAAAAGACGATTTTTGGGACATCACAAAAGAAGATCTTCGAAAGTACTTGTAAGCGCAATAAATTGATACTGATTTATTAATTAGTTATTCTGCTTGTGTTTTAAACATTTGATTAACATTGATTCGATCTCAGTAAGAAATAGAAAGGCTATATAAGTACGTAGTTCAAACCTGACCTATCTATTAATGGGTCGATGTTGCTTTAAGCATGCGATATATTCAAAATCCTAAACTCAAAGAACCTTTTCTTTTAAATCAATCAATCAGACTCATCTCATTAATTAATCAAATGAAATAGAGTTAATTAATGAGACATATAAATTAGTTTAAGTATATACTTTAACAGAACGATATTGATATTAATGAAGAAGTTATATCAATAAGAGCTTGATTGAAATGTCAAGACATATTATGGACATAATCATATCGTCTCCAGATTGTAATGATATATATTTCTAAAAGAACACTAGTTCAAAAGTTCCTCTTTAATATTGTAATTAGTTTGATAAGCAATCTATATTGCTATCGAACAGAACAGCATTACGCCTATCTGGGATAGAATTATGCCTTTATTGCAATCGATTTACCATCGACGCATTTTGCCCAAAAGCACAGGACCGATTATCTTACACGCTTTATGTATTTATTGTGAAATGACGATTTAAACATTCAATAATTGTGAATCTAAATTTTATGTATTTAGAATTCAAAAATGTTTTATCTTTTTTAATGAAGCCCTGATGTATTATAATATGTCAACCTACTTAAAGCGGCTAACTGTAAAAAAAATTACAAGAAACTTGGCAAACACGTTTTCTAAAGTCAATATTTCAATTTTTTTACATTTACATTAGGTATAAAAAAATAATTAAGAATCTGATTCAGAATTTCTAATTCAAAATTCAGTAAATGTCTTTGCCAGGTCTTCAATGTCAGATCCAAAACATTATGTTTATAGAAACCAATTATAAAACCTAGATAGGGATCTTACTAGGTTTTGCTGTTGGTTTAGTATCAAACATATCTTAAAGTATCCAAAAAACTCATTAGCAAGGCACATAAAAATTGTCTAAATGCACTTATGTTCACTTTAACTATTTCGCAAAGTAAAACAATTCATAATCATTCATAACCTTGACCCGTTAAGCTCTCTAGCGCTTCCTAAATTGAATAAGAAATATTTTATTTCTAAGTTGCCATCTAAATTCCAATGTGCGCCCAAAAGTTTTGTTTTTTCTGGCTAACAAAAAATTATTTTAAAAGTACTATTATGCTGCCAGTAAATATATAAGTGCCCAGTGTTTCGCTCGCCCTTTTTAGTCCCAAGGAGCAATTGTTTTTGCCCTATATGTGCTGATAGTAGTTTTATCAGAACCGCATCTACAATGGGTAATATTGCGTATTGTTTGAGCACACTTGGCTCTAATGTCTCATGATTTTTAAATTCAGGTACTTAGATACATATACGATTGCTATAGTATCTTTGCAATATCAAATACTTGATCAATCATTAGACCGCTTCCTTCTTGTGTAATTGCTAAAATCTGGATCCGTTTGTTGGTAGAACATTCTGTGACATGGTAGCTGCCAGTCGGACATAATGTTGTATTTTGGTCATCCTGTCGTTTGGGTACAAATAACCTGTGTTGTATACTATTTTGACATATTTTTTTCATGTCTAGATAGTCTGGAATAATGCCACCCTTTCTCATCTCGACGACAAGGAATCCTACCGGATGATGGGCAGCAGCGTCATAATGCGTCTTGGCTAGCCTTAATGTATAAGACATGAATAAAACATGAATGAGTTTAAAGAATATTTATTTTCTCATTAAAAACCACACAGTCACTTACATGAGAAATTTACAATAAATGTGGGTAAGAATAAAACTGTCGAGTAGGTATAAAAAAAAACAATAAATTGGGAACAGTCTACCTGGGCAGTGTACTTACTTAGCATATTTTAGAACCGAAACACATTTTATATCATAACATAACTTTTGAAGTAACAGAAATACGTGGTAATTTTGCTTATTACTTCGCACGATACTAGTGCACTATGGCTAAAATGATATGCTCGTACCGAGAGCGGCGCCGGCGAGCGAATAATTAGTTATTGTACATATTTGTTTCCATATCGTACATGTGAAAGTCTTTTAGATTTCATCTATTAACCCTGGTGAATGTATTTACAGAAATAAATAATTGTAAGTTAATTTCTAAGGTGGCGCGCGACTGCCAAAAGGCAGAAAACAATAAAAAAAGAAGCTTGAAAGTATAAAAAAAGAAAAATCCACCAAACCTTTCTTTAACACGTGTCATGCCTCTCAAACAAGGGTATAAAACCGACGAATTCTATGGCCAATATTTGATGCAATAAAATTTATTTGTCACACGATCCTGAAGACTGGGAAACGGTTTTACGAGCAAGCATAACCCATACCCATTCCTGTTTTGATGTTTGATCTTACATTATATCACTTGGTCCAAGTAGCCATTTCGGCAAATAACAAACAAGAAGAAAAGAAAATTACAAAAATTACCATAGTAACGATCTCCTATAAAAAAGCTTAGCGGTAGCAAAACAAGATATTTGCGTTAACTTTAACTTGTTTAGTAAATTGTCTATTTTGGGTGGGCCAAGTCTAAAAGGGGCGATCGCCTTAATTGGACAGATGAAGTTGGAATTTTTCATTGTTTTGCATGCCTAATTAAGGTTTTAGAAACTATATAGATATTCTTAGGTGTATAGGGATAATGCCAAAACCTGAGGAGCCCAAGCCAACCTCACCTGCAAGTGGTGCAGCTGCCGATCAACGGACGAGGATCTGGTGAACATAATAGTGCCCGGTAAGCGGCAATAGGCTCGCTACCTATTACGTGGGACCAACTATATAATGGGCGAAGTATGGGCGTATAATATGCCTCTGCCTACCCCTTCGGGCAAACAGGCGTGAATGTAGGTATGTATGTATGTATTATTATTATTATTATTCTTAATAAATACTACTAGCCCCAAACTTGACAAAGTAGTATTATGGATAAAATTTCAATGGCCTATTTTTGCATCTTACACAATGATGCACAACTTGGATGTTTATGCAAAATGGAGTCGTACTAGAACGTTCCGAGAATACCAATATGCAGTCTATTTATGTAACTAGGTTTTATTGTTATCAACGCGAAGAAAATCAATGATTGATAAACTATTTTTTTCCTGTAGGTTTTTGCTTTATTCAGAGTTAATAATAAAAACATTTTATTTATTCAAGGCTTTTTAGTTCTTACGTCGTAGGAATTACGTAAGCCAACGTCACTAAAAGCTAAAAGCGCCATCTTAGTTTTTAAGCTGACTTTCAAAAGAACCAAACTTTAATAAGTGATTTTGACTTTTACTAGGCCGGGAGTTTGGTTTTAATGGATTTTAAGAAGTACCAAGAAAAACTTCAAAGTTCTATATCCTACAAGAGCTTTAAGACGAAGCTACAGAGACCCTGTACCAGCACACGTAAAAGAGGACGGTCTCTCAGTCTTTAGATTAATGGGGGCTTATTATAAAACGAGACCTAAAGTTAGACCAGGTTTAAAACTAGTGCCGTCACTGTCTTCATCTCATCAAATGAAAGTAACGGCACTAGTTTTAAACCTGGTGAAAAAAATATGTGAAATTAATTATTATACAATATTTCATGATTGTAATATTAAGTAAGGATAAAAAGATAGGTAACTGATAAAAAACGGTTGAAGTAACCGCTTTGTAATGCATCTTTTTTTTTTAATATGGCTCAGAGCACATTTAGCCAGTATTAAGTAAGAGATATATTTATAATATATAAATCATAATATTGAGAATAAGTGGTGGTAAATGGGATGCCCTCACCCTAAACCCCTTGAGACCTCAGTAAAGATGTGGGACTATACTGAGAGAATATGAAAAGTGATGTTGCACTGTTTTGTTTCATTTACCAACACTCATAACTGTGTATTTACTAATCCACCGTTATTAAACATAAATGTTCGAAATGTCACAAATTTTTGAAAATAAGACAAAGGTACATGACGCTTGCCTTCCCGCCAAAGGGAGTAAAGTAAAAGTAACGTAAAGTAATGCATATTAAAACCGAACAAACTGTCATGTTTACTCTTTACACAAGTATTTTAATTTAGTTGTCATTATGATATTTACTAACTAATATATTAACAAAGTGTTTGTTTGACCCACCAATATTGACAAATTATTTAATTTAATAAAGGACAAGCTTAATAGGAAAAATAAACAATCCCTTCGTTACGCAACGCAGCTACAAGGGACAATATAAACAGACAGGAAAAACGTGAGGGAAACAAAAGGAGAAAATGCGAATGTAGGGATGGCGGGTCCCTATTGCTTTCCGAGTTTGTAAGCGGACCGTAAATAGTACGAGAGATAGTAGACATTATGTGGTTTGAGTCGAGTAATGTCAGATTCTAGAAATGTCATACGATTATGAAAACGCCATAATATTCTATTAACGCCAGATTTTACGACGCCACTTCTTTTGCATAAAAAATAACAATTTTATAGTCTAATTGAATCGAATATTTTATTGTTACTTATTTTACTTATTTATTGGGCTTCATACATAAATATTTTTTATTGTATTTTAAAAGTTATTTATAGGAATGAAGCTATGTATGGAAAGGATTCAGACAGAATAGCAGTGATCGTGGACATTTTTCTGCGACTTCTGAGTCACGAGCCGCTTTGTCGGAAATTAAGTGTAATGTGTAAAAAAATTACAATAATAGAAGATAAATAATTTTTATTTATAATTATAGTAGAGGTATTCGACAAAATTTTCAGCTGGACAGGCAGCCAAATAAGTACTCAAAATTGTCTACAATCTCTCGGACTATTATGTTGGTCTAAGATTTCAGAGCTCCCTTTAATCAGAGTTAGCTTAGCTAAAACTTTCGTCCGAAGCCCACAAAACTTACAGTTTATTTTGACTCGCAGAAACCACATATTCGAGGTAAAAAGTAGGGAAAAATGTTCTTTAGAAATGTCTTATCTTGCTGTCTTGCCGGGGTTGCGGGACTGTTCGAAAGATTTACCGCGGCCTTAGTGTTACAGGCTCAAGGAGAAACATGGATGGTTTTTAGTCAGTAAAAGTCTGACACACCCTTCCGCTTCGCCCACAGCCGAAGTCGGTCATTTGATGATTTTCCATCCGAAATAAAAAGGTATCTAGCTTATTTATTAGCATTGGATTAAAATAACTTTTAGAATCAGAATTAAGGAAATCTGTAGGAAATGTAGTGACCGACAGGAAGACGGATTTGCATGCTGAAACGGCTGTAGGCGTGGTGGAACATAATCAAACAGCTGATGTCCTATCAGCCGTTTGGTTATGTTACCGCATTACCGCCCTGGTAATTTATTGATGCAATTTTTATTTTATTTGCTAACGGGTCTATCGTCGAAATAAAATCCCGTTACAAATTTGATTACGTACAGCAATTGAGCCTAAATAAATTTAAATTAACAATAAAACACAAGCTGTCTTCAAAGGGATACTATTCTATTAAAGACTATATGGCAGATAAAAATGCTTGGGATTAAGCTGCCGTTTCATACAGGCTATTCTAATATGAATGACTTGAAAACATAAATATTGTTAAGGTACATAACCTTAACTTATTGCATTGTATAGTTTCACAGACAAATGAAGATTGTATTTCTAGTACCAAACTAATGGACATATTTAAAAGAGCAAAGCCTGTGAGTTTCTTGCCAGTTCTTCTTACAGAGCGGTGGCTCGGAACTGGCACTTAGATTCACTTACACTTAATTATTTTTTGTTTTTAAATTGTTTTGTTGCATGTAAGTGAATCTAAGCTTCGTGATTTAGTGTAATATTATTTCGATTGTTTTTTTTTTTTTCATTTGTAATCATGACGTTTTCAAGTACTATGTATAATAGTTTATGAAATAAATAATTTTTTACTTTACTTTACTTTACTTTAATTAGGATAGTGGAAACGATCGCTATATATTATGTGCAAAGGAAGTCCGCAACAGTCCAGTAAATCCCAAACAATTTATATTTGCATTCAACGCGTTATTCTTGAGCACACATTAAAACATGACGCAATAGTTTATAGTTGTTGGTAGACAGACGCACACGCATTTGAATATAATAGATTTTGCAAAATAATTTAGTATATATAGGATCTTTTTGACATCTCGTAAATTTTGATAGAGATTTATTTATGCTGAGTTTTAACATTCGAAACTTTGACAGCATTCCAAAAATTGTCTGATGGCTTCATGCGTTTAGCACATTTAGCCAGTGTCGAGTTAGAGATATATTAATAAATATACAAATTATAGTAAATAAGAATGAGGAGTGCCGCCTAAGCCCTTTGAATCCTTAGAAAAGATGTGGGACTACGAGTATTATGAGATCTCATAAGGACTTTTTAAAAGAGAATTTGAAAAATGATGTTGCTTTATTTTGTTTCAACTACCAACACTTAACGGTTAATAATCCACCGTTATTACACATTAATGTTCAATATATCACAAATATGAATAAATAAACTGCAGGCATGACGCTTCATTTTCCTGCCAAGAAGTCGAGAATCTGTTTTGGCCCCAATTCGGAAAAAGACACATCGCTGCTGTATTTTATTTTCCAAAACTAGTGTAAATTCGGGTTTTTATTAGTAAATATAGTTGTTTTTTATATAAATAGCTTCTTCGGCGTGTTGATTCAAAAACTCTAGATATGTGTTCACAACTTTCCTGGGTAATGACTCGCCTATGACACACTTGACTTTGCCTGTGACTAAATGACGAAAAAGTTGCATTGATACAAATAACTAGATTTATTTCAATACTTAACACTGGCATAAACTATAAAATGGTAAGCCGTTATAAAACGACCCAGGTACCTACCTTTTTTTTGCGGGATGGAACGGAAGGGTGTGTCAGACTTTTATTGACTAAAAACCACTCATGTTGAGTCTTAGTACTTACCTAGTATTGTACTTTGTCAACAGCAAGTTACGTACTATGTGATCCGCTTGGCGCTGCTGGTGTCCTGGTTTTGGGCTGCTGTGCTGACCTGCGCTCCGGTCTTCGGCCTGGGCCTTTACTATGATGAGGAGAAAAACATTTGCACCCGATATCGGAATGCAGTCACCACTATTGACTTCGCGTACGGAATTTTCTATGTGGCTTTTGGTAAGTCATCGAAATTTATTATCTTTATAATTTCGGCGATAGGAAGTCTCCTGCTGAACATTGGTCTCTATATTTTATACTAGCAGTCGCCCGCGGCTCCGCCCGCGTGGATGTCGGTTACCGCTGCAAAATGCCTACCTAGAAAAACATGGTCAGCAAAATGATTCCCAAGTCAGTTCACAGACACCGACACTAACATCGACGACGACATCGCAGTCATTATCAGCAGGCTGCATAGATTGTCTATATGTGGATGTTAAAGTTGTTAATGATGAAAATATTTAAATGTAGTTAATTAATACTAAGTTTTCTCTCCTACCAGCAGTCCCGGATTGCAACCCGTTGTTTTGGGATAGATAACTAAAGCGATTATTGTAGAGCTTCTCTATAAACAACATTTGACGTTAAATTATTTTCAGGTAACAAAATAAACTGATAGTCGGAAGCCCCGACCCGTGATAGGGCACCGTGCAGCAAAAATCGTAATATTTTAATTTCGCCATAACCAGACGTCCAATTTTGATCTTTTCAAGACCAAATATTATCTATATAAACTGCACTTAGTGATGAAATAATTTATTTTGATAAAGATTAATAGCATAAGTAAAATAAATGCGTTTAAATGTAATCCAAAAAAATTTTTAAATAAAAAAATGGTTGTTGTGCCTCATTCGACATAGATAGGTATAGTGTGTAGCGGACTTTTTAGTAGATACTTATACGATCTACAATTAATTAGCACATTTTGTGGTTCTAACTTTTATAGTTTAGGCAGCGTACGCAAAGTGAGCAACTGTTCTGGTAGATTTTTTACACTTTGTGTCCGAAAAACCCAAATATCTTAAAAAAACCCTATGTTTTTCCAAATTTTAATTTAGCCTATGTTACTCAGTGATAATGTAGCTTTCTAATGAAAAAAGACTTATCAAAATTGGACCAGTAATTTTTGAGTTTATTCCATACATACAAAAATACAAATCTTTCCTCTTTATAATATTAGTGTAGACTATATAGGGAATATTTTTCTATATAAACCACCCTGGGTAGGCAGGTTGGTGATCGCAGTTTAAGTCATAACGCTATCGCTGAAGCCCTTTATCGACTCTTACAACTCCCCATGAGATGAAATGAGGTCAATTTCTAACTAGGTAGAGCATACGAGGGCGTTAATGATTTGAGAGAACAACAGAAGTGTGGATAAAAACTGATCAGAAGTTCTAGTAAAAAACCAGGGCAAAACTTGAATACATACTTTTGATTTTAGTTACAACTAAAGTTAAAAAGTTAAAAAAGGCTCACCTTATCTTTTGATATATTATATATGGGCTACTATATGGGTGTATAGTGATCCTACCAAGACCTAAGGAGCCTAAGCCAACCTAACCTGCAAGTGGTGCACCTGCCGATTAACGGACGAGGCTCTGGCGAACATAACAGTGCCCGGTAAGCGGCAATAGGCTCGCCACCTATTACGTGGGACTAACTACTTAATTGGCGAAGTGTGGGCGTATAATATGCCTCTGCCTACCTCTTCGGGGAAACAGGCGTGAATGTATGTATGTATGGGCTACTATAATGACCTGATGCTAAGGAGTCGAAGGTAAAATCAAAGTAGACTCTTACTTGTTCCTTTTTTTATAAAAACCTTAATAAGAAAAACTTAATTACAGAAATAAAAATGATAACTTCTGCAGTTCTCATAACAATTATCGGTTACTGTGTGGTAAAATCGGTCGAAATAATGAAATTAAGGGAAGGCCTCTGATTTTCAAAATGCAAAAATCAGCTTTCGGCAAAAATTATGATGGAAAACCGGAGCGACTATCAAATAAGAGTATATTGTTTAATTTTAGCATTTTACCATACCCATTCTTGTGTACAATATTAAATAATTTTGTATTGCTTCAAACAAAGGCTACCTTTTACAGGCACGTTGCTTTGCTTGGTACTGGTCTACTGCAACCTGGCCGTCATCCAAGCTCTATATTCCATCACGGCTCCAAGAGACAGAGGGCAGCCTGTGATGAGAAGAGTATCACGCAGCAGCTGCAAACAGCGCAGTCTTAATGCTGGAACCAAACCCAGTCTCAACCACAATGCGGCGACTGCAGAGGAAGTGGCTTTCAGCAGGCTCATGGCGACGTTATCGGTGCTGTTCATGATATGCTGGCTGCCACAGATGGTAAGTCATCACGCAGTGAATCGAAACATGATAGTTTTAAGACTGTGTGTATGCTCTGGTGTAGTGTAGGGTGTGTGTACAATGCTGCCACTGTAGGGAAAGTAGTCTTCAGTAAAATTATAAAGACACGGTCGGGGCTATTCATGATATGCTGGTTGTCACATATGGAAAGTTATCACGCAGTATATACAAGCAACTTTATCAAATAACTACACGCCGTGTCCAACTATGGTGTCTCTTTGCAAATCTCCTCGCACTAGGTGTCGTCGTCATAGGCTCTGATGTGACTTGCCATTTCAAATGTCTTCAATATACGGTCAAATAGCACACAGTTCAATTGTCGCGCTGTTCATGATATGCTGGCTGCCACAGATGGTAAGTTGTAACGCATTAAATCGAAACATGATAATTCTAAGGCTGTGTGTATGCTTTGGTGTAGTGTAGGGCGCACACACATGTGTAATGCTGCGATAGTAGAGGAAGAAGTCATTAGCAAAAAAAGAAAGCCGTTGTCGGTGCTGTTGATAATGTGCTGGCTGCCACATATGGATAGTTATCACGCAGTACATACCTCTGCCTACCGCTTCAGAGAAACAGGCGTGATTGTATGTATGTATGTTTGTATATACAAGCATTTTATCACCAACTACACGCCAGGGCGTGTAGTTGGTGATAAATTGGACAGGTCCAATTATGGTGACATTTAGCAAATTTCCTTAGACTAGGTGTCGTCGTCATGGGGTCTGATGTGACTTGCCATTTTAAATTTTGTCTTAAATATACGGTCAAATGACACACAATTCAATTGTCGCGCTGTAGGCATTGTAGTGCAGAGGAAGATTCATCAGCAGAATCATAAAGCCGTTGTCGGTGCTGTTGATGATGTTCTGACTGCCACAGACGATAAGTTTATCCGCAGTAAATACAAACCACATAGTGCACGGCAATGATGCGACTTGATTGGAAGTGGCTTACAGCAAACTCATAGCGAAGTTGGCGGTGCTGTTCATGATATGTTGGTTGCCACAGAATGTATTTATAGATCACATAGCAAATACACACAAAATAGTTTATCCCTGGATTCAAAACCCAGTATCCACCGCAATGCTGCGACAGTAGAGGAAGCAATATTCAGCAGACTGATGTAGACATCTCTTGAAACGTGCCACAGATGGTGAGTAATTAATCATGATGGTATCACGCGGCAGGTATAAGCAACGTAGATGTAACGATGGTGCTTTTGCACAGATGTAACCTTTTGCTGAATTTATGCATAGCTAGATACGCTGGGTGGCACAGATGGTACGTTCTGTTTTATATAATGTAACAGTTCTACAAACAACTTCCTAAAAGTATAAAATTTTTCAAATATGTTTAAATATGTTAGGAGCTCAAGGCAACCCAATCTCAGTACACTTGTCAAACACTACCAAAACATTTTTTGACATAATTTTGTTTGACTTTTACATATAATTCTAATCTTTTGATGTGTGCTTTAAAGCTTCAAATAAAAGCAATGATGATGAAGGATAACGAATTATCAATTATCGATCTTGAACCTTGTTCCTAAACTCATCTACAATTCAGCACGTTTTTCGCAGTAATTTGTATACAATTGTTTGTCTTCGCTTCTTCTAAATTACCGGCACATCTTCATTAGGAAAAACAGTCGTTCATTACTTCCTGTGTAGTCAATTAAAAAATCAAATAACTTTGTGGTTACCTTGAATTCACAGGGTAGATACTACAGATAGATAATATTTATTGATTGTCTTCATAATTTTTACTATTATTTAATTAGAATTCCGATAATATTTCTAGAAATGCAGATTATGTTCGGCTTTTACTCAATGTGTCATTTATTGCACATCAGAAATACTAACTTACAAGACATTTTACCATTTTATACTGTTTAAAGATTATATAGAAGATGCATAACACATGGCAAATATAGTTATCGAAATTAAAAGAAAAAATCATCCATTTTGGGACAGAAGTTTAGGCGTGTAAACGTATCAAAGAAACTAAGTTACCATATCATTTTAATGGATTGGAAGATCAATACCCTATACATTAAAGTAAATAAATTCGAATCACATAAAAGGAAGATCAGTAACGTCTATAAAAAGTGTCCTGAGCATTGATATTCAACAAATGCCTCTTAAATAGATAGACTCGTGCGGCACGACCTTGGTTTGCGATGTTAAAAACAATGAACGATGGAATTTAATCTCTGCATTCATTCTTTAGGGGTTTACAAATTTGTAAATATCTAAAAACAAATACAAATGATGTTGTATTGTTGTCTGTTTCCCTGCAGTCTAGTACTTCTTCCGCGTGACCTACCAGCTTGCTATGGTCTACTAATACATCTTCTTTCGCGGGAACTTTGCTATTTAATGGGTTTAACAGCAGCCTAAATTCTTTCTTATAACATCAGTTAAGTGCCTATAAAAATCTTTTTAGAATCAGGCAGAGTCAGCCCGGTTTTTTTTCATATCGTATTATTTTTTAAACATATAGTGAAAAGCTTTAATTTATTTTTTATGTATGTTTCAATATAAACACATAAGGTCTTATTACGAAACAAGATGTAAAATTAAACGAGTTTTAAACCAAAAAATGTCACTTTCATTTGATTAAATGAAGACAGTGACAGCTCTAGTTTTCTTCTTCTTCCATTTAAATAATGGCTTCGTGCGTCTAGCACATTTAGCCAGTGTCAAGTAAGTGATATATTAATTATTATATAATTTATAGCAAATGAGAATGAGTGGTGATCAAGATGATAAATCGAAGATGAAATACCCTCCCCTAAACCCCTTGAGTCCTCAGTAAAGATGTGGGACTATACTGAGATCTCACATGGACTCCTTGAGAGAAAATTTGAAAAGTGATGTTGCACTGTTTTGTTTGATTTACCAACACTCATGTATATTCACAAACACTTGACGGTTAATAATCCACCGTTATTACACATTAATGTTAGAAATATCACAAATTTTAGAAAATAAAACAAAACTGCAGACATGACACTTCACTTTCCCGCCAAGAAGTCTGCTCTAGTTTTGAACATAGTTTAATTTTAGATCTTGTTTTACAATCATGTAAATGTTGTTCATGCACTGTGAACTGTGTGTCATTCAGCCAGTGTAGTTTAGTCTATTAGTTCTGAAATAGACTCTGCACGTGCCAGTCGAAACAAAGATGGTTTCGGAAACAATGTGGAAATGAAATCGCTATCAAACATCTATCAACATTCCTCATCTGTCGGCTTGCGATGTGCAAACATTGTTCCGCGTTCAATAGTATCCATTATGGTGCTTGGTTTTGGCAGATAGGGTCGTCACGCGATAATCATTCGCACATACTTAATATCAGCCTATAAATAAATAGTTTTTTTTGTATACACAAAAAAGAAAATGAATAAAATACAGTTAATTTACAAACATTTTGTTCCTACAAAAAATTAGTTCTAATTAAATTACATTATACAAAGGCTTTGTTTGATAGGACCACGCATAATGTAACAGGATGAAATTCTGTTGGGTCAATCTTACCCATGAGTGTAAAATTTTGGGATTAACACTGTTTGTCATTTACATAAATAATCTTAGGAATAATCGGAAACGCGGAATACATGAAATTTAAAATTTTCGGGTTAAGAAACTTTTTCTTAATCAAAAGAGTAATTTTATGTGTCTCATTACCTTTGGCCTACGCGCACTTTACTCAACCGAAACAAAGTGGAAAACACTTAAAAAAAAAATAGACCAGTTAAAGGGTAATTTTTAGAAATGGGACATTATATCTCTTTCTTTATTAGGGTACGGACTACATTATACTTAGGGTTAATGATAGATATATACCCTGTTGGTACTTTATAATTAGTATAATTGCTGGAATAATCAGGTACACTGCTAGTAAAAAGGTCATAACAAAATATTAACTTGCTTCGACACATCAAATCTATCTAATTGTATTTATGTGAGTTGGAAAATTACTTAAAGCAGAAAATTATTTGTTTTAAAGATTAAATAGGTGCGTCTTATAATATTTTAATGACTTCCACACCTAGTAATACTATTTATGCTTAGCAAACATACATAAAAACGGTGCATGCCTATTTCCCGAAGGGGTAGGCAGAGGCATATTAATCGCCCACATTTCGCTAGTTATCATTTTGATCCCACGTGTAGCGAGCATATTACCCTGAAAATTTGTGATTGCCAGGGCCTCGTGAAAGCCGTGATGCGGCGGGTGCACTATTTGCAAATGAGGTTGGCTTGAGCTCCTAAGATCTTGTTAGAATCCCCATACATCCTTTTTTATAATAGAAAATTATGTTTTCGTTCGACTATAATACCATGTTAAGATCTACTGTTGCTGCTTTTGCGAAAAATTTCTTATGCTTTTCATGATAAGGTCCTCTTTCCCCAACTCCCTTTTATCTCATGTTCTCGGTTGACCTTCATTCCTTCCTTATCCGTGTTATACGGATGTGGAAAAAAATGCCAAATCATTCATTAAGACTTGATGTATTTTAATAATAATGTAATAAAGAATTGGAGGTCAGTATACCTGCACTCCGCTCATGGGGTCGTAGGTTCGATGCCCACCCAGGACAAATCTTTGTGTGCAAGTACATAGATATTTGTTTTGATCTGGGTGTTATCCTATATATTAAGTTATATATTAAGTATGTTTTTACGTAATGTTAAGTATGTAAAAATATTTATGTATTTTTATCCGTTATGTAGTATCCATAACACAAGTTCTCTTATTAGGAAATAAATAATTGGTGTAATTGTCAGAAAATATTTGTTTGTATTTATATAGATTTATGTGCCACTTAATTTTATGTATGCGTAATTAAAAGTAAACTCCAAATTCCTTCAAAGGGAATTCTTGGGTTTCTTCTAGAACCATTGTTGAAATTCTTCATCTACTTAGATTCCCGTATTACAGTTAGTGAAGTCCAAAGCTAAATTGACAAGGATAAGGCATTCTTTAAGTCCGTTACTTCATTTGTCTTTTGTCAATTTACTGCAAAACAAATATTACATAGTCAACATATAAAATATTAATAACATATTTAACTATTGCATTTGCATTTGTGAATTAAATTTGAGATTTTTATTATTTTTTTTTGTTCTCTCATAATGTTTATAATTGTTTATTCCCATTTCCAATTTATTTATTATGATTATTGTACGAATTAATTTTATCTTATTAATTTTTTTATTTTTTATTTTATGTTATATGAATTAAATTGAATTTTTATTACATACTTTTAGAAATTATTTATTATCTCTCAGGTAATAGTAATTAAATATTAAAGAACTATTAATTTATTGTTTTATGTTTTTAGTGTATTTGGTGATTAATTTAATTTGTTTAGAATGTATGTTTCAAACTTTATAGTATGCCAGTAAATAAGCATGAGCCTACATCTCCCAACAAACTGCTATGCAGTTTGGCAGAAGTTGTAAATAGTGAACACAAGTTTGTAGAAAAAGGAATAAACATTTATTATTATTGACGTGACAACGTCTTAAATTAGGTTGCGGCTGGGAGTCACTTATGAAAAAGTGTAACGCTCGGTAACGTTACGATGAGTCACCGAACGAGAGAGAGGCCCGGCGAATGCCTTGCGTCTCTCTCCCACTCAACTATGATCGGTCTGCCGCGCGCGCAGCACTAGTGTACAATGTTTTAGTAAACAAAATATATTTCTATAGTTAAAATTTGTGCAATTCTTATTTTCATTCAATTCCTTGTTCCTATTGTGCAATTTAATTATATTCATATCAATAAATATTCTACCGAGAAAAAGACGTTGTCACGTAAAATCTTCGCCCGTAAAAACGACTTTACAGGCAACCATTTTTTTTTATTATGGTCCCGTCACGTATGTGCCATCCCTAATAATCATCCACTCAGTGAGTCTATTGGTATTCAAGATATGTTACGGCAGCGGGCAAAATATATCTCATTGTTTGTCCAAAGTGCCGTGCGAATAAGGCTTACAATTTTATTTTCAATGCAAATACATCGTTTGTGACGCCTCAGGCCAAAAAATTTGGACAGATTGCTTTTAGCTACGTTCGTATATGAAAAGGTACTCACTCAATACGTGCTTTTATCCGTTTTATGGTACTTGTAGTAATGTAGAATCTCTAAATTTATCTATATACACATATTTCATATAAATCAGTTCAGCGGGCGCGAAATATAGTCAGGGTGGCTTTTGTTACAATATAAGTATTTTAAAAAGGTTCAATTAACAATTTTTTTTTATTTTTTATTTTTTATTTGGGACATTCAAAAAACATCAATCAAAATTCATTTATTCAAGTTTGGCTCAATAGAGCTCTTATGAATGTCATACTTATAAACTAACGCTCCCATTCACTGCGGGCGGGAGCTTGATCGTTAAAGAACGGGCAAGAAAATCGTCAGGGTTGGTTTTTTCTCCCGCCAGTTAAAATAAAAATATATTATATTAAAACATTTGTGTTCTGCACTCACAAGATTTGAAAGAAAAGAAAACCAAGCTCTTTTTACATCGGCAAAATTTTTTCTAGTAATGAACTTTACAAATACGGAAGTGATTCGATGCGTTAGATTTCCTATTTTCCAATAAAATTGCTTAGCTATACGTATATGCATAGTATGAGTGTGATCTTCGAAGCCACACACTGTGCGGATGTCTGATTGTGCCAGACTGTGTCAGACTGTGTCAGATTGTGCCAGACTGTGTCAGACTGTGTCAAACTGTGTCAGACTGTGCAGATTATCAGCACTCGGGCCAAGAAATTTAGTAAGACCATTCGGCTTTGAGATTCTCTACCTACCTCCACATGGATTTCCCAGCTCCTATTGGCACGGGTCCTTTAAGCAGGCCGTGAAATCAGATTTGTGAAAGCCGTTTTGAAGGGAGCGCGCAGTTAATACCGCAGTGTGGAGCGGTTTATTTTTTTTGGACAGCATCAGGCACGTTGTGGTTGCTATGACGACTCTTATAAAAAAAGTACACTCCAAAGGTACAAACCAACAACAACTAGCATCTAAAACAGCGAAGTGCTCTTAATACCAAACACTTACGGGCTTATTACAATACAAGATCTAAAGTTAAATCAGGTTTAAAACTAGTCTTGTCACTGTCTTCATGTTTACTATAATTAGATAGTATGTAGAGCAGTTATGAATAGAAGAAAATTGGCAATTTAACAAATTATCCTTTGAAGCATAACAAAGAACAGGTCTAGCTTTCCTCGCCAGTTCATATGTTGAGTAATTGATCAATCAAATAAATAACTTTTATTGATGTCACGCAGGGTGTTGTGCCACTTAAGTAATGATTAAGAAATAGTATATATGTAGTCGTTATGTACTTGTTATATATTCGTAATCTGACACCCATATAGCCCATTTGTTGTGGGATGAAAATTTTCTCAACTATTTCAAAGGGATTCATCATTTAAAGCAATGTTCGCATAGATTCTTTAACACGTTAACTGCCATACGAGTACATTTATAGTTTTTTTTTATACCTATTGCCACCATACAAAATGGTAGGTACGTGTGATGTACCTATTTTTTTTTCTATGAAACAATTTTTTCTGATTTTAGTAATGTTTTATTTCAAATGCCAAAGAATTTAGCCCCGCCCTCCAACTAATAAAATACTCGTAGTTGGCGGTGCCGCCCAGATCATGTACTACGAGTATACTCGTAGGTTGGCAGGCAATGTGTTAAATATAACGAGTCAAATAGTAAGAGCTAGCCATCTCTTTGCCCACATTTACACTAGACGAGTCATTCCCTTGACTGTCTTGATGTTCCAATGGTCCCCCGATTAGGGCAGAGGGCGTCCACAGTGACTCTCCATCTCGATCGGACTTGATCTTTGATCTCGGTTCAAGTTTTTCAGACACTCTTGCTTTATCTATCACTGTGTGTCGCTAGTTTTGTTTGAGACGACCACGTTTCCACTTTCCTCGTTGATTTCAATATATTATCTGTTCAGGTATATGATCGGGAATCCTTCGAACTTGTGGCCGATCCAGTTCCACTTATGGCACATGTTTTGCTGGTGGATTAGGTTTTCGTGACAATGTTCTAGTCGGTCCTCAGGATTTTATCGGGCCAGTGCCTTTAGATGTTATAATTATAATGTATTGAAATAGATTTGTTATATTGTTATAGACTTTAACGTGCTCAGGCTTTGTCTGACAAACCAAGATAAGAGGGGAAAGAAGTCAGATCATAGTTCGTTAATCACTGCGGGATTTGAAGCTGAATTTGTATTTTTGTTTTACAATTAAGTTAGATCAGGTTTTTGATTTATTAATTTGGTTAACGCGTTAGCTACAACCCTTTGTTAATAAATCTGAACCAGATTAGATGAGTTTGCAATTTATTCCATTGTTTAACGCGTAAATTTAATGTATTGTTTCAGGTAACATCAGCTCTCTACTTGGCACTAGGGTCACCTTCATGGGACAGGTTAGGGAACCTAGCGCGCCTGTCAGACATGCTCATGCTCCTCAACTACGTGCTCAATCCCATCATCTACGTACTTATGAGGCAAAGACGCACTATCTATCATACGATAGCGCACTGCTTCAAAGGGGTGAGTTGGAAATTATTTTGTCTGGCAACATTTTTTCATGTTAAATTGGTTAACTATGACAGATGCTGCTAAGAAAATGTCCACAATTACCAACAGAAAAAATTGTCGTGTTATGAGAAAAAAATATAACCTCAACCTGACTCAACTTTTGACTAGGACTTCTTGGCGGGAAAGTAAAGAGTCATGTCTGCAGTTTTGTTTTATTTTCTAAAATTAGTGATATTTTGAACACAAATGTGTAATAACGGTGGATTATTAACCGATAAGTAATAACGGTGGTTGACTTCTTGGCGGGAAAGTGAAGCGTCATGTCTGCAGTTTTGTTTTATTTTCTATAATTTGTGATATTTCTAAAATTAATGTGTAATAACGGTGGATTATTAACCGTTAAGTGTTTGTGAACTTAAATGAGTGTTGGCAAATGAAACAAAATAGTGAAACATAACTTTTCAAGTTCTCTCAAGAAGTCCATGTTAGATCTCAGTATAGTCCCACATCTTTACCGAGGACTCAAGAGGTTTAGGGGAGGACATCTCATTTAACCATTTATCATCTTTTAATAATAATTTTACTTGACACTGGCTAAATGTGCTAAACGCACGAAGCCGAACCAGAAGAAAATAAACTTTCGAGTTTATCACTTTGACTCAATAAAACTTGATGTAGTAAAAAATAATGACAATGAAATTAAGAGCGAAATTTTAAAAATAAAATTTATGAGAAGTAAAATTTTACTAAAAAAAACTGCCAAAGAGAAAATATATCATTAAACTTAGTAGAATTTTATTAGAATTATCTTCAGGATCATATTTATATTTTTTATGCTTTGCGCTAGAAAGTAAATAGATATTAAACATAAGTAGACAAAGCTTTTTATGTGTAAGGTGATCCATCAACTGCATGATACTCTCACTCTTAACTTATAATTTTGAAACTAAATATCCCTCATTCTTAGAGCTTCTTTTATAGTTTATTGATTTGAGTTTTGTACCAAAAGCTCGCAGCGTCCTAATTCTGGAACTCAGACATGAATATTTGTAAAAAAGTTATTATATGAAAAGAACAATTATTTTTGATCTTGCCAACTTTAAATAGTTTTTCAATTGCTTGGTAACTACTCAATAAAATATGAATTATTTCAAACCCCAACTTAAATAGGTTATGTATTTAACCTTTAATTATTTTAACATAAAAGTAAAAAAAAATAAAATAAAAGTTTGTCACCAGAATTATTCTGCAGTTAGACTCGTGATAGGTGTAGGGTAGTCGATTCCTTTTAAAGTTCGTACAAACGCCAAAGTTACCAGTTAGCAGTGTTTGACTGTACACAAAATACAAGCTTCTATCTAAGGAAGAAGATGCCTCGATTAAGAATAGCAAAATATTTTATTATGACCTTTTACTTATTTTTTATGTTAGCAGAGCTTAGATGCAGTATTATTTTTTGTGTTGTAACTTGGAAGTTGTAACGCTTCAGCTTATCGTTGTTGTCAACAGAGTCACAAAACCTCGACCGAGTCGATGACGCTGAAGAACTCGTGTTGCCCTCAGGAAACAATGGTGGTCGTCAGCGACAGTTCAGGGGCTGAGATGAAGCCTCTACGGTCTACTCATTCCCCACCACCGTACCAGAACACGCCTCTCGTCAAAATCGACGACTGACGAAGATAATTTCAGGGGACGAGTTTATTGAAAGTCGAGCTTACTTTTTATAAGTTCTAATCACATTCTACTTTCTTAGCAGAATATTGTTAATATACTACTTGAAAATGCATGAGGGACAAAGACAGTTGGATATAAGCAAGTGATGGATTAAAATTACTTGGAACAATTCCCGCGCTAGAAAGAAACGTTCTCTCGAGAGAAAGTTTCGTTTCAGCGTTGGTCGTGAAGACATCGTTGTTCTGAGGCTCCTATCTTACCTAAAGATGCCCTGTGTAAGGACGAAACACGTGTCGTGTTGAATAGTTTCTCGATTTTTAGGGAAATTATAGAAGCGCGGGAATTGTTACAAATATATTTTTAATCCATCACTTGCTTACAATGGATTTCCGCAAAGTAACGCCTGAATCAATAAATTACAGTTGGATGTAGTTACGCAAATGGATCCATCCCAAAAACAGCTTATCTCTTAGACTGTACAAAATATATCGTCGTTTAAGTTTTATTACCACGTACTTAGGTCATTTTCAGAATATTTTCAAGAGATACAAAAAGGAAGTCTGTCAGTCAGTGTTTGTCGTGCTGTTACTTTTTCAAAATTTAAAGGGTTCTGATTGGGCGAAACGACGCGTATTTCGATTCTCTAGCGAATGGCATCAAAATGTCAAAACCGCCAAGAAATTAGATACGTCGTGATAGAACTTAAGCGACGATATCCAAACAGCCAATAATACTTATGAAAAAATTTTTTTTAAATAAAAAACATGAATTTATGCATAACTCAGGATGGAGCAGTGGACCGGTAATCCAAAGGTCGTAGATTCGATTCTCACTCGGACCACTACTAACTTATTGATATTTTCTAGTTAAAAAAATCATGATTATTATATTATATCAGGTTGATGACATTAATGATACCAACAATTTAAAGGAATTGGAAGCAGCAGAAATCGTATGATTTTACAAAACTACGTTCAAGAAGGCTGTATTCATTCTACATAACTTCATTCAATTATAAATGGCAATAGTAATTAATTTCAGAGCTGTTTCACAATGTGTACTTGTGAGGTATTTTATTTTTATTAAATGTGACACGTCTGCAGTCCAGTAAAATAAAAGCGCTTCATACCGTGAAATAAGCACGATACAAAGCGCACCACTCATGACGGCCTGCTAAAATGCCATTTCACGCCCGCTTAAAAGATCTGGAATTATAGGAATGAGGATATTAGGTATAGGACAGTTTTATATGAAATATCTATAATTAAACGCTATTGGGAACTATTTTAGGCATTGTGAAACAGGCTCTAAACAAGAAAAATTACACATATTTCTTCAAACAAAGTACCAACAGAAGTACTATAAGAAATGTAAGAACCTTTGCTTAGTATCAATCGAATGGCAAGTTGACGAAAGCATTCCAGGCAATGTGTGACCGTGTTGCAGAATTTTGCTCCACATTAACACAAAACCAGATTTAAAGTGAAACCAGGTTTAAAACTAGTGCTGTCACTGTCTTCATTCTATCGAATAAAAGGGAAAGCACAAATTTTAAACCTGGTTTAACTTTAGACTGGTTTGTAATAACCTCTAAGTAACTTCTACGTGGAAGCGCCTTAACCCTTTACCAGACAGTGGCCAATATACGACCACCATAAATTGAACCGTGTGCTTCTGTGAACTTTAGGTGGAAAACCAATGAATATTTTCAACGTGCTCTGCCTGTTAAAGGGTTAATAGGTATACCACTACTACCATATGTCAGAACCACAGAATAGACATAAGTCATTAGAAGTCGCAAGAGGGCGGTACCCGCGCACCCTATACGAGTAAAACAGTCAAAACCTCAGAGCAAGTTTAGTACTTGCTATGAGGTCAAAACACTCGTATAATGACAGTTGACCGACTTGAGGCGGTTTGTCACTTCTCAGTGATAAAACGTCACAGCTTAACGTTAAATTGTCATGTAAGTTAATCCTTGACTTATCGTTATAAAGTTTGTATTTAATTAGATATAGATATATTGCACCTTTACGAGCAATATTCATTTGTGTGAGTGCGGCGACACTCTTTCTCGAATTAAACTCCGAAATTGCTACTTCTATTGACTTATCACTGTGGTCAGAACGAAAATAGCGAAGTTAGATACCTCTGTGATCCTGGTAAGCGTTTATTTTAAATGTAGGAATAATTAATGAATCTCAGCTTCTATGCAAAAATAATTTAAGTCGATAGTTTACTACAAAACTATAGTTACAAACCAAATGTTGTTAAGTATAAGTTTTAGTATTGTAAGATTGATTTCATATGAAAAGGAATATTTCTGTAACTTATTACAGTTACAGATATCGGATACCTACCTACCTAATTATATTGTATTTTATTTACAAGTTAGTTACGTAAGTTTTGTATTTTAGATAAAACTTATTAATGTGTCATTTTAATTAAAATAAAATGGATAATAACGTCGAAAAATGTAAATTCATAAATATTATTTTTTTGTTTTTATTTTAAATATTCGTAAATTGAAATATATTATATAATTACTATAGTTAAAAAGATTAAGACATTTGTATAGTTTAAGTAGTTACATAAGTAAACCAAAGTGTTACCGACAACTTGTACATATATCATTACTTACTTTGTATACTTCTTACCTAATGAAAAATAGGTTTAAGTCTAAAATAAAGTCTTCATACCATTTTCTTGGCTTTTTCATAAGTATTTTTTTCTTACTATAAATAAAAAAAGAACTTCATGTTTAAATACCTACGTTTGAGCTATTCCTGTGGATTACGCAGACGAAAATGGCCCACGGTAGTCCATAGCTACCTGACTACCGCTGAGAGACTTAGGCTGTGTCCCCAGTAGGCAAACTGTTAGCGGCCGACTGATTTTGCGGCGTACCAATTTTTACCGCCCTTCCATATACTTGAAATGGAGTGTCCACAGTCTGCTTGTTTTGCGCTCACTATACACAGTTTGCAGCGTAGGTCTCTCAGTCTTGCAACTCAGTCGACCGCTAACAGTTTGCCTACTGGGGACACGGCCGTAGCCCGGTGGCAAGCGCGGGTCTACCGTCGTCGTAGGCTCAATGTGTATGCCCAAAACTCTAAATGACATGTCACGTCACACTTTCAAAGTCTATTGAGATCGATAGGCTGATTATATCCAATGCTCTTAGAAATTAATACATAAAACAAAGCTATTTCGATGGCTGTGACCATAAACTTATTTGAAGGCTGAAGCTGCATCTGCCCATTTGGTGAGACCATTAGACTGCAATTCAAAGGGTCTCAGGTCGGGTTCAAACCTTGGTCAGGCAGCTATGGCTTTTCGAAGTTATGTGCGTAATTATCGTTCGCTCCATGCTTTAGAAAGCAAGTTACGTCGTTGGTCCTGGCTGTTTGAACCTCGTCTTTAATATCCAGACAGCTGACTGAACGATAGAATGATGCTTCCCTCTGCATTGCGAAGGTCAGGCAGCAGTATGTTTGTGTAATACGTGTAAACTGAAATTTAAGCCAAAGTCGGGTCACACCAATAAGCAGACCCTGGGACCTTAGCGTAAAACTAGGACACAACCGGGATAAAAGCTAAAGACAAAGACAAAGACTTTTATTTCACATGAAATATGGTACATAAGTGGTCTTAAAATTTTATACAGTCCGCATATTTCACCAGTAACTGGTACGCAAAAATATAATCAGAGGATTCTAATATAACAATCATAAATTTATTATTCAAAATACTCACTCAGTGAATAAAAACACTCATCAACAAGCCATTTTTTTCAATGAATTTTAAATTTGTTCAAGCTACGATGGTGTTGTAGTCTAAACCTAACTCGTTCATCATCATCATCAGCCTATACTAGTCCACTGCTGGACATAGGCCTCCCCCAAATCGCGCCATTTTCCCCTGTCTTCGGCTTGCCGCATCCAGCATCTGCCAGCGACCGCTCGCAAATCGTCACCCCACCTGGCGAGTGGACGTCCTACACTACGTTTGCCAAGTCGCGATCTCCACTCAAGAACTCGTTTACCCCATCGGTTGTCGGCCCTTCGACAGATATGGCCAGCCCACTGCCACTTCAGCTTGCTAATCCTGTATGCTATGTCGGTGACTTTGGTCCTCTGTCGGATAACATCATTTCTGATTTTATCTCTCAGAGAGACTCCGAGCATAGCACGCTCCATAGCTCGCTGAGCGACCTTGAACTGGCGAATCAGTCTTACTGTGAGTGTCCACGTTTCGGCACCGTAGGTCATAACAGGTAGGACGCACTGATTGAAAACTTTCGTTTTCAAACATTGTGGTATAGGTGACGAGAAGACTCGACGGAGTTTCCCAAACGCTGTCCAGCCAAGTTGGATCCTCCTTTTGGCTTCCTTCTCAAAGTTGTTTTTGCCTAATTGCAGAATCTGCCCGAGGTAGGTATATTCGGAAACAACTTCCAGTAGGTGGCCATTCACGACAATAGGTCTCGGAACAATGCGGGCATTGATCATGACTTTGGTTTTATCCAAATTCATGCCGAGACCTATCCGTCGCGAGGCTGATGCCAGGCTGTTCAGCATCTGTTGCAGCTCCTCCAACGTTGCAAGGATTCCAGAACCGACCAGATCTCAACAGAGTCAAAGGCCTTCTCATAGTCCACAAATGCCAGACACAGAGGCTGACTATACTCCTCGGTCTTCTGTATAATCTGCCTTACTGTGTGTATGTGGTCTATGGTGCCATATCCTCTGCGAAATCCGGCCTGTTCCGGTGGCTGAAACTCGTAGAGTCTTCTTGCTAGACGATTCGTTATAACTCTAGAGAACAGCTTATAGACATGGCTCAGGAGTGAGATGGGTCTATAATTCTTAAGAAGGGTTTTATCGCCCTTCTTAAAAAAGAGAACCACGACACTTCCGCTCCACGCCTTTGGAGTTCTCTCACAGTGAAGGACAGAGCTGAAGAGGTTCTGCAGCTCCAGAAGTATCGGAGCTCCTCCAGCCTTCAGAAGCTCTGAAGTAATTCCATCCTCACCAGGGGCTTTTCCATTTCTTAGTTGTCTCAGAGCCAGTACGATCTCGTCTTGGTCAATGTCTGGCAGTTCGTCGGTGTAGTGGCGTATCAGGGTGGCTCGAGAATCATGGTTTTCACGCTGAGGACAAAGAGCATGTGCGGCGTATAACCGGCCGTAGAAATCCTCAATCTCGGCAAAGACCTCCGACCTCGTCAAGGCGGTTCTATCCTCGTGCGTCGTCAGCTTCGTCAGATGGCTCCTTCCAAGCTGCTGAGTGAATACTTTGGACCCTCGGTTTCGCTCTATAGCCTCTTCAATGAGGCGAGTATTAAAGCTCCGAAGGTCTCGCCGTACCATCTTCGCAATGCGCTTGTTTAGGTCTGACCTTTCTGACGAAGTGAGCTGGGTAGTTTCCCGCCTTGCTGTCATCAGTCTTAGGGTCTCTTCCGAGAGTTTGGATTTCCTGCCTTTTTTGCTTTTGACAAAATTTGATGCCCTCGCCTCTCAGCGTTTCCACCAGATTGTGTAGGGTCTCGTCTACGTCCTCCGTGGGTTCCGATGCGGCAAATCTCTCTCCGAGTATCCTCTGGAACTCCTCGGATGATTCAGAGAGCCTCGAACAAGTCTGTGATCAGATCCGGTATTAAACCTGTTGATAACTGAGACATCTCTGAATATGTGCTTCTTATCCGTCATGATAAAGTCGATCTCATTTTTTGTCACAGCGTCAGGGCTTTGCCACGTCCACTTCCTTTGGAGCTTTTTCTTGAAGAACGAGTTCATCAGGAAAAGCCCCTCATTCTCCAGGAAGTTGACGAGCATTTGCCCCCTGTGATTCCGGCTTCCATAACCATGTGGTCCTACTCGTGATTCACCGCAATTTTGGACTCCCACTTTAGCGTTGAAGTCCCCCATAACAACGTTGAAGTGGGCCTTGCGGGTGTTGTGCAAGGCTTTGGATATGTCCTCATACATCTCCTCCACTTCATCATCCGAGTGTGCCGAGGTCGGTGCGTAAACCTGAATAACCTTCAAACTATATCGTTCGGATAGTTGTAGTATCAGGTACGCTACCCTGGTCGACACACTGGAGATTTCAAGAACGTTGTTAATGAGAGTCTTATTAACGAAAAACCCTACGCCACCCTGGGATGTTTTATCGCCTTCGCGGTAATACATAAGGTGGCCCGAGTCTAGAGTTACAGTGTCCTCGCCCTCTCTACGGACTTCACACAACCCTAGGACATGCCACCTTATTTTTTCCAGTTCCACTTCCAACTGCGCTAGATGTTCGTCAAGCCTTAGACTGCGTCCGTTAAACGTTGCCAGGGTCAGTTGGGATGGGCGGCCTACCATAGCCCGGAGATTCTTCGCACCCCTTGCCCTGCTGTCACTGTGACCGCCGCCTTGGCCAAGACCAGCAGGGCGACCGGGAACACGGGGCCATTTATTTTTTGTGCGTATCATTAGGAGGGAATGCCCATAATCGCCACGCTGGGCAGGCGGGTTGGCGATCACAGAAACACAGCTTCTCGCACCGTTGACACTGCTGCCTGTCAACGGCCAGGTAGCTTAACTGTGTCAGTTGAGCTGGGATATACCGCCTCCAGCCGGTATCAGGAAGAGGAATAAGGAGTGGTCAATAGTGGAGGGAGAGGGTATATGGATGCTTCTGTCATGGAAGGGATAGGGAAGTGTGACATTTGCAGCTCGTGTAGTCCGGGGTCGCGTACCCGAAGTGAATTTTGCCGGCTATCGGACAGATGCCCGGAGAATTCACCCACTGAAGAGAATTCACCCACTCGTTCGTCCAACCTCAACTGCAAGGGGTGCACCTGCCGATAAAGAGACGAGGATCTGCCAAACATAAAAGGTCCGGTTAACAGCAATAGGCTCGACATATATTACGTAGGGCAACATTATAATTGGCGAACCGAGGGCGTTTAATATGCCTCTGCCTACCCCTTCGGGGAAACAGGCGTAAATTTATGTAATATAATACTATAATAGTGTATTAGAAATAAGGTTCGTCATCATCCGAGCGTTATCCCAGTTGCCACGATACTGGCCCGGGGTCCGCTAAATTGGTTATGCATAAACTAGACGAAGTCAAATTAATTGAAAACGCTCGGAGAGTGCACTACGCTAAATATTTATATTGCCTAAAAACTACTCAAGAAGAAAGAAAAAACAAACCTTTGAATTGCATATTACGTTGTACAAATAATTTGGTGCAAGTTAGGAATAAGTAAATATACCATAAGTACTTATAAATCTTATTATAAGTGAACTTATTATTTTTATGAGAACAAATGTCTCTAAACCTATACCTAACTTGAAATTTCAAAGTGAAGTACATACTAGATTAAAAAAAAGCCTTTTTAGTAATATTTGTTGACCAATTATCTACATATTTCTGCATTAACATTTTCACATTTTATTAGTTGACTGTAAAAATACAATGTTAATAAAATACAATGTCAATAAAATACAATGTCAATAAAATACAATGTTAATAAAATACCGTTGAATAATACCCCAATATTAAGGTGCGTTTATCAAAGTTTTACCCTGGACCTGTGGCCGACTGTATGTCATTTCCTCCGCCGTCTCAACTTTATTGACTTCGTCATCTCAATACATAACCATGTAGCCAAGTAAATAGTGTTAGATAACATTGAGGTACATTACACCGAGCAATGGCCTAACGCAGTTCAATGCGCCGGATGTGTCAAATGAAGTCTTCGAAATGTGTTGTATGATACCTACGGCTCAACGTTTAAACTACTAGGACTTCTAAAATCGACTACCTACATAAAACCTTCTAAAATGAAAAGGCGATAATCCTATATTTACGACTCCGACAAAGCAACACCTATACCAGTGATGCGATAAAATGATCTCCCCCCTCAACTATAGGTGGTAGTAACACTTTGTTAGTCGGTACGAAAAAAAACTGTTACCGCGATTCAGAATTACTTAACTTAGTTTTATGTAGCAAAAATCAAATTTATCTACGATGGATACTGTCATCCTCATGACATTTACAATTAATGCTACCAATGGAATTTACTGAATTATATCACAAGAAGAAAAAGCGTTGGAGATAGCCGGCTATATTAGGTTGATCTCTACTTATGAAATTGATGTTTTTTTTTGAAAAAAGAAAAACTATTCTATTAAAATATTTTTATTCAATTAATCAAAGTTGTACCGTTATTATCTATGCACTTTTGCCATTTAACAGGGAGTTCATTGATGCCTTTGTTGAAAAATCTGCGGAAGCGAGAATCAACAAAATCCTTCAAGGCGTTTTCGACTCATTTTCATCTAATTTTTTTTTTCAACTAAATAATTATACAAATTATGAAAAAAGTGGTATACGGTAGGAGCTAGATGACGGAGACATTCCAATACTAGCTCCTCTAGTTTCCCCACCGTCGTTGACCTGCTGTAGGTAATCGTCTGACCAGATCATAGGAAGCTGTAGTGGATGCCACCAACGCTCGTCCATTATACACAAATCAATATCTTTTATTTGGATCAATTTTCGCTTGGGGCATGATTTGGCCGGTTCACCTGGGTTCAACCACTGTGATGAGCGTTTCCGATTATCGTATATGATCTATTTTTTATCGCAAGTGTTCATACGATTTAAAATCCCCTCGTTATTGTGACGGTTGAGTAACGTGACGCGGCATTCGATGCGTGTTTGTTGGTTTGCTTAGCTTAATTCATGTGATACCTATATTTCTAGTTTCTTCACTTTTTCAAAATGATCAAGATGGTTTTATCATGGCGTCAACACAAATGAATTATCACATTCAAAACACGAAATAAAATTCCTAGCGAAACGCTAAATTTTTATGATCAAAGTAGCCAGTTCGATAGAACGCCAATTAATTACTGTTGGAATATGAGAACGCACCCATATTTATTATGTTGTCAGTACCGATTTTGTTTGTATTATATTGGCAACACTTTTTTCACTGCTTCCCGCCCTTTGTCTTGTCATTCTTCTGTTCGTGTAAAGTTTTTCTATAATATACGTTTGGCATTTTTATCCAAGTTCAACAAGTTATTTTTCATTTATTTATCAACCCCGATATTAATCAACAATTACATATTCTTTCAGGGCGCCAGGCCTTGCATCAGACCAGCTGCCGTGAACCACTACTCCATCATCACTCTGAGTTACTTATACTTTGTTAAAGATGAGTAAGGTTTAAGAATTCACCAGATATTCATGCATTAAATTCGTGACGCCTAACGTCAGACAAGTAAACACCACTATTAAAATAAAGGAAGATGAGTTGACCCTTGTGGATACCACCAAATTTTGGGTATTATATTAGATTCTAAGTTGCAGTGGGGCCCACCTATTGGTGAATTGTCGAATAGACTCAGCTCTGCAGCATACGCGGTAAAGAAAATTGGCCAATTAACAGACGTTAAAACAGCTAGGCTTGTTTATCATAGCTATTTCTATAGTGTTATGTCGTATGGTATTCTTCTGTAGGGTTGTGCCGCAGATATTAAAACTATTTTTGTACTGCAGAAGAGGGCTATAAACGAGCAATTTATAATCTACCATGTAGACATGCACTAGGGGATAAATTTAAAGAAATTGGTATTTTGACAGTGGCGGGTCAGTTTGTTTATGCAAACCTAGTATATGTACATAAAAAAATATTGATAAATTTAGTAAGAAAAGCGATATACATAACAAGGAAAAAGCATAAACTAATTGTACCTGCCACTGGGCTCCAAAAAATTAACAACTCTTTTAAAGGTTAATGTGTGCGATTCTATTTTATCACAAACAATATACAGCAATTAAGCCTAAATAAATTTAAATTAACAATAAAACGCAAGCTGTCTTTAAAGTGATATCTATCAAAGACTATATGGCAAATAAAAATGCTTGAGATTAAACTGCTGTTTCATACAGGCTATTCTAATATGATTGCATATTGATACATTGCATTGTATAGCTTCACAGACAAATGAAGATTGTATAACTTACCAATTGATAAGTTAAAAAAACATAGACTGTGAGTTTCTTGCTAGTTCTTCTTAAAGAGCGGTGACTCGGAACTGGCTTCCCATTATTACAAATTACTCAATAGAACTGGCACTTAGATTCACTTACACTTTAATATTTTTTGTTTTTTTACATGGAAGTGAATCTTAGCTTCCTGATTTCAGTATAATTATATTTTGATTGTTTTTTTATATTTATAATAAATTTGACGTTTTCAAGTACTAATGTAATAGTTTATAGAATAAAAAGTTCTTGAAGTTTGAAGTTTGAATTCAATTGTAAACTCAAAACTCAATGTGTCTTTTTCGGCGCTGGCGCCAAAATTATGACAGTTTCAACAAACTGACAGACTTTTTGGCGGGAAAGTGAAGCGTCATGTCTGCAGTTTTGTTTTATTTTCTAAAATTTGTGATATTTCTAACATTAATGTGTAATAACGGTGGATTATTAACCGTTAAGTGTTTGTGAGTGTTGGTAAATCAAACAAAGCAGTGCAACATAACTTTCCAAATTATCTCAAGGAGACCGTGTGAGATCTCAGTATAGTCCCACATCTTGACTGAGGACTACAGGGGCTTAGGGGAGGGATCTCATTTACCATTTATCATCTTTTATCATCACTCTTTCTCATTTACTATGAATTATATATTCACTTACTTGACACTGGCTAGATTTGGTAGACGCACGAAGCCATTATTTAAAAGGAAAGAAAAGGAACAAACTGACAGCAAACACGATGTCTACCACAAACATTTTCATTGGGTTACGTTGGGCAAATGCTACCTTGCTAGGCGCCGTTCTGTGTTTTCTTGTACTCTAGATAGAAATACAATGTTGTACGTATTTTTCAAAAATTATTTATGTTAAATAGCAATTTATATCCCATTCGATTTGAGTTTGCTTATATTAATCATGTGCTATCAAAAAATGAAGGCTGTATAGGTAATTTTTAGTTTAAATATTGAGAAAAAAAACTAGCGTGTTCCTATTCAAGTGTGAGTAGTAGTATCCGCGATAAACTTGTTCAGGCGATAATATATCCAAATAGATTTGCGATTGCACATCTGAAACTTTAATAATGTTAATAGCCAGTGTAGAGAATGAAAACGCTTAAATTGTATCGTACGTCAAAATTGATAAGACAAGTGTTCGATCCGAATGTAGATGAAAATCTAAACTTTGTATTAGCTATCGGCTAATCATAATTCCCAATAAAAAGCCATAAGAATGCTGTAAAACGTTTGTGCTTTGTATCGGAGTTCAGTGAAATATAAGGTGTATTTATATTACAAGTCTATCACAAGAACATGTCGAAGTGGTGAGTCACAAACACAATAAATTTATAAGCAGCGAAACTTATGTATTTCTCGGCGGCTTCTAAATATTTATTGTAATGTTTGCTTTTGAGAAACATAAAGTTTTATTCCTTGTTCTCAAATCCTAGTTAAACATTGCTTTATTTAGGTATTTTAAGCACTATGTAATATTTTTACTACAGGCAATCGGAACGAAGTATACACGAAATGTTGAAAGATACTCCTCCAATCAGGGAATCGAGTGATTCTATCAATTCAGGCACTGAAGCAAAGTTCCCCACATCCAGGTCTATGCCTTTTCCACCAGCATATGGTAAGTTTTCTAATTTATAATAATAATCTAATTTGTCATTCATAAGTATTTTCTTGACTGTTTCGGGTCTAACTAAATCTCACTGATAGTTTAATCTTATTTTTGAGGACACTAACAATTATCCACTTTAATAAGACGGGCAACTTTTTCTATATAGAATTCGTTATTTATTGAAAACCATTAAGAGTTACTTAGAGTTTGCACAACAGTTCTAAATTTGATTCAAAATGTCATTTCATTTAATTTATTTATTTTAAGTTGCGAGGGAGAGAAAAATATTTTAAATAGATTTAGCTCTAATTAGTGACAGTTGTGCACAAATCCTTATGAAATCAATGTACTTTAAATGATTGTGTTTAATAACAATTAAATATTATAATAAATACCCTTTTGCTTTGGAGAATGTATTGTTAGAGGTAATCAATTCTTATTAGATATAATACAGCTTCTATTGGTGGAGTCAAAGTGTCAATTAATTGATGTAGGTTAGGTAAATCACAATTTACTATTCTGTTATGATTGTGACTCTAATTTAGAAAATAAAATAAAATATACTTTATTGTCTTTAAGATCAACAGGATCATTTAGGTTTTTAAAACAAAATAGTAAATTTAAAAATAAAAAAGTTGATGCCGCGGTCATTCCTGTATGTAAAAGAAAATTTATATATTTTTTTAACATTAATGAGAGAGATGCCTGCTTAATAAATTTTGGGTTTAAAGCGGTTGTGTGAACATCTAATATATTTATATTTTTCATAACATGGAAAATAAATTGCAATAGTACTTATTTATTATCATAATTCAATATTTTGTAATATCACATTATACCAATGAATAGGACTCTAATTGAGTCTACAATTTATAATTACTATTATTTTTGTGTATCTAGCTTATTAATAACACATATTGAGCCCTTACCGCCAGTTTGTCGTAAGCGACAATTGCTAACTTTTACAGATGATTCTTCTTCTTTAAAAATTTTTAGTTTATTACTCTTGTAGTATCCTGGAAATCATAGATCACATATAATATTAAGGTTGCCTGGAAGAAATCGCCGTAAGTAATAAGGCCGCCAATTGTATCGCTTTTCTTCCGCAATTGTTTTCTTATTTTACTTTTAATTTGGTGTATAATAAAGATGTTTCTGTCTAATATTATTTATTTGTAGCCTACTTATTGGAAATGAATATATCATTAAATGTTTGTTTAACTATTTGTTTGACCTCATTTTGCGTTTGCCAAAGGTCGTCCAACCCATTTCACAGTTTATCTCTCTTGTCTCACCCCAGCATTACTTTATAGAAATTACAGTTATTATCAGATCATCGATTTTGTAATTAATATAAAAAAAATTATTTATCTATTAGTAAGTATGGTTCAAGCTTTTAAGCCTCTAAACTAACTTAATTACCTAAATTAATTTAATTTTAATTGCAATTTTTATATGTTTCTCTAGATGGCTCTATACTAAAAAAGGCATCTAATAGCTGTGGATCCTGAACGAAACGTAGCACTACCTGAATAATTGATAATCATTGTAATAGTCGCCTCTGCTAATGTCTGTACATACCCACATTGTTTTTGGAGGCAATGAGAATTAAATTATTATTTAAATTATATGAAACTTCTGGAGGCAATGGTAATACTTTTTTGGAGGCACGGAAATAAGCCATCTGATATGAAGATAGATATCAGACCCCGAGTCCTTAGCGTGTAATTCTAGGACCCAACCAGAATAATTGTCATTCATCTATCTCCATATAAACTCTCAATTGGCTTTTCAGCTCCTCCAGATGTGTCTCAAAATGGCGGTGCCGGTTCTAGCACCCTGCTACGCTCCAGTTCATCCAAGCTAGAGTCCCTGCGCAGTTGGGGGGTGTCCACATACAAATGTACCAAGCAAATATTGTATGAGAGACTCGGAAAGAGTTCTAGGACTGTGGATACAGGTTTGTTAATGATGTAATAAATTCATATGTACATTTTTTATTTCAATCATGAATTTGAAGCAGTGCCCTTAGATTAAGAACTGTTTGTGTAATATTTAATATCAAATGACATAATGTTTTGGAAAGCATGTTAATTTGCTTTACAGTAGTGATCTCGGTGGTCATTTAAAGTAATTTGGAATTAAGCTAAAAGTGTGTGCCAAGATCGTAGCAAGAAGAAGGATGTGATCTCTGCCTACCCCTACGGGAAAGAAGCGTGACATTATGTATGTATTGTCACTAAATGTGCTAGTAGCTGAAGCCATGTTAGAGGGCCTATGGGCTTGGCCTCTACCAACCTGCACTGGTTCTGAATCGTGGATCATGATCTAAATCCCTTTCACCTTGTTTTGTTAGAAGAGGCCTTTTTTCAGTAGTGTTTGTTTAATCAGCTGATATCACTGTCTAGCGTTTCATAAGTGATTTAAACTTGAATGGTATAATTATTTATAAATGCTTACAATAAAATCTTCTTCTCAGCATATATGCGTCCACTGGTAAATAGCATATGTTTCTGCATGGAAACTCACAAAGTTCTTGTTGCGGCGTTCCTGCTCCAGGTCGACCCTGCCGTCTTTCTTATGTCGTCCGACCATCTTGCAAGTCGTTCCGTCTTCCTGTTCGGAGTACCCAAAGAAGGACCTATGTATGTCCAGCGGCATATATGTCCAGCCTATTGCCACTTCAGTTTCGTGACTCTTTCACCAATGTCGGTATAAGGTCACGTTGGCGTATAAAATCGTTTCGAAACATATCCCGCAGAGACTCGCAGCATAGCCCTCTCCAAAGGTCCGGGAGCTACTTTGAGCTTATGCAGCAACCCAATAGTAAGTGTCCATGTTTGGCAACTGTATGTCATGACCGGAAGGACACATTTGTCATAGACACATGTCTTTGGCGACTGTGAGATTTTAGAACTAAGCACGTCCTTTAGTTTCCTGTAACCTGTCTATCCAAGCTGTATACGCCTATCGATTTCCTTATAAAGAGGATCCTTCCCTAGACTGATCGTCTGACCAAGGTTCAATCTCCTCAAGGACCTCAATCGAAAAGGTTGACGCAGCGGTCGGGCCTACCCACTTTGTTTTCTCAAAGTTCATCTTTAAGTTTTCTTAAAGTTCATCTTGAAGCTTACACGTAATGAGGCTTGGCTGAGGTCGTTCAGATTTGCACAAGCTCATTGGCTAATTAGGCAAAGAGAACGATATCATCCGCAAAGTATACAATACAACAACATTTATTAAAATAAACAGCATTGGACATGAAGCAGCGATTTGTAATGACCCCACACTAGGCACTGCCTGTCCTATGGCGATCAATTGAACGTTTCCAAATCTTAAGCAGGTGCCAGCAGTAGTAACGATATCGATAATAATTAAAAAATCCAAAAGTTACTAAAATAATAATGTGCGTAAATAAGTATACACAAATTAGATCTAATTTATTTTAAAAAAAATTTAATGTACTTCGTATTCGTAAATTCTCTACTTTAAAACCTCCATGATGGAGTCTGTGAATTTATTGCTACACGTTAAAAGTAGTGAGCGAATCTTGACCCGCGCAACCCCTAGTGCAGATTTCTTAAAATCATCCAAAACTTCAGAATACGGTTGTAGATAAAGGAAAAAGTATGTTTTTATGTCATGTTTATATTTATTTTTTATGTATTTACAAAAAGAAAGTATTTATATGTGTTTATCCTATATGTAGTATCCATAACACAACTTCTCAATGATACATATCTTGGAACTAAGTAATTGGTGTAATCGTAATAAATAAATATTCTCTTACAATCACACCAATTATTTAGTTCCAAGATAAGTATCATTAAGTACTTGTACGGATACTAAAGAACGGATAAACATACATAAATACTGTTTTTTTGTAAATACATACTTAATATACATAGGAAAACACCAAGACCAGAACAAATTTTCATTGTAATAGAAATATGAAATATGTATGTGATTATAACAAAATAATATTTTTAAACAGAATTAGAAGCCCAAATCGAGATGCTTCGCGAGACTCAGCGCAAGTACAACGGCATCCTGCGCCTGAGCACTGCGCTGACGGGACAACTCGCCGCCGCGTCGCACACGCAACGCGCGCTCGGGGAGGCCTTCGCGGAACTGGCTCAGAAGTCGCCCGAGCTGCAGAACCAGTGAGGAAATTCTTTTATTCTTTCTTTATCTTTGTATATGTTAGCGGCCAAACCCGATTTTAGGACAAACTAGTATAGCCTAGTCCAAACTAATTTAGGTTGGCTGCATAAAATGTTTTTTAATGGTAAGAAAAAATATAACCTCAACCTGACCCAAAAATAGGTTTTTTTTTTTTCTTACCGTAAAAATCATTTTATTATAATATTTGCAGCCCACCTAAATTAGTTTGGACTAGGCCTTACTAGTTTGTCCTAAAATCGGGTTTGGCCGGTAACATATACACCTGTGTTCGACTTTAAGTGTCTGAATAGACTTCGACCGCTGTAAACATAATCGGTCCAAGTGGGGTTTCAATAGGCCGTTCGTATGAAAGTGGTTTCTTTTCTCAGACCATGCTCCAACTAACTAAAAGTCTGACTCTTTCGCTCAACACACAGCGGGAGACAACCAATTGGATAATATTCCACCTGAATTAAGTCTCTGGATGCGTCGCTTATGGTTTTGTGTTATAGTCAGAGATTCCGGATCAAAGGTACCACACCGCACATAATTCGAGGGTTCCGTGCTCAAACTCGATAAGTGACAACTACATAATTTCTGCCGTTTTTTCTTGTGATATTATCAGATAAGTCGATTTCAGAAAAGAAGACTGAAAACTGAGGACTTCATAATCCAATAAGTAAACCTTTTAAGTTTCATTTTTTTTAATTAACCGATGAATTCTTTTATGTACTGTTTTAAGCCCAAAAACGCAAATTTTGTCACTTATCGGGTTTGAGCACGGAACCCTCGATATTTACAATACGTTATAATAATATGGACATACCCGATTTAGATGGATGGATTTAGCCCGGTCAAATTTGCTCAAAAAACTGTGGAAAGCTTACAATAATTCGCATATTTTAATTCAAAAGGTTGGTACTAATTTAGGGAACATCGTTATATAAAATGTGTCAATTTTCCGTAAATAATACATGTAATCAAATCCAAAATTTTCAATTCTGATACCGGGGGGCAATTACTCCTAGGTTAGGAACATAGGGATTAGTTTTAATTACGATAAATTTTGTAATTAAGAAAGCCCTTCGCTCCAATTCGTAGCATACCCATCGACGACTGATATGGCGTAGTGGCGAGTATACCCGCACTCCGCTCCTGAGGTCGTGGAGTCGGTTCCCGCATGACAAATCTTTATGTACATAAATATGAATATTTGTCTGGTGTGGGTGTTTTCCCATGTATATTAAGTATGTATTTACAAAAAAAAAGAAAATATTTATGTATTATGTAGTATTATGATACTTATCTTGGAACTAAATAATTGGTGTGATAGTCAGAAAATATTTATTAAATTTATATTGTGCACAAAGATAGAAAAATGAGCACTATTAATGATCTTGAAAATATTTTGATTTCTAGATTCCTCTACAATGCTGACACCCAACGCTCGTTAACTAGAAACGGAGAGACGTTACTGGCTGCCCTACATTTCTTCAACAACTCTCTCAACACGCTCACCAACAAAACTATAGAGGACACGCTACTTACAATACGACAGTATGAGGCAGCAAGGTAGGTCCCGCGTTCTAAAAATAGAAGCCTTTTTAAAAACCATATAAATGCAGTTTCATCACCGTCACCTCAGCCCATATGTGAGATCTTTTAAAATTGAGCCTTTTTAATACGATTCTTATTTGTACGTAAAAAATATGAAAAAAATTACGTACATCATCTAATACATGAGAACGTGTAGATAAAAATAAAAAAAACCAGTTTACTTTGACAATATTATATATATATATATAAAGTTGCGTTTCGTCTTTTTTCTTCGGCCATTACTTACTTTTATTTATAGTAAATATAAAAATATTCTACTCTTTAATCAAGTCCATAGTAATTAGTCGCAGAGCTTTCATTACAAATTTTCTATTTCAATTTATTTCTAATATTTTACAGTTTTCAGTATGATGTTGTTTGTCTTTTTGTTTATTATTATTCGTAACGCATATTTAGTTATTATTTTTTTATCCTTATAATTTAAGTTTTGGGAATATTTTGTAAATAATGTGTAAGATATACGTTCCGCACTGCATCCAAAATGGCCCAGCTTAAACCCAGCGCTAGAACACTGGACTAGCATATGCTGAGTTGGGTCATTTTGGTGCATCATATAAACATTTATAAATTGTTTTTAGTTTTAATTTTTAATTGTATGGTGCACCAATAAATATTTTTATTATTATTATTACTTCTAAAATATTTATCGCAAGTATTGTTTTAAGACTTCAAGTTATTTGTAGATTAGATACCGGAGATACGGTTTCTTTGTTTTTGCCAATATCTTTATTTAATATTTTTGTATGGGGATCCTGCTAACATCTTAGGAGCCCAGGCCAACCTCAGCTGCAAGTGGTGCACCTGCCGAACAACAGACGAGGCTCTGGCGAACATAAAAGTTCCCGGTAAACGGCAATAGGCTCGCCACCTATTACTTGTGACCAACAATATAATGGGCGAAATGCGGGCGTGTAATGTGCCTCTGCCTACCCCTTAGGGGAAACAGGCAGGTTTTAAGCGCTTTGCTTATTTCACGGTATGTTTTTTTTGGACTGCATCGATTGCTTGCCATCAGGCAGGATGTACTCATTATGACGTGTCACATTAAAGAAAAAAAAGGCGTGATTGTGTGTATGTATGTCATATTTTTTATATGCAATCGATGCACGAAATCCTTCTGAATTGTCAAAGTCAGCGACAAACAGTTTCTGTTGTGTCTGGGAACGCTGGCGTTCAACGTGGTAAGTAAATTTTTGTAACTGGCGGAACAAAAAAACCAATCTTGACTAGTTTCTTGCCCGATTCTTCTACGAAATACGTCTGTCGATCGTTCGTTTAAGTCAAGTACTTTCGAATACTGTCTGTGAAGTCTGTCGATCGTTCGTTTCGGTCAAGTACTTTCAATCCGACCGAACTATATTTGATGTAAGTGGCGTCGTAAACCTTATTCCGAACGCTAAGCTTCTGCCTGCAGTATATAGCAGCGTCAGTTGCCGTTGATAAGAGCTTTATTGAGCGAAACGAAATAAATGATTATGCAGTTGACTTCTGATGGATAAGTAACATTATATACAAAATCTCCAGGGTGGAGTACGACGCATACAGAAGTGAGTTAGAAGCAAGTGGGGGAAACCCCCCGGAATTGTTGCTGGGCAACATCGAGCGACATCGGCGACATTACGAGCGACTCCGAGACGACTCCGCCGTCAAACTGCAACTGCTACACGAGAATAGAGTAAGTGTTATTAAAAAATATCTTAACAACGATGTCTTTGACTCTCGTTTTAGCGTTGGTCGTAAAGACATCGTTGTTCTGAGGCTCCTATCTTACCTGAAGATGCCCTGTGTAAGGGCGAAACACGTGTCGTGTTGAATAGTTTCTCGATTTTTCGGGAAATTATAGTAGCGCGGGAATTGTTACAAAGATATTTTTAATCCATCACTTGCTTACAATGGATTTCCGCAAAGTAACGCCTGAATCAATAAATTATCTTTGGACATATTTTTTGCGTCGGTAACAAAATGCATTTACGCTCTGCTCTCCGGCCAAAGGGGGACTGAAAGATGATGTGGGACTCTCCTTAAAATCTTCTGACGACGCCCGCCGCTTATTGAGAAAGAGGCGGGGGGCGAAAACCTGGATTCAGGTGTCTGACACCCTATGTTCTTTTTTGAGCCCAAGCAGCGCCATGAGGGTCTTCGGCGGCGGGGCCAGTGGGTGCTTGTTGCTTAACCATAGACCCTCTGAAACACGTGTAATAGGTCGCCCACACACGCTATGGTCGCACAAGGAGGTAGAAGGCGCGTATCCACTGCAACTCCCTGAGGAAGTCTTCCTAGTGCCCTTTGCCCCTTTCTGCCAACAAGCGGCAGGCGTCGTTGGACGATGATTAGTGGGTATTATTGCTGGTGGTCGCGTCTGCTGGTGGTGAACCCCTTTCGGTCCCTCTTTGGCCGGAAGGCAGTGCTATAATGAAATTTGTTACCTACGTAAATAAAAATGCTCTAGAACATAACGGGCTCAAAAAATAATGTGGATGGTTTTTAGTCAGTAAAAGTCTGACGCACCCCTCCTCCCCGCCCACACCGGGATTTAATGATACATTGATACATTCATACATTTAATGATTTTCCATTCTATAATTTCCCATAGTAGATGAAATTATGACCCATTCTGTGGGACGCTATTATGATAATTACAAATTCATTCAACTTGCCCAAAGAGGAAATGTTGCCAGCGTACTTGGCACCGAACCCAGTGATTGATTTATTGTAAGTTTAGGTAGCTTAGTGTGTAGGGATCCTACCATCACCTTTGGAGCCCAAGCCAACCTCACCTGCAATTGGTGCACCTGCCAATTAACAGACGAGGCAAACATAGAAGTGCCCGGTAAGCGGCAATAAGCTCGCCACCTATTACGTGGGACCAACAATTGGCGTAGTGTGGGCGTATAACATGCCTCTGCCTACCCCTTCCTACAGGCATGATTTTATGTATGTATGTAGGTAGTTTATAAGTTGTTTAGCTGTTTCTTTGTTTGTTTTGTTTACTAAATGTGTTATGTTTTCATATTAAGTTACAAAAAGTTGTTATACTGATATTACGATCTTGAAGAAGGTGTTCATGTGAGAAGCTTCAAACTGTCATACAATTTATGACAGATTGAAGCTTCAATGATAGCTAGCGCAATATATGTATAAAAAAACACAAATATGTTTTCGTTTTGCAGGTAAAAGTGATGAACAAACAGCTGCTTTTGTTCCATAACGCAGTATCGGCGTACTTCAGCGGTAACAATGTGGCTTTAGAAGCAGCCGTCAGACACTTTAACATCCACACGCCTGCCGTTCCAACACCCACCCCCGTCGCGATACCACCCACCACCAGAACTGCGTAGACCTCTCGTTAGTATAAAATTGCTTAGTGTTCAGAGTTCTAGATATAATGACCGTGTCAACATCCACCAGAACTGTATAGAACTCTCATTTGTATTCAATCGCTTAGTGCTCAGAGATCTAGATATATTGGCCCACTAGAACTATATAGACCTCACATTTGTAAACAATCGCTTAGTGTTCAGAGTTCTAGTTGCATTGGTCTGTTACAAATGGGGAAATAGATTGTACATGTAAAAGTTGCAACACCACCCATCACTGACCTCTGAATATTATGCAAATGCTTAGTGTTTGAAGTTCTTGCTGCTGTAGTCAGTTTAGTTCCAATCCAAGTTATTATCCACCACTTATCTATGACCTCTAATTGTATACAAGCTCTTAATACGCGAAGTTCTACATATATTGGCTAGTCAAACATCCACCCCACCAAAACTGCGTAGACCTCTACTTTCTAAACCGTTGCTTAGTGCTCAAAGTTCTAGCTGCATTGGTCTTTAAGATATGGGGGAGTATGCATATATTTGTAAACATTGCAACACCATCCACCACTGACCTCTGATTAGTATGCAAATACTTAGTGCGCAAAGTTCTTGCTGCAATGGTCATCGTATAGTTATCTAAGTTATTATCCACTATTTATCAGTAATCTCTTATTTATAAACAACCGTAGTAATACTTGAAGTTCAAAATACATTGGTCGTCGTAGGTATAACAGAATGTCAGTATATAAAAATATTTGTATCATAAATATTATGAATTCGTAAACCACACTTATAAGGACATTAAACAATATACTCTAATTGCATACTTACATACTATAAGAGCTGCGTAGACCCCTTACGTGTATGGTGCTTTGAGTTCAAGTCTTGTTGGTTTCTGTGGAATTTAAATTAGTATACGCACTCTAAAATCAAATATGAAAAAAGCCCCTTACAGGCCTAAAAATATGCTAAAAGTTTTCAAAATTACTTATAAATTATCTCATTACTTATACTGCAGACATTTTCATAATAATTCAAAAAAAAAAATTTTTTTTAATTAATTTATTATTGGCTTTAAACGTGTATTAAGGTACGTAGTAATAATACTTTATGTTCTTTTTTATATAAAGAGTTATATTTTGTTGAGTTCTAAATGTACAGTCCGCAGCGCATAAGTTGAACAATTACCTTGAATTCGCAGTAACTAATTTTAGGGTCTTAATCGAAGTGGGACATGGGGGGGTGGCTAGTAACTATAGCAACGCAGCGACGCATCTCTTGCGCGCAAGCGTTTAGTCATAATCTGTGCCTTTGTGTAAAAAAATAACTCTTTATATAAAAAAGAAAAATTAAATATTACCTTACTAATATTGAAATAATATACGCTCTTACCTTTACATTCAAATTCCTACATTCCAATGAAAAATAATTGTAATATAAATGAAACCGTCAGTATGATGCTTCATTTTGTGTGTACTTACTATGGGCGGCTTGTATTGTATTTATATTATATTTGATTGCTTAAAAATGACAGAAAGATCTTTCTGTCATCTTTAAGCAAATTACTGAAAGGCAATAACATTTTAAATTAAATTAAAAGCTATTTTGCAAGCTGGCCTTAGTCATACTAACAAAGTTATGGTAAAACTGTTGTAACTGAAAATGTATGATTTAAATATTTTTTATCCCTTACTAAGTTCAACCCTCTTTTTATTTACATGTGATATGTCTTCTGGGATTATTACACTCCTCTTAGTACCCAGCTGTTAATATTATACATTGGCAATCGATTTCCAAATATAAACGAATACTAATCCATGTCTTATCAATTTGTTACATTTAACGTTTATCAGAATTTAAATTAAGAACTAAGTATTTAATTCATATACTTCCTTTTTAAAGGTCGATGCTAAAAGATAGAAACTCTTTTTCTAGTTAATTAACGGATGTTTTGTTGTGATTTGTCGAGTTGATATTAAGTGACAATATGTGGTAGGAATATATTTTTATAGGCGTATAAATATATTCCTAGTAACCCATCAAAGACTTCTTGTTTGTGATAAAATTAATGTATTATGTTTTCTTAATTAGGAATATAGTGTGCCGTATAATATCTACCTACTAGTCTTGCGTTATGAGACTTCTAAGACTCAGCGCTGACTAAGCAGGTTTGGGCTTCTGTTGAAAGTTTTATTTATTTTGTCATTTAAATTACCGGAATAAAATAAATATAATACTTACTTATAAATAATATAATAATTTAATAAAGGTTAAAACAATATTGATGCTTGTTAAATATAAGTATTTATCAGTAATATAATAAGATCTAGGGGCCCTAATAATCATGGCTAGCATACCCAATGCTGCCAGTAAAAAAAAAAGGGTTATATGCGCTAGTTTTGTTTGTGTGACCTATCCTGCACTAATTTGTAAGTTAAATAATTAAGAAATATTATTTTTCTCAGTATTACTATTCCTATTTAATATGACTAGTCCAAAAAAAATTGTTTGTACTTAGTTTCTAAGTTAAATACTTTTGTTTATATTAAGTATTTTTTATTAACTCCAATATAATTTTATGTAAAACAATATTCTATATTAACGTTTAATAAAATATAATCAATTATACAAAAATAGCTATAATTTGAATGCTGTTTGCTAATTTAAATATACAAATTTGTTTTGACATATTTATTAAAAGACATAATGTATTATTATTATGAAATAATAATTTAAATTTAAAGTGCTATTGAACTGGCTTGAGCATAGATGAAAAATAATTCAATGCTGTTCTTATCTAGATCGCAAAATAGTCAAAATATGTACTTGTATGTGTATGATAATATTGTACAGTACTTATAGTTCTAATTTCAATGTATAGAGAAATAAAAGAACAACGGGACAATATTGTGTATAAAGTTTGTACAATTGAATATATTTGTATTAGAGACCAGATTTGTTGTCAATTGAAGTGATCGACATAGCAAGACGTATTCTGATGAGGCAGTGGGCTCGGCACTTAGTTTAAAGAACTGGCGATAGATGGGGCCTTAAGGTTCTCCAATGGCGGCCGCGAACCTGCAAACTTAGTAGATGATGTACCGATAATCTGGTCAAAGAGGCGTGAAGCCAGTAGATGTAGGCTGTGTTAAGCAACTCTTGTAGTCCTGGGTTTTAAAAGGGATTTTGCATGCTTAAAGGAACATCGATCCATTAGTTAGGTACAGTAGATAGGTCAGGTTTGAGTTACGTACGTGAGATCAAACCAATGTTAATTAAATGTTTAAAACACAAGCAGAATTACTAATATTAATTAGAAGATCTTCTTTTGTGATGTCCCAAAAATCGTCTTTTTTGAGTTAAGTCACTATTCCATTAAGCATGCGATTTATAAAAGCCGTCATGAGTGGGCTTGTTACACGGTACGGAGCATTTCTACTTTTCTGGACTGCATCGAATACTTTCCATCAGGCAAGATACACTATAACGAGTCACATTAAGCCTGTAAGCGCCAAGTGACCGCAAACAATAGATTTTCTATTGTTTCTGGGATCACTGGTGTTCGACATGTTCAAATTCAGCTGGTAATCGATTATTAGGCAAAATGGATTTCGAATTGATTCTGTCGTACCGCCGAACATATGGAACTCAATAAAGATGGCGTTCTTCATTTAGACACAAATTTTGAAGTATTGACAAGATATTTGACCGTCTCTATTTGTGTTTTTATTTTTATTGTATTACAAATATTTATATTCACGTAAAAATGTGTCATTTATTTACACACACAGATTGACACAGATTGAAAGTCATAATAATCTATGGCTTTTGGCACAATCCCCGATACCGATTGATGAACCTCAGAAAATTGAGATCTAGACGAAATAGCTGAAATTTATCGAATTAGGCGATATGGCCCCTGATCAGTCGGTGAAGAAATCAATCAAAAAATAATTTCATACTTATAAGCTGATATTGTCTCTAATCGAATGCACTCAGTTGTAGAGAATGTGATCTTAACTTAACTAGTCAAAATGTTTATTTTTGAAAGTGATTCTTTTAAATTTTGTAAACTTACAATGATAATTTCATACAAGTTATCATTTAACGTGCTTTGGTCATTTACTCAAGTTATTTATTATGGTTTTGTAGTTTTAAATACTTACCGTTATTCTACTTGATAATACAACAATTATAGAAAATAAAGTATTTATTAAGATGTCCTGAAGCCAATTGCAGATTTAAAAATATCATAAATTAAAATAGTAGCAAATTGGGAAATATAATCGATAGATTTTTCTAGGTTGTTTTATAATTATGCCAATGTTAAGTAGTACATAATATCCATTGTTACATCAATAATAACGATGAGCTAGCCTCCTTAAATGTTCTCCCCCCCCCATACCTAAGTACCCATCTCCACTAGGCCACTACCACTTCACACATATACACTTAATCAGATTGCAATAAATATATGGTACTATACGCCGTTTATTTAATATACATAGGACATACAATCACCCCTGTTTCCCTAAGGGTAGGCAAAGGCATGTTATACGCCCAAATTTCGCTTATTTTGCTGGTCCTAATGAAAAGGTGACGAGTCTGTTACTTACCTGAAACTTTTATAATAATATTCTTGTACATCTGGCGTACGGGAAACATTCATCAACATAGTTTATACTGTGTCAAATCATGAGTAGATGACCAAAACAACATTAGGACAATGTGACTTAAGTTTATTTTTTAATGTACTAATAGTATATACTTTTACATGTTTTAGGTAAGTAAACAGTGTGTTTAATATATTTTTAAGAGTGTAATATAGATCACTTGTATTTCATGTTATTGTTTTATTTATTATATGCCCTTTAAATAATCAATGGAAATTCGGGTAGTGTAATATTTGAATGTGTAAAACAAAAATTTTTTTAAAATTTATTGGGACAATATATTTCGAAGGTGGTTTTTAAGTAAAGAGATCTCTTAGGGAAACGTTACAAATGGTAAAAGGTTGCTACTCCGTCACCACCTACATGGACACTACTAATAATAATAAATATTTCTCACTCTCTTATTTAGTGCCAAGATAAGTATCATTAAGAACTTGTTATGGATACTATAACGAATAAACATACATAAATACTTTTTTTTGTACATACATACATATTTAATATACATACTAAGTCCCATACAATATTTTGCCTGAAAAAAATTGCTGTATGAGATAAGGCCGTCAATTGTATCACTTTTCTTTTGCAATCGTTTTCTTATGTTATTTTCAATCAATCATTTCATATTGTACTGTACTGTAGAATTTGCATATTATGAAAATTTCAATAAAGAGATTTAGAAAAACTACATTTTGAAAATGTATTTATTTGTTAAACACAATATCACAGATCAATATAATACACAGTCAAGTCTAGCTTGTGAAATAATGTCATATTTTATAATATGGCACATCATATTATTCTTCTCCCAGCTTCTTCAGGACTCGAAGTTCATTCTGCAGCAATCATATTGCTGGATTCAGTATTTATTGTTTATTGTCTCCAAAAAACAATGTTATGCCTTGACTGTTTCCTTGTCACCGTCTCCTTTCTGTACCTCTTCTGCTTCAGCTTGAATCTTATCCTGTGGGGTTTGAATTTAACTTAATACATACATACATAATGTCACGCTTCTTTCCCGTAGGGGTAGGCAGAGATCACATCCTTCCACTTGCTACGATCTTGGCACACACTTTTAGCTTCATTCACACTCATTAACCTCCTCATACACACCCGTCGGTTTAGGGTACTTTTGACCTGCCCTAACTTAATATTTAAGTAAAAATAAAATAAGATTGAACCATATTTTCTTTTAAATATGCACATAATTATTATTATTATTTATATTATATTTTAATCATATCTTTTTTCAAAGTAAGATGGTTGCAATCCGCAGAGCGCTAGCAAATTAAAAACACACAAATGGTTGTTTTGTTGTTGTAGGAGAGTTGCTATTATTTCTTGACAATGAAGTTATTTTGTTGTTGATATATTTATAGTAACTAAACCTTCTAATTAGCCCAATATTCTAATCATTCTGTATATTTGCTTAACTTGTTGAACACTATCAGTCCAGAACAGAATAGAAAATCTATTAAGTGTTGGCCATTTCGTGTTTGAAGACTTAATAGGAAACCTGTTTAAGTTTATCAGGTTAAATAATAATTTTAGTTAGCTTACCAGTTCATAGATAACTTTTACAACAAGTGAGCAGCTTGGGCATGTTGCTACCTCTTCTCCTGCCAATAACTCTTCCTGTAATTGAAAAATACTAACATTAAAAAATTTTGTATCAAAATAATTATTAGTAGCCATCTAAAAGATTACCATTGCATAGAATATACATTTTTGGCATCCTAATATTTAAATAGGTTTTTGGGCCTAGGTAATTTTAATACTTACTATAATATTTTTTATTTTACTAACCTTACTGATCTGAAACCTATCTCCACATGGACATGGGTAATAATACATTTCCTCATCTTCATCATATTCGAAGTCTTCAATTTCGACTTCATCATGAAATATAGTCATTTTAATCAAGTATTACTGCTTCCTTTTCTTATAAGCTCTGTCCTGTCATAGCATTTCTATGCCAGCCAAATGTATCTTAGTTTCACAATAAATAATATTGTAGCAAGTGTGGAAGTGACTGACAGACTGAAACAAAGAGTAGGGCAGAGACGGGTCACTGACTGAGATTGATGAGTGAATGATGAGAACAGAATTTCGCTCCGTACTTATGATTTTAATCCATAGATAGATAGATAGATAAAACGTTTATTTCCTTTTAATAATACAAGTTATATAAAAACATATCCCACAAAACCGTTTGACTGGTTTGTCTGTGGGTCACAGTCTGTTTTATACTATTTTATACTATAAACTAATTAACTAATTTTATATATAAATAACTTATATATAGTTTTGTATCAGATCAGAAGATGTTATAATTTGCAGAACTCTTACACATCGAATACAAAATAACAAAAAGGTCCTCTGTCACGTTCCTGTGCTGCTATATTAATTATAATCAAGTCCTCTTTTTTTTTTGTCGTCCAACATACTTATTTTCCACTGACAGTCGTCCAGAGAACTCTTAATTGATTATTGATTGATTTTTATTTACTCTGGGTGGACACCTAACGTTTTGAAACCATTGTAATTTTTTTTACATTACGCAGATAATGTGCTTATAAAACCACTCTATTCTATACCAAAACCCTGTGCTCGTATGTATCTTAAAAACTATATGGCTTTATGTAAATTGTGCCCTCAAAGATTGTAATTTAAAGTCTTGATAAATGATATTCTCAGTTTATATTTACTGGAAACTTAAAATTTTACGTCACATTGTTTTATCTGTGGCAAGTTATGTCAAATTACGTTGGGACAACGTCATCCAGTCAGACTATTTATCATTCATTCATTCGCGAATCGTGACTTCATTTTCATTTTGTGGTGTACGATGGTCGTGGTGCTCTTCCTGTTTGATTAGATATTATTCGTATAAAGTGCGTTAATTAGTGCCGGTGTTTGTTTAATTTAAATAAAGTAGAAGAGTTTACGGCCTTAAACATGTTTAGCTGGCTCAAGAAGGAAGGCGAAAAAACAGAAAGTATCGAAAATGTCGTGGAAGGTCTCAAAAGGATTTACAAAACGAAACTTTTACCGCTGGAGCAGCATTATCAGTTTCATGACTTTCATTCGCCTCAACTCGAGGACCCTGATTTCGATGCTAAGCCTATGATACTGCTCGTGGGACAGTACTCGACTGGTAAAACTACATTCATCAAATATCTACTCGAACGTGACTTTCCGGGCATTCGTATCGGTCCGGAGCCAACAACAGATAGATTTATAGCAGTAATGTTCGATGAAAAAGAGGGCGTAATACCAGGCAACGCTCTCGTAGTCGACCCAAAGAAGCAGTTTAGGCCACTTAGCAAATTCGGCAATGCATTCCTTAACAGATTCCAGTGTTCTACAGTTAACTCTCCAGTTCTCCGCGGCATATCGATTGTGGATACTCCTGGAATATTGTCTGGAGAGAAGCAGCGAGTAGATAGAGGATATGACTTCACTGGTGTATTAGAGTGGTTTGCAGAGCGTGTAGACCGGATAATCTTGCTATTTGACGCCCACAAACTTGATATATCAGATGAATTTAGACGTAGTATTGAAGCACTCAGAGGTCATGATGATAAAATACGTATTGTGTTAAACAAAGCTGATATGATTGACCACCAACAGCTCATGCGTGTGTATGGTGCTCTGATGTGGTCTCTTGGTAAAGTGTTACAAACACCGGAAGTAGCTAGGGTATACATTGGATCATTTTGGGACCAGCCTCTGAGGTATGATGTGAATAGAAGACTTTTCGAAGATGAAGAGCAGGATCTCTTTAAAGACATGCAATCACTGCCAAGGAATGCGGCATTGCGAAAATTGAACGACCTAATCAAAAGGGCACGACTGGCTAAAGTACATGCATACATTTTGAGTGAATTGAGAAAGGAAATGCCTTCTATGTTTGGTAAAGAGGGTAAGAAGAAGGAATTAATTAAGAACCTCGGACAAGTGTACGATAGAATTCAAAGGGAAATGCAGATATCTCCAGGTGACTTCCCTGATATAAAGAAGATGCAGGAGAACCTAGCAAATCACGATTTTTCAAAGTTCCATCCAATCAAGCCCAAACTCCTAGAAGTGGTGGACCATATGTTAGCTACAGACATAGCTAGACTTATGGACATCATCCCTCAAGAAGATATAAATGTTGTGTCTGAACCGATGATCAAAGGTAAGTTTTCAATCAGTAATTACCTTTTATGTCTTTGTTATTTTATGTTCATTAGGCATATTGTCAGCCTAACCAAACTGCTTATGTTCTTTTGAGCAAACTTTATAGGAGAAAGTTAAATCTGTTTATTTTGATAGTTAAAGCATTAATTAAATATAGGTGTTATTCCATTTCGTTCATAACTAATTAAATATTAATTTATGGGACTTAAGAAAGAAGAAAAAAAATTGTGTGTTTTGGAGTTACACAGTTTGAAAATTAGACTGACAATCTGTTGTAGATCTAATAAAATGTTCTTTTATTTTTCTATAGTTCGGGTATTAAATAGTATACCTATATCAATAGATAAAATAACTTTAGTTAGACTTATAAACATATTTTTAAAATTGTCTTCTAGTTTACTTAAACAGATAATACATTCTGTATCACTTTACATTTATGCAACATTGACTTATTTTGATTTATTTTAAAAGTTTATCCTTTACCCAATTAAGACAATAATGTGTACTGAGCTTATATAATTATGTAGAAAAACCAAAAGGCTGGTCTATATTTTCTCACAAATATTTTTATTCCAAGTAGTTACACAGTTGTAATTTATAGCTCAACTACGAATATTTTAAAGGTTGTAAAACTAAGTGATTTAAAGTGCTAAAAAATTACACTTTTCATATATCATTTATCACTTGCTTTAACTAGGCTGTATTATATTACAGCATGAACTATAAAGTAATACCTAAGACAACCAAAGCCTGCTATCACTAAATTGACCTGAATAAGCAATCTTATCTACCAGTGATAAGCCATTTCTAAAACATGAATTACACCATCCCATAAAATTATATTATAACATAGCTTCTCTTTGATCTGGAACCATGAACTTCATATCTTTGACTCATAAATCGGTACTCAGTAATTAGAGCGTTAATTAGGTACTGGAGTTTAATAGATTGACCCTAACTAGTGCCATTGGATATACAGATAGCAACACATATAATAAAAAAATAATCTTACGTATTCTTTTGATTCCTAATGGTACCTTTGTTATGTGATACGAACACAACCTTAGATCTTTATATACAACATGACGCAAATAAAGAACTACAAACACTGTGCACAGCTCAGATAGTGCCTTCTGCACTGGTATTCTAGTAAGCACAGTGTGGCGTGGTTACACTCAGTAAGTTAAACAATACAATTCATTTTTGCTGACTAGTTGATTTGAGTGAAATAGTATTTTTTTTATATGTCGACCCTGGACCAAAAAGTGTCAGTGGGTAAATATGTTGCCAGGGTCTTGTTAATTAATACAACTCTAAGTAAGGCCCTTGAGGAGCAGTTTCCATATATTAGTCAAGTATACCTAACTACATACCCATAGCTATTGCGTTTTCAACATTATTTTCCTCTAATGAATAAACAATTTCCTTAAAGGTCTTGTTACAGTATAAATTTCCTACACACGCTTTGATCGCGCTATAATCTAGACTAATATTAATTAACTTTAATTTTTAAAGGTAGTATTGTGCTTGTGTTATCTTTTTTGAAGCTGTCAAAATGTCTGCTCCCATCTCCCTTTGTTTTGGGACTTCCACCATAATTTCTCGTTTTCATTAAACTGATAACCGGACACATTATGGTGATTCTTGTCACTTATCGGGGTGATAAGCTGTCATATCTCACACATAGGCGTCCTTCAGCGCTAATTATCGTGCAATACTGCATTGTGACGATATTTATTATAAGGTCGTGAGATGCGCGCGACTATTATTATTTATTTATTTATGTGACGCGACCTAAATTGCGGTTCCGCGCAAATATGTAATTTTTTCGTGGTATCTAAACGTATGTAAGAATATATCTGATACATTGGTGTCCTTCATTGGTCATTATTGTGCAATACTGTGCTATGTGATATGAAGGTAATGTAAGATTTTTAGGCACGAGGGATAACGCGAATTGCAGATCAGCAAAAGCTGAGACATTCCAAAAATACATACCGCCTCACTGCTGCAGCGTGAACGTAGCTAAATATCTAGCTAGCACATTGGCGTCCTTCATAGGTAATTATCGTGCAATACTGTACGATGTGACGATATTGTAATGTAAGGTCGTCAGACGCGCGCGACTTGCAGACTGGCGAAAGTGGAGACATTGCAAAAAACTACACGTTCTGATTACCGCAGCGTGAACGTGGCCAAAAAGATAAATCAACGTTAATTTATAAAATTAAGTGTTTCTTCAAAGTTTTGATCTAGTTCAGTTTGCTCACGTTTTTTCGTTTAACTTAAAAAAACTTTCATTTAAATTGTGAATTTTAACCTCAGGTAAAATAAATATCATGGTCTAAGGTGTTCACTGGTAATATAGTTTCGGAAGTTGAATTGCTTCAGTTTTCTATATTCTTGTTTGACTGCTCTTGCTCAAGTGATTTGTATGCAATTCGTGATAAGAGCTTGCAGGAAGTTAACTTCTACAAACTGACTTGCAGACAGAGGAATTGCAGTCAGTGGAAATAATTGTCAATTGACTTCTGCAAGAAATTGTGGAAGTTACTTGCCAGTGAACACTTTGTATAACTCCTGAACCGATTTTTTGTATATTAAGGTGATATAATTCTCGAGCTACTAGTAAATTTTTAGAATATAACAATTGAAGTGCCTGTCTGATATGATAACACACATTACAGTTTTAACACCTTTAAAAATAGGTTTATCTAATGATAATAAACAATTAACATCCAAGAAAAAGACGACGTGTTACACCCTTATCGCTTTAATTCGGTTTCCATACAGGACAAATGTTTGTGTGCTTGTGATATAATTTTACAATAAAAAGTCCCAGCAGTCAATGTAAAAACTCAGTTTCGGGCTATGAAGAGCCGAGAGAAATATCCACGCACACATTCATTTATATATTATATGTGTGGTTAACTAAGACATGACCAACTAAGCGTACCTACTCAATGATTTTCCTTCATATTCCTATCTGTATCAATGTTGACGGTAAGATTTTCGTTGTCCGTTTATTTAGGCTCTGTTAAGATGGCATGAAGTCATCATTGGGCTAACACAGTTTAATTGCCGCCATTACTGATATAGCTCGAGGTATCATCAAAAAATTACGTAGTATATATAACACTGCTTAAAGTCAGAATTTTAAATACAATTAGAATTTGCATTTTGAACTTGGTGTCATAATTGCAGCGTTCGTAAATTCTTCAAGGGATCGTGAATCACGCAGAACTTTGGTTGAAATATGAGATATTTACAGTGGTTAACTTTGTACATATTTAAATAAAAAACATTTCAACCGTATAACTTCCCACTTTTGAGCTCAGGCATCCCCCACAAACCAAGGTGAAGGGGATTTAGGTCAGACTACGCCATCCGGGAGGGCAGAGGCAGGTGTGACGTTAAAATTGTTCAAGGCTGAACGCAAAGTTAGCCACGGCGCAATCCTGCCATAACTATTTCTTCCTATAGAGGCTATGACAATAGGATTCTTCTGCAGAAGCGAAGACCTCTCCTACGACTAAGATTAAAGACAGCCACCATAATATTCGCTCGTAAGAAGCGCTCGTAGCTCTGCGGTGCTCGGTGGTCGGAAACGATCGCCGAAGTACAGCTGAGTTTACAGAGGTCAGTCCTTGGATGGGTGACCGTTTGTGTGGCATTTGATATCGAGCGCTTCCGTGCTTCGGAAGGCACGTTAAGCCGTTGGTCCCGGTTATCACTAAATGTGGTAGTCGTTAAGCTATGTTAGAGGCCTAATGGGCGGCTTGAAAAATTCTAACAGCAGGACGCCACACACCTGCCTCCGCCAATCCGCACTGGGTCAGCGTGGTGGAGTATGACCCAATACCCTCACACCTTGATATGTGAGAGGAGGCTCGTGCTCAGTAGTGGGACGTTAATGAGCTGTGATGATGGTGATGATGACCATAATATTTAAGTACCGCTCGTTTAGCCCACAAGACGTAGATGACATAATCGCAGTACAAAAATATGACATAACTTTACTAACCGTAACAAAACGAAGAATGAACGATAATGATCTAACTCCAATCTAGGTCATTATAAATAGTTAGCAACAGTAACTGCAAAGTAATTATCGAAAAGAAGAGTTTCAAATAATACAGGTACAGTTATAATGCTTAAATTATATATTGGAGTAAATGTCAAGTCATTTAAAGGCGTAAAATCTTCTTTTTTTAAACAAACTTCTTCCTCTTTCAAAATTATAAAATTTACGAACGTCTTACGTACTGCAATTTCCTTTAATACTTGCAAACGATTTCATAAACGTTTTATGTCCCCTGAACTAGATAGAATTCATTGATATTGATAGATTGATCATTGATATTTTTGTGAAGCTCCTTTTTGTTACATTCATTTACGATTTGTAAAAAGCTCGTCGAACGAAAGTCTTGGCAAAAATTTAACCGAAATTAGTAGACATGCGAAAAAATTCGGTCACGGAAGAAGAGATTTGCTCATTGGATGCTTAAGTTCACCCCAGGTTTATTTTATGTTGGCAATATATTGACAACAGCGTTATACCAAAAATAAAGTTTATTTCCAACACAATAAGATTTTTGACAAAATCATTAATTTCAGATATGATCCGTAAGAAAACCAACGCGCATAGTCCTCTGAGCAATAGCATCCTAAATTCCCACTTCTCGAGACCTTACTTTATGGGTAAGATACACTTTGTAGACTTGCTTAAAGGTATGCGGTATACTCGTTGTGTCGTTATTATTTCATGTAGCTTCTTTGTTATTATTCAATATAGCTAATTGTTTATTTAAATCACTTTCCTAGCTTCCGTTTTCTACCTACCTTTTGGGATTAGAATTTGTTGTGAAGTTATTTGGCCCGAGAATTCTGCCAGTATTTTTTGGAAAACTGACATACTAAATTAATTGTAGATTTACTACGTTTTTTAAATTTGGGGAGCTTAGAAAACTGGCAGTATTTTCCCGTATAGATAGCTACGGTGATGTGGTATTGCTATGTAATATAAATGTTTAATATAAATTATTATTTCTATAATTTTTATGAAGACTAACACTCCTTTGAGTGTACTTCTACTTAACCCTATTATATTATCTCTTCTATTAAAGTGTCTAGATGTTTCCATCAATCAAAACGTTAGGAAACAAATTGATGACATAAATTTATAGTTTGCAGTAGGTACATAAAAAAAATTCCTCAGACAATACCAGATGCCCATTGTAATTAATTGTATAACCTTCTCGTAAGATGTTATGGCATGTTTATTATTTTCCTTGTTATTTCCTTCGGGCACTACGTAAATATATTATAGTTATTACATGTTGGGTTAATAATTTACAAATTTACGTTTGTTCATCACCATGTTTTTATGTCCGTAAAATTAAATGTTGTATATTAATCGGAATCAATGATTATCTACACTCCTGATTTTTTATGATTATACATTGGCTCTATTTCAGCCTATATATTAGGTATTGTATAGTATTAAGGATCTGATATGTTATAAGTAACCCACCTTACTTAATCCACCGAGTTCATACCTCGGTGATATGTTCGTACTAGTACTACAACGATAAACGCATCAGTAATACAAACCTCTTAAAGTAACCACGAAGGATTATTCATTCATTTATTGCCTGGTCGTTAATTATTTATTTGTAGTTCCGTATTCAGTAAGGGCCATCGTTAACTCACATGAACTTATGAAAAAGAGGACCCAAAAACGGCATTTTCGACGGGATCATTTAGATTCGTCAAATTTTACGAACAAAATGGAAATTCGATATTTTTTGTCAACATTAATGAAAGTGTGCCTTTCGGAATAACGTTGCGCTCGATGTCTTTGGACTATGAGCGCTTCGTATTAGTCACAAAGATCATAATAGAAAATAGCTTAATATACATTAATTAAGTAGGTTACATTAGAATCATTCCTCGTTGCCGTCTTCTTATATCTGGTTATAACTTTTATCAATTTAACATGCCATGAAATAAGCACTCAAAATTGTATTCTGCGATAACTATGTTTGCACACACTACATGCGTTACGTGCGAGCCTATCCACTGATATGGATAATAATAATGTCATCAGACGGCCGCACCTGTATAGGCCGACCTTGCCTATTGTTAATACAATTCACAACAAAGTCCACGGCTTCTCCTGTCTGGATTTCGCTTGTCGGCCTATTCATTCATTCGGATTTAGCAATTTGGTCAAATCGTATGTTTATGGTTTTTTATGTATATACTTTATGTAGCTTGATTTATAAATATGTTTGAATACACATATGCCGGGATATGCCTAGGATGAGAAATGGTCAGTCAAATTTTTGGTTCAGGTTATGTTTATCTTGTTTGACTTTACATAAATTATGTGATATATTTAAAAAAAAACAGCAATCACTAAACTAATACACTTATTTATTGGGAGTCATTTCGGTAGTCATTTCAGTATCGCAATGACAATAAAAGTAGCGACACTCAAGTTAAGTACGATTGTGGCGCCCGTTATTATCAGAACAAAAATTTCCAGCAATTATTACACCTATATTTCTTAGTCATTGCTGCATAGAAACGTAACGTCACCGTATGTAGGGACGTAAATAGTTCGGCACTAAGTAACACTTAATGTGTCCATGAATCATTTGTCGATACATTTCCAAGATTTTGATTAAGTCGCAAAGAGGATATGATGTTTGAACCAATGATATCATCAAAGTCCAAATAGCTTATTGCAGTATACAATTTCATTTGGATTTGCTTATTGTGTTGAAGTCCTTAAAATATTTCTTATTTCCAATTAATTATTATTGTCCATCCGTACCGTATCCGCGTAGTGGAATTCATATCTCACTACTTGGTTTCTACAAATATTTTTAATAACAATTAATTCTTAATGCAGCGTTGGGTCTTCGTAGTGCATAAATCTTCTGACATTTGTTTGTGATAAAATGCCTGTAGTGAGAGGTGAACAGGCTAAGCTGATGGATATTTCTCAATTCTTTGAACGCCAAATGACAGACAAACAATTATATCTGTGACCGATGGCGTTCAACGTATCAAAAGTAATAATGGTGTGATTCTTTCATAAGTGTGCGCTAGTAATCTTCTACAAAGTCTTATATTTTAATTTCTACAATACTGACTGTTAATTGACCTAAACTCAGTTCTGTTTACTTGTTATGATTGAAAGTGCTAGTATTACTCGTGATATAACGAATCTAGCATATCGGCGAGATGTAAACTTGCTGTCGAATAGTTCTAATTTATACTATATACTAACATAGTATAGTAATCCGACTCTTAAGGCTAAGAAAGCCTTGTGTCGCTATAGTATAGATATATATCAAAATTATTCTTGACTTACCTCATCAAGACATTAATTTGTTTAATGTGTATTGACCGTTGCATTGGGAGGTCGGGAACTTGGGTATGATTCAGAGGCTCATTTAATAAGCTCATACCTCTCCCTCGCAATATCCTCGCCTTTGTATTTTACTCGACCATTTGCAGTCTCAATGTTTATTTTTAGTGCCTCCTGGGGGGCTTGGAAAAAATAACTTTTTTCAAACGTCTACGAAATTCGAATACATAGACTTGACATAAGCCTTCGATAAATTAGCACTTCATTTAGCGACGGCGTATGTCAAGTCCTACATTTTATACCCATTGAACTTCGTCTTCGTTTAGTAAAATCTTATGGGACTTTTATTTGATAAGATGAAGACAGTGACAACCCCTGTTTTAATTGAACGGTGAACTTGGACTTAGAGGCCAAGAACTGTAGACATGATTGGCCCATTTGAAAGAAAGAAAAAGAATTTATTCTGTGACAACGTCAAAAGAAAACATACATTATATAATATTTAAGTAATTATTTAAAATGTGTCACAGAAAAGGTATCGACTCAGCATAAGGCTGCCTGTCCACTGAAGCGGAGCGAGGATGCGGAGCGGAGAAACGGACAAATATTAACCAATAAGATTTCATCAAATCTTCGCTCCTCTCCTGTCCGCGATTCCTATTGGATAATATTTGTCCGTTTCTCCACTCCGCATCCTCGCTCCGCTTCAGTGGACAGGCAGCCTAAAGCCGAGGTGTCAAGAAAACGCCTCGACGCTGGTCTTCCGTAGATACAGTTTGTGAGAGCACTGCAAACCATTAGTCGAATATCTTCGCATCTGTAGCTTACTCGATCATTTGCATTCTTAATGTTTATTGTTTTGCGTCTTCTGGGGGCTTAGGCAAGGTATCATCTTACTAATGAGGAACTTCGTGTACCATGTCAAATGTTACATAATTCTTCAACGTCAATACGGTTTTTCCACTTAGAGGTCGAGAACTGTTTATCCAATATATTCGAGTCTGTAGTTTACGAGGTCGATTGCATTCTTAATATATAGTGCCTACTTTCCTGTGGACTTAAACAAAGTAACATGTGACATACGAAGAACTTGTTGCACATGCTCGTAGAGGAACTCTAAACATGATTCAGAGGGTCGTTCAATAAACTCAATCTCCTTAATATCCTAGCTATTGTATTTTACTCGCATCGTGTGAGGGAAGGTTTAGACAAAGTACCGTGTTACTAACGAGTAACTTCGTGTACATGGCCAATGTTACACAATTCTTAACGTCAATACGACTTTTGCACTTAGAGGTCAGGAACTGTAGTCATGATCATGATTCATAGGCCCATTGAATAAACTCAATCCTAGGTCCAATATTCTCGCCTCTGTACTTTACTCGATCGTTTGCATTTGCAATGTCTAGTGCCTCCCTGATATTGCGTGTTTTATGAGTCAGACGCGCGGGACCCACTTTCTATTAGTTAGTAAAACTGACATGTACCTACTTTACTTTTTACAATTTCTGTTTGGGAGTAAGCATATGAGTCAACTTTTACGTGCCCAATTTGAGGAAAGCTGGATATATAAATGTTTATTTTTTATTTTATTCATATTACATTATATAATTTTAAAGGTAACAATGAGGTCATCGCTCATCATACCGTGATATACCTAGTTCTGCCGCGAATCTGGTATGATGCGGTGCCAAAAAAAAATAAAAATCAATTAATAGTGTAGAGGTTCATTAGGAAATTTTTCTTTTACAATAAGAAACAAGGCGTCTTTTATGTAAAAAAAGCTGCTCATACATATATAACAGTACCATTTAAATAAAATCCTGATTCATTATATTTCAAGCAGCAATACGCTTAATGTCATTAATAGCCCATGTTTTTCTACTGCTGAACAAAGGCCTCCCCTTTAGACTTCCAACGTTACTGGAGGCGGCCTGTAAATCTTCTCTATAAGAATTTTTATGCCTTAAATACCGTGTGAAAGCTAATTAATACAACAGGATTAGTTTATTTCTTTCATACATATCGCATGCTTAAAGGAACATCGACCCATTAATAGATAGGTCAGGTTTGAGTTACGTACTTATACAGTCTTTCTATTTCTTACTCAGATCGAATCAAACGTTCAAAACACAAGCAGAATTACTAATTAATAAATCAGTATCAATTTAATGCGCTTACAAGTAGGACAAGTATTCTTTGGAAGATCTTCTTTTGTGATGGCCCAAAAATCTTCGTCTGTCGTCTTTTTGAGTTAAGTCACTATTCCATCAAGTATGCGATATGTCCCGGCAGTCTTCTGTCACATCACAATGTTAAAAATGTTGACAAATGTTTCATAAAACATACCTATTGTAAATAATAAAAAAATAATTGTACCTAATACACTCAACAGTCACACCATAAGCATCACGGAAACTAACAATTTCTATGTAATACAATATTTCAGTGTCATTCATTATAATATTTATAATTCAAAACACTGTAATTGCTTTGTAGCAAAAAATAAACATTTACGTTCGCGATAAATGCGCATTGAGAAATATGAAGGCAGGCTTGCAAGGGAGGTTGGCTAGGATTCTTTGAGATACATTCATACATACCATCATGCCTGGTCTCTTGAAGGGATAAGCAGAGGCATATTAAAGGTCTAAATGATGCTAATGATAGTCGAGCCTATTGCCGCTTACGCTTTTATTTCCAGAGTCTCGTCCGTTGATCGGCAGGTGTACTTGCAAGGGAGGTTGGCTGGGACTCCTATGATTTTGGTAGCGTATCTTGCGAGTCTTTTCTTTATTTATGGCATGAGCTTTCTATTTGTTCTGGAATAGGTCTACAACATCACAAAAATATACGTCTCAGTTCAAATCGTTTGCAATTGATATGAACGGTTCAAATGTTATGGGATTATGTAAAAATCCATAGTATGTTTTTAGCGCCAATTGTTTTTATGATCATCAACAACAGCCCAAGGAAGTTCACAGCTAAAAATAAGCCTCTCCCATAAGCCTCCAATAAGCTTCCAATGTAACTGATTGTAAGCGGCCTGGATCCAATATGATTCCGCTCGCCTTATTATCATATCAACCTCATAAAGTCCACTGCTGAACAATAGCTTCCAATAGTTTGCATTCTATTGCCCATAATCACCATGCTGATCAGTCGGATTTGGTGATCGCAGTTCTAGCCAGTACGCAGGATGATGCTGCTGTCTATAATTCGGTAGGAATTTTCTTTATCGACTTTCGACTCCACGTGCGATGAGAGGGGGTGGAATTATTCTAGGCCAGTACCACACGGCGCCTTATTATAAAACCACTGAAATAAAAAAATACGCTTTATGATTCATAGCGGTGTAGTTGCTATGTAAATAAAGCATACTTTGTTTACAATGAAGATTTCGCTAGTTTGTGTTAGATGAGAGTCGCACGCGCACTTGATGACTGTTAATCCGGAAACGTAATTTGGGACACGGCACGTCGCTCGGTGGGGTGCGCCAAAGTTCACCTAAATTTTCAACTCCGAAAATTGGAACTCCGAAAATGTTCTTCCTAACATTTTTCATCCTAACAATCACAATTACTAACTTCTCTGTCTCTAATGTTTTAATTCCGAATCATTCAACTTCATAATGTCGGTAGCAATAAACATCTATTATACTATTATTTCTTTTCCTATATTTTGTCAACATAACCATCTTTTACACTATTATTGAAAGTCATACCTTTTTTGTCTCAAGTTCAAGTTTGTTGGCATATTAGCACGTATATTTGAGGAAGTGCTTGCTTCGCACTCACTAATTATATGAATTGGTTTTTTGTTTTTATTAATTAAAGCGTCTTCTTTAATTTTATTTAGAGCGGTGTGTACCTGCAAAGATAAGAGTAAATCTTAAGTTAAAACTGCGACCATAGTGCACGAGCCGAGCGAGCGAAATCTCGCTGCGGTCATTCAGCCAAGTTCCAGAAAAAAATCGGTCATATTTATAGTTCTTGGTTTAGGTTAGGTTACAACTGTGACCACACAACGTACGAGCCGAGCGAGCGAAGCGAGCGTGCCGCGGTAGCGGCCGGCGAAGTACCAGAAACGAATCGAAAACGAAAAAAGTCATAAACATAACCGTAAATCAGTCGTATTTTATTTATTTTTATTACATTTGGTAGATAAATGTTTCTTTCTAAGTATGACTGAAAATATTATGGTAATTATGTTTAGGGATAAAAACGTTAGGATAGAAAACAGTAGGAGCTTTAATATTGTATGTTAACGATTTTATTGATAACAATTTTCGGAAACATGAGTGTTATGAACATCGACGGTAGCACTACAAATAGTATGAATAAAAACTTTAGGATTAAAAATTTTAGGAGGAGTGATCATTCGGATTACAAATCGTTAGGAAGAACAATTTCGGATAAAGAACTTTAGGTGAGTCAATATGGACCCCGCTCGGTGACTTGTGCGTTTAGCTCGTTGAGTGACGGTATTGTTCATCGGCCGTGAGACTTGTAATTATGTCATTTATGACAATGCGCTTGAATGCAAAACGCTCGCGATTAATGAGAACAGGGAAAATGTTAATCGTAACACTCTTTTATAATATTATGATTATATAGCTTGCGAATCCTTTATTTATAAATATACTACAGACACTTTGATATGGTCGCCCAAAATAAGTCTTAGAGTCACAAAAAAAGTATTATGTGTTAAAGTTCGCTATAAACGAGAATACGGAAAATGTAATTAGATTGTATGAGAAAATCGTAATAATGATAATATGTAGCCTGCAAGTATGTTCTTTGTACGAGATGTGAGCGTCATTGACATTCTGGAATAGGTCTATATTGCGTCTGTGACATTGTTCATTTACGATGAGACTTGTAATTACTATGTCATTTATGACAATGCGCTTGAATGCAAAACGCTCGCGGTTAATGAGAATAGGAAAGATATTAATCTTCAACCTTTTGTAGTAGAATTAAATGACTAGCTTGTGAGTTATGAGTATTTATGAGAGAGTGAGTGTACACTTGAAAAATGTTTGGGCATTCTAGTCGCTACCGTATTTCAGCGGTATATAAAGACACAAAATAATTGTAGTACGTTATTAACGAGAACAAGGAAAAAGTTATGTAAGATAAATCATAATAATATAACAAAATAACTTTTGACGCTCCAATTGATATTTTAGAATAAGTCACAAAAAATTGTAAAACGTTTACGGTATCAATTCACATTATTTAATTGCGTTTCTTGTTGTAATGAGAACAGGGATAACGTAATGGGTTCTTGCTTAATAATTATTATGTAACCTGCGAGTATTCTAAAAAAAACATTCGGCAGAAGGAATGTGCGACATTAATGTATTGCCCTGGAATATTAAAGGGATGAATGAAAATTGAAGCGCTCGTAGCTCTGCGGTGCTCGGTGGTCGGAAACGATCACCGAAGTACAGCAGATTTTACAGAGGTCACTGGTGGGTGACCGTTTGTGTGGCATTTGATATCGAGCGCTTCCGTGCTTCGGAAGGCAAGTTAAGCCGTTGGTTATCACTAAATGTGGAAATGAATTAAAGTTAAGTCTTCATTATTATGGTGCTAAATTGATTAAAATTTCACAAATGTACGATAAATAAAACATTTTATGTTTTGAGTTATATATTACTACCCCCGCGACTTTGTTTGCGTGACCTACAGGATTTTCTTTTATATCGAGTTCCCGCGGCACGAACTTAAATGCCAAATTTAATTATATTTTATCATTTACTTTGGCAAAATCTGATGAAACTCGAAATATCATCTCTCATGAAACATCGATCTGAAAATACTCATATCCACCTTTTAAAAACTTTATAACGCTTTATTTCCAATTAAAAACTAGAATGATATGTCCTTTCCCACGCTCTGGACTACCTTTGTACCGAATTCCATTTAAATTAGTTCACTAGTTTTGGCGTGAAAGCGAGACAGACAGACAAGAGTTACCTTTAAATTTACAGTATTAACATGAAACTTATTCACTATAAGTGCTGTATAAAAAATAACGTGACATGGATGAGTATAATACTCATATATTGCCACACCCAATCGCTAGTTCAATTATTTCCATGTAACATATTGAGATCCGTGACATTTTATTTCTTTAGTGCAATCTTATCGGCATACTTATCGATTCGTATGACTGTTATCGATCTTGAAACTGATGTGATAACGGATGGTATGCAATATTCCTTAATTATTTGTATTGGTATTGAATGATGAAGTAATGTCAGGGTGGCTTTAGAGTTATGTTTGGGAGTCACATGTGAAGGCCGATGACCTTGACCTTGGTGTACTTAATCGTATGTGTGATATAGTTTCTGGTATATCTTGCGTCGATATTTTTTTATTAATTCTTATATATATTAGTCATCAGTATCTATCATTGAGCTAAAAATTTTGGTAATTCAATTATTTATGTAAGACAATCCTTAAATGTTCACCTGCTCGACAGGCAACTCCACGCACAGGAGAAAACAGGGAAACAGTAGGCCTTTTAAGAAATTTTTACTTTTTATAAATAATGGCTTCGTGCTGTTAGCACATTTAGCCAGGGACAAGTAAAAGTTATATTTATAATATTTGATTCATAGCAAATGAGAATGAGTGGTAATAAATGGCAAATGAGATGCCCTCCCCCAAATCTACTTGAGTCCTCAGTAAAGATGTAGGACTTTACTGAGATCGCACATTGACTTCTTCAGAGAATTTTAAAAGCGGGGTTGCACTGATTTGTTTTATATACCAACAATCATGTTCGTTCACAAACACTTAACTGTTAAGAATCCACCGTTATTAGACATTAATGTTCGAAATAATTGATAGTTTAGAAAACAAAAAAAATCTAAGAATCTTTAAAATCTAAGAAACATAAGTTCTTAGAAGATTTTTTTAAGTAGCACCATATTTTTTTTAAATAAAATTCAAAATGTATATAATGCGTAAATAAAATGGTTTAATATATTATTTATAACCACTTCATCCGCAAGAATAATGCTTGAGTTCTTAAGTAATATTGGTTACAAATTCGATATAACATAACACAGCTATGTACTTATAACACAACGTTTTAAGTTTCTATTAACTTGTGCAACACTGTAAATTTTAATTGCTCCGATTTTTTTTCGAGATTGTAAACTAGATTTTTAAATTGGAAGGATATTGCCATACATTTTTCAGATGTTCTTTCGTTGATATCAACCCTGTTTTCATTAATGGTTACTGTTGTTATTGATATTACATGATTAGTAAAGTTTGGTTTCTAATTGGAAGGTTTTAAGCAACACTTGTTTTTGTCTGTTGCAATCTATTGTGATCTATACCAATTACCAACATTAACACAAATAAATAAAATTTAACTGTCGGTTTGCAATACCAAATGTTAGTCGTTAAATTAATTCGTTTGAAAGTATACAAGCCACATAGCATAATATTTTGTCAGTCTGTCTCTACCAGCAGTCAGGACTCTCGCTGGTAGAAAGTTGAGTATAATTAATAGTAATTTAGGCTACTGTGCATCATTCATTATGCAGATAAAAATGCTTGGGATTAAACAACCGTTTCATACAGGCTATTCTAATATGAATGACTTAAAGCATGAATATTGTTAATGTTATATTATATTGCATTGTATAGCTTCCAAGAAAAATAAAGACTGTAATTCAAGTACCAAACCAATGGATATATTTAAAAGAGCATAGCCTGTGAGTTTCACTTACACTTAATTATTTTTTGTTTTTAATTTTTTTTATTGCATGTAAGTGAATCTTAGCTTCGTGATTTCAGTGTAATAATATTTCGATAGATTTTTTTAAATATTTAATTATGACGTTTTCAAGTATTATGTATGTATATAATAATTTTTGACTTTTAAATATGATAAAAGTATCTGAAAAAGACTGTTCATATCGATTAAAACTCTGATAAGCGGCAATGGGCTCGCCACCTATTACGTGGGACCAAAAATGTAACTGGCGAAGTGGGTGTATAAGATGCTTCATCATGCTTCTGCCTACCCCTTCGGGGAAACAGACGTGACTGTATGTATGTAATCTGATTAAATAATCCAACTGCATCTTAATAAATGCCTTTCCTTATTGCTGTACCTGTTATTGCTGATAGAGATGATTCGTTACATGAGGAAGTTGTAAGCTATTTGTAGTATTCACGTCACATAAGCTTCCTCGGAAACTGCTTACTGCTCGTCTAACCGTGACAGTGGTGCTGTCACGCAACTGACTGATGATGCGTTTTACGTTACGCCAGATTCCCTGATAATTGATAACAAGAGCTAGTGTAATAGATTGATGTTTCCTGATATTAAATGTCGGGCATGAGTAGAATTGAGAGTGAAATCAACAATAAACTGTTTAAAGACACTGAAATGTTTGTACTGATGGAAAGATAAACATTGACGATATCTTTGCCTCTTCTTCTCTACCTAAGGGTCCACACACACGGGCCACCGGCCACAACCACAAAACGACGCCACCGGGATATTTCCTGCAGCTTTCATATATTTTATATGGACTCGCCGCACACGGTTGACGCCGGTGGCCGCCACATGCTACAAATCAAAATGTATGAAAACTGCAGGAAATATGCCAGTGGCGTCGTTTTGTGGTTGTGGCCGGTGGCCCGTGTGCGGAAGCCCTAAGATCCTGCTGCAGCTAGTGGACGCGTTAGTTTTTAATCCAAGTGTAAGCTAGAGAGAGATATAGTGTGGCTTCTGCTACCAGCAACCAGGAACTCCGGAAAGGTCTTCCCGGAAACGGTGATGCTAAGCCATATGCGAAAGTAGCAAAAAACAAACTAGACTTATTTGTTGTACCATTTACAGGGCACTTTGTCCAGGTAAAATGCTCCACAGGATGCGATTAACGCATCCATCGCTATGTCGTAAATCTAGACACCAAGCTATTCTATTGAAAACTTGTAGACTGCTTGCTGAGTTGTTCTCCTTAGAGTGCCCTACCAAAGAGCTAAAAGACTAATAGCGCATTTGTCATTAGTGTTACTATCATAATTGGCATTTTTTATTAAGGCTTATGGCGTACTTAATGTATTACTTAAAAACAAAGAGAATATTTGGAGATATTCAGTGAAAGGAAAGTTATTGTACGAAAGGTCCGATTTAGGGTTCAAAGTTCTCTGCAGGTTTACTTATGGGCCTTGTAATAAGATAAACTTTATACCAACCATATTTTTAGTATTAATAAATGTAACTTTATTGTTGTGGTTTCATAATCATATTTCACAATCAACTTCGCCAGATCAGCTGTTTCATTAATCATACCTACCTATTCCTATGCGGTACTTTTAAATACATCATTAATCAACTTGTAATATTAAAGAGAACTTCAACTTCTATAGGAGCTCCAGTAATGTTTTGTGATTTCGTTCAAATGATATGAATTATAAAATCATAATATAACATGTAAAATCTTTAGTATTGCCGTGTCATACATGAATAAATGCATAGCAAACTAATGTATGGACGCCATGTTGTGGATTTCACTTACGGTCACAAAAACAATTGCAAATCTATTGTCTTTGGGTCAGTGTTGTTCAAAGGCTTAAAATCTATTAGCTTTAAATTGTTAAAGTCTAATAGAATAGAACTGATTTGCAATTGTACTTAATAATCATCAAAATTAAAATTAAATTACAATACAGATTAGAATTGTAAATAATTTACTTAATATGAAATGTCAAATACAACCAATTTTATATATAATTATCTCACATGCCACTTCATATTTTTATAATTTTAACAATTTGTTCATTAGTCAGTACATGAACCATAGAACCATGGTTGATATACTGACAGTCATACCTTAAGTGCAAATATTTGCAAGATGCTTTTTTTATTAAACTTTCAAGTTTTTTGAATCGACATACTCAATGTACTCGTTTCTTACAACTACCTCTTCTATTACAATTTTATAATATTGTATATATTGTATTATAACATTTATAACTAATATGATCGTCATCATCAGCAACAACCAGCTCATTACCAGTTTTAACCACACCCAATTTTCGAACCCAGAGGGCCCACTCTAATTCAACGAAAACGAAACTTCGTTGCCTCTATCTCTGTCACTCCTTGGGTATATCATTATCGAGTGAAAGAAATGGATATATACGAAGTTTCGTTTTCGTTAAATTAGAGTAAGCCCTCAGGTTCAATGAAGCAAAGGGCTTTCCTACATTTTCACCTATATTTGTTGACAAGCTATTGGCACGCATTTCATCGCTTACGACGTATTTTTTTTCCTTGGTCTGCCCAGTTGTAATTGATAACGACCTATAACAGTTGTTATTGACAATTCAGCATTAATATAACATACGTAATTCGTACCAAACAAGTGACTATCGCTGTAATTGCAGGCCAGAACCCGTGCTCTACTTTGACTGATCGTTTGTCGTTTCTAATTCACGCCAGTTAGGCTAATTCTACTTACTAAAACAGCTGTTACGTTCTTGAAATCGTTGTATATAACGTACGGTAATTTAGACTATACTTTTATTAGTGTAACATCAAAAGTGGTTTGATAACGAGCATCGAAGTTATCAATCAATCATTTATTTTGTGTACACACTCGTACTTATGTTTAATGATGGTAAATAAAAAATAAAGTTACTTTAATGCCACTAGCCATACAAAACACAAGTTCTAAGGAAGTCAATTGCTTATATGGTTTAAATACAAAATCAAATTTATATTAAGTTACATGCAATGCCGATTAATAATATAATCATTTTATGTCTACATTAATAGAAATTATTTAAGTCCCAATGACAAATTATTGTCAGTAAGAATTAAAGTGTCATTAAAATATTGAGTACCTTTTGCTAGCGATATTTAGTAGTAGTAATGTTTGAATGACTTAGTGCATTTGAGAATAACAGCTCAAAAACAATTGCATCATGTGCCTCTGCCTGTATTCTGTATTTATTTCAGAAAAGAAAGAAATAAATATTTTACATGATAAACATAATAGAGAATACATTGAAGTCACAAACAAAACACGTCTCTACACTATCTACGGAACTGAATGGTCTCAAGATGTTTTGAGATCACAGCTAATAAAATGATTGTATTATAATGATAGCTCCTCGAATCACCTCTGCTAAGAATAATTTGCCTATATAAATAATAATAATAATAAATATTCTCTAACAATCACACCAATTCTTTTACTTCCAAGATAAGTATCACTAAGAACTTGTGTTATAGATACTAAACAACGGATAAACACACTTAAATACTTTTTTTTTTGTAAATAAATACTTAATATACATAGAAAAACACCCAGACCAGAACAAATATTCATGTTCATGCACACAAAGATTTGTCCTGTGTGGGAATCGAACCCACGACCTCTGGAGTGAAGTGCAGGTATACTGACCTCCACGCCAAATCAGTCGTCAAATTCGTCGTCAAAGTCGCCAAATCAGTCGATATTTAATAGCAGATTTACGTTGAAACTGTTTAATTTAGTAGAATTGAGGTCCATTTAGTTTCAGTTTACGCTAGACCCGCGTACACTAAGCGTTTTACATTAATTACGCCGGGGGCATTGTTCGGACGTCCGCTCTGATGTCATCCAGCGGGCCCACCATTCAGAGTCATCTGTGCACCATCCTTTGTTATCGCCGGTCCACTTGCCCCTCAATGACGCCTCATTGTGTACCCATCACGACATATAAATGCACCTCCGGAATGGGATCGCGCGTGTTTGTTCTCTTTAGCTTTTGTTGATTCTAAGATGATCAGCGTTATTGACACATAAGAAATAATCTCCTTTAGATTTCCATGAAATTTCAGTCGAAATTTGTGTATGCACTATGACATATAAATACACCCACGCAATTTGATCGCGCATTTGTTATTATTTACAGCATTTTGGGAAACGGACATTCTGAATAGTGACAAAGAATTAGATTTCCACGAAATGTCAGCCTAAATTTGTGTCTTCATCACCTATTAATACACTTTCTGTATTCTATGTTCTGCATACGTTTGTTCTGCTTTTGATTCAAAGATGGTCAGCATTAACCCATTACCCGCCGCAGTTGTATATAAGCAACTTATCATTTCTGAGCCCCTAGCACCGCAGTTGTAAATTTGCAACTTAAGTCTCCAAAGTTATTTTTAAACGTATTTTTATTTACGTAGGAGCAGTTTCATAATAAAAATAAAGACCACCGTTGCCATTCAAGGAATTTCTTTCCTTTTCCCTAAAATCACTTATGCAAAGCACCAAATTAACGGTGAAAAAAATGCATAAAACCCATCGCAAAATGCAGGTTTGACCTTAACCTGTACCGCCAGAGTTGTATAAATACAACAGTAGTGATGTAGCACAAGTTTATTTATTACTCTTAATGCAAACTTTAGTTTACTCAAATAATATACAAATAGGTTAGGCATTCAGAATTAAAAAGTAATTCAATGCTTGTTGCTGTTTGAACCTATTTCTAACTATAATATCTAAAACTGAACATGATTTAAGGTAGATTCATATTACAATTAGATAGACGATTTTTACTAAATTGTATTTTAGTAACAACCCTAGTACTTTAACGTTATCAAAGAAGTCCAGCGCCGGAGTTGTACATATGCAACCGCTTGTGACGTCATAAGCGAACTCATAATGATAATAGTGAGGGTACATCTGTTTTATTTGTTAAGAATTATTAATGAAATAGTGGGTACTTATTTTATTTCATTGGGTCTTGTGGCCGTGTTTGAATCGCAAAATGTCGAGTGCAGAGGAATAAATAAATAAATGCAACAATAGGGATTTCGAAAGACGTATTTAGTAGAATTATGAACTATACTCTATCAATGCTTATAGCTTTTTTTATTCGGGTAATTTTAATTATAAGGTTAATGACTTATAAAAAAACATTAGATTTTCGTAAAACGTGTAATTTTACTCTTAAAATCTAGTAAAAAAAATAAAAAAATTGTGAATGGTGCACAACACTATAGTTGACCTTGAAAATACGTGATTGGCGCTAGGGGCACATTTTTTTGCAAGATTATACAGCGGTTAAAGGGTTAATGTGGCATATGATATATTCTGAGTCACATTTTAATGATATTTAAATTAAAATTTAATCGGATACGTTGAGAATAAACGGTTGATTTATGAATAAATCTAGTCTTAAATTTTTTATTAATATATTAGGTCGGGGAAAAAGTCTTTTCGCATAACGTAGGTATAAACTTATTATAAAATTTTTTAGACTGTACTATTTGTGTCTGGCTGGTTTTGGTAACATTAAAAAGGTTTCATTATAAAGCAAAGAAAAAAATTAAAAAAAGTTGTTTCCCGCTATTTTTCATTTGTTTTTCTCTCCGTAAAAATGAGTGAATCTAATGAAGAAATTCGATACATTTTAAAATTTTATTATAAAAAAGGCAAAAATGCAACTCAAGCAGTGAAAAAAATTTGTGATGTTATGGACCTGATTTAGTGTCAGTAGAGTAGCACAAATTTGGTTCAAACGTTTTCAGTCCGGAAATTTTGATGTTAAAGATGCACCTCGCTCTGGTCGCCCTGTTACGAATAAAATGGACGCCATTTTTGAAAGAGTGGAGCAAGATCGGCATATTAGTAGTTACGATGTAGCTGAAGAACTGGGAATTGACCACAAAACAGTTTTGACCCATTTGAAGAAAGCTGGTTATACAAAAAAGCTCGTTATTTGGGTGCCACACGAGCTCACTCAAAGAAACTTAATGAACCGTGTACTCATTTGCGATTCATTATTGAGACGTAATGAAACCGAGCCGTTTTTGAAGAGATTGATAACTGGCGATAAAAAGTGGATCACGTACGACAAGAACGTGCGAAAAAGGTCGTGGTCGAAAGTTGGCCAGGCTTCACAGACTGTGGCCAAACCTGGCCTAACACGAAATAAGGTGATGCTGTGTGTATGGTGGGATTGGAAGGGCATTGTTTATTATGAGCTTTTACCGCCCGGCAAAACCATCGATTCTGATCTTTACTGCCAGCAACTGATGAGATTAAAGGAAGCAGTCGAGAGAAAACGGCCGGAATTGATCAACAGGAAGGGTGTGGTCTTTCATCACGATAACGCTAGACCACACACATCTTTAGCCACTCAGCAAAAATTAAGAGAGTTCGACTGGGAGGTCCTAGTGCATCCACCATATAGCCCTGACCTTGCGCCTTCAGATTTCCACCTGTTTCGGTCTCTGCAGAATTCTTTAGGTTCTGTAAGGTTGACCTCAAAAGAGGACTGCCAAAACTATTTGTCCCGTTTTTTTGATCAGAAGTCCCAAAGTTTTTACAGTAACGGGATAATGTCTCTGCCCACAAAATGGCAGAAAGTTATTTAACAAAACGGTACATATATATTGTAAATAAATGTAAATAAACTTTGAAAAAAATGTCTTGACTTTTCATACAAAAAGACGAAAAGACTTTTTCCCAACCTATTATGTAAAAAAGGTATGTACATTGACTGGTATTCATACAAGATCTGCTTAGTTTTGGGCTAGATGTCGCTGTGTTAAATATCAGAGAATGATTATTTAATAACTAATGATTTTTGTCCTTAACTGTTCATATTATGGCAACACTCGATAGGCTCTAGAGATTCCGTTACGGAAACATCAAGTATTTGTGTTACTCACTAAAATTAGTTCCGTTTGTGGTACATTTGTCATAAATAAGTTATTTCATAATTATTGCTTAATACGTCATCATGAATGAGTACACCGACATTCACATTGCGATGTAAAATTATTAATTTAATTAAAAATAATTAAATTTACAACAATGCTTTTTGTTAATGATTTCATTGCATTATAAAATTTACTCGACACCTAATTTGGTTATGACTTTGCAAAGAGGAGAGGGTTCTAATTCGGTTGTATTTTTAGAGTTCCATGTGTCTGAACATACTCTCAAACAGGTATATAAAATTGCATATAAAGCGTGCTGTTTTACAAAACGACTAGGCAGATTGTGAAAGTGTGGTGAACAATTTTGATTTCATTTAAAGCAAGTAGCTTCGATAGCAATACGTGGTTTAATAGAATTGTTTGCTTGAAAAACTTAATCGTTTCCCATACTTTCACAATTGGCCTAGTCGTTTTGTAAAATGCCGCATTGCCCTTTGACATAATACATAAATAAATAATGAAAACAATAAAACAAATTTATTATTATTATTCATATTAATTAACAGGCAGGCAGTTTGAAAACTGATTGCGCCTATATCCAATTTATCTGCATCTAGTTCCTCTTAACCGGTTGCATGTGTTTGTCCAGCTTGTTCTTGAATGAATTGACAGTGAGAGCTGACAATCCGGCAGCTCGTTCCACTGTCTCACTACACGGTTGCCTAAGAAGTGCTTATGTGGGTTGTTGGTAGATAAGCTAGTGCAAAGTTTGAGGTGATGGCCTCGTAGGTGGGTATTGAGGATTTAGTGCTGAGGTATCATTATCGGGGTCAGGTATTCACTTTCATTGTCAAAATTAATTGTATGTGAATGTGTAGAGGAACTCGATAGCGCGACAGTCGTGATGTGGGCCGCACGCGTGGTAAATATCGATTTGGATGCGCGTGATCATACTAGGTGACTAATTAAGTAATTTTCACTATAGTTGCAAATAAAAAAATTAGGTTAACGTTTAAATTATATTTGATGATCGTTACTTGCTGTTGCTCGTGACCTCAGGTCATCCAAAACAAAGCCTTTACTCATGAAGATAGTTTAACTATATAAATAAATATAAATATTTCTGACACTTACACCAATTATTTAGTTCCAAAGTAAGTATCATTAATAATTTGTGTTATGGATACTAAATAACGGATAAACATACATAAATACTTTTTTTTTGTAAATACATACTTAATATACATAAGAAAACATCTAGACTAGAACAAATATTCATGTTTATGCACACAAAGATTTGTCCTGTGTGGGAATCGAACCCACAACCTCATGAGTGGAGTGCGGGTATACTCGCCACCACGCCATATCGGTCGTCGTATATAGTATAAAACAAAGTCGCTTTCCTGTGTCTGTCCTTAGTTGTATATTTAAATCCTTAAACTTACGCCACGGATTTTGATGCGATTTTTTAATAGACAATTGATTCATTTTTTGGAGGTCACGCGACGAAGTCGCCGGCTCCCGCTAGTTAAGAAAATAAATGACAAATAATTAGGACATACATACATTCACGCCTGTTTCCCTAAAGGGGCAGGAAGGGCATATTAAAAGCTCACATTTCTCAAATTTTATTGTTGGACCCACGTAAAAGATTGCGGATGGCGAGCATATTGCCGCTTGCCGGGACCTTTAATTTTTGTATTTTTTTTTTTAAAAATAATTATAATTATGGAATTTCGTCACCAAAACTATTTATGTAATATAATAGATTTAAAAACTAAACCAAAAAGGAAAAAATAATCCGGTCATTATAAAAATATGTTTTTGAAACGAAAAATCAAGACAGTTTTTGTATAGCCATATTTTGTTGTAAGTCATTCTATATTTTGGGTATTCCAACTTCAACGCCATCTTCTTTATTCGGGACGTAGGCGGGATTAAATTTACCCTTCCCATTTTCGGATTTGAAAGTTTCATCAGATATTGGAAGCCCATTTAATTTTGGGCATTAAATTTTACAACAACTACAAGCAAGAAGTGTGTTATACAACCTAGATCTTTTTTAAATCGTTTCTACAAAACCCAAATGAGATGAAATTATGAGCGTAAAATTATACATGATCTTTCTTATCATCATCTACATCTACATCGTCATCAGACTCTATCTCGGCTTGGCTATGCTCGGAAGTTGAAGTTATGGTAGGTGAGGTAAGCTCGACTTCTAAGAAGTTGATAGGATCTCTAGACATCTTTTTAGTAGGATCCTTGTATTAATTGTTAAATATCGACATTATGTATAAATTTTATCTCAAGCTAAGTATGTGTTTGATGTGCATACCGAAGCTTTCTTCGCGCCATATTTAATGGTGCATTATTATAACGGTCACCATTGTTTGTGTGGCGGTGTTCCATCGATCAAAAGGGGACGATAATGGGCGGCATGCGCACGCGACGTGCCGCGAATGTGGACGCGTGTTTGGGATAAGGCTTTACCTAGGTCATTCATATTATTTCTTGTGAAAGTGTTTTCTACAAATAAAATTTATAAAATAGTCGAGTATGCAAAGCTTATATTAGTATGTAGCTTATATTGGTATGACATCTTTTGGGATATTGTATATATGTTTTATTTGTTGTTAAACAGTTTCAATCGAAAAAAAGCCTAGAGGATCGCTTTCCAGAGAACTTATTGCAAAACACGAAAAGTTCGTAATTAATCCTAATAATTATAATGTACACAGTATGATTACTTTTCATATGTAGTACCTACTACAAGATTAGTCGTTTGACTTTTTGCGCTAAGTTCTGGTAATTGTTTTTAGTCTACTTAACTGTTTCATAATGATAAAACTAACTTAACAAATAATTGATCAAAAAGTTTAGCGGTCGCTCTTATTCCTATTCTTTCAAGTTATTGTATAATTGATAACAACATGCTATTATTGTTTACTTCCCTGCAGTACGATAAATTCTTAATATTTGAGCAGTAGACAGTTACCTATCGATACTCAAAAGAAAAAGATTTTTTGTATATTTAATGTTTTGGTTAAGTGTTACATACATTTCTAATTAGTTTTATTTACTGGTGTATCCGAGTTAGCTAGTGCAACATGGTTTGAGTTCCGCAAGCGTCTAAATTAGTTTAGAAAAATATCCATATTTCAAACGGCCGAACAAATCTTAAATTCTACAACTTTTGACAACTAAACATTTTAGAATTATACAAATTCTTGTGGTTTTTAGCTAGCTTTTTTCACTAATTAAAAAAATCTTCTAACTTTATAAAAATAACCTCTTAATAATTCAAAGATGAGTTTTGGTGCTGAATTGAGGACAGCTAAGTTAAAAAGTTGTAGGTAAGAAGTAGTTGTACTTTTAATTTGTTTCATTTTATTCACATAGCGACGCTAAATTGTTGAAAGTCAAAGTCAAAAATTATTTATTTCATAAGCTATTATACATAGTACTTGAAAACGTCATAATTACATATAAAAACAAACAATCGAAATATTATAACACTGAAATCACGAAGCTTAGATTCACTTAAAAACAAAATATAATTAAGTGTAGGTAAGTGAATCTAAGTGCCAGTTCCGAGACACCGCTCTGTAAGAAGAACTGGCAAGAAACTTACAGGCTTATGGCTCTTTTAAATAATATATATCCATTGGTTTGGTACTTGAATTACAATGAATTGTGAAGGTCATGTTGACGGTATCATACACTACCCGTTAAGACATCTGGGGCGATTAGGGAAGCATCTCGGTAGTTTGTCCGTAGGTGTGTTTGACGACGGATGCACATCCTCGTTACACTGAGGATACTGTCATCCTGCAACTGCCAGTCAGATGAACCTTGAAGTCCATTGTCCACTGGGGACTTAAAAATGACCTACAGTCACACAGAGGCTAAGGCATTAGTGGTAATAAATGAAATAAATGAATAAAAATATTTTTTAACAATTACACGAATTATTTAGTATGATTAAGAACTTGTGTTATGGATACTAAATAACGGATAAACATACATAAATTCTTATTTTTTGTACATACATACTTAATATACATAGGAAACACCCAGCCCAGAACAAATATTCATGTTCATGCACACAAATATTTGTCCTGTGTGGGAATCGAAACCACGACCTTAAGAGCGGAGTGCGGGTATACTCGCCACCACGCCATATCGGTCGTCGAAATAAATAATATCAGTACAAACTCGACTACTGCATTAAATTGGACAACTTTGATCTCTAATCGCAGGTGTTGCGGAGGCTTATAGACCATTTCAATCAATAAAACTAGAGATTACGTCATGAGATTTATGAAGAGCGTAATAGAGTTTTTAAAGGATCAGCAACGACTCGCTAGTCATGTCCCCTTTTGCAAACGTTGTTAGCTGCGGTGACCACATTCCATTTGAAGGATAACAGGCTCCAGTTTTTAACATTGTGATGTGCCGCCATGTAATCATAGATTTTAATAAGGTAGATATCCTAGCATTATCCCTATTGTGGTTGTGTGTCTAACCATATTTGGCTGAACATCAGTTATTAGATAGATTATATTATCAGCTTTCAATAGACCTGGAAATTGTGACGTTGAATTAAATTAAATCTTTAGTGCAGTCCAAGTGTAGATACAATAAGATATTAACATAAAAATTGTAGTTAATTCTTAGTCGCCATTTTGTGACATAGCAATTTAATAGAGCGCTCCCAATGTATAATAACAATCATCATCATCATTTCAGCCATTTAAAGTCCACTGTTGAACATAGGCCTCCCTAATTGCTTTCCTTCCACGTTGATCGATCCTGTGCCGCCTGCATCCACCGGCTCCTCGCCGCCTTGACCAGATCCATCGGGTAGTAAGCCGCCCTCTACTACTTTTGATGATTCGTGGTCGACATTCAAGAACCTTAACGCCTCATCGGTCGTCGGTTCTTTCGAGCTATGTGCCCCGCCCACTTCAGCTCGAGTTCTCCTACGGATTGCCTCATTTCTAATTCTATCACGTAGGGACACTCCGAGCTTAGCAATATAATAATAAACAATTAAAAATATAACATTAAACAAACATAGGGTTAAGCATGTCTATCTTGGGTTAAATAATATAGTCATATCACATCGCGTGACATTGACTTGCCGTTGTATGTTAGGGTTGTATGTTATAACGATAATCGATTCTTGTGACGTCCGCCCGTCCGGCTGCCAGTGTCCGGCTGCTTTCACTGCTGACGAACTAGATTCTACTTATACTAGATTTATAGAGTACTAGCAGCGCCCAGCGGTGTTACCCGCGTGGCTCCTGTTCCCGTGGGAATAGCGGGATAAAAAGTATCTTATGTGTTAATCTAGGCCCTAGCACGCAGGTAGTTAATAGGGTATAAACTACCTGCGTGCCAAATTTTGTTTAAATCCGTTCAGTAGTTTTCGCGTGAAAGAGTAACAAACATCCATCCACACATACAAACTTTCACGTTTATAATATTAGTAGGACTAGTAGGATAAGTCTAACTAGAATATAAGTAGTTAATTACTACTATGATAGGTTTATGTTTAAGACTACAATGTTTATTAAAACCTATTTGTACAACATAGCAGCAATAGAGATTTAAGTTATACACATTTTGAACAACAGTCGACTCTGATTGCCGTTTTCTCATCGGCAAAGACAACAAAGAGTATTATATACAACTCGATGTGTAGTTACCTGTGAACTGTTGCGATTTCACTTCGTTAAAGCGAATCGTTTTAATGTTAGTCTGTAATTTACTTGACGTTTTCCGTCATTCGAAGTTTTACCTCACTTTGTTATTGATATACCGTACACTCTTCAATCGGACTGTAATATTTAACCTCTGAAGCCACTGCGTATCTGAAAAGCACCATTTAGAAATGGATTAAGTTGTGCCTGTACACATTGGAAATTCTATAGTTTCCTGTCTTCTTTCTGCCACTTTTCTACTAGATCTACTAGATTATTCGAAATCTGCAAATACTGTTTTGAGCATATCTAATCATATTGTTGTATTTTATTTACGTGATTATGTGTTCAGGTGTGATAAAAATTAATTTTGTCTAGTCGTTTTGTAAAACGACATAAAGTGCAATATCTTCAGGGATAGTGCAAATCCGCGAAACTACCATATGTAAAGTCCGCGTATCTACAATAGATCTTTTAATTTTAATTTTTACAGGGGAAAGTAAAAAAAAATAATAACTTTCTTATTTCAACTAATTTTGGGCTAATTTTTACACATTATATAATTCATTATATGTTCTATATCTTGTTATAAAAAGATTTTCCTGAAAGTACCTACATAATTAAGGCTCTGCAACAATTACATGCATTCACTTAAATTAATTAAAGCGCTCGTAGCTCTGCGGTACTCGGTGGTCGGAAACGATCACCAAAGTACAGCAGAGTTTACAGAGGTCAGTCCTTGGATGGGTGACCGTTTGTGTGGCATTTGATAGCGAGCGCTTCCGTGCTTCGGAAGGCACGATAAGTCGTTGGTCCCGGTTATCACTAAATGTAATAGTCGTTAAGTCATGTAAGAGGTCGAATGGGCGGCTTAAAAAATTCTAACAGCAGGACGCCATACACTTGCCTCCGCCAATCAGCACTGGGTCAGCGTGGTGGAGTATGACCCAATACCCTCACACCTTGATATGTGAGAGAAGGCTCGTGCTCAGTACTGGGACGTTAATGGGTTGAGATGTTGATGGCTTAAATTTATTTTTAAAAAAAATTTGGTACGCGGAATTATCTAATGCTAGTTACGGGGATTTGCACTATCCCCGACGATATTCATTCTACATACTAATATTTATTTAATACAGTTCTAAATGTCGGCTTACAGAGCAATGCATCCAACACACCGGCATTCCAGTTAACCTAATCACAATTATGTGAAATAAACATTACAAACAAAGAAAGAACACAAAAAAACATAATTTAAACAATATTTTTAAGTATAAAAACAAAATCCAATAAAATATACACATTTAGGTACTACCTTACAACAAGTTCAGGATAAGGCAAATGTGCTTACTCTGCTCTTGCAAACATAAATGTTACCGGTAAGCGGCAATAGGCTCGCCACCTATTACGTGGGACCAACAACACAATTGGCAAAGTGTGGGCGTATAATGTCCCTCTGCCTTTGGGAAAACAGGCTTGATTGCATGTATGTATTACACTTCTAGTCCAGAGAAAATATTAAGATTCATATCGACACAAGATGCCATCAAAGATGTTGATGACACTTAAACGTCTCGAACTCCTCAATCAACGTAATGCAATGTGCAAAGCAATTGGTTCAGTTAACAGACCAATAAAGTCCCTATAAACAGTTATTGTTTGCCGAGCCGAGCCGAGTTTATCTTCACGAAATGTATTCACCTATATGTAGACGGTTAATCGTTAAAACGTGACAGGACTGGCCGTTTTACACAATGTCGCTTTTTACAATTGAGCTCTGAAATTCTGTACCGGCTCATGAGTTTCCTAGATGCATGGTATTTTAAGCGAGGCGTGAAACGGCATCTTTGGAGGCCGTCATAAGTGGGTGCGCTTGTTACTAGGTAAAGAGCGCTTTTACTTTTCTGGACTGCAACGACTGCTTTCCATTAGGCAGGATGTGGTCACTATGCCGTGGTCTGGAGAAGTCAGGAAACATGCGCAGGCAGAGAATTCCACAGCCTTACCTTGACTGATAAATGATGTAAATGTTTATTCCTATGAATGACTGACCAAATCTCTTGGTTCGAGATTTCAAGTGTATAACTACGAACCGAGTAACCAGCTATTGTATGTAAGTCTACATTGTAGAAGTCTGTTCCTAGCCTAGTTATCAATGCAGCTGCTTATATTTAGCAGATATTTTTGGTTCAAGTCTAGGCTTATTGGGCATGCGCGGAATTGATTTAATTTGTCCAGGTCAGGTATTTAAAGCACCTTAAAATAGAATAGTATTTTGTTGTCCGGATACGTATATTCGCACTGGGTCTGCGTGGTGATGACACAATACTCCTCTCACCATGGTTCTGAGAGGAGTTCCGTGCTTAGTAGTAGGAAGTTAACAGGCTGAGGTGGTGATGATGATGATGATTCGTTGCTGTCAGTTAGCATTAGTAAACTAGAGCAGTTCTAAGACAATGCATAAATGAAGTATGAACCGATATCCATCTCCTTGGTTCGTCAGAGGTCCGTGCTCAATATTAATAAATAAATAAATATTTCCTTACAATTTCACCAATTATTAAGTTCCAAGATAAGTATCATTATTAGGCTTTGTTCTTTTTTAAGTTCACGTTCATATTAGCTTAACATGCAGTAAAAAGGCTTTTGCCCTGGTTAATACTATTAAAAGCACATTAGGATAATAACTGAAATTCAACCAAATCTGGGTTAACTAGTAAACATACCCTGGGCTCTTGGGCAACCGGGACAATGCTTGGATATGATAAATAGGATTCACATTCTGCAACTATTCTCTATTGTAAACTCTTGCATGACATTCTAATTGTATTCCGAAGTTCAATAAACGTAAGAACAGTTTAGATTGATTTGCCAATTTAGACTTGCCAACAAACAATAAGTTTATTTTATAAACGCCTTATTTTCTCTTTCTATATTTATAAATCGGCAAGTAGGCATGGGAACCGTCCTACGTGTCTGAAATACCCGCTGCGTTTAATGAATGCTAAGTTCCTTATAATTGCGTCCAGTTAAGTTTATCGAAGTATTGGACCTACGTAGTTTTGCTACTTTCAAATAAATCGCTTACATATGACACATATTTCGGTTCATTGCGTAACGAATTCGAAAACAATATTTTTCTAATTTTATATTTAATACGGTTATAAATCTAAGAACACACTAATAAAGTGTCTTCGCCTTAATAGAGAAAACAAGAACTGATTGAAATTGATATTGGACAAAGTCTGACTTCAAAAATATGTAGAACTTTATTTTAAAAGAATGTTACTAAGTAATCTATTTTAACTACAATAAGTACTCTATGTTAGTTAGTTAAGCTAAAATGGAGGACTTTCTTTTAAAAAGATAGGTATGAAATAAAAAAAATGCGTTTATTGATCGTTTCATCGTATGATAAAAATAGTAATATGTCAGTTTTGTAAAATTTTCATAGCAACCTGTTGACTAGTTTTAAAAACCTATCGAAATATGATTTGTTTGTTTTGTGAAACCAACAATTTGGTTTAAAATAGTTTCAACTATACTTTTTGAACGTAATTATTAGTGTGACATAGTATTTAAGTGTGAGTATCCGACCATGTCATAACTGCTAAAATACCGTCATATCTGTATCTAGTATCTTTAGTTTACGTTTAAACTGGCGATAAGATAATTAAGCCATGTACTACAACTGCAATACGTTTCTTAACAGACATACATATATACCATCACGCCTGTTTCCCCAAAGGGGTAGTCAAAGCGTATTATAGACCCACATTTCGCCAATATATTATTAATCCCACGTAATAGGGGGCGAGCCTGTTGCCGTTAATCGGGAAGAGGTTCACGACTTGAAAGTGAGGATGGCTAGGACTCCTTAGGTCTTGGTAGGATCCCAATACACCCATATATATCCATATAAGTTTTTTTAACAACTCAAAAATAGGCAACTCAAAAAGTGTGATTCGGACTCGTGAAATAAAATGTACGTACCATCGTGCAAGACCTTTTTAATTTATTTTAATTTTTTATTATGTGATACAGAAATGCACATTCCGAAACTTTTTTATTTGAAATTATTACCGATTATTAGAGATAAACAACATGATTATATTATGATACACGAACCGGTTGCTAATATTCGACAAACATACTCACATAATGTCACGCCGGTCTTACGGGAAGGCAGCAATCACATTACTCCACTTTCCACGATCCTGGTACAGTTTTAGCTTCATTGGCTCGCATTAACCTTCTCATACACTCCTGCCGGCTTAGAATACTTTACCGGCCCTTTCTCCAAAATGTATGGTTTAGTAGTGCTGGTACTGGGCCAGTTAAGTATGGTTAATCTTTTATCTTTTCAAAATGTATGGTTTTTAATAGGTAAAGTGTTATAAGAGGAAGGTTTATATGTAGGTCACGCGAACTGAGTCGCAGCCGGCCGCTAGTCTATCATAAATCGTTATTCAAAATAAAATCATTATAAGATCCTAAGATTAGCCCGGATACCCTATACTCATTAATGTATTTAGCTTATAAACCAGGGTCTGCTCTCTAACCTACTCTAACTGATTCGGCATAAATCAGAATTAGTGACCTAAGTGCTAGCCGCCCTAAGTATGTATTTACAAACAAAAAAGTATTTATGTATATTACCTGTTATTTAGTATCTATAACACAAGTATATAATCTATAACACACTAATGTATGGAAGCGAATGTTGGTTATGACACTTATGATATGACAGAAGAAACATGAAAGTAAGATTAATGCAGTAGATATGAGAGCACTCAGAAGTATTCTAGGTGTGAAATTGAGTGATAGGATTAGGAATGAAGTGATAAGGGTCGAAGCTGGTGTAAAAGAAGATATAGTGACAAAAAATGAGAAAGATGTGCTTAGATGGTTTGGTCATGTTGAGAGGATGAATGAAAGTAGACCAACGAAAGTGATTTATGATGGACAAGTGATTGGAAGTGTTGGAAGGGGAAGACCACGTAAGACCTTCCATGACCAAATTCAGAAAATTTTGGAGAAAGTGCAGGTCAAAAGCACCTTAAACCAACGGGCGTGTATGAGGAGGTTAATGAGTGTGAATGAAGCTAAAAGTGTGTGCTAAGATCATAGCAAGTGGAAGGATGTGGTCTCGGCCTACCCCTACGGGAAAGAGGCGTGACATTATGTATGTATGTTACACAAGTTCTTAATGATACTTATCTTGTTACTAAATAGGTGTAATTGACAGAAAAAAATAACCATTTATCTTCTCAACATGACCAAACCACCTTTCTCAATCCTCGTCACACCATTTTCTTTTACACCACATTCGACCCTTATCACTTCATTTCTATTTCTGTCACTGATATTACACCGATAAAATGTATTTCCAATTTAAATCAATCATGTATTGCATGTAGGGCTGCCATCACCTTAAGGCTGTGTCCCCAGTAGGCAAACTGTTAGCGGCCGACTAAGTTTGCGGCATACAGATTTAATACGCCCTTCCATATATTTGAAATGGAGTGTCCACAGTCTGCTAGTTTTGCGCTCGCTATACGCAGTTTGCAGCGTCGGTCTCTCAGTCTTGCAACTCAGTCGGCCGCTAACAGTTTGCCTACTGGGGACACGGCCTTATTGTCTATCACAATATTACATGATACATATAAAAACAATAAGGTTCTGCATGTGACGCCCTGCAAGGGCTGCAATGGCTTGCAGGAATGCTTATCAAGATATACTTAATTTATTGGAAAAATTGACGACCGATATGGCGTGGAGGTCATGCAGGTATACCATTCTTCTGCGGTCGTGGGTTTATTTCCCACAGGGGCTATGTTTGTGTGCATGAGCATGAATATTTGCTCTGTTTTGGGTGTTCTCTGTGTATATTAAGCATGTATTTACAAAATAAATAAAGTCTGTTTATCAGTTTTTTAATGTCCACTACACAAGTTCTTAATGATACTAATCTTAGAACTATACAAATGGTGTTATTGTAGAAGAATATTTATTAATCATTATTACTTACTTAACCTATTCAATACTTAATTATGTAACATAATTGTTTTAAATGATTTTTTTATTTCTTGTTCCGTTAACAATCCATTTTATATCTATATTTATTTAAGTCTCATCTCACTTGTGCGTGGGCAAGTCTGCAGACCAATTTGAAACGCTTCCAAATCGACCTTGGTGTAGAGAAAGGTCAGGGAATATTAGTGGTACTTTATTGTTAACGTTGTTCGTTTTAGACACGCAATAGTCACTATGCCAATGAGCAATGGTACTCGTACAACAGTGATGTCATTTGCGATTTCCCTGACAACTTGTATAGATTCTCAAGATTGAGAATAAAGAAATACTAATAGTCCCTTCTGACGAAGCGACTTCAGAATAAGGTTTCTTGAAGTTAAGAAAGGTCAGGGAATATTAGTGGTAGCAGTATTTTATTGGTAGCGTTGCTCGTTTTAGAAACCCATTAGTCACTATGCGACTGCGCAATGGTACTCGTATAACTGTTATATGCAATCTCTTTGCCAACTTCAACTTAAATTCTTAAGATTGAGAAGCTTTAAAGAAATGAGCACTCGTGGCTCCGCGGTATTAGCTGGTCGGAAACGATCGCCGCAATAAATAATAAAATGAATGAAAATAAAATAAAATTTTGATTAGACAAATAGGTACATAAAAAAATATAACAGTAAACACATTTTACAAATTAGTTTATATATAATATGCCTAAAAAGGGCTCTACTCAGTATGTGCTGCAGTGGAGGACCACAGCAGCTCTGGTCTTCCGTGGAGACTAATAGTTTAGTCCTTGGATGGATAATGGCTACATGCATAGAAACAGCTCTGCTTAGAATTGACCGATCTAGAAGTTCCGTTATAAACAGACCCAGTCCAAGGCAATCCTTCTACAAGGTAGCCAGTAGGTAGTACAGTGGTGAGACCAACAGACTGCATGTTAGAGGGTTGCAGGTTCGAAACTTTTCAAAGCTATGTGCTTAACTATCGCCTGCTCCGTACCTCGGAAGCACGTTAAATAGTTTTTTCCCGGCTGTCATAAACATCTATGGCAGTTGTTATAAGGAAGTCAGTGCCATCTAATATACTGACAGCCGGTCTAAGCACAGACGTTGACTGTTCGAAAGGGTTACCGCGGCCTCGGGACATAGCAGGCTCCAGAAGGAACAAGAATGGTTTTTAGTCGATAAAAGTCTGACACACCCTCCCGCCCCACCCACAGCGGGAGAAGGTCATTAGTAGATTTCCAACCGAAAAAAATAGTCTAAGCATAGAATGATGGGTAATCCCTCTGGGTTGCGGAGGTTAGACTAGGATCCTAACCCTTGCTTATGCCTACGTTACAATGAACAATGCAAGGATATTTTGACGACTGATATAGCGTGGAGGTCAGTATACCTGCACTCCGCCCATGAGGTCGTGGGTTCGATTCCCACACAGGACAAATCTTTGTGTGCATGAATGTGAATATTTGTTCTGGTCTGGGTGTTTCCTATGTAGGTATATTAAGTATGTATTTACAAAAAAAAGGATATTAAATTATGTTTATCCGTTATTTAGTATCCATAACACAAGTTATCAAAGACATCTTGGAACTAAATAATTGGTATAATTGTTAGAAATTATTTATTTATTTATTATTATTATAATAAACAAGACAAATACCCATATTGTTAATTTTTTTATGTGGAAAACGAAACCATGACCTTTGTGGCTAAAGATGGGCTTACCGACCTCCGCACCATGTCGGTGCAAATGAATGACACGTGATACTAGTATTTTATGAACTAATGCAACATGCAAATAAATCCTCATTTGCCCTTGTCCTTTCTTACGTAATACTTAAGCAGGCGTCTGCGACTTCTACCACATGACCTAGGTAGGTACAGGTACTTAGAATTTTTTAGGTTCAAGTGTCTACTTTTAAAAACATAGTAATTATTTCTTATTATCAGTCTGCCAGTGAGAAACCCGTTAAAATCGGTGCTATTTTGAAGATTACATTTATTTATTTATAAATATAGGTACGCTAACAGCTAAACATACAAACATATACAAAATCATAACACAACAACAAAAATTACATATATGTTGGCCTTTAGAAGCGTACACAGTATTCTCCTAAATTTAAACTAATCTAATATAAAATTAAAAATTGTTTTATTTATAATTGATTCTTATTCTAATATTAATATCGTAACATTCAACAAATATCAATTTTTTTAAATAGATTTTTGTTAAAAGTACCTACCATTTCACTTACTCACATTAGACTTCATTTGTAAGTATAATGAAGTTACAAGTAATCAATCAAAAAAGCTGAAAAGTGCAAAAAAATTATGATAAAAAATTTTATACATTGCAAAAACAAATGACTATTTTACTCTTTGCATACCATCAATTACAATTTGACCTACATTATAGAAATAATGGCGATCATACAATACAATATAATATTGATAGAACAAACAATTTGGTTAGAAAAAAAAACAACAATTCTTTTAATAAGGTGCGTTGGGTTGTAAAGTGATAAAAACAATCCCCTTGGACACCGCTGACGAGGTTCTAACCTTGGCCAGTTCGCGATAATAACGCCAATATCATAGTGTTACGTTATCTTATCTGTTAAGATGTTGATGACATATTGAACTAGCCGCAAGGTACATTGAAACTGCATTATAACAGATTTATTTTCGTACAACAGCGCTAAGTCGCGTATGCTCCCATTCGCGATTGTTTTAACTAATAGCAGTTAAATAACATATTCTAAAACTTTATTTTAAAAGAAGTTCAAAAAACATGTTTAAAAACTTTATTGCAAAAGAAGTTCAAAAAAAATATTCACAAAACTTTATTTTAAAAGAAGTTCAAAAAACATATTAAAAACTTTATGTCAAAAAAGAGTTTGTACTTCTATACCGCAGTATAGGGATCCTACTAAGAGTACGAGCCCAAGTCAACGTTATTTGCATGTGACGCACCTGCTGATCAACATACAACGCTCTGGCGAACATAAGAGTTCCCGGTAAGCGGCAATTAGCTTCGCCCCCTATTACCAACCCAATTATACCTTTTTTTTTTTTGTTTTACGTCGGTAACAAAATGCATTTACGCACTGCCTTCCGGCCAAAGGGGGACCGAAAGGGGGTGTGGGACTCACCACCGGCAGACACGACCGCCGGCAGCAATACCCACTAAAAATCTTCCGACGACGCCCGCCGCTTGTTGAGAAAGAGGCGGGGGCCAGTACCTGGGTTGCAGCTTCTGACACCCCGCCTGCGGCCAACGTCCCCCGGACCAAAACCGGGAGGACCTCCTCAGAGAGGCGCAGTGGACGCGCCCCTCCTACCTCCCCCTGCGACCATAGCGTGTGTGGCCGACTTCCCGGAGGGTCCATGGTTAGACAGCAGGGGCCCCCTGCCAGTAGTCAGTACTAAGGGCACCCAGAGTCGTCGGGCTCTGGGTGTTACCTTTTCCCTGGCGCCTCCTGCGCCCTACCAGGAGGTACTCAGCCCCCCCCACCACGACAAGGTGGAGACCAGTCGGGGGGGCAACCCAATTATACCTACGCCAATTATATGAGAACAACAATATAATTGGCGAAATATGGGCGTACGATATGCCTCTGCCTACCCCTTCGGAGAAACAGGCGTAATATTGTGTATGTATGCCCCCTTGTATAGTTCAATTCTCTGCAGATTCAGTCCATATCAATTTTTAGGAAACAGGACCAGGGCCCTAACTCTAATTCAACGAAAAACTAAATTTTGTTATACTTATCTCTTTTACTCACTAGGTATATCAGTATCGAGTGAAAGGGATGGGTGTAACGAAGTTTCGTCTTTCGTTGAATTAGAGTGGGCCCTCAGCTATTATTTAGTATTTTATGGATTAAACCCTAACCCTAAATTATAAGTTGACTTGCCTCGAAAATCTGGCCAATTTATCGATCGACATATATAAATTACATACATACATAATATCACGCCTGTTTCCTCGAAGGGGTAGGCCCATTTATATTAGGTGGCGAGCCTATTGCCGCTTACCAGGAACTTTTCTGTTCGCCAGAGACTCGTTCGTTATTAGGCAGGTGCAGGTGAGGTTGACTTGGGCTACTCAGACATTTGGTAGAAACCCCTTATATAAATTATTTTCACAATAATATTACGTTAATCCCCACATCCGTTTCGATAATAATGATTCATTGGACATGTGTAGGTTATTTTCGTCAATGCATAGGAAACAAAACTTACGAGAGAAACATTAGAATTCCTGATGTCGATACAGATGAAGGCCACTCACATTAATTGCAATATTACTGATAATACACTATTCTGATGCAGCTGTTAGAGAATTTACTAATATGATACTATGCTTGTTGTTATCAACTATATTATTACGACGAGTGTACAATAATATGTATATATTATTTGCACTTTTCGTGCCATTAATAGAGTGGTTAAATCTTTATAAATAACATTTTGATGCTAAAAGAAACATTTAATTTCATGTTGAGGTTCCAATAGAGCATTTTTTAATGTTAGAATAACTATTTTTTTTTACTGTGTGTGTTTACTTTATTGAATTTGGTCTAGATACTACAACAATCAAGATAACTTTAAAATTAACTCGCTTATCCACTACATGCTAAGCTTGAGTGGACAAGAATCTGGAAATAAAGCCGTAAAGCTTTACCTTTAGCCAAGGACTTGTGATACTATGTCAAGGTCTTGTTGTTTTATTGATTCTTCTTATGCAATATTAATTATAACACAACCTATAAGGCATATGCCATACTTGTAGATTTGCGGGTGTAGTCCTAAAGACCTGCTTTCAGTTTCATTCATCATCATCATATCAGCCTTATAAAGTACATTACGGAACATTGGCCTCCGCAATAGATTATGTTCTATTAGGTGCTCGTAAATACGCTGGACAGACACGCAGGTTGGTGATCGCAGTTCAAGCCAGTATGCAGCATGACGCTGCTGACCATCATCCGGTAGGATTTCTCTTCGTCGATGTTACACCTCCCATGACATGAGAGGTTGGCACTAGTCTAGACCGGTACCACACAGCACAGTTTATCAAGGGCAGGATTATCGCCTTGTCGTCGACTGAGAAGAGAAGAATGATATTAATGAGAAGAGGTGGCATTCTCATTAATATCATTTTTCTCTTCCCCTCCACTTGGTTGTCATCATATCCTAGCCTAATCCCAGTTGCCCCAGACTTCATACTAGGGTCCGCTCACTGGTCTAACCAACTAAGTCTAAGACACTGCCATCTGACTTTTACAACACAAAGGACACGTCATTCTATGTTACAAACCCTTCCACTTGGTCACATTCATATTATTTCCCTTGCATTATTTTCGTCTCCTCTTTTTTCTGAAACCTTCCACCCGGTAACAATCATATTCTTTACTCTTCCCGACACACGCTCTTCGTCTCCCCTCCTTCCAATTAATGGGCATTGATTTCATCAACTCAATATACAAGAAATCTAAACAATTCAGAAATACGTTTGATTTACTGTTTCAATCAGTATTGTATGACTGTTCATTACGTCATACATGTGGTAGGCACCAGCAACTAATGTGGTTTTGAGATCATCGTTGTTATTTATTATTGCTTTATTAATACTTCCGTTGCCAAAACGTTTGTATACAATAAAATGTAGTTTATATACAACAGAAGTACTTTGATTGATGTTAATCTTTTATATATTATATGAATTAATGTAGAAAAAAATATAAGTATAATTCACCCATAGTGCAAACTTTGCTTAGTTTGGGGCTGAAAGCTATGTGTGAGACGTCCTTAATATTGCTAAATTGATATCTATTTGTAAATAAGTTTAAGAACGTTTCGGTTTTATTTTGCTGTATGATGTTTGATAAACCTAAGGAAAAAGTTTATTAAATGCTATCTAGGTACTACTTTTTAAAATATAGTTAAACTCTTTATTTCAGTTGTTAAACAACGCAATTGACCCGTATAATTTACTAACTTTTGAACTCCCTTATCTTTTATAGGTGGCGCATTCGAAGGTGTCGAAGATCAAGTTTCTCCATTCGGCTATGGTAGAGGCGAAGGTGTGGACGCAGGCCATGGCGACCCTGATTGGATCTGCAGCAAAGAGAAGCCAAGATACGACCAAATGTTCCAATCACTCAACCCCGTCGACGGAAAGGTCACAGGAGCTGGTATGCAACTTTCTTTACGTCAAATTGCCTTATACCCACATTTAAGCGGCACAATCGTCATCAATAAAGCACTCGAAGCCGTACTCTCGTCCACACAAAATTGCACGGCTATAACTGAACTTTGTTTGGCCTTTAAAGATCGCCCAGACAGCGCAGAAACAGTTAGCAAAATTACAGAAGCGTTAACGATCGCAACAAGCAGCTCAAATTCAATTGCCCAATTCTTAACTAATTACAGTGCTGATGAAATCAATAACAGAGGTTCCAATGCGGCCTCTATACACACATTGGATGAGTCGGAATTATCTGATAATGGGTTGTGTATTGATAACAAAGCCCATTTTGATGCAGTTGACTCTGATGGTGCTAATATAGATAATAAGTTTCACGGGGAAAATTCAGTTCAGAATCATCCTAATAACAGTAATACTGGCCAAGAAGAAAACGTTTCTTTAAGAAACATCAATTTAAATAATTATTCCAAAAGAAAGATACATGATAAGAAGAGTTTCTTTGCTCCTATTATTTCAGTAGCTGAGTTTATCATTCTTCTTATCTTGAATATTGTTGCATTAATGTTCATGGCTCAAGTGATGTTCGTTACAACAATTTATATTTTTAGTGGCAAAACGTATTTGGAGTTCGATCTTGATGCTTATTCTGACTCTTGGTTAGACAAAGCGAAGACATTTGTTTTTGGCCAAAAGGAAACTATTCGAATATATTCTATCTTCGAAATGTTTACTCGGCGTAATATAGTCAGTATTTTTAGACGTTTGATTGATGACCTATTAATTGCTACCTCTATCTAACTAAATATATATTTATTCAATTCGTTTCGTTTCGTACACAATTGAAACAGTGGAAAACAATATTATTTACTTAACAGGTATCTTGGTAAATTGGTTTCTTCGCTGTTTAGAGTTTAGTACCCTAGTCTAATATGGATAGCTTTAATATGGATTTCGTATATGGTTAGGGTGGTTTTTTAAGTTATGTTATTTGATTTTGTAATAGAAATTTGAATAGCAGATAAGAATTATAGTATATATTAGGCGCTTTCATATCTATATAGACTAACGTTACCCTTCAACTATAATTTCTCAACAGCGGCGAAAACGGAGATGGTGAAATCGAAACTACCCAACTCGGTGCTGGGTAAGATCTGGAAGCTTTCGGACATCGATAAAGACGGTTTACTGGACGACGAAGAGTTTGCTCTGGCGATGCACCTTATCACAGTGAAGATCGACGGTCACGACTTGCCCACAGAACTACCCCCACATCTCGTCCCACCCTCAAAACGCAACTAATCTCCTGAAAAACACACATTTAAGTTTTTGAAACTTGAAATCACTTTACCGGAGTTGAGAATAGTGCCTTTTGGGCTATTGTAATCGCTTTCAGTTTGCACACGATGCTTTCATGTTATTTTTCGGGCCTGTTTCCCAAATGTAATGTACAAATTAATTTCCAATAGCTTTTAATTTTATTTATTGCACAAGGTATACTAATGTAAAAGTTTACACGTATACGTTTAGTGCGAAGACGTTTATATAACTACATTTATCGGGCAAATTGCTAGAATATAACACTAGATGATATTGGAAATATAATGCAAGAGAATTTTAAGTGATTTGAAACATTATAATAATTTAAAAAAACAGAATACATTAAAAAGAAAATTACTTAATTAAATAGATCCAGCGTAAAATAATCAACTATAATTCGGATAATGACAATAGTACAATCGGAATGATACAATTGGTACTTTAGATGTCAATCGTCGAGCTGTCAATAGACAATTAATAATATGGACAGACTTTATCAATGTCTTCTGGACTTCTTGGCGGGAAAGTGAAGCGTCATGTCTGCAGTTTTGTTTTATTTTCTAAAATTTTGTTTTATTTTCTAAAATTTGTGATATTTTGAGCACCGATATGGCGTGGTGGCGAGAATACCCGCTCTCCGCTCCGAAGGTCGTGGGTTCGATTCCCACACAGGACAAATCTTTGTGTGCGTGAACATGAATATTTGTTCTGGTCTGGGTGTTTTTTATCTATATTAAGTATTCACAAAAAAAAGTATTTATGTATGTTTATCCGTTATTTAGTATCCATAACACAAGTTCTTAATGATACTTATCTTGGAACTAAATAATTGGTGTAAGTGTCAAAAATATTTATTTACTAATGTGTTATAACGGTGGATTATTAACCGTTAAGTGTTTGTGAACGTACATGAGTGTTGGTAAATAAATCAAATCAGTGCAACATTACTTTTCAAATTCTCTCATGAAGTCGCATGTGAGATCTTAGTATAGTCCCACATTTTTACTGAAGACTCAAGGCATCTTATTTACCATCTTTATCACCACTCATTCTCATTTACTATGATTTAAATGTTATTAAAATATATCTTACTCGACACTGGCTAAATGTGCTAAACGCACAAAGCCATTATTTAAAAGAAAAAATGTCTTCTGTGGTCATGGTCATTTGACAGATAGTTGATGTAATTTAATCTGGCGAGTATCTCTCATTCAATCATCGTGAAACAGGCCCTAAATTATATGACACAAGTTAGCCAGGCAGCCATGTAGAATTCTTGTGAATTTTATTACACGCATAAGCCAATCCGGTACTAAAACTATGTAGTACATTATTTTATAACCACTTATGTTTAAGTATTTGTGTAAAAGTTGTTCAGCTTTCGAATGAATATTATTTACTTTGTATTCTTTTATTATGATGTTATAAAAACGCATTTGTGTTGGTTATATTCGAATGGCATCCTCATTTAGTCGCTGTAATAATATACTTCTTTGTATTTGTCGCCTGCTTGTACGATATTATCGTATGTGTTTAGCTTTTTTCCTTTTCTGCATAATTTTATTTATAAAGAAGGTTACAAAACTATTTTAGTTGCATACATAAATAAGGTTGAGGTTTCATTTGGGTTTCCCTTACCAATATTTTGACCTTTAATTTATTTTATGATATCTAACTGAAATATTTATTTAAAATTACATACATACATTTACGCCTGTTTTCCCGATAGGTATTCCAGAGGCATATTAAACACCCACATTACGCCTGTTATAATGTTAGTCCCACGTAATAGGTGGCGAGCCTATTGCCGCTTATTGGAAACTTTTATATATGCCAGAGCCTCGTCCGTTGATCGGCAGGTGCGGTAGCTTGGGCTTGTAAGACCTTGATTGGAACCCTATATGACCTATACATAAAATTACACAAGACTATTTTTCAATCACTTCACTTTCATAGAACAGCTATCATTATGTCATATTAAATCAATGAGCAGACTGCTCTTATGTTTGATATATTTTTTTAATTATATTTCAGTCTAATATTAATTAATGCCATTCAGTTAAAATTTTAAAAATGTAAATCTATTGTAAATGAGCCAGCTAGAACTGACCAAAATTTCACACTATTTACAATGTATCATAAAACTTTTATATATTACATATAAAAATAATACATTCATAAATACCCCTAAATTCCATTTTTAGAAGGCAAGGAAGGAAACCTTGTAACAACTATTTAAAAAAGGTCTGTTTAGTTTTAGCAAAGATCACTTTAAATACAGACGTCGCTAAATTTACAAGTCAAATATGTTTGCGGAGCGCTTATTTTCATTAACTTAAAGAAAAATAACCTGTGCTGGCTTAAGCAGTCCGTCAGTAAAATTTTCATTTTTTTTTTGATTTTATATAACATTTAAAACTAAGAATTGTTTTCGTCAGTTTCACCGGAATGCTAATTGTTTTGTCTCATTTATATTCATTTGCGATTTGTGTGGTTGAGGGCGGCACGAGTGTGTATTCGAAGAAAACCTACGTTAAATGTGTGTAATTTTAAAAAAGAAGAAGGTAAAAGTTACAAGTTTCAACTTACAGATGAAAACAATACTTCTTTTGTATATCCACTGATCAGAATTTGTAATGAGTAAATTTTAACATATTAAAGGCTTTATTAGCCTTTACTTTAACCTTTTTACAGGCAGAGCACGTTGAAATTTTTCAGTGTTTTTGTACCTTAACTTATCTCCATAAGGTTCAATATATAATGGGAACATACACACAATTGCACAATTAAGGGTTAAACAGTTCAAAATGTCGCACTTCAAAAGTATTACAAAAACAGATTATTACTACTAGTATTGTAGCTTCAAAGTATTTTCTTTAACCTAGAAAAGAATTCCTAAATTATATCTGATTCTGTTTCCTAAACTTTACAGTAATGTACTGAATTTAGCTAAAAATAGCGACATTTTATGAAACGCCTAGGCCTATCATGATGGGGATACGACAAATTATACAAATGTCGGAATTACACCTTGAAAAAAATTATAAATATAAACACGCTAAACTACATTTTAAGTAGCAAAATCTTAATCGACTATGGTGCTTCTTGATCCTAATATCGAGAGTTCAAATAAAAAATTATTTAAATTATTTATTACTAAAAGCGACTCATATACTTACTTTTGTTTTTAAGTTGTTCCTACTTTGTTATAAAGATGTTTAGGAGATATTAGAAGTGCCTACAGTAATGTACATTTCATAATAGGGAATTGATTTGCATGTCTAAATTATATGTTTCAAACATTCATCTATATTCAACCAGGAGTCGAAATTTGAAATCTATAGTTAAGATTTCATTTTCTTAAGAAGAAATTATAATTTTATTTTTAAATAAATATAGTAAATCTGCTTATTTATAAACATTGATTGTAATACACAGTTTATGTATATTATTTAAGATTATTTTTTGTTCTATATTGCATTTATAAAGATTTTAATTAATTGTCAGAGAGTACATTCAAAATAATACTTACCTCTTTAACATGCAGGAGACATTGAAATTTGTACCTTACTGAACTCTTTTTCAAATTTATTGTAGCAATATGAATGCATGTACATTGCAATTTTTTGTGCAATTTATAATAACATAATTATTTAAAATACTTTCAATAAGTACATTTTGTTTTTAGATATAACTCAATGCCTTGTCGCTTATAAATTATTAGTGTGTAAACGTATTTCATGGAAAAGTTTATGTAAATACAGATTTTATATGCGTTAGATATTTTGGAATGTATTTTTGCACCCGGAGAGGTAAAACTTTTTTATAAAAGATTTAATTCGAGGGGGGACACGAGTGTTTTTTACATTTGCTACTGTGTGTACATAAAAAATGTAAATGTAATGATTATAAATTATAAAATAGAGTGTAATAAATAGTTAAGAGCGCAGTAATTGTTTTTTTTCTTGATCCTTTTTAGTTGAATGCAGAATTAGCGTAAACATGATTTTAATACCTACTAAATTAGAAGCCTCACAAAGCGCTTCTAGTAGAAACTAATCACAATTTAATGAGTTCATTTATTCGTAAGTACAAATGACCGTCACCTAAATCTTAGCTTGATCGTGGGTTTTAAACAACTGATAAACATAAGTACTAACAAATTATATTTTTTATAAATGTATTCTTTTAAAAACATCCAGTGTTCGAGAAATTTCCATGTTAATGCATATAAACATTTGTCAATATAATACAACCCACAACCTGAGGTAGTCATCATCATTTCAGCCTATTAACGTCCCACTACTAAGCACGAGCCTCCTGTCACATACCAAGGTGCGAGGGTATTGGGTCATACTCCACCACGCAGACCCGGTGCGGATTGGCGGAGGCAGGTGTATGGCGTCCTGCTGTTAGAATTTTTTAAGCCGCCCATGTAGGCCTCTAACATGGCTTAACGACTATCACATTAGTGATAACCGGGACCTACAGCGTGCCTTCCGAAGCACGGAAACGCTCGATATCAAATGCCACAAACGGTCACCCATCCAAGGACTGACCTCTGTAAACTCTGCTTTACTTCGGTGATTGTTTCCGACCACCGAGCACCGCGGAGCTACGAGCGCTTCACCTGAGGTAGTGTTGTGCCCTATTGGGCAAAAGTGAGGTACCTACAGTGGTTGCGCAGGCGTATGCTATCTACTGATGGAAGACTACTAATACTAGTACTTTCAGGCGTCAAAATGTTAAAGCCATATATATCGAAACACGCCCTAACGCTATTGATAAAAAAGACGTGTATCGAACGATATAGCTTCGGATGATGACAACTATGACTGACAGCACGACTGACTAAAGACAACCCTCCTACTTAGCTCAGGTGTGATACGGCAAAAAGGTTTTTTTTTTTTTATTTTTATTTTAAATAATGGCTTCGTGCGTCTAGCACATTTAGCCAGTGTCAAGTAAGTGATATATTAATAATATATAATTCATAGTAAATGAGAATGAGTGGTGATAAAAATGATAAATGGTAAATGAGATACCCTCCCCTAAGCCCCTTGAGTCCTCAGTAAAGATGTGGGACTATACTGAGATCTCACATGGACTTCTTGAGAGAAAATTTGAAGAGTGATGTTGCACTGTTTTGTTTGATTTACCAACACTCATGTATGTTCACAAACACTTAACGGTTAATAATCCACCGTTATTACACATTAAAGTAAGAAATATCACAAATTTTAGAAAATTAAACAAAATTGCAGACATGGCGCTTCACTTTCCCGCCAAGAAGTCGGCAAAAAGGTTAAAGATCCAGTGTACTTTCTAATAGGGATGTAACACTATGAAACATTTTAACTTCACCATCTGGGGACCCCTGAAGCACAAGGGTCTGCTGCATGCATCTGGGAGAAGACTACGCAAGCAGAAATTATCTCAGCCCGTTATTACGGATGTCTCATTCTGAGCATGAGCCTCCTCTTGCAAACCAAGGTGAGATTTAGGTTCTTTGTTCTGTTGACTCAGGTTATATAAGATAAGATATCTTTTACGCCACGGCTGCACAAAATATATTTAACGCCATCTAGTAATATCTTTTGTCATCAATATTTGAGGTGAATTTCTGTAAGCAGTAGGATCTTTCAAATTCTCGAAAAAACCTTTAAATATTTGTAGCAGGTGCCGTTGTTTTTGGTAAGTATATGTTTAGATTCCTAAGCACTCTTCTTTTATCATCCCGCATACACAATTTCAGGAAAATAACTGTATAATTTACAGAGTTCGGATGAGCGGGTGACATTACATGCAATAATGTGGACATGCCTTCCTAAATTATTACTAAAATAAAATCTTATTTTCAAAATACGAAAAGCGTGACTAAAGTCTTCGTGTTCAAACCTTTTCTGTGTTTTCTCTTTTATAATTAAATAACATAGTCTTTGACATTCCTATGAAATCAAAGAATAATTTGTTTCCTTTAATAAAATAAAACTATATTTTCCCAGGAGGAATATCGCAAATTTTGAAGTAAACTCGTGGCGAAAATTGAAATAAATAAAATTCGACGTGGATATGGTATGCTGACTGGTTCGTTTAATTTTTAGTTTTGGCTAAATATAATTTTAGCTTTAATTTAAAAAGAAGTACAATCACATTCGAATCCATTGTACTTAAAGAAATAAACAAGATATGTTGCATAATCTAAACCGTAAACCAGGAGAAATGGGAATCCGATTACAAAAAAAAATGAAAGCAATTCTTACGAGAAATCCAGATTTCAAAATGATACAATGCCTTGGAGAGAAAATGGACTCCGAATCAAATGCTTAAGTTTGCTCCGCTAACATTTGTGGATTGCGAAAGGAGTTTTGCGGAACATAAATATATTTTGGATGTAAAGAGGAATAAACCAACCAATGAAAATTTTGAAAAAATATTGATAAGTTACTTCAATAATAAGTCGTACCCGATATTTTATTAAAAAAAATATAATAAAAAAATGTTCTTTATTTAGAAGGCATGTTTATTTCAGTAATAATTTAAGAAGGCATGTCCACATTATTGCATGTAATGACACCACTCATCCGAACTCTGATAATTAAATAGACTCACCTAACTATAATTAATAAATTTTACTTCATTGATATGTATTATTCCCACATCAGAATAATTATCTATAAAATAGAGCCTATACGTAGCTCCTTAACAAACTGTGAAAAAAAAATATTTGTTTAAATATGCATCTTTGCTACAAACTATTTAAAAGGAGTCTATTATAGTAGTGGCAATGTTCATTTTTAGCGCAGTGATGACACGTGCCAAATAGTTGATTACCCCTTATCCCTTTTTTTATCGACGGTAAAAAATGCTGTTTACGCACTGCTGTTTGCCGCAGTCCTACCCACTAAAAAACTTCCGACGACGACCACCGCTGTTGAAAAAGGGGCGGGGGGCCAGTGCCAAGGTTTATAGCTTCTGACACCCCGCTCGCGGCCAACGTCCCCCGGATCAGAACCGGGAGGATCTCCTCAGAGAGGCGCAGTGTGTCGCGCCCCCATGCCCGTGCCCGGAAAGCACCTGCGTGAGTTGGAAGGACATCGCCCCCCACCGTCGGCCGACCCATCGCTCCATTATGGGCCCGACCGCCTCGAGGATACGGCGCCTCGGTCCTTCGGCACACTCTACACTTCTCAGGACCTGCCGCCGCCGCTAGCCCTTCGCCCACATTAACACCGGATAAGATCCCATTTCTATTAAAAAATGGTTGCCTGTAAAGTCGTTTTTACGGGCGAAGATTTTACGTGACAACGTCTTTTTCTCGGTAGAATATTTATTGATATGAATATAATTAAATTGCACAATAGGAACAAGGAATTGAATGAAAATAAGAATTGCACAAATTTTAACTATAGAAATATATTTTGTTTACTAAAACATTGTACACTAGTGCTGCGCGCGCGGCAGACCGATCATAGTTGAGTGGGAGAGAGACGCAAGGCATTCGCCGGGCCTCTCTCTCGTTCGGTGACTCATCGTAACGTTACCGAGCGTTACACTTTTTCATAAGTGACTCCCAGCCGCAACCTAATTTAAGACGTTGTCACGTCAATAAAATTATAGTTAATAGCTCATTAAAAATAGTTGGGTTCGTTTGAAAAATAAGTAGATTTCCAACTTTATATGGCTTACGCCGGAATCAAAACAAAAACAAAATCTTATTTCTGAGTTCTTATGAACGATACATTTAATAATTGATGAACATGAAATTAACATCGTTTCGATGTTAATTAGAATTGCGATGTTCCATATTTCTCGCTGGGTAGTGTAGGTACATAACTATTTCACTAACCAAATAAAAATTAATATTATTATATAGTACACACATATCTATTGTATATGTATAAATAGATAGCGCAAGTATCACGATTTGTATTGAAATCAAGCGTGCCGACTTTTTAACACCTACTGTGACGTCAGTGACGATATTTGGTGTAATAATAAAAATTATACGTGAAACCGTTCATGTTACTTACTGTATTCAAAAAACAACAACAGACTCATGCGGACTGTAAGTAGCGGCGGCCAACCTCGAAGATTGGTCGGGGTTCGGTTGGGTATAAACGCTATCCCCCCTACTAGTCTCCACCTTGTCGTGGCGGGGGGGCTGAGTACCTCCCGGTAGGGCGCAGAGGGCGCTAGGGAAATGGTAACACCCAGAGATTGGCGACTCTGGGTGCCCTTAGTACTGACTACCGGGGGGGGAAACTAAGAGGGACCTGTAGAGGGCGCAGCGGGCGGGCCAGGAGGGCCCGTCGAGCAGCGCCAGGAGGGTCTTAGGCAGCGGGGGCAGGGGGCCCCTGCTGTCTAACCATGGACCCTCCGAGAAGTCGGCCACACACGCTATGGTCGCACAAGGAGGTAGAAGGGGCGCGTCCACTGCGTCTCTCTGAGGAGGTCCTTCCGGTTTTGGTCCGGGGGACGTTGGCCGCAGGCTAGGTGTCAGACGCTGCAACCCAGGTACTGGCCCCCGCCTTTTTTTTAACAAGCGGCGGGCGTCGTCGGAAGTTTTTTAGTGGGTAGGACTGCGGTGGTCGCGTCTGCCGCAGTGAGCCCCACACCCCCTCCCGGTCTCCCTTTGGCCGGGAGACAGTGCGTAAACAGCATTTTTTTACCGACGATAATTTAAGAAAAAGGGTATAATAGCCGTTATCTATTGTTTTGTCTAATGAGTACACACAAAAAAGAATAAAATAAGAGTGTAGTATTACTCCCTCAATGCATTAGTGTTGTTTAATTCTAGCCAAAGTTTAAATGATGCATAATTTTTGATTTCTATATTTTACATTTCCTTAGAAAAAATTACAGCTAAGTAATTTTTTCACACCACACAATGTAAATAGCCCAATTTTACAAAATCATGTACTATGAAGTCGCGTACTGCTTATTCATATGAAATTTCTTATTGAAATTATTTGAATTTATGAATTTTATTGAATGAAACAAAATTGCCCTAAAATTTGATATAGATGAACGTAAAAAGGAAATATTTATACAATTGAAATAAATTTATTATATAATATAACAAACCAAATCAGCTAAAGATAGGTGTGAACTAGCTTTTATAATATCAACCTAAATTCTTAACATCGTTTATTTTCCTTCAAAATAACATTTTCATTAACTTGAAATTTACAACACAATAGTGAGGATTACAAGACGCCACCTGTTTACATACTTTACCAGTGTTTCTATTTCATAAAACAACTCGTCTTAGCAAGTAAAATTACAACAAAATCCGTTTATTATGAATTAGCGTTTATTAACCAACCGCTTAATATAAATGTCACATACCAAAGTTTGTATTTTTGTAAAATTCTTTAAAACAAAGGCAGATGTTATGACTTTTATTATTCAGAAATTTAATAAATTTAAAGCTTCTTTTTAATGTGAAACATCTTAGAGACCAGCAACTGCATTACAGTAAGCCAGTGACGCGGCCCAAAGAATCAGAGCACCTAGTAATGAGCAAGGTAACAAGTGCCCTCACTTATGATAACCACGTCTTGTGACTGACAAGTTTCCCAACACCTTGGCTGTTTTCATGTTCCTCCGCTGCAATGACAATTAATATTTGTTTATGGCCATGATCTTTAATAATTAACATATGGAAAAAAACATATTTATGTTCAAGATTTAATATGATATATTTTTTCTGTTTGGATTATTTTCTACAAATTTGTATATAATAGTAAATAAATAAATAGTCTCTTACAATTACACCAATTATATAGTTCCACAATAAGTATCATTGAGAACATGTGTAATGGATACTAAATATTAGATAAACACCTAGACCAGAACAATTATTCATCTTCATGCACACAAAGATTTGTCACCTATAGGAATCAAACCCACAACCTCAGGAGCAGACAAGAGATAATACAGACCTCCACACCATTTCAGTATATCATATCATGTATATCATTTTGTATGTGACCCCTTAGTATGGCATGTTAGTCTATTCATTATAAACGGATTTTATTATATATTGTCTCACTGTAAGTTATTTCTAGGTTGTATTTTGTTTTGTAACAAATATATAATTACTACAAAATTTTCATTTACTTTTATAGAAGTCAGCTAAAAATATTTAACAGACTTATTTGTAAACTAATTACATCACAATACTCCTCGCTGTCCTCAATACACTCATATGCACGAACATGATGCTCGTTTGACATATTTTTGTTTTGGTCGATGTGTGTTAACTGTAAAATGAGATTTTACTAATATCTTCTTAGTGGAACATATTTTTGAGCCTTGTATTGCTATTGCAAAGGCATTGTGACCCCCCATTGTCTGAAATAAGATCAATAAGCTTGTAAGGAATAAATACACTGGAATTGAATTGTGGTATCACAAACAACTTTATGTACAAATCATTGAACATTATGAAAATTCATTGAATCTAATCATCCTTGAAGCAATGATGATTATAACAACCTTTCAATTGAAATGTATTCATTGATATTATAATTATTGCTTTCTAGTCAAATCTAGAAACTGCATAAATGATTGCTGTTTGTAATTTTAATAACAATTAAATCTCACATTAGGGTCTCAAGACTTTGGGAGAAAATAATTATACACTTTCATTAAATAATCTTTGATGAAAACAAATATTGGAAGCTTTCACTGTAAGTGTAGCTACAGAGGCTTAATTGTCTAGGGGTTTGGATCAGAGACTTCACTGAGCTGGGGGCTGGTTGCCGCCAGGGCCTGGGGGACGGACCTGTCTCCTGAGTTGTTCCACTAGCTCAGGGTTGGCCGCCTGCATGTGTTGGGCGAGGGCCTGCCCGGCTTCCAACAGAGCATTCATGCCCCCAGCACCTTGGTTTGGAGCAGCTGATGTGTTATTCATTAAACCCGAAATTAAATTCTGCATGTTAGGATCAGATAACATTTCTGTAGCCATATTTAATAATGCTGGGTTTTGTAGTAAACCACCTAAGTCCATTGGTCCTCTCTCTCCTCTCTGTGAAAGGGACTCATCAGCTAACCTCAAGTTCTGTTTATATGAATCATTGTCCGGTTCAAGTTGTGATGCCCTTGCGAAGGCTTGACGAGCTTCACGATGTTTGTCTAAGGCTGTTAAAGCCAACCCTAGACGTCCGTGAGCTTTGCCGTAATCAGGTTGCAAAGCTAATGCCGCAGTGCAATCGGCAACTGCCGACTCATGTTCGCCTAGTTTAAAGTGCGCAGCAGCACGGTTGCAGAAAAACACAGCGTTGCGCGGGTCCAGCTCGATAGCACGTGAATATTTCTCAAGCGCTTCTCGATGACGTTCTGACTTCATTAGTTCATTGCCTTCGTTCTTGAGGCGCTCAGCTTCGGCCCGTTCGGTCTCAGACTGCCCACCGCGCTGTTGTCTGATGAGTTGTAGGAGATCAAGCCCTTTGGCGGCGTCTTCTGGGCCCAACTCGAACGCAGTTTCTATGCATTGTACACCAACCTCAACGCTCTCACGGGAATCCACACTCAATGTATCGCCGTCTAATTGTTGTTTGAGAAAGTTTATGATGCTAGCAGCTACAATTTTAACTTCAGACATAATGTTTTGATCACAATCAACGAAAATAAAACTACAGAACGCGATATCTTTTAGTATTTTTCATAAAAAAATTACCAAGACAGGCTAAATCGGCTGATGGTAATGACAGAACTGCCATATAAATGTCACAATCGACTTTATTTTTCTTTTTGTGTCAGGCAAAATATCAATTGATACAACCTACTCTTTTGATCTTTTTGTACTTAATAGCCATGCTATGTTAAATTATTCTCTGTCCATAAAATGATAATAAATAAATAATAAGTACCGGTTGCGTTTCAATTAATGGTCGAATAATTCTAAAACTGAAATCCTTTTTATCAAATTGTGCCTGAACTGCCACTTTGTTAACATGAGTTTATCATTCTGAGATGATCCTGAGAGCATGCAAAAGTGCAAGCAATGGATTACAAAGATAAGTATAGAGCCACCTAAGAAGTTCAAAGTCACAGAAAATGCCGACCTATGACCCTGGGGGGATTAATGGGGTATTGGGGTATCGGTTGAGTTTTGGCGCCAACGCAGAAAAAGGCAAATCGCGGCAGTGTTTCATTTTCTAAAACTGATGTAAATTATATTGGATTTTTTTAACTACGTACGTTCCACATATATGTCTAGAAAAGTGGCTTTACCGTGAATTGTGATTTTGAGTGCTAATTCCAAAACTTAATAGAAGCCTCTAGTAGTCTCTTCACACTAGCGACATTTGTTTAAAACACTATACGAAACGTCAAGTTGCCTCGTTAGGAATGTAGTCATACCATCACAGTGCGGATTAGCAGAGGCGGATGTAACGTCCTGCTTTTAGAATTATTCAAACCACCCAATCTAGGCTCTCAATTGGCTTAACGACTACCTACCACCAAGTTATAGCTAGGACAAACTGCTTAACGTACCTTCCGAAGCACGAAAGCTTTAATATTAACACGTTCACTGTGCATGCCCCACCGGTGGGGCATTATGAGTTATTCGCCGTACGTGAATGACCCACGGGTGGGGCATGAGTTCCTTGCGACTGTATAGGCTTATAACACTTTACACGTTGAGTTTATTTACTTTTGCAGTAATACACGTCAGAGTAATTAGCAATAAATAAAAGTTACGTCAAAACCGGGTAACTTTTATTGTAAGGGTTGCCAGCACCCACTATTCAAAAGATGTGTATTTATTTATGTAATTGTAATTACTAAAAGTATTTATTTTTATAATATAGTATAATTACTAGTAATCCAACATAACTTCTCATCTGATAACATTCCGCGTTGATTCATGATAAATCCAAAACAAACAGAGTAAACCAGCGCACTAATTCAAGTTTTATCGCTACGAAAATTTTTCTAACGTCCCGAATATCACCTTGAAAGATTAAAAAAACTTGTTAGATACACTAGAAAGTAAACAATAGAAAATCACTTTACAGATTTAACTATTTTTAGAACTTATACGTGTATGATACATAATAGGGGCATGCTGTAAAGAGGTCATACGTGTATGACCCACGGATGGGTCATTTAATTTTTATTTATTTTTAATTACAGGGGGGGGGGTAGAAAATAAAAAATAATAACAATAGATACCATTTTAATACCTAGCACATTATGTAACTCCCCTTTTACGGTTGCACTTAAGAAGTGGGGTGGGTAGTCTTAGCTGCACAGTTAACGTGTTAAAAACCACGCAAACAGTCACCATGTCTGTGGTAAATATAGAGCCATTTAAGAAGTTCAAAGTTACACATAATGCCGGCTTGGGAGTCACAATAATAAAAACAGAACCAATATTGACGTCACCCATCAAAGAAATGAACTCAGCTTTACTTCAGTAATCGTTCCCTATGCTATATGCCGGAGCTATGAGCGTTTCATTTCATTATTACAAAAGGCAGCGTAAATCCACGTTCCTGACCGTCACTTCAATTGTTAGGAAAAAGTATGTACCTCATGTACATCTTATATAGTTCGATATTTTATAACTCACGGCTGCACCGATTTTATCTTTCATTTTCTGGATTTGTCCCCACAATAGCAGAATAACTATAAAAACATAGGAAAAATTCGTAAAAAAATTAATTTCCTCATGGTAATTAAAATCTGTATATGAGATATATGAGAGGAATACAACTTGGACCAAAATAAAATTTGAATTGAATGCTAGTTCCGGTAATGTAAGTAGGTGCCGTTGTGTGCATTCTTCTTTGGCAGTTGATTCGGTTGTACGGTCTTTTCTTTGAATAGGTACCATTGAGCATTTTTTTGGAGTTTTTAACAGTTTTAAAAATATTTCCATGGTAAACTATTTTTTCTGAAATTCATTCTAAGGCAGTAAGTACAAAGTTCGCCGGGTCAGCTAGTAAAATAAACAAACAGTGTATTTGTAAGCTTTTGTTTAATGTAAAGAAATAAATAATTTGCCTTAAAACTACGCATTATAGAACTTATGTTACATACACAATTTATTATTAGTTGGACTAATTGCTGCACTTCAATTTAAGATGTTCATAATTATCTGAGAGTATTGAAATAATATAAAAACACATAGTAATTTCAATAGAAAAGATGGTTGGTTTAGTGACTGCAGTTTAAATAAGTAACTTTGTCTATATAGTAATTTCATCTCGTGTCCTAGTGACATGAATCACAAGTAAAAAATATACAGCAGTAACATATCGCTTGCACGTATTTTACATATTCTAAAGAGGTTTATATTTGAAAGTTCCCACGAGTCTTGTTAGTGATTGGGCTACCTCTGCGGGTGGTCCGAAGGCGTGTTGTGTAGCCATCGCTTAAAGAGGTTTATATCATATTTAATCTTAGCTTGAAGAATAAAAGCACGTTCCATATTCGAAATTTCCAAGGAGTCTCTTTAGTGGTCGGGCTTCCTCTGCGGATGATCCGGCGGCGTGTTATCCAGTAAACAGACCCAGTCGCGCAGGCGCCGCTCTCGCGCGAACACGTCCCGGTGGAGCGCCCGCGCCCCGCTGTCGGCGGCGCCTGCAAGAGCCCCGCCCACCCACGCCGCGCTGTTATCGTGGCCGCCGTACTTGTGGAATTTGAACTCGCTTATGCATAGGCGGTCGCTGAAAATTATTTAATTCTGACTATTTTAATTATTCTTTTTAAAACATTACAAATTAGACACAATTTAACAACGAATATTGTGCATATTAAATTTGGGGTATAAAAAATAAAGGTGGAAAAAGGAAGGAGGGCACAAAAAGAGGTGGATTTAGTGTGGGAAGAATAATATGACAGAAGATAATACAATAGGAAAATCGGTGAGGAGTAGTCGAGGTGATTGAACGAAAAGATATGCTGCGGTGACTCCAGATCAGCCCCAGTTTAAAAGCAGAACATTTGGATTATGATGATTATAAGAATTCTCGATTTGTGCCTGCATTTTCAATGAAAATTATTCCAATTTTGAGTTCTGGCAAACACTTTTAGCTTCATTCATGCTTATTGACCTCCCGTCAGTTTAGGTTCCTTTTGACCTGCCTTATTTGCAAATCTTCTGAACATGGTGATAGAAGGTCCTCACGTTTTTATTAGCTCGTCCATCGTAAGTCACTTTCGTTAATCTACTTCCATTTATCCTCTTAACATGACCAAACCATCTACGCATATCTTTCTCAATCATTGTCATTATATTTTCTATCACATCACAATCTGAATTTAATGCCAAACTAATTAAGGGCCACCTCTCATCATCTCATGTTTAATTGAATAGATAGTAATATAGATCACTTTTGAATAGCTTCAGCAAGGTTTCTGCCCATAACAAATGGGATATATAGACAGGTATCTGAATTTATTATATAAATAAAGTTTACCTGTAAGGTGGTTGAGTGACCAAGTACCGCAGCTCCTGAGCCAGTCTCGCTTTGAGACCATTTAGAGACGCCGTACCTCCTGTCACCATTATGTTCTCAGCCAGAGCTCGTCTTCCGTCTATGGGGCACTGAGGAGGTTAGATGAAGATAAAATGTTTCACTTTTTTATTAAAAAATTACCGAAGCAGACTGCAGACAGACGATCTTATTTTTTTAAATAATATGCACAGTGTGGAAATCGTATCACGTGCAAAGGCTTTGCCCTTCTGCAGGCGTGCGTATGGGGTTCGATGCAGCAGGACGACAAAAAACTGAAATAGCCTACATCTAAATTCACTGATGAAATAAGAACAAGGGCAATTAATTTTCAACAATGTATTTTAATAAGACGCGTACGTAATTATCACAATGCTAGTCGCCAGTACAAGCTCGGTAGATTAGTGAGTTTGCTATTTCATTTAGCGTAGGCGTCCATACTCCTAACATTCACTGTCCTAAAACAGTGATTTAGGAAGATCGTAAAAAATCCAAGGCAACTGACATAAAATTTTCTAATTTCTTACAACTGCACACTCATGGTCAATAAGCGTATAACACTCGGCTTTAGACACTTGAATGGTCACCTTAAGCCTTACTACATTTAACAATTGCATCACGAATAGAAAAAAAAAAAATCTTTTCTGCATTTTGCTCCTAAGATAGGCTAGATACCACACAAGACAAATACTTCTATATAAAAAATATAATTAAAAAAAAAGACATTAAAATGCTATGATTCAATGAAGTTAAGTCTCTCTTACGGAAAAGAAGATATTATTTACTATGTAAAACAAATTCGTTTATGTTGTGGCGAAAAAAAAACATTTTATTGAGCTTACCAGCATAATACACTGAAGCACAGCATCAGGCAGGGAAGCCAGTTCATTGTCCCTTTGAAACAGAGGTTCGGCTGCCATTTCTCGTGTCCTGCCTGATATTGTGATGGCAGCCCGTCCAGCTATAGGGTACTGCACACTCTTCGCTGGGACTGGGGGACTGCCGCTTTCCCACTGCTGGGCACGGGTGCGGGAGCCCACGAAGCACGTTTTCACTAAAAAGTAAGTCATAACATCAGCCCATTAATGTCCCCCACTAGGTACTGAGCACGTAATCAACCAACCATGAAATTAATGAATGAATCATCATGGAACAATGAATGTTGGAATGAACCAACGTCAGAGGGATAATGGATATACTCCATCACGCGGACCCAGTGCGAATTGGTAGAGTAAGTAACGTCAAACATTTGCATTAAATAAGCTCAGATACTAATGATCCGATTTGAAAAATTCTGTCTCGCTTTGCTCAATAACATACATAAATTCACGCCTGTTTCCTCGAAGGAGTAGGCAGAGCCATATTATACGCCCACACTTCGCCGATTATATAGTTGGCCACTTGTAATAGGTGGCGAGCCTATTGCCGCTTATCGGGCACTGTTATGTTCGCCTCGTTCTTGGTGCACCACTTGCAGGTGAGGTTGGTTTGGGCTCCTTAGGTCTTGTTAGGATCCCTATACACCTTCGCTCACCGTTGCTCAATAAAGATATTCATAATGTCAAATTGAAAAACTAACGCACCCATTCTAGCAGGTATAAGTTTGAATTTGAAATTATATTCATTGAAAACAATCGATCAAACAATAACATCGGAAAACTGTTTGGGCAATGACTTTCATACGAAGACCCTAACCACTTACAATTCATAGAAAGCAGTACTGCATTAACTTAACTTACTATTTTTAGCAATAGCTCAAGAAGGAACAAGTATTGTTAGTAAGTATTTTAAGTAAAAGTCTATCAAACACACATCAAACTTCGACCCTAAAAAACAATCACAGAATATAATCGAATTATACAATAAAGTACAAACAGTTAATTTAACCAACCTTTAATATCCTCAATGATGTGATCAGGTAGATGCAGCTCAGTGCTATTATCCTCATCAAGAAGCCGAGAGAGCTCATCGTGAATGGCTCGGGCTGCCAGAGGCTGTGACTGGATCGCTCGCAGCACTACAGATGCGTGCAACACTGCAAACATAAATCAACATTGTTTATTTCTGTATAATACTGTTTTTACATTGTCTAAGTAGGGAGATAATTATTTCTACAGCATATCTATGGATAAGTAACATTTACACATATAAGCATGTAATATTTAGGTAAACTTATAATGTCCAAGCCTTATAAAAGATTGACGGCAAGGCGAGAGGCCCTCTTACATGGCTAATTATAACAACTATCACATAAAGTAATTGTTGGGACCTACAGCTTAATGTGCCTTTCGTAGCACATGAAACTTCAATCTTATAAACCACACCCATCCAAGGACTGAAATCTGCAAACTATCTTTTATATTTATTATTTTGGTGATTTTATTCGACTATGTTTATGCGCAGTAGTCGAAAATAGGGTATCGCAAGGGAGAGAAAGGGCGTGCGTAAGTGCTCATTGGCTCCCAGTCGTACTCTCTTACTCACTCTACGCGCAGCTATCCCTTCCAAATTTTGTTCATTGCTAGACTTACGTGCCGCTACCTATCAGCTGTTGTTATTACAATAATAAAAATGTAAAACTATTAAAATTTTGTAGTGTATAAAAAAAGTTATTCATATATACCTGCAGATACCTCCGCCTCTCTAGCTCCAATGGAAACAATGAGAGCAACCGGGGTGCCTAATGTTAAAGCACACAGACGCGGACTGTCTGCCCACACCACTCCAGAAACCTACAACCAATATGACATATAACACTTTTGCTATTCAGAACAGAAAGTTATGGAATTAGATGTTGTACTTTTAAACTTTCTGTTTTGTGAGCTAAATTAAATTTCCATATTAAGTTCACTCTTAAATTGGTAATCGGGTAAAAGGGCTCCTATCAAGATCTGAGAAGCCCAAGCCAACCTCACCTGCAAGTGATGCACCTACCATTCAAAGACTAGTGAGTGGCTACAACTTAAGGTGTAAAAAAAATTGGGAAATATAGTTGAATAATTATTTGATAATATTTATTCACAATAATTTGCAATAAGGTTTATTGCTTTACTGCAAGCCATAGTTAATAAGAGATATACTGGATCATCTATATAACATATATATGTTAAGAGATTATGGGAATTTAAAGCTACAAATCATAAAAAAATAATAAATCATTAAAAAATATGTTTAAAGTTATTTTTCATAATAAATACAATGCTCAATTTACAAACCTCATAATGTGTAAAAAGTACTTTAGCTAATGTTTCTCTGAACAAAGTGGGGGTTAGAAGAGATTCTACCACCACTACCTTACGCTCCTTAGGGTTCACCAACACGTGTCTGAAACACAAATGAATAATTTACAAGCCATAGTATCCTAGTTTTTTTTAATTGCCAACATAAAATAGTACCAGTAGACACTAATGATTGGATATTAGGTAGAAACAATAGATTTGAACCTACTATGTCCATGAAAAGTAACTCTGTTTTTGGATAAAGTTATTTACTTAATATTGGAGAATTGAGACTGAAAAACATAAGAGCAAAAGTTACAGTTAAAATTAGCTCGCGTTTAATCTAAGACTTCTTTAATACAAGAGACTATATTATTATGGACCCTTATTGGAAGTCAGACCACTGCTATTAAAGGCACACACATTCATAATCTCACACCTACTTTTCAAGGGGTCTGTCTACCACAAATAATGTGGTAGACAGACTCCTTCTTAAAACTATTTTAAAGAGATCTTTGTATCAGTAGAAAAAAATCTTTTCACACAGAGATCTGTGGATATAACATGCTAAATGTTTAGTGAATGAGAATAAATGAGAAGTAACATTATGGATACATAAACGTATGTATATAAACCTTTTTTGGATTTTGAATTGTGACAAATAAAGGATATTTTGTACAACTAATCAGATGTGACTACAGACCTAAGTAACTATTAAAGTAACAAACATACCTGAAATATAATACATGTAGCATATGCACTAAGTTCTCATATAGCTCATCGGCATTGTGGTAATCATGTACTCGTTTATATCCTCTCTCAGAAGGACACCAAAACTCAGACCGGATGATACATCGAGGTGCGGCTTCTCCAGTAAAACCAAACCTATTCATAGAAAAATATTGTTTAGAAGTTGTTACGAATAAAACGCTTATGTATAAGGTATTTAGGGATATTTATTAAACAATTTAATATTGTTAAAAGAATTATTCACTAAGTATTAAGTTGGTAATACGTTTTATAGGTAACTAACTTTGTATAGTCGCGGCCTAAATCAAGGACTACGGCTTGCTTCTCTTGTATGAGAGCAATTCCTTCGTACAGCGCCATAATTAAATAGCGGATATTATTTTTATAATCGAATATTGTTAGCGAAACATTGAAGAAAACTAGAAAAACACATTCCAAAGAACCGAAACAAACTTTTTTGTAGATATGACGTTGACAATGACAACTTTGACGACTTTATTATTTTTAAGGTAAGCTTGTAGCACAAAGAACATAGACATTATAGTGCCATTAATTTAAAAAAGATGAAGAGTGTAGCTTTTTTAACAACTGGGGTGGTACTGACATACAGCCTACATGGAAAATGATCACCGTAGCTTATATTATTAATTTTTGTGAATAGATTTTTGGACATACATAAAATCACACATATATCAATTAATCCCTCAACTATGAAAAATATTTATTTTTTTCTTCCTTCTATAAAGTATATATAAATACATACATACATTCCCCGAAGGGATAGGCAAATGCATATTACATGCCCACATATCGCCAATAATACTATTGGTCCCACGTAATAGGTTGCGAACCTATTGTCTCTTTGGCTTGAGCTTCTTAGAATCCAAGACCTAAAGTGAATAGGATCCCCATTAAAAAATAAAAACAGTTGTTTTTTTGTCATTATAAATCTTGTGACTGCAGAACACAGGTTTTTGTAAACTTATCAAATTGTTTTACTATTAAGTATATTTTCTTGTAACTGGCGGGAGGAGAAAACTTACCATGACATTTTTCTTGCCCGTTCTTTTACGATAAACCTCCCGCCCCCAGTGAATGGGCGCGCTAGTTTGTAAGTTTTGACTTTCATCAGAGCTCTATTCAGCCAAACTTGAATAAATGATGTTGCTTTTTTTAGTGGTACCTCTCTCTAGAACAAGCTATTATAACGATGTTTGACTCATCATCCTCATATCAGCCATTTGAAGTACACTGCTGAACATAGGCCTCCCCAATTGCTTTCCACGTAGATCGATCCTTTGCCGCCTGCATCCACCGGCTCCCCGCCGCCCTGACCAGGTCATCGGTCCATCGCGTGGGGGGCCGCCCTCTACTACGCTTGCCGTTTGACTATGCTAGATAAATTATACGATACACAATTGTTTATCCTAATAAGCGAATGCTCGTTTTATACACAAGATGTACTCTACTTGCTTACGATTGAAAAAAAGTGTTTGTTTTATTCGAAAAATCAGCAATGAATTACATTTATCGATTTATGTCATTTTTAGCTTATTATGTAATTGATAAGCAGTTAAATAGCGTTAGAGACTGCGCTACTACCTTTTAGGAGCCTGTATGATGATAACTTCAAGAAAAATATGTACTATTATTACTTACCCATCTAGCACCTCACTTTAATTCTAAATTGCAGGCGCAGAAAGACTTAGGCGGCAAGCTAACAGAGGCCTTCCGTCATGAATGACGTCTCTCACAGTTTTCAATAAATTGGACTTCTTGGCGGGAAAGTGAAGCGTCATGTCTGCAGTTTTGTTTTATTTTCTAAAATTTGTGATATTTCTAACATTAATGTGTAATAACGGTGGATTATTAACCGTTAAGTGTTGGTGAACATACATAAGTGTTGGTAAATCAAACAAAACAGTGCAACATCACTTTTCAAATTTCCTCTCAAGGAGTCTATGTGAGATCTCAGTATAGTCCCACATCTTTACTGAGGACTCAAGGGGCTTAGGGGAGGGTATCTCATTTACCATTTATCATCTTTATCGCCACTCATTCTCATTTACTATGAATTATATATTACTAATATATCACTTACCTACTTGACACTGGCTAAATATGCTAGACGCACGAAGCCATTATTTAAAATAAAGAAAAAGAAAGTTTTCAATTGTCTTCTGTGTTTTCTTTACTAGATGAAATAATTATAAACTTCATTTCATTATTTTAACTACATTTAAAGAATGCTGTACCGTTAGTAACAACACTTTTAAACTAAAGTAAAAGATGTCGGTTTGACAGGGGAAAGTTTTTGAAAGACACTATTTTGACAATCAAGCGGTAAATTTAAAAATGTAAGCTAGAAATCACAAATATTACCAATCTTTTTAAGCACTTATTGTTTTGTAATACTTTTTCATGGGCCCTTTACATCCTATCCGAATTTTAAGATTACACAGGTAAGTGTATAATACTCTTAAAGTCTTTCTTAGTTATACTTAAATAATTCTCTCACTCACCCATAACGAACGATATGCCGTTGAGATCCAGAGAGAGATATGCACTCCAGTCTAGAATTCGGAGGTTCTATTCCCACACAGGACATTCAATAGGTGTATTTCTGAGTCTATATGAATGAATAGGAATATGTGGATTTTTTATGTAGTCTTGGGGTTTCATCCGTTATGATGAAGTCTGTTTGTGAAAAAGTATTTAAGTATGAGCCTAGTTAGTTTAAACTAGGCAGAACTTCTGCCTACAGACCATAGAAATAATATAGCCCTAAGACTAGAATAGAACCGCTTCGCGAGATTTCCAAGAATACTTATCATCCATCATCATCATCCCAATGATGTCCTCCTCCATAAACTTCCAATGTGACCGATTGTAGGTGGCACTTGTGGATTCACTACAGTAGTATTCAGAAGGCGAGCATCCACAGCTTTCACCATGAAGAACTTGTGTTATGGATACTAAAGAACGGATAAACATACTTAAATACTTTTTTTTTTTGTAAATACATACTTAATATACATAGAAAACACCCAGACCAGAACAAATACTCATATTCGGAATGTGGAATACTGACCTCCACGCCATATCGGTCGTCTTATAATCTTTATCTATATTATTATGAAGAATCATCATCATATCTGACAATTGTTCCGGTTGCCCTATAGATTAGGGCCCAGGGTCTGCTCACTGGTTCAACAAGATTTGGCTGAATTTTAGTTATTACATGGAACGACTGCCGTCTGACCTCCGCAACCGAGAGAGAAACCTCATTCTATCAGCTGTAAGCATGTTAAAAGGCACTGACTTCCTAATAACGACTGCCATAGATGTTCATGACAGCCAAAAGCCAGGGACCTTTGGCTGTCATAAACATCTATGGCAGTCGTTATTAGGAAGCCAGGGACCAAAGGCTTAACGTGTTTCCGAGGCACAGAGTAAGCGGTTAGTACGCATATAATTTCGAAAAGTCCATCACCAGGTTTTTTGAACCCGAGACCCTCTGATTTAAAATCAATGGCATCAAGGCAATGGGTCTTATTACTGGACTATCGCCGCTGTAATTTTTTTTGATATGAAGAATAATTACGAAAAATCTGATCAACTACCAAATGTACCGTAACCTGCGATTCTTTACTCTCATTACAGACACTTCAGATATGGGGAACACCTACTAGACTTTATCAGAGACCCACATCTGTCTTTCCCGATGTGTTTGAACAGCTATCAGAAACCTCAAGGGCAGACGAACCCTGGACCAAACCATGCTAGTCTCCATCGGCAGTTAAATAGTTTTCCACTTTCCACCACTGCCTCCGCGCGACGGCGCTGCTACGTCGGTTCCTTAGCAAAGTTCTTAGATTCATTTTTCAATAATTACTCGTAGTAAATATATTTGGTAAGTTTATAACTGAAATGGTTTTTTTATTAAAAGCTATGTTTAGACACGTTGCAGTGCAGTGGTACTACTACAGAAATAAATTAAGCCTTTAACTGTATTGCATCGGTCATCTTTATTTCCGAATACACACAAATATAATAGCTTTGGTGCGAGCTGGCTAGCTTCTAGCTCACGTTGACAACACACGTGATTTCATTGCTATATCCACCTTCTACGACACATCCGAGCAAAGTTTTATTACCTACGAGCTGACCCGGCGAACTTTGTTCCGCCTTAATGGCAATAAATAAGCAGATTGTGTTTTTATTTTATTGGAAAAATTACAAAAAAATTAAACACCTACATTAATCATTCATTATTATTTCTGTATTTTAGCACTAAGTTGCTCTTCACTTAAGTACTTTGTGATAAACGACATTTTTTTTTATTATTATTTATTGAGAAGCACGAAGTCGAGCCATACTATTGCGGCGATGTTCACGTGCAATTTCTTGTTCTTCTTCAGTCCTTTCATGTCCAATATTTCGTATTGTTTTGCATTACGGCTTTGTCGGTAAAGATTCGATAGTCTTGTTCGCGGCATTCTTAATTAAACTTCACTTCACTTCACTTCAATTCACCTAAAAAATTATGTCAAAACTCATATTCACATTCCCGCCAAGAAGTTAGACATAGTTTGAATATTGATTTCTTACAAATATCAAATTGTCATCCATATAGCTGTCATTTGCGTTTTGTTATTCCAAGTCTGATTCTTTTTTGTTATATCACGTTTTATAGTGACTGACGTTTCATGTCAAGTCACACGGGAACGCTGTCGAACGGGATAAAAAGTATCCTATGTCCGTCTCCTGGCTCTAAGCTACCTCCCTACCAATTTTCGCCCAAATCTGTTCTGCCGTTCTTGAGTTATAAGTGCTGTAACTAACACGACTTTCTTTTATATATATAGATGTATAGAATAATATATGTCTATTGATAGAAGATTAGTAGGTATATATGTTTATAAATTCTAACTTTTAGTCGACAATATGGAACCTAATTCCCAAAATGACAAAATGCTGTGAAATCAAATCGAAGCTTGATTTTGGGGTCGATTTTATTCTTTACCTATTAAAGTCCCACTACCTACTGGACTCAAGCCTCCTCTCACAAACTAAGGTGCGGAGGTTTCAGGTTGTTCTTCACGGGGACACAGTTCGAATTGGAAGCACTTGACAGACTGCAACGGCGAGCGGTTCGCATTATAGGGGATGCTGAGGTAACAGCCTCACTCGAGGATCTACAGCTGCGTAGAAACATTGCATCTCTCAGTGTCTTTTACCGGAACTACAACGGCGAGTGTTCTGAGGAGCTTTTCGATCTCATCCCGCCCTCTCCTTTCCTCTCCCGAACAACACGTGCTGGTCTTCGAAACCATCCTCATACTGTGCAGACTATCAGCACTCGAACCAAGAAATTTGGGAGGTCGTTTCTGAGCAAGACCACTAAGCTTTGGAATTCGCTGCCGGCTCATGTGTTTCCTGTTTCCTATGATCCCGGGTCTTTTAAGCGGGGCGTGAAACGGCATTTTAGCAGGCCGTCATGAGTGGATGCGCTTTATAGCGTGCTTATTTCACGTCATAAAGCGCTTTCATTTTCTTATTGGGCTGCATCGACTGCTTATCATCAGGCAGGATGTAGTCATGATGACGTGTCACATTAAAAAAAAAAAAACAAAAAGGGGGCAGGGAGCATGTGTATGTCATGCTAGTTTTTAAGCCGTCTTAATTTAATAACATAGCTAAAGTAAGGCCAACCAGACGAGATAAAAAACGTAAACAAGCGGACCATTACTGAGTTACATTGCGATAGCGACGGATTATTATTTATTTTTCTGTCCTTATCAGTCGTCCGCGCAATTATGGCGTCAGTTGGTTAACAAAAGCTGTCGTTGTGTGTTTCGTGGTACAGGAAAGCACTCAGTACCGCAGTTGTCAACATTTGGTCCGCCATTGGCGAAATTGTGTGAATCATGTTATAAAAGTCGAAGACCATTTTTATAGCAATAAGGACAACATGATTCAATGGTACTTAGGAATGTCAAGATAATATAGAGTAGGAGAGCTTGAGTAGAGAAGAATCTCAAATCTGACCATCTCGATATCCCACAGACGAACGAATCGAACCCACGACCTTTGAAGCGAAGAACCATATTGTTCTTTAAAGTAGATTTGTAAATATATAATTTAGGTCGATTACCGAATATGGCAGGAAGCCTAATTTACGATTAAGGTCATTAGAAAATTATAAAAAAACAAAATAAGTTTAATTTAACTAATTATTTATTTTATACAAAATTCCGCTATAATACATATTTACAAACATAAAAACGAATCGAAAATTGTCACAATAAAAAAAGCTTGAGCAGGAACGGCGGCGGCGCCGGGCGGTCCGAAGGCCGCGCCACGCCGCCGTCACGGGCCAGCCCCTAACCCCGGCCCAGTACTTACTTGTGCCCAGGCCTTACTGAGACCCAGGCCTTACTGAGGCCCGAGCCTTACTAAGACCCAGGCCTAACTGAGACCTAAAGCTAACACTCCCAAAAGAAACATCCTCCATGTTGTAAACTTCATAGAACATCTTTCTTTTGAGTCTCAAACATGAGAATCTAATCAAATGCATCAGATTAATCAACACAGAGCTTTTGATTAAAAATTTCAAGCCTTACTAAGACCCAGGCCAAACTGAGGCCTAAAGCTACATTCTCAAAAGCAACATCCTCCATGTTGTAAATTTCATCGAACACTTTCTTTTGAGTCCCAAACATGAGAATCGAATCAAATGCATCAGATTAATCAACACAGAGCTATTGATTATAAATTTCTCAGTTCGTCTGAAGGCGGGCCGACCTGTGTTGCACTCACTGTTTTCGGGTCTACATATGAGAGGACATGGCTCGGCATTACGTTTAAATTAAATAAGATTATATTAAATATTATCCATTTAAATGTCAATTAGGTTTCTCAATCGGAAGAGCAGAAACATTAGGAGAACATCCTAGATTACAGTACCAACGTTTGACCGCACTTAGCTCATTACATATCCATTTTGATAACTTTAGAGCCTCATTATATAAAACTATTATTTAACATACATTACCAATACAAAAGCAATCACGCAGTGCCCAGAAAGTCACGTCCACCCATGTCCAGATCCTAGTATTCTACGGCCTACATTAGATAATTGTCTACACGCTGACACATTAAATGATAGAGGTGATAAGTCGCGCCTTGAAGTTGACTATTCTTTCGGAGGTCTGTGCGATGCGGAGGATGAGGTCTTGGATGAGATTGGCGATGCCGCGGTTGGCGATGATGAAGAGTCTGGTGATGGGGCCAGGTACGCCCTCGGTAAGGTTGTCGCCCTTGGCTGCACCAGTATCGTCGACATCGGCAGCAGCCGTGTCGCCTGATGATGAACCAGACGATGAGCCGGCTACCAGCTGTAATGGAAAATTTTGCAATGTTATTATCGTAGTAATTTTTGTATTTATAATTTTGGGTATTTTAAGCGGGGCGTAAACGACATTTAAGCATGCCGTCATGAGTGGGTACGCTTTGATCCGTGCTTATTCCACTTTATGAAGTGCCTTCACTGTTTTGGACTGCATCAACTGCTTACCATCAGGCAGGAAGTAGGCATTATGACGTATCACATTAAAAAAAATACTTGAGTGTAGAAGTGGTAAAAATGTTGGTTTTATTCTGCTTCTGCACAATATAATTTGATATTGCATTTCTGCACTGAATTTTTTTCCTTTGAATAATTCTTATGACAGAAATGTATATGATAATAAATTTAAAAAAAGATAAGTAGTAGTGTATAAAGTATTATTTTTTTATTTCTTGTAAAACCTCGCAAGTTACTTTTTCATGACAATATTGTTTATAAGTCTAGATGTAAATTTTGCAAAGGTTGATACTGTCTTAATTCAGTGTCAGTGTATGATCAATAACAAAAGCCACGTGAAGGCCGTGTTTTGCAGACCATACAATAAAAAATTGTAATTCACACATTTAACTCTTAACAGCTCCGCCTTTTCTAAGTGAAAATGCATCACTTAACTCACCTGTTAAAAATATATTATATTATATAAGTTATATAAATTCAAAGAAAGTACAATAAATCATATTAAATACATAGAGAATAGATAAATATCAATAACAGAAAGGTTTTAATTGGGTGCACAAAATTAAGTATTGGTGAATGCTAGCTACACGGTTAAAATATTTAAGTTTTGAGCAAAAGCTACGTAAATGTTAGTTCTAAGTAATCCTTATCTAACTACAGTTGTTTATACGACTAATTAATAATCTCATTAGGCAAACTACTTTATATACATTAAACTACATTTGCGAATTCGCCTCATTCATACAAGTCACCATTTTCAAAGTCTACTGTGTACACTGTGAGTATGTGCTTGTAGTGTGATGTACTTGTGGGTCATTAGGGTCCAATGAGGCTGTATGGGAGGCAGTGAGTCCGACGTTTAGTGAGTCTGTCCCGGCAAAGAGTCTGAATGCCGTACCCGCCGCTCTAGCCATCGCCTCCGCTGGTCGCTGTAATTAAATCTTCTCACTCGCACTGATAGTCACACCATATCCCCTTTCATTCCCTCTATAGAAATTTATAAGTAAGGATACTTCTTATTGCTTATTACTATCTTCTGTATGTAACGGTTTTTTTCATTGCTACTGTATATGGTTTGTTTCCTATGACCAATATATGTGTAGTTCTTTTACGAGTATTAGGTTATACTAGGAGACGTCTATATTCAGTAAAGTTATTATGGATTATTTATGCTCAAAAACCGAAGAAAAGGCAAGTAAAATGATAAAAATATAGAAAGAGCTAAAGAAAATATATCAGAAAAGTAAAGATGTTAAGATTATGACCCTTTCCTTAAACAATGTTAAATAAGTAGAAAGAAAAATGAAATTATGAGAAATAGGATATTTAAGAGATTGTTTAGTTTAGTTTATATGGAAGAAATTGTAAGAATTTAATGAAATGTAACAAAGTGGTTGGATAAAGAGTTAAATTCTTACCCTGACAATGTCGAATAGGAAGTTACCAGACCCTCCGCCTGAGGCTCCCCCTTGGCCTCCGAAGCTCAGAAATCTGGAAATTTTACGAAAATAATCATTTCTATGTCTGCGCAAACTGCAAAAACCGCCACAAATTAGCTGTGACGGATAAATAAGATACTTGTTTCAGTAAAATTATTGTTTATAACTAATACAATTGTTTATAGTCTGCATTGTAATTTATCAACTAGAGTTGTTGTACAAGTCTTAACATGTTATTTTTATATTCTCAAATTCATAATGCCGTTACTCGTGAATTTTTGTTTCAAAATTGTAGTGTGTGTGTTTTTTAATCATAAATCTTAATCATGATGTATTTAAGTTTGAAATTATATGAAATTCAAGCCACATTATTTATTTTAAATTCTTCATATCATTTATTATCAAAATTTCAGATATCGGAAATAATTGTTTAGGAAAAAAACCACATTCCCACGATTCTGACTGAGAAAAAAATATTCCGTGACGACGTGGAAGTCTCAGTAGCAGTTTGGATAGCACCAACTATGTGCAAGCAAGTAATGTCTGCGGTCTCGTAACTCGAGCAATTTATGCTCACACGCAATTGTTACATGATCGGCTACGCGAATGCTTCTCAGTGCGGTACGCTGAAGAAATCGAAACGTGCGAATTGAAAACTCTAGTAAAAACCTACCATTAGTTTGTATTAAGATCTATAAGTACTCCACATCTATTGTTCGACAATTGTTGCAAACCATGAGAGATCAAGCGCTATTGTACCTATATAATTAATTTGTTGTTCGACAACGTAGGCAGTTACTGCATCTGGTTGAGAAATCGATTAGTTATTCATAAGTGTATCAACTGGTCATCAGAATATTTCAAAATATGATAAAGATAGACAGGTAGTTAGCATTTGAAAGTTAATTATTTCATGCTATGTTTTTGGTTTGTTAAAATAATGAATGGATTCGACATAATTAATAATGTAGGAATGAATTCCGCTGCCTCTATACCGTTTGTTTCTGTTTTCTTCACTGTTGTCACCGTCATCAAGAGTAATTTCATCGATACTGGCGGTTTGTGCGGCAGTCTGTTGGTCTTCACTGGCAGCGGCTTGCTGATCCTGGCCTTGACCCTCGCCGAACGCTACTCTCACTTCGGCTTGCTGAGATTCAGCCCCAGAAAGAAGTTGATTCTCATCTGCTACCGCGGTCTGGAAGTAAGTTTAGTATGGATGAAGTGGTCATGGCGATGAACGAGTGTTATGATTATGATATGGTGGCGATGACTGTACGATGAAGGCGTGCGGTCTGCGCACGCCCGCACTGCCGTCTTGGGGCAGGCTGGTGTTAGTGCGCGAAGGGTGACCTTCATACCGGCTGGAAGAATAAATCCCGTTTTATTCTGACTTCAGAAGTGTCTGCTCGCTTTTTTCTGCCTTCAGAAGTATCTTCTGTAGTTGTGGTGGCAGGGGACGTGGTTTCCTGGTCTTCATCATCGTCGTCATCGTCGTCTAGCTCGATGGTGCCACCTCCCTTGCCCATGCCGTCTTCGCCCCCGTTTTTGTTGCCTCCAAGGAAGGCTCGTATCACAACAGGGCCAAGAGTTTGTAGCACTGCACTTGTTATCTGCTGTACTTTTTGTTCGATTATCTAGAACATACACCGACCTTAGGAAAACGTTGACTATTCGGCGACTTAGCTGTGAAATCTTTACACGTAGATCTGCAACTTAATTTAGACAATAATTATATCTAGTTTCAGGTAGGCTTTCAATCCTTGTGCATTCATGCCCTTATATGAAGTCTGTGATGGTTTAATTTACCTGTGTCAATGTTGGGAAAAGTTGTCTGAGGATGCCGATTGTCCGCTTGTTTCTTTCACTCAGTTCGGAGCCAGGAGCACCCAGATTCAGCGTAGCTAATGTCTCCTGGAATTAAAGGTAAAATGAAGAATGAGCATTATTTCCTTAGCTGTCTGCGAATGTTGTGAGTAAACACGTTAGGCCTTTCGGATATACATTGTTTTGTTTGTATTTTTAACATGCCAGCTTATAAAACTCATGTAGCCAATATTGTTAAACACGTCTTTTCCATTGTGTTTAATTATTTCGTAAGAATTATGTTTAATCCTCTAACCTCTAAGTGGATACGATTGGGCAAGTTCATAAACATATGTTATCGGTTTTATAGGCATGTCTATTTACTTTGCATAACTCGTCAGAGTTAAAACAAATCGTGATTTGTATAGATATTTTGAGATATGACGTGAGGTTAAAAGGTCCAACGAGGTTTCATAAAATATATGACCTCTCATACTTGAGACTTTCAACGTATAGAACAGGCATGTTTTAGCTGAGTTTTTTTTCTGCAATATCGTTTTATTAATGAATCTCCCGTAATTATGCGTACAATAAGCGACGACTAATGCCCATCCGTGACCCATGCCTCTTTCAAGACTGTCTATGCTTGCATAAATTGTTATGAAAATTGTCAAAAGGTGTAAGGTTAGGTTAGGCTTATAAACTTTTCTATGAATAGTGACAGTTACTTTAAGTTTCATTGTCTAAGTGTGTTGATATTTCTTCATTAAAATACGTGTGTTGAAATCGTGTGGAGACACAAAGGATAGACTTAAACGATTTCTTGATATGAATCGACATTTATACATGGAAATTTATTTCTTAACACGTCTTAATCAATAAAGGAGAATTAAATGCAAATTAGTACAACTACATCGTTAATACATATTTCAAAATTTCTTAATTTATGACTTAAAAGGGTTTGATGACAAAACAGCTTTCGTCTTATGATTATGACATTTTAACATTATAAAAAAATTATTTTTGGCTTATAATTTTATGATTTTACCCGTGTAACTAGTATAAAATTCTTGTGCATTAAGAAATACACCAATGTAGTAACAATTAGTAGTAACTTTAGTCTCAGAGCACGGCTCGTTGGGCAAATAGGCCGCATGTTTATATGAATTTTAGCCTCGAAGGTGTATTGTGCTGTAGGCAAGCTGAGCTAGGTGTGATGGTCATATTTACTATACCTTAATTGTTCTATTTATAGCCTAGATTAGTTCAAGGATTATGATTCCTTAATATTAATTTAAGAATACAGTACAAATTTCACAAAAAAATCATTACTATATAGTGTTTAAAAACTGGATCTCTTTATTACAGAGATACATACATACATTCACGCCTGTTTTCCAGAAGGGGTAGGCAGAGGCATATTATACGCCTACACTTCGCCGATTATATAGTTGGTCCCACGTAATAGGTGGCGAGCCTATTGCCGCTTACCGGGCACTGTTATGTTCGCCAGAGCCTCGTCCGTTAATCGGCAAGTGCGCCATTTGCAGGTGAGGTTGGCTTGGGCTCCTCAGGTCTTGATAAGCTATGGTATTTTTAATGACTATGTCTTTGTGACTAAAAGAGCATCGAAAAGCACGTTAAGCAGTTCGTTCTAGTTATGAATACATGTAGGTAGTCTTTAAACCATGTCAGAAACACTGTTGAGCGGCTTGATAATACTCTAACGGCAAGACGTCACACATCTGCCTCCGTTAATCTGGACTGGGTCAGCGTGGAGGAGTAGATATGATGTTTATCATCGCAGCCCATTACCGGCCCACTACTGAGCACGAGCCACGAGCTCACGAGCACATACCAAGGTGCGAGGGGATTGGGTCATACTCCACCACGCTGACCCAGTGCGGATTGGCGGAAGCAGGTGTATGTCGTCCTGCTGTTAGCATTTTTCAAGCCGCCCATTTAGGCCTCTAACATGGCTTAACGACTACCACATTTAGTGATAATGGGATCAAAGGCTAAACGTGCCATCCGAAGCACGGATATGATGTTAATCCTCCTCATATTGGTTCATAAGAGCAGACATGAGAGTAGTGCTCCCACTACTACCACCACCATAATAATATAAAGTTTACATTGGTTTGTTATCTTAACTCAATTCCATAAAGTACAAAGAAGGACAATTCTTCTTACAATTTGGTCGCATTATATCTGGCACTACGTTTGCATCAAATAGCCAGAAAGCCATTCATAAAGCCTTTTTCCACCGCCAAATTGGAATAAGCTAACGATTTTTGGTGGAGCGGCCTCTATATACATAAAATTGGTTTGCTTTCATTCAGCTTATATTTACTCTGCATCTGCTCAATATATTTACTTGTAACATATCTAAATGATCATGTTGATCTTAAAAACAATAAAGATTTTTTTTTTGATGGAAAACCCATTTGACGGTATATTGAAACTACAAACCTGTGCACTGGCTGCTGGTGCGATGATCTCAATGATCTCGGGCCTATCATCAGGGTTGGGCTGCGGGTCCGGGACCGGCTCGGGGGCTGGTGCGCCCATCACTGCCGCCAGTGACGCGCACAGCACTACTGCGTATACTATTGTTGATGACCTCATTGTGTAGATACTCTTCTCTATGCCTCGCGTCGAGTTTGTTTTTTAATCTGTAACAATTGAGATTAAGGTTAGTTTTGTTATGGCTGCGTTAATATTGTGTCGGTTTAATGCTATAGGGGCTTCAAGGGTTTCAAGAAATTCCCATTCGACATTACTTGACAGATAGTTTATACAAAACTGATATCTTCTAATTAAACATTATTGAACAGGCCCTAAGTATTTTACGAGTATAATCGTTAAATCAGGCAGATCAAAATAGGCAAGTCGCTTTTTAGCGACTCTCGTCAATCTCGACTCTCGTCAATCTTGACTCTCGTCAATTTCGACTCTCGTCAATCTCGACTCTCGTCAATCCCGACTCTCGTCAATCTCTACTCTCGTCAATCTCGACTCTCGTCAATCTCTACTCTCGTCAATCTCGACTCTCAGTAATCTCGACTCTCGTCAATCTTTACTCTCGTCAATCTCGACTCTCGTCAATCTCTACTCTCGTCAATCTCGACTCTCATTAATCTCGACTCTCGTCAATCTCGACTCTCGTCAATCTCGACTCTCGTCAATCTCGACTCTCGTCAATTTCGACTCCTATCGATTCTCGATAGATTCATCCGTGCTGTCCAAAAAATTTGAGCGTTGCATATCGTGAATATACACTCATGACGACCTTTATAGAGAACTACGAGTATACAAGCTTGGATATATATGCACCCGCTAAGTTCGAGTTACATACGCCAGCAGATAACTCCAAGTCCTATTTTGAGTGCTGTTAGTCGGAATAGTATGAAGGTTCCTAAAACCTGCAAGTGTAATTCGGGTCTGTAACCTCATATACTGTCTTACACTATTGGGATCAGAAGTCGCAGGCAGCAGTTAGTTACTTTAAAATGTCGTCTTGGACTGTACGCTTAAGTGCGGTTTCTATATAACCTTATAGTGGTTACAAGTTTCGTTGCTTGTAATGTTAAGTGATTCAGTCTAATGAGTTTGGTTGTCAGCTCACGTAGTGATTGGGAAAGACCTAAGTCGTGTTAGGATGACAGTCTAATAAGTAGATACGTAGGGACCTATCATAATGATAACCTTCTACTTATGACAGAATGTTTATCTAAAGAAATTGGTTACTAGATGTCGCTTTGTCTAGATTAATCGCGTTATTAACTTTCGGTTGCAATTGTGTATAGATCATTGTTATCACTTCTAGTTATCCTAGCCAGATGGTAGACGCGATTCTTGATCGTTTTTACTTACATTACATCCGAAAAAAAAATGGGATATCGAAATCGCATTAGGATGATCCTCACCTCAGTAAGGCTTGTGTTGTTATGGTGGCCAATTAAAGTTTTTAGATCGGGATTGTAGGACAGTCCTAAAACTGAGTTTTAGCCATAAAATACAGCCCGTGAATGAGCAGTTTCATGCAGAAATTTTACGTCGAGTCTACTTTTTGATTCTACATTATTACATACTACGTAATATTTAAATTAAAGTCTATGCGAAAATCAAAATTCAAAATAATTTATTGCATGTCACATGGAAGTAGCTTGTTACAAATATGGATATATGCAATGTAACGCCCTGTAAGGGCATATCAACATAACAAATGAATTACATTAATATATTTATTTATAATGGATTAATTGATTTTATCATTGAAAAAATTCCCGCTTATAATAATAGCATTTTATATTAAGGTTCATACGCGGTCTAAGGCATCATACATTAATGTTATGCGCATGTTGTAAATATAAATCCGTTGTCTATTAAAGTAATTAATAATAAATATCGCACATATTTCCTATGTATAAACGAGAATGTACCACTCATTGAAAAAATCAAGCCCAATGTAATATGTGTATAACTTTATTTTATTTTTGTACTTAACTTGATTTAGGTGAATGTAAAAATACAGTTCAGACGCGGAAGGCTGAAGGTTTATGTTGATTTATGTTAATTAGTTTATAAGCCAGATGGTAAAGTACGATAGTAAATCTTTTTGTGATAGGAATGCTCTGAGGTAATAAAATATTATGTAATACATTTAGTAATAGTTTTATTTACCATTTACAATGCTGTGCATAAGGCGAAAATTTTATAGAAACAAATCAATCGTCGCCCGAGTAGAAATCAAACCCACGAACTTTGAACATACGGTCCACTTTTTTTTTTCGGTAACAAAATGTCTTCACGCACTGCCTCCCGGCCAAAGGGGGACCGAGAGGGGAGTGTGGGGCTCACTGCGACAGACGCGTCCATCGCAGTCCTACCTACTAGAAAACTTCCGACGAAGCCCACCACTGTTGAAAAGGGGCGAGGCACGAGTGCAACATATCCGGCTCACTGCCCTAATCGCTGAGCTGCCTGGGGGCCAACCGCCAAACTTCCTTGTAATCTGTTCCTAGGCAAAATGGATTTCGAATTGATTCTGTCGTACCGCCAAACACATGGAACTTGATACAAGATAGCGTTCTCCATTTAGACACAAATTTTGAAGGATTGACACAAAATTTTGACAGTCTTTATCTGTGTTTTTTTTATTATATTACAAATTATTAATATTTAGGTAAAAATGTGTCATCGAAACGCAAAGAAGATTCATTTAATTTATTAGTCGCTTCAGTAGTCTGCAGAGGTCATGAATAATCTATAGATTCCCCGGTACGGATTGATGAATTTCAAAAAAAAATATGTAGCTGAAATCTTTCGAATTCGGCGGTAGGGTTCCAGAAATCCAATGGTGGTTTCGATTCCCATCGTCATACATCGCAGAGGTATATTTTTTCTAGTAAAAATTTCATCTTCAATATCTATCACTAATATCTATAGCAAAATTCCAAAGCAAATACGTCTGCTGCGTTCCCAAAATCTCTTTAAGTTGAAATTACGTGATCTATTGATAGAATAATGCTATTATAATGTCAATGAATATTTAAACGACTTATCACTGTAAACTTTTGACAAAGTCTGACTTGTTAGTATTAGACACTTTTAATATCATTAAAGTCTGATTTCGTGTTATATGAAATCGGCAACTATTGTACGCCCATGAGGCAGACCACAGCTAGATCTAAACCTGTACTGTAACACCTATACTGTAACCTGTGTTCGCAAGAAACTATCTTGATTTGATTTGATCTTATATTTATTAACTATCGGGCATCCGCGACACCGCCCGCATGACCTAGATATGAACAATCAATTAATAACCCGTTTCGTAGTTTCAAAGATCTAAGCATACCATGTCCCAATAGGGACAGACAGAGGAAAGCGACTTTGTATTATACTATGTTGTGATAGAGTTCAAAATACTTTTTTGTTCAACAGTGTTCACAGTGGTCAGACTTTGTATGTAGGATCAATTTCATACTGTTTTCAAGACAAGTTTTTCATAAAACATTATAGTGGAAAATTTCACGATTAACGAACGAGTGAGTTCATTGTGGGTTCGAAATTGTATGTGGGTCGCACAGACAAGGTTGCGGATTGTCGCTAGTTGCATATAAATATTCATATTATTTTATATTGCAACATGACGGTTTACAAAGTACTTAAAATTAAGAAACAAAAACACACAGGTTGTTGTAGGTATTATTGCGCAAGGTAACCAAAAAAACCCATGATTTGGCTCGGGAGCCATTTGCTTCAGTTAGTTGCCTTATCGTTTTGTAAAATGACGCATTCTACAATTTGCCAGCGACATATACACGCGTTGCCAAAGCTTTAAAAGCAATTTCACTCCCTTTGTAAAAAATCCCCATGCTGTAATACATACATACATTAACGCCTGTTTCACCGAAGGGGTAGGCAAAGTCATATTATCCGCCCACACTTCGCCAGTTGAATTGTTGGTCCCACGTAATAGGCGGCGAGCCTATTGCCGCTTACCGGGCACTGTTATGTTCGTCAGAGCCTCGTCCGTTGATCGGCAGGTGCACCACTTGCAGGTAAGGTCTTGGTAGGATCCCTATACAGCTAATGCTGTAATCTTCTGGGTAAAACCTCGCCAGAAACTATAACCTTGGATATGTACAACGAGCGCTAGACAAGTTAGTTTGAAAGAGCTCTTAGGTCATTATTTTAATGAACAACGGCCAGACCTGTCACGCGAATCATTAAAGGGTAGTCACGTAGCCTAATGTCGAAATAGTGACCGTGTCTACAAAACGTAGACTTCGACGCCATCAGAAGGGTCTTAACTGACTCGACTTCTATTATCGAAAGGGGTCTACAAATGACATGAGTCTAAAAGGGAGGGAGGGGTTCGACGGGGACACGGAGACGGAGGAAGGGGGTAGTAAGATATCACGTGTGTAATTTTGTACATCAAAAGCGCGATTCTTCAACCGTAAAACAACGACAATCGATTAATACTTTATACCTGTATTTAAAAAAATCAAGTTCTTTGTAGGTGCAAAAAAGAACACATGATTTAGAGTGGGAGAGAGGTGGTTATTCTTAAACCTTACCATATATCACCCCGGTGAAGTGGGAGGGGAAATATGACGAGATCAATATACATATTTATCTATGGATTTGAGTATACAATCCATGCACTCAATATTTTCCCCCTAAAAACAGCTAGATGGCGCTGGGTACGGTTAAAAAGAAACAAGTGTAATCCTGTCAATATGGGTGCTGCTGGATATTTGCCAGAATAACATGTATTATTTTGTGGTCATAAGTGAAAACACTTTCATAAGTTCTTATTTTCAAATCACAAAACTGTAACTTTACAACAAAAAAGTCTCTTTTATTTATTTGTAAAGAAAAATAAAGAGATATAAAAAAGTAATACGTTTTGAATAAAGAATCAATTATTGCTTGCAAAACTGAAATGCACTTCATTGTCACAATAATAGAGCGTATATTGATAATTTAATAACCTTGACTTGAATTTTGAAAGGAAAAAGACTCAGTACTATTTTTTAATAGTTGCTCTTATATTGCAAATTTATTCTTAATATATTTGGGTATCTGTGGTAAATAGATTTTGTAAATTTTTGTCTGTATATCAAAGACTTGGTACTGAGTTCAAACTCCGCCAATAGTATATATCATAGCATATCCGTTCTTTGCCCTAAAGGTCGTGGGTTCAAATCCAACACTAATAATAGATACAATAGTAAATATACCTATAACACAAGTGCTATAAACTTAAGACTATAATACTAAACGAAGTCATTATATCAGCCTTACAAAGTCTTCTGTTGAGCATCGGCTTCCCCAATAAATTACATTCTATTGGGAGTTTTCTCCTATAATCACCACGCTGGGCAGGCGGGTTGGTGATCGCAGTTGAAGCCAGTACGCAGGATGACGCTGCTGCCTATCATCCGGTAACATTTGTCTTCGTCGACTCTTACGACTCCCCGTGAGATGAGAGGGAGTGGTACTATTCTAGGCCGGTACCACACGGCACTTGTAATGAGAAATACATTCTATATACTAACTAGGTGGTCGGAAACGATCACGGAAGCGAAGCAGAGTTTATATAGTTAAGTCCTTGAATGGTTTGCTTTATTAAATTCTATAATTTATGCATTACAAAAAACCATACGAATCTAAGCAACAAAGAGTCATTAACAGAAATATATCAAATACGGAAAGCTATTAAATTTATTTACGGCTACATATTTTTGTAATGCGTCTTATGGTGTATTTTAAAAGGGCTACAGTTTAATATATCTAATTAAAAAACAACAATTGAATTGTTTACCTCAAAGTTTTAAATAAAATTGTACTATTGAATAATACACTTTATCGGATTTAAATCGTGGTGTTATAAATTGAACTTAAAATTGTTTAGGTGGTGAACTGATCTCCACGCCATATCGGTCGAAAAAATATGTTTGTAAGTAAATATTTGGAAACAAATTATTGTTTACTTCATCATGCTGCCAGTTTGAGCATCAGAACTTCACTTGTATAAACTCTATTTTTACATAATTTATTGATTCAGGCGTTACTTTGCGGAAATACATTGTAAGCGAGTGATGGATTAAAAAAATATTTGTAACAATTCCCGCGCAACCGTCTTTACACAGGGCATCTTCAGGTAAGATAGGAGCCTCAGAAAAACGATGTCTTTACGACCAACTCTCGTTTTAGCGAGAATTGTTACAAAGATATTTTTAATCCATTACTTGCTTCTATTTTTACATTAAAATTGCTTTTAAGCAAGTGATGGATTGAAAATATCTTTTTAACATTTCCCGCGCTTAATTAAAGATTTTTATTGCTTATTCTTGTCTCTCTAATATTATTGTGCAAACTGTCAAACGTAAAAATCTTAAAAAAAAAAATTACACCTTATATGCTGTAAAATGATTGAACTGGTCTTTATCATTTCACTACTATGCACGGGCTTCTTCTCTCGAATCGAAATGAGGGGTATTCAAGTCATGATTTGTTTACTAGCGGAACCCTAAACAGTGCCCTCGAGTGCTATAACTCAAGAGCATAATTTTCGGAGGTCAAACCAACATTAGTGACACAGTCGTAACATCACAGATCTGCTATCTGATATAATCTGTACGTGATCGCGTGTCCCCATATTTCTCAACATTTTGCGTAACCCGATGGAAGATTACACCAATGTTCTATCATGTTGTCGTGAGCTTTATTACAAAACTAGCGAGATACTTTCTATCGCGTACCTTTTGGTTAGATCTCGATGTTAAGACTTAGTATATTATTGTTTTGAATGTGCCACCGCTAAATGCCGCGGACCCTAATTGAATCGCGCTATCGTTTGTATGTTTCTAAATGTATATATATGTTCCTAATTCAATTCCTTCTAGTGGATTTAAAGATACTATTCAAGGACTTAACTGATTACACTCTGCTTACTAAGTAAGCAGTGCTTAGCTTCCGTGATCGTTTTCGACCACCTAGTAAGTATATAAAATATATTTCACAGTTTATGCGCAGTGTGGTACCGGCCTAGAATAGTACTACACCCTCTCATCTCTCTCGTAACCGTCCACAATGTAGTAGCAGAACTATATGTAATCTGCTTAACTTCAGTTATTTCCGAGCTGTAGTAGCTGTGGTAGTATTCCGAGCTCTGAAATAACTGAAGTTAAGCAGATTTCATATAGTTCTGTTACTACATTGTGGACGATTTGTGTGACATAAGATATTGAGCGCTTTGTGCTACGGAAAGCACGTTAAGACACTGGCACCGGTTATCATTATTTATGATAGTTATTCAGCTATGAACCTTTGCCTTTCGAAGCCGTAGACGTGGTAAATAGGCCCGCTTGAAGAGCTTTAACTTCAGAAAGCTACCATTGGCAATCTGCACTGTATCCCTGTGGGGTATGTCCTAAATCTTACCTACCTTTAACTAGTGACAGTAGGCTCGTGCTTAGAAGTGAGACGTTGTACAACACGTGTACGAACAGAAGTCGCGTGCACTTGTCAATCATTAATTAGTTAGGAATCGTTCTAATTATTAGTTGATGCTACTACTAATTAGTTATAATAACATCAATTGCCGGAACGCGTGTTGATAAACGCGACGTGAGATTATTAATAGATTAATAATGAAGCATGAACTAGGGAACGTGTCCACTGCGACAATTATGGACCTTTAAAAGATAATCTCTTTTGTTTTTTGTCTAAAAATGTTAGTTACAAGTCTATTGTTCGTTGTAAGTACGGCAAACTCTAAACATAATCGTTTAATTAACTGCGCGGAGGCTGTTAATCCGTTGTATTGTTAATGTCTGCCTTACGCCAATGTCTTGCGGGCGAGACTATCGCTCTGTTTTTTATAAGTAGCCTACGTCTTACTTTAATATATCAGTCCTACGATAAATACGAAATACTTTTTATGTAAATAGATGTATAGGGAACCTCCCAACATCTTAGGAGTCCAAGTCAACTTCACCTGCAAGTGCTGATCAACGGACAAGGCGCTGGTAAATATAATAAGTTCCCGGTAAGCGGCAATGGCCTTGCCATCCATTACGTGAACCCACCAATAAAATTGGTGAAATGTGGGCTTATAATATGGCTCTGCCTATCCCTTCGGGAAAACAGGCGTAATTATATGTATATGTCAAATAAAAAAACAATAAGGGCCTATTTTTAGAGTTATAGATTACCTAGAGGAATCAAGATCGCCAAGGTCCTAGATCGAGAAATGTGCGATAGAACTATAATACTTATGTTAAAAACTTTTTTCATGTCTATTCGAGCTTTTAATTCCATTTTGATTGTATATAGAATTATTCATCTTATTAATCTTTGCTATAGCTGTCATACTGTAACAACAACATGGGAATCCAATTAAAACACAATAGAAGTTATAGCAAAATACTATAACTCCTTCAGTGACAAATATATTCATTCAAAAACCTATTCAATTGCCCCAACATTTACAAATTCATTCGAAAACTGCATTTAGTTTCGATTTTGTGTAAGTACCTATCAAATTTGCAGTCAGTAAGTATATCTAAATGTGAATCATAGTGCAAGAGGCGCGAAACGTTCGATTTGCAATACTGACTCGTCCTTCATTGTTGCACAGGAAGTTAACGGTTTCAGACCTTTCACAAGTATCGCTCTTTAAGGCATGCATAATAAGTTAAAAAAGCATAGAAGACTAAATAAAAATACACTAGAAATCGTATATGCCGCGTGAAACTATCGGAACACATGTCGCCAATTTAAAAAAAGAACGCATGTCGCCAATTTAAAAAAAGAACGCATGTCGCCATTTTGGACATTTAAGTTCGGGAACGACGTTGCTGTTATTCACGGACACATTGATCTTTAAATGATTTGTTTATCTTTTGGTGCCTAGAGGCAAGTGCAACTATTTTTTTTAACTTTAAGTCTATTGTCATTAACTATCAAAGCCAGAATGTAGTGCAAATGTAAAGATTAGGCCTATGGATATTTTTAGTTTGTCATCAATTAGTCAGCCAATTCCCATCCACTGCTGCACGTAGATACTCACTGAGTTACTTATAGATATTGGACCAGGCTCGTGTAACTAATAATATTACTACACGGCCATACTTCGCCATTTGTATTGTTGGTCCCACGTCATGTTGGTGGCGAGCCTATTACCGCCTACCGGGCACATTTATGTTCGCCAAGGCCTCGTCCGTTGATCGGCAGGTGCACCATTTGCAGGTGAGGTTGGCTTGGGCTCTTCAGACCTTGTTAGAAGCCCTATCATCATCATCATTTCAGCCATTTGCAGTCCACTGCTGAACATAGGCCTCCCCAATTGCTTTTCACGTAAATCCATTCTTTGCCGCCTGCATCCACCGGCTCCCCGCCGCCCTTGACCAGGTCATCGGTCCATCGCGTTGGGGGCCGCCCTCTACTACTTTTGCTGATTCGTGGTCGCCTTTCAAGAATCTTAACGCCCTATCGGTCGTCGGTTCTTCGAGCTATGTGCCCCGCCCACTGCCACTTCAGCTTGCAAACGCGCTTCGCTATGTCGGTCACTCTAGAAACCCTATACACCCGTGTAACTAATACATAATTAAAAATAACTTAACATTTTTAACTTGTAACAGAGATAAACCAACAAAAATTTACATTTTACTTACTATACTATTTAAAAAGTGGATGCTCACTTTTCCAAGCCAGTGTATATTAAGTATATTCAAAGATCGGTTAAATTTAATCGAGTCACGAATAACATACTTATATGCTAAAATCCAACCTGCACTGCATCCGACAGTTGAACAACGCAACCATTGCAACATATTAATTTACCTCTTGCGCACTCCGCTTTTACTGTGTAATCTATATTATAAGCCTTATTATTAAGTGCTTTATTGTTTGTCTACAGGTATTACAGATTATGTGGCTCATAAATTTGTAAAATAGTTATAAATTTTATATGCCTTAATGATTGAAATCGAACATAAAATGTAGGTAAAGGAAGTCATTAAAAAATTTATGAAATGTCATTCTTTCGCAATTGTATATTTTTATAATAACTTGATTGTGATAGTTTGTGTTATCTTTTATAAGTTTATATTATTTTAATTAATTTACTTAGCGTAGATCACAAGTATTTTATCATAACCGAACGGACATGAAAAGGTAATTAGGTATTAAAGACGCTAAAATCTATGTCAGATGTGTAAGAGCGTATATGTGGTTATATTCAGCAGTTGTGTTTTAAATTTTTAACAACAATCACACAAATTTTATTACTTCTTGATCTTAGGCAAAAAAACCAGGTGATGGTGCTAGATATTTTCCAAAAAACTGTAAACCTAAAACTTCTTTATCTTTTATTGTAATAAGCTGACGGTGCAATTGACTAAGGCCAAGAAGTTTACATCCTAAACGACATGGTGGATAATTGACCAAGTTGCGGGATGCCGGTGAATTAAGACTTTGGTAGCATCACACATTTTGCAACCTCTAATGGAAATGATTACATAATTAAAATGTGCAATAAATATTTCAATATACTACAATACTGTATATTAACGGAATTATTGTTGTAAATATAGTTTAACGGAACTCATACAGTGCACACCGAGTGGTTTCGAAACGCGCTCCAGTTAGCCGCGGCGAAGGATTCAGTTGAGCAACTCGAGTGAAAATCCTGCCAGATATTGTTACTGCTATCGTTCGTGCATCCATAATAAAGGCATATAATAACATAATAATGTATATTCACCCCAATGTATAGGACATCATATAATATATTTCATCTAAATAATATATAAACCCTCAATGTCTCTGCTAACCCCAATGTCTACTCGCCTTATTGAATACGAATGAAAAACAAAAGTATAGAACTCTTGTTTTTTTTTCGTGTTCAATAAAGATTAAATAAATAAACATAATACGCGTGTCCAGTACAAAGACAGAAACTAATTTAAAAAATCTACCAATTTAATTAAAGTGACTCGGATAAAATTGTGTATTATATAGATAGATAAAACGTTTCTTTCCTTTAAATAATGCAAGTTACATAAAAACATATCCCACAAAACCGTTTGACTGGTTTGTCTGTGGGTCACAGTCTCTTTTATACTAATTACAACTCATTTTATACTAATAAATAAATTACAATTTTGCCCATACACCAAAATAGTGTTTTTTTATATTTGCTTTGTTCTTGTTCTTGCTTGTGTACATATGTATAATTCATAAAAATAAATTACGATACTTATTTTTATGATACTCACTAAATATAGTTTAAGCCATATTACAACTAACAAAATGAGTTTTGATAAATAAATTACATTATTATATAATAATAATAATATCATATAGTTATCTAAAGAAGAAGTATATTTTTCTATCTATAGAGTAAATAATCTCATATCAAATCATATTATTTGCATAATAAAGATATATATTCCACATTTCTACGTTACAATCATTAAAAAATGCGTGTTAGAAGGTTACTTGATAGCCATGTGGTAGACCTGTCAGTTTCAAGAGACCACCGCACTGGTCACGTGCTTAACACCAATATTCCGAGCAATTAACCACCAAGAATTTGTGTGGAATATATATTTTACACTATGTAGTAATATTATTAAACGTAAGCTATTAGAAATTTAATTAGTCTCTTTAAAATGTAATTATAATTTTATTGGTAGTTGCACACTTCACATATTTAGGCCTGCACGGAAGACCAGCATATTCTGAGTGGAGTTCTTTTGAAGCATTCAAACTTTATTATTGTAAAAATGTTTAATTGTGATTTGTATGTTTTACATATATACCTGAAATTACGCCTGTTATCCCGAAGGGATAGGCAGAGGCATATTATACGCCTATATATTGTCAATTATGCTTTTAGTTATCACTAAATGTGGTAGTCGTTAAGCCCTGTTAGAGGCCTAATATGCGGCTTGATAAATTCTAACAGCAGGACGCCATACACCTGCCTCCGCCAATCCGCACTGGGTCAGCGTGGTGGAGTATGACCCAATACCCTCACACCTTGATATGTGAGAGGAGGCTCGTGCTCAGTAGTGGGACGTATATGGGCTGAAATGAGATGCTTTTAGTCCTAGTGCGAGCCTATTGCCGCTTACCGGGAACTTTTTTGTTTGCCAGAGCCACGTCCATTGATCGGCAGGTGCACCAATTGCAGGTGAGGTTGGCTTGGTGTCCTAAGATTTTAGTTTGATTCCTATTCCGTATTTACGCATATTTGTTTTTATGTCTAAATAACATTTTATGTAATTTCATTAGTTGGCGACTGATATATGCAGTTCGGTCTTGAGTTAGATTCTCAAACGGTCAAATATTTGAGTGCAAATGAATACCAATATTTGTTTTGGTCTGGGTTTGAATTATTGTATCAATACTTTTTACATTTGTCTTATACTTTTAAACTAGGATTACATTACTTAAAATTTTGTTGATATATCTTTTTTAAATACCTACGAGTTCTTAATTTCAGGACCTTTAAGAATAATAGATGACTAACATTAAAAGTAATCAAAATAAGCCTTAGTATAATATCACCACAGGTTAGCTAAAACAATACACAGATAATCTTAACATTATAATTATCATCGCATAACAATATTCTTTTGTTGTTTCTTTTAAGTTTTCTCATTATGTGATTAAGACTACCTGACAATTAATGTTTATGACACGACTGTCATCTACGGGTCAATTTCCACAGATAGAAAATCAAAGCTAGGCGAAGAATTATCATTATAACAGCTTATAATTAAGGTCCCACTCTAGGACTCAGATCTTCGCTTACAAACAACAAAGATACATATACTCATACAATATATCACGCCTATTTCCCCGAAAAGGTAGGCAGCGGCATTTTAAACGCAAACACTTCGCCAAATACATACGTGGGACCACGTAATAAGTGGCGAGCCTATTGCTGCTTGCCGGGATCTGTTAAGTTCGCCAGAGGTTAGTCCTTTGATCAGCAGGTTCACCACTTGCTGGTGAGGTTGGCTTGGGCTCCTTTGATGTCAGTAGGATCCTCATACACCCATATATCCCTATATATTTATCTTTTAGTTCATATATAACTATACGGAAAATATTAAATTAATCAAGTCAATAATAGATTGTGAAATATTCTTTAATATAAAAGAATCAGAACCACACATACAAAGATGGCGGTCGCAGTATGCCCCAAAACATTAAATATTAATGCGTTGCTGCTCCTACTCTGCGTCTGTGAGTACCGAGCCTAATGCTTGTATGGTAGGCTGTGGCATAATTCTATCACGTAAGCATTGCTCCGAACGGGGTCAAAGCACGCAGTTCGCGGGTCAAAGTCAGTGGGCCAACTGTTTTTCCTATGCATTTCTCTAACCTGTTCAACGAATATAGTTTGTTACTTATTTTCCTTGTGTTTTAAAGGGTAAGTAAATAATTGGTAGCACTTTGTTAATGTCGCATTTCGATCGCTTCCCGGCTACAGCCTCCTATTACGCGACTAGATAAATACTACCAACTTTTTTATCGGCTTTTTTATCCAAATCCTTAAGCTAATCCGCATTAGGGTTTTTATTTATTTTTATTGTGACACATAATTATAATTACATTGTCCCTTATGGTAAGTAGTCGCCATAGTCAAAAATAAGAGCGTTCTATACCGTGGAATGAGCACGATAAAACACATATGCGACCTGCATAAGCACCGTTTCACGCTCGCTTAAACTACCCCCGGGTATAGGATATATATTTATACAGGATACTATATAGAAGACAAAAAAACACACACGCCGGTAAAGAAATTCAAAGCCAAATGGTCTTACACGTAACGCCTTGTATTACAGAAATAAAGGTGAGTAATGTGACTATGGACTGGTAGAACACATTATTTGTTATATAAAAGATATGAATCAAAAGGAAATTGTACAGTTAGTTACAATGGCACTTGGCTGGCACAATAGCCACAGATTACGAATGACGTTTTCCTGAAATGAATTATGACTACGTAACATAATGAATTATGTAGTAATTGATGTACGTTATTTACTATGTATATCGTTATCTTACACATTGTGAACTATAGTAACTAATTTGGTTTATATTTAATCCGTCTCTTGGTATAGCGGTTTTAGCCTTCGACAACCAGGCTCCAAGCCGGAGGTTCAAATCTCGCATCGTCCACTCGTTTACACATAAAATTATTTTTCATTTTTTTTATATCACTGTAAAAAACAGTCAGTACTTACTATTAGTAGTTTTATTATTATTCGTAGTTAAACTTGAAGAGTATTACTATTATTGTGTCCGACATTTTTGATAAAGAGAACATTCTAGTTCTCTTTATCAAAAATGTCGGACAAAAAATTTTACAAGTTTCTTGTCCAATTCTCTTTCATTTTAACTTCTGCTTCCGTAAACTGGCGCTTTAGTACAAGGCACCACATTCATGTTCCTTCAAAGTTAAATGTTAACATTACTAAAACATCCTGTACAAACTTATATAACATTTTCTCTACTGTTAAAAAGTTACTTACATGCAAAACTTATGCCAAAAACTAACCTCATTGATAATAGAGTTATTGCGTTATAATGACGCCGTCTGACACCTCTTGCGCACGCGCCGACGCCTGTGGTAATTGCCTCTCGTATAGTTAATCATAGTCTCTTAATGATAGGCTCTCGTGTTCACATTACTGAAGGAAGAACTTCTATGGTCGTATTTATCATTCTTAAACCTTAGAAATGTCAGAGGGCGCGACTGTAGTAGGTACTATTCAAAATTAAAAAAAACGATGGGTTGTCAATAAGCTGCCTGGTTTGCTTAATAGATTACAGAATAGGGCGTGAAATGGCTTTCAAAGGGCAACGAGCTAGTGAATCCTCTGGTAATGCTTAGCCTACAAGACTACGTTTAGGTAGGCCGCATGAGTGTGGTAAATAAATAATCTAAAGCGTATAGTTTTAAATTAATTGTACATGAGTGTTTTTCAATTATTTTCCCACGCACGCAAGTACTATACTACTATCGTAACGCACACGCCTTATGCTTACCACGAGGAAATAACAGGACTGAATAAGATGAATTAAGAATAAATACCTAACATTATTAAATTTCTGGTCGGGATTCATTAAGCTTTATGACAAAAACATAATTTAAGTACCTTTTGCAGTCACTCGTAAATCTCGTGACAATCGATATATTAAATGATCCATTGAGTATTGGCAACCAACCACGTCCATTTGTAAATGAAACTTTGTGACAAACGGCTCGTAATAACATGAATACAGCCCGCTGTAAACGTCGACTTACACAATTAATACCTCCTCGCGAATGTAGGCTAAGATAATGTGTAGCCGGGTCTTAATATACTTAAGGCTTTATTACATAAACAGCAATACTTTTGATTGTTTGTACACTGTGACTGAAAAGATTAAAGGAATTCATTTGGTCATCCCTATTCCATCCATTTAATTTCCATCATGTCCCGGTTGCCCTAGACTAAAGTTTACTTCTGGTCAGCTTACTTGGCTGAATTTCAGTGATTATATGGAGCGACTGCCGTCTGGCCTCCTCAACCCAGAGGGAAACATCATTCTATGGTTAAACCATCAGGTACAGTCAGGATATAAGTGATTGGTAACTGATTTCCTAACAAATATAAATAGAATTTGTTTATCGAGAAAGTAACAGACATACAGAATTTTATTTTTAAAATGATACACATTAAAAATATTAAATTAAAAATATACATGTTACTTGTCATAAGCGTAATAAGACAGACGTAGACACATCAGCGTAATAAATAATAGATAAATAAATATTTTTTGACAATTACACCAATTATTTAGTTCCAAGATAAGTATCATTAAGAACTTGTGTTATGGATACTAAACAACGGATAAACATACTTAAATACTTTTATTTTGTATTTGTTTTGTTTTATACTTGATATACATAGGAAAACACCCAGACCAGAACAAATATTCATGTTCATGCACACAAAGATTTGTCCTGTGTGGGAATCGAACCCACGACCTCTGGATTGAAGTGTAGGTATACTGACCTCCACGCCATATCGGTCGTCGTAATGCTGGACGTTTATAACATCCGAGACCAATGGCTTTACGTGATTTCCGAGGCACGGAGCCAACGACAATGAAAAGAGTAATGAATATGAATGTAACCAGGTAAAAGAGAGGATGACTGAAAATGAGATGAATTGAGTGCGTGAAGAGTGATTTGATAGAGGAAGGGTTGGATGAGGCGATGGCGAAGATACTGAGGTAAATAGAAAGAAAAGTCCGACACCAGATAAGCTAGAAGCAGATAAAGAGTATGGATAAGGCTTGAATAGACCCAACGCAAAGTACATGAACAGAACATTTACGAATATTAAAATCACAATTTTTCTGTGATTATATTTTAAATTATTGATGATTTTTAATAACGCAGAAATTATCAATAACTTTTCTGGCAAATATTTTAAATATTCAAACTTTACTACAACATTTTGTTTCTTTGTATTAAAAGTGTATAATTTCAATTTATGTTTTCCAGGAAAGCGTTTGAAATTTTTGACGAGTAATATACTAAACGTATCCAATTATTAACGAAATTTCGTAAGTTTTCGGGAATTTTGCAGTTTTATATATTATACAAACACTTTGAAACATATTACCAGTAAATTCTAAAATCTATTGTGTCAAGGTAGATAGATGATATCTATCTTTTATTAGATCACGCGTATTAAGAAAACGGAACCCAAGTAAGACATTACAAATAGCTACACTAGATTAGAATGAGTTCAGTCATCAGTCAGTCAGTCTTACATTTCAGTATTTAATACGGATGGTATATATACCCTTTCACTATCTGATCGGTCAGTGAGTCAGCGGAAAATACCACCAAGTGTTGGTTAATCAGAGTGAACAGCAGTGAGCAATACAGGTTATTATGTTATAAATTACTTAGTTGTGTAACCTGTAATGTTATTAGTTAACATACCATATGACACTGAGAATATTTCGATGCCGTTAAGGATCGGCCTAAGAGTCGACGAAGAGAAGTCCTATCGGAGTTTCTTGAGGCAATCTTCTCAATCTCGTTGCCTTTTGGAAGCCTCGTTAGAGTCACCGACAGACTGACTGACTGACGGACAATCCCCACCCTACTCTTCCACTAAATACTCGACTACTAGAGACTCTACCACTAGAGGCTCTTCTACTAGAGACTACACCACTAGAGACTCAACTACTAGAGACCTACCATGTGGAATAGGTACGAATTTAACCACTATTTTAGGTACTAAGCTAATGTTTGGCGAATCTTGTAAACTTGTCTACAGAATAAAAAAATACTTTGTATTTGTAAATGTATGACTTTACAATTTTAAACGTAAATACATCTTCAAATTCAAGTGTTGGCTCTTACGGTTATTGTAAATTTTAATATGAGGAAAGTGCGTTTTACCCCGGAAATGTCGTTTCCTTGTTTACAATGTTAATTATACCTACATGACGGAACGTGCAGTGTCAAAAGTATTTTTAAGCCCAAGGATATTGAAATGAAAGAAATTGTGATATGTGAATTGGTTTTGCCAAGATTTGAAAGGTGTTTTTTTAATTCTTTTATTTTATAACCCGTAAGATGACGGACTGGGTCGAATATTAAATTAACTACTTAAAACCATAAATTGTTTTTTTTAAAGTTGATGTGGTAATATTAAAAACAGGTGGCATTATTAAAAACTTATAATAAATAAACACAGTGACCAAACACTGACATACTTTCTAAGTACAGAGTGTCTCAATAATCTTTCATAAAATAACATCTTATGTAATGTTGTTTCGCTAAAGACTTTTGTTTTTGAGTGAGCTTAGTCTATTAGCGTGTTATAATTGTGTGTTTTAGCATTTTTTACACCTTTTTTTACTTAGACTAGGTCCTAGCTTAGCTTGTATTTGGATGTAGTACTAGGATCAGGCTTCCACTTGTTCAGGGTGAAAGGGATTCAGGTACACGTGGACCCAGTGCGGGTTAGCGGAAATTAGCAAAAGTCCTACTGTTAATATCTTTGAAGTCCGTCATAGCTTAGTCGCTAATTCGGTTTTAAAAATACCAAAAAAAAAATGTTTGTTTGTTATGTGTAATTAAGAGTGCCGTTCCTAAAGAGATATTTCTGTCTGTACGCTGGCTGTATCTCATGATTCGACAATTAGCATAGTCACAGTGTGTGTATTGCTATTTCCGCTATAACAATAGCATAATATATTAATTAAGGCTTTAATTTTCGGAAATTCGTAGCAATTAAGATTTCAATAATCATTTTCAGAGATTTCACTTGCGTGTCTATTGTAAGCAAGTGATGGACGAGAGTGGCTCTCGTTTCAGCGTTGGTTGTAAAGACATCGTTGTTCTGGGCTTCTATCTTACCTGAAGATGCCCTGTGTTAGGGTAAAACACGTGTCGTGTTGAATTCGTGTTTCTCGACTTTTCGGGAAATTATAGTAGCGCGGGAATTGTTGCAAATATAATTTTAATCCATCACTTGCTTACAATGGATTTCCGCTAAGTAACGCCTGAATCAATAAAAAATTAACTGTCTTTGTAAGTTATTTTAAAGCTTTAATTGCAAACAATCACTTTAAAAAATTTATTGCTACCCTGCAATAACCGTGATTTTATCAATTAATTTTTTTAAGAAGGCACGGACCTTTTTGTGAGCAAGGCCGACTCACACTTGGCTGCTTTTTAAATGACACAATTTAGTAAGTAAACATTCGTGTAGGCTGGTAGTCCGGGTGGAGCGAACGGTGCAAGGACACGGGTAAAAGTCGCACCAGTTCGCATTGGGCGCGGCGCTTACGCAACTCCTTGTGAACTTTATTATTTTGCTCTCAATTTTGACTTGTATTACCAAAAATGATCGTGTGTTATTGAATGGCAATCAGGATATCTAGGACATTCAAATCTGGGAGGATAAACAAGGAATGACATTGACGAATATCTAAATGCAAGGACATATATATTTCATTTGTTTATATTCAAAAGAAAATACGCTGAAGCTAAACTTGGAAATTATTTGGGAATATTGCGTAATGACCTCTTTAAAAAAATGCACTCAGAAAAAATTATATAATCATTTATTTTCGTTAAAAAGTGTACAATAATTAGTAAATATTTTATACGAACCAATTCCCAAAGGCCAGTTTAAGACAAGAGAGTAATTATTACTGAACGAGGTGGCTTGTCTACCTGATGGGTCAAAATAAGTTACAGAAACATAAATGTCGCATTGGGCGCGGCCATTATGCAACTCGGTTGTAAACTTCATAACTATGCTCTCGATTTTGACTTGCCTTCGCCGAAAAGGTTGCATCTGACCTCTTTGAGAAATTGCACCTAAAAAGGCTGCATAAACTAATTACAAAGAGAGTTGTTTATAATGGGACTTCTTGGCGGGAAAGTGAAGCGTCATGTCTGCAATTTTGTTTTATTTTCAAAAAAAATGTGATATTTCGAACATTCATGTGTAATAACGGTGGATTATTTGTTACGATTGAACCGTTAAGTGTTTATGGATACAAGTATACATGAGTGTTAGCAAATGAAACAAAACAGTGCAACATCTCTTTTCAAATTCTCTTAGGAAGTCCATGTGAGATCCTGAGATCTCACATGGTATGGTATAGTCCCCACATCTTTACTGAGGACTCAACGGGTTTAGGGGAGGGCATCTCATTTACCATTTATCATCTTTATCACCACTCATTCTTATTTACTATGATTTATATATTATTAATACATATCTTACTTGACACTGCCTAAAGCACTAAGCCGTTATTAAAAAAAAACTATAAAAAAGGTTCGGTACACATGAATTTATATCTTTATTAATTATAGAGATAGCGAATTACGCGCAGCTTGGGATGTTTTCAAAAAGTGCATAGTTTTTTGAAGTCAGTTATCATAATTCGTCATACCAGCTATTAATTTTCAAGGTCGCTACAGTCTTTTAAGCTCAAAAAATTTATGCACTCAAAGCGCTACTACAAGAATAGACGGCTAACCGCGACTATAGGACTTCAGAGTGCTAGGTCACTCTTAGACCACTAGGGAGGGAATCTCATTTACCATTTATCATCTTTATCGTCACTCATTTTCATTTACTATGAATTAAATATTATTAATTTATCTTTTACTTGACACTGGCTAAATATGCCAACCGCACGAAGCCATTATTAAAAAAAATAGAACCTCTTTATATTCATCTCTACTCCTCCTTTTTAAAGACGTGTCTTTAAACAAACCTTCCTTTATACAAACATAAACACCCTTTCAATCGTCATACTAATACATTTCCGCATATTAAAGAAACAATATTACCGAAGTTATCATTGCAAACATACAATAACAGATCTAACCCAAGGTGGTTTCACTTCATCGGAACAGAAAATTGGTAAAACCATTACACAATTGCAGGTGTTAATTGTCGTATTTCTTTCAAACTTATTAAAAAGCGTTTGAATTACAAAACTGGCATTCTAAAAAATTTATCGCTATATGAAAACAGTTTGTATGTCATACAATGCAATAAAGGCTTCATATCCTAGTATTATCCCGGTTGCCCTAGACTTAAGCTTAGGGCCCAGGGTCTGCTCACTGGTGTAACCAGATTTGTCTGAATTTCAGTAATTACATGCCGTCTGACCTCCCCAACCCAAGGGACATCTCATTCTATGGTTAATAAGGACTGCCATAGATGTTCATGACAGCCGGGACCAACAGCTTAACGTGCTTTCCAAAGCACGGAGCAAGCGATAATTACGCTCATTACTTCGAAAAGTAATAGGTGCGTTACCAGAGTTTGAACCCGAGACCCTCTGAATTAAAAGGCTATGGGCCTAGCCTCTTGGATATCGCCGCTCCTACTGTTACGATTTACATCTAAACCCTAGATTTTTATTACCTTTGGTACACAGAGAGATCCCATCATCTCACGGGGAGTTGTAACTCCTGAATCAATAAATTACTATAGGCGCGATTTATTAGTCAATTCAAAGGAGGAATAAAGAAATAGCTATCCGTTGAGTGTTGTATGAGAGCGTATGGTGAAGCAACATTGCGTATTGTTGCAAATTGTGCGCAAAGAAATGTCCCAATTACCTGCAACTTTAACTATTGCATACGTCCCTTACTTACATTAAACTCTATCATGTAGTAACTTAACTCGTAGTAAATAATTTCAGTCTGTCTTTGACATTTTTTTAGTACTAAACTCAAGCACGATTTTTTATACATACATACATAAAAAACGTACAGATCAAGATAAATATCACATATTAAAGTTTATGCAACCGAGGATTTGCCTTGTATAGAAATCGAAAGCACGACCTTTAAAGCGACCAACAGCTATAACGATTTCTGCGCTATATCGGTTGTCAATCAAACATATTTTTTTCGTAGTCCTTATAAAGACATCAACGAGTTTCATTACCGTATTGCTACGACATTCGTAGATGAGTGCTACGGTTTGCGTATGGTAAATAATTAATTATTATATGTAAGGAAATATGCATATAAAAATATTAGGGTAAATAGGCCTCCTACCAAAATCTGAGAAGTCCAGGCCATAACGTCTGTTTTCCCGAAGGGGTAAGTAGGGGCATATTATACGCCCACATTTCGCCAGTTATATTGTTGGTCCCACGTAATAGGTGGCGAGCCTATTGCCGCTTACCGGGAACGACACACTGCGCCCTCTGAGGAGGTCCTTCCGGTTCTTATCCGGGAAACATTGGCCGCGGGCGGGGTGCCAAAAGCTACAAACCCAGGTACTGGCCCCTGCCCCTTTTTCAACAGCGGTGGGCGTCTTCGGTTTTTTTAAAATTTTTAATGGGTAGGACTGCGGTGGTCGCGTCTGCCGCAGTGAGCCCCACACTGCCCTCCCGGTCCCCCCATTGGCCGGGAGACAGTGTGTAAACAGCTTTTTGCACCTGCCGATCAACGGACGAGGCTCTGGCGAACATAACAGTGCCCGGTAAGCGGCAATAGGCTCGCCACCTATAACTTGGGACCAACTATATAATTGATGAAGTGTGGGCGTATATTCTGCCTACCTTCGGGGAAACAGGCGTGAATGTATGTATATAATGTTTGTAGCGATTACGGTTACACTGACCTCCGTGTTATATAGATAGGAATTACCTTGAAATCCTTCGTATCTCATAACCACAAAATGCAGGCAATAAATATACTAACACGGGTACATTAGGCTGTATGAAGCGAATGCACTTCATTGTAGTTTGTACTTATAGAACATGAATGTGGGATCAATTATTGATGGGTTCACTATTAATTAGGGCTGTCAAAAATGTTTATAAAGTTTTTTAATATAAACATATAAGGTTTTCGTTTCATATTGTTTTACATTTTCCCGTCAAAATTGGCGATTTGCACGATGTATGAAACGTGCTATTTTTAAAAACTTATATCTGGGTAACATTTTTTTTAATTTGAAATTGATACTTGACTTTTGAGCTAGTTTACACATTTCAAAAAATTAAGCAACAAAAAATATTTTTTAAATTTAATAAAGCGGGATACATCCCGTGAAGTAAGTGGTATTATTTAAAAATATCTAAAAAAAATATAGTTCTGGACGGCCCTATCTTGACAAGATTTCCACTGGCAGATAGCTGATGTTATAGACTATATAGTTAGACTACTTTTTACCGTTTTATATAAATTACTAGTTCAAAACATAAATACAAACTACTTAGTTGACAATTGAACAAACTTCTGCCCGTAGTAAATGGGCACATTGATAAGTTTACGTTCAAAAGAGCTTTATTGAGCAAAACTTAAACTAAAAATCGCGGGCCAGCTGGAAGATATTTCTATTTGGAATAAGCTGTGCCCTGTACCCAATGTTTCTTAGTTTTTTAGTATTTCTGTATAAATATTTCTGTGTGTGTACTAAATAAATATATGAATAAAATAAATAATTTGACGACCGGTATGGCGTGGCGTAGTGGCGAGTATACCCGCACTCTACTCCTGAGGTCGTGGGTTCGATTCCTACACAGGACAAATATTTGTGTGTATAAATATGAATATTTGTTGTGGTCTGGGTGTTTTCCTATGTATATTAAGTATGTATTTACAAAAAAAAAAGTTTTTATGTATGTTTATCCGTTATTTAGTATCCATAACACAATTTCTTAATAATACTTATCTTGGAACTAAATAATTGGTGTAAGAGTCAGAAATATTTATTTATTATTTATTTATTTAATTTATATAACTTTGTACAGCCCTAGTGTACAGAGCATAGTGTAAAACCACGAGCGATGCCAATTGCCGTCTTTATGAGTTCTGAGCGATGTTGCCACGGTTATAGCCACGTTTTGCGGTTATCAACGTTTTGTGTAATGTGTGTTATGAACGGTACAATGTTTTTGATGAATCTAGAGGTGTGTTAGAGTTATGTTATAGGAACATAATCTTTTGAATTCCTAGTTATTTACTATTTAATCCTATAGTCTTGATATAAAACTTGGCATTAAGCTGCCGTATCTTGCAGGCTATTCTAATATAAATGACTTAAAACAAAAGTTTGTTTGTATAGCGTCATAGAGAAATGAAGATTGTAATTTGAGTACCTAATCAATTGTTAAGTTAAAAGAGCATAGCCTGTGAGTTTCTTGCCTGTTCTTCTAACAGAGCGGTGGCTCGGAACTGGCACTTAGATTTACCTATACTTCAATGAGAATATCAAAAATGAAATTTTCAATATAAATTCGACGACGAATAAATCAAAATAATGGCGATTGTAACAATCTGTGTCCCACATGAAGTGAGGTGTGGGACACGGGACGCGAAAAGCTCTGGAATTTGCTGCAGGCTCATGTGTTTCCTATCTTCTCTCTCTTTTAAGCGGGGCGTGAAACGGCATTTTAGCAGGCCGTCATGAGTGGATGCGCATTTTACCGTGCTTATTTCACGGTATGAAGCGCTTTCATTTTTTATTGGACTGCATCGACTGCTTACCATCAGGCAAGATGTAGTCATTATGACGTGACACGACGTTTTGTTGCATGTTAGTGAATCTAAGATAGATAGATAAAAACGTATATTTCCTTTAAATAATACAAGTTATATAAAAACATATCCCACAAAACCGTTTAACTGGTTTGTCTGTGGGTCACAGTCTCTTTTATACTCTTTTATAAATTACAACTAATTTTATAATAAGTTTCATGATTTCATGGTAATCATATTTCGATCGATTTTTATTTTAAATTTTGACGTTTTCAAGTACAAGTTTATGAAATATAAATATCTGAAGTATGAAGTTTGATATTATTAATATAATATAAATGGGTGTTATTTAACGTGTCTTCAAAATTAATAAATTGCCAACCTAACCTAACCTTTTTGTACATCAAAAATACTGATTGAGCACCTAATCACCTATTAGATGCTCACTCAGTATTTTTGATGATCAAAAAAGCTTTTTTTAGAGGTTTAGTTTATTATATTCCAATATAAATTAACAACACATAATTGGTACAACAAAATATATACAACAATTTTGTATATCATGATATTGCCTGATTGCTAAACGAAAATGATATGCACAAATAATTATAAGCATATCAGTGATAAGATAACAGAGTCATCTACTTTTTCTATATACACCAAGCCTAGTTGCAACTTATTGGCGCAATGTAAAATGTCCAAGATCATTATTTCTTTATGATTTAGCTAATAAAAAAAACGAAATTCCATAACCAATTAATTAGACTTGACACAGTTAGTTAAAACTATCGTGAAGACTGGAACCTATTTGTCTGTACCCCAGTATCTATATCGAGGTTGCGACCGTGACCCTCGACGATTTCACGCTATTATTTATTAATCTATGCAAAATTGCTTAATAAGAACATGTATCATTTATGATACCACTTGAGCGCAGCAATGTTTAACTAAAAAAACACGCTCTAATTTTTCAATTATACTCATACATATACATAATACACGCCAGTATATATATCATTGTAGGTAATGTATCATTTTTGATACCTCTTCAGAGCAGCACTGTTAAAGAAACACGCTATGATTTTTCAGTACGTTCATACATAATCTCACACCCATATTTAAGATGGGCAAGTAATATTTCTACAACTGTTTAAAAGGGATCTTTGTAGTTATACTAAAGTTCACTTTTAGCACAAAGTTCTCTGGTTCATCATCATCATCACAGCCCATTAACGTTCCACTACAGAGCACGAGCCTCCACGAAAATTTCATTTCATCTTTAATTTAATTTAGCTTTTTAATAATGTAATTTATTTTGTTATTGTGTTTTTAAACCATAACTTTAACTAGGAATTTTCGTTATAAACTGTTTTAATTGCATGCTGTCTTCGCCTATAATTATAATGACATTGAGCTAAATACTGCTATGGTTAATTTTTACTTGGTATTATTAATGTTTATTATGTTGGTGATCATTTTAATAAATAAATAAAACCCATTGCGGATTGGCGGAGACAGGTGTATGGCGTCCTGCTGTTAGAATTTTTCAAACCACCCATTAGGCCTCTAACATGGCTTAACGACTATCACATTTAGTGATAACCGGGACCAATGGCTTAGCGTGCCTTCCGAAAAACGGAAGCGCTAGGTGGCAAATGCTACAGAAACGGTCACCCATCCAAGGACTGATATCTGTAAACTCTGCTTTATTTCTGTGATCGTTTCCGACCACCGAGCACCGCGGAGCTACGAGCGCTGAGCAAGTTCTCTGGTTAAAACGTGTCAAATGGCTCGAGGTCGCCTAGCCCTTCGCCCACAATGACCCAGACGAAATCCCATTCCTTTAGTCACCGTTTTCGACACCCTTGGGCAAGTCATGACGCGGAAGATTCTTTGGAGGTGCCACAACCACAATAAAGCGATTTCCAAGAAGTGTATTAGAATTCATAAAAAAAAATTAAATGTCAAATTATATTCCACCTGGAATCGCCACCTATATTTAACTAACTCATATAGTTTCAGATTTGCCGATCGCATCTCGATGTGTACTATGTTTTATATCCTCCTACGAAATTGGGTAAGAGTGCAGATACACTTATCCAAATAATATACTATAAAAGTTGCTTAAGTTTGTTCTTTATAGTAGTAGTAAATAGTTAAATTTGTTAAAGGTGAAAAGATAAGGCAACTCATAATCACAGATCTACACGGACTCGCATATACCCACACTCTCACACACACAACCACACACATATTCTTGCCTCAGAACAACAGCATACACAAGCACACACCTTTTAGCTGTCTATTATTATTTTTATTTATTTTCTCTAGTTTTATATAAATGTATTCATAGTGTAGCAAATAGATTTGAGAAAAATTTAAATTTTTTCAATTTCTATATGGCCCTCAACAGGACAGGCTTTGCCTAGTGTGGGTGTAGGGTGGGCTAGGTTAAATATTTGTTTGTGTAATATCTTTTGGAAATAAATATTATTATTATTATATACTAACATTAGGCTAAATCATACTTCTACTAACAAAATATGGATTGTTATTATCTGAAATAAAATGTTTGAATTGAATTGAATAACTGTTATTTAAAGACTAGACTAACTATGCCATTTCTCTCCAAGTCACTTATTGGATATTCTTAAGTTATGATCATAGGAAACGTGCTAGATTCCGGTTCAAGTCGCCTTAATACTTGTGATTACTTCAACGCGAGATTATGGAACTTGTTAGGCGGGTTGGCTGCATATTGACTAAGGAGTATTTCGTATGAGGTTTTAGTGAAAACTCTATGGAAGAAACATAAAGTGTTAACCTCTTTTCTTTGTTAACAGTTGATATTATTTATACTGTAGCTTAAATTCGTTGCAATTTTAAAACCAAAACCATTTTGTACTAATAACATAAATTAAATCAATTTATAACTGTGGGATAAATTTTTGTTCATAAAATAAAATTGAAGTTGAATATATTGGCAACCAATAAGATTAATAATGTACTATTCGTTATAATTAACTTCTTATAATCAATTTGCAAATGTAGGTACTTACAGAATGTCACCTGGATTGCCTGTAACAAAAAATAAAAATATGTTTTAATAATTATTGACATTATAAACTATGAATGAACGTAAGAAAACTTAAAAATATGTAGAACAAAAGTGCTTTGCTATTTTGAAAATACTGCTAAGGAACAGGATACAATGAAATTTAAATTGGACAATAGGAGTTAATAATGTGAAGGCCTTTACAATAAAAAGAATTTATAGGCCTATTGATAGACTTCCCGTTTTCAAATTATTCTAATACAAAAACAATACCTATATCAGATCTAGTAAATATTAGTACCACGACAATGACCTATTGACACCGTGTAACGTGATACTAAACCTGCTCCGATTGCCTAGTGATGCGTATCATTTGCGAGAAATCCTAGTATTACCTAGTATTTTCCAAAGTACACCTTAAATGACGATAAATAGGTACTTAGTATTTTGTCACATACAACAATATCATTTTAAGTATCTTGATTTTATCAAAACAATACAAAATATAACCACAGTTTTAAGCTGAAAATATTTCAAAATATGTCTTCAAAGGTCATCATTATAGTGTTTAAAGGTATTAAAATGATATTAAAGTTGTAAAAAGTTATAAAGGCGTTTTAATAGCGCAATCTATTTCGTTTCACATCGGAAAGATTGCAGTTTGTGTCTGTAAAATAATAAATACTTCCGTGCTTTGGAAGGAACGTTAAGCCGTTGGTACTGGTTATCACTGAATGTGATAGTCGTTAAGCCATGTTAGAGGAGAGAATTTTAAGAGGCTTGACCTAATTAAGAGGCTTGAGCAATTATAAGTGCAGGACGCCATACACCTGCTTCCGCCAATTCGCACTGGGTCAGCGTGGTGGAGTGGGGCCCAATACCCTCGCACCTTGGTATGTAAACGGAGGCTCGTGCTCAGTAGTGGGACGTTATTAAGCTGAGCTGATTACTAATATACATAAAATGGTCAGACACATAAAGATAAATTTCGCAAACCCATTAATGTTTTCCTATGTAAGATATGCAAATTTGTTTATAAATAATCTAATTACTCATATGTTTATCAGATTTCTTAGAAATGTGTTTATGTAACGATTTCTTTATAGTTTATGAATAATATTGGATCAGTAGATGTTATATAATAAAAAACCCGTTCTTATTAATAGTAACGGTGAATATTAATTACTTATATTTATTGTAATAGTAAAAATTTATTACTTTTATGAAAATTTGATATCTAAAAAAAACTGGTACGTTTTTATTCTGTTTTAAACTGTTAGGTATTAATTTAGAGCGCTCAGTTTTAAATTTTCTGATGACTTTATAGTATATTATATATTTATGTTTTACAACATATAGCCTACAAGGTATGATAAAGACGCTTATAGCTATAGTGTAGCACTTGTATGTTATGTTTAGTAGTACATAAGCCAGACTAGGAACAGTCAAACATACATTATGTATGTAATGGCTAATATTAAGTTACTTCCTAATAGTAGGGTATAAGGTAATTAAGATGACCATCACTCGACGAAGTTAAAGACCAGACTCCGCAAGCGAATAAGGTGAGAAGCATACAGGTGATACTCTATAGGTGGACCCTGTGCGAATTGGCGGAGGTAGGTGACAGAGAACTTTTTAAGCTACCCGTTGGGGTACCATACAGCCAGGTAATGACTATAGTGATAATCGGGATGCCTAAACATGCCTTCGAAATCACGGACTGATCTCTCATTGCTATGGGTAAACTCTGCTTTGATTCAGTGATCCTTTTTGACAGGGATCCTACCAAGACCTAAGGAGGGTTCCTTAGGTCTTGGTAGGATCCCTGTCAACCTCACCTGCAAGTGGTGCACCTGCCTATCAACGGACGAGGCTCTGGCGAACATAACAGTGCCCGGTAAGCGGCAATATTACGTGGGACTAACTATATAATTAGCGAAGTGTAGGCGTATAATATGCCTCCCTGCCTCTTCGGGAAAACAGTTTTGGTCAAAAAATCAAACCATTCTTTCGCTTCACCTAGCAGTCGGATTAAAAGTAATTAGGAGTCTGTGACGTAGTGTTAATACGTAAGGCTATCTCGGCCGTGTTTCCCCTTTCGCTCTCGGCGACCTCCTTCCGCGGCGAAAGCGCTGACGTCACATGCGCCTGCGCAACCCACCACCACCACAAACGAATAACAGCCGTATCCTACTACCTATTAAGTTTCATTATACGTTAAAGTCAATTTCGGTGACGTTTCATTGATAGTACAGGCGACATCATAATAACAAGTTTCATTCTTGTTCTTTAATTAAACTTAAGGCTTTGGCAACAGAATCGAGTTGCTTTGCAAATGTGTTCTCGCCGATGTTTTGGTAATGATATGGTATAAATAAATGTTTTTATCATTGCAGTTGTTGCTTAAACGTTTGTGCATAATTAAAAATGGAACTTCGTAGAACTTTAATGCCTATAAAAACATTTTATTTTATGTACAAAGGCCCGTACTCAATAGTGGGACGGTATTTAACTGATGCTGTTGTTAATTTACCCTACTAGACTAGTAAAGTACCCTGTCTTACTTTACTATGGACCTGATATACTAAGGTACGACTGCCACAATGGCTCATGTATAATGTTTCACTGCAAGAATTAAATGCGGAAACCATAAACCTTAACAAAAAAGGTTTTACATGTTATAGGCCAAAACTATTGAACCTAAAATTAAAAGGGCAAGGGTGATGTAATATTAATTTACATACAGAATGAAAGTGAGAAATTACTGCATGTTTTGGCAGACCCCTCGATTATATCTCTTCATAATATGTCTTTTAAGGTTGTATATGTGTGGTTTTATTATCCATTAATAAGTTATTTATTTTTTATTACGGATAATTCGAACACATTTTAGTCAAATACAACCAAAAAACAATATAAAATGGTTATTACACGTAAAATAATTGATTTACGAAACCGTTTCCGTTACCATTTAAATCAGTAAGAAAATATTTATTGAAAAAGTTTAGGTTATAACCTCTACACAGATAAACTTATAGACATGCAAGTATAAGTTATCTGACCTCATATTCATGCTTATTTTAATAATAAATAATACCTCTTGAAATTTTTAACTAATTTATTTCTAGGAGAAAATCTCTAAAACAATTGGACATACTTTATAAATTATGGTACATATGAAAAGCTACATTATTCCAGATAAATATAAGATAAGTTTAAATTTTATGACGCAAACAAAGATTAATATATTTATTAATTTCCTAACATATTGTAATAATTATCACAATCAATATTAATAGAATTTCTTCATCAGTCGCAGTTGTCGCTTTACTATTGAGCAATGAAGTTCAACAAACTCGAATTAATTTACATTTTCAATGAACACAAATTAACATAAAAAGCGAGAAATTGTTACATTGACTGATTAATTGATACGTAGTATTAATTATCCCTTTAGTTTCACAATTTGATCTTCACGAAAATACTGGTTTTGACCAATAGTTGTGACCTCTCTGCGAAAACCTTCGGGGTAGGTTTTGAAGGTCGTCTGGTGTGGTTCTGAAACTGTATTTCTATTAATATCTTTTTAATAATTCATTCGACATCAGCTTCGACGTTTGTACCATTAGAAATCAAGGTTTACTTGGCGGTTGACGGCATGTGGTGTGGAGGTCAGTATACTTGCACTTTGCTCTTAAGGTCGTGGGTTCGATTTTTGTGTATGAATACTGTTTGCCTAGTCTGTGTGTATTTGCATTGAATGTTAAGGATTAAAAATATGACCTAATAAATAGAAGTCTTTGTTCATAAGTAGACGTTTTTGGGCTGGTGATAATTTAATTATTTAAAGTTAAGTGTTTATCCGTTGTCTAGTAAAACATAGTACAAGCTTGGATTTGTTTATAGTTAGATACCCTGTATGAGATGCCCAAAAGTAATTTAATGAAAATAGTTTCGTTTTTTTTGGAATTTTGTATTGTAGTTAAGAACATTTCAATAATGTATGACATAATTAAACACAGTTGAATCAAAATTAAATATAAATTGTGTGCAAAAATATATAAAAGGTCTCAAATAATTTCAGAAAGGCTACAAGGTTATTGAACGCTCTACAATCGTTCGATTTTACCGACTCTTGCGCAACTTTAACACTTAACTCTGTTGTAATAAGGATAACAGAACAATCTTATTGTGTTCTTAGTATTTATTGTACATTTTCCGCCAATGAGCCGAGGTTATGGACATAAGTGCAAGGTCCAGTTGATTGCAAAAGTGCAGTTATTTTTTTTAAATATTATAAAGTTGACAGTAATTTTTCTATCATTGCTCTGGTCGCCATTGGCAAGGAGTTTATCCTCAAACCACACTACCAAAAAAGGTATGATTTAATGAGCAAAAGTGTCGTCAAGATTTTTTTTATTTAAAAAAGGTGACAGTAATAATCATACATCGCACCGTTGCTGTTGGCACGGAGTTAATCCTTTGAGCCTACTACCAAAAAAATATGTTTGAAAGTGTAAAGAATTATGTGATCGATGGGGGTTGTAATTTATTATACTATAAAGTTGACAGTAATTTTACTATGTGAAATGTGATCTATGTGAACACATAGAGCGTCAATCCCAAAACACTATAGAAAACATATTGTTTTTCGGTCGTTTGGCGTTCAAAGAGGTTCTGCATGAAATATATGATTTTTTAATGATTGAATATTTTTTAGGCGTCATCTAACAAAAATAGACGCTTTGGCATCATTTGTTTTATTGACCGACCTTTGGACCTTGGATTGTATAAACTATATAATGTAGATTTATTAAAATTTATTGGATGTACAGGGGTCGTACCTAGACCTAAGGAGCCAAAGCCAACCTCACCTGCAAGTGGTGCACCTGCCGATCAACGGACGAGGCTCTGGCGAAAATAACAGTGCCCGGTAAGCGGCAATAGGCTCGCCATCTATAACTTGGAACTAATTATTTAATTAAAGTGTGGGCATAAAATATGCCTGTAGGCAGAGGTCTTTGGGGATACAGGCGTAAATGTATATATGTAAAATTAGACATATTTTCTGTCATTATATGCGTTATATAAATAGTTTGAATTGTCAGATACCATCAAGAGGAAGTATGCACAATTATTAGACATACTATTAAAATAATTAAGTACAACAATTTTATAAACAAAGATCCTTAACAAAATTTAACTTTAATCAAATTAATGACCGAACCATGAACTCTAAGGCCTTGTATAACATATTATTTTACCATGTACACTTCCTATATAATTTAAGACACTATGATATGATAATAAATTTTGAATACATAACCATGTTATAACTGAAATTTGGCTAGACCGGTGAGCAGACCCTGGGCCCTAAGCTTGAGTAAAGGGCAACCGGGATTATACTAGCATATGATAATGTTCCTATATAACCTACTCCACTCTATCTGTCGTTTTGTGCACTTTAGTAATTTTTTAGTCCTTATATCGGATTGCTGAAAGAAACTACTTTAGGCATACGCTTTTTTGTTTCATTTCTATTCTCAATGTAATTTTGTGTGTATATAAATTATTTAATATAGCATTATAGCATTGTCATAAGGTGTGGCTTGAAAACCAGCGCAGCTATGACATTTGCCTTTTGACTGCACAATTTCAGTCTTGTGAAATTTTTTTACAATTTTATGTACCTACTTGTGCAGTCAATAAACATTTCTTTCTTTCTTTCTTTTATCCTGGTTGGCCTAGACCTAAGCCTAGGTCCCAGGGTCTGCTTACTGGTCCAACCAGGTTTAACAAAATTTCAATTATCAGGTACACGAAGCGCTTGCCGTCTGACTTCCAATACTCAAAGGGGAAACATAATTCAATGGTTAAAACAGCTGTTAGTATATTAAAAGACAGTGATTTCCTAATGACGACTACCATAGAGCTTCATGACAGCTGGGAACAACGGCTTAATAGCACGAGGCGATAATTATGCACATAACTTCAAAAAGTCATAAAAGACCTCAGTTGTAACCCAAGACCCTTTTAATGACATAAACAAGTGATATTAAATAAATAATATTGGACATTATGACATTGGTTTCGTGAACTCGCTTGTTTGTCGAGCACTTGTCATAATTTGACATCGATGCGGCGCCGGAGTGAGCGGCGACTCAATATCAGGTTTAAGTGATTGTCTAGCATACGACGAAAGTGGTGACGTAACGATCGCGTAACCGACTGACGAATGTAAATTAATTCTAACACTGTGACCCACTGTGTTTATTGTTTTTTTAATAATAAAATGCATTGGCACACTTTGCGTTTCGTTAGTGTTTATATTAAATATGTGTAAGTGTTATGAGGTTGGAAATAATTGGTGAAGTTAAGGCTTTGGACAACAAATGACCTACAAAAAATAGTTTTTCCTTTCTTAATAATATTGTCTTATAATTTAGATTTCTATGCCAGGGACCGATAGCGTTTACCGTGTAACCCCGTTGATCTCAAGACCCCTTGAGACCAAGAAAAACCGTTTTTGATAACGGGTGCTATTATTTACAGAGGCGTTGTTAAACCTTAACGTAAGGTTTGAAGAAGAAGGTGGCTTTAAAAATCTCAAAAGAAGGTCGCGTCTCTGGGTCAGCGCTATGAAGAGTATCTCGAATCACTTTTCCATTTGTTTGTAAAAAGGTTCGAACCCCGAGGTAAAAGTATAGAATAATACATAGTAGTAATTGGTTTTTATGATACTTTTTTGTCCAGAACGTGGTTAACGCATATTTAAAGTAAGTTTAAGTAGTTAAAGTACTAATATTAAACACAAATATTTGGCTTGCGTGGGTATGCAAACCACTATTTTAATAGTAGAACGGACATCAGTATACGCAGGCCTTTACGCCATATTGTTTGACAAAGAGTATATGTAATAAGTCTACAAATAAAGAGCATATACTTCAACCCTAAATAATAAGACGACGAGTTAAACGGAAGTAGCCTATATTGCTCACGGTATGGTTACGTAACTATCAACCACGATTATAACTAAGAAACGCGTTGAGCGACTGACAAAGCTATTGAGTGATTGATTGACGTTATAACATTATTCAAATAACTTGGCGTTTTGATGGCAAACCTTACAAAACGTTATTAACCCTTTACCAGGTAGTGGTCAATATATGACCACCATAAATTGAACCTTATGCGGTTAGCTTAAGGTGGAAATCCAATGAATATTTTTAACGTGCTCTGCCTGTTAAAGGGTTAAAGTGCAAACATGTGAAATCGTGTGAAAACAAGGTATTGTTTTGTAATAATATTTATATTTGTGCCGTGTGGTTCTGGTCTGGAATAGTGCCACCGCCTTTCATCTCAATCAAATCATTTATTTGTTTGAAAACATGGTAGTTACATACATATGGTCTTGAGTTAAAATAGATGAATCAGGAGCATGTTTGGTCACAAGGGACATGCAAAAATTACATGCAAGAAGATACAATAATAGCAACATTAGTCTGTAATATAAAGTAAATACTAATGTGAGTCAGACTCATGGGGAGTCTTAAGAGTCGAGTAGTCGAGAGATCTCTTTATTAAAAGTTAACTTTGCCACAAAGAAGTGTAAGATACAAGATAATCATATACAAAACAAAAAAACTTCATTAAATTTCAATTCACGTCGAGCACTTTAAAGAAGCATTCGTTAAACAACGGCAAATACCTTGACAAACCATATTTCATTGCTAATATGAATCGCGGAAATATCATTGTATTGTAATGAAAGTCACTAATAATATCTTGATATTACTCTGCTGACTAATTTTAATTTACTTCGTCTAGTCATTTACTAATAAGAAGTACTTTATATAATTATAAAATTAACAGCAATTATTGACAATTATTAATCGATGCAAAGTGGTGTCCAGTAACAAAAATACTAGGCTCGTAAGGTTTTTAAAGCCGGGAATTTCGGACAACTAAATGAAAGCTTGTATTATTATTACACTGCTATGAGTTACCGTTTTCCTAAACCCTGCATTAATATTATCATTATGTCATATCATTAACATATTCAAAAAAGGAATAGGGCCTTTTTACAAATCAAAGTAGGAAAGATTCAGAACATGCTCTACCAGGAATGGTGGAGGCAGCGGTGTGACGTTCTTGTGCTTATTTGGGTTTCGACGGTCCCTACGTATAAAAGGACATGTCTAGTTGAAATGGCTTTAAAATAAACAAAAAATTGTAAAGAGAACAAAACATTACGTAAATAATACTTATATTTATAACTGAACGTTTTTTTCTCTAGAGCTATTTCAACTTTCATTTCACTCTCCTGTAAACTTTAGGTTTAGACATGTCCTTTAAAACGTATATACGTAATACGTAATTGAGTCTGGGGCCACCGGGAAGTCGCTAGAATATGATAATGAATTACTTAAGTAACTAATGTAAGTAATCATTATAAATAAATAATAAAACATTTATTGCCAAAAAGTAGTACAACATTGATTTACTGGTAGTCCCCAAACTAGGTAATCCTGTCTCTTGGGGACTTGAACTTGAGATTTGCATTCATTCGAAATTATCAGCGTTGCAAATATTTGACAATCATTATATTATATTCTAAATTAAAATTTACTTTATATAAATTATATTTCTAAATTTATATAATAAAAGACAGTGTAGAGACGGAGAGAGTATTCTACCGGAGAGGCAGAACAGGGAACTCCCACACTACTCTTTGCTTGCGTGACACAAGCGCGACTCCATCTTATATAGTCCATTCAAGAGACGCTTGCCAATCTTATTTAACTCTTAATTGCACGTAAAACAAAAATAACAAAACATTACAAATAAAAAGGACATGTACTTGTACAAAGGCGAACTTATCTCTATAAGAGATCTCTTCCAGCCAACCTCATGAGGAGCTAGAAAGATATAACAAGGATCTTCACTCTATTACACTAACAATAACCATTTAAAGTCTTTAACAATGCAAAAGAAGATGTTTAAAGATATATTACAAACCAGTGTAATATTAAGATGTAAGATGTTAAACGATACACGGGCAAGTTCAAGGCTAGCATTAATATAACCGTGCTCAGTTACAATGATGCACTCGCGTACTTGAATCGCAACTCTTAATGGCAATTCACGAAGTATTTATTTAATGTCTATATATACAAGCCCACTTTAAGTTGTGGTTGGCGGTAAAATACACATTAGTAATACAGTATCATATTGCATATTAATAATAAATAAAATTCATCTTTAAAAAAAAAGGGGTTTACTCGGAAATAAAAATAGAACGACAATAAAGTACTTATTCTGAATTGAATTCTAATATAGGTGTATAGGGATCCTAACAAAACCTAAGGAGCCCAATCCAACCTCACCTGCAAGTGGTGCACCTGCTGATCAATGGGCGAGGCTCTGGCGAACATATCAGTGCCCGGTAAGCGGCAATAGGCTCGCCACCTATTACGTGGGATCAACTATATTAATGGCGAAGTGTGGGCGTATAATATGCCTCTGCCTACCCCATCTGGGAAACAGGCGTGAATCTATATGAACAATAAATCTAATAACTGATGGACATGAAAATTTTTATTTGGTTATTCGAAAATCCGATTATTTGCGATGTACAGTTAGTTAGTTGAGTGTTCAAAGCGCCACATATCGGACCACTCCCTAACGCTCTTGACAAAACGGGGTCGATCTTTATGGCGTTTTAGGTGCTATCAACTAATTATAGCTAGAAAATATTTATTTATATTTATTTTTTTGATGCTGACTGTACAAAATTGATTTTGAAAATATTACAATTCTACAAGCTGTTTTATTCCATAAGGCCATGGAAAAATACTTAATAACCTTTTTTCAGTTGGAAAGTGTGACAATTAAATGTAGGTTTCAGAATGAATATGGCGTGGAGGTCACAACTGCACTTTATTCCAAAGGTCATGGGTTCGATACTTAGCCAGGCCAAAAATATGTATTGATTTTTAATCTGGACATGGGTGTTTTGCCGTGTGTAGCCGGCCTAGTATAGCGACACCCTTCTCATCTTACAATTAGTCATAAGAGTGGACTAAGAGAAATCCTTAATCCATAGGCTTAAGCTGCGTTCACCAATCGGGTTGCCCAGCGTGGTGATTATGGGCAAATTGTCCCGATAGAATGTAATCGTTTGTAGAGGCTTATGTTGAGCAATGGACTTTATAAGGTTGATAAGATAATGATGACGTAAATTGAACATTTAACTGCTGTCTAATATTTAACTACCCATAGTATAACTATGCTTAGTTTGAAAACTGTGCATGAGAATATTAATGTAGCTTTCATTAAAATCATATAAGCGCTAATAGATTAATGAAAGCAATCTTACAAAGAATATGTATTAAGCCATGCAAATGTATGTAATGTGAATCATTGTCTCATACACGCTTTTTTCACACAAATGTGTGAACAAATGTGTGACTTTACAATGACAGGAGAACAATGATGTGCTTGACAGTGACATTTAAATTATGGATTGATATATTTACCTCAAAATTTTGGCAAATTTCTTAATGTCTCATGTGTTTTATGGTATGTGCTTTTGATTTCACTCTTAGACCTCTCATTTAGTTATGAAACTAATTTACTTGCTAAAATGTTATTCGTCCATGTTTGTTGTCCACACGTGTGTACCACGTGTCAATGTCCATTGCGTGTTGTTATACCAAGTTTTAGATCCCGGTTCCCAAGGACCGAGATAAAAAGTATTCTATGTCGTTCTCCTGGTTCTAAGCTTCCGACCCAGTTTATAGCCAAATTGGTCCTACCGTTCTTGAGTTATAAGTAGTGTAACTAACACGACTTTCTTATATTGCATTATTATTATTATTATTTCAGCATATTGCTTCTGCAGTAGATAATGTGAAAATGTAGTAGTTTAGTGATTAGTAGATAAGAATTATGTCAAGTTTTTAGTCATATATTTAGGTATTGTAAGCTCAGCTACTCTATCGTATTAGATTTGCTGCCTGTAAAGATAGTTGTAAGTTTTATGAACTAATGAATATATATATAATAAGACGTGTATGTAATATGAAACTTATATTTTTTTAAATCTATGTTTTAATCAAAAGATTGTTTTTTTAATATCATCAATAGTGCTGAAAATATAAGACTTTAGATATAATCATATAAAACATGTTTTTTTTCCATTCTTCGTTACTTTTGTACTTATTTTCTACACGACTGTACTTAGTGATATTACTACAGTTGTTTTTTATAACTTAGTTTAAAACGTAGCTTATTTAATTTTAGCAAGGTCCAAAACCAATCTTTTTACTGTATAGTATCTTCCATACTCTCTACACCAATTCGGCCTCCGAACTAACCTTACATTTTATCACATAAAACCAATACGAATGCGTGGCGGCATTGCCTATTATCGAGACATTAGTATTCGTTTGACACACAGAATTGTTGCGTGATCGTATACTCTGCAGTTGAACATATATGGCGTGGTTTATTGCTCAGTTCTATGCATTTACTATGTACATGCAAAATAAATTTTAAAAATAATATTGGCAGTCTCTATGTTATGTTTGTAGTCATCCTGTTAAAAATATAGTCAGTCTGAAATGTACGTTTGAAATTGTTTTTCAAATTCGCTGACGAAAAATTCTCTTGTTCTTTATTTCATTCTTACTAAATTGTACAAAAAGCATTTAATCATTCAATTTACAGAGTTCAAAGATTTCTTTACTGGTTTAACAGTAAAGTATTTGTGATAAGTAATATGTAGTACTCTAAGATTCTCACTGCAAACGCACAAATTATTCACCACTGCAATTGCCCAATGACCAATTGTTTTTGTTAAACACTGGAACGTTTTAAGTGATGTTAAAACTGTCGCCATTCTTGTTACAAACTTTTTAAAAAGTAAAATAGTCAGCCTTTTTATGTCACTCATTCTCAGCCCCATAAATCATCTTGTTAAGAGAATAGTCATTGTATTAGAACTATTTCTCACTAATTCTCACCGCATTCGCACTATTTATTCGCCGTTGCTATTTTTAAATCACCAGTGGTTTTTGTTTAAGTCAGAAACGTTTAAGGTGTTCAAATTGTCGCGTTGCTTTTGTTAGTTACTTTTTGGAGCGTAATACAGTTGGTTATGCGGTTCTCAATTGTGGCTTTAACTGTTGTGCAGAAGGAACTAGAACACATTTAATTGCTATGCAGTCGTTGCCAATTTGCTTATAAGTTTTGAAATAATATTTTAGATTTGTTTTTACTGTAATATGTAAACTTAAGTTGATATTCCTTTTAGGCTTAATACATGAAATATATTTTACATTCCATGACACTTTTGCATTGGTATTACAATTTTTTGGATGCCCAAAATATTCTCTTACGACTGTCACATAATATAAATAATAAATAAATATTTTTTTCTGACACTTACACCAATTGTTTCGTTCCAAGATAAGTATTATTAAGAACTTGTGTTATGGGTACTATATAACTGATAAACATACATAAATACTTTTTTTTTTGTAAATACATACGGAATATACATAGGAAAACACCCAGACCAGAACAAATATTCATATTTATACACACAAATATTTGTCGTGTGTGGGAATCGAACCCACGACCTCAGGAGTGTAGTGCGGGTATACTCGCTACCACGCCATATCGGTCGTCTTAACTTGCCTACCAATAACAGATGTCACGCAATTGGCCACTCAACCAAGAGCTGTTCCTTGTGAACGCTGCTTCACTTTTCATACAACCTTCTCATAGCAACACGAGCACTTTGGCTTAAAGAATATTTATTTTCTCATTAAAAACCATACAGTCACTTACATGAGAAATTTACAATAAATGTGGGTAAGTATAAATCTGTCGAGTAGGTATAAAAAAAAATTGGGAACAGTCTACCTAGGCAGTGTACTTACTTAGCATATTTTAGATTTATTATTATTACATCCATACTTCTTTTGTCATATTATCACACACATTTATACAACTATATGATTTAATAATGGCACATGTCAAAGATAATTGGATAGTTAACATTAGTTCTCTATGATCTATAGAAGCTAGATAGGTAACTTATAGTACAAGAGGCTTCCATAGATTTAAATTACTGAACTAATTTAGTTGATGTTTCTATGATTAATGATTGCAATGACTTGAAAGGATTGAATTATTGCTATTAAGATGATAAATGACACGTAATATGTCCATAGCAAGTGATGTAACAGATAGTAACTGTACTGCGTTAATGTAAATAAAGGCTTCTTTGATGCATTTCATATCTTTCTCTTCCTTGTTTAGTGTAGTAAGCCTTTGGTCACGATTAGCGAATTGTGGTATGAAATAAGCCCTTTTTAGACGCCCTATTGGGATATTAGCACTGCCTGATAAAGGTTTAAGAAGTCCGACAAACTACGCATTTAATTTATAAATTTGGGCATAGTATATTATACATAAGCATAGAATAATAATTCTAACAATTATACCAAATATTTAGCTTCAAGATAAGTAAGATTAAGAACTTGTTTTATGGATGCTAAACAACGGATATTCATGTATATGTTACTTTTTTTTTTGTAAACATACATACATAGATTCACGCCTGAGCCTATTGCCGCTTATCGGACACTGTTTTGTTCGCCAGAGCCTCGTTCAATCGGATCCCTAAGCTCCCTTTTTTTGTAAAGTACATATCTATTACATATACATAAGACACACTCTGAATAAAACCAATATTAATGTTCATGCATACAAATATACCTGTGTGGGAATCGAACTATAAGTCAGATGCGACCTCCACGCCGCCGGTCGTCAATACAACAAATACATATACCTAACGAATATCTACGAATACCTACGAACACCTACTAATATGGTAGTAAAGAAGCAAATAGACATGTCATTGCAAACCATGGACAAATATAACTATCACAGTTGTAATATTGACACGAACACCTCAAGATCGGCGCTTGACCTCGCCTCTTTGGTCGCGAGACAATTTGGGACATCCTGCTTTTAAAATTTTGGGAGTTGCATGTATTTGTGTTCTGTTTGCTTGTGTATGCCATGTTCTAGATAAATACAGGTTATTATTATTAATTTTTTATTGCACATATTACAGGTTGTCTAAACTAGCTGCTACTAGCGGCTATGCTCGCGTAAATTTAGATTTCATCATCCTCCTACACTTTAGGTGTTAAAGGGACGGATAGTTCTCGATATGGACTTGTTAAACTCTTTCGTCTATGGAGACAGTCCAAAGATTACTGTTAAGTATTCTGAATGTCGTGATAGAATAACAAATGAAATGTCGATAATATCGATTAAAGAATATAGCTTGTCATATACTTTGATATTTGTACCCGCCTTATCACTTACAGGCTTTATACCTTACATGCCTTATGTTTTACATGGCTTATGCTCTATTCGCCTTATACCTTACATGCTTTATCATTTAATTACGCGTTGTCATGAAATTAACGCAATAGGCGAATGTATGGCTACATTTCAAGTTTAATACTTTGACATTTGTACACGCCTTCTCAAGAGGTAAGGACAAGCCTTATTCTTTAATCAATATTATCGACCTTTAATTTGTTATTTTATCACGACATTTAAAATACTTTACAGTGATCTTTGCACTGTCTCCATAGACGAAAGAGTTTAACAAGTCCATATCGAAAACTATCCGTCCCTTTAACACCTTAACCCTTACCGGGTTACATTTGACCTCTAGCTGACTGTACGCTTGTTCCGTAAATTTCATGACAACGATATGAACTTTGTAATTGCGTTTAAAAAACTTTCGCCCAAACAGCGGTTAGCCTCGGACTCCTTCTACCACTTGCGAAACTTAACGGCTCGGCCACTGTTGAGGAATGCATTCGATGTAGGGGTTTACTTAACCTTTTAACGAGTTTTTAGATATGATTCAGGCTTCCTATTGTTTCCTGTGTCTTAGCATCATTTTTTATATTTAGTACACACATAGAAACATACAAACAGGAAAATAAGAAACATTGGGTACAGTGCACAGCTTATTCCAAAAAGAAATATCTTCCAGCTGGCTCTTATCGCTTTGCTGTATAAAAATCGACCGATATAGTGTCTGATGGATTCAGACATAGGACAAATCTATGTGTTCATGAATATTCTAATTTTTACTACCTATGTATGTGTAGTAAGTTTTCAGAAAAAAAACGTTTATCCGTTGTAAACAACCTCTAATCTGGTCAAGGTTAGGTAGGACACTGTGTGTAATGTCCAAGGAAAAATATGAACCTACTTACATGACAAAGTTTCCAAGTGATAGAATATTTCAATGAAAAGAGTTGGTTAACTCGATCAAGATCAACAATGTAACAGACAAACAGATTTTCTGTCTCACTTGTGATATTACATAGCGTTATATAAGTTCATGGTGCAGTTCAAATAGAGGTCATCGCATTTTACTCTATTAACTTTACAACAGACTCTTTTTATTTTATCGAGTGAGGAGATGAACAAAAAACACGTTAGCCTGTTTTCATGGTAGAGATATTATACCTCACCTTCATACCTTCAGCCCATTACTGTCTCGCTACTGAGCACGAGCATACTCTCACAGAGCAGGCGATTAAGGTCATACCACCACGCTGACCTGATGAGGATTGGCGAAGGCAGGTGTATAACATGTTACGGGACTGTTCGAAAGGGCTACCGCGGCCCGGGACATAGCAGGCTGAAGAAGGAACATGGATGGTTTTTAGTCAGTAGAAGTCTGACACACCCTCCTGCTTCACTCACAGGACACGGTTATTTGATGATGTTTTATCCGAAAAAAAAAGAAAAGTATGGCATCCTGCAGTTAGAAGCTTTCAAGTCGCCTAATATCACCTCTTACATACATACATGCATACATTCACGCCTGTTTCTGTAGGCAGAGGCTAATTATATAGTAGGTCCCACGTGGCAAACCTATTGCCGCTTACCAGGCACTGTTATATTTGCCAGAGCCTCGCCCGTTGATCGGCAGGTCCAGCACCACTTGCAGATGAGGTTGGCTTGGACTCCTCAGGTTTTGATAGGATCCCTAAACACTTGGCTTAACGACTACCACATATAGTGATAACCGGGACAACCATCTTAAGGTGCTGTCCGAAGCACAAACGAACTCTATATCAATTGCCACAAAAACGGTCACCCATTCAAGCACTGACCTATCGCTTTACTTCTTCTGCCTTATCGTTGTTACTAAGAAGTAATAGTTATAAAACATGTTAAAAAAAACTTTACACTTTGACTACATAAAAAAAACTTGACACTTTTAACGATGCAATGAATTTAAATCTTGTACTATTTTACATTTTCCTGTGATGGTAAATTTGTAGACTTTGGAATTATTTGAAAAGCACTTAGCGCTTTAAATAGAACTCGCGTGGAAATAAATTAATCTAACTGTGACATGCGTCATACAAGTATATAATTTTGTACAAATATTTGTTTACTAGCTGGGGCCCGCGATTTCGTCTGCGCAGTATAAGCACTTCACACAATATGTTTAGAAATTTTAGTCTTAGTGGTATACAGATCTATAAGCTAACCTATGATATCAATTTTAAATACCATATTTATTTTGTCATTTGTCGCCTAATCCTTTTGAAATACTCATATAAAAGTAGGCATATAAATAAATAAATATTTTCTGACAATTACACCAATTATTTAGTTCCAAGATAAGTATCATTAAGAACTTGTGGTATGGATACTAAACAACGGATAAACATACTTACTTAAATACTTTTTTTTTTGTAAATACATACTTAATATACATAGGAAAACACCCAGACCAGAACAAATATTCATGTTCATGCACACAAAGATTTGTCCTGTGTGGGAATCGAACCCACGACCTCTGGAGTAAAGTGTAGGTATGAGTAATGAAGTATGAGCTTAAAAAAATGTAATAATAATTTAGTTCTGTTCATCCTATTATTTTGCGGACAGATGCTTCTATATGGAAAGTATAATTACTTCTGTTAGTAGTATTAGAGAAAAAGAGAAAAAAAATTAAATAAATTTAGTAAGCACTTTCAAAATACTTATCATAGTTATTTTATATCATGAAAGACTTAAGTACTGAAATGGAAATCACTTAAAAAAAGGTCAGACATTCAATAAAAAAACGACGCTGATCTTCCGTGGGTATTAGTTAGATAAATAATTAAATAGATTAATAATTGTCTTTAAAGTAATCTATGAATCACTCATTAAGGAAATTCCATGTACTTAGTAAGTAACTTATTACACTATGATGAATAAGGATAATTATCTTAATATATTTAATTATATTTTTGAGGAGTTATGTGTCATCATTATAAAGTACGCTTTAGCATCTTTTTAACTTTGTACTTTTTTCTTTTAAATAATGGATTTGTTTGTTTAGCAGACTTAGTCAGTGTCATGTTAAAGATATATTTATAATATACCATTCATAGTGGACACTGGATGGGGCTTCACACCACTGCTTAGCGTAGGCAGTGTTCGGGTGTCGGAGAGTCCTACACTGTCCTAGATTCGATGTTAGTTTGTTGTAAGTAGTGTTAATTTGCCGTTTTATTAACCCCCTTTGTTTGTTATAGTTTATTGTTACTAACACTTAAATATGGGCTATTTCAGAAAATTGCCTGAAATAAAAGATTTTTATTTTATTTTATTTATTATAGTAAATGACAATGAGTGTGACAAAGATGATAAATCGTAAATAAGATGCCCTCCCCTAAACCCCGTAAGTCCTCAGTAAAGATGTGCGACTATACTGAGATCTTACATGGACTACTTGAGAGAATTTGAAATATATTGCACTGTTTTTTTTTATTTACCAACACACACGTACGGTCACAAAACAATTAACGGTTCATAATCCACCGTTATTACAAATTAATGTTTGAAATAACAAAATTTAGAAAATAAAACAAAACTGCAGACATGACTTCACTTTCCCGCCAAGATGTCCATTGTATTACTTAATATGTTATGATTGATATGTTTTTTAAGATATATATTAATTTTGAATACATTGTACAATGATCTGCTTAGCATATGATGAGAGTATGTAACCCTAACACCATTTTTTTATTATTTGTGGACATACTTGTAATTATTATTTTTGATTCACAATAACAACAACGATGTTTGATGTAATAACTGTATTGAATTGTTAATGACAATAATTATATAATTCGTTATAATTGTAATATTGTTCTAATTCAAATAACAGTATATTACCTATGTAATGCATTTCTAATTGCAATAGAGGTATTAAGTACAAGATTAATTATAATGTAAAAACACTGTAAGTATAGCGTTTTTGTGTGTATTGTGCGTTTTTAGAAATATATTAATCGTTTGTGCACTAACCCATCATTAGGAAACTTATAACCTACACTATCCCGTGTGGTACTGGCCCATAATATTTCCACCCCCCCCTTATGTCACGGGGAGTCGTAAGAGTCTGCGATCACCAACCCGTTTACCCAGCAAGGTGATTATGTGATGAACTATTGGGGAGGCAAACGTTCAGCTAAAGACTCTATATGGCTGAGATGGTGAACCTATATGTTTCTTTTGTATTTATCTGGTTAAGCCAATTCTTTTTTTTAAAGCAAAAAATATCTTAAGCCGTAAGTAATTAAAACCAGCAATTTTAATATTCAAAACTCAAATTTTGTTCGCTGCAATAAAACAAACAGCCACTGATCTGATTAAAATCGAAGGCTTTGTACAATCACTTTTACGTACACCTTAGTACATTAAAAATAAAGTTTATATTTAAGGCGCAATTAACTGGTGGCAAGCTAAAATTTCGATTATATTTCCATGGTCACTTACAAAACCCGAAAATATTGGTCGATTCTAGACTAGGTTTATTGGGTAACAGTTGCGGAATGATTTTAATTAAACATCTATTTCAATTAGAGTAAAGTTGTGTTTTGATTGTTCAGTCAGCTAAAGCGTTATATATATCGGAACACGCTCTAATGCTCTTGTCAATAGAGTCGTGGGCGCTTTATGACGCTTGGATTCTATCAACTATATAAAGCTGACTGTACCTGGCTAGGCAGACTAATAGGGAGTGACAGTTGAAAGTAAATGAGAACAAACGTAACGTAATACAGGCTGTAGCGTCTAGCTAGAGGTATTGTTATAAAGAGATCTTATATTGCTGTTATATAAACTAAAGCGTAGACATTTTTAAATCACTCTGGTTTAAATAAGTTATCTTTCTAATTTAAAGATGACCGATACCTAGTTCCGTATACCTACGATTTTAAGATTCGATACTAGAGCTTCGTGTCCTAAAGTTGTGACTTGTGAGTACAATTCCCATAAAGGACAAATATATGAGTATATGAATTCGTTTATTTGTCTTGGTCTGTATGTATTATTATTAGGTATGTATTGTACAATATCACTATACAATTGACTCATACATCCTTTGTATGAGTCAATTGTATAGTACCAGCTATGACTTAAATATACTGTTTTAGATGTCTAAGAATATTTATTAATTACATATAAAAATTGTGCTTTGTTTCAGTAACTTAGATTCCAAATTTGAAAGTTCGTCTGATTTTGGAAACAACATTTTGATTGATGGAGTTTGACACAAGAGGCTGCTCCAGTTTGTCATTCGGGTCGAAATCAAACCATAAAAAGTTAATGAGACAATTAATAACGTTACTAGCGTTGTCACTAATCTTTCCCTCCACTTTATTCGAAGGAACTATAAAGGTTTTAATGAAATTGTAACATAACCCCCGTTGAAGGAAAATCCCGTAAAAAGAAACTAATGACTTCATCTCATATATTTATCATTGCTAAAGCTTAACAGTATTCGGAAGGAACCTCAATGATTTTAAATACTTATGTCATACACATAAATGTAAAAATCTAAAATATGAAACACATACTGAACCTTTTTAGAAAGACGTTCGTAACCGCCATTTTACATATTTTACAGGAGAAGGTTTTAATTTGAAACAGCTTTTTGGGATTTTTGGAGCTGTTCGATTTTCTTTCTGAAAAGCATGATATGTCACTATTTTGGAGGCGTAAAAATAGAAAACATCTTAATTATGCTACTTAAAGTCATACTTTAAGTAGTCATACTGAAAAATGTCCAGTTAAACGTCGATACAAAATGTAGATACATAAATATTTCTGACACTTCCACCATTTATTTTGTTCCAAGATAAGTAGATATAATTAAGAACTTGTGTTATGGATACTAAAGAACAGATAAACACACAGATATACACCCAAACCAGAACAAATATTCATTTTTATACACACAAAGATTTGTCGTGTGTGGGAATCTAACACAACCTCAGGAATGGAATGCACCCGCATTATATACTCGTTACCACGCCATATCAGTCGCCAAACACAATAATCAGTGTTTTAAAAGTGGCAGGAAGAGGTATGTTTCTTAATAAGTGGCCTTGAACATTATATTTTACATTCATCGCACAACTTCCATTAAAAAGTTGGAACGAAAAGTAAAACCTCGTTTAACTTGAACGCAACTTGACTTTCCAGCTCATTTTAGTCACGTATTCAAAAATCTATAATTTTATAGAAAACAACAAATTATTTATTTGTTTAATTATTCCTATCATCATAAACCAGAGGTATATTAATATACAAAACCAGACTAAAGAATAGATGTAAACATAAAATGATTATTGGTGTCTATATTATTAAGAATTACAAAATATACCTATCCAACGGAGACATAAAGAGCCCAAGCTACCCTCACCTGCAAGTGGTGCACCTGCTGATCAACGGACGAGGCTCTGGCGAACATAACAGTGCCCGGCAAGCGGCAATAAGCTCGTCACCTATTACGTGGGACAAACTATATAATTGGCGAAGTGTGGGCATATAATATGCCTCTGCCTACCCCTTTGGGGAAACAGGCGTGAATCTATGTAAGTATGTACTAAATATACATAAAGAGCACAATAAGTGTTGCGGGACTGTTCGTGGCCCCAGGACATAGCAGGCGCAAGAAGGAACATGGATGGTTTTTAGTCAGTAAAAGTCTGACACAACAGCGGGAGAAGGTCAATTGATGATTTTTCATGCGACATAATAAAAAAATTAAAAGGGCACATCAAGTGGCGAAGAAAAAGGTTTAAATTGACTGTCAAAGCTAAGTTTACCATAACAGCGCAGAAAGGGCTTTCTGTAACAAACTATGGTGATAGGCATTGAGGTCACATTTCAATACGCAGACCCGATTAATGCAGGTTTGTGGCGTCCTATTGGTTAAAAGTTGCCCCATCAGCATAGCAATAGGCTTTCCACATTATCTAAAAATCGGGATCAATAGAACATAAAGCACGGAATCGCTCGATATTAAATGCCATAGAAAGGACTGACATCTGTAAGCTCTACTCTACTTCGGTCGTTTCAGACCACCAAATTTGCCCCAACAGCAAAGCTTAATGACTATCACATAAACTAGAAACCGGGATCAACTATCATGCCATCTAAAGCACGGAATCGTTTGATTTTAAATGCCACAGAAAGGACTGACATCTGTAAACTCTACTCTACTTCGGTTGTTTCAGACCACCAAACTAAACCCAACAGCAAAGTTTACGACTACCACATATACTAGAAACCGGAATTGACCATCATGCTATCTGAAGCACGGAATCGTTCGTTTCAGACCACCTAGGACCGGAAGGTTCACTTCCTTTTCTTTAGTAACATCTGTAATAAGCTGTCATAGTTTCATCCATATAAAGTCTACTGCTGAACGTTGGTCTCCCCAATATTTTATTATATTGGGATTGTTTTCCCATAATCACCACGCTGGGCAGGCGGGTTGGTGATCGCAGCTTCAACCAGTACGCGGTATGATGCTGCTGCCCATCATCCGGTAGGATTTCTCTTTGTCGACACTTACGACTCCCCATGAGATCAAAAGGGGTGGCGCTATTCTAGGCCGGTACCACACAGCACTATTTATAAGCTATACATAGTAGTATTAATGATTAATAACATTTTGAAGGTAAGGAATTATCGATCAGGGCCAAGAACTTCATGGGAGACCAATTAAATCTCGTTAACACTCGAGTAGATGATCGCGTGTCGCTTTTTATGTATATATCGTATTCAATGCAAATTTTAATAATATTATGCCTATTAGTATGTATTTATTACACAATGCCGTGTGCTTAGTTCGACTGTTAGTTGGTCTGATTTTGAATATGATTTAAAAAACGAATTATTATAGCGATGTATGTAATACTGTGTACCTACTAAGGGAATGAAAACTACTTGTAACTTGGCACGTTACATCTAGATATTTTTGTGCTCTAAGTGAGCTTTGAAGGAAAGAAAGAAAGTAAAAGAATTTATTCTGTGACAACATCAAAAGAAAACAGATACGTTATATTTAAGTAACTACTTGAAGAGTGTCACAGAAAAGGTATCCACTCAGCATAAAGCCGAGGTGTCAAGCAAACGCCTCGACGCTGGTCTTCTGTAGATACCGTTTGTGATATGACACATTCATTCCTTACATTGTATTGCCCGACGTGAATGGAGTGCGTCAGTTTTGAAGTTTTAGTTAGAGCTATACATAATTTTGAACTTTGTATATTTTCGTCAACCCTTTGCGTAACGAGTCACCACCAGAGGCGGGAGCCATATAAACATAAGGGTGTATAAACGAATTATTAAAATTTTAATGTCTTTTTATAATAATCGATCGTTTAAATGGTGTCTACATAAGAGCGCATTATGTATTTAATGTAAAAAGTAAAACAATACTTCAAACAAAAAACAACTTGTAAAATGGTTGGCTAATATCCAAATCAGCTATACCAATTTCAGACGAGATTTTTCCCTGGCAAATAGCTGGGTAACTTAAGCTACCGACCAAGATAATACTCCTGTCCGAATTTAACAATTAATCACTACGTACACAGTATAACACAACATTAGATCAACAACAAAGTTCCTGTGCTGTGGAGTATCTACCTTCATCTCTCTCATCTTCATTCGACATTTAATCAAAATTACTCTTTATTCTTAATTACCTAATATATCTACGTCACTAATTTGCGTCGCTTGATTGAAAATTTGTATACCTATATTGTAAGCATTTTTTAAATAAATTTATTTATTTGTAAAAAAAAAACTATCAAGAAGAATTAAAGTCATTAGTCAACTTATTCTGCTTAATTTTCTAACAGCACATCATTATCATTCCAGTCTATTAATGTCCCACTACTGAGCACGAACCTCCTCTCACACACCAGGGTGTTAAGGTCATACACCACTGTGCAGACCTAGAGCGGCATGGCGGAGGATTTCGCGAACATATCGCAAAAATATTAACGAGTTTTGATTATCTCCGACGCGATTGCTTTTCTTTACGTACGTTTTATGTGAATGTACTACGGTCGCTATGTGACCAAGGTCTTAATTTTTTGTGTTTTATTACTAAACGAATATTAATATCACACACAACTAGGCATAGCTTGAGATATGAGTAACTAGTAAATAACGGATTGACATACTTCAAAATTTTTGTTTGTAAATTCATGTGCAAGTATTATACAACACAAAAAAACACCCAAAACAGAACAAATATTTACATTCTTGCACACTAACTTTGGGAATCAAACCCACGATCTCTAGGGCTGGCTAAAGGTACCTCCACGCTGTATCGGACGTTCAAGTCAAAGTTTATATAGATTTTTTTTTTTTAATTTTACACTATATGTATTTGCGGTAACATTTCACATATCTATCGTCGTAAAATATTAAAGTTTGTTGAACTGCGTGTTCACAATTTTATGATAAGTGAAGATGGGATGTGTATTGACAACTATTATTGATCATGTAGAAGTGTCAGTAAACGTTATGTCGATGATGTAATTTTACGTTCCAATGTTAATTAGTTTTTAGCTTATAGGTCACAGGGAAGGGCGAATTATGTATAAGATAGTAAAGAGTTTCGCATTTTTCGTAATCGTAAACAGAAATTGGTAAATGTAAACGGACATAATGTAAAATTGATGGCAAAATGCAAGTTATATGTCAGAGAAAAATATGACATAGAAAAAAGTTTCTAATAGTTTTACACAATAATTCTATAAAGCATGCAATAACTAGACAGATGACCCTTGGTAAGCTATATACGGTTAATAGCCGTCTCCACCAAATTAAAATGAATAAATTAAAAATGACAAGCATTGATGTAAACAAAAACATTAAACGCACGATTGACACACTTTTAAACTATATAATTTCCGGTTTTTCCCACTTTATATCTAGCGTAGCAAGGGTCACTGTCTTTAAAAATGAGTGCTGAAAATTCCGCGCGGGCGCCGCAGTCCATCGTCCAATTTCAATGTTATCGAAATCAGTTTTCTATCGAATGTCGAAACGCATCGAGGTTGCGCTGAGTTTGGCAACTGGCATTCGACACGAGAATTTGACATGCCACCAGGATCTGTATCACTTCACACGTGTGTGATAAAAATTGAACTGTTATAACTATTCACATCGCGTTTTGGGCGGTTTCATAACGAGCGCCGATGCGGAAACGTTGCGTAAGTGTAAAGGTACGTTACCGTGGTACGGGGGGCGCGAGGAGCAGGCGAGACGCGAGCGAGCGGTCGGAGCGCGCGCGGAGTAATGTTTCATGCGCCGGCGCACGCCGCCTCATAACCCCCCTACTGCGCTGCGCCAGGGGTGGGTGAAGTTTTCCGATAGGTTTTCGCGCTTATCACAGCGGCAACAACATTGACATCATTTTTGCACCGCCGAATAAGACACAGTTCTCATCACATAGACAAAGTTGCACTGCACTTTATGATATTTCAAACAATTAAAATTTAATCTCTACTAAGATTGTTAAGAATACATAATTAGCCACTCATCTTCAATAGTAGTTTTAGCGTCTTCTCGTGAAACGCAATTTTGCTTATTCACAGGCAATAAAAGACTTACATACATGCAGGCAGTACGAAAAGCTTCAAACACAATTCTTTAAAGCACTCTTATATTTTAAATAAATGAAAAAGTCTTCTTATTATAGCGTAAAAAACAAAACTATTTTTGAATTATAGTTTATTTGCTTAAATGCCCCTGTATATGTATGTCTGTCTATTGTTTATACGTATATCAATATAATTGATTTCAAATTTAAAAATAAGAAATGTTTAAAAATAACCAACAATATTATTAGTAATCCGTTCCGTAACCGTTTTATCCACACAAGTTACGGGCTTGTTTGAAAATATTCCCGTGAATAATGTTATACTATGACAAATGTAAACAATGCATTTTTTACACGATAAAATAAATGTATCTAGCAGGCAAAGACGCTACTAGTTAAAATTATTGTTATTCTTCGTTAATAGGTAGTGTATTCACACACTTAGGTTAAAAAGTTTTTAAAGCTCTTTTATTATCATTGCTATATTGTGGTACCACACTTTCATTTCGTTTCATTAATAAACTTTTCAGCTCACAATTAAAATTCTAATGTTTTTGTCTCCCGACAATTATCTGCTATATTTTTTTTGCTACTAGATGGCTCTCATTAGTGTTGTGCTTGCGTTGTGCCCGCGGTATCGCCAGAACAAAAAATTGCAAGTAAAGTATGCGCTTTTAAACAATTAGAAGACCATCAAGGAATAAGGGAGACTTTTTTATTGTTAATGAGGGTCACATGAGCCCCCCCCCGACTGGTCTCCACCTTGTCGTGGTGGGGGGGCTGAGTACCTCCCGGTAGGGCGCAGGAGGCGCTAGGGAAAAGGCAACACCCAGAGACCGACGACTCTGGGTGCCCTTAGTACTGACTACCGGGGGGGAAACTAAGAGGGACCTGTGGAGGGCGCAGTGGGCGGGCCAGGAGGGCCCGCTCAGCAGCGCCAGGAGGACCTAGGCAGTGGGGGCAGGGGGCCTCTCTGAGGAGGTCCTCCCGGTTTTGGTCCGGGGGACGTTGGCCGCAGGCGGGGTGTCAGAAGCTGCAACCCAGGTACTGGCCCTCGCCTCTTTCTCAACAGGCGGCGGGCGTCGTCGGAAGATTTTTAGTGGGTATTACTTGGCGGTCGTGTCTGCCGGTGGTGAGTCCCACACCCCCTTTCGGTCCCCCTTTGGCCGGAAGGCAGTGCGTAAATGCATTTTGTTACCGACGTAAAAAAAAAAAAGAAAAAGGGTCACATGAGCCGTTTGGTACCGGCCTAGAAGAGTGCCACTCCCTCTTATCTCACGGGGAGACGTAAGAGTCGACGAAGAGAAATTCTACCGGATGATGGGTAGCAGCGTCATCCTGCGTACTGGCTTGAACTGCGATCACCAACCCCGCCTGCCCAGCGTGGTGATTATGGGCAAATACCCCCAATATAATGTAGTCAAAGTCCAGCAGTCGACTTTATATGGCTAAAATTATGATGATGAAATAAAAAACTGGTTGGTATTTTCTCTTAATGTCATTCGAGTAATCTTACTCTTATTGAAAGTGTAAGAACAATTTGCATTTTATACCTTAGTGCAAACGTTCAAGATATTATGATACAAATACAAATACAAATACAAATATCTTTATTTGCTATTAAATAGGGTACAATTTAGATGTCAAATTACATTATGAGTTCTTAACCTATTTAGCCATATTAAATAGCATGCAAATAATTTTGTTAATCAGTTTTATGTAGCGAGATAAGATGGCACTTGCTGGTGAGGTTGGCTTGGGCTTTTTAGGTCTTGGTAGGATTCCTATATCCCACCGAACAGGTCTCCACCTTGGCGTGGTGGGGGGGCTTAGTACCTACCGGTGGCCGGGAAAAGGTAACACTCCGAAGTTGGCTACTCTGGGTGCCCTTAGTACTGACTACCGGGGAGAAACGAAGAGGGACCTGTGGAGGGCGCAGCGGGCGGGCTAGGAGGGCCTGTCATGCAGCGCCAGGAGGGTCTTAGGCAGCGGGGGTAGAGGGCCCCTACTGTCTAACCTAGTCGGTCTAGTCGGCCACACACGCTTTGGTCGCACAAGGAGGTAGGAGGGGCGCGTCCACTGCGTCTCTCTGAGGAGGTCCTCCCGGTTTTGGTCCGGAGGACGTTGGCTGCGGGCGGGGTGTCAGAGCTGCAACCCAGGTACTGGCCCCCCGCCTCTTTCTCAACAAGCGGCGGGCGACTTCAGAAGATTTTTAGTGGGTATGACTGCTAGCGGTCGTGTCTGCAGGGGTGAGTCCCACACACCTCTCTCGGTCCCCCTTTGGCCGGGAGACAGTGCGTTAATGCATTTTGTAACCAACGCAAATGAAAAAAATAAAAAAATGGTGCACCACTTGCAGGTGAGGTTGGCTTGGGCTCTTAAGATCTTAGTAGGATCCCTATACACCCTATAATGTACTATTTTCAAAAAGGCTTATATATATTAAATAATAATAATTTATTTATAACGGTATCCAATTACAAATAAACGCGAATTACGAAATGAAATTAATATATATCACGTAAACAAACGGCCTTATCACGTCGATTCAATGCCAAAATGGGACAGATATTTTTATATCCACATAAGTTTTAAATTCTTGAACTTCGCCAGATAAGTCCGCAAATGTCAAAGTGTAAGAAGGACACTTAATTATTTAATTATTTATTTGCACCTAGGTCATCCCAGAGCTACGAAAGCTTCAAATATATATCGGTACTGACAAATTAGCTATTTACCATATTTAAAAACATACATACATAATATCACGCCTGTTTCCGAAAGGGGTAGGCAGAGGCATATTGTACGCCCAAATTTCGCCAATGAACTATATTGTTGGTTCTACGTGATAGGTGGGAGCCTATTGCCGCTTACCGGGAACTTTTATGTTCGCCAGAGCCTCGTTCGTTGATCGGCAGGTGCACTGGAACTTGCAGATGAGGTTGGCTTGGGGATTCCCATCCATTTTTTAACATATAAAAGTGTAAGTTTGCGGATGCGGGCTTTAAAGAAATTATAAGTTAAGTTTTTATCTAAAACAACGCCTAAATATACCTGCACCTTTTTGTCTAATTGCTTAATTTTAGTATGTTATTCTTTGATTTTAGTTTTTTATTGTTGTTTTATTTTAGTTTGTTTTGTGACGTATTTTGTGCACGTGTCTACTTTGTATATGTTTTTTTCCTTTTTTCGGTCTGCTGGAAGAATTTCCTTTTAGGGATAAGCAGTGCCGTTGTACATGTCTTTCATAACTTCTATCTTTGTGTATGCTCCTTATGTGCATAAATTGTTAAATAAATAAATAAATATTTTATCTCATCCAAAAAGGTTAGTGGTTACTACAGTATTCGTAGTAAGTGCAAGCTCTGCTTAATTTGGTATTAGAAGTCGCTGTGTCATATGTCGGATGTTATTTATTTACTTCACTCTGCAATTGTACTATATAAAATATCTTTATTGATTGGATGGCGCTGTGTGAAAAGTCTGATGATATTTATTTATCACACTATGTAATTGTAGTATCAAAAGTACCTTTATCGATGTTGACATTAAGCTGTACAGGGCAAGCAAGGCCCCATTAACTCCAACAATTATTTAATTTTTTAACGGAAATTGCCGTAATTACAAGTTCACAATCGCGACCCGGGCTGCGCAACCGCAGGTGCTGCATCATATTTAACGCATGCATGTTTAATGGCAGCCATTTCGTCGCTGTTAATATGTAATTAAACTATTTCCTACACATATTCCCCTAATAGTTTTCCCGGATATAGTTACGCAATGACGCTACTTTGTCAGTGAATGACATAGACGATTTTGTCTAAATTACCTACATGTGTTTAGTTTTATTTATATATATTTTACGACTTCCTTACAGCAGACATTTTAATAAATTTTGTAAATTAATTCCCTAAATTGTAAATAACCCAAAGGTAAAGTAATAATATAAGGTAACTAACTGGTAGAGAATGCCTTGCAGCATTAAGTTCGCCTTTTGTACATTTTAATTTTAATTTGTGCGATAAAGTTGAATTGAAGCGCTCGTAGCTCTGCGGTGTTCGGTGGTCGGAAACGATCACCGAAGTAAAGCAGAGTTCACAGAGGTCAGTCCTTGGATGGGTGACCGTTTGTGTGGCATTTGATATTGAGCGCTTCCGTGCTTCGGAAGGCACGTTAAGCCGTTGGTCCCGGTTATCACTAAATGTGGTAGTCGTTAAGCCATGTTAGAGGCCTAATGGGCGGCTTGATAAATTCTAACAGCAGGACGCCATACACCTGCCTCCACCAATCCGCCCTGGGTCAGCGTGGTGGAGTATGACCCAATACCCTCACACCTTGATATGTGAGAGGAGGCTCGTGCTCAGTAGTGGGACGTATATGGGCTGAGATGATGAATTCGGAATATGCCAAGAGTTTCAACTTCTCTACAATCGTATATAGCATTCCGATATTCCCAGAGTCAGGCTAGTTTGTATGTTCATTGACAATTAATTATTGTTGTTCTTGTGACTTCTCCATTCTTCATATCTCTCAAGAACATTATTAGTCCTGTAAAACAAGTAGCTCCTTGTACTAGTATTTTTATATGTATTTTCCACTATACTACATGCGCACTAAATTGCTTAATAAATTAATACATAATTGATTTCGCGCTATCAAAGTGACGAATGAAAGTGTTTTAGGGATTCCCCCCACTGGTGTCTTACGAGTGTCGATGTGGAACGAGTTTCATAACTTTTATTTAGTGTCTGGAACAGACGGCATCCAACGGTTTAAAAAAAAAAAAAAATTAAAATTAAAAATTTTTAATTAAAATTTTTTTTTTACGTTTTTTATTAACGTTTTTTTAACGTTTGTTTCCACTTTTTGTACAAATATATTGCGTTATTAATAATTTTTATTTGTTTTTAAAATATTATAAAAATCGCTCTTATAGTTGAATGAGTATAATAAAATTAATATTTTAAATTTAAAGGTACAATATCCACTAAATCTTTGTCCGAAACAGTTTGAGTCAATTAAGGAACTATTGGTAGTAAATAGTAGGTAACAGTGTCCTGTCTATAAATTTTTATAATAGTCAGTAGTTTAAATCTTTAGCTAAAGTACATAACGCACATCTTGTAGCCTTGACTTATATCAAGTTGACAAATATTTGCACTCACCTAAGTACTTCAGTGGGTCATCATAATTTTAAATAATTACTGGGAGAATAATTAGCGGTAATTGTAGTTATACAAAAGACATTATTAACGTAATAGAGATTGTTATTTCACACAAAATTTCTGCTAAAATAACTATTTGTATTTTTTTGTTTGAAATAAAATAATATGTTTGAATCTTTTATACAAGACATCCGGTGCAGGATTCACTATCGCTTGCTCCGTGCTTCGGAAAGCACTTCAAGCCGTTGGACCCGGCTGTCGTGAACATCTATCGCAGTCGTTATTAGGAAGTCAGTGCCTTCCTTAACAGACTGCCAGCTGGTTTAACCATAGAATGATGTTTCCCTCTAGGTTGCGGAGGTCAGACGGCAGCCGCTCTACGTAATAACTGAAATTCAGTTAAATCTGGTTGAACCAGTGAGCAGACCCTCCCCCCCGACTGGTCTCCACCTTGTCGTGGTGGGGGGGCTAAGTACCTCCCGGTAGGGCGCAGGAGGCGCTAGGGAAAAGGTTACACCCAGAGACCGACGACTCTGGGTGCCCTTAGTACTGACTCCCGGGGGAGAAACTAAGAGGGACCTATGGAGGGTGCAGCGGGTAGGCCAGGAGGGCCCGCTCAGCAGCACCAGGAGGGTCTAGGCAGCGGGGGCAGGGGGCCCCTGCTGTCTAATCATGGACCCTCCGGGAAGTCGGCCACACACGCTATGGTCGCAGGGGGAGGTAGGAGGGGCGCGTCCACTGCGCCTCTCTGAGGAGGTCCTCCCAGTTTTGGTCCGGGGGACGTTGGCCGCAGGCGGGGTGTCAGAAGCTGCAACCCAGGTACTGGCCCCCGCCTCTTTCTCGACAAGCGGCGGGCGTCGTCGGAAGATTTTTAGTGGGTATTGCTGCTGGCGGTCGTGTCTGCCGGTGGTGAGTCCCACACCCCCTTTCGGTCCCCCTTTGGCCGAAAGGCAGTGCGTAAATGCATTTTGTTACCGACGTAAAACAAAAAAAAAAAAAAAAAAGTGAGCAGACCCTGGGCCCTAAGCTTAAGTCTAGGGAAACCGGGGTAATGCTAGGATATGATGATGATCCGGTGCAGGCTTTACGACGACCCTTATTATCATCATCATCCTAGCACTATCTCGGTTGCTCTAGATTTATCCTTAAATTTTAGTGGAGCTTTATTACATGGAGCTTATAAAACTTAAGATAGTCTTAAGATAAACTTTTATATAGTATATTTTAATGTTTAGATGTAGGAAATAATATAACAGCTACTGGTTGTCCATAATTAAATAAATAAGAAGGCACTGACGTCCTTATAACTACTTCTTTAGATGTTCATCACAGTTGGGATCAACGGCTTAACGTGCTCTCCGAAGCACGGAGCAAGCGATAGTTATGCTATCTATCTATGTTAACTTCGGAAAGTCATAGACAGAGACCCTCTACATTTGAAGTCAAAAGGTCTCACCACCAGGCTATTCCTGTTTAACGACTATCACAAATAGTAATAATCGGGACCAACAGTCTTTTCTGAAGCGTGAAAACCCCCAAAATTAAATGCCACAAAAACGGTCACCAATCAAATGACTGATCTCTGTGAACTATGCTTTAGTCTGCTTGTGGACCACCAATTAGTGGTCATGTGCCATTTCAGCTTTCCATTCTACTGCCCGCAGTGAATAAGCGAGTTATTTTCTTATTTATATATAGACATTCATAAGTGCTACATAGGATTCAAATTTATTTAAGCATGTTTCATTTTAAGTCTGACAAAATAAATAATTATTAGTAACTTTATTTATTGCTACTAGGGTTGGTCAGTCGAATGTTAACGATTGTTTTAGACAGGTAAGGTTTGTGGTCAGTATCATGTTTTTTTTGTTATAAAAACCCACGCAGTAAAATATATAAAAGTAAACTGTGATTGGACCTTTGAAGGCCGTATGACGAATAAACAAAAACATACTTTTTCAATCCGCATTGAGTGTGTGGTTGAAAGTTTGACCTATATTGCTCTCATAGGTTTTGGAAAGGAGATTGGATACCAATTTTTCCTTTGCCTTGGCTATTCAAGTCGAGCCCAACTATATCTTTCCACTCTTAATTAGGACAGTGGTTAAACATTTTAAAGTATAATAGGTATGACTCTCGTTCAGCGTCGTGAAGACATCGCTGTTCTGAGGCCTTATCTTACCTGAAGTTAGGGCGAAACACGTGTCGTGTTAAATTGTTTCCCGATTTTTCGAGAAATTAAATTTGCGCGTGAATTGTTACAAAGATATTTTTAATCCATCACTTGCTCATAATATGACAATATTTATAAAAACGTAAACCCAGCATTTCCACGCCGATGTTGGTAGAATATGCCGATCATTGCAATTATATATAACATGGTCTAAAATAATTAACAAGGTTAAGCAAAGCTTACATAGGTCAGTCCTTGAAAAATGCCTGTTTAATGGTATGTAATTTAGAAGCTTCGGAAGACACACAAAACCGTTGATCTAGTTGCTAGTTATTACTATGAACGGTAATCGATAAGCTATATTATCTTAGAAGGATTCACACACTGGCAATGTGTCAATACGTACTCCGTCAGCGTGTTGGAGTATGTTCGAAATCTTTCCAACTTGCTTTGTGAGAGGCGACCACTAGTAGGACGTATATTGGCTGAGAAGATTTAATACGTCGTGCCTTTCCATAAAAGGAGATCCAAGACATGCAGAATGTCAGTGCAAAAAAGGTTTTACTCTTATGACTCATTTGTCTTAGAATTAAGGGGGCGCTTTATGTCGCTGATTTTGGCGATTTAGAAGACTAGCAATGCTTCCTCCGTGAGAGGAGATTCCAGATGGATTTTGTGCATCGATTGCATACAAAAATTCATCAAAAATAATAAATAAATAAATTGGCAAAAACAAACAAATTGTCTCTTCGATATTGAATCTTCTAATAACCTGGAGCCATTAAAAAAATACTTGCGATTAATAGCTTAAAAGTAAAACGGCCGAAAAAATAAGTCGAGACGCAACTTTAAATATGTAATATTGTAACTGAACCAGTTATTTTCTTTACGTCTTATTTTTCCCGTACAAGATGGCAAAGAACAATCAAATTAAATAAAAACCCAATTTTAGCAATCTCACATAATTCCCCACTTTAAGATTCGAACCCAAATGCGTATTGTAACCTGCTTGGTTTCCTGATTAAGAAGTTTAAGCCATACCATTGTATTTATCACAGAGCTCCTATTGCAAATAACTAACATTTAAATCGACAAAGAAAAACATTAGAAAAAGAAACAAAGTTCTGATGTAGACATTTTATTGCAAAAATACAATATTTCGAAGTATACCAAAAGATCAAAAGATCAAATTTTCTACTTGTTTCGCTATGCTTAACCAATCACATTAGTCACAAATGCACGTCGTAGGTAAAAGCAGCTAATTATGAAATGTAGTAATTTTTTTGTATTCCTATGACAAGAGATCTAAGTTGAAATAGGCTCTGCCATTACGTTATTTTAGAAAGGGACATCTCAAGGTACACGATTTGTATAAAAGGTTAAAAACAAAATTTTCTCCATTAACTTCAATATTATAATGGGAATATGTTTACAGCATCCTAACAAATGACTCCGCCAATCCGCACTGGGTCAGCGTGGTGGAGTATGACCCAATACCCTCACACCTTAATATGTGAGAGGAGGCTCGTGCTCAGTAGTGGGACGTTAATGGGCTGACATGATGAACGAATGGTTTGTTATAAGAAAATGCTGATATGAAACGATTGTCAATGAAAATAAAAAGTTACGTCACAACTTAATACCAAGATAAACACATTTTAGACAGTGTTTCAATTTCCATATAAATACTTTGTGCAATTAGTTTAGTTAGTAAAATTTAATTTTTTTAGTCTGGAAATCTATACAAAGTTGAAGACCGAGATAAGGTCACAAAACCTTAAAATAACGTAATATAACGTATTAATAATTTAGTGACTGTTCTCGACAGTCACTAAATTATTTCATAGTTTATTTATTGGCGCAGTAAATCTTCATGCAGTTTCAAAACTTCATTTATCACATATTTTGTAAGTTTATGAGCACTATAGAATCCTCAACGATTGCTTGCTACAGTGTCGATATTAAGTATAAATCAAACAAACATCATTTATAACTCAAGGTTTGCGGCGTAATGAAAGGAGATAAAAGTATCAAAGTGTGTCACCACACACACGGAAAAAGCACTTATTATATCATTATAAACTTAAATCTACAAAAATAACCCAACACCACTCATAGTGCACGCAATGACAGTAGTTTAACTAGGTAGATAGTAGGTAGTTGTCACTGCACTGTCGGCCTTCTTAGGGGTCATACATAAATTACGTCACACAAATATCGTAATTTTTTTGACCCCCCCTGCGTCCTTGTCACAGCTGGTCACACTTGTAAGACTCTCTCATCCTTAGTGTGATATCACATAATTTTCAATTGTATAGCAAGAATTAATTACATCAAAACATCAGTTTCAAAATTTTCATATGACCTAGATTTTGAAATGTGACGTCACGAAATTTAGGATCTCACCCATCTCCTTGTCACACCATGTCCCACTTCGTCAACCCCCTCCCACCCTCTTAACGTGTGACATCATTTATGGATAGCCCGTTAAGTAGAATGTTATGAGCAGTAGTTATTATCGAATAGGCAGAATAGGCACTTGCCTAGGGACTAAGCATGGGCTAGGAGCCCTTGCTCCGTGAATCTATATTATTGAAAATGTTTCTTCGATTTAAAAAAACAATAAATATTCTCTTACAATCACACCAATTATTTAGTTCCAAGATAAGTATCTATCACTAAGAACTTGTGTTATGGATACTAAAGAACGGATAAACATACTTACATACTTTTTTTTTTGTAAATATATACTTAATATACATAGGAAAAAACCCAGACCAGAACAAATAGTCATGTTCATGCACATAAAGATTTGTCTTGTGTGGGAATCGAACCCACGACCTCTGGAGTGAAGTGCAGGTATACTGACTACCCCCCCCGACTGGTCTCCACCTTGTCGTGGTGGGGGGGCTGAGTACCTCCCGGTAGGGCGCAGGAGGCGCTAGGGAAAAGGTAACACCCAGAGACCGACGACTCTGGGTGCCCTTAGTACTGACTACCGGGGGGGAAACTAAGAGGGACCTATAGAGGGCGCTGCGGGTAGGCCAGGAGGGCCCGCTCAGCAGCGCCAGGAGGGTCTAGGCAGCGGGGGCAGGGGGCCCCTGCTGTCTAACCATGGACCCTCCGGGAAGTCGGCCACACACGCTATGGTCGCAGGGGGAGGTAGGAGGGGCGCGTCTACTGCGCCTCTCTGAGGAGGTCCTCCCGGTTTTGGTCCGGGGGACGTTGGCCGCAGGCGGGGTGTCAGAAGCTGCAACCCAGGTACTGGCCCCCGCCTCTTTCTCAACAAGCGGCGGGCGTCGTCGGAAGATTTTTAGTGGGTATTGCTGCCGGCGGTCGTGTCTGCTGGTGGTGAGTCCCACACCCCCTTTCGGTCCCCCTTTGGCCGGAAGGCAGTGCGTAAATGCATTTTGTTACCGACGTAAAACAAAAAAAAAAAAAAAAGGTATACTGACCACCACACCATATTGGTCGTCAAATGTAACAATACTAGGTATAGTACTATAACGCGGCAACAAATTGTCTTAATAGCAAAGTTGTAGCATATTGAAGAAGCCTTTTATATAAAGTGCCAAGGTACTAAAATTATAGGCTATTTCCTTTTTACTTTGGAGATTTGGAGTGAATGAAAAGGGGATTTAAATATACCTGCTGCCTCCATGGTATGATTATATATTTGCTTAACTTATTTCTCATAATCTCTAGCCACGGGAATACTATTATCTTCTACACTTGATATTAAGACTAATATCAAGACTAATGGCAGACGCCACCTAACAGATGATCGGGACCCTGTATTACAGTTATTCAGTTGACTTACATGAAAGCATTATTAAGCCAAATTAAAAAAAAAAATTACGTTGTTTTTAAGTGAAAGTAGTAAGCTTTTTTTATTCGAATCTGAATGTGTAGCTTATAAGGTTTTGGTTTATAATCACAACCCTCTCTCATCTCTTGGGGAGTCAACGAAGATCAATTCTACGGGATGATTGGCAGCAGCGTCCTTCTGTGTACTGGCTTAACTGCGATCACCAACCCACCTGCCTAACGTGGTTATTTGGGCAAATATATCCAAAATAATGTATTTATTGGGCAGGCTAATGTTCAGCAGTGGATTTTATAAGGCTGACATGAAGATTTTTACAATTATGACCTCAACCTGTCATCTTATTCTCTAAGAGCCCACGAATTAATTATTTTCTATGCCGGCGCATGTTTCCTAGCTCATAAAGTCCCGCGTCTTTTGTTCAGGGCGTGTAACGGTATTTTTTCGGGCCTTCATAAGTTCGGCGTTTGGCTAGGAATTCCAAATTCAATTTCATTTTTATTTAAAGCTCGTCTATTTGTATTCTGAATGAGGTAATTCATAAACAGGCGGTGGCGAAACTAGAGAAGCCAGGATTGGAATAATCTTCATTACCCACCCTATTTCGCGGATCTTGCTCCAACCGATTACCACTTTTTCCGGAACTTGAATAATTTCTTAGTTGGATAAAAACTCAATTAAGGCTGTCCCAAACGCTTTCAAAGATTTTGTTAATTCTCGCTCTATCAATATAAAGCTAACCTCACCTGCAAGTGGTGCACCTGCCGATCAACGGACGAGGCTCTGGCGAACATAACAGTGTCCGCAATGCAGCAATAGGCTCGCCACCTATTACGTGGGACCAACAATATAAACGGCGAAGTATGAGCGTATAGAATGCCTCTGCCTACCCCTTCGGGGAAACAGGCGTGATATTTTGTATGTATGCAATATAAATGTAAACTGGCAAAAAAGGGCATAGATAATAACGGCACATAATTAATTAAGTGCTTTTTTTTACATAAAATAGTTCTCCTTTTTCCATGTCAAACATCAATTGCATATGTAGGGCAATAATAATATACCAGTAAGACAACCATTATTACATATCTACCATTTAAAACTTCACTATGTCCAACCAAGTACGTATCGGCATAATCGTGAATCGATACCAGTTCGAAAGTAACTATATTGCTATGAATATACGTATATCCTAATTATGCAACTGCCACATAATACCGAGTCGAGCCGCCGCTTCCTGGGATGAGAGAGGCGAAATGTCAACCTTTGTATGAATTTCATAATAATTATTACATTATTTTCAAATCTAATCAAAATTAAATCTAATAATTTTATTGTTAAACACAGGTTGTTATGATGAGTACATTAAACATTTTTCTGGTCGTGTTCTGCCTCATGTCTCTTTTCTTTTCATCTCATTCTGATGTCACCTCGCCACTAAGATCGTGCGGTTTAACGCCGTGCGGTTTTTTTTCTTTAAGGTTTTGTGTAATCACGGGTTGATCCAAATAAACTCGTTACAATTCCTGAGCTCAAATCTGAAATTCAACGCGTCATCGGAGAGATACAGCCACATCTCTGGGCAAAAGTCATGGAAAATTTCATGAAAAGAGTAATGGGCTGTCATCGGAGCCGTGAGGGTCATTTGACGGATATTTTCTATACTTAATCGGAACATGTCTTCTTTACTATACAGTAAAATTATTACAACTCTTTCATAAATTACTTGATTTATTTTAAAATGCAAAAGTGAACTTTTACTGAGACACTCTATATAATCTTTAATAACAATAGTTTTACAAAAAACCCTTTAGTCATAACCGAATCCCACTAGTTTGCCGCTACGGCAATCTTGTTTTCGGTGGATTACTATGAAGTTATATTATATCTATCAAAAGTACTCCAATGGAACCCAAATTGCATAAACAATTTTTTTGAATTTTTTTTTATTATTTTGATTGGGTCATGGTCAGTTCACGATTTTAGTTTTGATAAGACGACAGAAATTCATAAACAATTTTATGCCCAAAAACTGGATTCATCATCATTATCATCATAGGCCTCTCCAACTACTATTTCGGTCGGTCGGTCGGTCGAAGTCGACCACGTTGGTCGACCTCGTGCCGCCTGCTTCCAACGGCTTCCCGCCGCCCTGATCATCGGTCTATCGGGTGGGGGGCCGCCGGCCGCATTCTATTGCGTTTGCTGATTCGTGGTCGCCATTGAAGAACCTTAACGCCCGATCAGTCGTCGGCTCTTCGAGCTATGTGCCGCCCACTGCCACTTCAGCTTGCAAACTCGCTTCGCTATGTCGGTCACTCTAGTTCTCTTACGGATTTCCTTGTGTCTGATTCTATCACGTAGGGACACTCTGAGCATAGCTCGCTCCATGCTTATGAGGCCCATAGTCAGGCACCAAGTCTCAGTCCCATACGTCATCACTGGTCGAAGACTTTCGTCTTGAGACACTGAGGTATTTTGGACGAGAAGATTTTGCGCAGTTTCCCGAACTCAGCCCAACCGACCCGGATTCGACGATTGACCTCATTCTCGAAGTTGGACCTACCCAAAACTGGATTACAATTTATTTATACATGAATGATTTCAATACACAGACATTAGGCTAGTGCGGATTATTAATTATTTAGGAGTGATTTAAAATAGTTGACCGCTTTTAACTAAATACAAATAGATAGAGAGAAAGGAGATATTCATTTATATGAGGAGATAAATGTTTGGTAAATTGTTTTAATTTAAAAAATAAATATATAATAATAAAATAAAATAAAAATCTATTTTTTAACAATAACACCAATTATTTAGTTCCAAGATAAGCATCATTAAGAACTTGTGTTATGGATACGAAGTAACGGATAATCATATATATATACATATATTTTTTTGTACATACATACATAGTTTACCTAGGAAAACACCCAGACCAGAACAAATATTCATGTTTATGCATACAAAAATTTGTGGGAATCGAACCCACGACCTACTTATATAACATAGAAAACACCGAAACCTACAAATCTTCATATAAACCTACACATATTCATATTCATGCACACGTATTATTCTATTCCACTTGTGTAAGTTAATACTAGGAGCTTTTGCGCCAACGCAGGAAAAGACACATGTTTATTTGCAGCAGTAGATTATTTTTGAAAACTTGTGTAAACTCAAGGTTCTTATTGTAAATATAGTATATTTTTAGACATATTATTGCGCATTGTGATTTTCCGTGTTGTTTTTAAAACTCCATAGAATCTCAGTAAAGTATTCACTGCTTTTTGGGGTATGACTTTGATTAACTTGACCATAATGAACTTTACTTGACTTACACCTAAATGACGAAAACGCTGCATTTATGCAAATAGATTTATTTACTTACTTGACACTGGCAAGTAATCAAAACGAGTGTGTCCATATTTAAAAAAAAACTATAGAAATTTAAACATTTCATTTCAAGTAACTTTTACTTGCAATGAAAAAGAAGGGTTTTGTTTTAATTTCCCTCCCTGGTATTCATTACGTAGGGCACCCCAAGTCGCCGGTCTCTGGTTGTTGCCTTTGCCCTAGCGGCTTCTCCGCTCTACCGGGAGGTACTCAACCTCCCCACCCAACACGACAAGGCGGAGACCAGTCGGGGGGACTTTTTTTTAGTTATTTGTTTTACGTTGGTAACAAAATGCATTTACGCACTGCCTTCCGGCCAAAGGGGGACCAAAGGGGATGTGGGACTCACCATCGGCAGAAGCGGCTACCAGCAGTAATACCCACTAAAAATCTTCCAAAGACGCCCGCCGCTTGCTGAGAAAAAGGCGGGGCAGTACCTGGGTTGTAGCGTCTGACACCCCGCCTGCGGCCAACGTCTCCCGGAAAACCGAAACCAAAACCGGGAGGACCTCCTCAGAGATGCGCAGTGGACGCGACCCCCTACCTCCTTGTGCGACCATAACGTGTGTGGTTCTTCCCCGTTAATCAGCAGGGGCCCACTGCCTCCGCCGCCTAAGACCCTCCTGTCGCTGCTGGACGGGCCTTGCCCGCTGCGCTCTCCACAGGTCACTCTTGGTTTCCCTCCCGGTAGTTAGTACTAAAGGCACCCAGAGTCGCCAACCTCTGGCTGTTACCTTTTCCCAGGCTCCACCCCACCGGGTGGTGTTCAGTAACCTGTCCGGGGGGGATGTAGTTTATACCCTGGAGTAACTTGAAGGATATTGTATGCGGGTCACGCAGAGGCTGTTGCTAGTTTTATATAAAACGGCATAAAACATTTAATAGTACATATTAAAAACAACCTCTGAAAACAGCAAAAAATATATTAAACATTGCATATAAAGTTGTTTTCATTGCGCTTATATCCTTCCATCACAATCATGACGGAGACATGTCTAACTTTAAGGTTAAATTTTACAGTATGTAGCATTAATAAAAATTGTCGTTATGTTAATATATCGATTAAAAATCGTGGGAACCAACGTGGCTATGGCGTAGTTTCTATCATAATCACCATCCCAAGCCAATAACCCCCTACAACTGGGAACGGGCCCTTTCTAAAAAAAAGGGTGAGAGGTATTCATGTCCACTACGCTGACCTCTGGGTCAGCAGCAGGGTTTGCAGCTTGTCTTTAAATAAGTCAAGAATGAAAACTGAAATATTATTTAATTTTAGTTCATCATCACAGCCCATTAACGTCCCACTACTGAGCACGAGCCTCCTCTTACATATCAAGGTGAGAGGGTATTGGGTCATACTCCACCACGCTGACCCAGTGCGGATTGGCGGAGGCAGGTGTATGGCGTCCTGCTGTTAGAATTTATCAAGCCGCCCATTAGGCCTCTAACATGGCTTAACGACTACCACATTTAGTGATAACCGGGACCCCACTTACGGCTTAACGTGCCTTCCGAAGCACGGAAGCGCTCGATATCAAATGCCACACAAACGGTCACCCATCCAAGGACTGACCTCCGTAAACTCTGCTGTACTTTGGTGATCGTTTCCGACCACCGAGCACCGCAGAGCTACGAGCGCTTACTATACCAAACCAAGGAATCACCAAATTATTTCCGCACATTATAAGGGTGGATGATGTGACGTGTGGTACCGGCCTAGAATTGTGCCACCTTCTCTCACCTAACGGGGAGTCGTAAGAGTGGGCGAAAAAAAGTTTAGTTTGATAACCCTCAAATAAAACTCGTTTGCTCTTAGAACTAGTTACTTAGACTTTGAAAATCCATTAACATTATGATTTATTTTTAACTAGCGGCCAGCCGTGACTTACATATAATATTAACCTTCCTTTTAAATCAATCCATCTTCATCTTCTTCATCATCCAAAAAAACCTCTTAAGTCCGTTGCGTAGTTTAAAATAAAAGGGTGTATAGGGACCTTTTTTTTTGATTTACGTCGGTAACGAAATATATTTACGCACTGTCTCCCGGCCAAAGGGGGACCGAGAGAGGTGTGTGGGTCTCACCACCGGCAGACACGACCGCCAGCAGTTATACCCACTAAAAATCTTCCGACGAACGCCCGCCGCTTGTTGAGAAAGAGGCGGGGGGCCAGTACCTGGGCTGCACCCTACCGGGAGGTACTCAGCCCCCCCACTACGACAAGATGGAGACCAGTCGGGGGGGATTAACGTGTGGGCGTATAATATGCCTCTGCCTACCCCTTCATGGAAACAGGCGTGAATGTATGTATGTAGTTTTAAAGATCTAAGCAGATATAGGACAGCGGAAAGCGACTTTGTTTTATACTATTACCACCACCTTGAAATACTGTGGTCTAGGTATTGAAAAACAAATAGAAATAAATAAGCAGAGCTTAATCTTACATAGTAAGGTCACGTTTTGCGGTAATCGGAACGGGTGCAATTTTTATTGATTTTAGGTTGCGGTGTGTTAATTTTGGAACTTTGTCTATGAAAGCACTTGTCTCCCTGTGTACAGTGGAGTGTTCGAAATATATGATTAAAATATTTTAATAAATCATTATTATCACTTTAGCCCCGTGCATCTCACTTACATATACATACATAAATTCACGCCTGTTTTCTTGAAGGGATTACCTACTAGGAACTGTAAATTTTGCTAGTGCCTCGTCCGTTAATCGGCAGGTGCACCACTTGCAGGCGAAGCTGGCTTGGGCTCCTTAGATGTTGGTAGGATCCTTATACATTCAAGCAACGCTTAATTGATTACCATAACAACCACTATTTCGCACGGGCCCACCTTTTAAAACCCAAGGTAAGAGGTATTAAGGTCGCACTTCACCACGCTGACCCAGTGCGGATTGGCCGAGACGCCTAATTATTGTTCCCAAAAAAAATATGTCCATTCAAAGTCAAGGTTCAAGTTGGTGAAACTCTAAAACAATAAGTAGGTATAATGATTCGTTATCTTTTGATCGCTGGCTGTTTCGCAACGTTGCCTTGGCCAGCACCTTTAGCATCTGTTGTAAAATTGGTTATTAATTATTTGACCTCTTGTCATCTAAGCTGGTGACATACTTGTCACTTTCGTAAGGAAGATACTTTTTTGTTATCTACTAAGCTACGGCTGTTGAGTTGAAGTATGGTTAATAATAAGAGATATGCAGACAAAATTGAATTGTTTTATTTATTTCAACTTTATCATCATCACAGCCCATTAACGTCCTACTACTGAGCACAAGCCTCCTTACACATATCAAGGTGTGAGGGTATTGGGTCATACTCCACCACGCTGACCCAGTGCGGATTGGCGGAGGCAGGTGTATGGCGTCCTGCTGTTAGAATTTTTCAAGCCGCCCATGAGGCCTCTGACATGGCTTAACGACTACCACATTTAGTGATAACCGGGACCAACGGCTTAACGTGCGTTCCGAAGCACGGAAGCGCTCGATATCAAATGCCACACAAACGGTCACCCATCCAAGGACTGACCTCTGTAAACTCTGCTGTACTTTGGTGATCGTTTCCGACCACCGAACACCGCAGAGCTACGAGCGCTTCAAATCAACTTTATCGCACAAATTAAAATAAAAATGTACAAAAGACGAACTTAATGCTGCAAAGCATTCTCTACCAGTTAGTTACCTTATATTATTACTTTACCTTTGGGTTAGTTATTGTTATAGTTATTGTTTCCTGTCTTCTGGTAGTTAACTGCCATACCACATACATTTGTTTTTGGTATACTGCCCTCCGTGCCAAATTTAAAGTGTTTCTATGATACTTAAATATAGTCAATATTTTCATCGTTTACTTATCGTAAGAGGGATTTAAGTTATCATATCCTAGCATTATCCCGGTTGCCCCAGACTCAAGCCCAGGGCCCAGAGTCTGCTGACTGATCTAACCAGTTTTGGCTGAACTTCAGTTATTACATGGAGCAACTGCCATCTGACCTCCACAACCCAAAGGGAAACATCATTCTATGGTTAAACCCGTTGTCAGAATATTAGAAGTCACTGACTTTTTAGTAATGACTGCCAACGGCTTAACGTGCTTTCCAAGGCACAAAGCAAGCGATAATTAAGCATATAACTTCGAAAAGTCGTAGGTGACTCTAGACCCTCTGAATCAGAAGTCTATGGGCCCACTGGGCTATCGTCGCTCAAACCCTCGTGAATGGGATTCAATTCATTCTGTACTATAATTTTTGAAGCGGCACAATTTTGCTTATGACTTCCATTAAACACAATCGTATTCATTTGAAACCTGGTTGTGACAACCAACAAAAAAAAACCGGAAATTTTCGATTTTTTAAAAAAGTATTTATTTATTCGTCTACATTAATGTCGAATGAAGGCGACACTTCAAAATAGTCCCCATTAGATATTATGCACTTCTGCCAGCGCTTCTTCAAATCGTCTAAACGCTTCTCGAATTCGATTTTTGGGATAGCCTTTAGCTATTTAAGCGATGCGCTTTTAATGTCATTCATGCTTGTAAAACGACGGCCCTTTAAGGTTCTCTTTATTTTTGGAACTAGGAAAAAGTCACAAGGAGCCATGTCTGGCGAATATGGAGGCTGGGGCATATCATATCATACTATTGTATCTTACAGAGCACAGACGCGCTCGATGATAAATGCCACACGATTCTAGGACTGAGCTCTGAAAGTGTTGTTTGTATTCAGTTATCAGTGATCACCTCAAGCATGGGCAGCATGGCACAGATGGTCGTGAACCACACGATTGTATACAAAAGATCTAGCAAACCTAGAAAGTCACCAAGCGCTCGAAACCTTGATGTACGAGTACTTCATCACTACTTCGTACAAAACAAAGTCGCTTTCCACTGCCTTTTTTTTTTTTTCATCGTCGGTAAAAAAATGCTGTTTACGCACTGTCTCCCGGCCAATGGGGGGACCGGGAGAGGAGTGTGGGGCTCACTGTGGCAGACGCGATTACCGCAGTCCTACCCACTAAAAAACTTCCGACGACGCCCACAGCTGTTGAAAAAGGGGCAGGGGGCCAGTGCCTGGTTTTGTAGCTTCTGGCACCCCGCCCGCGGCCTACGTCCCCCGGATCAGAACCGGGAGGACCTCCTCAGAGAAGCGCAGTGTGTCGCGCCCCTCCTACCTCCTTGTGCGGCCATGGCGTAACTGGCCGACTTCTGGCAGGGTCTATAGCTAGACGGAAGGGGCCCCCTGCCCCAGCCACCTAAGACCCTCCAGGCGCGGCTGGACGGGCCCTCCTTGCCCGCCCGCTGCGGTGCTGCCGCTGTGCTGCGCAGTGTCGACTGCGCAGTCACAGTGGTGGCAGCACCGGGTCGATTCCCCCCCGGCGACGTCACACAGATACTTCCCGAAACAACCGTGCCCGGAAAACACCTGCGTGAGCCGGAAGGACATCGACCCCCACCGACGGCCGACCCATCGCTCCAAGATGGGCCCGACCGCCTCGAGGATACGGCGCCTCGAACCTTCGGCACCCTCGGCACTCCTCAAGAGCTGCCGCCGCCAAGCGCCCAGAGCCTGCGTCTGAGCGTCTCTACGCCACCGCACCACAGTGTCCGGTGCGGGGCGGAGACCCTGGCTCCGGGATTGCGCGCCGCGCCAGAACACCGCCGAGAGAACCTCGGCGTCGAGGTCCCACGGAAGAGACCCGGCGAGCGCGCATGCCACCTCATGGGAGATGGTGCGATACCCCCTAGCAACACGAGTCGCCATGACTCTCTGCGGCCGTCGCAGGATCCGTCGATGGCGACCCGATACGGATCTCGCCCAAATTGGGGCCCCGTACAAGGCTTTGCATCGCACCAACCCCATGTAAAGGCGACGGCAACTGCCGCCACCTCCCCCGAGATTGGGGAGCAGGCGAGATAGAGCTCCCGCCGTGCTCACCTACCTCGGTCCTAGGTGCCGAAGGTGAGCTTCGAAGTCCCATCTGCTGTCGAGAAGGACGCCGAGATACTTCAGCGTGTTCCCGACAGGGATGGGAGTTCCTCCAATCACAATACTGGAGCCTGAAGGCGGCCGCCTCCGGGGACCATGAAAAACGATAGCCCCGGATTTGTGCAGTGCCACCTCGAGCCCCAGCCGCCGTATCCTCTGGACCACAGTCGCGACGCCGACCGTGGCCAACGCTTTCCACTGCCTGCCTGTCTCTATATTAGCTTAGATATTTTAAAACCACGCTACAGATTATGATACGGTTTTTGTTTAATAAATAGAGAGATTTATAAGGAAGGCTTATATATAGGTCACGCGGACGAAATCGCGGGCGGCCGCTAGTTTTATATAATCTGATAGAAAAAAGATTCCGTCTAAGATCTATTATGGTTTGAAATATAACGAGGTTTTGAAACAGCACTTTAAGCTAAAAGCATACACTCATTACTTTGTATATTTACCATAATCATCTTTAAATTACTATGTAGTAATAGATCTGTCGGTGCACTGAAATTCATTTGACCGGGTTACATCACCGGGTCAATGATCCAAGTATCTCTTATATTGTGATGAACACTCTCTTGGCAGTCTTAGTATGGAATCAGTAGAAAATTTTGTAGTCAGTTTACATTTTATCAACTTTTAGGAGGATTCAAAATATTGATGTTCTTGTTTCTTCCATCTTGTCCATTTATTCTCTTTATTCTTGTAAATTAACAATATGTTCTGAAAATTCCCACAACCCCATCTACGTTCAAAAGTGAGCAGACCTGTGATTTAAGAGCTTTGTTTCGACATGGGTATCTATAAATTAATAAACGAAAATCTAGTGACGAATAACTTCTAAAAACTAAAATTTACATTTTGACGTAATGTATATACCGAAATATGTATAATCAAAATAAACAACGTATATATTTTGAAGTGGGCTTATAATCACTTACGTACAACATATAAGTTGGAGCATCCCTTTAAAACAGTTGAGCGATTAAGCTAGTTTGTGTATGCAACGACGCTTATAATGTGGAAACCGATTGTTCAAAAAATCAAAAACAAACAAAAAATAAATAAAAAATAAAATAAAAATAAAATAAAATATAAACTATTATTATGATAGTATTAAAGTTCAAATTACCTTCTAAAAAAATATTACATTGACTTCTATTCTAATTCATCCCTTATAGGTTAGTAAGGCCGCATTAGTGGTCATCCGGTGCGCCTAGGAAATGTAAATTTTCTGTAGAACAAATCACAGTTTATTGGGTTAAGTTCGTTCTTACGCAATATATTTCTGATACAATCAACAGTACTAGTGTGCCTGGCTGCTAATTCGATTTGCACACGAAGATAAATCTGCTCATTCCGTTAAAGCCACAGGTCAGAGAGATGTAAGAACAGGCAGCTCCAGCCTTGATTAATGTAGGTAGGACAATTTAGCCTAACCTGCTGATTAACGTACGAGGCTCTGGTAAACGTGAAAGTTCCCGGTGAGCGGCGATAGGCTCGCCACTTACTACGTGGGACCAACCAAAGAAGTGGCGAAGAATGGGCGTAAAGTGTTTCTCAGCCTGCACCTTCGGGGAAACAGGCGTGATTGTATGCACGTAGAACATTTTAGAATGGCATATTTTTGATATATGTAAACTAATACATCAATTCAATTTATTTATGTGGTACGATATTATACAATCATGTTCATTAATAAATAAATTTGTACTATAAACTAGCTGATCCTTAATGCTCGAATTTAAATGCCATTCTATAGGTAACTCATTCCAGGACTGATCTCTACTTCGGTTTAGTGTTCGTTTCCGAAAATGTAGTATCGCATAGCTGTGATCGCTTCATTTCCTTTTATTTACATTTAATTAAAATAATCTAAACATAAATTAATAGTGATGAATTGTAAACGTGAAATACTTCATTAGATAAAGTTAGATAAAGTAGATACTTAATCAATATACTGAGATTTTTTAATATAAAAATAATAAAATTTTGTTAATAGCTGCGAACACTCGCATACCTTTAAGCGAGCGATTCGCACATAAGACATCATAAGCCTTTCACATTACGTGTGTAAAGGCAAGTGCTGATCTGAGATTTGCAACTATATGCAATGCCGGATGGTGGAGTGGTATAATCTTATTATGTTGTTTTCGTAATGAATTAATAATAGAGGTTGATTGTCAAATAATGAATAAAAATGATCTTTTTGGTTTGGCAATAAAATATTAGAGTTTATGTCCAAACGAAACTCATCATTTTTAACAAGAGAATGTTGTTATAGTTTTTTCTAGATTTTTAAATAAAAAGTTGAACGTTAAAAAATAAATTAGACTGCTTTCTGGTGTATTGGTCTAAGTGTGACCTAGCACTCTGAAGTCCTATAGTCGCGGTTAGCCGTCTATTCTTGTAGTAGCGCTTTGAGTGCATAAATTTTTTGAGCTTAAAAGACTGTAGTGACCTTGAAAATTAATAGCTGGTATGACGAATTATGATAACTGACTGCAAATAACTATGCACTTTTTGTAAACATCCCAAACTGCGCGTAATTTGCTATCTCTATAATAAGTAAGGATTCAATGAATGAATGAACACTTTATTGTACACTAAAATAAAAAAAATAAAAAAATTATAAAATCACATAAACAAATATATGGTACAATGGGCGGCCTTATTGCTAACAGTAATTTCTTCCAGGCAACCTTAGGATTCATGCGTACCCAACCGTTTTTATAGTATTTTTTTAAATAACGGCTTAGTGCGTTTAGCCAGTGTCAAATAAGATATGTATTAATAATATATAAATCATAGTAAATAAGAATGAGTGGTGCTAAAGATGTAAATGGTAAATGAGATGCCCTCCCCTTAACCCCTTGAATCCTCAGTAAAGATGTGGGACTATAGAGATCTCACATGGACTTCTTGAGAGAATTTTAAAAGTGATATTGCACTGTTTAGTTTCATTTACCAACATTCATATACGGTTACAAAGACCTAACGGGTATAACGTTCGAGGGTAGGTCGTAAGGTTGTCAAGTGTGTTTTTTTGTACTACTAGGTGGCACTCAAGCTTGCGGCACATCTGATGGAAAGTGTTCCCTGCAGTCTATGGACGCTTGCAATATAAAGTGTTCACCGCAGTCTATGGACGCTTGCAATATAAAGTGTTCCCCGCAGTCTATTGACGCTTGCAATATAAAGTGTTCACCGCAGTCTATAGACGCTTGCAATATACGGTGTTCACCGCAGTCTATAGACGCTTGCAATATAAAGTGTTACCTGCAGTCTACGGACGCTTGCAATATAAAGTGTTCCCCGCAGCCAATGGACGCTTGCAATATAAAGTGTTCCCGGCAGTCTATGGACGCTTGCAATATAAAGTGTTCCCCGCAGTCTATAGACGCTTGCAATATAAAGTGTTCACCGCAGTCTATAGACGCTTGCAATATACGGTGTTCACCGCAGCCTATAGACGCTTGCAATATAAAGTGTTACCCGCAGTCTATGGACGCTTGCAATATAAAGTGTTCCCCGCAGCCTATGGACGCTTGCAATATAAAGTGTTCACCGCAGTCTATGGACGCTTGCAATATAAAGTGTTCACCGCAGTCTATGGACGCTTGCAATATAAAGTGTTCCCCGCAGCCTATGGACGCTTGCAATATAAAGTGTTCCCCGCAGCCTATGGACGCTTGCAATATAAAGTGTTCCCCGCAGCCTATGGACGCTTGCAATATAAAGTGTTCCCCGCAGCCTATGGACGCTTGCAATATAAAGTGTTCCCCGCAGCCTATGGACGCTTGCAATATAAAGTGTTCCCCGCAGCCTATGGACGCTTGCAATATAAAGTGTTCCCCGCAGCCTATGGACGCTTGCAATATAAAGTGTTCACCGCAGTCTATGGACACTTGCAATATAAAGTGTTCCCCGCAGCCTATGGACGCTTGCAATATAAAGTGTTCACCGCAGTCTATGGACACTTGCAATATAAAGTGTTACCTGCAGTCTACGGACGCTTGCAATATAAAGTGTTCCCCGCAGCCAATGGACGCTTGCAATATAAAGTGTTCCCGGCAGTCTATGGACGCTTGCAATATAAAGTGTTCCCCGCAGTCTATAGACGCTTGCAATATAAAGTGTTCACCGCAGTCTATAGACGCTTGCAATATACGGTGTTCACCGCAGCCTATAGACGCTTGCAATATAAAGTGTTACCCGCAGTCTATGGACGCTGGCAATATAAAGTGTTCCCCGCAGCCTATGGACGCTTGCAATATAAAGTGTTCACCGCAGTCTATGGACGCTTGCAATATAAAGTGTTCACCGCAGTCTATGGACGCTTGCAATATAAAGTGTTCCCCGCAGCCTATGGACGCTTGCAATATAAAGTGTTCACCGCAGTCTATGGACGCTTGCAATATAAAGTGTTCCCCGCAGCCTATGGACGCTTGCAATATAAAGTGTTCCCCGCAGCCTATGGACGCTTGCAATATAAAGTGTTCCCCGCAGCCTATGGACGCTTGCAATATAAAGTGTTCCCCGCAGCCTATGGACGCTTGCAATATAAAGTGTTCCCCGCAGCCTATGGACGCTTGCAATATAAAGTGTTCCCCGCAGCCTATGGACGCTTGCAATATAAAGTGTTCCCCGCAGCCTATGGACGCTTGCAATATAAAGTGTTCCCCGCAGCCTATGGACGCTTGCAATATAAAGTGTTCACCGCAGTCTATGGACGCTTGCAATATAAAGTGTTCCCCGCAGCCTATGGACGCTTGCAATATAAAGTGTTCACCGCAGTCTATAGACGCTTGCAATATACGGTGTTCACCGCAGCCTATAGACGCTTGCAATATAAAGTGTTACCCGCAGTCTATGGACGCTTGCAATATAAAGTGTTCCCCGCAGCCTATGGACGCTTGCAATATAAAGTGTTCACCGCAGTCTATGGACGCTTGCAATATAAAGTGTTCACCGCAGTCTATGGACGCTTGCAATATAAAGTGTTCCCCGCAGCCTATGGACGCTTGCAATATAAAGTGTTCACCGCAGTCTATGGACGCTTGCAATATAAAGTGTTCCCCGCAGCCTATGGACGCTTGCAATATAAAGTGTTCCCCGCAGCCTATGGACGCTTGCAATATAAAGTGTTCCCCGCAGCCTATGGACGCTTGCAATATAAAGTGTTCCCCGCAGCCTATGGACGCTTGCAATATAAAGTGTTCACCGCAGTCTATGGACACTTGCAATATAAAGTGTTCCCCGCAGCCTATGGACGCTTGCAATATAAAGTGTTCACCGCAGTCTATGGACACTTGCAATATAAAGTGTTCCCCGCAGCCTATGGACGCTTGCAATATAAAGTGTTCCCCGCAGCCTATGGACGCTTGCAATATAAAGTGTTCACCGCAGTCTATGGACACTTGCAATATAAAGTGTTCCCCGCAGCCTATGGACGCTTGCAATATAAAGTGTTCACCGCAGTCTATGGACACTTGCAATATAAAGTGTTCCCCGCAGCCTATGGACGCTTGCAATATAAAGTGTTCCCCGCAGCCTATGGACGCTTGCAATATAAAGTGTTCCCCGCAGCCTATGGACGCTTGCAATATAAAGTGTTCCCCGCAGCCTATGGACGCTTGCAATATAAAGTGTTCACCGCAGTCTATGGACACTTGCAATATAAAGTGTTCCCCGCAGCCTATGGACGCTTGCAATATAAAGTGTTCACCGCAGTCTATGGACACTTGCAATATAAAGTGTTACCTGCAGTCTACGGACGCTTGCAATATAAAGTGTTCCCCGCAGCCAATGGACGCTTGCAATATAAAGTGTTCCCGGCAGTCTATGGACGCTTGCAATATAAAGTGTTCCCCGCAGTCTATAGACGCTTGCAATATAAAGTGTTCACCGCAGTCTATAGACGCTTGCAATATACGGTGTTCACCGCAGCCTATAGACGCTTGCAATATAAAGTGTTACCCGCAGTCTATGGACGCTTGCAATATAAAGTGTTCCCCGCAGCCTATGGACGCTTGCAATATAAAGTGTTCACCGCAGTCTATGGACGCTTGCAATATAAAGTGTTCACCGCAGTCTATGGACGCTTGCAATATAAAGTGTTCCCCGCAGCCTATGGACGCTTGCAATATAAAGTGTTCACCGCAGTCTATGGACGCTTGCAATATAAAGTGTTCCCCGCAGCCTATGGACGCTTGCAATATAAAGTGTTCCCCGCAGCCTATGGACGCTTGCAATATAAAGTGTTCCCCGCAGCCTATGGACGCTTGCAATATAAAGTGTTCCCCGCAGCCTATGGACGCTTGCAATATAAAGTGTTCCCCGCAGCCTATGGACGCTTGCAATATAAAGTGTTCCCCGCAGCCTATGGACGCTTGCAATATAAAGTGTTCCCCGCAGCCTATGGACGCTTGCAATATAAAGTGTTCCCCGCAGCCTATGGACGCTTGCAATATAAAGTGTTCACCGCAGTCTATGGACGCTTGCAATATAAAGTGTTCCCCGCAGCCTATGGACGCTTGCAATATAAAGTGTTCCCCGCAGCCTATGGACGCTTGCAATATAAAGTGTTCCCCGCAGCCTATGGACGCTTGCAATATAAAGTGTTCCCCGCAGCCTATGGACGCTTGCAATATAAAGTGTTCCCCGCAGCCTATGGACGCTTGCAATATAAAGTGTTCCCCGCAGCCTATGGACGCTTGCAATATAAAGTGTTCCCCGCAGCCTATGGACGCTTGCAATATAAAGTGTTCCCCGCAGCCTATGGACGCTTGCAATATAAAGTGTTCACCGCAGTCTATGGACGCTTGCAATATAAAGTGTTCCCCGCAGCCTATGGACGCTTGCAATATAAAGTGTTCACCGCAGTCTATAGACGCTTGCAATATACGGTGTTCACCGCAGCCTATAGACGCTTGCAATATAAAGTGTTACCCGCAGTCTATGGACGCTTGCAATATAAAGTGTTCCCCGCAGCCTATGGACGCTTGCAATATAAAGTGTTCACCGCAGTCTATGGACGCTTGCAATATAAAGTGTTCACCGCAGTCTATGGACGCTTGCAATATAAAGTGTTCCCCGCAGCCTATGGACGCTTGCAATATAAAGTGTTCACCGCAGTCTATGGACGCTTGCAATATAAAGTGTTCCCCGCAGCCTATGGACGCTTGCAATATAAAGTGTTCCCCGCAGCCTATGGACGCTTGCAATATAAAGTGTTCCCCGCAGCCTATGGACGCTTGCAATATAAAGTGTTCCCCGCAGCCTATGGACGCTTGCAATATAAAGTGTTCACCGCAGTCTATGGACACTTGCAATATAAAGTGTTCCCCGCAGCCTATGGACGCTTGCAATATAAAGTGTTCACCGCAGTCTATGGACACTTGCAATATAAAGTGTTCCCCGCAGCCTATGGACGCTTGCAATATAAAGTGTTCCCCGCAGCCTATGGACGCTTGCAATATAAAGTGTTCACCGCAGTCTATGGACACTTGCAATATAAAGTGTTCCCCGCAGCCTATGGACGCTTGCAATATAAAGTGTTCACCGCAGTCTATGGACACTTGCAATATAAAGTGTTCCCCGCAGCCTATGGACGCTTGCAATATAAAGTGTTCCCCGCAGCCTATGGACGCTTGCAATATAAAGTGTTCCCCGCAGCCTATGGACGCTTGCAATATAAAGTGTTCCCCGCAGCCTATGGACGCTTGCAATATAAAGTGTTCACCGCAGTCTATGGACACTTGCAATATAAAGTGTTCCCCGCAGCCTATGGACGCTTGCAATATAAAGTGTTCACCGCAGTCTATGGACACTTGCAATATAAAGTGTTACCTGCAGTCTACGGACGCTTGCAATATAAAGTGTTCCCCGCAGCCAATGGACGCTTGCAATATAAAGTGTTCCCGGCAGTCTATGGACGCTTGCAATATAAAGTGTTCCCCGCAGTCTATAGACGCTTGCAATATAAAGTGTTCACCGCAGTCTATAGACGCTTGCAATATACGGTGTTCACCGCAGCCTATAGACGCTTGCAATATAAAGTGTTACCCGCAGTCTATGGACGCTTGCAATATAAAGTGTTCCCCGCAGCCTATGGACGCTTGCAATATAAAGTGTTCACCGCAGTCTATGGACGCTTGCAATATAAAGTGTTCACCGCAGTCTATGGACGCTTGCAATATAAAGTGTTCCCCGCAGCCTATGGACGCTTGCAATATAAAGTGTTCACCGCAGTCTATGGACGCTTGCAATATAAAGTGTTCCCCGCAGCCTATGGACGCTTGCAATATAAAGTGTTCCCCGCAGCCTATGGACGCTTGCAATATAAAGTGTTCCCCGCAGCCTATGGACGCTTGCAATATAAAGTGTTCCCCGCAGCCTATGGACGCTTGCAATATAAAGTGTTCCCCGCAGCCTATGGACGCTTGCAATATAAAGTGTTCCCCGCAGCCTATGGACGCTTGCAATATAAAGTGTTCCCCGCAGCCTATGGACGCTTGCAATATAAAGTGTTCCCCGCAGCCTATGGACGCTTGCAATATAAAGTGTTCACCGCAGTCTATGGACGCTTGCAATATAAAGTGTTCCCCGCAGCCTATGGACGCTTGCAATATAAAGTGTTCCCGGCAGTCTATGGACGCTTGCAATATAAAGTGTTCCCCGCAGCCTATGGACGCTTGCAATATAAAGTGTTCACCGCAGTCTATGGACGCTTGCAATATACGGTGTTCACCGCAGCCTATAGACGCTTGCAATATAAAGTGTTACCCGCAGTCTATGGACGCTTGCAATATAAAGTGTTCCCCGCAGCCTATGGACGCTTGCAATATAAAGTGTTCACCGCAGTCTATGGACGCTTGCAATATAAAGTGTTCCCCGCAGCCTATGGACGCTTGCAATATAAAGTGTTCCCCGCAGCCTATGGACGCTTGCAATATAAAGTGTTCCCCGCAGCCTATGGACGCTTGCAATATAAAGTGTTCCCCGCAGCCTATGGACGCTTGCAATATAAAGTGTTCCCCGCAGCCTATGGACGCTTGCAATATAAAGTGTTCACCGCAGTCTATGGACACTTGCAATATAAAGTGTTCCCCGCAGCCTATGGACGCTTGCAATATAAAGTGTTCACCGCAGTCTATGGACACTTGCAATATAAAGTGTTACCTGCAGTCTACGGACGCTTGCAATATAAAGTGTTCCCCGCAGCCAATGGACGCTTGCAATATAAAGTGTTCCCGGCAGTCTATGGACGCTTGCAATATAAAGTGTTCCCCGCAGTCTATAGACGCTTGCAATATAAAGTGTTCACCGCAGTCTATAGACGCTTGCAATATACGGTGTTCACCGCAGCCTATAGACGCTTGCAATATAAAGTGTTACCCGCAGTCTATGGACGCTTGCAATATAAAGTGTTCCCCGCAGCCTATGGACGCTTGCAATATAAAGTGTTCACCGCAGTCTATGGACGCTTGCAATATAAAGTGTTCACCGCAGTCTATGGACGCTTGCAATATAAAGTGTTCCCCGCAGCCTATGGACGCTTGCAATATAAAGTGTTCACCGCAGTCTATGGACGCTTGCAATATAAAGTGTTCCCCGCAGCCTATGGACGCTTGCAATATAAAGTGTTCCCCGCAGCCTATGGACGCTTGCAATATAAAGTGTTCCCCGCAGCCTATGGACGCTTGCAATATAAAGTGTTCCCCGCAGCCTATGGACGCTTGCAATATAAAGTGTTCCCCGCAGCCTATGGACGCTTGCAATATAAAGTGTTCCCCGCAGCCTATGGACGCTTGCAATATAAAGTGTTCCCCGCAGCCTATGGACGCTTGCAATATAAAGTGTTCCCCGCAGCCTATGGACGCTTGCAATATAAAGTGTTCACCGCAGTCTATGGACGCTTGCAATATAAAGTGTTCCCCGCAGCCTATGGACGCTTGCAATATAAAGTGTTCACCGCAGTCTATAGACGCTTGCAATATACGGTGTTCACCGCAGCCTATAGACGCTTGCAATATAAAGTGTTCACCGCAGTCTATGGACGCTTGCAATATAAAGTGTTCCCCGCAGCCTATGGACGCTTGCAATATAAAGTGTTCACCGCAGTATATGGACGCTTGCAATATAAAGTGTTCACCGCAGTCTATGGACGCTTGCAATATAAAGTGTTCCCCGCAGCCTATGGACGCTTGCAATATAAAGTGTTCACCGCAGTCTATGGACGCTTGCAATATAAAGTGTTCCCCGCAGCCTATGGACGCTTGCAATATAAAGTGTTCCCCGCAGCCTATGGACGCTTGCAATATAAAGTGTTCCCCGCAGCCTATGGACGCTTGCAATATAAAGTGTTCCCCGCAGCCTATGGACGCTTGCAATATAAAGTGTTCCCCGCAGCCTATGGACGCTTGCAATATAAAGTGTTCACCGCAGTCTATGGACACTTGCAATATAAAGTGTTCCCCGCAGCCTATGGACGCTTGCAATATAAAGTGTTCACCGCAGTCTATGGACACTTGCAATATAAAGTGTTCCCCGCAGCCTATGGACGCTTGCAATATAAAGTGTTCCCCGCAGCCTATGGACGCTTGCAATATAAAGTGTTCCCCGCAGCCTATGGACGCTTGCAATATAAAGTGTTCACCGCAGTCTATGGACACTTGCAATATAAAGTGTTCCCCGCAGTCTATGGACGCTTGCAATATAAAGTGTTCCCCGCAGCCTATGGACGCTTGCAATATAAAGTGTTCCCCGCAGCCTATGGACGCTTGCAATATAAAGTGTTCCCCGCAGCCTATGGACGCTTGCAATATAAAGTGTTCCCCGCAGCCTATGGACGCTTGCAATATAAAGTGTTCCCCGCAGCCTATGGACGCTTGCAATATAAAGTGTTCCCCGCAGCCTATGGACGCTTGCAATATAAAGTGTTCACCGCAGTCTATGGACACTTGCAATATAAAGTGTTCCCCGCAGTCTATGGACGCTTGCAATATAAAGTGTTCCCCGCAGCCAATGGACGCTTGCAATATAAAGTGTTCCCGGCAGTCTATGGACGCTTGCAATATAAAGTGTTCCCCGCAGTCTATAGACGCTTGCAATATAAAGTGTTCACCGCAGTCTATAGACGCTTGCAATATACGGTGTTCACCGCAGCCTATAGACGCTTGCAATATAAAGTGTTACCCGCAGTCTATGGACGCTTGCAATATAAAGTGTTCCCCGCAGCCTATGGACGCTTGCAATATAAAGTGTTCACCGCAGTCTATGGACGCTTGCAATATAAAGTGTTCACCGCAGTCTATGGACGCTTGCAATATAAAGTGTTCCCCGCAGCCTATGGACGCTTGCAATATAAAGTGTTCCCCGCAGCCTATGGACGCTTGCAATATAAAGTGTTCCCCGCAGCCTATGGACGCTTGCAATATAAAGTGTTCCCCGCAGCCTATGGACGCTTGCAATATAAAGTGTTCCCCGCAGCCTATGGACGCTTGCAATATAAAGTGTTCCCCGCAGCCTATGGACGCTTGCAATATAAAGTGTTCACCGCAGTCTATGGACGCTTGCAATATAAAGTGTTCCCCGCAGCCTATGGACGCTTGCAATATAAAGTGTTCCCCGCAGCCTATGGACGCTTGCAATATAAAGTGTTCACCGCAGTCTATGGACACTTGCAATATAAAGTGTTCCCCGCAGCCTATGGACGCTTGCAATATAAAGTGTTCACCGCAGTCTATGGACGCTTGCAATAAAACGGGCATCACTAACGCGTTGCATACTCTGTAAAAATCGTTTCACAAAGTTTCCCTTTTATAAGAGCTCCATTCTGTAATCTATCTTTGGGTGTATAGGGATCCTACCAAGACCTAAGAGCACAAGTCAAGCTCACCAGCAATTTGTGCACGTGCCGACCAACGGACGAGGTTCTGGCGAACATAACAGTGCCCGATAAGCGGCAATAGGTTCGCCACTTATTACGTGGGACCATCGATATAATAGGTTGGGGAAAAAGTCTTTTCGTATTTTTGTATGAAAAGTCAAGACATTTTTTTCAAAGTTTATTTACATTTATTTACAATATATATGTACCGTTTTGTTGAATAACTTTCTGCCATTTTGTGGGCAGAGACATTATCCCGTTACTGTAGAAACTTTGGGACTTCTGATCAAAAAAACGGGACAAATAGTTTTGGCAGTCCTCTCTTGAGGTCAACCTTACAGAACCTAAAGAATTCTGCAGAGACCGAAACAGGTGAAAATCTGAAGGCGCAAGGTCAGGGCTATATGGTGGATGCACTAGGACCTCCCAGTCGAACTCTCTTAATTTTTGCTGAGTGGCTAAAGATGTGTGTGGTCTAGCGTTATCGTGATGAAAGACCACACCCTTCCTGTTGATCAATTCCGGCCGTTTTCTCTCGACTGCTTCCTTTAATCTCATCAGTTGCTGGCAGTAAAGATCAGAATCGATGGTTTTGCCGGGCGGTAAAAGCTCATAATAAACAATGCCCGTCCAATCCCACCATACACACAGCATCACCTTATTTCGTGTTAGGCCAGGTTTGGCCACAGTCTGTGAAGCCTGGCCAACTTTCGACCACGACCTTTTTCGCACGTTCTTGTCGTACGTGATCCACTTTTCATCGCCAGTTATCAATCTCTTCAAAAACGGCTCGGTTTCATTACGTCTCAATAATGAATCGCAAATGAGTACACGGTTCATTAAGTTTCTTTGAGTGAGCTCGTGTGGCACCCAAATATCGAGCTTTTTTGTACAACTAGCTTTTTTCAAATGGGTCAAAACTGTTTTGTGGTCAATTCCCAGTTCTTCAGCTACATCGTAACTACTAATATGCCGATCTTGCTCCACTCTTTCAAAAATGGCGTCCATTTTATTCGTAACAGGGTGACCAGAGCGAGGTGCATCTTTAACATCAAAATTTCCGGACTGAAAACGTTTGAACCAAATTTGTGCTACTCTTACTGACACTGCATCAGGTCCATAAACATCACAAATTTTTTTCACTGCCTGAGTTGCATTTTTGCCTTTTTTATAATAAAATTTTAAAATGTATCGAATTTCTTCATTAGATTCACTCATTTTAACGGAGAGAAAAACAAATGAAAAATAGCGGGAAACAACTTTTTTTTATTTTTTTCCCTTCTTTATAATGGAACCTTTTTAATGTTACCAAAACCAGCCAGACACAAATAGTACAGTCAAAAAAATTGTATAATAAGTTTATACCTACGTTATGCGAAAAGACTTTTTCCCCGACCTTATTTGTCGAAGTGTGGGCGTATAATATGCATCTGCCTACCCCTTCGGGGAAACAGGCGTGAATGTATATATGTATGTATTCTGTAATCTCTACGGTAAAATATTAAGTTCATGAGAATTAAAGTGAATGCACTTTGCTCTTAAACAAGGAAGTGTTGACCATTTTCCTCAAGTTTGTGTGACACAGTTCCATGATACGACTTGAAAGCTTTATAATTATATAAGTCGTGAATGTTTCTTGATATAATTGCGATTACTTTACTTTTAAGTGAATACTTACTTTTTATGCTATAAAAGAATTTTGAGGAACCAAGACGACTTATACGATGTGGAGGTCAGTCAGATTATCTGCACTCCGGTCTTCAGATCGTGGGTTCGATTCCCACTCAGAATAATATGTGTCTACGAACACGTAAAATATTTGTTTGCGTTTGGGAGTTTCCTACGTATAAAAACAGAGAATTTAAGTATGTTTATACGTTGTCTTGTAAGTACCCAATGGTAACAGGGCTATACTGGCAATGTAATGCATCGGGGATGTTTGTGAACGACCATACGGATGGATTCGCGGCATTAATGCAGAACCGAAGCGCCTCTGATTTGGCTAGACTTCGTGGTAGCACTAACGGCATCCTGAAGGTATTTACAGGTAATAGGTGGGATTCTCCACGTATACTAAGATGGATGCGGCTTCACACTTGTTGATAAGTCATCATCATCAACCTCCCCAATAAATTACATTCATTGGTTTGACTTCGACTTTAAATATAGCACATGTAAGGGATCATCCATAAATTACATCACACGAATTTCGTGAACTTTTGCCCCCCCTCCGTCTTTGTCACAGCTGGTCACACTTGTAAGACTCCCTCCTAGTAGTGATGTAACATATTTTGCAATTGTACAGCAAGAAATGATTAATAGGACCTGGATTTTGAAATGTGGCGTTACGAAATTTAGGATCCCTCCCATCCCCTTGTCATACCATGTCACACTTCGTCAACCGGGAGGGGGTTAAAACCACATTAATGTGTGAACAAGTAGTGTATACAAGAAATACAATAAAACCGTTTTGGTCCCATAGTCCTTTTAATACTTATCGAATTTCTGATAAATTTAATTTGAGACTAAAAATATTTACAGCAAGTAATTTACCTATTAATGTGTAAATGTTTCCTGGTTTTTGGTAATAATTCGCAATGTTTTTATATTTACCTTGACCGTGGTTGTCCTTTATTTATAATCTGGTTTCTTGAGATTATTACCACTGTGTGATAATCAGTGATCGACCAGGTAGAGCTATTTCGGATCACTGACCGCAAAAGTTAACGTTAACGATAACATTCACCGGATTTAAAATAAATTAGAAACAAGTGGATAAAATGTGGGAGCGATGGGGGAGCTTCCGTGCTATGTTCATATTATTTTTTAATTTTTATTTTATATCTTGTGACTGAAGAAAAAATGTTTTTATTGACTTGTCAAATTGTTTTACTATTAAGAACATTTTCTTGTAACTGGCGGGAAATAAAACTAACCTTGATAATTTTCTTGCCTTTTTTTTACGATCTATCTCCCGCCGCAGTGAATGGGCGCGCTAGTTTTTAAGTTATGACTTATATATAAGAGCTCTATAGAGCCAAACTTGAATAAATGATTTTTGACTTTATTTAATATTTGCGGCCGCCCGCGACAATGTTCGCGTAAACAACAGGTATTTCATTAAAATTGAGCTTCCACGTCCCACGGAAACGGGATTACAAGTATACTAAGTCCGTCTTCTGGTTCTAAGCTGAATCCCGACAAATTTTCAGCCAGTGTCAAGTTTTTGATCTTCTTATCCTCTTTTTTACTAATAGCACAATTTCATAAATAACAATAAAGTTATTTGCTTAGAAAAAGAGTTTTGTAATTAAGGTGACTAAGCCAAGTAAAGTCGGTCATGATCGAGTTGAGTCTAGTGTAGTAAAGTAGTAGACTTTACTATAAGTTTTAAAATCAACATGGAAAATTACAATTTTCAGTACCTGATATGCCACTTTCCTACACTTGTTAACGTTGCCGAATAAGTTGGGTCTACAAAATCCCTATACACACTACTACATACATCCCTACACAGAACAACCTCGATTTACACTAGTGTAAATCGAGGTTGTCTAAGACTAGTCTTTTCTTTATTTAAATAATGGCTTCGTGCGTCTAGGTCATTTAGCCAGTGTCAAGTAAGTGATATATTAATAAGATATAATTCATAGTAAATGAGAATGACTGGTGATAAAGATGATAAATGGTAAATGAGATTCCCTCCCCTAAGCCCCTTGAGTCCTCAGTAAAGATGTGGGACTATACTGAGATCTCACATGGACTCCTTGAGAGAAAATTTGAAAAGAGATGTTGCACTGTTTTGTTTTATTTACCAACACTCATGTATGTTCACAAACACTTAACGGTTAATGATCCACCTTTATTACACATTAATTTTAGAAATATCACAAATTTTAGAAAATAAAATAAAACTGCAGACATGACGCTTCACTTTCCCGCCAAGAAGTTCTTACACTAGTCTTAGAAATTAAAATACTGCCGTAGTATATTTCCGCGTTGGCGTCAAAAGGGCTAAATCCCGGCATTCTGGTAATGTCCATATAAATAAAACGTAAAGCAAATTTCAAAAATTGCTTGACCAATTTCGATCACAAGTGATAATTCAAGAACAAGATGCAGTGACCTAGGTTAAGCACTCGCTAAATTGCAACACTGGCTGGCTATAATGTTATTTAAACAGCTGTCAATTATGACATTTAAATGTAACTTATTGAGAAGTCTAGACAAGGGACTTCTTGGCGGGAAAGTGAAGCGTCATGTCTGCAGTTTTGTTTTATTTTCTATAATTTGTGATATTTCTAACATTAATGTGTAATAACGGTGGATTATTAACCATTATGTGTTTGTGAACATACACGAGTGTTGGTAAATCAAACAAAACAGTGCAACATCACTTTTCAAATTTTCTCTCAAGGAGTCCATGTGAGATCTCAGTATAGTCCCACATCTTTACTGAGGACTCAAGGGGCTTAGGGGAGGGTATCTCATTTACCATTTATCATTTTTATCACCACTCATTCTCATTGACTATAAATTATATATTATTAATATATCACTTACTTGACACTGGCTAAATGTGCTAGACGCACGAAGCCATTATTTAAAATAAAGAAAGAAGTCTAGACAAAGACAGGTCTAATTGAGTTAACTGCTTTAAGCTTTTTTGTTATTAATTAAATGCCAGTTATTTTTAATTGAAAGTAAGTTATACTATTCACTATTTTAATTTGATGGCGACTATAGTCCCGGTCTTCATGCTATGCTGCATCAAAACTTCCTATAAAAAGTATTATGATTTTAGTTTATCTCACATACGTACAAAACGCCCCTTTCCCGTAGGGGTAGGCAGAGATCACATCCATCCACTTGCTACGATCTTGGCACATACTTTTAAGCTTCATTCACACTCATTAACCTTCTCATACACGCCCGTCGGTTTAGGGTACTTTTGACCTGCCCTTTTCCAAAATCTTCTGGATTTGGTCATGTTAGGTCTTACGTGGTCTTCCCCTCCCAACACTTCCATTTACTTCATAAATTACTTTCGTTAGTCTACTTTGATTCATTCTCTCAACATGACCAAACCATCTAAGCATACCTTTGTCAATTCTTGTTACTATATTATCTTCTTTTACACCAGCTTCTGCCATTATCACTTCATTCCTAATCCTGTCACTCAATTTCACACCTAGAATAATTCTGAGAGCTTTCATCTCTTTTCTCTCATTTTAGATAAATAATGTTTAAATTAGGTCTAGGCGCCACGGGCCAGGTATGTAGATAGGAATTTGTTGAGATCATTAGGCACTTCCGTTTATATGCATGATTAATGCATAGGTATTGCTTTTTACAACTAAGTATGTGCATAAAAAGCAAGATATTACTAATTATTTTTAGGAAAATTTCATTAATTAAAATATGTCTATCTTCTAGGTAAAACTAAATAAATATTTTTAATTAGATAAAAAAAAAGTATAAAATTATGCGTAATTATAATTAGCCACCGGTAAGAATTGTGTGTATGCCATCAACTTATTTCTACTTCTAATTATATCGGAGGCATAGTTATAGAACTAAAAACATTAACCACTTATTCGTTAGCATATAATGGTCAATTAATCCTTATACTTATTATGTGTACTGTTGGGTGAACACTTCTAATATTTTTTTTGAAAGTAATACATAATTTTATTCATTAAATAAATGCGCAAAAGAGTCTCCTGTGGAAACGACTCTCCTGGGCTATGGCAATCTTTTAAATGACGGCATAAGTTGAGTTAAATCTATTACAATATACCATCGCATGTTGGTTTAGCGGCGATAGCCCAATGGCGAGACCCATAGCCTTCAAATTTAGATGGTTTTGGGTTTAAAACCTATGACTTTTGGAAATGATGTGCATTATTATTGTTTGCTCCGTGTGTCGGAAAGCATGTTAAGCCGTTGGTCCCGTCTCATGAACATCTATAGCAGTCGTTATTAGGAAGTAAATATCTTCTAATATTTTGACAGCTGGTTTAGGCATAGGTCAGACGATAGTCGCTCCATATAACAAAATGCACCCAAATCTGCTTAGACCATAGAGCAGACTCTGGACCCAAGGTCTAGAACACAACCGGGATAATGCTGTGATAATGATGACCTTGGAGAGCATGTCACCTGACGATCTTCTACTCTACCAGCGATAAGATGAAACACCGCGAGGTTTTAGTGGGCAGGTCAGAGTGACAGTCCCAAAAATCATTCTGTTTACCCCACAGAAGAGAGATAAGTCATTAGAAGTCGCAAGTGAGCGGTACCCGCGCACCACGTATAAGAGTAAAACAGTTAAAACACTCGTATAATGACAGTTAAACAATTGGAGGCGATTTGTCACTTCTCAGTGGAAATACGTCACAGCTTGACGTTAATTTTAACGTAAATAAAGCTTACCATAAGTCATGTATTTGTTGGTTCATAGGCGAATATGACATATGACATTGTCCTTTTTAAAATATCATTTGCATTTCAGAACACATAATATATACGAAATAACAACATTTTTTAACATTTCTTTCCACACATAATTTATTATCTGTCACTAGGCTATTATTACGACAATAAATCTCATTCGTGTTATATAAATATGGTAGACGCATAATTGCGTAAACATTATGCGATATCATACTTATCAAATGACATAGCATTAAATTATGTGGGGTAAATCAGATTTCATATTTTTATTATTTTTAATAATCATCAGTAGCACGGGTTGGCTTGGGCTACTCAGATCTTGGTAGGAGCCCTATACACCTATATTTTATAAGGTAGGGTAGGGTATACCCTATATACCATTTTGAAACATAGTTCAATAATTAGCCAAATATTCAAATAATTTACATATTTAAAATTACACGATGAATTAATATAATTTTTGATGACAATTTTAGTGTTTCCGCGTCGGAAATCGATCGATTGGAATGAAAAACCGTAAGACGGTATGTATCCATATTCAATGAAATAACAAATCACTCCCAATAACGACCGCAGATTTCCTCGCTTTGGATTATGAGAGAAGGCCCTTAATTGCCAAGAGCAAATAAAAATAATAAATATTTATTCCTGACAGCTGGCTTAGCCCTATAGTTTTATTTCCCTGTGGGTTGCAGAGGTCAGACGGCAGTCGCTCCGTGTAATAACTGAAATTCAGCTTAATCTGCTCAGATCACTTTTATGTATTTAACATAACACAGGTTATGTATTTAACATAAGGCAGGTTATGTATTTATTTTTTCCTGACAGCTTGTTTAACCTTATAATTATACCACCCTGTGGGTTGCAGAGGTCAGACGGCAGTCGCTCTGGGTAATAATTGAAATTCAGGGCAATCGGGATAATGCTAAGAGGATGATGATGACTCCAAGCCGCTTCTATACGCTTTATACGAGCATTACATGAATTTTTACTTGCGCGTTAGTTTTCATGGCGGTCGTTAGATGGCAGTTACTTCAGTTTAAATATTCGCTATGTTGCGTATAAGTATTCTCATCGAATTTCAGGCAACACAAATATTTATGTGCATTTTAACATCCATGTTAAAATCTATCTTGAAAGTTAAATAAAATAAGCTTTATTTAATATGGGCCTCGACTTCTTGGCGGAAAAGTGAAGAGTCATGTCTGCAGTTTTGTTTAATTTTTCAAAATTTTTGATATTTCGAACTTTAATTTGTAATAACGGTGGCTTATTAACCGTTAAGTGTTTGTCAACGTTCATAAGTGTTGATAAATGGAACAAAACAGTGCAACATCACTTTTCGAATTCTCTCAAGAAGTCCATGTGAGATCTCAATATAACCCCACATCTTTACTGGGGACTCAAGGGGTTTCGGGGCAGCATCTCATTCCTTATTTATCATCTTAATCACCACTCATTGTCACTTACTATAATTTATATATTGTTAAGATATCTCTTACTTGACACTGGCTACATGTGCAAACCGCACGAATCTATTATTTAAAAGAAAAAAAAATATGGGCTTCAACTTATGAATTTTTTTTTATATATATGAATTCTTTATTGCACAAAAAATAATAGCAAAAAAAATTGGTTGCCTGTAAAGTCGGTATACGGGCGAAAGTTTTACGTGACAACGACTTTGAGTGGTAAAATAATTTTAATGTGAATATTCATTCGTATAGTAGGAAGAAGGATGAAATAATAGTAACAATTTAAAACATTTATTTATACAAAGAATTATATTTATGTCTGTCTCTCTCGCTCTTAGGCGGGCTAACCATGTCCGAGTGGAAGGGACGCGTGCCTCTCACTCGCTCTCATTGTGACCGCATAACGTGAGCGGAGCGTAACGCAGTTTCTTGAAGTGTCACCCGGCAAACCAATTTATAAGACGTTGTCACGTCAAAAAAAGCCTTATGTGAAAAAGACGATGGACTTATTTCTAAAAGAAATCTCTTCCAGTCAACCTTAACTGAAGTGGGAGAGATAGTTAGCGGGCATTAATAACACACTACAATATGATAATATTACACATATACATACACAAAAATATGATATAAGATACATATCAGATATATAAACCTACTTATATACATAAATAAATACAAAGAAAAATTTAAAATAAACAAAAATCATAATGACTAGCTCGATAGCAAGTGCTTCTTTAAGTTTGTCTTAAAAGACACAATTTGTTGTGTCTGCACCACGCACTGCACCACGGGCTGTAAATGAATTTCGGAAGAATTTAGTATTAAAGGAACTATACTCAAGTGTTTTAGTAACACAGGAGCGCTTGGGACGGGATGTGGGAGACAGGTATGTAAACCGAGATCGTAAATAAAGGGGGAGTTGAGGAAAATTCAGAATTTTATAAACGAGACAGAGGATATGCATATCTCTGCGAAGCCGAATGGGGAGCCATCTTAGCTTAGCGCGGTATTCCGAGCCATGATCAAATTTTCTAAGCCCAAAAATAAATCGAATTGCCAGGTTCTGAAGTCGTTCCAATTTGTTAAGTAGCACCTCTGTAGCGTCCAGGTAACAAACTTCAGCATAGTCCAGAACAGGCAGCAGCAGAGTTTGAGCCAATATAATTTTCGTTTTGAATGGCAGGAAATATTGCAGTCGCCTGAGAGAATGATAGGAAAAGTGCATACGGCGACTAACTTCATTAATATGTGCACCCCAGGAAAGGTCACAGTCAAGTGTAAGACCAAGATTCTTAGCCTGAGCAGCGAACTCAATATGCGATGTACCGAAAACCACCAGGGGCCCCCTGTCCCCGCAGGGGCCCCCTGTCCCCGCAGGGGCCCCCTGTCCCCGCTGCCTAGGACCCTCCTGGCACTGCATGACGGGCCCTCCTGGCACGCCCGCTGCGCCCTCCACAGGTCTCTCTTAGTTTCTCTCCCGGTAGTCAGTACTAAGGGCACCCAGAGTCGCCAATCTCTGTGTGTTAGCTTTTCCCTAGCGCCCTCTGCGCCCTACCGGGAGGTACTCAGCCCCAAACCACGACAAGGTGGAGACCAGTCGAGGGGATGCATAGGGATCCTACCAAGACCTAAGGAGCCCAAGCCAACCTCACCTGCAAGTGGTGCACCTGCCTATCAACGAACGAGCCTGTGGCGAACAAAACAGTGCCCGATAAGCGGCAATAGGCTCGCCACCTATTACGTGTGACCAACTATATAATTGGCGAAGTGTGGGCGTGTAATATGCCTCTGCCTACCAATTCGGGGAAACAGGCGTGAATGTTTGTAAGTGTATATGCATGTATATACGTATGTATATATGTTTTTATATATGTATGTATTAAGTTATAAGCAATTGACTTGATTTTTCAAATTACTTCACACTGAAAAATACGAGTAGTCTAAACGAGTGAGTTTAAATCTAAGAAAAAAAAGAATATTACTCTGTTTACTTTAGGGTTACATGGCGCTGAAATGAAATATAATTATAATACAAGACACATATTTTTAATACCCCTTCACGTGGCGATTAAGTTTTATTCAAAGTTTTTTAAATCAGGTTACTTTTGTAGCGGATAAGGTATTAATGCGGATTTCCTGATTCCAATATAATTTTATAACTACAAATCACCTTTAATTGTGAGGTAAAACCGGCTAGAGGTTTTCAGTGATTTAACTTTATCGTGAATGTACCTACGCAATCGGCACATTTTGCCTGTTTAATATAACTAAAATGGCCATACTGTCAATCAAAGATATGATTTGCGTTTGCGTTTCATGATAAAATTTACTTTATTTCTGACTTAACCTTATTCAAATATACCAAAGCAGCCTTCGAATTATGTTCAACCAGTACCAACCATTGATGCCTAGTTTAGTTTTTTAGAGGATCAGTTTCATCATATCCTAGCTTAGTCTTAGGGTCCAGGGTTTTAGGGTTCAGGGGACTGGACTAACTTTAATCTATCTTTTTTTTTGATTTACGTCGGCAACGAAATGCATTTACGCACTGTCTCCCGGCCAAAGGGGGACGGAGAGAGGTGTGTGGGACTCACCAACGGCAGACACGACCGCCAGCAGTAATACCCACTAAAAATCTTCCGACGACGCACGCCGCTTGTTGAGAAAGAGGCGGGGCGCCAGTACCTGGATTGCAGCTCTGACACCCCGCCCGCGGCCAACGTCCCCCGGACCAAAACCGGGAGGACCTCCTCAGAGAGCCGCAGTGGACGCGCCCCTCCTACCTCCCTGTGCGATCATAGCGTGTGTGGCTGACTTCTCGGAGGGTCCATGGTTAGACAGCAGGGGCCCCCTGCCCCCGCTGCCTACGACCCTCCCGACGCTGCTTGACGGGCCCTCCAGCCCGCCCGCTGCACCCTCCACAAGCCCTCTTAGGTTCCCCCCCGGTAGTTAGTACTAAGGGCGCCCAGAGTAGCCAATCTCTGGGTGTTACCTTTTTCCTAGCGCCTGCTGCGCCCTACCGGGAGATACTCAGCCCCCCCACCACGACAAGATGGAGACCAGTCGGGGGGGTGGACTGGACTAACTGGCTTAACCAGATTTGGCCGCTTTTCAGTTGTTACATGGAGCGACTGCCCTCTGACCTCCGCAATCCAAAGGGAAACATTATTCTATGGCTAAACCAACTGTCAGGATGTTAGAAGGCATTGACTTCCTAATAACGACTGCCATAGATGTTTATAACAGCTGGGGCCAATGGCTTTACGTGCTTTCCGAGGCACGTTTAAAAGCGATAATTATGCACATTACTTTGAAATGTCATAGATGCGCTACCAGGGTTTGAACCCGGGACCCTCTGAATTTGAAGATTACGGGTCCCGCCAGTGGGCTATCGCCGTCTTTATATCAATTAATTCTCGATGATTAGAAAGTTCCAGCGGTGTTAATGGTGACATTATTTTTAGTACATAATAATTACTGTAATGACTAAAATTGAGGGTTTGTTTAGAGGATCAGTTTATTAGTTTTCAAAAAGAAGACATGCGTTACTCAATTCTTTTAGTTCATGATGGACTTTTATATGAATGTGGCCTTTTTAAGCCTGTTGTTTATTGGTTTTCCCCAACTAGAGCGTATTGCCAATTGATCCGGTTGTCTGACTCAGTTGGTTGCATTAACTTTGGTGACTGTTCGGGGTAAAAGCTATCATCCTGATTCATACATACATTCAGACTAAAGATTACTTGCGTAATGAAATTAGCTCTTAATAGCTTTAGTAATAAATATGTAAATATATTAACAAATTTTTTTAGAAAAAAAGGTTAATGAACAACTAGACTAACTAACTGTGTGTTCATACATTAAGTCTCCAGTTATTTAAAAAATATAAATTTATGTAAATAAATAATAATAAATAAATATTCTCTTACAATTACACCAATTATTTAGCTCCAAGATAAGTATATTTAAGAACTTGTGTTATGGATACTAAATAACGGATAAACATACTTAAATACTTTTTTTTTTTTGTAAATACATACTTAAGATACATAGGAGAACACCCAGACCAGAACAAATATTCATGTTCATGTACACAAAGATTTGTCCTGTGTGGGAATCGAACCCAGGACCTCTCGAGTGAAGTGCAGGTATACTGACCTCCACGCCATATCGGTCGTCAAATATATACTTACATACTTTTTTACCAAAATAAATGAGAAACACCCAGATCTAGATATATTTATTGTGAGTGTGTTGTGTTTATGTTTACAAACAAATAATATATTAAGGCGGAATCGAACTGACGGCCTTACGAGTGAGCGCAATTTTTATGATCCTACAGCCATCAATCAAACAGCCAATAGCCGTCCACTTCTGGACATAGGCCATACCCAAAAAGCGCCAATCATGCCGGTAAAAACCACATTGGTCATTTTACCACCCAGTGTAAGCCATCTTAAAAAACCTTAACGCCCCATCCACTGTCACTTTAGCTCGCAGACTCGCCCCCTATTTCGGTCACTCCATGTTCTTTAATGGTGACCGCGAACCGGTAAACATAGTAGAGGACGGCCTCCTACGCGATGGACCGATGATCTGGTCAAGGCGGCAGGAAGCCGATGAATGCAGGTGATTCAGGATTGCTCAGTGTGGAAATCTATTGGGGAGGCCTATGAACATATGAACATGGGCCTCCCCAATAGATTTCCACACACAGCAGTGGACGTCAATGGCTGAGATGATGATGATGAAGCCATATTAATTGTCTTACCTACCAGGGTAGTACTTATTTAGGTTTCCGTCATTCTAGAAGAATCTCGATAAAATATAATTTTCTGTTTGCACAAATTATTTTTGTAGAAAATTAGCTTCAACTTCTTTTTATACATTTAAAAGATTAATATTTTTACATTAAGTATTTTCATAATTCTTAAATTAGTGTAACTTTATTTTTCAATATCCTTAAATAACAATAAACTTTTTTTATTACTTACTTTATTTGCCAAGGTTGTGTATAAACCTATAATTGGCCTATGCATAAGAATATAACCTTTTTCTAATGCTGTTTGGGTACCTAATAAGTAAAATATTATACAAACAAAAGCCACATCTTTTGTTATTTTTTTGTACATGGTTATGAATAAACGTTTTTCTTTCTTTCTAAAATTTTTTTGAATACTCGTGGCTTCTATTTTTAATTATTTTTTGTGTTTTATTTGTGATTTTTGCAATGCGCACAAGTAATTTAAAGGTCTCCAAGGTAGACAATCATTTGAATTAAGTCCTTTAAATCAAATGTGCATTAAACATTAATAAGTGCAATGTAGTTTGAATACATTAAAAAATAAGTAGAACAAAATGCCACTTAATAATAATAAAATATAAATTTACTATTACATAAGTCAAAAATGACAAACGGTGACTGCCACAGCAGGCTAAGCTTGCCACATAGGGGTCAAACAAACAATTAAATATCCTAACACATTTTATTGTATAATGTAAACTATTATTTAAGGAATTGGGATCTTATATAAATTTCTGGTCTGGGTGTTTCCTATATATTTAAATTAATTATTTAAAATATACATATATGTGCTTATCCGGTAATTAGTATCCATAACTACATTATCATAATATGCTCGCCAAATATTACGTGGAACCGACAAAGTAATTGGCGAAGAATGGTCGTATCATACGCCTCTGCCTACTCCTGGCGTGAATGTATGTATGTAAAATTAATAATTTAAATGCAATAAGAACTATATATCTCTGTATGTACCGCTTTAATGCCCAAAGTAGTGAAATAATTTTTAAATTTTTTTTAAAAACACACACACCAAATATTTATGCACACAAATATTGAAAAATGGGAACAATATTCGACGGCAAATATTGGCACATTGACCTTTGAAAAAGGAAACCGTTTTACAGCTCTTATGTTACCCGAGAATTGAAAATAAAAGTAGTTTTTCGGATTCAAATTCTCTTAATTGATGGACATGGAAATTAGCATTTGGTTGAATTCGGAAACGCAAGAAGAACCGATTTGCAATATTTACAGCCGAGTAATCCACAACATAATATATAATAGTAATAGTATCATTAGTTTGGTCTTGGAATAAAAAAAGAAATGAAAAGGTTACATGATCATCAGAGCAAAAAAGCGCTTAATAAAAAACTTACAGAATAATTAATGCGCTTAGTGCGCTGATGAATAGCGAATTAATTACGATAAGCGCACATAACACTGCAAAACGTATTAATGCACATTACCTAGTATACTTTTAGTTATCTGTAACAACGAAGGAATTGAAATAGATTAAATTAGACTAAATTAGTTACTGCAGATCCTGTTAGTTATCCGACAGACCCTGGGCAAACGGGATAATGCTAAAATGATGATGATGAGATAGAACGGCGATAGCCCAGTGGTGAAACATATAGCCTTCACATTCAGAGGTTTCGGGTTCGAACCATGATGACGCACCTATGACTTTTTGAAGTTATGTGCGTAATTATCGCAATTACGCACATTAGAACGTAAGGGAATGGGTGTGCCGGCAGTGAGCGGGGCACATAGCTGGAGAACCGACGGCCGATGGGGCGTTAAGTTTTCTCAATGGCTACCGCGAACCGGCATACATAATAAAGCCTTTCCTTAGGCCTTTCGCTCGATAGACCGATGATCTAGGTTGCGGCGGATTTAGATGGCTTCCCTCCCGGACAGGTCTCGGCGTGGTGGGGGGGCTGAGTACCTCCTTGAGGCCGGGAAAAGGTCACACTCAGAGATTGGCAACCTTGATTGCCCTTAGTAGTCAGTAGTAAGTCCCCCCGGGGGGGAAAGCGGGTGGGCCAGGAGGGCCAGTTCAGCAGCGCCAGGAGGGTCTTAGGAAGTGGCGGCAGGGGGCCTCTTCTGTCTAACCATGGACCCTCCCGGAAGTCAGCCACACACGCTATGATTGTGGAGGAGGAGGTAGGAGAGGCGCATCCACTGCGCCTCTCTGAGGAGGTCCTCCCGGTCCGGGGGACGTTGGCCGCAGGCGGCGTGTCAGAAGCTGCAACCCAGGTACTGGCCACCGCCCCATTCTCAACAAGCGGCGGGCGTCGTCAAAAGATTTTTAGTGGGTATTACTGCTGGCAGTCGTGTCTGCCGGTGATGAGTCCTACACCTCCTTTCGGTCCCCCTTTGCCGGAAGGCAGTGCGTAAATGCATTTTGTTACCGACGTAAAAGGAAAAAAAGAAGGCCTAGAAAGCAGTTAAGAAGGGTTTTGTTCAACGATGAACTTCATTCTCTCACCGCTCTATCACGCGGACCCATTACATTTTGGCAAGTGTAGCCCAATACAACTTCTAACTTAGCTTAGCGAGTTCCAAATATATTGATAACCAGAACTAACGTCTGTAAGTATCTTTATCTTGAGCTTTTATACATACATACATACATAATTTCACACCTCTTTCCCGTAGGGGTAGGCAGAGATCACATCCTTCCACTTGCTACGATCTTGGCACACACTTTTAGCTTCATTCACACTCATTAACCTCCTCATACACGCCCGTCGGTTTAGGGTACTTTTGACCTGCCCTTTCTCTAACATTTTTTGTATTTGGTCATGGAAGGTCTTACGTGGTCGTCCCCTTCCAACACTTCCATCCACTTGCCCATCATAAATCACTTTCGTTAATCTACTTTCATTCATCCTCTCAACATGACCAAACCATCTAAGCATACCTTTCTCAATTTCTGTCACTATATCTTCTTTTACACCAGCTTCAACCCTCATCACTTCATTCCTTATCCTATCACTCAATTTCACACCAAGAATACTTCTGAGTGCTCTCATCTCTACTGCATTAATCTTACTCTCATGTTTCTCATGCTCATGCTTCTCATGCTTTTATTATTTATATTATATATATTATACATATTTTATGTTGATATTATACGGTATTTTATAAACATTATGTGATATTTTAATTTCTTCTATGCATCCCACAATCATCATTTTTTTATAAGTATTGTTTAAGGTTATTCAACAATCAAACTCATGTTATACACGACAATGTAACAGTCACTAAAAATAAAGATACAAAAGGGAGCCTTATCCTAAGCTATAAAGTGAAATGTGATTCTTGAAAAGAACGGAAGTCATACAACCAAGTTATACATTATGAAAGATATCATTGTGTTGTCGTAGGAAATGTATGTAATTGCACAAATAAGAATCACTTAAGAATATCCGTATTCACAAATGTGTTTGTTTACGCTCTGGTGTCAAAATGTATTTGCTTATTGCTAGTTAAGTGCAAAAAGTAATGAATAACTGTTGTGTTTGTTCATCGATTTTGTAAAGCTATGTTTAAGGGCTTGCACAACATTTCTAAATTTGAATTCAACTAGTTATTGCATTTCAGTCATTTGTTTAAAGTTGAGAGGGGCAGAACGATGTTATAAATAGATTTGGCTCTAATCAGAATTAGTGACCGTTGTGCAAATTACCCTTATTCAAAAAGGTTATGTAGGATAAGTTTTTTTTTTAAATAAATATGTCTTCGTGCGATTAACACATTTAGCTAGTGTGAAGTAAAAGATATACGAATAATATATAATTTATAGTAAATGAGAATAAATGGTGATAAAGATGATAAATGAGATGACCTTCCCTAAGGCTCTTGAATCCTCAATAAAGATGTGGGACTATACTGAGATCCCATATGGACTTCTTAAGAGAATTTGAAAAGTGATGTTGCACTGTTTTATTTCATTTGACAAACGCGCCTGTACTTTCACAAATACTGAACGGTTAGTAACACACCGTTATTACACATTAATGTTCAAAATATCACAGATTAGATAATAAAAAAAAATTACTGCAAACATGACGCTTCATTTTCCCGCCAAGAAGTCAGGATAAGTTTACTTTCTTATGTCACTTTTTCTATAATACGCTTTGAGTTTATGGGATAGAGTTACGATAAAAAACGTTAGAAGAAAGTTGTGTGAATAAAATTGAAGATATTGTTAATAATTCAAACTTTATTTTGCTTGGCAATCCTGCATCCATTCTTGTATCTTCTTATATCAAAGTTTACGTGAAAGCTGTAATAGGTATATTAATGGCACCTAAGGCAACCGCGTTACCACGTGTATCTAGATGAAACGTGTGAATTAAGAGGTGGTTAACTCTTAGTCCACCATAATTATAATGAAAAAACAAATAAAACATTTATTGCCAAAATGTAATGTGACATGCATTCACTGGTAGTCCCCAATCTAGGTAAACTAAATCTAGGGTCAATTGAGGTTTGCATTACCTAATTCGGTATAATCAACGCAAAAAATGTAGTAATGTTATAATTATAGTATCTACTAACAAGTTTGTCTAAGTTGTAAACGTTTGTTTTGGGTCAGAAAGATTATTCCGCATACTGTCATTACTGTGTAATAGATGTCACTCTCTTCAGTTGAATCGCGCTATATATATACATATATAATACATATATATATGATGTTCGAAGGTTCATTAAGTCTTTACCTAGTATCAAGTGGTGTTTTATTCAAAGTTTTATGATTATATTGTAAAATAATCTATACATGGACTTATATTTGTGTCTTACTTATTGTACGTCATATATATAATAACTAGCGGTTTCCTCGCGACTTTGTCCGCGTAAAACCTTACAGAATAGTTTTAAACTTCTAGCTACAAAAATGAAGACTTTTCATACAAACTTTCATCCCAAATTGTCTCCCTTACAATCTTTGTACCGCAATAAAACAAAAATAAAATAATGGACGGTATGGATTTTGGTCCGTTGGTTTTTTGTCCAATCAAAGATACACCTTTTCCTAGGTGTAATAGAGTCTATGAAAGTTATAGAGTTTATGAAAGTAATAGAGTTTATCAAATCTCCTTCCGCTCTTGTCTTCGACAGTATGACCTAAAATTATACCACATTAAAATTTCATAATCAGCGTATTTCATCAAATTAATGTTCCACTGAGCACAGGTCTTCACAAACGAAGATGAGAGAGATTCAGGTCAAACTGCACCACGCGCACCCAGTGCAGATAGGCCAAGGAAAGTTGTGTGGCGTCATGCTGGTGGAAAAATGCTGTTTAGGCACTGCCTCCCGGCCAATAGGGGGACCGAGAGGGGAGTGTGAGTCTAACTGCGGCAGACGCGACCACCGCAGTCCTACTCACTAAAAAACTTCTAACGACGATGGGTTTTAACTTCTGGCACCCTGCCCGCGGCCAACGTCCCCCGAATCAGAACCGGGAATACCTCCTTAGAGAGGCGCGATATGGAGCGCCCCCCCTACCTCCTTGTGCGGCCATGGCGTAACTGGCTAACTTCTGGGAGGGTCTATATGGCGAGACGGAAGGGGGCCCCTGCCCCCACCGCCTAAGATCCCCCGGGCGCTGTCGGAAGGGCCCTCCTGACCCGCCCGCTACGCCAACGGCGTAGCCGGAGAGAGAGCGGATCCCGCTCGCCACCTTTTCCGTGGGATCAAAAATCTTATTGGGGTAATGTTTGGGTATATGTGAATATGTATGTATGTATATATTTTCTATGTGATAGAGCGTCTAACCAAGCGCTTGCAATACTCAATACTCAATACTTTATTGCGTTCCACAATGGTTTTATAAGGTGGTGAATATTACAATTTGGTACATTTGTGGACCCTGTCGGGCACAGCATAGTGTAGGAGAGAGGAGGAAGGGCGCCGTATAATTCTTATTCTCGCCTATTTATCCAAATGAGGGGGCGGGAAACTTACTACACCTATTTGTCATAGTTTTATGTAATATCCAGGTGTCACTTAAAACAAAATGGGGTCTAATTGAAAACTAGCGTCAGCTTAAAACACTGACACATACTGAACTAGATCCCTTTTGGTGCAGCTGGGACACCTTAGTGTTATTTATTTTTATTTATATTGTTATGGTAATAAAATAACTTGCATTATCCACACATACACATTCACAAATGTTTGCTATTTTTGTAGATTTCTATGATTATAAGTATTATAAAAGTAAAAGTAGTAGTTATGGAAGAGTCACCTGTCACAGGCATTTTTTGCTTTAAAGCTGACTTGGTCACTGTTCTTAAAAAAAAAATGAAAGATTTTGAAATAAGTTACTATTAATGTTTTGTTTTATGTGTATCAACTGTACCAAAAAAAATTTTTATGTTTGTTTGATTTCAGACATTCTTGGTCAAAACATGAGCTTGTAGAAATCTTTGTAGGTACTGCGACCACACAAATCATTTATTTATTTAATCTTTATTGCACACACATATAACGAGGGTTCCGTGCTCAAACCCGATAAGTGACAACATCAGATACATAGTTTCTGCCGCTTTTTCTTGTGATATTATCAGATAAGTCGATTTCAGAAATGAAGACTGAAAACTTAGGACTTCATAATCCAATAAGTAAACCTTTTAAGTTTAATTTTTTTTAATTAACCGATAAATTCTTTTAGCTACTGTTTTAAGCCCAAAAACACTTATCGGGTTTGAGCACGGAACCCTCGATAAATACAATATACAAAAGGCGAACTTAATGCTATTAGGCATTAAGTTTACATTTCACTACAAGCGCCAGATTAAAATGCAATTACACAACACCGACGCATATCTCGCAACGCGGAATATTCTTAGGCATCTGGGCCACGTCTTTTTGTCTTCACAACAACCATATTACCAGTTTTTACTTTACCATTGGCCAACATAATGTTTTACATAGAACATAATATATTAAGGAAATCTTTAAGGTCAAAAAGTCTTCGGCTTTGTGTTTGTAAAGCTTTGCTAATGTTGAAATTGTAAATATGTAGTTAAATTTTACAATTACTACTTCCAGTAATGGATGAGTTGGCCAAGAGCGAGTCGCACTCACTTAGTGTTTTTTTCTGTTATGTAACCATGTATTTACTGTTGTAAGATTTTTGATTTTATTTAGTTATATTCAGTTTTTTATTTTTTATATGTAATTTTGACGGTCACAAGTGCTATGTAATAGTTTATGAAATGAAGAACTTTTTACTTTTATATTGTTTAAATATTTTTGTACTTGAATGTGAATATTTTTCTTGATCTGGATGTTTTCTGCATGGATGTATTTATATAAAAAACATACATAGTTTATTGATTCAGACGTTACTTTGCAACAATTCCATTATAAGCAAGTGATATCTTTGTAACAATTCCCGCGCAACTATAATTTGCCGAAAAATCGAGAATCAATTCAACACGACACGTGTTTTGCCCTTACACAGGGCATCTTCAGGTAAGATAAGAGCCTCAGAACAACGATGTCTTCACGACCAACGCTGCGTGTTGAATTTTTTCCCGATTTTTCGGGAAATAATAATTGCGCGGGAATCGTTACAAAGATATTTTTAATCCATCACTTGCAAAGAAATACATACTCCGTTTAGTTTAGGACTTGAAGCGCTGTGTCAAATCTCCCGGCGTGTTTATTAATTTACCCGTTTACTGCTCGGAATGCACTTACGCTAAGTTTCCTAATTACATAATGCAAGTTATAATAGTGCTGTGAGGTGTCATGTGACAATAGCTGTCAAATGACAATAGCTGTCAATAATTGACAGTGTCAAACCTCACTTGTGCTAGGGGTCAAAGAAGACAAGGTTTATTAATGTTGCTGATAAGTGTCATAGTTCAACATTTACGAAATGTCTAGCATAATATTACCAGCTAAAATTGCGTTCAAGAATTTCTACTTATTGTTCTGTTAAATATATGTTCAATTGTGTTTGTTTTATATTGCATACGATTAAGAGGAATACAATACGATAAAATGACTACGAACTTACAAACTTGCAACTTACAAGTTAGCAACTTCGTAAGTTTACTAAACTTTGTTAAATCATTAGGTTGTATAGGGATCCCACTAAGACTTAAGGTACCCAAACCAATATAATATCACTTGCAAGTGGTGCACCTGCCGATCAACTGACTAGGCTCTGGCGTACATAAAAGTTCCCAGTAAGCTGCAATAGGCTTGCCACCTATTACGTGGAACCAAATATAATAAAACTTAGAGAAAAATGGGCGTATAATATGCCTCTGCCTACCCATTCGTCGAAACAGGGATAGTAGGTATGTATATATGTATGTTTAATATTTTTTTGAAATTTGATTTTTCAAACATTTTACATACGGTCATGGATCTAACATCATCAACTGTGAAAGATGAGAGAAGACTCTGCTTACAAAAGTTAGTTCTAATTGGTCAATTTTTGTGTAGATCTAGATAACAAGCACTTCTGTATACTGGAGTGACATATTGTGGCGGATTTGCAAGCTAAAGTGGGCGGGGCACATAGCACGTAGAACCGACGACAAATGGGGAAGGTTCTTCAGTAGCCACTGCGAGCAAGCAAACGTAGCAGAGGATGGCCTCCCTCTTAAAAGACAGATGATCTGATAAAGGCGATAGATGTCGGTGGATGCAGGCGGCTCTGGATTTTTATTACACAAATCTATTGAAGAGGCATACTTTCAGCAGTGGACGTCATGTGGCTGAGATGATGATGACTTTTGTATATATGATAGCCATTAAGTCGGTGGTCTCTTACCATTAAATATTCATATTCATGCTCGAAAATTTGCCGCCATTTTGGGACCTTAGAACGACCTCCGTTCACTTCAACTTAACGTTACAATTATTACATTGGTTTCGTCACTTATAAAAGTAAAATCCACCCTCTTATTAACCTGCTGAAGGACATTCAAGTATTCCGTAAGTGATTCTTTGGAACACATAAAACAACTTTCGATTATTGCACCCACATTCGTAATATACAAAGAAAACAAAATAAGTTGTTTTTGTTTATGCCACAAGGTGTCACTTAATATATAGCCCTTCCGATGGAAAGTTATAACCGCTGCTTGTGTACGCTTGCAACAGGAGTAGTCACTACCCCCCCCCGACTGGTCTCCACCTTGTCGTGGTGGGGGGGCTGATTACCTCCCAGTAGGGCGCAGGAGGCGCTAGGGAAAAGGCAACACCCAGAGACCGACGACTCTGGGTGCCCTTAGTATTTACTACCGGGGGGGAAACTAAGAGGGACCTGTGGAGGGCGCAGTGGGCGGGCCAGGAGGGCCCGCTCAGCAGCGCCAGGAGGGTCTAGGCAGTGGGGGCAGGGGGCCCCTGCTGTCTAACCATGGACCCTCCGGGAAGTCGGCCACACACGCTATGGTCGCAAGGGGAGGTAGGAGGGGCGCGTCCACTGCGCCTCTCTGAGGAGGTCCTCCCGGTTTTGGTCCGGGGGACGTTGGCCGCAGGCGGGGTGTCAGACGCTGCAACCCAGGTACTGGCCCTCGCCTTTTTCTCAACAAGCGGCGGGCGTCGTCGGAAGATTTTTAGTGGGTATTACTTGGCGGTCGTGTCTGCCGGTGGTGAGTCCCACACCCCCTTTCGGTCCCCCTTTGGCTGGAAGGCAGTGCGTAAATGCATTTTGTTACCGACGTAAAAAAAAAAAAGGAGTAGTCGCTAACATAAATAATAAATATTCTCTTAAATCACACCAATTCTTTAGTTCCAAGATAAGTATCACTAAGAACTTGTGTTATTGATACTAAAGAACGAATTAAACATACTTAAATACTTTTTTTTTATAAAAACATACTTAATATACATAGGAAAACACCCAGACCAGAACAAATATTCATGTTCATGCACACAAAGATTTGTCCTGTGTGGGATTCGAACCCACGACCTCTGGAGTGAAGTGCAGGTATACTGACCTCCACGCCAAATCGGTCGTCGAATAACGTCGTCGAACGCCAAACACAATTATTGTAGTGGTTGCACTTATTACAGTTTCAGAGTTAAAAATAGGCTGATTATAGTCGTTTTTCGCACTTAATATACACATTATATTTTATAGTCATGTTTTAATTATTATTGAAGGAAATAGAGTTTTTGTTTATAAACTGATATATCCGCCTGACTCACTTGATTCATTCGACGAATGTTGTACAGCGAAGGTTGGTGTTCGTTGTCTCCGCTTATAGTGGGTTCACATCCGTATGGATCCAAGTTTTGAACTTGATGCCATCTGATTATTTCATCTAACACTTAACCGATAGGAAATAACCACCTAAACAAAAATAAAAATTTATCTAAAAATTACACTAAAATAATTTCACGAAATAGGCCCAATTAAATGTGCCTTATTTCATGAAGCTGACTGCGACATGCCTGAAGTATCTCATATGAAATCGTTTAAGTGTCAACCGCTGATCTTACGTGGCTTATTAAATGATTGCCCAACGATGGGCATTACACTAATGCATCTTTGCATTGAGACACATTAACGTTCTAATTTTAAGTGCCTTTAGACATGTTATTGAACATATCAAAAGCAAAATTTTGTACGCAAATTGTACTTGTTAAAATATATTTTGCAACACGTAATTTGTAACGATTACATTCGAATTGGCTAAGTTATGACAGTATTGAATCATCTATCTAGTTTCTTAATAAGTTTTTGTAACACTAGTGGCAGTACGTGGCTTCGCTTGTATGACTTGTTTATAAGTTAGAGGTCGCCATAGGATATTAATCTTTTCTTTATGTTTCAAAATTTATAAATATTTATACAGCGCTTATCAAAGTCACAACTAACCAGAGCGTAAGCTCCGTCGTTTCGGATTAACATCTTGACGAAATTTGTTGTAAATATACGCTTATAAATCGTAAAAATCACCCAGAGCAATAAAAGTATTTGCAAAAAATATTTGTCCAGTGTGGGAATCGAATCCTGGAACTTACGAGCGTCATTGTAATATTAACCTATTTTCCGTCTCCTTATTTTCTTGTTTTGCTTTACATCGATATCCAGTCGTAAATATTTTTGAATACAATTTAAAATTTTTAGATATCTAAGGTCTATCTTAAGTCACTAAGCCGCACGAAAAAGCTGAGGGTCGCATTTTTAAAGTCAATGTGGAAAGACTCCAAGATATGTGAAAATTAGGTCCCTATCATAAATTAAGATAAATCCCAATTATGACTAGTTCGGTGATTTCATGACACTCAGCGCCATCTAGCGCCAAATTATGCAAAGATTGTCAAACAAATTAAATTTAAACATAGTTATTATGTTCTTAGATATTTTATTTCATCTTCATTACTTATAGGCTTCATCTGCCAATTAAACATAGATATTATGTTCTTAAATATTCTATTTCATCTTCATTATTTATAGGCTTCATCTGCCAATTAACGTCTCACTTCTGAGCACAGGCTTCCTATCAAAAAAGACAGTAAGAAGGATTCAGGCGCGGATCTAGCCTGCAAATAAGTCCTTTGTCTACTAAGCCAAACAAACACCGGGAAGACCTTCGTCTTTGTCAGTCTGCACTAAATCCGTGTGGCTCTACCAGTATAAATCTCTCTAATCCTCTCATCATCATCTCGAATATCCCAAGGCTTCCCTTAGGATACCCGTATATTATATTGCCCGTGTCCAGTGGTACGGCGATGAACAAAATATTGAAGCGCTTGCAGCTTGCGAGACTTGGCTGTGGGAAGAATAACCGAAGGTTGGCGCAGTTCAAATGGGTAACCGTTTTTATTAACATATTAATAGCCGGTGTCATACTCCATAAAGCAGGCTCAATGCCTATTGACGTAGACGATGTCTGGCGGTGCGTTGTGCTGTTGGAATTTTTCAATAATAAAGCCTCTACGTTGGCTATTCGTTAAAAACAAATATAACATTATAATTAAACAAATACAGTGAATTTATTTCCTGTATGGTGTTGAGGGATTGCGCTGTTTTATAGCTTTATGAAAATATTCTTAGAATTTTGTGTATATTTCTTGAGAATTGTCAAAGCTGGTACCAGAGTTTCATGTTATATATAATACTAGCAGCGCCCTGCGGTTTTACCCGCGTGGTCCCCGTTCCCGTGGAAATGTCGGGATAAAGAGTGTCCTATATGTTAGTCCAGGACTGCAGCTATACACGTACAAAGTTTCATCAAAATCGCTCCAGTAGTTTTTACGTGAAAGAGTAACAAACATCCATCCACACATACAAACTTTCACGTTTATAATATTAGTAGGATTGTATTAACTTATAAAAAATATAATACATTAATTGCGTTTGATATAGCAACAGCTTTAAAATGGGAGTGTTTTAAACCTCTTTATAGATAAGATCAGAATTTAGTAAACAAGATGGGGGTGTCTAAGGATTCTACCAACCTCTTAAGAGTCTAAGCCAGACGAGGCTCTGGCGAATTTAACAGATCCCGGCAAGCTGCAATAGGCTCGCCACTCTATCTCTTCGGGGAAACAGACGTGAAATGTATGAATGTATATGTAAGTAAACAATCCTAAAAATATGTGTAAATTTGTACAGATTGCATACCCGAGTTTAATTGTAATGTATTCTCATAGTGTTGACTGACAGATGGGACTCGCCACTGCTAGAGCTGTGGCTTAGCCTGCATTCCGCTGTAAAGCCTAGCAGATTGTAGTTTTATAATTTTTACTGACCTACCTATTGTAAACATAAGCAAATAAGAATAATTGTTACTAACACTATGGGCTCTGCCTGAAATAAAAATTATTATTATTATTATATAGCTGCTCTTTCATATGAAGCCTAGCTTGAAAAAGTAAATTTTATTAAGTTATTGCAGTCATTTCAATTTGATTGGATTTTGCAAGTGGATTTTCTTTCTTACATAGTGGATTTTTCATTCTGATGAATTTTGAAAGTCTGTATACACCGATATTTGTGCAAATAAATGATAATATTATAAGGAACGAATGCATTTGAAAGCACTATAGACTGTACATTTAGTAAGATTTGAATAATTTCCCCAGGGAATAATCTACTTGTTCCGAATAACGAAACATTAACAATGGCCATTATAAACCCGTGGAACCCAGAATCCACATTGTAAGATCTAACTATTGAAAGGCGCTATAAAGGTTGCATATTTGATTTGTGGCGATAACCGATAATTAATCACGTTTAGTTTATTACTTAGTTACTAAATTGATTGTAGTTCCATTGTTATAGGTTGACGGAAACTAGCACCGAGGTAAGTAGAGTTTACAGAAGTCAGTCCTGGGATGGGTGATCTTTTGGTATTTAATTAAGAGCGCCTCTGTGCGAATGGCTTATTAAGCTGTTAGGTCCTTTTGAGGGTGTTGTTAAAAGTAGAAGGACATAAGACGAAGGACGAAGTGGGCAGGCAAAAAATTTTTCGCGCTGCGGACTCAAATGCGAATGATGGTAGACAGCGCTTGTCTCTGCGAAGTCGGCCATGTTTACACAATTTTTCCAATGAATTTGATTTAATATTTTAAAATAATGACAATAAGAATAGATTCTAGAACATTGACATCCACCAGTTTACAAGGTCCTCATTAGTCCACCGAGTGGGAGGGCACACCTACACCGCCACTTCCAGTGTAAGCCCACTTAATAGACACAAAATTTTCCCCTAGCAGCTGTGAGATTGGTCTGCCTAAACATAATGTGACCTATTTATTATTACTTCAAGAATCAACATAGAAAACTGTTTTTCAATAATGTAAATGTGCGGTTAGGCTGTGGAATGCGTTGTCAGTCATTATTTGCACTTCCAAAAGTGTTTCCATTTTTAAGAAGGCAATAAAGGAACACTTCCTTGCTGCCTGCTAGCTGTACCTTTTTGTCTAATTGTTTAATTTTAGTATGTTATTGTTTGATTTTAGTTTTTTAATGTTGTCTTATTTTAGTTTGATTTGTGACGTATTTTGTGCACGTGTCTACTTTGTAGGTAAAATAATATCTAATTTACAATTATGGACTATTATCGTCAAGTTACCTTACTTACCATCACTTACGTTTATTTTATTTGTATCGTCACATACTTATCAGTAAATTTTCGACAAGTTTCATCACGATTGGCCGTAATTGGATTGGACGAACCTATATGATCCATTCACTGTAAAATTGCTTCTAGAATTATTATTCGTCAAGGTTACTTTGAGGTAACTGTCTCAAAGTGACAGGTGGTATTAGTGAGAACACACAGGCAACTAGTTTTAATAACTATAATTGACTAGTCAAAAAACAATGAGATATAAAAAAGTATACTTAATAAAAATATTGCGCAGTTTAGTTCTTACTCTTTTGATATTTTTAGTCTAAGACAGACAGAACTAAATAAAAAATGTTAATAATTTTCTGACTTAACTGTGTAAGGTTTATAATTTATTGATTCAGGCGTTACTTTGCGGAAATCCATTGTAAGCAAGTGATGTATTAAAAATATCTTTGTACACTCTCGTTTCAGAGTGTGACTCTCGTTTCAGCGTTGGTCGTGAAGACATCGTTGTTCTGAGGCTCCTATCTTACCTGAAGATGCCCTGTGTAAGGGCGAAACACGTGTCGTGTTGAATAGTTTCTAGATTTTTTTTTTCGGGAAATTATAGTAGCGCGGGAATTGTTACAAAGATATTTTTAATCCATCACTTGCTTGTGTAAGGTTTGTTTTATCATGGCAATATATATCTGACTGCTCTATTAAGGGTTCATATCAAATTACTTTTTTAAACAATATTAATAACTAACAGTAAAAGATAATTATTATATATATTGTTTCATATTATAAACACGGTTCATGACACGGTGGATATATTTTCATGCACTTTTAGTGAATTCGCCAGAACTGCGTTAAATATAATAAGTTATCAGTTACGTTAGATTTAGAACTTATTTTGTAAATATAGGATGTAATACTAAAGTTATATATCAGGTAGGCTAGTTTATGTTATATTATATTATATTTAAATAATATTGTAGATAGATAATTGAAAAGATAGAATATTGTATTTATTATAAAAACTGCTATGCTATCGCATTAGGTTAAGACACCTGTAATGGTAGCATAAGATTATAAATAAATAAATAAATAATTGTCAATGTTTTTTTTTTATTTCAACACGTTACCACGATAATAAAGCATTGGAATTATAATACGAAAAAACTTGAAGGATTCATCAATTTATGTTTCAAAATTATAACTTAGTCTGATATCTGTGTCTTCATAGAGACAATAAGAATAGAACTGGACGAACTCTCACACTAAAAATATGTAGAAGTTAATGTTCAAAGAAATAACAATAACGATAACAATTCTGTAACAATTAAAACAATTATTTATTTCCAAAATAAATATATTCAGAACATGTGGTTATGGATACTAAATAACGCGTAAACATATATAAATACTCTTTTTGGAAAACCTAACCTATACCTAATATACTATATAAAGGAAAACACACAAATATGCATGCCAAGATTTGTCCTGTGTGGGAATCGAACCCACGAGCGTAGGAGCGGAGTGAAATTAATTAGTGCAAAAATACACAGGGTGTATAGGGATCCTACCAAGGCCTCATTAATTGATCGGCAGGTGCATCACTTGCAGGTGAGGTTGGCTTGAGCTTGTAAGATGTCGATAGCATCCCTATGCGGGCGGTGTGTCAGAAGCTTTAGTTTTTGGCACTGGCCCCCCGCCCCTTTTGTTACAGCGGTGGGCGTCGCCGTAAGATTTTTAGTGGGTAGGACTCCTGGCGGTCGCGTCTGCTGCAGTGACCCCCTCGCTCCCCTCTCGGTCCCCCTTTGAACGGGAGGCAGTGCGTAAAGGCATTTTGTTACCGACTTAAACGAAAAAAAAGGTATGTTCCTTATACATTTTGCTTTACAAGCTGCGGCAGAAGATGTAAAGATCTAGATGTACTACCAGTAAGCTTCGGTTACTGAATGTTAATGTGTTTCCTTGTAGGGGCAAAAGCCAGAGTCACCTGTCTACCAAAGTTGTCATAAGCAGCAGACAGCTCTCGTACAAAATGCATGGAGTTGCACAAGAGACTTGACCTGGGAACCTTTGGCCTCTTTCAAACTAGACCTCGAAAAATTTCTATTTCAGCCGAACGTACACACACACTCACACACATTACACACTGTGTATATTTTGTTGTTTTTGATATTGTTAGTTAGTCAGTTTAGCAATAATATTTTCATTAATACATACATAATGTCACGCCTCTTTCCCGTAGGGGTAGGCAGAGATCACATCCTTCCACTTGCGACGATCTTGGCACACACTTTTAGCTTCATTTACACTCATTAACCTTCTCATACACGCCCGTCGGTTTAGGGTACTTTTGACCTGCCCTTTCTCCAAAATCTTCTGGATTTGTCATGTTAGGTATTACGTGAGTTTCCCCCTTATTGTGCGATCGGTGACGCTTCTTCGATCTATGGTTTCTACTGAAAACCAGCGTCAAGTATTGGTTTTCCAATGCTTGGCACATGCTGAGTGGACACCATTTTGATCCCATTCAACTTGGGGTCTATAATAAGACATATAAATAAGATAAAATTCACACCTCAGCAGTTATATAAGTAAATAGTAGTAGTAGTAGATATAATAATTGACACATGGGCTTCAAAATTTGACGACCGATATGGTGTGGAGGTCGGTATATCTGCCCTCTGCGTCTGAGGTCGTGGGTTGGATTCCTACACAAGATAAATTTTCGACTGCAAGAATATTAATGTTTGTTCTGGTCTGGATATTTTCTATACTTATTAGAAGTAAAATTATTTTATTATGCTTATCCCTTATTTACTATACATAACATAAGTTCTTAATGTCTTGGAACTTAATATTAGGTGTAAAGCTAAAATAAAAATTAGTTTTGTTATATATTCTAAAATTTGTGATATTAATGTTAAAAAATGGTGGATTATTAACCGTTAAGTGTTTGTGATATATGAGTGTTGGTAAATGAAACAGAACAGTGCAACATAACTTTTCAAAGTCTCTCAAGAAGTCCATGTGAGATATCAGTATAGTCCCACATGTTTACTGAGGGTCATCCTCATTCACTATGATTTATATATTATTAATATATCTCTAACTTGACACTGTCTAAATGTGCTAAAGGAACTAAGCAAATATTTAAAAGAATTTAAAAAAATCTATATTCCATATTAAAACAACTTTAAGTGCGCATGATTCGTGACGACGATTATATTCTTTAATAAAATGACCATCTTTTTGTTCATTCATTCCGTTACGACGATACTAAAGACATCAACGCGTGACGAATACCCATTCATTGCGATGTTCATTATATTGTTCCATATAATGTTTATGATACTTATACATACATATTCTTTCACATTCATGTTCATTTAATCCTTCTCCTATTCCATCCTAGCCAGAGGCATAATCATAGTTCTTAATTTAAATAACTATGATTATACCACAAGTTGTTAATAATACTTATCTTGGAACTAAATAATTGGTGTAATTGTCAGAAAATATTTATTTATATTTATATTTATGATTGAATGAACAAGACATGTGGTGAAATGTGGGCATATAATGTGCCCTGCCTACCCTTGGTGGAAACAGGCGTGATTGTATGTATGTATGTATTAATAACATAAATACTACAATACACAAAATGTTGAGGATTCAGCGATGTTTTAATATGTTATAAATGTACCTTGTAAAGTCATTGTGACTTGACATAAATGACATAAATTAACGCATATAAATTAAATAAAATATAAATAAAACATAATTTTAATTTTTCACATTGTAATTTTTCTTCTAAATACTCTTTAATGTTGTAGAAAGATTTTGTTATAATAATTTTTTTTTGTCACAATTACGCCTGTTTCCCCGGAGACGCAGAAGCATATCTATAACAGTACAACCATGATTTCCCGAACGTACATCTACAGCTACGTAAAGACATTGCCTCTCTTAGTGTATTCTATCGGAACTATTATGGTGAGTGTTCTGAGGAGCTTTTTGATCTCATCCCGGCCTCTCCTTCCCTTTCCCGAAAAACGGTCTTAGAAACCATCCACATACTGTGCAGACTATCAGCACTCGAACCAAAGAAATTTGTCAAGTTGTTTCTGAGTAAGACCATTGAGCTCTGGAATTATCTGCCGGCTCATGTTTTTCCTAGTTCTTATAATCCCGGGTATTTTAAGCGGGGTGTGTATGACATACATACATTCACGCCTTTTTCTTCGAAGGGGAAGGGTAGGCAAAGGCATATTATATGCCCACACTTCGCCCATTATATAGTTGGTCCCACGTAATAGGTGGCGAGCCTATTGCCGGGCACTGTTATGTTAGCCTTGTCCGTTGATCAGCAGGTGCACCACTTGCAGGTGAGGTTGGCTTGGGCTCCTTAGGTCTTAGTAGGATCCTTAAAGACCCTATACATGACCTAGCCTCATATGAAATAAAAATATTCACTAGTCCATCCTATAATCCATGCTAGACGGCTGTTTCTAACCAAATTAAATTAGTTTTGTAAAAACCATTTATCCTAGAACTCATAACACTTAGTTACATCTATGTTTTACGAAATATAATTTCTGGTTTCCTCTTCTGGAATATTCAGACAGACATTCCCGGACTTTATCACGCTGATGTTGCATAAATAGTAGAAGTAGTAAAAATTTCGACCGATATGGATATGGCGTCGTGGCGAGTATACCCGCTTTCCGCTCCAAGGTCGTGGGTTCGATTCCCACACAGGACAAATATTTATGTGCGTGAACATGAAGATTTGTTCTGGTCTAGGCGTTTCCCTATGTATTTAAGTATTTATTTACAAAAAAAAAGTATTTAAGTATGTGATATACATATACAGTAGAGTACAGTACAGTATCCATAACACAAGTTCTTAATGATACTTATCTTGGAACTAAATGATTGGTGTAATTGTTAGATAATATTATAATATTATTATTATTATTATTAAATTCTAAGCTATCTTACCCACCTTGGCGTATAATCCTGTGGTATGAGTGTTTTATGGGACCCTAAGGACTAAGGATCTTATCATTTTGTTGATAAAAAGTATTTTGATAAGACCTGTTTATTTAGTTGGTCCTTCATCACGCAGACCCCGAAGCTCTCTAATCAGCCTTGACAGCGAGCACCTTGTCTAAAATGACGAACAAAACAAACGAAGATGTCAAAAACAATTGAATACAATTTCGTAATTCCATCTAAGATATAATATGCGACCCCCACGTGCGTAATAGTTTGTGCAAGCGTCGTGCCCCACCGCACGGCTGGCACCATTCGAGTGTGTGAGACAGTCGGTAATAGTGCATGATGGTGGGCAGACGTATGATCGCGTTGACTTTTGCCGCTTTGCTAGCGGTCGCGGCCGCCTCGCCGGTGCAACGGGTGCGCGCGCGCAGGCAGCTCGCTGACGACGACGCACTGCAGCCTATCGAGGTAAGAGAGAAAGGAGTTGCCTTTGTGCGAGGATGAAGTTTTGATTGTTTTCTTTTTAAATTGGTGGTGTTTTTTTTCGTAAATTTTGGGTGAATGACGAGAAAATGAGTATGTTTAAGCATTATGGGTAAACATCCTTTGTGATAAATTATAATTAAATATAGCTATATCTTAAGAAGAGTTTATCAATCAAACTTATAGGGGCTTATTGCAAAACAAGACCTAAGGTTAATCCAGGTTTAAAACTAGAGTTGTCACTGTCTTCATTTTACCAATGAAAGTGACAGCACTAGTTTAAACATTGTTTAACTTTAGATCTGGGACTTCTTGGCGGGAAAGTGAAGCGTCATGTCTGCAGTTTTGTTTTATTTTCTAAAATTTGTGATATTTCTAACATTAATGTGTAATAACGGTGGATTATTAACCGTTAAGTGTTTGTGAACATACACGAGTGTTGGTAAATCAAACAAAACAGTGCAACATCACTTTTCAAATTTTCTCTCAAGGAGTCCATGTGAGTTCTCAGTATAGTCCCACATCTTTACTGAGGACTCAAGGGGCTCAGGGGAGGGTATCTCATTTACCATTTATCATTTTTATCACCACTCATTCTCATTTACTATGAATTATATATTATTAATATATCACTTACTTGACACTGGCTAAATGTGCTAGACGCACGAAGCCATTATTTAAAATAAAAGAAAAAAAAAAAAAAAAAGAACTTTAGATCTTGCTTTGTAATAAAACCTCTAAACTCTATTTATGTATCATATTATATATTCCTCCTTATATATAATTACTTAAATTTGGGTCATTAACATAAAAATAATTTATTGTCATGACCTAATTACAACAATTAAAAAAACTCATCAAGGATATTCCTTCTAAAAAATATGCCTATAACCTATACTGTATTAATTTAATAATGAAAACATACATGACCTTGAAAGTAGCATGGAAAATTTATATCGTGATTTTGAAAGTAAACTTCAGTATTTCTTATTAGTTCATAACGTATATGTTATTCTATGTTAGCTTCAGCCCGCGGTTTCGCTCGATTGGCTTAAAGATTACCTCAGTGTTCTTTATTTATTAGGATTAATATAAATATAATAAACTTTCTTAACTTCAGGATTGATGGTTCTCTACACAACCTTTTAGCCAATAAGGATTTATTTCGTGATAAAAGTTTTGATAGTAATCACTATGTTTCTTTATCAAATGAGAAGTGTTTTTATGATCTGTTTTATATCTTTCACTTAAGATATGATGAATGCCCCACACGGAATTCCACATCCTGGATTATAGCAATCCTATAGGACATTAGGATTCCATTCAAATTATCATGCTGAGATGTCATATGTGAATCTTAATACAACTGTTTTACTAATTAATTATTAATATGATTATACAATATAACTATAACGTCATGAGAAATTTTAACCACATAACTTGCGGAAATGGTAAAACACTTTAATTATTTTAACGGTTATTTCAATTACTAAATTACATAAATTTTAAATTACTTAAATGTAAATTACATAAGGTTTAATTAGTTGTTGACGATGTATTGATTAGTGCCCTATCAAGAGTTCTTTTTAACACCTATTAGAACTTTAAGTTAACCGATTTTTATTTGATGTTTATAGATTTTAAGGATTTTGTAACCATTTTGTAATGTCGAGTAAAATCGAGTTACAAATGAATTCGGTACTTAATTATCGAAATTACTAGTAAAAACTAGTTACAACTTTAACTACTAGTTTGTACAATGTACTAACTACTTTTACATAACAAACTTACTTCTGTATTGACCGAAGAAACTACATTTTCTGGTTTTCTAGCTTTTCTGTGATGATAAAATTGCTTTCATATGTAACTCTAAGCTATATGACTGATACAGTAGGAAAACCGAAACTTCTCGAATTTCTTGTTTAATTATTCTAACGCAGTACAAATCTCCCATAAATATGAAGAGTCTAGAAGTTTCATTCTTACATACATACATACATTCACGCCTGTTTCCCCGAAGGGTTAGGCAGTGGCATTTTATACGCCCACGCTTCGCCAATTATATAGTAGGTCCCACGAGGTGGCGAGCCTATTGCCGCTTATCGGGCACTGTTATGTTCGCCAGAGCCTCGTCCGTTGACCGGTAGGTGCACCACTTGTAGGTGTCACGCCTCTTTCCCGTATGGGAAGGCAGAGATTACATCCTTCCACTTGCTACGATCTTGGCACACACTTTTAGCTTCATTCACACTCATTAACCTCCTCATATACGCCCGTTGGCTTAGGATACTTTTGACCTGCTCTTTCTGCAAAATTTTCTGAATTTGGCCATAGAAGGTCTTACGAAGTGAAAAACTTCCCAACACTTCCAATCACTTGTCTATTATAAATCACTTTCGTTAGTCTACTTTCATTTATCCTTTCAACATGACCTAACCATCTAAGCCTTCCTCATAGAATATGGTTATCTTATACGTGTTGTTTAGGTTTCTTATTCCAACATATTCTGTCGCTTTTCGACTTGGAAATATTAGTCATCAACAATTAATTGTGTACAAAAGGTATAAAATAACTAAAAAATGTAAGAGCAAAATTACAACACAAAAAATAAAAAAAACAAGAATCACATAAAAAAAACCAACAAGATATAGTTGACGTTCACAAATAAATTTCAATGTCAAGTAATTTTAAATAAAAAATTTGTTTATTGCCATAAAGTTTACAAAATAGAGGTTGCATACAGTGGCCCCACACTAGGCAAGCCTATAATATCATTAACAATATGGATACAAATATTCAAAATATATCAGTCAAAAGTCAATAATGTTATAATACAGTTTATCAATTAAAAGTTTAAGTAATATTATTTTAAATTAATTTTGTGGCCCTTTTTTAATGTCTTTTGGTAATTTCTTAAATTTTTTTAAACGCTATACGTAATATTATGTTCCAATTAGAAGGGCGATTAGGCAGCAAAATTACTAGCCATAAAATAGCGACATAATGTCTTGCAGTGACGCGCATTAAAGTATCTAATAAGAATAAGAATATTTTGTTATTGACAAAATAACAACACAAACAATTAGATTAAACAGTTACAAAAAAACGTACACAAAAACAAAAAAAATAACAATAATAATAACAACAACATAGATAATGTTACCTGTCAAAAGTGCGATACAAGCATAACAATAAATAAATATTTTCTGACAATTACACCAATTATTTAGTGCCAAGACAAGTATCATTAAGAACTTGTGTTATGGATACTAAACAACGAATAAACATACTTAAATACTTATTTTTTGTAAATACATACTTAATATACATAGGAAAACACCCAGACCAGAACAAATATTCATGTTCATGCACACAAAGAATTACCCTGTGTGGAAATCGAACCCACGACCTCTGGAGTGAAGTGTACACTGACCTCCACGCCATATCGGTCGTCAAATGCTGCTGCATCTAATAATACAGCAGCGCTGATGTTCCTATACAAATATTGTGCTATTAAGACACAGTTTCAGCCATAAAGGGCCTCCCCAATATTTTATTATATTAGGGATATTTTCCCAAAATCACCACGCTGAGCAGGCTGGTTGGTGATCGCATATTCAGCCAGTACGCAGTATGACGCTGCTGGCCATCATCCGGTTCATATTTCTCTTCGTCGACTGTTACGACTCCCCGTGAGATGAGAGGGGGTGGCACTATTCTAGGCATCTCATGCTCATGGTATAGCTCATGGTACCACCATACGGCCATTCTCAAATAAAATCAAAGGTTATAATACTAATGTTTATAAATTCAAATTCATATTCATTTATTCAAGTTTGGCTCAAAAGAGCTCTTATGAACGTCAATACTTAAAAACTATAATTTAAGGTCATACAAAGCGAAGGTCATAGCATTTTTCATATAATTTTTTATAAACACGTAATTTCACTGAGAAGCGCATCGTTATTTAATACTACTGGTTGGACATTACCTACAACAGCGATTGTTATCTGGCAAAGTAACGGCTGTTACCTTCTGGCTATGGGATCCTAACAATAAATGCTAAGCATACACGTGTTTTATGTTTTTTTAACCGACTTGTCATATTGACTACATTATGTCTTATGGTAAGCATTAGATGCAGTTTAAAAAAATGATTGATATCGTGGGATCAGCACGATGACAAGCTTAGTAATTAAGTAGTAATTAATATTATTTTGCTGCTGAAATTGTCCTAAAAGTACTACGCCAGGAAATAATAAAATACCAACTGTTATATTATTTCCAACTTGTTGCTTGATAGGTAACCACTGTAATAGTAAAACCACTGGGTCAATTTAGATGAAATTTGTTTAGAAAAAAGATGGTACCTAACAGGAATAAAATCTTATTCCCCAAAAATATATCGTTTTTCAAGACTAATTAATTGTAAATTGGGTACGGGCAATTACATCGGGCAAAACGACGAAATAATATTTAAAGAAATTGTAATTCACTCGCCATGACCTCTGTGCTCAAAATGTCGTACATAAGTGGTGTGTAATTTCGATATATACAGGTCAATGTCAGCACCCCTAGTACAAGTATTTTGTTTAACCAATTATGAATTCTTATTTGCATCTTATTTCGAAAAGGAATATCATAATCAAAGATATGTTTTATGAAGTCAAAATTTTGATTATCATCCTGTTAAAGTTCTAACTATTGGGCTCACACAGTTCTTCTCTCACAACCCAAGAACGGATTCAAGTCATAGGTACTTCAATACGTGGACCCAATGCGTATTGGTGATACGTGATGAAGATGTGTATAGGGATCTTACCAAGACCTAAGGAGCCTAAGCCAACCTCACCCGCAAGTGGTGCACCTGTCGATCAACGGACGAGGCTCTGGCGAACATAACAGTGCCCGGTAAGAGGCAATAGGCTCGCCACCTATTACGTGGCCAACTATAGAATTGGCGAAGTGTTGGCGTATAATATGCCTCTGACTACCCCTTAGGGGAAAGAGCGGCGATAGCCCAATGGCGAGACCCCTTGCCTTTAAATTCAGAGGGTCTCGGGTTCAAACCCTGGTGGTGCACCTATGACTTTTCGAAGTTAAGTGCGTAATTATCGCTTGCTCCGTGCCTCGGAAAGCACGTTAAGCCGTTGGTCCCGGCTGTCATGAACATCTATGGCAGTCGTTATTAGGAAGTAAGTGCCTTCTAATGCTAGATGCTACGGCACATGCTGAATAGATACCTTTTGATGATGATGAGATGTAGGTATCTTCAGTTTTATATTATTTTGTCATTAGAAACGTTTAACAACATTTATATAACTATTGTTTACACATTACTATTCATATACTACCGTGTAGAAAGGTGAGCTTCGCAATATAAACTTGTAGTACAACCTTGTATTATCGTTATTAAATGTTGTTTTTATTAATCACTGTCTTTTAATGGAAAAATTTGGTTCAATTAGGTTTGTTAAGAATGAAAAATGTTGCAACGGAAAAATATTACATACATACATACATCATTGTGATTATCATAAACATCTTGTCGGATGATAAAAAGTTGATCTTATAAAAAAAAAATAATGGTCTGCATTGGTCCAATTTCTTTTTTAAAGCTCATATTTTTCTAAGGTAATAAACACTTATAACTAATAATCAATATAAGTTCAATGTCAATTAGTATAAGATATGTTTGTTTAACAAACACCTTGTAAGCGTTAACTTAAATGACATTTCACACATATGTAACCTTTACACATTGACAGATGACTTTGGCATAGTTATAATATTTTTATGCCGAAAAATAAATATATGAGCTATAAGTAGCTAAGCTTATCCTACTTTAATTCATTTGAAATGTCACCAAAATTATAAATTTATCCTAACCTTTATCACCTAAGTCGCGTAGTTGTTCTTTTGTTTTTAAATTATATAATTGTATTATAAATAAGTTATCTGTATGTAGGTAGCTGTAGGTAGGTGTTCGGAAGCGCGTTAAGCCGTTCCCGGTCCCGGTTATCACTAAATGTGGTAGTCGTTAAGCCATGTTAGATGCCTAATTGGGCGGCATGATATATCTAACAGCAGGACCCATACACCTGCCTCCGCCTATCCGCACTGGGTCAGTGTGGTGGAGTATGACCCAATACCCTCGCACTTTGGTATTTGAGAGGAGGCTTGTGCTTTGTAGTGGGACGTTAATGGGCTGAGATGATGATAGCTCTTTAATCATAGTGCATTTCAAAAATACAATCATGTACCCCAAATTCCCAATTAAATTACTCAATATATTTTTTTTGGTGCACAAATACTTTATACTGTACTTATACTCTTTATAGTTTTTTATGTTTATGCCCTTTAAGTTTTGGCGGTATGATGTTATGTGCTATATAAAACTTATTGCCAACTTCAACGAAAAACTTAATTAACCCCATATGACCCAGATTTCTCGTCATAGATACCGTTTAGACATCTGCGATTCTAACATTAAAATCTTTTAGTTATAAACGGGCAAGGAACTAAAGCATATTAAACTTAAAAGTAAAATCGAAGTGAGCAACAGACGTAGACCTCGATGATACATAAATATCGTAATATTTCATGTGGTTAACCTTGAGTTTATTTCTCTGCTTTTAATTGAGTCATTTATTTACAACTTTCAAAACGTGTTTGACTATAAAATACTCTTTACTATTTCCATACTGTTCTTATATAAAACATCTTGGGCTTATTACAAAACAAGATCTAAAGTTATACCAGGTTTAAAACTAATGTTGTCACTGTCTTTATCTTATCAAATAAGAGTGACAGCACTAGTTTTAAACCTGGTCTAACATTAGTTCTTGTTTTATAATAATCCCCTATATATATATATATATATATATATATCAAGGGTTCCGTGCTCAAACCCGATAAGTGACAACATCAGATACATAATTTCTGCTGCTTTTTCTTGTGATATTATCAGATAAGTTGATTTCAGAAAAGAAGACTAAAAACTGAGGACTTCATAATCCAATAAGTAAACCTTTTAAGTTTCATTTCTTTTAATTAACCGATAAATTCTTTTAAGTACTGTTTTAAGCCCAAAAACGCAAATTTTTTCACTTATCGGGTTTGAGCACGGAACCCTCGATATATAGTGCCACTGGTGTATCCAATTAATAAAACAACAATGATAAATTTTAATTAACCATTCGCATTGATGATGGATTTTAACTAACTTTTAGATAATTACGGTAACTTTAAGTGTGCACGCAGAAACTATATGGGGCTTATTATAAAATGAGATTTAAAGTTAGACCTGGCTTATAACTAGTGCTGTCACTGTCTTCATCTTATCAAAGAATAGTGACAGCACTGGTTTCAAACCTGGTCTAACTTTAGTTTTTAAGCCCCTTTAAGTTTATATTGCACACTAAGAACATTTCTTAATTTTTGTACCAAAAAAAAAAAAAAAATAACAATATCAGCTGCTAATTATGAACATAATTGTCCCTTATTCAATACATACTTGTTGAGCATTCTATATGGTTCACTTCACACATAGTAAAAACGCTGTGAAATATTATTGCACTTTGGCAATACTACAAACTCTCGCGTTCCACTCTACTCAATGAGGCTTATTACAAAACAATATCTAAAGTTCAACTAGGTTTTAAACTAGTGCTGTCACTGTCTTCATTTCATCAAATAAAAGAGACAGCATTAGTTTTCAACCTGATTTAACTTTAGACTTTAACTAAGCCCCTTTTTGTATAATAAAAAACATTATATAGAAAAAAATTCTCATGCTGATGGATCTGAAAAATAATTTGTTACATGTTATGATAAGAACAGTAAAATAATTACAATAATATAAGATAATTAAAGAAAATTGTTTATAAAACTATTATTCTGATTTCAATTTCATTTCCTTGCATTGCAAAATGCAACACAGATGGTAAATATTTAAATTATTGTCAAAATTTTGGACCCTGTTAGGCACAACAATTTCGAAGAAATAATGGTGTCATTTCTGTGTTTATTTAAATAGATGCATTAAATAATGACTTCAATGTTCATTTATTATTCGTGGAATTATCAAAAAAAATATATTATTAACTAATAACCATAATGGTATAGAATTGCTATCGAAAAAGATTCTGAGTTTCTTATTACATAGGTCCCCTTGTTATACGTGTACAGAATACAAAACTACAATAAATTTATTCATTCTGCGAAGATTGCGTGTGACAGTACACGCGTGTTGCGTGAAACGAGTAATCGACACAAAAATGATTATCTATATGACATTGTGTCCGTCGACAAAACGGATACAATGTCATAGAAGGTACGGAAAAATCTCCATAGTGCGTAACCCCATAAACCATAGACTGAGTAAAAAATATGTTTTTTATTTGATAATAGTTTGAATTAAAAATTGTGGTACCATCCCAGAATAGTACCACCACCTTTCATCTCATGGGAAGTCGTATGAGTCGACTAAGATAAATCTTACCGGATGATGGGCAGCAGAGTAATCCTGCATACTGGCTTGAACTGCGATCACCAACCTGCCTACCCAGAGTAGTGATTATGGGCAAATACCCCCAATAGAATGTAATCTATTTCAATGTTTAGCATTGGTCTCTTTATTTGAATAACTAATCTCTTTGTATATAAATAAATTAAATTTATATAATATGACTTTAATATTCATACAGAATATAATGATAATGATATTTTGATTAACAATGTTTCCAAATCTCTCTGAACGAATTTGTCGCGACTGTCGCTAGTGGATAGTTGATGTGACTAAGGGTAACGCGGTAGTTCTCACAGCAGAACCTTACAATAATAAATAAGTCACTATGTATGTAACTTTAAATTATATATTTCATGTAATAATATATATGTGTGATTTTATTATTTACTTATATGTAAGCAAGAGCACTCTGTTGTGCCTACTCTATATCATTATTTTTTATTCATATGTTTCCTGTCCATCCTAAGGTTGCCTGGAAGAAATTGCTGTTAGCAATAAGGCCGCCCAATGTACCGTACATTTGTTTATGTGATTTGATTACTTTTTTTATATTTAGTGTACAATAAATTGTTCATTAATTAATTCATTCACTTAATTGTCGTTCACTGCTGACAATAGGCGTCTCATAAAAGCGCTTCTGGTACTCCAACAACACAATTTTAACATAAAATAATATTTTAGAATAAAGTAACTCAAAACAGTATTCTCTGAGTCAACTTGTAGGATCTGCGAGTAAGCCGTAATAGCTTGGCTTGTTTAAGACCGGTAATGTGATTGCGCAAAACGACTGGCGAATTCGCTCGTTCATACCGCGATGACATGATGTAACCCAGCTGTTGCTTGCATTGGGAGCATCTAGATAATGTGGATAAATGTAAAAGAACTGGACCATCTGTTATGTTGTGAGAATATGTTACGAATGAAATATTGCAAGTACAGATTTCATGTGTGTAAGTGTTTAGGGCTACCTCTGTCTGGGGCTTAACTCGGAGTATATAAGTGCTAGGAAGCTGTAATATGCCATGAATATACAAATAAATGACATTGACAAGCAAGCCAAACGGTTGACTTAAACATAACCTAAAAATCGACGCAATGTTGCATTTATTGCGCGAGGTTTTTTAATTGATGAGAAACTTTACAATTGAATAAAGTTTTCTTCTATTTTTACGTATTTACGTATTCAATCTATTTATTGTTTTAAATTTGCGATATATTAGACAATTTATAACGATTTAATTGAATAATTCGTAGTTACAAATTATTGCACTCGTTCGGATTCACACAAAACTACTTAATTACAACTTCAAATTCTTGCATTGGCTAGTTTTGCTTTTAAATGAAATGTAGTTTACTTCCATACCCAAAAGGAGTCACAAGTAAATCTGATAATCAGTAATATTTAATTTAATGAACGTATAATACAACCGAATATAAAAGTAATTAGTAAACGTTATCCGCCTAAGCAGGAATTACTATTTAAAACGTATTCTATTTTTATAACGATTATCATTGTTATAATAATAATATTATAACGATGCTAATTCCATTTCATTATTAACATTTTTAATTATAATAGAGCTAATCATGTTTTTTAACCTTATTAAATACTGATTATCATAAACATGTACTTAGTAGAAAATCTTTATAAAGTACTGAAAATGGCGGAAGAGACGTGTAAAGCAAGGCCGCTCGGTATATCACTTCCCAAACACATCAAGGTCTTAATAACCTCTCGAAAGTAAAAAAAAATGTGTTTACATTATGCATATATATTTTTTTATAAAGTACAGTGCGTTAAAAAGTTGAAAAATCGTGATACTTGCGTTATTTATTGTATACTAGCTGTTACCCGCGACTTCGTCCGCGTGGAATAGTATCTTTGGGTAGCATTTTTATTATTTAATAAGAATCATCAGTAGGTATAGTAGATAACTTTAACTTCAAAAGCCAAAATATTTTTAAACTTGATACACCCAAAATTTTTAAATATCATGTTCCTAGAATAGTTTGGCGTCGTAGTTCCCGTGCCGAATCCGTTCCGTTCCGCTTGAATTTCGAGAATTCCGTTTGTAGAAAATCTCTGCACATCCTAAGAGACCTACGTACCAAGTTTCATGGTTTTATCTTCAAAAATGAAGAACACCCATAAAAACATTCAACCCCTATTTCACCCCCATATTGGTAAAAATTTCAAAATGCTAGAACAAATGATTTTTTGTTTATTATTTAGTGCCTAAATACAAAATGTTATATTTTTATTTTCAAAAATTTCGAACTTCATACAAACTTTCAACCCCTATTTCATCTCTCACAGGACGAAATTTCAAAAACGCTAGAACAAATGTTTATTTATTTCCTATCAAGTGCTGAAATATTAAGTTTCATGGTTTTATCTTTTAAAATTAAGAAATCCCATACAACTTTTCACTCCCTCCCCTTTTTAACCCTTTACAACCCCCTTTTCGAAATAAAAAGTAGCCTATGTTCTTTCTCAGGGTCTAGACCATCTGTATACCAAATTTCATTCAAATCCGTTAGTAAGGATTTATATTATTTATTGTGTATAGTGTTTATTCTTTCTAAAGTTTTTGTGCTCTGCCTACTGCTTTCCTGTTCTCTCCTTTGCGTCGGGTTGTCTGGAAGAGATCGCTTTTAGCGAAAAGACCGCCTAGATTGGCTTTTTCATTGTGTTTCAATATTCATTGTAATCTGTAGTTTTAAGTTATATTTGTCAATAAAGAGTATATCTATCTATCTATTTATATCTGTGCCTTCACCCTTTCACATTCATGTTTTGACGTCCGATATAGCGTTGTGGTCAGTATACCTGCACTTCGTTCTTGAGGTCGCGGGTTCGATTCCCATACAGGACAAATCTTTGGGTGCATGAATGTACATATTTGTTCTGGTCTGGGAGTTTCCTATGTATATTAAGTATGTATTTACAAAAAAAAGTATTTAAGTATGTTTATCCGTTATTTAGTATCCATAACACTACCCTTTCAGTATCATCAAATTTACACTGTGTGTGTTCTTCTCACGGAGCGGACGCTCGGAACTGGCACCTAGATTCACTTACACCTAATTTTTATTTATTTGCATGTAAGTGAATCTAAGCTTCGTGATTTCAGGGTTGATATTTTTTTTTTTCATGTATATTTTGTTTTGACGTTTTCAAGTGCTATGTAATAGTTTATGAAATAAAGAACTTTTTACTTTTTTTACTTTTACTTTACAAGTTCTCAATGACACTTATCTTGGAACTAAATAATTGGTGTAATTGTTAGATTTTTATTTTATTTTATTTATTCATGTTCATTACTCACATCATCACATAACCTTCCTCTCTTCTTATTGCATGCCCATACCATGTCGAACTGTTTCCTTTAAACTTTATAAATGGAAGCCTTACAAATAATGTACTTCTTATAATATTATTTTCAGACGAGGCTTTAATATCATTACGATATTAAGTGTACTTATCCAATTTGATCATTAACTTCATCATAACATAAAGACCATATTAGTTTACAAGGCCGTGCATGTTGCAACGTCTTCTAATGATTATATGAAGAGATTATTTATATATTATCAAAATTTTGTATTCATTTATGCATCCATACATAATATCAGGCAAGTTTCTTCAACGGGGTAGGCAGAGGCATATTGTATGCCCACATTTCGCCTATTATATTGTTGGTCCCACGTAATAGGTGGTGAGCCTATTGCCGCTTACCGGGAACGTTTATGTTCGCCAGAGCCTTGTCCGTTGTTCGGCAGGTGCACTACTTGCAGGTGAGGTTGATATATATATATATATATATATATATAGTCATATATCACGACTGCAATGGCGTGGAGGTCGTGGGATAGTTTCTCATACAGGACGACTATTTGTGAACAAACATACAAATAAAAAAACAATTTATGTATGTTTAGATAAACAAATATTAAACTATACAAGACAACATCAGTTATTTAGTACTCATAGTTTTAGATTTGGGCAATTTGTTAGATTGGGTCTAGAGGCCACGTGTGAGACGTCCAAGAGTACTTATTTATTTATATTTGTAGTCAATTTGATATACTATCATACCAATGTAATAAATGCTAATTGTATAAAATCTCTCTTTACAAATCAGTAAATACTATCTAACTGCATACATCTCCCAAACACTAGTTACAACGAATGAAACTGACGCATTGGTTGTAGCTTTTGCCAAGCATACATTTTTGTTGACTTGCACGGAGCAAGCGATAATTACGCAGATAACACAAAATCATAAATGCAACGAGGGTTTGAAACCGAGACCCCCTGAATTGGAAGGCCACGCTACTGAGCTATCGCCACTCGATCGGTCACCGCAGCCTATAGACGTTTGCAAGACCATAGCATCACAATAAGGCAAAGATTGTTCTGCAAACTGTAAAAAGTTTTTAAGTAATTTATTTGTATGAGATGCTCATATATATCAAAAACCTCCTGCGTAACTCTAAACATTAACGGCATTGGTCTCTGTACATACGAATTTAAAAGTTCGACAACTTAACTGAAAAAAAACTAAACGAAGTTAATATTTAAGCAAGGATAATGCTTATAAGATGTCTTTGACCTTAGTTGACAGGTCGCACTTAAGTGTTCACTTGTAATGCATAAGAGTAGTGGCCATGAGTTTTCATGATTTCGACACTGACTACATTTTTATACCTACGAATGCAATTGAAGGTTTCAAACAGTTAAAATCGCCCGAAAAATCAAGAAACTACGTAAGAAAGAATAGGCAACAATATTTGACAACATAAAAATAACGACATAGACAATAAGGTATATATATTATAAACGCTAAGGCTGGCCATTTAAATCAATCCCAAAACTGGGGTGCAGAAAAAAGTAGAACAAAATTGGCCTGTTATTAGATTCGGGTCATCCAATCCATACCTACCTAGACGTCCAGGAACTGTTACGAAGAGAAGTGGAAGGCCCATACCATCATTGGCTGATATGATGAGATCTTAAAAACATTGAACCAAGAAAGAAGCACAAGAAAAGGCGGTTATTAGACTCCAGTCATCCCAGACCCTACGTATGTAGAACAAAGAGAAATGGGGTGTTCAGAAGGGAGAAGTTTATGGTCGTAGATGATCAAATAAAATCATTTATATACATAAATGGTAAATGTAAAAAAGGTTCTACATATGCCCCTGTAATGAAGATAAATAGATAAAGTAGCCCAGAGTTCTCAGAAACCTTCAATCAATAAAGTAGAACGAAATGAGGCGGTTATTGGCCACGGGTCATCCAATCCGGTCAAGTGTGACTCGGCGCGGCTTTCGCCGTCACTTGGTGCCTTCATTATCTAATAGCCGTTGTATAATGCTGTGGGTGCGCACGCGCAGACTCGCCGATATAGCACTGTAAAGGTCTAGCGTATGTCTGCACCGATCTGATCGCGGTATTGTGCTATATTTTAGACTTTGATTGCCATATAAACGAAAATACCATGACATTTTCTATAGTATTTGACCAATATCGTTTTAAACCAATGAAGTTTACTGAACTTTAAATAACATTCATATCGATTTCAGCGCCATTAATGAAATTGGCGACTGTACTGTTTTATTTTACTCACTCTTGTCGTCCATCACCTCGATCATTGGTCATTACAATCATTCGTCACCCGATCTTTTCTTCATCTCAATCATTTATCAATTCATTCGTTCCTGTCAAGATAAATTACGAATACTTTGATTCTGTAATCAGATTAACAGAGCCAATATCTAGTTAAGCTATAAATAGTTTTATCAACATACAAGCTTCACGCATAACTGCTATGATATATGCTTAATAAAACTATTACAAGATTATCTTAAATTACAAAAGTTGCTTTAAGGGGGCGTGCATAATGTTTCATAGAAAGCAATAAGTCAGTACCATTTACATTATAGCTAGTTATCAGTAGAAAGGATCAGCTATATATTAAGACTTTTTTCATATAAAAGTTAAGAATATTGTGCAAAACCAATAATTCTGTTAGGATATTCTAAACATTCCATTTTTAACAATGTTATCGGCCGTCCGCGATTCCGTCCGCGTAACCTACACATAAAACTTACTCTTGAATCACTCTTTCTATTAAAAAAATTGCATGGAAATCCGTTGCATAGTTTCAAAGATACATACACAGACAGAGGAAAGCGTATGTGTGCGTTACTTTTGGGCAAAGTTAAAAAAGAAACGATCAAGACGGCAGTCGATGCGCCTGCCCAGCGTGGTGATTATGCGCAAATATATAATGTAATCTATTGGGGAAGCCCATATTAAGCAGTGAAATTTATAAGACACACATGACTAGATGATGGGCCGAACTTAATCGCTTTTCACATTTTGAACATGTCTAGAATCTTTACCGAACATACATCTTATCTCACGGGGAGTCGTAAGAGTCGGAGAAGAGAAATCCTACCGGATAATGGGCAGCAGCGTAATCCTGAGCACTGAGTTGAACTGCGATCACCAACCCGCCTGCCCAGCCTTGTGATTATATTATATATTCACCAGTGGATTTTATATGGCTTATATGATAAGATGATGGGCCAAACTTAATCGCTTATACACTTTACTCATATCTGAAGCCTTTGCCGCTTTTTATAACCAAGGTTCAGTCATTACCTATAGGTTAGCTAGATTCAATGACCTAAAGCCTATTGTAAATTTACATACAGGTTAGTTCATCATTCATATTTTATAATTCTGACCTCAATTTCCAACAACACACAAACATGAACCTTGTTTCTGACTGCGCAAGGTGTAGATTGCAGCAACAACAAAGTCTGTTAACCTCATCTGTATATTTTACCATACCTATCAAATTACAACATTGGCTATAGGGTTGTCATCTCATTATATTTCCATTATACTTCATAACAAACATGCCCAGTGCGGATTGTATGGAGGCAGGTTCGTGGGGTCCTGCAGTTAGAATTTTTAAACCCGCCCAACACGGGTTCGACTGATTCTAGTGCCTTGAGAAAATGGAAGCACTGTCTGTCAAATGCCATACAAATGGTCAGCCATCTAAGGTATGATCAAAGAGCCGTTTTATGTGAACTTACAAGATCGTTGCCAACCGACCTAGTGCCGTCAGGGTACGAGAGTTACCTTCAGTAGGTACTTGATAATAATAATTATAAAGTCAACGTCATCATCAGCCCGGAACGTCCGCTGCTGAAGACTCCTGATAAAAATCAAGTGTGACCCGACCACAAGTGGGCTGCATCCAACGCAATTCATTATACCTGCACTCAGCTCTTGAGGCCGTGGGCTCGATTCCCACACAGGACAAATCTTTGTGTAAATTAATATGATTGTATCCTATGTATATTAGGTATATATTTACAAAAAAAATATGTAAGTATGTTTATCCGTTATTTAGTATCCATAATACAAGTTCTAAATGATACTTATCTTGGATCTAAATAATTGGTGTGATTGTGAAAAAATATTTATAATTATATATTCTTTTAGCATATTCGAGTGTTTCCGTGCTTCGGAAGGCACGTTAAGCCGTTGTTCCCGGTTATCACTAAAATGTGGTAGTCGTTAAGCCATGTTTGAGGCCTAATGGGCGGCTTGATAAATTCTAACAGCAGAACGCTATGCACCTGCCATCGCCAATCCGCACTGGGTCAGCGTGGTGGAGTATGACCCAATACCATCGCACCTTGGCATGTGAGAGGAGGCTCGTGCTCAGTAGTAGGACGTTAATGGGCTGAGATGATGATTCTTTTAGCAGGGCCGTCGTCTGATATGAGTTCTAGTAGACGTCCCATCTGTATATAGGTTACAAGTGAAAGGTTAATATAAAAGTACAACTCCACTTCAAAACACAATTCATTTGAATAATAAAGAACTGTGTTAAGTTGTCAACCCTGAGAACAATTTATGGCAATATTAGTTAATACCTCCTGGGAGCTAACGAACTCTATTACTGTTTTTTGTTAAAGTTCTCATAGTGCCAGTCAATGCTCTTGATATTTCGTAACAGTGATTAGCAACCTCTTTAATTAGATCACTAGATAGCAGTTACTGCTACTATGTATTTTGTAATGTTCGTTGACATCATTGTTTTACAATTCATTATGTATATTCTCAGATGCAATAATGAATAAGCAAAAAGTTTAAGGATCCTACCAAGACCTGAGAAGCCCAAGCTAATCTTACCTGCAAGTGGTGCACCTGCCGATCAACGTACGAGACTCTGGCGAACAAAACAGTGCCCGGTAAGCGGCAATAGGCTCGCCACCTATTACGTGGGACCAACTATATAATTGGCGAAGTGTGGGCGTATAATATGCGTCTGCCTACCCCTTCGGGGAAACAGGCGTGAATGTATGTATGTATATAATAAAGAATTTTCTTGTTCTTAAACCTTTTGAAGCAAAGAAAATTAACCTATTATCGTACATTACATAACAAAAATAGATACAAGTAAACCTAAATAGGGAAAAGACTTTTTTTTAGAAAAAGTGCTTCCTCAGCGCACTGTCAGACACTACAGGATATCACTAGGCCTATCTTCCATAGACACTCATCCCATATAATAAAATGATTATGTGTTTATGTTAAGTATTATTTACACATAAAGAGAACCTTACCTTTTAATTAAATATTAAGTAATTTATGTAAGTATCATACTTTCGAAATAGCCAGCTTTCAAGTATTCCAATAATTCGTAAGTACCCCGCTGACTAAACTATCTGTTTATCAGTAAGTATAGGAACATTTCGAAATTTATGTATTTTTAGGCTTCATCCATAATAATTGTACATACATACTAGCGTGTCTTTTCCTTCCACGTACTTAAGAATTGTCCACCCCCTTCTCAATGATATCATTCTTCAAACACTAATCCATATATATTTCAGTCGTTCTAATTCATTACTCTTCCCTATTTCGTTGTAAAATTATTCTGTAAACAATTGAAGGATTTTGCAAGTTTTTAATACTAGAATATAGAGTCTAGTTATAGTAGTATAGAATATAGAGTCTCTTTTAATCATTTGCACTTCGTTTCTTTCATATAAATATATTTTTTTTAAATTTTGACAATTACAGCGATTATTTAGTTCCAAGACAAGAATCCTTAAAAAGTTGTGTTATGTATACTAAATAACGGATAAACATATACAAAAACTATTTATTTGTAAATACATACTTAATGTATATAGGACTACACCCAGACCAGAACAAATATGCATGTTTATTTATGCACACAAAGATTTGTCCTGTGTAGAAATCGAATCCATACACATAGCATTTCACAACTGAGATCTGTCCGTTTTGACGACCGTTCGACGACATAATGTACTCGTATCATGACAGGATGACGTTTTGCAAGCATTTTGAACTAGAATATCTTGAAAAATTAGCCCAGTTTGCTTATGTTAAGCCAATATTTGAATGTCCATATTCGAGTAGAGTAAGTGATACGGCCATAGCAGGTCGAGGCCGCCCGCCCGCTCGCCGGCCTCCTGCGGTCTGTGACTGACCGACATGCAGCCTGTCGATTATATAAAATTATTTGAGGGTTTGCTTGAAACGAATGTGGGACTTTATTTGAATCCTACGCAAGACATTTGTAAGTGGTATAAAGTTCTAATAACTGTCATTAAGACAAAGGTGATAACATCGAAGAAAAAGTCCTTGCGTTGGCATTACAAGGCACGATTTGCATCGATTTTCAGAAACGATTTACGAGAAAGAAAATATGTAAACAGTTTGTAATGGATATAACATTATGACACTAGCGTAGAATGTAATTGAATGAATCATGAAGAATTAATTCCATGAACATTTAGATATAAATAAAAAAATTGGTATGTGATTAAAGAATGGAAATGTTATTCAGTGAATCCAATTACTTTGCATGTCTGTAAAGGTTAAGTATGAGATTATGTAATTATTGTTTTCATTATTTTTATGTGCCAGGTTAACAGCAAATAAAAATTTCATTGATTGTGTTTTAATAGTCCTATTCATTGGTACAGTTTGTGCTGAAACAATCTTGACTTAGTCAAAACCCTAATCTCCATTTTTGACTGTGGTATTTCCATAATAATAAATAATTAAATAAAATAATTTTTCGGTACCTTATTGGCTTACCAGACTGATTTATGCTATTTACCTCTTTTTAAGTGCATAGGCACTTGTGTTAGGAGATTCCGCTTTTCCATAACACTCCATAATACACTTATAATATGTACGAGTATATACTCCGCCTAAATCGTACTAATGTAGATTATCTTAATTTATTTTTAATTATAGTAATTAAACAATAAAAATGATACCTGCGTAGTAAGCGACTGCAGTATACCCAAGCGTAAAATCCATTTCTTATTATTTTCCATCGAAGCGTTGGTAACTCCACGATAATAAGAATTCGGCAATGATCTAGTAAGTAAATCATATTTTACAGATCTTAGTATTTCGATGAATGACCGTTTCCGTGCTTCGAAAGGCACATTAACGCATTGTTCTCTATAATCACTGTTACTAGTTACAGTCCCTATTGGGTGACTCGCGGGGTAGATTTTGACTTACACTTATAGTGGTTTGTTAGATGAGGTCCGTGTTAAGTGTTGGGGCGTTAATGCGCTAAGTAAACAATAATTTTTATTATACTTTTGTGACGGGATCTTACATAGATAAAAGGCATTACAGTTAAAATAAGGAGTAACTTTTTCAACTTTTTAACCCAATATAACAAAGTACCAGTAGTTCGGGCAGACGAAGTCATGGACAGTCGCAAGTAGTATATAAGACGTAAAAATCTAAATAAAACGCGAGTTGGAGTTATCACTAAACACGCTTTTCATACTGTCGCGCCTGTTTACCCGATGGGTTAGGCACAGGTATAATATACGCCCACACTTCGCCAATTGTATTGTTGGTCCCAACTAGTAGGTGGCGAGCCTATTGCCGCTTACCGGGAGCTTTTACGTTCGCCAGAGCCGTAGCTAGAGGTGAGGTTGGCTTGGGCTCCTTAGATAATAATAGAATCCTTATAAATAAATATTTTTGTTCGTCTGTTGTTTCTGCTGGCTAATCTCCGAAACAGCTACGGAATTTTCACTGGCAGCTGACATTATGAGGAGTAACTTATGTTTTTTTACCCAAAATAAAACGAAGTAACTGCAGGTCACACAGACGATCACGGCCCGCTGTTACCAGTAGATAAAACCTAAGTAAAACACAAGTTGGAGTAACAACTATAACCTTATATACAAGTGAGGCGTCTGTGTGTGTTTGTCGATTGCACAACGAGTGTTACAACACGGCTGCCTTACCAAACTGCTATGCCTTCCTGACCTTCTCGCGTTACGTTTCTTAGTGAATTTCAAATTAAATGTGCCTCTAGTGTGTAGCTCTCTCGTATCGGCTGTGGCATGTTTTTACAAGAGAAATTAGGAGACGCATTTGTACCTTATTCGTTCTTTAACAATAGATTCACAGATTCATTGGTTATGTATCAAACTGTACAACTGTTGGCGGCATTTGCTATCGTGGGTACCATATGGTAAGGTAAACCAAATGTTAGAACATTTTAACAATTGTAGAACTTTACCAGATAACATACACTTCAAGGATGGTAAGGACCAAAAAGTATATTGAAAAATTCCGAACTATTAGTATGTGGTCTATTCTAAATTCTCAGTCTGTTACACTCTTCCAGATAAACGATGTTCTCTGGTATCAACAGGCGGCTTATTAAACGCCTGACTCTAAATCGGATTAGACTGTCGTAACATGCAAAACAGGACCTATTTAATAGTCGGATGTTCGAAATGAACGTGCATTGCATACCATATTAACTATGGCGCGAGAATGGACTAAGGAAAATCGGACGCATCAGATCCAAATGTATATATAGCTGTTGCTACGTAAAACACAATTTCTTTCCTTAAAGATGGAACTTCTAAAAAAACGAACAAGTGTAATATAAAAACTCATTGGTTAGTTCTCTTTTCAGAATTGAATTAAAAAGAAGAAAAGAGCGTGTTGTAAAAGAAACTCTTTTCATATAGTAACACCGTCTTTGTCGCTAGCGTGGACCTTCTAAATTAACATAATAATATCATCCTAGCTGCTGATTAAGATAAATTTTTTATTTTATATACTTCTTGGAATTCTTTGACGGCGCATTTGTGTCCCAGCTGTTTTAGTCCCAGGTGTTAATAACGGGGTGTGAACGTCATGAGTGGGTGCGCTTGTTACCGTGATTGTTCCACTGTAATGCATAGACTCCTTACAAGACAAGAATATATTAACGCTTTTCCCTCATTTGGTCTTTCTAAAATAACACATAATTCTTGCTGCAGAATAACCATTTTTAATTCTTTCATTAAACCACTTCTTGGATTACGTTTTCCAGCTTCTGCACTCCTGGGTGTTCAAAGTGCCCCCCGCTGAGAAACGTCTCTTATGAGAGTCGCCATAAGTGCGCACCCACTCCCTGTTAGCTTTTATTTTTCACTGTATTGCTAAAGTCAAAGTACAAGTCTAAGTTATTTATTCCAGCAGGGCTTAATAAAAATCTTATGCATGTCAACTTAAAAACTAAAACGCCGGGCGGGAGCATAATTGTAGAAAAATTGGGCAAGAAACTCGTCAAGGTTGATACAAAAATCCCGCCAACAACAAAAAAATACTTAGAATTTTAACACAGTAAAGATTGATAAGTCTATAAAAAATTGTTTTCTGCACTCAAAAAGTTTTAAAAAAAGACGACAATAACTTTTTTTAGCACAATGTACATAATTATTACTAAACATACTTCTTACTTTATACTCCTTTTCGATATTCAGTGCTCCATCAAAGCCAAAACTGAATATCTTTTATAAATTTGTATTGCTTTTGCGATATATTTTGTTACGAGCAGTAATATTTATAAGTACTTATGTACTTAAGCTAAACAGCGAAACGCCGCTTGCATCAATTACAGTATTGCCTACAATGTGTTATGTAAAGTTATAATTGTTATCATTGGTTTAACAACTGCAGTTCAAACTGGTTTTATAACAGTCTTCGTTGTTACATTATTGAACACAAGGGAAAGGACTTATAAACCTAAATATCAATTTTATAATAAGCTTAGCCTTGATATATATAATTAAAGATAGATATATATGGATATGTTATATACATACATATTAGGTCGGGGAAAAAGTCTTTTCGCATAACGTAGGTATAAACTTATTATAATTTTTTTTTTAACTGTACTATTTGTGTCTGGCTGGTTTTGGTAACATTAAAAAGGTTCCATTATAAAGAAAAGAAAAAAATAAAAAAAAGTTGTTTCCCGCTATTTTTCATTTGTTTTTCTCTCCGTTAAAATGAGTGAATCTAATGAAGAAATTCGATACATTTTAAAATTTTATTATAAAAAAGGCAAAAATGCAACTCAAGCAGTGAAAAAAATTTGTGATGTTTATGGACCTGATGGAGTGTCAGTAAGAGTAGCACAAATTTGGTTCAAACGTTTTCAGTCCGAAAATTTTGATGTTAAAGATGCACCTCGCTCTGGTCGCCCTGTTACGAATAAAATGGACGCCATTTTTGAAAGAGTGGAGCAAGATCGGCATATTAGTAGTTACGATGTAGCTGAAGAACTGGGAATTGACCACAAAACAGTTTTGACCCATTTGAAGAAAGCTGGTTATACAAAAAAGCTCGATATTTGGGTGCCACACGAGCTCACTCAAAGAAACTTAATGAACCGTGTACTCATTTGCGATTCATTATTGAGACGTAATGAAACCGAGCCGTTTTTGAAAAAATTGATAACTGGCGATGAAAATTGGATCACGTACGACAAGAACGTGCGAAAAAGGTCGTGGTCGAAAGTTGGCCAGGCTTCACAGACTGTGGCCAAACCTGGCCTTACACGAAATAAGGTGATGCTGTGTGTATGGTGGGATTGGAAGGGCATTGTTTATTATGAGCTTTTACCGCCCGGCAAAACCATCGATTCTGATCTTTACTGCCAGCAACTGATGAGATTAAAGGAAGCAGTCGAGAGAAAACGGCCGGAATTGATCAACAGGAAGGGTGTGGTCTTTCATCACGATAACGCTAGACCACACACATCTTTAGCCACTCAGCAAAAATTAAGAGAGTTCGACTGGGAGGTCCTAGTGCATCCACCATATAGCCCTGACCTTGCGCCTTCAGATTTTCACCTGTTTCGGTCTCTGCAGAATTCTTTAGGTTCTGTAAGGTTGACCTCAAGAGAGGACTGCCAAAACTATTTGTCCCGTTTTTTTGATCAGAAGTCCCAAAGTTTCTACAGTAACGGGATAATGTCTCTGCCCACAAAATGGCAGAAAGTTATTCAACAAAACGGTACATATATATTGTAAATAAATGTAAATAAACTTTGAAAAAAATGTCTTGACTTTTCATACAAAAATACGAAAAGACTTTTTCCCCAACCTATTACATTCACGTCTGTGTCCCCGAAGAGGTCAACAGAGGCATATAATACGCCCACAATTCGTCAATCATTAAGTTGGTCCCACGTAATAGGTGGCGGGCCTATCGCACTTACCGGGCACTGTTATGTTTGCCAAAGACTCGTCCGTTGATCAGTAGGAGCACTACTTGCAGGTTAGGTTGGTTTGGGCTCCTCAGGTCTTGGTAGGATCCCTATACATATTGTATATATATAATATATATGGTATGTGCCGTGTGGTATTGGCCTAGAACAGTGCCAATCCCTCTCATCTCATGGGGAGTCGTAAGAGTCGACGAAGAGAAATCCTACCGGATGATGGGCAGTAGCGTCATCCTGCGTACTGGCGTGAACTGCGATCACCAACCCGCCTGCCCAGCATGGTGATTATGGGCAGATACCCCTAATGGTATTTAATCTATTGGGAAGGCCAATATTCACCAGTGGATTTTATACGGCTTACATGATAGGATGATGGGCCAAACTTAATCGCTTTTACACTTTAATCATATATAAAGTCTTTGCCAAAGCTAAATCTGACTTGGTATAAGAATCACCGTTATTTATAATCATGGTTCTGTGATTATCTATAAGTTTAGCTAGATTCAATGACCTAAAGCCTAATGTTAATTTACATACAGGTTAGTTCACCACTCATATTTCATAATTCTGACCTTAATATCTAACAGTCCAGTGCAGAACATTGGCTTGTTTTCCAGAAGACAAGTAAGGCTGATATGATGATAAATGTATATAGGTTAATTTTTTGGCGGGAGAATAAACTTATCGAGTTTCATGCCCAATTATTTTCCACTTAAGCTTGTTCTCCAAACGAGCACCTACGAATGTGTAGGTAACTTAGTTTTAAGTTATCTCGACATTTATATATATTTTAATTGAATAAATCTAAAAGATTTTTTTTTACCTAGCCTATTATAAGAGTGTGTGGGTATAGTACGACTATGTAGTATGTATGACTACTATTGTAGTTGTATGGGTATCAAATCAAATCAAAATAGTTTATTGCGAACACAGGTTACAGGATAGGTGTTACAGTATAGATTTAGATCTAGCTGTGGGATATATCATTACGATAAACTTATATCTGGAAATGATACTTTAACTGTATATTGGAAATATATTTATAATTTTATATGCATACGATGACTTTATGACTTATGCTTTATCCTATGTACATTTGCCTTTAATTCTTTGCTTTCAATCTTATTATGAAAATAAAATAAAAAATACAAATAATTCTAAAATTATATTTTATTTATTTAAAAAAATCGACCAATTAACAAAGTGAAGAAAGGCTTTTGCGCTAACTTAAAATGGTGTTGGAAAAGTGCTTTAAGTGATGGTGCTGGTGTGCCGGTATGTGTGTACCGGTGAATGTGATCCGGTACATTTGTACCGGCGAATATGTACCGGTATATGTGTACTGTGTAGTGACCTGTGGAATGTCTGCAGGATGCCGAGGGGGACGAGCAGACCAGGGAGAAGAGGAAACTCGAGGCGGTCACCCAGGCCAAGTATGGGATCAAGAATGCACTGCTCGGCTTTGTGTTTGGGGTCAGTATTTACTTTAAGTGCTTATTGTAACTTATAGCATTTCTTATATCAACTATATATCAGCATGCCCAATATTTTTAATATATAATATAGAGAAGTTATGAAAAAAAAAAAGAAACAGAAAAATAAGAATTAAATTGTAAAAAGATTTTTTTTTCTTTTCATTATAGAAAATCAACTCAATAATCGACGCGAAGACGAAACTGGTTGACAACCTGGACAAGCAGAACATCGAGATCAACAAACAATACGGTATAGAACCGCCCCAAAGCGGTCTGGCGTCACTCAGCGGGATCGTCGGTCAAATTTTGACCCCAAAACTTCAGCTTCTGGGGCCTAAGATACAAGCTGTGTCCTCGCTGTTTGCTGGCTCCTCAGGAGGAGGCAATGGGGCACAAGGTGGGGGTAGTGGACTCGGCTCGATCTTGTCCCTAGTGACGTCGTTGTCTGGCTCATCATCAGGCGGAGGTGGCGCCGGTGCGGGCGGCACCGTCGAAACTATCGATTCTTCCGAGGAAGACGACTCGTAAATAACAACTCATCGACAACGAACAACGAACACATACCCAAAGATATCATTGTTTTAATTTAAACACCGTGATGTATTGAAAAATAAGGGAGGTGAGAGGCTAAACGGGCAAAACACCTCAGATTGGCTGCACTAAGTATGTTAAAAGTTAATGTACAAGCAATCGCAATAATTAAAGACATGCAATTAAAAATATTTCACTGATGCATGCACCGATAAGATGACAGGATCAAATTTCCTTATGTAACGTCTTTAGGGGTATGTGCTCGATGATTACAAAACTAACGTGTAAATAAACCTGGACTGTACATTGTGGTGTGTTTGATTACCTAAAGAAGGCATAGGGGTCTAACTTTAAGTACCTATTTTATGTATTAGGTGATCGAGAAAAGGTTTGTAATTAATTGTGATTTGCTATACGTTAGTTTGTATTGTAAATAATGTGTTAATTTAAATGAATATATTTTTATATATTCTTTTTCTATGTAAATGCTATTCATGTATTTTTTTTTTCTAGTAAATTTTTTATTGGTCTTATATACAGGTCTGATGTTTATAGTTATAAATAAACGAAAGTATTATAATTTTTTTTTAATGTTAGAGGCAAAGAGATCAAATTTGAAAAGAATTTGAATCTTTTACAATCGAATCAACTATAACTCAAAATATTGAAATAAATTGCAACATTATTCCAATTAACTTAATTATCTAGCGTAATTTTAAAGTTTGCAAAAGATCATTAAAATAAATGACTATTAGTAGAGTTACGTAGTAATTTGAATTCTTTGCTCCCAACGTTAATATCGGACAGACAAAGCTTTTTTAAGATAAAAACGGTTTTCCGAAAACTCGTAGTGTAAAGATAATAAACAATTCTATCTTAGAAAACGTGCATATCCTCTCATATTTCATTCCTAATTACAACAATGTATTGAAGTCCTATTAATCATTAATTAAAACAATAAATTGTAATCTAAAAATATTGACGACAAAATGTGCCCAGCTGGAATTGCAGGGCAACTAAAATTGCAAAGAATTTTCTTACGCCCTGGATGCTAAAATAGGATTTTAATTCAAACTCAACCATAATGGAGATAAAAAAAAGGTCACACGAAAATTCAGGTATCGAAAGTTAAAATCCAAAAAATTGCGTTACTTTGCATATTAAAAAAAAATATATATATTATTATATGCATTAGAAATATGAAGGGCGTCTATTTGCATTGATTCCAGAAATCTTCTTAATAATAATTACGTTCCATCAGTAAATACTATTGGATGAATAGATTAACATTAAAGATTACCTTTGAAATTGGCCTCCCAAAAGATCACATTATATTGGGGGTGGGCCATTATCACCGCGCTGGGCAGGCGGGTTGGTGATCGCTGTTTAAGCCAGTACGCAGAATGACGCTGCTGCCCATCATCTGGTGGTTGTTTTTGTCGACTCTGACGACTTATGAGAGAGAGCACTATTCTAGGCCTTTACCATACTGCACATTGTGCACTATAATAGAATAATATTACTCAAAGTGCTGAATCTTTACATGTCCCAGTGACTTAAAATAGCTTTGTCTGTCTAAATGACAAGTTAATTAATGCCATTTTGATTGAGCATGATAGGTAAGCAAAATTTATATCCAGTCGAATTTATGTTTATATTAAAACTGTTACATAATACCGCTTTTTATGTTGCCATTTGATGTTAGTGTCGCGATGTCTTTAGATATAGTATGTTTCCCCTATGGCCTTTATGTGGTTTAGTTCTATAATGCATAATTCGTGTGATGTACCAACGAATAACACCGTGTTAAACTACATACATACAGTCACGCCTGTTTCCTCGAAGGGGTAAGCAGAGGAATTACTATATTTCGCCAATGGTATAATTAGTCCCACGTAATAGGTAGCGAGCCTATTGCCACTTACCAGGCACTGTTATGTTCACAAGAGCCTCGTCAGTTGATCAGCATGTGCACCACTTGCAGGTGAGGTTAGCTTGGGCTCCTTAGGTCTTGGTACGATCCTTATACACCGTGTTAAGTAGAAAATGAGCACCAGCTGTTATGGCAGCGGCACCTTCAAGTTCTACCACCCCAGGTCTCGCTTTAGGGTGCCGGAGAAGGCGAATACGGAAGTGGAAGCACGTCTACTGTACATATTGGTGATGGGCTAGCCACTTCTTATCATTTGACACGTTATATCTTGAGATGAAAATATTAATTATGGTACAACTATGTAGAACTAATGTACATCTTTTTAAATAGTTTTAGCAAGTTTTCTTCCTACCCATCCTATGTTAAAGGGGTTACAAAAAATAATAACTTTGAATATAATTATGTCGTTAGTTGGTCATTTCACAAATTAGGCATTATGGGATTAAACCTTTAATGTGTACAGTGTTACCCTCAAAAACATCTTTGTATTGTATTTATATTGTAAATAGACTTAGTTAATTGCTGGCGTTAATAAATGTTTCTTTCTAAGTGTTTGTTTAATTGCACATTGCACTTTGCACCCTGGTTATACCTAGTGTACGAGTTAGTTTGCTGAAAACAAAGGCAAGAATCTGCTCTTACTTGCCATTATAACTAATCAAAACTACTAGTTTCTTAAAGAAAATAATTTAACATTATCATTTTCTTAAGTATATTTTATTTGATATAACATTTGCATTTTATTTTAACTTGTTTTGTAAATAACTCTATTGCCTAGTGGTGTAAACACAATTTATTTTATTTCTTAAAGGTTTTTAAAAAAATGTTAAGTTTGAGATACTTCCAAATGAGACATCCAGTAGTATTTAATAAGAATTAATTTCTCAATCACAATATATTGAAAAAAGAAAATTCTGGTAATTTTAAGTAAAAGATTAAAACTCAGATCAGATCCAAACCATTTTCAGCAAACTAATCGCTACACGATATATACTTTGTACATAGCACGTAAAGTAAGTAGCTGTTCCATATGTAATCAGACCAGGGACACAATAGGGGCCAAAACTTCCTGCAAGACGTCATCAGTGACGTCACGTGAAGTGGGCGACGTTGCCCGACTTTATTCGAAATGTCTAGCAACAACTGGGGGCCTACCGCCGAGTTCGATGGCAATCGATTATAAGGCAAAATGGATTTCGAATTGATTCTGTCGTACCGCCGAACTCATGGAAATCAAAACAAAATGGCGTTCTCCATTTACCTATTGGTCTGTCACGGACTGAAGGTCATGAATGAGAGGTGGCTGTCGGCAGATTCCCCGGTACGGATTAATGAACGTAAACAAAGTTTGATCTAGATGGATTACCGGTAATCCATCGAATTCGGCGGTAGGCCCCCTGTGCCAGACATGTAATACGACATAAGTCGCGTGATGTCACCAGATAATAATATGTTTAGCGATATCACCCTTGACATGTCGCTAGCATATGACGTAGGGCATTTGTCTCCTAGTGGATATCTGATTTATTTGTAGCCATTTGCATAGCCATCTAGTTAAACTTTATGTCATTATTGATTCGAGTCAGCTTCATGTACATAAGCATATTCATAATTCATAAAATAAGTATACACAAAGTTCACAAACCCGTTTCCACATTCTAAAAAACAGTCATCAGTTTCCCGTTCGGCTCTTCCAGTCGATGCCAGTACATCTTCTTTTTTTTCGGATGGAAAATCCTCAAATGACCGTCTCCCGCTGTGGGTAAAGCGGAACGGAGTGTCAGACTTATACTAAATAAAAACCATCCATATTCCTTCTTGAGCCGATGTTCCGGGGCCGCGATAACCCTTTCGGACAGTCCCGGGGCGGCACGCTTGGCCCCTTCCACGGGGGCCTCTCAGAGTGCTGACATCTCTTTGAGGCGCGCGTGAAACACAAACCTGCCATTGACGTGGCCTGTCGCCTATAAACGGCGGACTGGCGGCTTTTTACCCATTACTCACCGCCCACAAGCCAGCGGCTCCCAGTGTATCTGCAGCCAGCACAACACGGCCGCACCTTCCATTCACGTCCGACATTCAAACTTTCAATTATTCTGAATCATCTTCCTGTCCTGCTTCCACTTTATACGGGTGTACACCTCAGTGCAGCATTTTCTTCCATCACCAGACATTGTCTTTAATTTATCTAACCCTTTCTCGAATATATCATCCATCACACACTCAAATCATTTATTTCCAGTCATACTACACCCCTTTCATCATTAACGAGTTTAGGCTGATCACCAGCCTAAACTCGTCCACTGCTGGTCATAGGCCTCACCAATGGCTTCGCCACTGAGCTCGTTTTTAGCTCTTCGTCTCCAACCACTGCCAGCCGCTTTGCGTATGTCCTCCACCTAGCTGGACGGTGAACCACACTGCGCTTACTGAGCTTCGGGCTCTACTGTAAGACACGTTTACCCCAACGGTTATCGGTCCTACGGCATATATGACCGACAAACTGCCACTTCAGCTTGCTAATCTTCCTCCTCTTTGTCAGCTAACATTTATATTAATTAATTATAACTCTTTCCTTCACAAAGTCTTCGTCTGCCCGTTCTCGTCCTCCTTGCATGCCCATAACATTACAAATGGTTCTTAAATTTTGTAGACACTTTAATACTAACTCTAACATACAAAGCACAGTAATTAATTTAATATTTATACTCATGTTTTTTTCTTACCATAATTGAGTTATTAAACGCATGCAAATAAGTTAACAGTAAAAAGAGAATGCTATAAAAGAAAACTCGGTCAAGGTTGTTACCACGCTTATTTGGACAAAAAACTATACTACGTAGTAAATTTGCATATTTATATGTAAATTATAAATATACAGACGTCCTTCAGGCAGGCGTAAGAGGTATGATCAAAATCGACTCTTATATCCTTATAAATACGAATAGTCGACTCGAATAGTGCGTTAGCGTTCATATATTCGACTGTCAAATAGTTAGATAGTTAGAGTATTGCTCTTTTTTGCTGGCGGTACTACTGCGGGTACCCGTGAAAAACGTACTTATTAGTAATTATCTATACTTTCAATTAGTCCTCTTTGAAAAATTGGTTAAGCTATCAGGGTTTTCTTAGAAATCGTAACAGAAGAAAGGTTCTGAATCAAAAACAGTCTAGTATCTTAGGCGTAAAAGTGTAACAAACAAACTCACGCAATATTGCTTAAAGTAAGCATATCAAAAAAATATTCTAGCCGGACGCAACGTCCGGCTCGGAAACGGATTTACAATGAACGGGATTCCATGGGTTTTCAGTATGGAATACTTACCACAAAGATTTTGCAAAGAGCTCGGTGTTATATTTTTATGCAGGCATGAATTTAATCCGTGTCCGTGATAAAGAAAAATATTTATGACATTGTCAATTACGGAATTAAATTAAGACCTGTTAAGTCGCGAGTACAGTCAACAAATAAATCAATTACAATATATACTTCCAATGAAAGTATCGAATCATATAGCATGCTAATAATTACAGGTTAATCAGTCAAACTCCGTATGTCTTGCCGATAGTATGCCACGTTGCCTCAAAATAATTAAGCCAGTAGTCGAATAAATTGCTTCTAGTCACGTTTTGCCTGTGTGTAACTTACAACTTAGTAAGCCAGTCGTTTTGTTCTTCATTGCTGTGGAGCCAATTTCCGTGCCTAATAAAACATAGAACTTAATAAATATTTACCATATAAATGCTAAATTTGTCTAAAGACATCATATTATAATTGCACTAGAAACGTAGTTAACTAGTCGGTTTATTCTTCTTTGCACCTTAGTTATACATAAATGTAATCCAAAAACCATTTCGTATTGATTATACTCATTAATACTTAAACAGTTTAATAATTCCCTGTTGATCCAATACTCACTTTTCAAATTAATACTTTAATCAGTATCTACCGGTTGTTAATGAACAAACAGTGTAAATTAATTACAGCTCAATCATCCAGCGAAGCGTAAAAATTTGTGCAACGTTAATAGTTGATGTACTTATTCATAAGACTAAGTAACACTAAAATTTTCTTCATATAAAGTAAAGAAAATAAATTTTCTTGGACTTATCACACTTTACTAAGCAAAGCTTCAGCTATAGGTGTTATATTCTACTATTATATTCATATTATTGCAGTCAAATATATTTATATCTATATGAGAATCGAATCCATGACCTCAGGAGCGGAGTGTAGGTATACTGACTACAGCGCCATATCAATCAAATATTATTTGGTTTTTGCCTCATTAAAGTTTTTAACGTTGCATAATGTAGGATGATCGGAAAGCCCTTGTAGAAACGAATGCATACGGTCGTATTCCTGCTCTCTTTTCTACTCTAGCAAGTGGTGATTTTAAGTGATATTAAGAGTAAAAGCGTAGCCAAAGGTACTTCAACACTAAACCGAACGCTCAACGAGATAAATTTCTATATAATACACTCTCTCTAATAATACTATAATAATATAATACACTCACTCTCTATACAAAACCACATTACACATACCTTTTATACGCTTAATATGAATGCGTATTCATCAGGTCTTTGTTTTTATTGTACAAAATACTTTAATTTGTATATAATATACCTAGTAACTAGTTTGCACTATTTCCTGTTTCCTGAATACCTGGTAATATACATATACAAATAATATACTTAATACCACGCTACAAAGTCTAACCGAAAAAAACTAATGTACAAGAATTAAGTGTCCATACTGTATTATTTTACGGATTGTATAAATTTTACTAATAAAATGTGCTTTTTTCCTAATGTTTTGTGGTTTTATTTTGCTGTTTATTTTAGTTCTAATTGCTTACAGAACTGTTCTGTTTTATTTTGTATACTTCTCTAGACTAACTTATTAACAATAGCTTCAATATTTTCATGTAGAGACGAAAACTAGGTATAATATTAAAAATTACACGATTTATTTAATTACAAAATCTGACACTGAAAATAATTTTGGAGCCGCTCAAAATTAAATATATTATAATGTTTTAACGGAAGGATAAGACGTCAAATGATAGAAAAGAGACGGCACTACAAAGAAAAGACGTCATCCAACGTGAAGGCTACAAGAGCAAAGGAGATAGCATGTTCCTGCCACTACGCTACTGCTATTTTTCTTAATTCTATCTAAAATACAAATAAATAATAATGCCACGCAGCCCTTTCTAGAGTTTGTTATACTTGAAAAAGTAGGAACTTGTGATACTAACAAACATTGAGGCAAGACAAATAGTATTAATGTTAATGCACAAAAATATGAGCCTTGTGTGGGAATCGAAACCTTCATCTTAGATACGAAAAACGTGTTAACTGACTGGCTGCTTTTATTTTGTGGCCAAATTAAATATGAAAGTTGAATACATACTTTGAATTATGAAACAGATTCTCAAGCCGAAGCGTCGAAAGGTGATCCAATTACTTAACCTCAAAGTATTTATTTGGTGATAACAGAATCCTTACAACAAATTTTTGATTTCGGCGTTACTTTGCGGAAATCCATTGTAAGCAGTGATGGATTAAAAATATCTTGTGACAATTCACGATCAACTATAAGTTTCCGAAAAATCGAGAAACAACACGTGTAAAGGCTGATTGATGTCTTTCTTAAAGATGCCCTGTGTAAGGGCAGATATCTTACCTTGAGATGCTCTGTGTGTGTGTCGTGTTGAGTTGTTTCTCTATTAAAAAAAGGAAATTATAGTTGAGCGGAACCTTTTACAAACATATGGTTAATCCATAATTTGCTCTAAGCAATCCTTATCAGACTAGTAGCGTGATCACAGTAGAAGAAATAGTGCTATTCAAGCATCCAAACACAAATAGCGGCTGTGGCGTGCAAGTCTCTTAGGTGGCACTAGTAGCTAACTACTTACGTACGTCCAGCTTCCTGCTGGGGTAACTGGCGACTGCCCGTATTATAAGATGTCTCACCTGATGGAGGTCGCTAGATCACTCTGAATGCAGTAATTTTTTTGATATCCTTTGGGATGTCCAAACGCTCGATAGACAACCTAAAAACATCGCAGAAAGACACAGATGCATAGTTCTTTGACATACTTTTGAAATAAAAAAGATGTAGTATCTTTTTCATTGTTAAAGTCATTATGGCAGGCCTATGTTCAACAGAGGACATTTTTGGATTACTTAGATTACAGCTTTGAAGGTGCGGCCTACAGCAGATGCATGATTCTGCAGGCTTTTTATAAAATCTCCATAATGGTACACCTTAATGTAAACTCACGAAATTTTGGGTATAAAACATAGATGTAGGTATCTTATTTGAAGATGCACCATGCAAAAACCTCTTTCATTAGGTTTTTTATTTCGTCAGGATGGTATGAGGCTTAATTGTAGGTCGAAAATTTTAAGAATTACTTAAAAAACTAATTAATAATGTACATTTTATTTTTGTAAAACTACTACTAATAATATATAGGTACATATTAAACGCAAAGATATACATAATTGTAAATTGTTTAATTTATTGTGTATTGAACGTTCGACCTTTGGAGCAATTTGGTGGGTTATTTCACAGGTTAATTCAGGTGCTATATGAAAGGTTTAGTATAAACACTATATATATATATATATTTTTAAATTAAACCAGTCAAAACTTTTGAATCCACTCGATAAGTCTTTAACAGCTAAACCTACAGATGACCTCCCCTTTTGAAAATTTTGATATCAAATGCTATGTAAAAATTCACCAATCCAATGACCAAGCTTTGTAAAGTCTGCCTTACCTCGGTGATTGTAATAATATTATAATACATACATATACGCCTAGACGTGATTACATCCTAGGCTTACCCCGTCGGGAAGACCCCTGAAGGGGTGATAGAGGGGTAGCAGAGGCATACTATAAACTCACAATTCGCCAATTCCATTTTTGGTCCCACGTAATGAGGGGCGAGCCTATTGCCGCTTACCCGGAACTGTTATGTTCGTCAGAGCCTTGTCGGTTGATCGGCAGGTGCACTTTTTGCAGGTGAGGTTGGCTTGGGCTCCTAAGAAGTCGGTAGGATGCTTCCATCAAGGTTTTAAAGGGTAGGCCTGCTGGTGGTCGCGTCTGCTGCATTGAGCCCCACACTCCCCTCTCCATCTCTGTTTAGCCGGGAGACAGTTCATAAAGGAATTTTGTTACCGACGTAAACAAAAAGAAAAAAGATTCCTTATCCACCTAATATTATAATTTTGTCTTACGATTTAGAATATTTTATTATACGAGGCACTTTATAGATACAGTAGGGCTCTGCTAGTTTAATAATAAAACCGTGTGACTGACGCTAAGTTTTCTACAAATCTATCAAAAGCTGTCACAGTATTCTATATTCAGTGAAACCATAGCGAAACTTGCGCTCCTAGCTTAAACTTATGGCATTCAGCTTCAAATTCAGCCCATTAACTTCCCACTACCGAGTACGGTCCTTTTCACAAACCAAGTTAACAGAGATGCGGGTTATATTCCGACACGCTACACCCAGTATGAATTAGCAGTAGCGTTATGTCGTTAGAATCAATGAAACCGCCCAATATGGCTACTAACGACTACCACAAATAGTGCATAACGGGCCGATTGGCTTAACGTGTCTTTCAAAGTAAGAAAGAGCTCGATGTCTAATGGCATATATACAGTCACCAATCCAAGACTGTCTTTGAAACCCTGCTGTACTTCGATGAACGATTTCTAGCACCCATCCCCACCAGGTGCAATGAGAGATTCTCATTCTTATTTCTTTTGGTTACTGATCATTGCTTATAAATTACAGGATGGCACTACGTCCCACCGCCAGGCTCGGTCCACAGCTGGGACTCCGGATCGCGTATCGTTGTTGCCGACGAAGGATATCACCTCCCACCCTTCGAAAGGCGCCAGCCATACGTCGAGCGAACTGCTGGCTACGTCTCCCATAACCCAATCATCGAGCGAACTTCAGCATTCCCGGAGCTTAGCTCTCCCGTCACCGAACCAGCATTCGTCGAAGTCACTGAACACGAAGGATTCTCAGGTACAAATTTTAAACTGTCTCTGCTTTAGAAAGTTAAAAAAAATTTTTTAACTGTTTCTTCTGAAGTTATCATCAAGCAAATCTTTTTCATTATGCGACATTTCCATTGGTGATGGATTTTCCTTTTCCTGTGCTAAGTGTTAGGTTAATAAGCCTAGTGCTTATCTAAAGACAGCTAATTATATCTACCTATATTATTGTATGTTGCACTGTACCTAATGACTATTAGCAAGCTTCTTACGATGTAAGTCTTACTACCATTTTAAAAACTCATCAACTGTAATTACGGAAAAAAGGGTAGATAAAATGAATCTGTAAGGCTGTTGATGTCTGCCCGGAAACATGCAACATGAGACTTACATTTAGTAAGCATACCCGTTGCTTTCATGCCATTTTTTATTATTAAAATAGGATAGGCAGATAGATGTATTTATATGTTAATATTTAGGGTAGACAACTGTCGGAAGACAGAAACCAATAGACTTTCATTAGTGTTAGCATCCGCGCTGTTTTTAACCCTTACTAGGCAGAGCATGTTGAAAGTATTTATTGATTTTCCACCTTAACTTAACCGCATAAGGTTCAATGTATGGTGGTCATATATTAAACACTGCCTGGTTAAGGAGTAGAATAAATAAGGTATCGAGGTTATGTGCTTGGGTATCGCTTGCTTGAGACAACTTCGAGTCATTCGTCCCAGCTATCATGAACATCTGGGTAGGAAGACAATGCCTTTTAATACCTCGCCAGCTGGATTAACCATGCAATGAAGTTTCCCATACACCGCTGGGTTGCGGACGTCACACAGCCATCGCTCCGTGTTTTAACTGAAATTCTGGGTTCGCAGATCCTGGGTTCTAAGCTTTAGTCTTGGCCAAAACTTTAGGCTTCTTCCTGGGGGTGGCCTACCCACAACCAAATGAAATCAAATCAAATCATTTATTTGCGATAACATAGGTACATTAGTATTTATATAGGTAGATAACATTATATTTAGTAGTTTCACTATGTTCTGCTTTCAATGGCGTGCAAATGTTTAGTAGGAAAAATATAAAATGAAATTAATATTATTACTAGATACATTATTTAAACAACAAAAAATAAACAATATTTTAATTAAAATTATTATGTTATATAGTCAATTTAAAATTACAATTTTAAGATAATTTATACAATGTCAAGTTATAATATACATGGTGGTCAGGTACACATTCAACCAATTACTATTACTAGAATTATTTATACAAGAATGTCCTTATCACTAAGAAATTCAGTGACCTTATAGTAGGCTTTTTTTATTAGAAGCGAAAGTAAAAGTTTTCTGAATTTATAAATATTAACTTCTTTTAACTTTTTTGGTAGTTTATTATAAATTTTAGGAGCCATATCGTAAAAACTATTTCTTTTAAAAGTCGTTTTTGAGACTGGGGCACTAAGTAGATGACCATGGCGACGGCTTATTTTTGTTTGCCCGTCTGATAGGTGAGGAAATAGTTGAGTATTTGCTTTAACAAACATTGCAATTTCGTATATATACAGGGATGGTACAGTTAATATTTTTAGCCCAGTAAAGAGTGTTCTGCAACTATCTATTTGCCTTAAACCTTTCATTGCCCTAATGCACTTTTTTTGGGTTCTAAAAACCTGTAATTTGTTAGAGCAATTTCCCCAAAAAATTATTCCATAGCGCAATATAGATGCTACATATCCATTGTAGGCGATCAGAACTGTCTCTAGGTTACATCCTTGTGATAACTTTTTCAAAGCAAACACAAATGTGTTCATGCGAGTACACAGATTGTCTGTATGAGTTAGCCAGTTTGTTTGATAATCTATATAGAGTCCTAGAAATTTTGTCGAAGTTACAGGTTTTATAATTTTATCATCATAGGATATATTTATGTCTAGAGGTTGTATGCGTTGCCGAAAGTGAGTAATTTAACCAAGAGACTATGGGCTCCAATATGCAAAGACTGTCATAAAGATGATGGTAACAATATTTGGAGATTTGGAGTGAAAGGCCAGGGGATGCACAAAAGATCGGACATAAGGGTCAAAGTGCGCCACGGTTAGTCTGTGGCCCCTAGCGATAAGATAAGATAAGATAGTCTTGGCCAACCGGGATAGTGATGAGTAGTAAGGTAGATAGCTAACGCAGGCTAGGCTCTAAGATTAAATCTTGGTAACCGGGATAATGATGAATAAGGTAGATATTATGTATTTATTTGTTTATATTATATTCACTGTTCAGGTTACACCGACCGGCCCCCAGTCTACGGGCAAAAGAGACAGTACAGAGAGAGGGGTGCGGCAAGCCGACGGCATTCCCGTGTTCGACCGCAACAAGGTCAGCCTGGACGTCCCGGGCAGTTTCTTTGGACCCTCCCTGTCACTCCTGATCCGCACTACTAAGGTCGTCGGTGACGTAATACAGGTTTGTCAATTTCAGTCTTTTTTTTTAATATTACAAGGAGGCAATTAAGTATGCGACCCACTTGATGTAAAAGTGGTCTCTGCATCCTAAGGAAACCAGGGGCACCATTAGTGCGTTGCCGACCATTTAAAAACCGTTTCACGACCTTTTTGAAAAGCCTCATGCTATAATCTCTTAGGAAACTTCGCCAGTGAGCTCATTTGTGTGTGTTTGGCTTATGGTTCAGTGCGAACTCGCGGCTTAAACAAAAGAAATAAAATTACCCATATTATATGATATATATTTCTGTGCCGTGTGGTACCGGCTTAGAATAGTGCCACCCTCCCTCATCTCACGAGGAGTCGTAAGAGTCGTTGAAAAGAAATCCTACCAGATGATGGGCAGCAGCGTCATCCTGCGTACTAGCTTGAACTGTGATCACCAACCCGCCTGCGCAGTGTGGGGATTATGATTATGAGCAAATACCCCTAATATAATAAATACTGAGAGATACTTACTCTTGTTTCAGCGTTGGTCGTGAAGACATCGTTGTTCTGAGGCCCCAATCTTGGAAAATTATAGTAGCGCTGGAATTGTTACAAAGATATTTTTAATCCATCACTTGCTTACAATGGATTTCCGCAAAGTAACGCCTGGATCAATTAATTATATAATAAATACTATTGGGGAGGCCAATGCTCAGATATTTTTGGCAAGTATTGAAACTGTGTCACCTCTTGATTCAAATGATGTAATTACATTGAACTCATATGTTCTACGTATGAAGGCTAAGGTAACATTAAAACAAAGTTACCGACCTTTCTCGAAAAATGACGTAATCAAGTGATAAATACTCGTTCACCGGTTGTCATTGGCACTAAATACACACTGAAATGTTCACAAAAAGTAAAAGGTAGTCTGTCCGCTAAAATTATTAGAACACTTGATTATAATTGAGGTGATTTATTTAAGCTTAGGCTAAACTGGTCTTGCAACTGATCTTAAATACTTTAGTACTATGTCGCACTGATAAATTGTACTCAAATAGTAAGTTTGGAAGTTACTGAACTTCCAGTTAAAGTGACAAAGTACTAAAATTATTACCTACTTTTGAGGCCGACTGTAGACTGTACCGAAATAGCTTAGCAAATTAGTAATTTATGAATAACCAATAATAAATTCAAAGTGCGATCGAAATTTTAGACGGCATTAAACTATTATGACTAAGTTTTGCGGCAAAATCCTACATAAGAATGAAAGTTAATTTGAGCTTAACTTGAAAAAACTATTTTGATCTTCGCCCCAAATTATGCCATGACAAATATAAATTATATGATGGTCAGCATACCATTTTCATTTATAAACATGGATAATATACCTAGTTTAATTTCAGTCCGGGGGTATGGGGTTTCTTTTTTTTATGTTGATAACAAAATGCATTTACGCACTGCCAAAGAAGGACCGAGAGGAGTGAGTATGACTCACCAGCGACTGACACCCATTAAGCGGCGAACGTCCCCCGGGACAAAACCGGGAGAACCACCTCACGCAAAAGACACGCTCCTCCTTGCTCCTTGTGCGACCATAGCTTGTGTGGCCGACTTCTCTGAGGGTCTATGGCAGCAGGGGCCCCCTGCCCCCGCTGCCCAAGAATAGTCTTGACAGGAGGGCCTGGCGCTGCTTGACGGGCTTCCTAGCACGCCCGCTGCGCCCTCTACAGGTCCCTCTAAGTTTCCCCCCCCGGTAGTCAGCATTTAGCGGCATTAGGTTCGCCACCTATTACGTGGAGCTGACAATATAATTGGTGAAATGTGGGCATATAGTAATACCTCTGCCTACCTCTTCGGGGAAACAGGCGTGGTTTTTAATAAGTAGAGGCAGTCCGCTGTGCATAAGTTGAACAATGCCTTGAATGCGCAGTAACACATTGTCGGATCTCATTCGAAGTGCGGCATGGGGGGTGGCGCGTTACTATAGCAACGCGGTGAACTGCATTTAGCTCATATCTGCCATTTCTTTGTTGTGTGTCCGCCATTTCAATTTACTTGCCGACTATAATACTATCTATTATTCTTCTGTTAACCCATCTTTGTTGTTTTTTCCAGAACTCTGCCGTGCGCTACCAGACGTTCCTGCGTCTCTTCCAGCCCTTATTCCGAGGGCCTTTCGAGATCAAGGGTCTGGACCCGGCTACCACCACGGCCGCACCTGTCGCCGCAGACAATGAAGTGCGCAGACGCTAGAGCCAAATAAAAAAGACTTAACTAATTTAGCCTTTTTTGGATAAAATAATCAAATTTCTCTTTTATAACTCCTAAACTTAGATGTACTATAAAGAACTAGAAACACAATCAGTAGCTAAAAATGTCCTCACCAAAAGTATGCCAACTCGAACATTTGGGCTTATTTCGATTTTTTTTTAAAGTATTCATAATTTAAATTGATCTTACCAAGATCTATGAAATCCAAGCCAACGTCCTTGCAAGTAGTGCGTGCACCTGCTGATCAATGGACGACGCTTTGGCGGACATTAAAGTTGTGGTAAGCGGCAATAGACTCGTTACCTACTACATATTACAAAATAAAATTAGCAAAATGTGAGCGTATTACATGCCTCTGCTTACCCTACCGGAGAGCGGGTGTGATAGTATGTTTGTATGACTTGAAACATAACAATACCTCCTTAATGACAGTCGAGGACGTTATAAACTGTATTATTTATATGAGACTGTGTTTACTAGTTTTCTTTGTAAATCTATGCTCTTAAGGAATAAAAGTAGTATAATAAAAATGTAGTGTCATTAAGTAACCACCAAAAATACTTTTAAATAAATTCTTCGTTAGTGTATCATGTAGTTGGTCTATTAGTGGTTTCTATGAAGTTAAATCTAAATTATTATTAAAAAAAATATAAAAAAATTTTGTGGTATGATTGCGATGTTAAAATTAGAAAAAAGCTTTCTTTTTATTTAAATTCGTAGATATTTCAATTAAAAATAAAAAAAAACATTGGCCTTACACAAATTACTTGAACAAAACAGCACAGCACAGTCAGTTTTCGATCACAATTTTATTATCAAATATCATTTTGTAATTTAAATATATTACATAAAAATGTCATAACTACAGTTGCGACTATTCTTTTTATTTGATAGCAGAATTGTTTTTTAGTGTATTATGTATATGTGAACTGATTTTATTGTTAAGGTGAGGCAATTTTACCATTATTAATAGTAAATAGGTAATAGTTAGAGAATATTTGTACATGAATGTAAATAAATAAAAGTAAATCGCATTGATTTTATCACCTATCTGTTTTATTTAGCCCTCTATCTTATAGTTAATTGAAATAAACAAAATGTGACAGAGAAAGCTAGTTGTATCTTTTTTTTTGTTATAATATGTGCTTTGTGCGATTAGCACATTGAGCCAGTTTCAGGTAAAATATATTTTAATAATATTTCACTCATAGTAAATGAGAATGAATAGTGATTAGTGATAAAGATGAGAAATGGTAAATGAGATACACTCCCCGCTTGAATGTGGAATTTCAAATCTAAGTCCTGCCCCAGTAAAGTAGCCTAGACTTACGACAGTTTTCTATGGAGTTTTAGAATTGACGCGGAATAAGTTTTAAAATCACATTTCACAATCACATAATGGATTTTTAGACATATCTTAGGCAAATCCTAAGATATGTCTAAAAATCCACTCCATGAAAACAAGAATTTACACTAGTATTGCCAAGAATGAGGTCTGTAAGATAGATTAACTAAAAATAAATAAATATTTTCTGACAATTGCACCACTTATTTAGTTTCAAGATAAGTATCCTGAAGAATTTGTGTTATGGGTACTAAACTTACTAATGATTACTTTTGTGTTGTTTTTTTTATGGAAAGCACAAGCAAATGAGTTAAGTCAATAAATTCAATACTTTATTACTTTCTGTATTACTTGTGGTTAGCTTAATTCAGTGTTTTGTTTATTTGCTAGCGTTTATAAAAATCGCAATGCGCAACACTATACAGGGTTTTTTTTTCAATTACATTTGTAAATTATTTAAAGAAGTCAAAATGTGAGGCGCTTATAGTATAGTGCACTTTGACAAATTATTAACTTCTACAATTATAATACTATGATTGTTATACTAAAGTTCTCCAAAGAAGGTAATGTCAGACCAATTTTATATAGTTCAAAAATCAAATGTTGCCAATTACTTAATTAAATTTATACGTAAAGGGTCATATTACAAAACGTATATATCATATTATTTCATTATTATCATATATATATACATATATATATATATATATATATATATATATATATTTAATGAAGTATAATGTCCCTTAAAAAGTTTAGTGATAACCTTGAACTTACCCAAATTAACTTGTCTCACGATGCATTAAAGCCCTCCATATCAAATGGTACATAAATAGTCAACCATCCCAAGATCATGCTTTACTGCACATTCAACAATACAAAGAAACACATCCGAAGTACTAAGGTGAGCTTTTCTCTAGGAAAAATCTTTTTCAGCCAACCCTAATCGGAGTGAAAAATTTTTATTTGGATAACAATTATTCCACTCATACATTCACGCCTGTTTCCCCGAAGGAGTAGGCAGAGGCATATTATACGCCTACATTTAGCCAATTGCCGCTTACCAGGCTTGTCCTGTTTCATGTTTGTCCGAGCCTCGTCTATTGATCGGCAGCTGCAACACTTGCAGATAAGGTTGGTTTGGGCTTTTTAGATTTGGATTGGATCCCTATACACCCTTAGTTAGTTCATTTATAGAATCTAAAAATAGAAGAGGAGACAAAACTCATCCCTGTGGAACACCAGCAGATAAAAGAGACCATTAGGAAAATGCATAATCGCACCCAATTCTCTGTTCACGTCCTTGTAAGTAGCTAAAAAACCACGCTACCACTGGGGGGGATATATTAAAAGAGGACAGGATAGCAAGGAGAACATCAAAATAGATGGCATTGAAAGCGCTGCTGAAATTCAAATAAACAAACAACTACAGTCAGCATTTGTTATCCATAGCATGGCGGGGTTGTTTAACGTCATATTGGGATGTTTGAAACAATCTAACAGCAGGGGACACTACACATATACTACCTTGTATGTAATATGTATGTAATGTTGTTGCTTAACATAGTTTCTTTGGAGTAACATGTACTTAGATGTAAGTAAAATTGTGACACTCTCTAGGATTCATAAATAAATAATCTCTGGGTCCACGTACAAAATTATTTTGACCCTTTATAAACTCGTGACTCCACACATATCCCAGCATTATCCCGATTACCCGAGACACGGAGCAAGCGACAATTACGCACATAACTTCGAATAGGCATAGTTCTTAAGCCTGAAGGCTATCGGTCTCGCTACTGAGCTCGATCAGGTTTGTGACATATGTGCCTGATACATATTTCAGTAATAAGTCGCGCTCAAACGCGATTGCGGACGCAAATTCGGTGGGCAACTTGCCTGGTCTCACGCCACGGCATGTTACGACGTTTTACTTTAAAGTCAAGTCTACAAGAATGCTGATCCCTAATGCAAGAAATATCTTTTGCAATTTGCTCCATATTCATACTAGATAAGTTTGTATGTAATTTGATAAAAAATGTAATCCTCTGCTATTCCGTCCCGGTATGCGTAGATACAACAGAAACATGAAGCTAGAGATAAAAGAGGGAGGATGTACTCATAGCTTCGCGGTAATTGATGTTCGGAAACTATTATTGGCGTAGAGCAGAGTTCACGTAGAGCAGAGGTGTGGCGGGGGAGCTGAGTACCTCCTGGCAGAGTGGAGGCCAGAAAAAGGTAACACCCAGGGGATGGCGGCTCTGGGTGGCTCTCGTGGGACTAACTCCAGGGAGGGAAACCAAAGGAGACCTGACGAGGGCGTAGCGGACGGGCCAGGAGGGCACGTCCAGCAAAGGGTATTAGGCGGCAGGAGCAGGGGGCTCCTGCTCTTTAACTATGGACCCTCCTGGAAGTCGACCACACAAGTCGTCGCACAAGTAGAACATTAGCTGCGGGCAAGATGCCAGACGTTGCAACACAGGTACTGGCCCCCCGCCTCTTTTTTAACAAGCGGCGAGCGTCTTCGGAACATTTTTAGTGGGTATTCCTGCTGCCGGTCGCGTCTGCCGGTGGTGAGTACCACACCCCCTTTCGGTCCCCCTTTGGACGGAAGGCAGTGCGTAAATGCATTATAAAAGGTCTACCTTAGGATGAGTAGGTAACCTTTTAAGTGATATTTAATATGGAGCGCTTTCCTGCTTGGTGGGCCTGAATCCCGTTGACATTGGTACGTGAGAGGAGGCTGTACTCAGTACGTTATTGGGCTGAAATAATAATAAAGAAGAAGGCGTTTTACCAAAAAGAAAGTTGTATTGTCAACTCAGTAATTTAAAGACACCTGTTTGCCCGAAGGGATAAGCAGAGTCATATAATATGCCCACACTTCGCCATCAACATTGTTTGACCCACGTAATAGGTGGCAAGCCTATTGCCGCTTTCCAGGATCTGTTATGTTTGCCAGAGCTTTGTCTGTTGATCAGCAGGTGCACCACTTGTAGCAGAGGTTGGCTTAGGCTCCTTAAATGTTGGAAGGTGCCCTATACACATATAATAAACACATACGAAGATAATAAGATGGAACGATACAAGAGATTTACTTATCACTTACAAATAAAACGAACATGCAACGTTATAAAATCAAAGAAGAAATAACACAAAGATAATTACTTAGGTTATTGTTCCAAATCACTAAGTGTTTGTCTATGCTATAATACTATTCAAATATATAAAATTTATTAGTGTCTGCTTACCATATCAGAATAATAACATAAAGGAGGCTTTACTTTTACTTACATAAAGCGCTATACTTATTTTGATCATTTAGACGTGTCACATTCTAAAAACAATTTCCTTTTATAAGAAAGAAAATAAATTTCTTCAGTACAAAATAAACATAGTAAATACACATAAAAAGAAACGATTAAATGAACTGAAACGGTGTCCCCTCAGCACACTGTCGGATACCACAGGAAGTCACGACGCTGATCTTCATTGGACACCTAAGCATGGAGAATTACTACGCGCAGCATATATGAAATGAGGTTGTATTGTTATCACACACTTTTATATCTTATCATGATTTTTCTTACATGTAAGTTATAAACTCGTAATCATTACGCTCAGAAAGATTATTAAATTAAATGGTATTTCAACACTACATCCTATCCAGCCCATCGCCTTTACGTTTATGAAGACTTATTATTTTTAAGAGGTGTCTTTCGATTTCTATTCCACTGCATAATAGAATTATACCCTCTGATATACATACCCAAAAGACGACTAACCGAGGTGAATAGAAAAATATTTTATATTTCTAATGGGGTTTATTTATTTTTTTACGTCGGTAACAAAATCGTTTTACGCACTGCCCACTTAAAATCCACCGACGACGGCCGCCGCTTGGTGAGAAAAAGGCGGGGTGCCAGTACCTGGGTTGCAGCGTCTGACACCCCGCCTACGGCCAAAGTCCTCCGAAACAAAACCGTGTGGACCTACTCAGAGAGGCGCAGGGGACGCGCCCCTTCTACCTCCTTGTGCGACCATAGCGTGTGTGGCCGACTTCTCGGAGGGTCCATGGCTAGACAGCAGGGGCCCCCTGCCCCCGGGCCCTCCTGGCCCGCCCGCTGCGCCCTCCACAAGTCCCTCTTAGTTTCCCCCCCGGTAGTCAGTACTAAGGGCACCCAGAGTCGTCGGTCTCTGGGTATTACCTTTTCCCGGCTTCCGGGAGGTACTCAGCCCCCCCCACCACGCCAAGGTGGAGACCAGTCGGGAGGGAAATTTATCATTCCTATACCAATCCGCGGGTCTGTGTGGCGGAGGATATCCTGAATTAGTTTCGTTTCGTAAGAGCTCAGTAGTGAAACATTATCGGTATGGTCCTCACCAGCATCTTAATGCTGGTGAGGACCATACCAATAGTGACCTCTTCATTTTAATTTCATCTATTCACGTTACACCTCTTATTATCGTTATTCCTCTGGGTTTTGATCACGAAAATGTGTAGTTATGCCATATTTCAATTTATGCGGTCCAATAGACATATGAACATAACAATTCCTCCCCTTCCATTATTGTTGTGCCAGAAAGGGGTAATGGTTAGTTTTACCTATAAGTTTAAGATATTTTGTTACACTGTAGAATGGGTCCAGAACAAATTAGCTCTGCCAGGCGGACAGACACACTTAGATACATTGGATTTTATTCGGACGAACGTAACCCTAAAGAGTAAAAACTTTTACCGAATTCAAATAAAATATCAAAATACTATAAAAACTGGTTGTAATCATAAACGTAATGTAAACAAAGATATTTTTTGGTTACAATGAAAAATTCAATATGCGCTTTCCGATATCGATTAAAATAAAACTTTCGTTAATGTCACCGTAGTCAGTTTAACTAAGACAGCGGTAGAATAACACGCGAGTGCCATTTGATATTTTAACCGCAGTTTACTAGTTTGTGTCACTTAAGAGGATTATCTTCTGTCGTTAAATAAAACAAATAAAAAGTCTAAAAAATTCTGCTTCCAAAAATTCTTTTAAAATCGGTGTTATGAGATTAAGGGTTTTAAACGTTACGTTATATCTTTAAGGTCAATTATTATTATCAAACAGTAAATTTACCTGTCCTCTTTACCTCTTGTCGGAATATATCTTTAGGTTACTTCTAACATAATAACTCAAGTAAAGTCATATTGTTAAATATAATTACTAGAATACTTTCAAAAAAGTGCAATAATATATAGGGTACGATAAATAAGCCAAGTTTATTAGTCAAAATTAATAAAAATAGTTCTTACAAACAAGACAACAACAGCTTGAAAAACTTCGACGATTTCATGTTAACAAAACAATGATAAAGTGAATAAATATATTTTACTACCGTATTTAAGATTCAGCCATAAAGTAACACTTAAATATTTACTTTGTTAAATAACATAGATAATTATAATACTGAGAATAAACAGATCTCCCAATTCAGTGAGCGCAGTGTAGTGTTAGCAGTTGAATGAGTGAGTTTATAATCAAAACTTTTTGGTTTTGGTGCAAATAACTGTAATAAAACTCTTTTGTGGTGTTTTGTTTTTAAAATGTCAGACAACAATGAATTGGCGCCATCTAAACGCAGTCGAACTAAAATTGTGTTGTCTCAGGTGAGTCTGAATTAATTTTAAACCTTTTACATAGGGTTAATTAATTATTTTCGTAAGGTTTTATTCTTGTAAATTTTGGGCCAATATATAGAAGTATTTTATTATGTTTGAGAAAATCATTATTTTGTACGGTACTATAAAAAAATATGATTTTATGATTAAGCGGTGTGGTATGTTTAATATGTATTTTAAATGAAAGCGATTTTTTTTTATTTTGATTTAAAATATCATAACTATTAGATGGTCCTATAAAATAATTGTTGTAATATTTTAGGTATGTACAACTAATGGATTCTGTAGGTAACGTAAATAAACTCTTAAGAAAATAAAAGTTCTTTTTTTAATTCTATTTTCATGAAAGCCTTTGATTATTTTAGTAAGTATGGTATTTGATTCAAAAAGTAAAGAACTTGTACTAAAATGGTTTTATCCCCTAATAATAATTAATAATAAACTCGAGTTTTGTCGCCTACTTTTTTTCCAGTTTTTATGTGTAAATGGTGGATTTATAAGCAAAACTTCTTCAATAAGGGACACTAGTGTTAAAATGTGCTTTTTCTTGCTAATTCCAGAACTCCATAGAAGCATCTAGTGGGGTCTTCACTACTTCAATGAAGTTAGGTAGGACTTAAACTTGGCTGAGGCTAAATGAAACAACGCTTCATTATGTTGTATCTATCTTATGCAAATAACCTGTTTTATCAAATTACTTAACACTGGCAAATATTCTAATCATATGAGTCCATATCTAAAGATGTATTTTTATCTTAATTTAACTTCATTTTTATTAATTACGCAAACGTTATCAAGTTGACCTCCTTCTTTTTGACTGAATTTATTCTCGTTGGTATTTTGCTAATTACATTCTTTATATTTGACCGCTTTTAAACGTAACTACTAATATACGATACAATTAAAAATACTAAGAACATGGTGAACTTGTAATCAGAGCATCAAAGTTAATCCAACGACGTCAAACACTTTGCTCGTCAATTTTCAATTTTCAAAGTTAATCAAACGTCAAACACTTTGCTCGTCAATTTTTTTTAATGTGACACATCCTTATGACCACGGATACAAAAAAAAATAGATTTTCACCATACCGTAAAACAAGTTCGATAACAAGCACCCACTCATCTTTACAGCCCATTAACGTCCCACTACTGAGCACGAGCCTCCTCACACATATCAAGGTGCGAGGGTATTGGGTCATACTCCACCACGCTGACCCAGTGCGGATTGGCGGAGGCAGGTGTATGGCGTCCTGCTGTTAGAATTTTTCAAGCCGCCCATGAGGCCCCTAACATGGCTTAACGACTACCACATTTAGTGATAACCGGGACCAACGGCTTAACGTGCCTTCCGAAGCACGGAAGCGCTCGATATCAAATGCCACACAAACGGTCACCCATCCAATGACTGACCTCTGTAAACTCTGCTGTACAATGGTGATCGTTTCCGATCACCGAACTCCGCAGAGCTACGAGCGCTTCAACACCCACCCACCCACCACCCAAGCACCCACTCATAACAATCATTTATGATGCTACTTTCAGCCCCGCGACTATAGCAGCTGAGAAAGACATATGACTACAGGGAATTCCAAAGCCTTTCAGGGGAACGACTGACCACTTTCTTGGTTCAAATGCTGATAATATGACCAGTATGAGAGTTGTTCCTCAGACCAGCACGATCCGTCAGCGTGTCGATTGTAGGTACTAACTTGAAGTACAGTGATAACCTTACAGCGATGGCACTGCCGAAGAGATAAAAAATTACTAAAAATAGTCATAATATACTTATTGATAATTGAATTGATAAAATAAACGATGCGGAAGTATTTTTTTTAATTTTGCAATATAGTGATATGTTTTTTTATAAAATAACCCTAATTTTAGGCCCACGCATCGTGCGCGGGTATATAATACAAGTATATATTTATGTGTAACTTTAATCCGACACGAGTATAGGTGGTTAAATATGTAAAAATTATAAAGTTTTATATCACTTATATAAATCAAATAGAAGCCATAGTAAAAAGGGTTTATAGAGCAGTAAATGAAGAAACAATTCAGAAGTCAATCAGTGAAGCTGTGGTAAAAAGTGTCTTTTCAAATAATTAGCCAATTAAAAGTAATTGATATTAATTATGGATTGTTATCCTGACAGTATTTGCAGCATGGCATTATTGACAAATAATTAGGCTTCTCCTTACAAAATTACTAATATAACTCTAGAACAAAAGTTGAATAATCGGTCTGCATCGTGAATTAATCGAAATAGTAGGTCACTTCTATTACGGTATCGAATGATTATAATCGATGGGATTAATCGTTACTCAGTATTGCGAGGTTAAAATAGGCAGGACATTTAGGCCAAAATTATTTCAGTAGTTCGATTCTGTTTTTATAGGTAGATGTCGTTTCAAATTATCTGGTTCAATTTTTGTTTATTGAAATTTTATCCTTTTTTCCAGTAGCATTCATATATTCTAGAGTAGACCTACCATATAAAAATTGTTTACCTAAGAACTATGGAAGTCTACACCACATATGGCACGGTCAGACACGACACAGGTCAGATTATCTGCAATCCGCTCCAAAAGTAGTGGGTTCGATTGCCACACAGATCCAATATTTTGTGTTCGTCAATATATTTTTTCTGATTTGAATATTTTCTTTGTATGACAGTATGCATGTATGTAAATTAAAAAATAAATAACTGAAAATTCGATCAACCTGGTTAGATAAGTGAGCAGAACCTGGTACATTAGCGTAAGACTAGGGCTCAACTAATTACTTAGGATGTAAATTTATAAAAAAAAGTGTTTAGGTATCTTTGACCATTTTCTGGTACCTATAGCATAATCGTTGCTTAGTTTGGAGCTAGATGGCACTGAGTAAGAGGTTACTGGATGTTTATTTATTTCTTCTATCTATGTAGGGATATTTGTTGCTACTCTCTGTTACTTCTACAGGAATTACTTCGGAGATTGTTCTGAAGTACTTTCCACTCCTGAACCATCCGTGCTGGACTTAGGAACCTATCTTATACTGTACAGACTATCAGCAATGGAGCTAATACATTTGGTAAATTCTCTGCCGGCGCATGCGTTACCCAGCTCTTAAATTTCAATTTTAAACGGGGTGTGAAACGGTATGTACACAAGTCGTCATAAGGGGATGCACTGGTCTCCATGGTTATTCCACGATATAAATCGATGTCGACTGTATCGACTGCTTACCGTCAAGCTGAATCTAATCATTATGAGGTGTCACATTAAAGTTTAAATTCTATCTTACATGTTTCAGGTAGTGGCATGCCTTGCCCTGGATTTCTTGCTGATAGGGTTGGGTATGTCCATCAGCTTCGTCACCATGGTCCTACCTGCAGTCCTAGATGCTCCAAAAGGGATCTCCATCACCAAAGAACAGGCATCTTGGTTTGGTACGTACTCTAAAATTGCCTATTAATACTAAACTAGACTTACAGATAAATCGAAGTTAAGCAGAATTTTCAGAGGTCAGTCTGAGAATGGGTGACCGTTTGGGTGTCATTTGATATCGAGCATTTTCGTGCTATGGAAGCTACTTTAAGCCGTTGGTCCTGGGAGCCAAGTGGTAGTCGTTAAGCCATAAAAGAGGCCTTTTGAGGCGGCTTGTTAAGTTCTAACGGCAGGACGCCACACTTAGCGGCTACACAACATTACAGGTTACAGAAGGAACATAGATGGTTTTCAGTTAGTAGAAGTCAGACTTACCCTTCCACTCCACTCCCATCGGGATCGGACAGTCAGTAGTCATCATTACATTTGATTAAAAGGACGCCACACTGCCTCTGCCAATTTTCTCTTAGTCCACGTATTAAGGTATTACTAACGACTTAACTTTGACGACCGATATGGCGTAGAGGTCAGTATACCTACACTTCACTCCAGAGGTCGTGGGTCCGATTCCCACGCAGGACAAATCTTTGTGTGCATGAACATGAATATTTGTTCTGGTTTGGGTGTTTTCCTATGTATATTAATTTTTTTTTTTTTAAAGTATATAAGTATGTTTATCCGTTGTTTTATGGATACTTATCTTGGAACTAAATAATTGGTGTAATTGTCAGAAAATATTTATTTATTTATTACTAAGCGGCAATAGGATCGCCACCTATTACTTGGGACCAACAACATAATTGGCGAAATGTGGGCATATGATATGCCTCTGCCTACCCCTTTAGGGAAACAGGCGTGATTGAATGTAATTTTGTTTAGAATATAAAGCATCTACATTTTCACAGATACATATCTTTACTTCGCAGCATATTACTAATATGCTGCAAAGTAAATTAAGCTACTTATTTGTAAATATGATTCAAGCCATAACATTTATAAAAACTCCTTATAAGTAAACACTTTCACTTGATAACCTCTGTTATTACGAACAGACAATAATTACAAGCTCCAATTAACACGTTATCTTAACTACATTACTAAGATAACATTCTTAGCCCTTTGTCATAAACTATTATTTATATAATGTATCTTTAACTGTGTACATTATTAACACTCTGTAGATCTATTAAGATGTTTTTTTAGTTGTTTATTAATTATCACTGAACCGCTCGTGGTTCGTAATTTTTTAGGTGTTTTAGAAATAATCACCGAAGAAAAGCATAGATCCCTGAGCTCAGGTCTTGAATGGGTGATCGGTTAAGTCGACTGATAGACATAGTACACGCCCATACTTTGTCAATTATTTATGATCTCTCTCACGTTATAAGTGCCGAGTTGCCGCTTATTGGGATTTTTCATGAAACTTTTGTCTGCCAAAGCCCCGTCCGTTGATCGGATGAGATTTGATAAGGTCTTGGTAGAATATCTACACCCGCAGAACACTATATTATAGTACATACATACATATAATCACGCCTGTTTCCCCGAAAGGGTAAGCAGAAGCATTACGCCCACTTTACGCCAATTATAAAGATGGTCCCACGTAAAAGGTGGCGAGCCTATTGCCGCTTATCGGGAACATTTATGCTCGCCATAGCCTCGTCTGTTGATCGGCAGGTGCACCACTTGGAGGTGAGGTTGGCTTGGGCTCCTCAGATCTTGGTAGGAACCCTTTACATCCATTATACAGCCCTATATACTTTTAGTAATTTCTGTAAACACAAGACATTGACAAAGTCCCTACAGAATCTTCTCGAGAGAAGCTGTAACCTCAGCATTCCAAATAATAAGCTTTTTATTCAGGTAAATTATACCTATGCACCCATGAATGACCCATGCATCCATGCATCCATGCACAAAAAGTAATAGTAGTCTTTGCAGTATATTGAGTGCGTCTCTGAGATATTTCGCAGACCCATCTCAAAGATGGAAACGATCTCCACTTCTATCGCACTTTAGCCTTGAACAGCAAACAGCGCTGCTCTGGAGTAACTTACATGAGGCAGTTAAAATAACACTCTCGATGTAGCATTTTGGGTTCAGTTACTATCTCTCAGTCTTTCCAATAATGTTTAGGTTTTCACACCATGTTATCATCAGACATTCTGCTCACTTTATTTAATAAGTATTCAATGTAATTATAGGGATGAGCAGAGTTTCCTAACGCAGGTATCATACTTACAAGGAGATCTCAGCGATTTAATAATAATAAATATTTTCTGACAATTACACCAATTATTTAGTTCCAAGATAAATATCATTAAGAACTTGTGTTATGGATACTAAAGAACGGATAAACATACATATTTTATTTTTTATAAATACATAGGTACTTAATAAACATAGGAAAACACCCAGACCAGAACAAATATTCATGTTCATGCACACAAAGATTTGTCCTGTATGGGAATCGAACCCACGACCTCTGGAATGAAGTGTCTGAAATACTGACCTCCACGCCATATCGGTCGTCAAAAGTTGATTTGTTATTTGTATTGTTAAGGATACGGAATAAAGATTTTTCATTCATTAGATACACCGAAATGGGCAAGAGACAATTCTGAAAACTACTTGGACCATTTGTTATATTTTTAATTTCTTTACAATAATAGGCAACTTTATTAATACTTACTTGATGATCTTGAGAATTGTATTTGTTATGGAACTAAATCAGAACAGGTTGCGGAATTCAGAACATAGTTTCTCTTTACCTCGTTATGGGTATTGGATATATCTGTTTGTTTGTTGCCATATCGTATAGCTATTGCTCGTGTCTACGGAGAAGTGTCAAGTTTCTTCCGACAGGGAAACCTTACCAACCGACTTCCTAATGACATATCACATTTATGTCAGGTTGTTACAATGTAAAGGGCACATTAAAAAATAAAAACAAGTATTTTATGACAGAAATGTGATATTTTTATTGTATTATAAACAAGACATGTTCCGATTAAGTATGGAATAAAATATCTATAAAATGACCCCCACGGCTCCGATGACAGGCCATTACTCTTTCCATGAAATTTTTCATGACTTTTGCACAGAGATGTGGGTGTATCTCACCGATGACGCGTTGGATTTTAGATTTGAGCTCGGGAACTTTTTCGGGTTTATTCGCATAAACCCGTAATTTCACTAAACGACAGGACGGCGCAACCTGCCACATCGCGCATGAAACAATCGACTTATTGCAGCAACGATTTCCAGAACACATTATCTAACGAAATTCTGATGTAAACTGGCCACCAAGATCGTGAGATTTAACGCCGTGCGATTTTATTCTTAGGGGTTTTGTGAAACCCCAAAGAAATGGGGTTTTTATTGACCTTCCTCTCAAATACCTAGGTGCGAGGGTATTGGGTCATACTCCACCACGCTGACCCAGTGCGTATTGGCAGAGGCAGGTGTATGACGTCTTGCTCTTAGAATGGCATAACGACTACCACCTTTAGTGATAACTAGGACCACCAGCTTAACGTGCCTTCCGAAGCACGGAAGCGCTCGATATTAAATGTCTTTGCCGATATCAAAATTAAAGATATAGTTACTAGTGAAAATATTATCTGCAGAAAAAACCCATACAAGGTCTCTGAATACGTCAAAGGAAAACTGGCAGGCTGCAACGCTGAGTTAGCACCAAAATAAAAAAGTATGACCAGTTTGTCAGAAATGTCGTGAGAGGCCGGTGCCCAATTGTGGGAACACAGATATAGATATACAATAGATAACGGAAGTATCACGATTTGTATTGAAATCAAGCGTTCTGACTTCACCGCCAATATAAACGCCGAGAAAACCAAACTGATTTAACGACACTGATGCCGCTGATATTAAATATTTCATAATGTGAAAACGTTCATATTACAGTATGTTAAAAACAACATCAGACGCGCGCGGACTATATAGCGGAAGTCACCCCCGACGATTGGTCGTGGTTCGGACACGCCAATCACATGCATTTGCGTTATCAGTGACTAAGAAGCTAATAGGTTGAGGTGATGATTAATAACAGTTCTTACTTACACAATTCTTCGTTTATGGTTTCAGGTTCCATAGCCTTTCTCTGTCAGCCACTGGGCAGCATATTTTCTGGACCCCTACTGGACAGCTTCGGGAGGAAGAAGGCTTTGCTTCTAGTGAACATACCACATATAATCGCCTGGCTGCTGATATACTTCGCTTGGGATGTATCGAGCCTGTTCATTGGGAATGCGCTGCTTGGCTTTGGAACTGGTGTAATGGAAGCGCCAGCTATTACTTATGTTGGTGAGGTGAGGTAAGATCTTTTTTATTCAAATTCAAATTCATTCAAATTCATATTCATTTATTCAAGTTTGGCTCAAAAGAGCTCTTATGAACGTCAAAACTTAAAAACTAGCGCGCCCATTCACTGCGGGCGGGAGCTTGATCGTAAATCGTTTAGCCCTTACACTACATTTAGGGTGCGGAATTAATCCCACAAGGTATGTGCTAAGCTGCATAGCTAATTTTATAGCAAGTTTACAAACCATGACATCAGGAGGTGGTTGGTTCTAATGCTATGCTTTCACGCTGGCAGAACTAGGCTTGATTAAATGAAATTTGTTACAATTAATACTATAATTCAAGCTACTGAAGCGCTCGTAGCTCTGCGGTGCTCGGGGGTCGGAAACGATCACCGAAGAACAGCAGAGTTTACAGAGGTCAGTCCTTGGATGGGTGATCGTTTGTGTGGCATTTAATATCGAGCGCTTCCGAGCTTCGGAAGGCACGTTAAGCCGTTGGTCCCGGTTATCACTAAAAATGTGGTAGTCGTTAAGCCATGTTAGAGGCCTAAATGGGCGGCTTGAAAAATTCTAACAGCAGGACGCCATACACCTGCCTCCGCCGATCCGCAGTGGGTCAGCGTGGTGGAGTATGACCCAATACCCTCACACCTTGATATGTGAGAGGAGGCTCGTGCTCAGTAGTGGGACGTTAATGGGCTGAAATGATGAAGCAACTGCTTATAAGTAATAATGACGATTATTTTTATAAATTTTCCATTACAGTGACCCTAAAGTCCGTGGCATCCTGACCACGCTGACCAACAGCTTTACCTCCACCGGGATGTTCATGGCATACCTCCTGGGCACCGTGCTACCGTGGAGGCAAGCCGCTTTGGCAGCTCTCGTGATACCAGTCACAACTATGGTTTTGGTTTCTTTTGTGAGTATTATCCTATTCAAACATTTTTGTATCAAATTTAATATAATCAAATTCAATTGTAAACTGGAAATAAAAGTTTTTTTTTAAAAATCATAATAGTTTTGAACGGCCTAATAATGAGGCAAACTAAAGAAATGATACGGCTATTAAACTACTTAGATAGACATACATACATACGTTTCTTCAAATCAATCAATAAACATGAAGACAAATATTCAAGTTCATGCCTTAGTATGCGAAAGATTTATTAACCTCCACGCTATATCGGCTATAGTTAATTTCGCACTATACCTAAAACTTATAATCAGATCAGGGCTGAATGCCATTTAGGACTGAATGGATATTGCTGTTTTGTTTCTACATGTGGCTCTATTCGCTCGCTATCTAAACGATTTTGACGACCGATATGGCGTGGTGGCAAGTATACCCGCTCTCCGCTCGAAGGTCGTGGGTTCGATTCCCACACAGGACAAATATTTGTGTGCATGAATATGAATATTTGTTGTGGTCTGGGTGTTTTCCTATGTATAATAAGTATTTATTTAAAGTATCCATAACATAAGTTCTTAATGATACTTATCTTGGAACTAAATAATTGGTGTGATTGGTATAAAATACTTACTTAATACTTATTATACTTAAAGTCCGCACGCTCGATTTCAATACAAATCGTGATACTTGCCTTATATATTGTATATCTTTATGTGATATAACCAATATTTGATTTAGTGTAGGTACCAATAGTTTTTACTGCAATAAAAATAACGTGTACAGGGGTCCTACCAGGAGCTTCAGACCCCAAGCCAACCTTATCTGCAAGTGGTGCACCTGCCAATCAACGGACGAGGCTCTGGCAAACTAAGTTCCCGATAAGCGGCAATAGGATCGCCACCTATAACGTGGAACCAGCAATATTATTGACGAAATGAGGGCACATTTTATACCCCTTCGGAGGAACGGGCGTGATTTTATGTATGTATGTAAAAATAACTTAAACGTGTTTCAGGTACCAGAAACACCAGTTTGGCTTCTATCAAAAGGTCGGCAGAAAGAAGCTTTGAGATCTTTATGTCGTCTTAGAGGCTGGGCCAAGCCTGAAGAAGTTAAAGAGGAGTTTCAAGACTTAATCAGCTATAACGAAGTCATCTTGCAATGTGCCATATGTGTTAGAGAAGGGAGAACAGAGATGCGACCGTGCGAACATGATAACAAGAATTTCTTCCAAAAATTCTTTCTGAAACTGAAGCATGTGTTTTTTGTCAATGAAACTATGAGACCGTTCCTCCTTGTCATGGCATATTTCTTCTTTCACACAATGAGCGGGTTGTCGGCTATCAGACCGAATATGGTGAACTTTTGTGGAGCGTTGGGAATGAAATATGACTCCAGGTCCATTGTGGTGAGTATAAGTAATTAATGTAAATAGTACCTTGGAAACTTCACTGATATCCTTGAACTATCAATACTCAGTCATCTTAATACATTCCATAGTGTAGCAGAAGACCTTAAAGTTATAGTTAGAACTGACCATGGACCCTGTCGCCCTAGCAATATTGGCGAGACTAGGAATTAAATAAATAACAATGACACCAATTATTTAGTCCCAAAATAAGTATCATTAAGAACTTGTGTAATGGATAATAAATAACGGATAAATAAAATTTTTTTGGTAATTACTTCATTAATTTACAACACCCAGTCCAAATAAACTGTTCATGCACACAAAGATTTGTCCTGCGTGGGAAACGAACCCACAACCTCAGGAGCGGGCTGCTGGTATACTCCTCCACGCCATATCGGTCGTCGCACATAAAGTTCATACTTATTTTTCCAAAATAAAATTTTGAGATCTAATAAACATATATAATATTCGCACTTGCAAAAATGTGGGCCTGTTTAAGAGAGCTGTAAGATGTCATTTCTTACATGACTGATGAATTATATCAAGTCATTGAGTTATTAATCATTAAATTATATAAAGCATTAAGTACGATACTATGTTATCATACGTGGTAGGTTAATTTAAGTGTTAGCATACATATTGTTTACTTTTATTTCAATTGTTTTTTTACACATGTCGTCTACTATTGAATGTTTTTTCCTTATTTCGGACTGCTGGAAGAGATTCCTTTTGGAATAAGCAGCTCCATTGTACATTGTTATATATATATATATATATTTTCCTTAATATGTTTTGTGTGTACATAAATTGTTAAATAAATAAATGGTGCCACCTATCCAAGACATACTTAAACACTATATTAATAAATTCTGACACAAGACATTTAGTACTAATTCTTTTTATTTTATAAAAAACTGTAATGTATGTAGCTGCATATACATGTATTTTATCTGACAAAAAACACAATGATTAAGATAAAATACCTTATATACCTTGTATGTACTTTAATTTAGTAACACACATAAAAGTAGATAGGAAAAACCCGTACCTATAATTAAAAAATGATTAGCTACTGGGCACCTGCATAACATACCATCGTATTTAAATGTCGTAGTTCGATCGCTGAGTGTCAGAAGTTGCGGTTTAATAAACTATTTTTTTTTTTTAGTTGAAAGGTTTATTATTGTTTTATTTGTACTGGTCCTGTTTTCTACGGGTTAATTTAAAATGAATGTGTCCCACGGCGGCGTATTTCTTAGCTCCGTCGGCAATATCATGATAAGCTTGAGGGTATAAGTCGGGAACGAGATAAAAATGTTTATAAAAGAAAACTTAAAAAGTATTAATTAGTTGTTTAAGTTTTTAATTTGTAGGTTAGACACACTTGGTCCCACAGAAATACATCAAAAATCAATTTTATTTATTCTGTAACAATATTAAATTTAGGTTAACAGTGTTTGAGGACCCCTTTTAAGTAAACATATACCTTTGTAAAGGGAACCCGCTTTTCCTAGACATATTAGGTCGGGGAGAAAGTCTTTTCGCATAACGTAGGTATAAACTTATTATAAAAATTTTTTGACTGTACTATTTGTGTCTGGCTGGTTTTGGTAACATTAAAAAGGTTCCATTATAAAGAAAAGAAAAAAATAAAAAAAAGTTGTTTCCCGCTATTTTTCATTTGTTTTTCTCTCCGTAAAAATGAGTGAATCTAACGAAGAAATTCGATACATTTTAAAATTTTATTATAAAAAAGGCAAAAATGCAACTTAAGCAGTGAAAAAAATTTGTGATGTTTATGGACCTGATGCAGTGTCAGTAAGAGTAGCACAAATTTGGTTCAAACGTTTTCAGTCCGGAAATTTTGATGTTAAAGATGCACCTCGCTCTGGTACGAATAAAATGGACGCCATTTTTGAAAGAGTGGAGCAAGATCGGCATATTAGTAGTTACGATGTAGCTGAAGAACTGGGAATTGACCACAAAACAGTTTTGACCCATTTGAAGAAAGCTGGTTATACAAAAATGCTCGATATTTGGGTGCCACACGAGCTCACTCAAAGAAACTTAATGAACCGTGTACTCATTTGCGATTCATTATTGAGACGTAATGAAACCGAGCCGTTTTGAAGAGATTGATAACTGGCGATGAAAAGTGGATCACGTACGACAAGAACGTGCGAAAAAGGTCGTGGTCGAAAGTTGGCCAGGCTTCACAGACTGTGGCCAAACCTGGCCTAACACGAAATAAGGTGATGCTGTGTGTATGGTGGGATTGGAAGGGCATTGTTTATTATGAGCTTTTACCGCCCGGCAAAACCATCGATTCTGATCTTTACTGCCAGCAACTGATGAGATTAAAGGAAGCAGTCGAGAGAAAATGGCCGGAATTGATCAACAGGAAGGGTGCGGTCTTTCATCACGATAACGCTAGACCACACACATCTTTAGCCACTCAGCAAAAATTAAGAGAGTTCGACTGGGAGGTCCTAGTGCATCCACCATATAGCCCTGACCTTGCGCCTTCAGATTTTCACCTGTTTCGGTCTCTGCAGAATTCTTTAGGTTCTGTAAGATTGACCTCAAGAGAGGACTGCCAAAACTATTTGTCCCGTTTTTTTTTTTGATCAGAAGTCCCAAAGTTTCTACAGTAACGGGATAATGTCTCTGCCCACAAAATGGCAGAAAGTTATTCAACAAAATGGTACATATATATTGTAAATAAATGTAACTAAACTTTGAAAAAAATGTCTTGACTTTTCATACAAAAATACGAAAAGACTTTTTCCCCAACCTATTTTGTTTGTAACATTTTATCTTTTTTGATGCATGCTTAAATTATTAAATATAATGTGTGTTTGTGTGTAAGTGGGTGTGCGTGAGTGTGTTTGCGTGTGTGTGTGTGTGTGCGTGTGTGGGTGTGTGTGTGTGCGTGCGTGTATGTGTGTGTGTGTATGTGCCTGAGTGAGTATTTTGTATCTATATCGCATTGTAGTGCTAAACAAACAAGTTTAATAATTTTATATAATACACTGTAAATTACAGATTTTCTAGCATCTAATTATTATATAATGGGCACCAGTCACCCTTCTGTTTCCTCATGTGTCTTCAATTTTAGCCAATTTATCAATAGTACTTTACACTCCCGACACGATTCAAAGTAGATGTTTCAATGTTTGTTGATGAAGTTATATGCCAGAGCTTGCTTACTATGTTGTCGTTTTGCGAATGCTGATCTGACAGCCGGCATTTGAGCTACTGCAGTTTTATTTATTTTTTCCAGTATACCAGAGTCTTACAAAGAGATTTGTGTAATTTCAAAACGAGGTATAGAATGTAAAGTTTGCGTACAGAAAGGATATCACTTAAAATATATAGATCATGTGTAGGAAACTTGTAAGGCTTAAAAAACATAACCATACATACAAACAATCACGCTTTTTTCTCCGAAGGGGTAGGCAGAGGAATAATAAACGCCCACACTTCACCTAATATATATTTTCATGAAAAATCTAATATTCTTCTATAATTTATAAAATAATTTTATAGGGTATATAGGTAGTTATATTAATAATAAGTTTTTTTTTTTAATAAATTAAATTTCGTATTTTGACTTCATTACATTATTTACTGATTATATTAAGCATAGTACGTTATTTTGATTTTTTCTTAAAATGTTTACTTTACTATGTAAGCTTATATTGCTAAGCCCTTGCAGGGTTCATGTGCTATATTAAATATTTTGCAACATTATATACCTAAACCACATGTAACGCAATAAACGATTTGAATTGAATAAGTTGGTTGACCCTACAAAATAGGACCATATATTATTTGGCTAGTATTTTATTGGTTAAAACATAAAATAAAAAAAAAATAAAAAATAAAATAAAAATAAAAAAATAAAAAAAAAAAATTAAAAAAATAAACACTTCACTAGAAGTAAATAACAAATATTACTTTGTTTTAGGTGATGGTTGGAGCAGTTTTCATAGCAATGAACCTCCTGTCCGCTGCCATTGTTAAGCTGATTGGAAAACGGAAGCTAGTTCTAGCATCCCTACTCGGAACCACTTGCTGTAGTGTGGGCATCAGCGTCTACGCCAGGACCAAGCTCCCAGCAACCGTATATTCCTACGACCTTAGCACTTTCCCCGAGAACAAAGAGTTGCTACCAGTCCTGCTCTTTATACTACTCGTCTGCTTCACCAGTTTGGGAATTCCATGGATTTTGTTGTCCGAGGTGTTTCCTTTCAGGTACGGCAGTGGTATCTTTACTAATTTTAATAATTTAGGGGTTTTCGTGACACCTCGGCTTTATGCTGATTGGATACCTTTTCTGTGACACTCTTCAAATTGTTACTTAAATATAATGTATCTGTTTTCTTTTGATGTTGTCACAGAATGAATTCTTTTTCTTTCTTTCTTTCTTTCTTTCTTTCTAATATTCTAAAAGCGATAATGGATATGGTTATATGTTCTTATGTCTGTCGATTCCATCATTATGCAAAAAAATTGTAATATATCAAATGGAACTTCTCCCACATACAAAGGAGAGAGGTATTCAAATCATACTACACGACGTGGTCCCAGTGCGGAATTAAAAAAGGCAAGTGTATAGCGTCTCACTGTTAGCATTTTTAAACTGCTATATGAGAGTGTATAGGGACCCTATTAACATCTAAGGAGTCCAAGCCAACCTCACCTGTGAGTGGTGCACCTGCCGATCAACAGACAAGGCTCTGGCGAACGAAACAGATCCCGGTAAGCGGCTCGCCAACTATTACGTGGGACCAACTATGTTATTACCGAAATGCGGGCGTAAACTATGCCTCTGCCTACTCCTTCGGGGAAATACGCGTGAATGTATGTATGTGTTTATATAAGGTAAAGGAGCTAGCATAATTACTACCACGCTTAATGAACCAGGACAATTGACTTATAGTGCCTTGGAAGCACGAAAGCGCTTGAGTATAGTTATTAAGCCAAGTTCTATTAAGTTATAGGCGTATTTAGCAAAATTTACACCAGAACTCTTCACACTGGTCTTCGTCAATCTATAGTAAGTCTGAGTGTCGGAATATGTCCTGAATTCCTACCACCTTGGTTGCAAAAAGAGGTGCCAGTTCCCAAAAGTGTGACGTTACTATGCCAAGATGATGTACGTCGAAGCTTTCTATAAAAGGAGACCTAATCACAACTGTGTGTCTCCATTGTGTTCCATGTGCCTGATATATGAATGCATACATATGTTACAGGAGCCGAGGAGTTGCCACCAGCTTGGCCGCAGCTTCAAGCTACGTGATATTCTTCCTCGCATCAAAAACCAACTACAACCTGGAAGCCAAATTCCATATCAGCGGAACTTTTGCCCTATATGCAACGATAGGGTTTATTGGAACAATATATCTCTATTTCTTTTTACCTGAAACCGAATCTAAATCACTGTTGGAAATAGAAGCATTCTATAAATCGAAAAAGAAGATATTTGCGGATGATTTTCTTATAAACGCGTTGAAGAAAAATAGGAATAAGAATAGAGAAGATGTAAGATTGTGTTAGCCATATATATAATATGTAAGTTTAAGTTCTAATATAATGTAAATAAAAAAGAACACTTATAAAAATAGTGTAAAATATATACAGCAGTTTTGGCTACAGGGTACGTAACCAAAATAAATTGTAATCAGCAATCGAACTCAAAAAAAAATCATTAACGGCAGGAAGACGGACAAGGGGCTGAAAAAATCTGATAGTAACTCGTTGGTGTTTAATAACTCGTTACAACCAAAGCTAAATGTAACAACTAATTTCATTTATGGCCACTGCTTTACAATTTGATAGATGTTTATAAAGCCTTCGACCAAGTAGTGATTTTCTTTTTGTGTGTTTTTAAGCCATTTTGTTATTGTATTTGTACGGTGGTCCGCTTTCGGCTGTAAGCCGCTGCTCGCCACTCGCACAGTAAGAGGAAGGAGGGATGAGATGCTGTACCTATGTATGAATGAGACCCAACACGGACGGTTGAAATCTAATTTATTGCTGATAATTGGAAGGTTTTTATATGAATTACATGTTGTGTACACATATAAAGACATGAAGAAGTGCAAAGTCTGTGTAAAGTGTCGACGCTGCACTGACCACGCTGACGCCAAGTCCAATGTACAAGATGTAGACTTGTACATACTGCCGACTCAGAAAAGAGACACGCCGAGCTGATGATGTCCGCGAGCTTTGCAGATGGTGCAGGATGACTGTGGTTCTAAGCTGTCTCGCTGCTTAACGTGATGCAGACGCTATGCCCATTGTACAATATGTAGACTTGTCCATACTGCCGACTTGGAAAAGAGACACGCAGAGCTGCTGATGTCCGCGTGCTTTGCAGATGGTGCAGGATGACTGTGGTTCTAAGCTGTCTCGCTGCTTAACGTGATGCAGACGCTATGCCCATTGTACAATATGTAGACTTGTCCATACTGCCGACTTGGAAAAGAGACACGCAGAGCTGCTGATGTCCGCGTGCTTTGCAGATGGTGCAGGATGACTGTGGTTCTAAGCTGTCTCGCTGCTTAACGTGATGCAGACGCTATGCCCATTGTACAATATGTAGACTTGTCCATACTGCCGACTTGGAAAAGAGACACGCAGAGCTGCTGATGTCCGCATGCTTTGCAGATGGTGCAGGATGACTGTGGTTCTAAGCTGTCTCGCTGCTTAACGTGATGCAGACGCTATGCCCATTGTACAATATGTAGACTTGTCCATACTGCCGACTTGGAAAAGAGACACGCAGAGCTGAAGATGTCCGCGAGCTTTGCAGATGGTGCAGGATGACTGTGGTTCTAAGCTGTCTCGCTGCTTAACGTGATGCAGACGCTATGCCCATTGTACAATATGTAGACTTGTCCATACTGCCGACTTGGAAAAGAGACACGCAGAGCTGCTGATGTCCGCGTGCTTTGCAGATGGTGCAGGATGACTGTGGTTCTAAGCTGTCTCGCTGCTTAACGTGATGCAGACGCTATGCCCATTGTACAATATGTAGACTTGTCCATACTGCCGACTTGGAAAAGAGACACGCAGAGCTGCTGATGTCCGCATGCTTTGCAGATGGTGCAGGATGACTGTGGTTCTAAGCTGTCTCGCTGCTTAACGTGATGCAGACGCTATGCCCATTGTACAATATGTAGACTTGTCCATACTGCCGACTTGGAAAAGAGACACGCAGAGCTGAAGATGTCCGCGAGCTTTGCAGACGGTGCAGGATGACTGTGGTTCTAAGCTGTCTCGCTGCTTAACGTGATGCAGACGCTATGCCCATTGTACAAGATGTAGACTTGTACATAAAAAACTCCTTGTAGAAAATTAAAGAAGAGCAAACTATATTTTATCTGATGTGTATGTTTGTGTTTGTTGTATGTTAATTTTGTTTTAATGTATGCCAAATGATTTATAGAAGCTATGTATACTGTATATTAATATGGTAATCAGGTAACTCCTACCATTATCATTGCCAAGCCAACCTTACCTGCAAGTAGTGCACCAGCGGACGAGGCTCTGGCAAATATAGAAGCTCCCGGTAAAAGGCAATAGGCTCGCCACCTTTTATGTGGGACCTACAATAGAATTGGCGAAGTGCCTCTGCCTACTCCTTCGGGGAAACAAGCGTGATTGTATGTATATATGTATTTGTTTGTTTAGTTACGTCAGATTGCATTTTCAATGAATTATCATTACATTTAACTACCTCTTTTGTATTTAAATAAAACGTGTAAGTTCGAAATCATATTTTTATTAAAATAACTTAACAATTTACCTAAATAATCAAAAATACAAATTCATAATGTTAAGCTTCAATTTTTTTTTTTAAGTTTTACTTGATTTCAATACTACCTTATTGAAGTGATGCTATGTCAATAACGTAAGAAAAACATATTGCACGGTCTTTTTATTTAGGAGTATTTTTTTCCCGTTATAATTTTTTGTCCAAATTTTCTTTAGTACATCCTTCTCTGTACCTAACTGTTAGCAGTAGCGTTAGCGTAGGGCGCGGTATCCCGGAGCCAGGGTCTCCGCTCCGCACTGGACACTGTGGTGTGGTGGCGTCGAGAAGCCCAAACGCAGGCTCTGGGCGCATGGCGACGGCAGCTCTTAAGGAGTCGGTTCGAGGTGCCCTGTCCTCGATTCGGGCCCATCATCGAACCATGGGTCGGCCGTCGGTGGGGGTTGATGTCCTTCCGGATCACGCAGGTGCTTTCCGGGCATGGGTGCTTCGGGAAGTATCTATATGACGTCGCCGGGGGGGAATCGCCCGGTGACGCCGGTGGTGTCACCACAGTCACTACGCAGTTGACACAGCACAGCACACGTCGGTGGAGTGCCCGGCGTGGGCAGGGCTGCGACCCTGGGGGAGTCGCATAATGGTCGGCAGCGGGACGGCGTTGGAGGCGGTGGCCTCCTTCTGCGAAGTGTTGATGTCGCCGAAGGAGGCCGCTGCCGTTGGCGCAGCGGGTGGACCGTGGGCGCCAGGAGGGTCTTAGGCGGCGGGGGCAGGGGGCACGACTCACTGTGCCTCTCTGAGGAGGTCCTTCCGGTTCTGACCCGGGGGATGTTGGCCGCGGGCGGGGTGTCAGAAGCTTTATATTTTGGCACTGGCTCCCCGCCCCTTTTTCAACAGCGGTAAGGTAGCTCAACTAACCAAAAAATCATAAAGTTACATTACAGATTATGGATTTAAATTTTTCGGGAAATTTCCAACAAAACACATTTATCTGTTTTTATCATTTTAGTTAATAGTTATTTTTGTACCATACGAAATATCGTCAATATCGATTATGACCGATTAAAAGAGTTCGTCTATAGACGGCTCTGTAATTTCAAGCATAACGTTTATTGTTATAATGATGTATAGCATAATAATCACATGGAATAATGGAATGACGAATAATTTTAAAAAGCATAATTATTGTTGTAATCAGAGTGAACACAGCAAATATTCTTTTTTTTTTAATTATTAGTGGATATCTAAAGTTTTAAAACTTTGCTATGTTATCACACTAGGCACCCACTGCGGGTATCTTTATAAAAATCCATTTTATTATATCACATAAGTAAATAGTAGATTTGTTACTTTTTTATTATTACATGTAACATAAATTATTATTGTAAGGCATGCTGTGTAATAATATGCCTTTAGTTAGACAGGTATGCATTCTAAAAGTTATACGAAGGAAAAATTATGTGACATTAGAGTTCTGCTATTTGATGATTATGCCAATTAATGTATGGCAAACGACTTAAGGACAATCGATATTTTGCGAAAAGTGACGCCCCCGCGATAGACAAACTAGTATCTAAGTTATTTAAAAGTAAGTGTATGTTTGAATTGATGATGGGGGCTCCAAAGACATCTGACCCAGGGCGCTGATAGTCCTAGAACCGGCACTGACTGTTTGTTTCTATACCGCAATTTGACACCTAAGCTTACGACCCGTCTAATCGAAAGTGGTTAACGCAACCTAAAGACACCACCACTCCAGACGCAAAGCGGTTTTCTTAGTGTAATCTCTTGGAAGAACATGACCATTTTAAATGTCTGATTTATTTTAATTTGCATTTTAAAACTCACGCGGCAGAAAGATTTTTTGAACCGTCCTTACCGTACGCTGTTCAATATTTCACAGGTTAGTTGAGGATGAACTCCCTCTCGGGAGGTGGTACACACTCAGTGGGAGAACAGGCTCAGAGAGCCAAGTGCTGGACACCGAACAATCGAGGCTGTCAGGCCAGTACTCAAAGAGTGGTTGGAACGACGGGGATGTGCGCTGTCTTATCGCCTCGTGCAGGTCCTCACAGGTCACGGTTGTTTTAGGCGTTACTTATGCAACGTGGCAAGGAGGGAGCGGACACCTATCTGTCACCAGTGTGGAGCGCCAGAAGATACGTCGCAGCACACTGTGGAGGAGTGCCCAAGATGGGCGTCTTCTAGAGCAGAACTCGAGGCGGTTATTGGTTATGACCTCTCGCTTCAAACGATGGTCAGCGCAATGGTCCGTAGCGAAAAGTCATGGGAGGCAGTGCACCGCTTCTGCGAGAAAGTCATGTCTGAAAAAGAGGCAGACGAGCGAGCTAGGGAAGAGAGCCCAACAGCGGATTACGTCCGACGATGAAGGAGAGGGCAGCGCCGGCGTGCGTACGCTGGTGCGCTAACCACATAGCCGGGCGTGCGGGTAGAAGTTCGGGGAACATCCTACTCGCGCTTTTTTGCAGCCCGAAGGAGTAGAAAGCGGCACAAATGTTTACCGAATCCAGAGGCAGAAAAAGAAAAAAAGAAAAATATGACTAAGGGTCTTTTACACAGGCAGGCGTGCAGTGCCAACGGAGGATAAGGTCACTCTGTTACCTCCTTGGCACCTTACGCGGAGCAGGAAATAGTGGGATTTAGTCGGTAGTCCTGGCCACCACCATCTCGGCCAGGGAGCCCGACATAAGTTTGTGCTGTCCCCGCAGTGCAAAGTATGCGTAAATGCATTACCACTCAAAAAAAAAAAAAAGGATGAACTCCCTGTTGATGACATTGACAAAATCTCAGAACACACTCCGCACACGCACAAAGAGAAAAAAAAACTTCTTGGACTTAAGTTTTTATACCACTTGTAAACCTGTGATCCTCGACAGTTCTCATAGCTTGTCTTTGAACCACGCCATAACTTACAAACTTTCATCCAGGCAGCAATACTCCATGCAAACTTTCTTGCAAAACAACTTACCTTGTGCATTGTTATAAACCTACCAATATCTTAGTTCCTGATTAACTAAATTTAAACTCCGTGATAAAGAAAATAAAACGGGCAGGGCACAAACAAACAAACATTATTAAATTTTCATAGCACTTTACTATGTTGATTAAAACCTTTTTCATGTTTTGTCCTTCGTTTTTAAATGTCTAATTTATTTTAATTTGCACTATCTTCTCTGCAGAATTCTGAAGAAATCTCTGGTTTCTCCACGAGCAGTTGTTATCCACGTGTATGGTCTTACACAACCGTTTCGGCAAGGTGGCTTAGGATTGGGACTGACCGTATCTTCATGCTTTAAAACATGCTCTGATGTAGTTTCTATGGAGTCCCTCAAGTATCCGCTATCGTCTGTAGTAGTTGTGAATGGAGAAGTATTTGTATTATGACATTTATTTGTACCCACTTTGCAAGAAGTACAAGTGAAATCTGTAAAACAAAAAATAAGTACAGCAGTTGTTTACGTAAATAAAAGGAATCAGGTTTCAGAATAAAACTTACTATATGTTTGTTGATACCATTTTAATCGACTTATTTGTGCAGTAGCGTAAATATATTAATAGCGTCTATTATATTTTTTTCTTTTTTTTGTTGTCTCCCAAGTTTGCGGTCGTTGACATCCGTTTGAATTGCAAAAAGTTGGATACCACCAAGATGGGGACGTCTCATTAACAGTTAAGGGCAAATTTTCCGGCGTTTCAGTAGTGGTGGTGGTGGGGTAGTATTCCGGCTCTAAAGTAGGTTCGGTAGTGCTTTCAGTTGTAGGAACAGTGGTAGTTTCGTAATCAGTACTAGGAGAGGTAATTATAAATATAGTTCCACTAGTGTCAATGTTGTGATATTGAGTTGCTCTTTCCGTTGTGGTACTATATTCAGTCGTGGGACTATATTCCGTTGTAAATCGTGCTGTAGATTCTTTACTAATTTCATTATATGTCTCTTCAGACAAAGCCTCAGTAGTGGTCTCCCAAGTAATAGGTCTTAGGCAACATTTATTTTCTTTTTCGCCATTTTCTGTCTTGCACGGTTCTGTAACACATTCCGTAATATTGTTCAAACTATTTGTGATTGTTACCTCAATTGTGGATGTTGTTGGTGGTTCGGTACTTGATTCAGTTGTTTTTTCTATTGTTATAATCGCCTCAGTTGTTGTAGATACTGCTGTACTTTTTGTTATTGCTACCGTAGTAGTTTCCTCAGTAGTCGTTTCTGTTGTTAATAATGTTTCAGCTGTAGTTATATCTGTAGACGTGTCAGTTTCTATATAATTGGATATCTCATCACTTTCTTTAGGATCAGTGACTGAAACCTCATTATATTTTTCAGTTGTAGTTTCCCATGTGTCTGGTCTGTTACAACAGATAGTAAACACATCTACCACTTCGTTTGATACATCTTTAGTAACTACAGGCTGATTTGTACTAGATTTAGATATTACGGTAGTACTGCTAGGAGACGTGGCGCTAACAGTACTTATTGTTGTTGACATTGGAGTTGGAACCTCAGTGGTAGTATCTGTGGTTAACAATGATACAGCTGTAGTAAATTCTACAGATTTGTTAATTTCTTCCAGACCAGTGAAAGTAACTTCATTAAAGTTTTCTGTAGTTGTCTTCCAGGTGTGTGGTCTATCACAACAAATTGTTTGAATATATTCTGTCTCTTTTGTTATTATTACCTCAGTTGCTCTAGGCGTAGTTATACTAGATGAGGGCAGTAAAGCAGTACTAGTTACTCTAGTTGTATTGTCCGATATAGTCGTACTTATCGTCGTTACTGTGATAGACTTAGGTGAAGTAAGTTTAGGTGTAGTTAAAGTCGTTATAGTAAAATCAGGATCTGTTGTCGCTGCTTCTGTGGTAATAGCTGTTAACCAAGATAAGTGAAATACTCAATTGCAAAATAATTGTTGAATTTTTATTATTATATCAAAAGCATAGGTATCTTAATTTTTTTTAATTTATTACTCCGAACATGCGTTATTAATGAGTATAACCTGAATCCTTCTCATCTTAGTTAGTGACAGGAGGCCCAAGGTAAGTAGTGGGACAGTAATGAACTGAGATTATGAGAAAAAATCCATTGAAAAAATACATGTTTCAATACATAATCGGGCTGAATTATAGCTGTAATGATATGAATAATAAAGTTTACCTTTACCTTTTGTAGTATGAAATATATCCAGACTGGGAGCAGAACATAAAAGAATGTATGTCTCTTGAAATCCTGAAAGTTATTTCTCATTTAAATTAAAACAATCACTTCCATTATGTAAACCTACACGATTTATGTTTTTGCACGATAAAGGCAGTTTTTTTTACATAATATGTTTATTTAAATCCTTACGTACTTTTTAAGTCAATAAAATTATCTTCTCCAGCCTTTCAAAAAAGTAAAAATCCATCAGAATTTTCCTTTTTCCATTCAGTATAATTATGCTAGTCTGTTGGTTATTTTCTGTCCGGTTATTTTCGGTTTATAATATGGGTCTGATTACAAATCTTTAATGGATAAGTTATTATTGATTTACTTGTACAGATTTCATCAAAATTTTAAATAAAATAAAATAAAATTGTAATAGATCTGCTATTAAAAAATAAAAATAAAACCAAAAATATTTATTCAGTAACAATATAACATTTAGGTTAACAGTGTTTGGGGACCCCTTTTAAGTAAACATATACCTGTGTTAGGGGAACCCGCACCTCCTGGTCATATGTTTGTAACATTTTATCTATTATGATACATGCTTAAATTATTAAATATAATGAGTTTTCGTGTGTAAGTGTGTGCGCGTGTGTGAGTGTGTGTACGTGAGTGTGTGCGCGTGTGTGTGTGTTTGTGCCTATTTTGTAACTATGTTGCATTGTAGTGCTAAATAAATAAGTTTAAAAATTGTATATAATATACTGTAAATTACATATTTTCTAGCATCTAATTATTATATAATGGGCACTGCCTTCTGTTTCCTCATATGTCTTCAATTTTAGCCAATTCATCAATAGTATTAGTATTATTTTATTATACAGCGTCGTACCGTTTTTTAGAAGGGAAATCATCAAACCTTCTCTTGCTGTTTGTGTCAGACTTTTACAGACTAAAAACCATACATGTTGCTTGCAGTACAGCATATTAAAGTGGCTTCAGACACGAATGCAAATATTGCTATCACATTCATCGTCATCGGTGACATGTTATGGTGTATGTCCGACTATGGTCATTATCAACACACAAAAATGATTTCCGTACCGATTGCTTTTGAACTTTGGTCTATCGTATGGGAGACTTCTACTACTTTCTACGTTCTTCGAACTATCTTCCCCGACCACTGCCTGCACTAAGATTTCAAATCGTCTTCCTATCTTTGTAAACTGTAGTTCTTTTAAGGATTTACTCATTATGGGTTCTCTCACATAGGGATATATCAAGCATGGTTCTCTCCATTGCAAGCTGTGCTCCCGGCACCACTGACTATGAGTTAATGACTAGACTCCAAATAGTCTCCTTTAATTGTCAAGTCAACATAGACAGTAAGTGCCACAATAAAAACAGCTTTAGTGTATTTAACTATAAGCTTATTGCTTATTGATAAGGTGAACTACATTGTTAAAGACTGGAGTAAAACTATATGTTATTAAAACCTTTTTATTGCACAGTTAATCTAACATTATTTACTATATCTTCTCAGCAAGAGTAGTCGACTTGGTTGCTCATACAGGGCGTTGTAATTTTCGTCATATACTCTGAAAGATAACAGATAAAACATTGGGTTAATTTTTTACTGGAACCGGTTTTATCTGGTTAATTATAAATGTAAGCTTTACTCCAATCTTACAATGTAATGATTAAAAGAGATTAATAGGACATGTAAAAGATTAAATTACTAAGTAAATAATATAAAACATTGATAAAATAAGATAGCTGGTGAATTAATTAAACAGAAATGGATAATGTGTATATAATCATAATGTTTATCATAGTTAGAGAAGATACTAGTATTTAAGTTTAGGGAACTTATCTTATGAGCTAAGTTAAGTCTCGGATTCAAATCGGATGGCGCACCTATAACTTTTCGAAGTTATGTGCGTGTTATTGATATCTCCGTGCTTCAGAAAGCACGCAAATTTCGGCTGTCCTGAACATCTATGGCAGTCGTTTTTGGAAAGTCAGTGCCTTCTAACATCCTGATTGGTTAGAACTCGTTGCAATCTGATACTGACCCCAACGCATAAACAATGTTTTTATTTTTAAATTTGACACATTATAATGCTTGATGCAAAATTCTTCGTTTATATTTAAAGGCGCTTCATACCACGATATAAGCAAGGTACAACCGTTTGCTAAAACCAACGTATTTAACCAATTCTAATCTACCTTTTCTATATTTTAAACTACAAAGCTAGTGAGAATAGTCGTTTCTCCTTTGCGTAAAAGAGGCTATAGTTACATATACGGGTGAACTTTTGCAACATATAACAATTTAACAATTAATCGCATAAAAAAAACATAATTCTACTGTAACCATCCGCAGTAAAAGTTTATAATTCTAATATTAGTATATTACTGTCTGTGTAGCATTTTATATTTAGATTCCCACACAGGACAAATTATGTATGTATCCAAAAATAAGTATTTATGTATCATCATTATCACACAGCCTTCTAAAGTCCACTGCTGAACATTAGCCTCCCCAGTATATAACATGCTATCAAGGATATCTGCCCATAATCACTACGCTTTAGTGATCGCGCGGAAAGACGCGGCATCTTTTGCCTAAAAGGTGGTGCGGAATTGGCAACTATAGCAAGAACGTGGTCAGGATATTCCAAGATGGATTTTCGCAAAACAGAGGCGATGTATCGTAGTGTTGAAGACGTTAGAGGTAGGTAAAAGAAAAGATAAAGAATGGCAAAAATCGGGCTTTAGATGACGGTAAGCAGGTGAGGAATGCGGTAGAGGTATGGAGAAGAGGAAACTAAGATGCACTGATGATGCCAAGATCGTCATGACGGTGGCAAGCCTGTGACAGTGATTGGCAGAAAATGGTAACGAAGGCGGGGACGTAGCGATCACGATATTCACGATGAGGATTTGGTTCGTGGCGACCATGTTGCAATGAAGACACCAAACTGGAATGTTGATAGCCTTAACGTGGTCGTATTTGTGAGGACGTCTTTTCTTTCTTTCTTTTATATAGGTTATGGCTTCGTGCGTTTAGCACATTTAGCCAGTGTCAAGTAAGAGTAAATTATAGTACATGAGAATGAGTGGTGATAAAGATGATAAATGGTAAATGAGATGCCCTCCCCTCAACCCTTTGAGTCCTCAGTAAAGATGTGGGACCATACTGAGATCTCACATTGACTTCTTGAAAGAAATTGAAAAGTGATATTGCACTGTTTTGTTTCATTAATCTACACTCATGTACGTTCACAAACACTTAACGTTTCATAATCCACATTAATGTTCGAAATATCAAAAAAAAATAAAAAAAAAACAAAACTGCAGACATGACGCTTCACTTTCTCGCCTAGAAGTCTCTGTGAGGACGTCATAAAGACTTGGTGTGTATTTGGTATCCTCTTCCGTGTCATCATCGTCATCATCATCAGCCTACATTCATCTATTTCTGTTTGCAAGAGATAATATCACCGTAAACACTAGTCGTTATTTCGCTTCATGGCCGGGTTTATCCTCGTTTATTTAAATATGTGATTTGCCAGATAATAAGAACCCAGACGAATTGAGTGCAATGTAAGATTAGTGAAGCAGATAAGTAAGGTGAGTAAAGAATTCTTTATTTTGATAAGTGATTATAGAATCCAGACGAAATAAAAGCAATACAAGGTAAATTGGAATGGTGTATTGGGTCGTGTGGAAACGGTCTAGAATAGGTTGGCACGTGCCAACCCCTGTTCATCTCACGGGAAGTCGTAAGAGTCGACGAAGATAAATCCTACGGGATGATGGGCAGCAGCTTCATTCTGCATACTGGCTTAAAATACGATCACTAACCCGGCTGCCGGGTGTGGTGATTATGTGCAGATACCCCCAATATAATGTAATCTATTGGGGAGGCTAATGTTCAGCAGTGGACTATACAGGGCGTCCCACGGATTTGCCATATGGAGGAAAGTATCTTGAATATTGAAGATGGAACATTTGACTGAAAGAAGACTTTATATTAATTACGTATTATCTACAATATTCAAGATACTTTCCTCCATGTGGCATAGCCGTGGGACATCTTGTATCATCATCATCATCTCAGCCCATTAACGTCCCACTACTGAGCACAAGCCTCAGCCTCCTCTCACATATCAAGGTGTGAGGGTATTGGGTCATACTCCACCACGCGGACTCAGTGCGGATTGGCGTAGGCAGGTGTATGGCTTCCTGCTGTTAGAATTTATCAAGCTGTCCATTAGGCCTCTAACATGGCTTAACGACTACCACATTTAGTGATAACCGGGACATCTTGTATACGGCTGATATAATGCATACATGCGAAGAAAGGTAAAATACATACCAGTGCTGTAGTCACAGTTATACTCGTACATGTCGCACTGGTCCAGGAAAGTCCTCCGACTGCAGCCGTCCGGGGTCGAGGCGCACACCGCCCGGTTGTCGTGGATGCAAGTCGTGGCCATGTTGCAGTAGTTTATTGGCTGTGAAAAGACGAAATATAACAGGCTAAAATATACTGATTGCCTTGCTTCTAAGTGATGGATTAAAAATATCTTTGTAACAAATTCCGCGCTACTATAATTTCCCGAAAAATCGAGAAACTATTCAACACGACACGTGTTTAGCCCTTACACAGGGCATCTTCAGGTAAAATGGCAACCTCAGAAGAACGATGTCTTCACGACCAACGCTGAAACGAGAGCCTTGCCTCTGCCTATTGAAAAATATATGTATTGTTCAAAGGATAGCTAATAAGCTCAAAGCAACTAGTTTATATACATATATTATTATAATATAACGCCTGTTTTCCCGAAGGGATTGAAAGAGGCAAATTATGCGCCCATATTTTTTGTTGGTCCGATATATTGTTGGTCCCACGGCCCGGAAAGCCTATTGCCGCTTACAGAGTTGCCGCAGAGTTGATCTGGCTCCTCCTTCTGCGAAGTGGTGATGTCGCAGAAGGAGGCCGCGGAGCGGGAGAGGGAGCGGGATCCGCTCTCTCTCCGGCTACGCCGTTGGCGCAGCAGGCGGGCCAGGAGGGCCCGTCAGGCAGCGCCCGGGGGGTCTTAGGCGGCGGGGGCAGGGGGCCCCTTCCGTCTCGCCATAGACCCCCCCCGAAGTCGGCCAGTACGCCATGGCCGCACATAGAGGAAGGGGGGGCGCTGCAAATTGCGCCTTCCTGAGGAGGTCTCCCCGGTTCTGATCCGGGGGACATTGGCCGCGGGCGGGGTACCAGAAGCTACAAACCCGGGCACTGGTGCCTCGCCCCTTTTCAACAGCGGTGGGCGTCGTCTGAAGTTTTTTAGTGGGTAGGACTGCGGTGGTCGCGTCGGCTGCAGTGAGCCCCACACCCCCTCCCGGTCTCCCCCTTTTGTCCGGGAGACAGTGCGTAAGCAGCATTTTTTTATAGACGATAATAAAAAATAAAAAAAGAGTTGATCTGGCTGCTTTTTTTAGACAGTGCGTAAATGCATTTTGTTACCGACGTAAATCAAAAAAAAAGTGTTGATCTGGCGAACATAAAAGGTCCCGGTAACAACAAAGTACAAACCCCGTACCAAGATACATTGAACAAGATACAAGTGTGAACGAATGATTCCTTTATATTGTATACCAAATTCAAGATAATTACAGAAATGAAAATAAAAACATTTATCTGAGTTGTATGACCCAATTCAATGAACTTCTTGGCGGGAAAGTGCAGCGTCATGTCTGCAGTTTTGTTTTAATTTCTACAATTTGTGATATTTGGAACATTAGTGTGTAATATCGGTGTATTAATTAATCCGTTCAGTTTTTATGAACTTACTTGAGTGTTGGTAAATAAAACAGAACAGTGCAATATCACTTTTCAAATTCTTTCAAGAAGTCTTTATAAGATGAGATCTCGACTGATCTTTACTGAGAACTCAAGGGGTTTAGGGGGAGGGCATCTCATTAATCATTTATCATCTTTTTCACCACTAATTCTCATGCACTATGATATAAATATTATTATCTCATACTTGACACTGGCTAAATGTGCTTACCGAAATAAGCCAATATTAAAAAAAACTTAAAACAATTGGCTTCTTTGTATATTTCACTATTTTGTTTTTTCCTTGCTGGATCACTGTAAGTATGATTAATTCTCATTGCAAAGTTCAGAACAAAATCTCATTCCGCTGTCTGTTTGTCCCTCTGTTTGCTAAGATTTTTAAAACTACGCCATGGATTCTGCTGCTGTCTTTTTTAATTGATAGTTTGATTCAAGAGGAAGTTGGGCCGCTAGTCATTACTAATACCAAATTTATGTAAGCCGTACTCACATCAGAACTTAAAAGCATTCAGATAAGGAACAATCGCAATCTGTCCAATACGACATGGTAAGTTCTTTTAAATTACATTTTTAATCCATTTACAAATGTAGTAATTGATTTCATGAAAGAATTTTATTATTATCATAATCTCCTCTTAGTATTTAATGTTTTAATTAACTAATTTATATGAAGAAACATATTAAATTATATAATTAAGATACATGTTTTATTGCTACTTATAACATACTCATAGTATTATTGCCGATCAATATGGCGTGGTGACGAGTATACACGAACTCCGCTCCTGTGGTCGTGGGTTTGATTCCCGCACTGGACAAATTAAGTATGTATGTATACAAAAATAAGTATTTATTTATCATCATCATCACACAGCCCTCTAAAGTCCACTGCTGAACATTAGCCTCCCCAGTACATTACATTCTATAAGGGATATCTGTCCATAATCACCACGCTTTGGTGATCGCAGTTCAAGCCAGTACGCAGAATCACGCTGCTGCCCATCATCTCGTAGGATTTATTTTCATCGACTGTTACGACTACCCATGAGATAAGAGAGGGTGACACTATTCTAGGCACCACAGGGCAGTATTTATGTATGTTTATCCATTATGCCCCCAACGCGATGGACCGATGATCTAGTCAGGGCGGCGGGGAGCCGGTGGATGCAGGCGGCAAAGAATCGATTTACGTGGAAAGCAATTGGGGAGGCCTATGTTCAGCAGTGGACTTCAGATGGCTGAAATGATGATGATGATGATGATGATCCATTATGTAGTATCCATAACACAAGTTCTTAATGATACTTATGTTGAAACTACATAATTGGTATAATTATCAGATATATGTATAATTATTTATTGTGAGTCTCATAGGTATTCCCGTAAGATTAGTATTTTATTATTTATCTTAAAAACGAGAACAAAGGACAGTGTCTGGTGCAATAAAACCTTGTAACTCGATATTGGAAGATAAAAATATGAATTGTTTGTTTTATGCTGTCTGTTCAGATAAGCAGAAATGGTATAATCAAATCTCGGTACTATGAGATTTTATTCTTCTTGTGAACAAAAAAAACGTTATTTACTTCAAAGCTGTCGTAGTCTTTCAGCTTAAAGTCGATTATTATTATTATTATTTATTTATTAGGAACACTTACAGCTAAACATATATATTTTACATGCAACACTTAAAACCAAAGGACATATATGCAAGCCATTATAAGTATTCACATCATTATTTTTTACTTATTTCTACTTATATTTTTCAAACTTATGACTAATAATCAACATATTTTAGAAAAATATGAAAATTCGTATATAATTACTAGGGATGTGGGTCACTGAGCAGCTTCAACAGGGTGTCCTTGAACACTTTTTGCGAGACAGAAAAGATATCCAGGTTTGGTGACATTGCATTCAAGCTGTTGTAGGAGTTGCAAAGTCGATTGGCATCGAGTTCAAACCTCGACGACAAAATACATATAGGAACTCATTTGTTATATAAGCTCCTAAGTTAAGTCTAAGGAATTATTTATTAATACCTTAAAAGCCGCCGTGTGGTACCGGCCTAGAATAGTCCCATCCCCTCTCATCTCACGGGAAGTCGTAAGATTCGACTAAGACAAATCCTACATGATGGATGGGCAGCAGCGTTATTCTGCGTACTGGCTTAGGCTGTGTCCCCAGTAGGCAAACTGTTAGCGGCCGACTGAGTTTGCGGCGTACCGATTTAGTACGCCCTTCCATATATTTGAAATAGAGTGTCCACAGTCTGCTAGTTTTGCGCTCGCTATACGCAGTTTGCAGCGTCGGTCTCTCATTCTTGCAACTCAGTCGGCCGCTAACAGTTTGCCTACTGGGGACACGGCCTTAAACTGCTATCACCAACACGCCTGCTGATATGGGCAAATACCCCCAATAGAATGTAATCTAATAAGGAGGCCAATGTTCAGCAATGGACTTAAACGCCGATTTGATGATTTTTGGTTCTACGTAATAGGTGGCAAGAGTATTGTCGCTCAGTGGGAACTTATAAATTTGCCAGAGCTTCGTCAGTAAATCCGCAAGTGCACCACTAGTAAGTAAGGTTTACTTGGGTTCCAAAGCTCTTGGCAGGATCCCCATTCATCATATTGGTGTGATTTCCAAATAGGATATTAGTGTGTATAAAACATTGGTATTTCTTATATGAAATGTTTGTGTTGCTATCTAGACACTTTTATATCTTATCTTATGAAAAAATCTAATAAGGCTAATATGATGATAATCTTTTTAAAATATATTTTATCACCTTACTACGAATATATAATTTTATTTGGTTCATATTAGTTACGATATCATCATCATCATCTCAGCCCATTAACGTCCCACTACTGAGCACGAACCTCCTCTCACATACTAAGGTGCGAGGGTATTGGGTCATACTCCACCACGCTGACCCAGTGCGGATTGGCGAAGGCAGGTGTATGGCGTCCTGCTGTTATATTTTTTTAAGTTACCATATAAACAATTATAAATCTTAATTACATAAAAAAATAAAAACTATAAATAAAAAATGTCTTTAAACTGTGGGTATGGTGCCAAAAAACAAATATTATTATTATAATATAATAATGCTATTATAGGACATAATTATGATATATATTACGAAATAAAATAAAAAAAATACATACGTAAGTCAAATGGAGTTCTACATCTGGGATCGCTGACAATGCTGGAAAAATATGTATTGTTTAAATTAACATTGTCTTCATAGTGTCAGGTACTACTTAGTGCGTATTGTATCACTTAGAAAATGTGTACGTAACCATTGTTTCTGTTACATATTATATTTTACTTGTCGTTTGTAAAAGAGATTGAATTAGCATCTTTTTTAGTCTATACAAATACAAAGCTGGCTAGAATTAAGAATTGGTAGATGTTATAATTATATTATAATTAGAGGTGTATCCTACCAAGACCTAAGGAAGCCTACTTCACCTGCAAGTGTGCACCTGCCGATCAACGGACGAGGCTCTGGCGAACATAACAGTTCCCGGTAAACGGCAAAGGTTTGCCACATGAAGTGCAGGCGAATACTAATAATAATCAATCATTTTTATCAGACTAAGTCCATAATAACACATTAAAAAGACATTACATTACATTAAATTAAATTACAAATTACACAAAATAATACAAATTAATAATAAAAAGTAAAAGAGAATAATCAGATAAATAAAATTAAAATTCAAAATTTATTTAAAATTTAATGCTACTTTATAAAAGGTGATGAGCTAGAATGTAGGCTCATCCACCTCTGCAATATAGGGGAGTCCCACTAAGTAATATACTACTGCCTACTCCTTTAGGGAAACAGGCGTAAAGTTATGTATGTAAAGGTTATAATTTAAAAAAAAAATTAATGGACACCTCACACACCGCTTCTAGCCTCAAACTAAGCAGAGCATGTAAATGTACATTGTTTAAACGCATATGCATTTATAATAGATAGAAAATACCCAGACCAAAACAATCACACACAGAAATTCTTGTCTAGTGTGGGAATCGAACTCATCACTGGCCGCCTAAGCCGAAGTCTAAACTAAATACAGTTAATTGTATTCCACGTCGAGGAGAGGAAATAAGCAAGAACTGTTCTACACGTAAAAGTTATAATATACGATAGACAAGAAAGAAAATAACATTTTATGTAGACATAAATACACGAAGAATCACAGCAACTGCATTCAGCTAAATCTGGTTAGATCAGCAGACCCTAGGCCCTAAGCTTACCCCCCCGACTGGTCTCCACCTTGTCGTGATGGGGGGGCAGAGTACCCCTCGAAGGGCGCAGAGGGCGCTAGGGAAAAGGTATCACCCAGAGATTGGCGACTCTGGGAGCCCTTAGTACTGACTACCGGGGGGGAAACTGAGAGGGACCTGTGGAGGGCGCAGCGGGCGGGCCAAGAGGAACCGTCAAGCAGCGCCAGGAGGGTCTTAGGCAGCGGGGGCAGGGACCCCTGCTGCCTAACATCAATAGGCCGCGGGCGGGGTGTCAGAGCTGCAACCCAGGTACTGGCCCCCCGCCTCTATCTCAACAAGCGGCGGGCAGCGTCGGAAGGTTTTTATTGGGTATTACTGCTGGCGGTCGTGTCTGCCGGTGGTGAGTCCCACACTCCTTTCTCGGTCCCCCATTGGCCGGGAGACAGTGCGTAAATGCATTTTGTTACCGACGTAAATAAAAAAAATAAAAAAGGCCCTAAGCTTAGGGCTTAATGTCAGCTTAAGTTTAGGGCTATCAGGATAAAACTAGGATATGATGACATGAAGAATCACAGTAAACCATTTTTCCGATTATAAAGTATTATGCCTAAAAAGGACTCCAGACTTTCTTCACTCAGCATGTGCTGGAATGAAGGAATGAAGGAATAAAGGAATATGACAGCGCTTACTTGGACAATGTTAAATGTGCAACAGTCACACAAATGTTTTAAAAATAACACCAATTAATTTAAAACATAAAATCCAATCAAATACAACATAAATTTATGTTAAAATTTTAGATTTTTTGGGTGGCTCCTTCCAGGGTATATTGGGCTCCTTCCAATATCCTAGGAGTCAAGCTAACCTCAACTGCAAGTAGTTCACCTGCCGATCAACGTACGAAGCTCTGGCGAACATAAGCGTGCCCGGTAAGCGGCAAAGGCTCGCCACCTATTACGTGGGACCAAAAATATAGTTGGCGAAGTGTGGGCATATAATATACCCCTTCGGAGAAACAGGCGTGAATAATTGTACGTATATATGTAATTTTAAATGAAACATTTATAATTTAGCGAAGGAACTAACCAAATAGGAAAAACACGATCATTTTACATATTCAAAACACTTTTAAAATAAATGTATGCTGTTTACGGTGAAATATTTTATACTGCAATAAGCCTTATCAATAGTTATTATTTCCCACTGTATAATATATTATATATATACATTTTAAATTCGATTTTATATATGATTTTTGTAAGTCTTTCCAAATTTTAATGACAAATCTAATTATTCGCGTTTTGTTAAATGGAATTTTAACGACAATTAATTCATATTCATACCATTAATTGCGTATCACAGTTTATATATATGTGTTAAAATGACGGTAAAGAATCATGTGACGCCCTGAAAGGTCATGGCAATTTGTAATTTGATTTAACATAATTAAAATATTTACAATACTTCATCACGGAATTTACACTTTGAAATTAGACATTATTTGAGTTTTGTAATAATTTTGCTAAGATCTTCATTTTTAATAGTATAAGGAATGTGGTTGTATATTTCAATTGTCATAGTGAATGGGCTAGATGCAACTAATTTCATTTTCGAGACAGGAATTCCAATTTTTTTTAGGTTACGATCGTTTCTTCTGTTGTTATTTAGGGGAGAATAAAATTCGAGATGCTTTATCACAAATTTTACGACTTTAATTGTAGAAATTAAAATACAAATATATTGCATTGTTGACCGTAAAAAAATGCTTACAATGTGTGCAATGCAATATGTGGCATGAGGCAGCGATATTGTATTTACATGTAGATATTAGATGTAGATATTATATGAAGATATTATGTGTAGATATTATATGTAGATATTATGTGTAGATATTATATGTAAATATTTATATGTAGGTTGACATTAAGGTTGACAAGTTGAATTGTACAAAGTACAATCTGCAAGACTCCATCTGGTCAATGTTAGCAAGTACCCGTAAACATTTTTTCTGCAATATGAACACTTTATGTATGTCACAAGAATTTCCCCACAAAACAATTCCATAAGAAAGCGTAGCGCATAATGCGTAATAAGCAGTAAGAGATGTTTAGAAGTCTGTGGCGCGTTCTATATGGTGAAGTGCGTATACAAAAGATGATATGTCTATGTAGCAATTTATATAAAAAAACAATTTTCTTAACAGCAGCCCCTGCTTCTTAGCTCTCTCCCTGGCATTTTAAGAAGATAATAAAAGCCGTTTATTGACATTTTAATCAGAAAAAAATACTAGCATTGTAATAAATTTGCATAATTTTTGCATTTTATTTGTATTTTATTCACATTTTAATACTATTGCACCCATAAAGCAAACCTTTGTTTTTTTAAAAACAAGTATAATAGATAAAAATAAGGCAGATTTGATAGTTAAGACGTAATAAAATATTTTAAATTCTTTTTAATATTCCGTCCTAACGGTTCATAGTGTCAGATATCGATTCTTCTTCTTCTTCGTGTGTCGCGTGATGTGCGTCTAGAACATCTAGCTAAAATACTCTACTTTGAATTTGACAAAAATATTCGTATATATAAACTGGAATCAACACTATTAAACAAAAATATTCATAGTAGTCTCATTTGCCCCGTAATTTAGTTAGATACAGCACCCTACCAAATACAGTACACAATTCAGTATTGCGCAACTAACCTACTTCGCAAAGCAATAAAAAATGTGTTGACAACAAAAGTCAGATTGCGAGACGACTTAATATACATTTCTTTTAATATATTATTATAAATATAATGCGCCCTATTTAGTATTGAAAAATATATGTTATATTAAAAACGTATAAAGTAAACACAGAGATAATTATTATGTTTTAATAATTATATAGTAATAACAATTATAATCCTAAAAGCCTGTTATACAAAGGTTATTTCTCTCAGTCTAGTTTACAAATGACAACGAAATAGTAAAGTAAAGAATTTCGCATTTACTAGCAGAAAATAATGTGGTCTCATTTGAGTTAGTTAAGTTAAGCGCGTCGTACGCTCGAACTGTTGTCCAAATAGTTTTTATACACTTTCGGTTCAAACTTTTTTGCTTAAAACTGTTTTGGAATGTTAAATAAAAAAATTGCATTCATTTTTCTTTTTTAAGAATTAGTGATTATAATACTAAAAGAGGTGTTATGTTTTTTATAAAAATGTTATATTAAATTAAGTGCATTGTGTGTTAAAAATGTATTATAAATTCCTTTAAGTTTTATCAAAAGTTTTTTAAATCAGTTTAATAAAAGTGAAGAAAATGGTGCAAAAACTACAAATAGAAAATGTGAAGCCCTCTGTTAGTCGGGTCAGATCGATAGCATCACAGGTATGTTAGAGATGTTTTATATTTATAAAGTTACAAACATAATTGTTATAATACTTGATGTTTCATTTAACTAAGTCTTAAATCATGGAATTAGATTTGCGACAGAATTAAATGTTAGCATAAATATTCAAAATATAAACATCACTTGTAGGTGTGTGTACAATTAACAATTGTGATTTGTTAACCTACATTGTAATGTTGACTATACGAAAATAATACATACATACATATTCATACAATTTATTCCCGTAGGGGTAGGCAGAGATAGCCCCCTTTCACTTGCTACGATCCCAAAATGTGGATATTAGCTTCATTAACGATGTTTATTATATTTGAAATAAGAGGAAAACACGAATAATTATTAACAACAAGAAGCATCTTGAGTTTTAGCGGAAGTTACAAAATAATTTCTAAAGTTAAACCAGGCTTAAGACTAGTACTGTCACATTTATTTGATATATATAATAAAGACAGTGACAGCACTAGTTTTAAACCAAGTTAAATTTTAGATCTTGTTTTTGTAAGAATCCATAAATTATTTTTTGTTTTGTAAGAAGCCACAAATTAATTTTGTCTAAGAGCACAAAACAGTCACGTCAGTTCACAAACCGATTTCTATGGTGCCAATGACCACTGACGTAACGAAAATGCTTTCGAATCCGTTGCTATGCTAACCGACAATAAATTTGATTAGGTGTGAATGTGTGATTGATTTATTTTACTCAAAAGTTAGATGACAATTAAATGATTATGTTTAACTTCATGTAAGAGGTCAATCGTCAAAGCCAGAACGAACGATTGAGTTCGACAATCTGCAAAATATCATGCATACAGAAAATCACGCCTGTTACCCCCTAGGCAGAGGCATATTATACGCCCACACTTCGCCAATTACATTGTCGGCCCCACATAATAGCTGGCGAGCCTATTGCCGCTTATCGGGAACTTATATTCGCCAGAGCTTCGTCCGTTGATTAGCAGGTGCACCACTTGCAGGCTTGGGCTCCTTAGATGTTGGTAGGATCCCTATACACCCGATAAAGCTGATCAAAGGTAACTTATAGGATATCTGTTAGAATTTATATAGAATAATTAAACGGGCACCAGCGCGGTTTCATCATGTTCAACTTCTCTTGCGTAACCTAACTAACCCCCCACTTAACTGTATACTTTATACTCTGACACAGTATGAAGTCTGATTTGTCATCATCATATCCTAGCATTATCCGGGATGCCCTAAACTGAAGGCCCAGGGTCTGCTAAATCATTATATTATCTCTCGTTTCAGCGTTGGTCGTGAAGACATCGTTGTTCTGAGGCCCCTATCTTACCTGAAGATGCCCTGTGTAAGGGCGAAACACGTGTCGTGTTGAATAGTGTCTCGATTTTTCGGGAAATTATAGTATCGCGGGAATTGTTACAAAGACTTAATCCATTACTTGCAGCATTATATGGTTAAACAAGTTGTCATGATGTTAGTAAGTACCTACTAACTTCCTAATCATGACTGACATAGATGTTGATGACAGCCGGGACCAACGACTTAGCGGTAGCGACAATTGTGCGCATGACTTCGCTTTCGATATTGCTTAGGTGCGCCACCAGGGTTTGAACCCGAAACCCTCTGAAGTGTGTCTCGGAGCTCTCGTGCCACGGAGCTATCGCTGGTCTCAAGAATACGCTTTGAATTTAGACATAAAGCAGCCTCTTTCAGACTTTAATTGTTTTAATATAAATGGGACCTATCTTAAAACAAAAAATCCTAAAAATCGGCCGACTTATTTATTTCTAAAGATCAAGATAAAACGATTAATCAAGATTTAGAAAATAAATAAGACTGATTTATAAAGATCAAGATAAAACCCCTTTCGGAGGAGTTGTGCGAAGAGCTTGAGTTTAACTAAAAAGTACTACATACATGGTCACTTACCTACATTTCCCACCAAGATAACGTCAAATCGATAAGAACTAAGATAATTCAATCATACTACGAGATTACGTAGCGAAAGTAATGTAGAGGCCGCTAAAGCAATTCCCCTGTTACCATAGTAACATTATGAATAATTGTTTTTTTTTTATTAACAATATAGTGGAGCTGGCAAACGCCGTATCGTAATTTTTTTCACCTGCACATTATTTTTTTATAAATACAAAACATGTCCTAACAATAACGAATACATCAAATATAGACTTATCCAATTTGCTGCAGTTGTTGATAATTTACGCGCTTACATAGATTTCGAAGGTCTATTTTTATCCGTAAAGAGGATACACTAAAAGTATGGTAATACCATTATGGTCAGCGAAAGGCGCTTCTGTTACAAGTTGCTTTACGTCTCCTATATGGCGAAGTTAGAACTCGGTACCGACTGGCACACGCCTGGTATATAGTACAACTTTAAAACGACGCTATCCGCAGAAGTAAAATAAAATAAATTTAAAATAATAAAAGAAGTAATTTTTTAAATTATCCAAACTCTAATGTATTGTATGTGATTTGTGTATATTACTAAATATATGGTAATTTTACTTCTTGTCTAATCATTGTCAGGGGACAAAACTCAACTTTGCCTCAAGCTATCTCAAATTGATTGGTAACACTCATTAATATTTTCTGTGTCATGGTAGGATAATGTATGCAAAAATTTGAAACATTTAAACTTGCAATCTCGAAGAGAATCCTCACTGATTATGTTATGAATCTTAAAAACACTAATCTTAAATTTTAAATTCATATGAATTTTTGCGTTTAGCTAAGGTTTAACACAAAAATAACTTTGGTCCTAAATCTATTGAGAATTCATCTCTGAAAAGCGGAATCTTATAAAACTCCCAGGTCTTTATGATCTGTCTGATTTAACTACCGGTCGACGACATGTGTATCAATTTCACAAAGATGTGTGGGCGTAAGTGAGCAGTAATGAAAAAATTAGAGCAGAATCAAATAGACAGGATATTTCTACAAAGATGTTGTAGGACCGTAAATAAAGGGTCAATTTAGAACAGCTAGCGCGTACAATCTTGCAAGTTACTTAGTCAGAACAGTAGCACGATTTGTGATTCTTTAGTACGTTTCTACTAATGTACATTTGTGTAGTTAAGGGGTTTGATTTCCAGTTTGTACTAAATTAAATTACAAAATATATTTTTTACAATTATATCAACTATTTTGCTCTAAAATAACGGACGACTGATTGGCTGTGAGGGCTCCTGATGTCGTGTGTTCGATTCCCACACAGAACCTTCTTTTATGTGCATAAATATTTATATCAGTCTGTTTCCAATTTGTACAAAGTATGTTTATAAAATTAGTATAAAGTAAGTTCAATTGTTTCTTCAGTCTTCACAACACTAACTGTAACCGACTAATTGGTGTAATTATAATAGAATTATATTAATTAAAGGTTCATTAACAACTTGTGTTTTAGATACGCACAAATTCCAAACTGTATTCATATTGTATACCTATGTTTTTGTATTAATTAGCCAAATGTGGGCATAAAATATGCGTTTGCTAATCCCTTCGGGAAGAGGCATGTATTTTTTTAAAACATTACATATGTCGATACTTTCAAAGAATATTTCTGTGTGTTATATTGTTACTTTACTTACACACACATCACGTCACCTGACGCTACCCACATGTTGATAACATTTATTTACAAATAATAGTTACTCACTATCTTTACTAATAATTTATGCGAAACATAAAACAAAATATGTTTATTACCGTTTGATCGATGATGGTATGTTTTTATTCAACGGTATTATTTTAAGAAGAAAAGAGCTCTCGCAGCTCTGCCGTGCTTGGTGGTCAGAAAAGATCACAGATGTACAACAGAGATTACAGAGGTCAGTCAGATAGGTGACCGTTTGTGTGGCATTTGATATCGAGCGCTTCCGTGTTCGGAAGGCACGTTAAGCCGTTGGTCCCGGTTATCACTAAACGTGACCGTTAGTTATGCCATGTTAGAGGCCTAATGGGCGGCTTAAAAAAATCTAACAGCAGGACGCCATTCACCTGCCTCCGCCAATCCGCACTGGGTCAGCGTGGTGGAGTATGACCCAATACCCTCAAACCTTGGTATGTGAGAGAAGGCTCGTGCTCAGTAGTGGGTCGTTAATGGGCTGAGAAGATGACTTAAGAAAGTGCCACTACTTTATTATTATAAATTACCCTGAAAGGTAGAGGCATATTGTACGCCCAAATTTCGTCAGTTAAACTGTTGGTCCCACCTAATATGTGGCAAACCTATTACCGCTTACCGTGAGCTTTTTTGCCAGCACTTCGCCTATTAATCGGCATGTGCTCCTAGGATATTGGTAGGACCCCTATGCTCCCAGGATGATGGAAATATTAACACATATTATTTAATTGATTTCAGTTCCTAGCATGCATGTTTCCAAATCTCCTGCTCCTGGACTTGGGCATGGCGATCAGCTTTTCCACCATCGCGTTGCCTGACCTCCTCAATGCTTCTGAGGGATTATCGCTAACGGAAACACAGGCCTCTTGGTTTGGTAAGGAGAACCACACAACACATTCTATCTCGCTACTATGTTGTTTATGTAGCTACCATAACTATAATTCATGTCAAAGTAGGTGTATAGGGGGCAGGTACTTTCCGGGCACGGGTGCTTTGGGAAGTATCTGTGTGACGTCGCCGGGGGAGAAGTCGACCCAGTGTTGCCACCACTGTGACTGCGCGGAAGACACCGCGCAGCACACTTTGGTGGCGTGCCCTGCGTGGGCGGGGCCGCGGTCGACGTTAGCCGCGGCCCTGGGTGGAGTGGCTCTCTCGCTACCGACCATCATGCAAAAGATGGTCGACAGCGAGACGGCGTGGGAGGCAATGGCCTCCTTCTGCGAAGTGGTGATGTCGCAGAAGGAGGCCGCGGAGCGGGAGAGGGAGCGGGATCCGCTCTCTCTCCGGCTACGCCGTTGGCGCAGCGGGCGGGCCAGGAGGGCCCGTCAGGCAGCGCCCGGGGGGTCTTAGGCGGCGGGGGCAGGGGGCCCCTTCCGTCTCGCCATAGACCCCCCCCGAAGTCGGCCAGTTACGCCATGGCCGCACATAGAGGTAGGGGGGGCGCTGCAAATTGCGCCTTCCTGAGGAGATCTCCCCGGTTCTGATCCGGGGGACGTTGGCCGCGGGCGGGGTACCAGAAGCTACAAACCCGGGAACTGGTGCCTCGCCCCTTTTCAACAGCGGTGGGCGTCGTCTGAAGTTTTTTAGTGGGTAGGACTGCGGTGGTCGCGTCGGCCGCAGTGAGCCCCACACCCCCTCCTGGTCTCCCCCTTTTGGCCGGGAGACAGTGCGTAAGCAGCATTTTTTTACAGACGATAATAAAAAAAAAAGAAAAAAAAGGTGTATAGGGATAGGTGTATAGCTTGGGCGCCTAAGATCTTGGTAGGATCCCCATACAATCCATACAAATATTCATAGCACATATATTTGTCCTACGTGGGTGCCATCTATCGAATTTATATTGTTATTATTGGGTGTATGAGGATCCTACCAAGACCTAAGGAGCCATTTTTTTTGTTTTACGTCGGTAACAAAATGCGTTCACGCACTACCTTCCGGCTTGACGGGCCCTCCTGGCCCACCCGCTGCGCCCTCCACAGGTCCCTCTTAGTTTCTCCCCCGGTAATCAGTAGTAGATCAACGGACGAGGCTCGGGCGAACATAACAGTGCCTGGTAAACGGTAATAGGTTCGCCACCTATTACGTGGGACCAACTATGTAATTGGCGAAGTGTATGCGTTTAATATGCCTCTGCCTACCCCTTCGGGGAAACAGGCGTGATTCGTATGTATGGCAGGTAAAATTAAAGGATACATAATCTCACGACCACATAACATATAACCCATTTAGTGTGGGAACAAAACCTTGAAATAACTATTTAAAATCAATGAAAACAATTTTTTACTATTAATCCAGGTAGCATATCATACTTGACGCAGCCGTTCGGAGCGCTGGCCTCCGGTCCTATAGTGGACTACTTTGGGCGGAAGAACGCCTCGTTCATGGTGAACATTCCCCACATCTGTGCCTGGATCCTGCTATACTTTGCCGCTGACCTGCCTGCCCTGTTCGTGGCCAGTGGATTGCTTGGTCTTGGGACTGGGCTTATGGAGGCTCCCATCAACTCCTATGTAGGAGAGATTACGTAAGTGGTGCTTAATTGTTTTTCATATATTTTTGCCATTGCATAATGGCTATACGCATGGGTTGTTATTATTCATTCAGTCTTTGAGTTAACTGTCTTGATATTTTGAGTAATTGTTTTTATTCATAAATAAACCATTATATATATAAATCAGTCCCTTACCATTACACCAATAATTTAGTTCCAAGATATGAACTTGTGTTACGGCTACTTAATAACGGATAACATACTTTTTTTGAAAACACATACTTAATATATGTAGAAAACATCCAGACCAGAACATTATTCATATTCATGCACACAAAGATTTGTCCTGTGTGGGAATCGAACCCACGACCTCAGTAGCGGACCCTAGATATACTGTTGGTATAGAGGTCTACGTATATTAAGATTGAAATTCAATACATTACGATGTTCTCAAAGATAAAAGAATAAAGCCGTTTTAAACCAGCAGTGGCTTGCGATTTCGTGCGCGTGACATACAGGTACAATGTAATTTATTGGGTTCAAAATCTTAACTTAAATTACTCCATAAAACATCAGATAGATACCCATCGGTTAAGCTGTATAAATAAATTGCAAACACAAACAAATAGACAACGAAAATATTTTATTGTAAGCCTTATTACTTTCGTATGCAAATGCATAGATTTTATTAAATAATAAAATCTCGTTGACAATAAAAAAACACTTTAGTTTTATGAATTTTTTGTTTAGGTGTTAAAGTTTTAACCTAGATTGCATTAGTCACCTTTAAAAGGAACAATAAAACCAGTGCTGTTATTTCTATAGATGCAACATTATTACGCTTATATAGCGTAATATTTGTAGACCGATATGATGTGGAGGTCAGTATACCTGCACTTCCCTCCTGAGGTCGTGGGTTCTATTCCCACACAGGACAAATCTTTGTGTGAATTAATATTTATATTTATTCTGGAATGGGTGTTACCTTTGTATATTAAGTACACAAAAAATAATGTATATATAGCACAAGTTATTTAGCATAGCACAAGTTCTTATTGATACCTATCTTGGAAATAAATATTTTGTGTAATTGTAAGAAAAAAAAATGTAGCGCCTCTTTTATTGCATATTTTATATCCAAATTATATTTTATATACAAATTAAGACCTAAATTTAATGATTGAAACTTGTGTCACTTTTATTTGATAAAATGAACACAGTAGGTTTTCAACCTGGATTAATTTTAGAACTTGTTTTGTAATGAGCCTCTTTATGTTTAGTTTGAAAATGGTTCACGCTGGGTTTGTCCGTCTCGACATTCTTTAAAAAAACATGTTACGTGTGTGTCTGCATTGTTTCTAGGAAGTACTTTGTTAAATTTTGGTTAACAGTAGCATAATAAATGCTAATGGCATATGGCTATAACCCGTGTGCGGGAACCCTAAGTTCGCCTTTTGTATATAGTATTTTTATGTGTGTTCAATGAAGATTAAATAATAATTACGCTTATATAGAGCCTCTTTGAGAAATTACGTTTAGTTGAAGAATGGGTGAAGTTGGGTTTTTTCGTCACCGCATTCTTTAAATCATAATTCGAGCACACTATTTGCATTGTTTCTAGCAAGTATCTTCTTCAATTTTGGTTAACAGTAACATAATAGGTTGGGGAAAAAGTCTTTTCGTATTTTTGTATGAAAAGTCAAGACATTTTTTTCAAAGTTCATTTACATTTATTTACAATATATATGTACCGTTTTGTTGAATAACTTTCTGCCATTTTGTGGGCAGAGACATTATCCCGTTACTGTAGAAACTTTGGGACTTCTGATCAAAAAAACGGGACAAATAGTTTTGGCAGTCCTCTCTTGAGGTCAACCTTACAGAACCTAAAGAATTCTGCAGAGACCGAAACAGGTGAAAATCTGAAGGCGCAAGGTCAGGGCTATATGGTGGATGCACTAGGACCTCCCAGTCGAACTCTCTTAATTTTTGCTGAGAGGCTAAAGATGTGTGTGGTCTAGCGTTATCGTGATGAAAGACCACACCCTTCCTGTTGATCAATTCCGGCCGTTTTCTCTCGACTGCTTCCTTTAATCTCATCAGTTGCTGGCAGTAAAGATCAGAATCGATGGTTTTGCCGGGCGGTAAAAGCTCATAATAAACAATGCCCTTCCAATCCCACCATACACACAGCATCACCTTATTTCGTGTTAGGCCAGGTTTGGCCACAGTCTCCCCCCCGACTGGTCTCCACCTTGTCGTGGTGGGGGGGCTGAGTACCTCCCGGTAGGGCGCAGGAGGCGCTAGGGAAAAGGTAACACCCAGAGATTGGCGACTCTGGGTGCCCTTAGTACTGACTACCGGGGGGGAAACTAAGAGGGACCTGTGGAGGGCGTAGCGGGCGGGCCAGTAGGGCCCGTCTAGCAGCGCCGGGAGGGTCTTAGGCAGCGGGGGCAGGGGGCCCCGGCTGTCTAACCATGGACCCTCCGAGAAGTCGGCCACACACGCTATGGTCGCACAGGGAGGTAGGAGGGGCGCGTCCACTGCGTTTCTCTGAGGAGGTCCTCCTGGTTTTGGTCTGGGGGACGTTGGCCGCGGGCGGGGTGTCAGAGCTGCAACCCAGGTACTGGTGCCCCGCCTCTTTCTCAACAAGCGGCGGGCCCAGTCCCACACACCTCTTTCGGTCCCCCTTTGGCCGGGAGACAGTGCGTAAATGCATTTTGTTACCGACGTAAATAAAAAAAAAAAAAAAAAGGTTTGGCCACAGTCTGTGAAGCCTGGCCAACTTTCGACCACGACCTTTTTCGCACGTTCTTGTCGTACGTGATCCACTTTTCATCGCCAGTTATCAATCTCTTCAAAAACGGCTCGGTTTCATTACGTCTCAATAATGAATCGCAAATGAGTACACGGTTCATTAAGTTTCTTTGAGTGAGCTCGTGTGGCACCCAAATATCGAGCTTTTTTGTATAACCAGCTTTCTTCAAATGGGTCAAAACTGTTTTGTGGTCAATTCCCAGTTCTTCAGCTACATCGTAACTACTAATATGCCGATCTTGCTCCACTCTTTCAAAAATGGCGTCCATTTTATTCGTAACAGGGCGACCAGAGCGAGGTGCATCTATAACATCAAAATTTCCGGACTGAAAACGTTTGAACCAAATTTGTGCTACTCTTACTGACACTGCATCAGGTCCATAAACATCACAAATTTTTTTCACTGCTTGAGTTGCATTTTTGCCTTTTTTATAATAAAATTTTAAAATGTATCGAATTTCTTCATTAGATTCACTCATTTTAACGGAGAGAAAAACAAATGAAAAATAGTGGGAAACAACTTTTTTTTATTTTTTTCTTTTCTTTATAATGGAACCTTTTTAATGTTACCAAAACCAGCCAGACACAAATAGTACAGTCAAAAAAATTTTATAATAAGTTTATACCTACGTTATGCGAAAAGACTTTTTCCCCGACCTAATATAAAAACCAGTTTACGTCATATTTAAATTATGTATTACGACTGGCATATTTAATTATGTTATAGACGGCGTCAGTAGTAACTGGACACTTTAGTTAAGTACTAATGTCACACCAATAATTGGACACAGTTATGCAAAATGGCTCCAACCACAAAAACTTACTTTTGAGAAAACAGGAGTTTTAGTCAATTTTATATAGCATAAAATGAAAACTGTAGTGTGTTTTCGAATTCCTGTTAAATACTAGGTACTGTTATCTACTTCCTGTCTAGTATTGTTTTAATAAGTTAGACATTTATGACAGTATCTCATAGATTTTGTGGGTTGGATCCATTTTGCATCATCATTTCAGCCCATTAACGTCCCACTACTGAGCACGAGCCTCCTCTCACATACTAAGGTGCGAGGGTATTAGGTCATACTCCACCACGCTGACCCAGTGCGGATTGGCGGAGGCAGGTGTATGGCGTCCTGCTGTTAGAATTTTTTAAGCCGCCTATTTAGGCCTCTAATATGGCTTAACGACTACCACATTTGGTGATAACCAGGACCAACGGCTTAGCGTGCCTTCCGAAGCACGAAAGCGCTCGATATCAAATGCCACACAAACGGTCACCCATCCAAGGACTGACCTCTCTAAACTCTGCTTTACTTCGGTGATTGTTTCCGACCACCTAGCACCGGGAGCTACGAGCGCTTCTCCATTTTGCATATCTACGTCCAATTAGTATGCGAAGAGTAAAGTTATAACTCAGTAAATTAGCCTACTAGCCGAACTGACAAAGTGTTAAAATCATCAAATACTTCAAATAGCTACTTAACGATTTTTTGGTGTTTGGTCGGAAGTAATCAAGTATTGGGTTTTACAAGGCTTTCAAGTAATTTTGAGGATTTCTTTTAGATTAGTAAAAAATATAGATACTATAGAAAGAATATATTGCGCATTGGGTTACGGTAAATCTCTGAAAATAACATCTTAAGTGCCGCTATAATTCAAAGAAAACTGTTATTATAAATGAGAACAAAAATCTGTCCGTTGGTCATTACCTGAATAAGCGATAGACAGGAAACATAAAAATAAACCTTTCTACTGTATCCTGTAGATAAACCCAAAATTTGTAGCCAACAACATTTTTAAAGCTATTTCTACTTCAGAAGTTTTATTTATATAAGGAATCAATTAACTTAAAACTCTTTTTATATTCATTACATATTAAAATATATATTATTAAAAATATTTCATTTTTAGTTAGATTTTATTTACGTAAAGTGTTCAGTGAAAAGGCAATAACATGTATTTTAGTATTTTTATTCAATAATTAATAAGCAAGTCTAAACGTTAACATGGCATAATATGAAGAAGTACAAGCGAACAAGGAACATTTAGGAAACATCAACATTAAAGAAAAAAAAATTATTAAAATCACATAAAGTACAAAGTAAAACAAAGCAAGAAGACAATTTCACAATATTCAGTTGAAGTACTAATGTAGTTTACGCTAGCTACTAATGTCACCAAAACATCTTTTGAAATCAGCTGCAAATACGCTTCACAACATCCCAGGCTCAGTCACATGACAAAATGACCTTAAAATATAACCTTGTCTAATTATTTGAACATACGAGGCTATTGAAGCGAAGTAGATGGATGAGCATCAGCCATAACGGTTAAAATAGAGGTCTTAATATTTGTTGGAATCTAATAATAACTGTTTCTCTAATACTAAAACTTTATTGAGCAACAAAAACTTAGTTGACGTGTATATTTTTTTAATTAATTACTTGTTACTATCTAATAGAGTTCATTTGAGATCGCTGTATTAGTTTAGAAACACAATTTAAAATTTGTCAACTTATTTAACTTATGGCTGCGTGCGTTTGAAAGAGCATATTTATTTATTCATTAAAATATCTTGAAAGGTAAAATTATAAATAATCAATTTTAACAAAAACAGCGTAAAAAAATCTGGTATTTGTTACAAAATAAAATTGGTCTAAACCAGTTTTAATAGCCATCATAAATTTCGGAATGTGGTCAACTCAAAAACCATAATGTATGTACATAATTTTAAACAATTTGACAACCAAAATAGCACTTTGCTGAATTTCTCTCCAAACTCCATACCACTAAGACATATAGCGGAATGGTGGAAGAATGGAAGACATAATTTACCCTAATCTCTTTCAGAGAACCTTCGATTCGAGGAGCGCTATGCACCGTGACCCAATTCTTCACTGCCATCGGAGTGATGCTGATGTACTTCCTCGGGCTGGTGGTGACCTGGAGGCAGGCCGCGCTAATTTGTCTAGCCGCACCAATAGCATCCATGCTGTTTATTCTTTTGGTAATACATACATACAACCACAAGTGAGCCGAGTGGTATCGGCCTAAAATAGTGCCACCCCCGCTTATTTCATAAGAAGTTGTAATATTGATAAAGAGAAGACCTACCGGATGATGGGCAGCAGTGTCACCCTGCGTACTGGTTTGAACTGCGATCACCAACACGCATGCCCATCGTGGTTATACCCCCAATAGAATGTAATCTATTGGGTAGGCTAATGTTCAGCATGGCTGATATAGTAATGATGATAATAATGATGATGAATCCTAGTTTATAGTAATTGATTCTTCAGTCAAACTATTTAAACAGTTTTGTAAGACATTGGTTTAACTTATATTTAATACAATATGCTTTATAAATAAGTAATAATGTTTCCTACTCGAAATCTCCAAGCACCCTTCTGGAGATACTAAGTGGTCGGAATTTAAGGTAAATTTACAGAGGTCAGCACAGCTGTTTGTGTGATATTTAAAATCAAGCGTTTTCCTTGGATTGGATTTTTTTTATTAATACTTATATGGTAATCATTAAGTAACGTTGTTCTTAGGCGACTCAAAAAAAAAATGAATTTCTCTAATGGTAGAATTTTTGTGAGAACGTTTGTGGGCTGAGATGTTGACGATAATGAGTTGTGAAAAATGGATTTAAAACATTCAAATTAATTTTGAACTAACTACCTGTGTGATTAACGATTTAAAGTGTAAATTAACAGTATGACGACCATTAATATATAACGCATTTCTCATTCATAAAAGCAGTTTTTTGTTTCCTAAATGTTTTTAGCACTTGAAATATGGAACCAGCATGATTAATTAAGTGTTAAGATTTGACTTCAGTGAACTTCAATTAGTTAATTTCAATTATCATTATAAAATGAACAAAAACGCATTTCGTGATCATTTACAATCCTCCGTATCCTTCCAGATTTGTTGTCAGTTATTTGTTACAGGCACATTGGAAGTATTGTCTTTTTTTTAATGGAAAATCATCAAACCGTCTTCCGCTGTAGGTAAAGCGAAAGTTTCCTCCATCCATGTTTCTTCTTAAGCTTGCTATGTCCCGGGGCCGCGGTAACCCTTTCAAACAGTTCCGCAAACATTGGAAGTCTATAGGGGAGGATCTTTGCTTAGCAGAGGACGTCTACGGGTTTATGATGACATACTTACAGTACTTAGTATTATTGTGTTATTATGTTAATGTATATCGTATTAGGTATGCAACACCTGTAAAGATAGACATAAGTTTGGATAAAATAAATAAATAAATGTCTTCGATCGCCAAATGACAAACTACAGCTTTTTATATTGTGCCCGGGTCCGATGGCCTTCAACATTTTGCCTACAGTATTTGGAAATAACAGGTACCAGAAACCCCGGTATGGTTGCTATCCCGAGGCAGAGAGGAAGAAGCGATGAAGTCCCTCTGCTACCTCCGCGGGTGGACCACTCCAGACGCTGTAAGGGAGGAGTTCGACAGTCTCTCGGTGTACTCGAGGAAACTGCGGCGCTGCGTCATCTGTTGCAAGACCGAGGATGATGAAACCAAAGATTGCGAACATTCCAAGATGAACTTTTTAAAGAGGTATTTATTTTCTTGAGTATTCTTAATAGTTCTTTACCTTGGAACTAAATGGTTGATAAAATTATAAGAGAATGTTATAGTTTCGCCTCTTCAAAGATTTGAAAAAATCTTTAACTAATAGAAAGCTACATTCTATATTCAAATACTATGTAAGGCGATTAAAATAAGGTATCCCCACAAAAACGAACATAACGTAAGAGAAACACAAAAACGAGCGAAACGTACGAAACGAAACCTGCTAAACCTGCTGCCAGACTTTGAGATCGTTCCGTTTGCTTTATAGAAGTCATTTATTATGTTCCCAGAAGGGTATTTAGTTAAGTATATTCAGCTGTCTCGTTAGCTCTAATGTTTTCTTTTGACGTGACAACGTCTTAAATTAGGTTGCGGCTGGGAGTCACTTATGAAAAAGTGTAACGCTCGGTAACGTTACGATGAGTCACCGAACGAGAGAGAGGCCCGGCGAATGCCTTGCGTCTCTCTCCCACTCAACTATGATCGGTCTGCCGCGCGCGCAGCACTAGTGTACAATGTTTTAGTAAACAAAATATATTTCTATAGTTAAAATTTGTGCAATTCTTATTTTCATTCAATTCCTTGTTCCTATTGTGCAATTTAATTATATTCATATCAATAAATATTCTACCGAGAAAAAGACGTTGTCACGTAAAATCTTCGCCCGTAAAAACGACTTTACAGGCAACCATTTTTTTATTTGATTTCTTGTTATAGCCGTATTATTATATATTTTTAACAAATTGTACGTTTAAGTGGTGTTTTGTCGTTTTATGTATGCAATTTTTTTATGTTGAAATGTTTAACTTTGTTGCGCATAGTTTTAAGTTTGTCCTACTTACGTAGTTTTTCTAGGCTTGTACGGAAGACCAGCGCCGCACGGTGGGCTGAAAAACGGCTTTCATAGACATAGGAATCAAAAGTGGCAAATACCAAATTTCTAATCGGATATCGCTTCTACTAGTTATTACCATATACTCAAATGATACTCGCATCAATCTGCACAAAATCAAAGGACTTATAATTTTTTCACCAAAAATTTGTATGAAGCTAGAATGAAAATTATCAATTTAATTATCTCTCTCGGCAAGGAAAACCGTAATATCCTTACAGGTAGTTATAGTACTAATTATTTATGATTTTTTGACGTACTACAAATAACGGTTATCACTGCCGATTTTTTTTTAAAAATCATCAAAATATTTTTATTTATTTTTACATATGAAACGGTTCCCTTTATTGTCTAACTTAAGAAAATCGATATTATGAATGTGGTTAACTCAAATGATATGAATTTATAGGTATAAAACAAGAAAAATATAAAAAAATGCTGTTTATTTTAAGTTACAAAAATGTTATTAATTATACAAAATATTCAATTAAATTTATAATTGAACCAAATAGTACAGTAATCTTACATAATTAATAAAAAAAATAAAAAATGAGAGTGATAAAAATTTGTATTTTTTTTACATTAGAAAGAAAGAAAGAAAAGAAGTATATTTTTCTTATATTACGAATTTTCATCATTCTCGTTGTCGGATTCCAATTCTGAGTCAGAATCCAAATTAGTTACATCTATAAACTCGAACTCAGTTTCCTGAAACTGGATTAAGTCGAGAGTTTCAGCAAAAAAGCTTAGTTTTCTCTTACTATCTAGCTTAGGCCTTTGTGCACTTAATAAGGGATCAGAGGAAATGACAAGCATATTTAAAATATCTTGATTTGAATCTTGCCTGCTTCTTTTTCGCGAATGATTTTCCCGGAACCTCCTAAAATCTTTATTTCGCGACTCTGAGGCTTCTTCTGAGAGAGTCCCAATAGGCACAATGTCATTTTTCTCAATGATGTCAGCCCCGTGTATTAACAATTTATGTACGGTTGCCGACATGTAGTACCAATCGTATAATTCTACGTACTTTTCTGCCGTTTTGCGGGAAAAATCTTTGAACTTGTTCACATCGATTTTCTCGCCAGATGTTATTGCTTGCAAAATCACAGCAAATCTTTTTATGAGCTCCTCATCCAACCCGGTAATAGCTGCAGTTGTATTTGGAAACTCGAAAAACTTTCGTGCGGTATTGCCATCATTGGTGGTTCCCGAGCCCTGTTTTACTATATCAATCAACAGATTGAGCTCATCTTTAAATTTGTCCTGAATGTGTTTTTTTCTTGTCTGCAACATTTCTTTGTGCTCATTACTTCTCGCTGCCCACTGTTTGAAGTCAAGCCTGTACGCAATATGTAACAGACATTCCATGCAATTTATACGGGCGTGTAAGGATGACAAACCAAATTCATATACGTCAGAACACACAGTCTTCGAAGTTACAACATCTAATCGGTTCATTTCTGTTGGTTTTGCTAAGCACAGGTAGCACGATGCGTTTGATCTGGCTTCAGAAAGGTACGTGCAGACTTTAGCGTCGATCATTGTCATCATTAGATGATGAGTCACCCTGTTATTATTACTGCTCTCTGTGGGGATAAGATCCTTAATTTCATCATCCATTTGTCTTTTGTGATCAATTACAACTGCTTCACTCTCTTTTACAAAAGTAAACTGGACTGGACGACAATACAAAGCTGAGCATGGTTTTGGGTTCGTCCATAAAGTATTATCTCCATCTGTCAGTTTTAGTGGGACCAAAGAGGTCATAAAAATGCTAGAATCATCCCGCTCGCCCTCCATTTTCTGCTTGTACCGGCTTTGGTTGGAGGCACCATCAAATCCCCACTTGGATATCAGCTTTAGCTGCTTATTTTGCACATCGTCAGAAAGACTTTGAAGAATCCTAGTCACTGTGATGTCCAGTAAAGCTTGAAGTGTAATTCGAGCCGATGAATCCGTAACTGACACTGATTGATTCGGAGGGTAGCAACTAAGCTTAGTTTGTTGCACTTTGTAGTAAGATGGATATATATCATTAGCACCTTCGCGAATGGCAGCCTCTTGCAATGTAATATATTGCCACTTTGATAGTTTTAGTGAAAGAAGCAATCCAAGCGCTTTCTCTGCTGGAAAAACCACTTTTTTCACTGGTTTTTTAAGCGTCTCACTAATTGTAGCCGCTGCTTCAGGATTTTTCATCATATATTCAATCACTGAAGCGATATCTCCATGCCCTTCTTCTTTTAAACGTGCTGCAGCTGCATAGGCCAATTCACTGGAATCTTCGCTTGTATGGTCATCAGATCTTCTCTTTTTCTGTTTGTTTCCTAGATCTTCAAAGGGTTTTCGGGACCTTTTTGTCATTGTCCCAACAGACGAGGATGTTACTGCACTAACGGACGATGATGTCGACGGTTCTTGAGAGATGGTGTGTATATCATCAATAGTTTCTCGATTAACCAAAGTTTGCACACAACTTCGCCAATCAATATTTGCTTGCAGCCAATTTCCGTACAGTCTTCTGAAATTATCAAGGAATCTGCTGGATTTCTGCCACCTCTGTAAAGCAGCTTGCGTAAACCTTCGACAAAATTCTTTAACAGTTACTTGATCTTCGACAGAAAGGCAATCGCCTATGCGGGATACAAGTGCACCAAACAATACTTCATGATTAAATGAAGTAGTCTCACTTTTTAGAAGAACAAACAAGTCTAAATTGGTGATTAAACTTTCCATTATTTGATTTAAAATCACAGAGCAAATATTATTTAGTGTTAACAGTTACACGGATGTGAACAATTTAAATTAAAAGCAAAAGTTTAGTCCTTATATAGCCAAAAATCGATAATTAGTTAACTACCCCCATTAGACTTTTCAAAGAAGTACTAAAGAAAACTTATAGTCGACAATATAACACATTAGCACAACTAATTACCACATTAGCTAATCAAAAAAAAGTGATGCAGTCCAAAGATTGCATTGTTGCGCGATATTGCTAATTATTTAATCACCTATTTAGTCTCTTCAGAAGCCTAAATTATTAGAATTACTTAATCACTTACCTAGTTACAATGAAACTAAACAATTACTTAACAATTCTTTACGGTATTTTTAATGTATCTAAAATTGAAAACTTATTTTGGTTGATCAATATGCCACTGAGGCCGTGTGGTGTCCGGCAGATAACACAAGCGTCACTTATTGTTGATTTATATAACACCCTTCTGGGTATTACACGCTTGCTTCGCTCGCGTGCAGTTTATGGTCACTATAGCAACTAACGAAAAGGCTGTGACGGGAGCTCACAGCTCACAGCCTTCTCAACCTATAACCACCCATGTCGACATTGCGGATATTTTGGCAAAAAGAGGGTCGAACATCAAGCCATATGGCCCGGAACCAATCTTGCCACTACCCATAAATTGGCTTAAAAGCAGAATAAATGAACATACTTCGTACCTTCACAATATTCTCTGGACAGGCCTGGAGGAATGCAGGCAAGCTAGACACGCACTACCGCGGATCGAACCACGGTTCTCCAAAATTTTGATGCAGCTTAAAAAACCTCATATGCGCCTGGTCACAAGCGCACTTACGGGTCATGGAAGTTTTAACAGACATCTTTTTAACATAGGTATAACAAACAGTCCTCTGTGCAGAGCATGCATGGAGACTGAGGAGACAGCCGCACACGTCTTGCTGGAATGCAGGGTGGTGGCCGATTGCCGGGCGAGGTTCCTGAAGACACCAGGCAGCCTTCCGGAAGCCTTCAGCGACGTTAAGGCGCTGATAGGATTCCTGGAGGAACTGGGATGGCTGGAGTAATCCAGCTCTCACCCTCCTACGCAAAATGGACGCATTGACGTCTGATTGCGGAAAAAGCCTGCACGACGAAGAAGAAGAAGAAGAAGAAGAAGAAGAACCACCCATGTCGTTTCTGTATAGAATCCACCTTGTATATAATACGCTTGTATTAGTCGCCTTTTAGCCTGAGCCTCAATAGACCAGAAAATGGGCAGCAGCATTTTCATTATACTATGGTCTTTTACTGCGATCTCCAACCCGCCTGCCAAGCGTGGAGATTATGGCAACATCCTCCCACGGGAGAGGCTCAGGTCCAGCAGTGGACTGTTATGGGCTGATGATGATGAATATCCCACTGAAAATAGATGTCTAAGTGCGGAAGTACAATAAACTTTTGCCTACCCTTTTGGAAGTAGACAGGGATGCTATTTTTATATTTTGCGTTGTTAAAATTCTGTGTTTCTCAACTTAAACACGAAAAGGAACCGTTTCGTATGTAAAAATAAATATAAATATTTTGATGATTTTTAAAAAAAAATCGGCAGTGAGAACCGTTATTTGTAGTACGTCAAAAAATCATAAATAATTAGTACTATAACTACCTGTAAGGATATTACGGTTTTCCTTGCCGTTTAAGAGATAATTAAATTGATAATTTTCATTCTAGCTTCATACAAATTTTTGGTGAAAAAATTATAAGTCCTTTGATTTTGTGCAGATTGATGCGAGTATCATTTGAGTATATGGTAATAACTAGTAGAAGCGATATCCGATTAGAAATTTGGTATTTGCCACTTTTGATTCCTATGTCTATGAAAGCCGTTTTTCAGCCCACCGTGCGCCGCGGGGCCATAGTGACCCCTCGGCATATGCTGAGTATAAGCCTTTTCGGTGCCACATGTGTTTATTAATTTTTATTTTGTATTTTTGTAAACCAATGTATCATGTGTCACAGAATAAATTATTTTCTTTCTTTCTTTCTTACTAAATGGATCCATATACAATAAGTACCTATTTGTATCCATATAAAACCAATAAGGCGTATTTGGTGGGTTTTTCTTTATCTTAAAATCTTAGAAACCCTGATAAAGACTATTCGCACCTACGGTGCTACAACGTCACTTATGCAATTTTGTCAAAATTGATGTGATTATGAGAAAAAATGCTAATGTACTAAATTGTAAGATGTTTCGTTTTACTTTGTCATGAAGTCTTAAAAAGAGGTTTAAATATAACTAGTTAATTTCTTAATTTAAGAAGAGCTATATTTTATACCAGGATATTTAATTTTGAAACGCTTCTACTGGAAGATTACATTATTTGCAGAAGTGACTGTTTGAAAACAATGGTAGCCTCCTTCTTTGTTAAAAGTTGAAGAAAATTTGCAGTTTTAAAATGTCCGTATGTAAAATTTTTCAAATAATTAATGTTTTCATTCTGTAAAGTCATTATCATTTCTTAAAATAACTCACTTCATAGTTGTAAACATGTGACTAATAAAAAAATTTCTGTTTCTTTTGTTGTCTAGTTGTTAATTAGTCTGACAATGTATATTGTATTGCTGTGCAAACAAAACGAATTATTTAAGGCTTGAAGGATACACATTGTAGAAAATAATATTGGCTCACATTAGTGTTGTAGAGTTGTTGTCTATCGATAATATCATGAAACTATACGTGACCTTAAAAATCCCTCGCATTTTCGATAATATCCACTCTCAAATCCGTAATACATTTTTTTAAAAGATTATTAACGCAGAGACCTTTTTTAATAGTCCCGTGACTTGTAAGTAAAACAGCACTTAGCTTTTAAGTATTAACTGTATTTGTTATGTTCATTTTTGGTGTATGTTTTGTTAGTCGCCCTAAATGTAATAAATAAATAAATAAACCCTTCATGGAACAATGCCGAAGACTTCGAAGTTTCGATATATCGAGAATGTAGGTACTTCGATGGCGTGACTTATATCTTGACAGATGATATAACTATAATATCCTTCTGGATTGCAGCAGTCGCTACGTGTAATAACTGAAATTAAGTCGAATCTGGTTTGACTAGAGAGCAGAACCTGAGCTAAAAGCTGAATTTATACAACCGGTATAATCCTAGGTTGATAGATAGATAGTTGGTCCTGGTTATCACTAAATGTGGTTGTCGTTAAGCCATGTTAGAGGCCTAATGGGCGGCTTGATAAATTCTAACAGCAGGACGCCATACACCTGCCTCCCCCTATCCGCACTGGGTCAGCGTGGTGGAGTATGACCCAATACCCTCTCACCTTGGTATGTGAGAGGAGGCTCGTGCTCAGTAGTGGGACGTTAATGGGCTGTGATGATGATAGATGATTGATTCTATCAGAAAGTTCAATCTTAACAAAGAAAACTATGGCTGTTATTCAAGGTCATCTACCACTTGCGTAGCCATCACTAGCGCAACAATATTATTTTACATCCATTCGTTATTAACAGCGACATACTTAAACGTATACACACAAAATGTTATTATTCTGTGCACGACACACTAAATTAGAGTTTAAAATGTGTCGTATATGTCTATTATGTCTGTCCTATTGTTGAGAAGCAAACGATTGATCTGATTGTGTTGACATTTTGGTGGGGTGTTCTGAGTACCGCAATAGTTTTTGATAATTCCTATGATTAATACATAAAGAAATAACTCCTATGATTCTCGTTATACATAATATTATTTGCTTAAGCAGGGTTAAATTTTGCGCAATTCTTTGAAAGTATCTTTGTATATTTGAAGTCAATAAAATAAGCTCTAAAGACAAAAGAGGTCGGTAAATATATCGGTAAGGAGACAGATGGAGCGGGAAATTATTGCAACTAATATTGCCAAAGAATATAAAACCTAACACTTTTTACTTTACGGAGCATTGATAATGCATGCCAAGCACACCAAGTAACTGATTTAAAGTAATATAACCTTCTTGATAACAAGGACATAAAATACTCCCTTAAAACCATCTGATTGCACATCTAAAATACTGATTAAGAAACAACCATGGTTTACGAATTAAAATTAATATTTTTATGTGCAATGTGCCCATCTTGGCCATTTATTTGTTTTAATTATAAGTTATGTACCGTCTCTTTTAAATTAACATACTCGTATAAAAAGTACGATAATATCGGTAGTAGACTATCGTACCGATACGGCACTGAAGTGAACTGAAACTACATTGAGAGAGCTCTTAAAATGGTCGTATTGCCTCTTTCAGATTCATCCTAAAGTTCAGATACGTGATGATGACCAAAGAGACCCTGAGGCCGTTTTCGCTGATCATCATGTACTTCTTGTTCCACTCCATGAGTGGGCTGGCGCCCATCCGACCCAACATGGTCAACGTCTGCAGCGCCTTCGGGATGCCTGATGATGGCAAGCATATTGTGGTAATTATATAACATTTCTTTTGAAGGGCTGCTCAATCCTATACTTTAATTCGAACAAATTTGTTGATAGTAATACATACATTCACGCCTATTTCCCCGAAAGGTTAGGCAGAGGCATATTATACGCCCACACTTCGTCCATTAAATATAGTATTAGGTGGCGAGCCTATTGCCGCTTACCGGGAACTGTAATGTTCGCCAGAATATCAACTATTGCTTAGCGACCACTATAAAATAAGTTTCATCGTCTCAGCCTATTAATGTTTACTAGTGGACTCAGTGACACCGGCCTAGTGCCACCCCCGCTCATCTCACGGGGAGTCGTAAAGTCGACGAAGAGGAATGTTACCGGTTGATGGGCAGTAGCGTCATCCTGCGCACTGGCTTTAACTGCAATCACTAACCCGCCTGCCTATCGTAGTGATAATAGGCAAAAACTCTCAATAGAATGTAATCTATTGGATAGGTCTATGTTCAGCAAAGGACTTTAAGAGACTAATACGATGATGACTAGCCTCGGGCCTCCTCCACAAAACAGTGTGAGTGGGAATGAGGTCATACTCTATCAGAAGGATCGGGTTTAGCTGACAACTTAAATGGCCTTCCGAAATTGGAAAGCCCATATATATCATGCAACATATTTCGTGAGTCCTTATTAACTTCTTTGACAAAATTATAAATACCGCACAGCCACGAGCGTTAGCTAACGATACCTACACCTTATTAAGGAAACAATCTAATTATATGTCAATTTGCAAAAGATTCATAAATCCTTGCTTATAACAGAAACATGTTGTCTCTTTTGAACTTAGAAGTATATGATCGATATCTTTTTTTTGACTGATAATCCTCAATTGACATTTTCCCCCTTGTCGTGTCAGACTTTTACTGACTTAAAACTATCCATGTTCCTTCTTGAGCCTGCTATGGCCCGGGGCCGCAAACAGTCCCAGTATTTGATTGATACCGAGAATTCAATATAATTTTGTTACAATTTTCAGTTTATGGTGGGAGTTCTGACGTTCATCACCAGTGGCCTTACGATAATCCTCATCAAACTCCTCGGGAAGAGAAAGCTAGCTATCTCTGCTATGCTTGGATCAGCAGTTGCTTGTATGGGTCTCAGTATCTTCGCCAAGAATCAACTGGACACCTCTGTTTTCTCCTATGATATTACGACATTCCCGGAAGAGAAGAGCTATGTTCCATTGGTTTTCTTCTATTTACTGACTGTTTTCACGGGGTTGGGTATACCTTGGGTGTTGCTTGGAGAAGTCTTTCCCTTTAGGTGAGTTCCTATATTATAATACTATTTTTATGTGTAATAAAACTTGGTTAAGCCAAAAGCATTTTCAAGTTAAAATCAATATTTCAAGCATCATTAAAATATTGACTTTAACATAAACATTAAAATCTTGTGTTTTTAATTCAATTTGAATTTATTTTAGCAAAAAATTCAATTCTTCAATGTTGTGAAACACAATACAGCAATTTGAATCGAAACATACTAAATCACATAGCACGGGAAATTCTGTAATGTTACTACAATTCTGATTTGATCGGATTCCTATACTTTTACAGCAAGCAATTATGGCAAATTGTGTATATTACATTGCTACCTAGTAGAATTAATTTTACCCAAAATTTTAAAGCCTAAGCCTCCACGGGTTCCAAGAGGTTTTTAAAAATTGATATATAAGATTTGTATCAGTATGCCTGTCTTCTTTTTTTACTTAATTATAAAACAGAAAATAACAAAAAAATTATGTATTTTATTTAGCTTGTTTAATTTTTTCAGGAGCCGAGCCGCAGCACAAGGTTTCGCAGCTGCCGGCAACTACGTCATCACTTTCATCGGCTCCAAAACCTTCATCAACTTCGAGTCCAAGTTCCAACTATCCGGAGCCTTCGCCCTTTACGCCGCCTTCGCTTACGCTGGCACTATCTACCTTTACTTCTTACTTCCAGAAACTGAAAACAAGACTTTACAAGAAATCGAATCTTACTATAGCGGCAAGTTCAGGATCTTCGCTGACGACCCCTTCATCAACAGGTTTAAGCGACTTAGGAGAAAATAAATCTTTATTTATTGTATTTTTTTATTTAAGACTAGTTTATAAATTAACTACTAAACAAATTTTGTATACGTTAATCGTTTCATTTATTTTATCATGGTTTTAAGGTAGAAATTCATAAGTATGTTATGCAATATAAAACTTGCGTGCTGGTATAGAGATCAATGATTATTATGACGAAAAATAACATTTACTACTAAGACGAGGAACTTCTTAGAACTTTGAGAATCATAGAATTCTTATTGGGTGCTCGGCATTCCATTGTTCTATAGAGGACTAATCGCAATAAGGTTAGGAATCGATATTTGATAGGTGGTCACGAATTCTGCAGAGATGACTCATGGATATATTTTTCTGAAGAGCTAAGACGAAGGTGTTAAGACCTCCAGCAAGTCCAGTAAGGTAGACAGATTTTGGGACGGCTGAACCAACTTTCCCTAGCAGGATTATATGTAAGACTATTTAAAAGACAACGTGAAATTGACTATGAACTATTAAGAAAATGAAGATGCTTGTATCTAAACATTTCACAAATATCACATTACATAACATACACGAAACTGCCATAGAAATAACCAAGCATCTTATTATTACAGTTGGACTTCCTTAATTTATTGAGTATTGTTTAAAAATACTGGGGGTTATTACGAAACGACATTTAAAGTTAGGCCAGGTTTACAAACTAGTGCTGTCACTTTCATTTGATATGATGAAGCCAGAGACAGCACTAGTTTTAAACCTGGTCTAACTTTGAATCTCGTTTTGTAATAAGCCCCAATGTGTCCAAATGCCTGAAATAAAAAGTTTATATATTGATCACTACTACCGTGCCGTACCGTGGCCTTCACATGTGTAATATACTTGTCAATTGATAATTATAATAAAATTGAACGTAATCATCAGCAATAAGGGCTTAAACCTCGATTTATAAGACAGGATCTTCTATTTTAGCCATGAACAGAGGAAGTGATGCTACATTATCCCACAAGATAGCTAAGAAAGGTCTGTTAGCTTTAAAATTGATGGTATGGTCATCGTAGGATAGTGCTACCACTCCAAAGGACGTTGAAGCAGCTCCCACCCCTCCCTCTTCATCAATGGAGAGTAAAGCGGAATGTAGGGCGGAAGACACTTGAGGTGAGAATTCGCGATAGGCTCCCAAGCCGCTCAGTTCAGCTCGAGGGCCGAACATGTGCGTGATACCCAACTGAAACAAAGAAATAGATACTTTTATAATATCACTGGACATTTTGATACTTAGGGTGTCTTGTACAATGGTTACTAATCCTGTTTAGTGCTCAATCTATTTAAAATATCATTCTACTCATCTCAACTACAAACAAATAACTAAAATGCAATGACATTTTAAATCAAATTTAGCATAATTATATCAAATTTAGAGCTATTGTGCAAGCCGAAACTATATGAATTGACTTCTTGGCGGGAAAGTGAAGCGTCATGTCTGCAGTTTTGTTTAATTTTCTAAAATTTATAATATTTCGAACATTCATGTGTAATAACGGTGGATTATTAACCGTTGAGTGTTTGTGAAGGAACATGAGTGTTGATAACTGAAACAAAACAGTGCAATATCACTTTTTAAATAATCTCAAGAAGTCCATGTGAGATCTCAGTATAGTCCCACATCTTTACTGAGGACTCAAGGGGTTTAGGGGGAAGGCATCTCATTTACCATTTAACCTTTTTTAATCACCACTGATTCTCATTTACTATGATTTATATGTTATTAATATATATGTTACTTGACACTGGCTAAATGTGCTAATTATTTAAAAAAACCGAAAAATTATTTTATGACTAAAAGAGAGTATATGTCGCACAAGCCTCTGGATACTGAGACGGCCAAATTAAGACAATTGTCGTAATTTGATATAGCGCGATCCTTTTTTAAATTATTCGAAACATATTTTCTGTCTCTTCTATTGTTGTTAGGTACCATGAAAATGTCAAAAGCAATAAATCTGAGAACGGCGAAGAGTGAATACTTCATATTAGTTGTTTTATATAATTGTAAGTTGCAGTTAGAAGACATTGGCCCCAGGTAAAATAGTAAACCTATTTATGACTCGACCGTTTTGGTGTTTTGTACTTGTTTTGAGGTTGTAGGCTGCTGATGTTCTGCTGGGGTCACCACTATAGGGAGCAGGTGGTACTTCCCACCATAGGGAAGATCTTCCACCGGGCGTATGGATCTGCCCAGGGACCGCTGCCGAACCGAGGATGGTTGGGTATCATATATACCTAAAGCTACGAGCTTGAGGAATTCTGTTTGCGCGATTTAGGATTTCATTGATCTGTACGTTCCATTCATCGCTTGTACTGTGTCGCTACAGTTTAAAAGATTACGTTTAAAAATTCGATATGTGACTTCATATACAAAACACGGTTTAATACTAGAACATAGTTTTGAATAATATACCTCTTGAAGAACGGAGACGAGATCCACATCAGTCTTGACAGTAAACTTGGGGATCTCCAGGGTAACCTCCTTTGGTGTAAAGTTCTGGTAGGCCAGCAGCTTCTCCTTGGTCAGGGAAGCGATGACATACGACAAGGGGGTCACTTCAGACGGCAGGATCAACGTAAGGGAGTATTGCTCCTTCTGTAAATGTAGTAAAGGTATATCATTATTATTTTTGCAAAGATCCCTTCAACCTATTTATCTAAATGTCCCTTTTGTTACAGGTTTTTTATTCATAGTTGTAAGGATTTTTTTGTGTCTCACCTCAAGCAAATAAATACTCTTTGTTCTCATTAGATGTTAAAAAAAAGATAGCTTTGCATTTTCTTGAAGCAGCTCCCGCCCTGGTGAAGTTGCGCTTCGAGAATTAAGTCACGTTCGCAAGTATTTCGGAAAGCAGTATGACTCACATGTCATCTTTGTGTTATGAATATAATTTTTTTGCTCGTGTTTGCTAATTTAATTAGTTAAGTATAGTTTAACAACAAAAAAATATATATATTTATTCTCAATGCTTTGCTTAGTTTGTCTACTTTGGTACAGTGGCGCTGTGTGTGATATCAAAGAGTATATGTTACTATTAATTAAAGAAGCATGGTATGAATATCTGAATATTGTATGTCAAGGGTCTTAAATAGCAATTTCCTTGCTAGAACGAAAGCAGGAAGAGAAAAGAGAATATATAGAGTATTACATTTTGTCTCATTGGCAATCTCAGTATAATTACAGGTTGTGTGGAGCCAATGGCATGTCAATGTCTCGTTCAGTTAATTTTAATATCTAGACAAGCGGCAGCGTGTCAAGCCAAGTTCAAGTAACAGAACTGGCGAGCAGTATTTACATTATATGACATTTGTTTGTAAAACTTACCTAAAAATCGAGTATGCGAACTTGTGGAAGTCGATATCTGTTTTCTGATAGCGTCATCGGGCCCCTTAGACCAGTTTAATCTATGAGCTATAAATCATTTATGTATAAAATCTTACCTCAAAAGGCAGTATGAGGATCTGTGAAGTAATACTCCGGTCGATATCTGTTTTGTAGTAACGCCGCATTCTCATGAATGGTACTGTCTTCTTCGCACTTCTACTTAAAAAGAAGTCCCTGGGCATCGTAGCTTCTGGCCTAAATTTGGCTGCCCAAATGCCTTTAAAGTAAACAGCATTCACCAGTACTAATTGTGTGCTATCATTAACTGAATCTGAAATCAAAGATATGAAATTTTTTTAAGTATACATATCAAAGCTAGTAACAATACTTATCCAGAAAGCCTTTAAAATTGTTTTGGAACGAATTGCCGATATTGATTTTATTGCGTAACAAGCAATTTTTAGCAATGAAATCTATATGCCTGGTCATATTGATTCTGTTTTTAGTCCTTACAAAAAAAAACCGAATTTCGAAATATCTATTGGAACCTGGTGACATTGGTGAGTGTCGGACGCATTCCTATTGCAGCTACTTTCATTTCCTGTGTATAATATGTAGTCCCCCCCTCTCATCTCATAGGAAGCCATATAAGTCGACGAAAAAAAATCTACCGGCAGCAGCATCGTCCTGCGTACTGGGTAAATCGATGATCACCAACCCGGCTAAGCCCTGCGAGCTGATTATGGGCAATGTAATAAAGCATTGCCAATGTTTAGCAGTGTACTTTATATGGCTGAAATGATGAAAGATGTATGTGTAGTGACGAAGCAGCAGCGGGTCAAAGCAATTAAGGTTGAATTGTTGATCATTCAGATCTGCCATACTCATTTTGGTCAAATTTGTACTAAAACAACCAACCAACCAACACTGATCTCCTAGATGCCCTTTTAGAGGATCAGGACTCAGGTCGAGACAGTAGATCAGGACTGTTAACAGTGTGATATATCTTTGACAACTTTCGCTTGGGGCATGAATAACTGGTTTCTTGTAGTAGTTGTAGTAATAATAAAGGGTCCGCCATCTAAGGTTTTTTTTTTCAACTAGTGCTTATTTCGTGAATGGCAACACTTAGCTTATGTCTGATTTGACAGTTAATTAGTTTTATCCTTCCGCTGAACGAATATGGTTGTGTATACGCTTGAACAACGCTGGGAAATATTGCGACATTACTTTGAAAATCATGGTAATGTTGCAGAATGTGTACGAAAATTGCGTACGAATTTTGGAAGAAACGAAGCACCGTCAGCTCCGTATGTTCGTTATCTTGTGAAAAAAGTGAAAGAAACTGGCATCCTCATCGATAAACCAACGCGTGAAAAGCCAAAAACAGTGCGTACACCCGAGAATATTGCTGCTGTGGCCGAAAGTGTGCGTGAATCGCCATCAACATCAGTTCCCCGTCGTTCTCAACAATTGGACATTTCGGAGACATCACTGAGACGAATTTTACGTAAAGACCTTGGTATGACGCCGTACAAAATCCAATTGGTTCAGGAGTTGAAGCCAACTGACCATCCAATGCGTTTTCGCTTCGCTAAGTGGGCCTGTGATCGACTTGCAGAAGATGCCGATTTTGCCAAAAAAATCATCTTTTCAGATGAAGCTCATTTCGATCTTGTAGGGTATGTTAACAAGCAAAATTGTCGCATTTGGGGCACAGAAAACCCGCACGCATTCACTGAAAAACCGATACACCCAAAACGAGTCACTGTTTGGTGCGGATTTTGGTCCAGAGGCATAATTGGGCCATTTTTCTTCGAAAATGAGCAAGGAGCGGCCGTTACAGTCAACGGCGATCGTTATCGGGCCATGTTGAATGAATTTTTGTTTAAAGAAATTGAAAATGAGGATATTGGCGACATTTGGTTTCAACAGGACGGCGCTACGTGCCACACAGCCGACTCTACACTCGATGTTTTGCGCCCTGTTTTTGAAAATCGCATCATCAGCCGCAGAACTGATGTCGTTTGGCCACCTCGGAGCTGCGATTTGACACCGTTAGACTATTACTTGTGGGGTGCCGTCAAAGATAAGTGTTACGCCGACAAGCCAGAGACAATTGACGCTTTAAAGGACAATATTCGTGAAGCCATTGGTGAAATACAGCTGCACACAATCGTTAAAGTTCTTGAAAATTGGACCGATCGTGTAGGCTACTGCATGGCCAGCCGAGGTAGCCATATGAATGAAATTATCTTCCATCATTAACCGGAAAGATTGTACTTTCAAATAAAAAAAGAAATTTGAAAAAATATTCAGTAGTTTTTTTTTCATAGCATTTTCAAAAAAAAAAAGTTATTTGGCGGACCCGTTAGTATTATTATTTTTCGTTTAGTCATTTTGCTATTCCGACAAAGTTTTGACCATCAAGATCATTCGAAACTCAGTATCAAACCCTTATTTGTACGGTCCAGTGCAATGAAATTTGTATACAATGTATATGTCATCTGCATTTAAAGGTAGATCTTACTTTAGAAGTACTTAAAAATAAATGTGTTTTTTGCAGCTGATTGTACTGTTAGAGAAATAGAAACCAGAGCAGATTCTGACACCCCCGTTATCGCCATCTTATGTGTTCATCACACTTTGACTTAACAAAGGCTTACTTCACTAACAAAAGTCTTCGGAATAACTTATTTCTTTATATGACTCTCAAAAAACCAACAAACCTGGTTGTAATAGCTTGGTAATCTTATTGTCAGTCTTAGAAGCCACCCAGTTGTTGATCTTCTGTGTAGCCACGTGAGGTCTGGAAAACTTCATTGAAACCACCTCGCTGTTGAAGTCATTCTTGGCGGTGCGCTGGTAGGCTGGGTTTAAGCTGAACCCATCTGCTGCGAAGATTCCATTGGCTACGTTGAAGATGTTAGGAGCGGAGCGGATCTGGAAATTTCAATTTTTACACACCTGTTTAAAAATAGTTCTACCAACCAAACAGGTGAGGTGTCCTAATTGAGAACGAATGATTTTGAAAGCTTTTTGGTAACTGCTCGAGTGAAATTAACTATTTTAATGAAAAAAGATAGATGCGCAGATCAACTGCATAATAAACGCCTTATATTTAAAATTATAGATATTATGGTCACTATGTGTCTCTAATAGTTACTTTTCATCTAAGATGTCTTTGATAATAAATAATGGCGCAACGTCAGTCGTTCACTTTCCACGTTTTCTCCATGTTATCCAACACAGACTTTCAAATTACAAAGCCGAGATGAGTTTCTTGAGGCCTTCTTCTCAATCTCGTTGCCTTTTGGAAGCCTCGTTAGTCACCGACAGACTGACTGACTGACGAACAATCCCCTCCCTCCTTTAGAATCACGACAGGCTGACTGACAGATACAGACTGACAAATCTTGAGAAAACCACAACAGACAGATAAACTGACAAATTCTGACAAAGAACCCATTTGCTTTTACTTTTTTATTATGTTACCGCTCATATTTCTTTCATTGTTGTTAAAAAAATATCTGGAATTTCCATTTTGTGGAAATGTTTGACGAATCTGAATGATCATGTTGATCTTAAAGACAATAAAGTATATTTTATTTTATTTTATATTTAATCTGCCACTGGTATAAGTTTTAAGTAACATTTTTTAAATTTATATTTGACTCCTCCCTGAGTCATGTTAAGAAACTGGTAAGGTAATGGGTTACAAATTATTACTTTATTAATAATATCCAAAGATCGTTTCCTATGTATAACTTAGTGATATTTGGTATACCGATGCGAAATATTATGAACGAACCAATACAAGAAACGACTTTTGAAAAGGATAGAGGAGTCTTCTAATCCACATATAAAAGCTATTCTGTTCTTTTCTAATCACGAAAAATGCGTGACTTCTGTGAGTAACGATAAACGTCAAGTCCCGCGGGCAAAACGGTGGATGTTATAAAGTAGCCTAAATGTAGTAAAGTATGGCCTAGTCCAAACTAATTTAGGTGGGATGCAACTATTGCAATCAAATGTTTTTTCTTACCATTAAAAATCATTTTATGCAGCCCACTTACATTAGTTTGTCCTAAAATCGGGTTTGGCCGGTAACATATATATATTATAAAGTAAAGTATATATGTTAGTAAAGTCAATAAATTACCTTCATGCTCTCAGACAACCTCTTGAAGCCATCAGCTGCCTGATTCGGAGACAGCGATAAAGCAGCGGATATCTGATGCTGAGTGGCCCCCAGTGACCCTTGTTGCAGCAGCGCCAGCAAGGTTGCGATAGAGAACGGTGATACCACCACATTGCCTGGCTGGTTTTGAAGGGCCTGCAATTGTCAACAAAAAAGTTGTTGAAGAAGAATGTAATTTTTTTTAAGTTGACTGCAAAACACGTTATAATGGTACTGAATAAGAACTCTAATCATCGAAATGGGAGCTCTTCTAGTGTCAATTGACCTTCGATCAAATTGAGACTAGGCGTTTCATCGCCCATATTGCATTTGGTTTGGCCGTTTGGTCTACCCTCTTTCACGGGGAGTCGTAAAAGTCGACAAAGAAATCCTACAGGATGATGGGCAGCAGCGTCATTCTATGTACTGGCTTGAACTGCGATTACCAACCCGCCTGTCCAGCGTGGTAATTATAGGCAAATACCCCCAATACAATCAAATATATTAGGAAGGCTAATATTCAGGACTTCATCTAGAGATCTTTGCGTTAAAAGTAAACTTGCTACAACTATTCAGATGCCTTTTAAATGGTGGTAACATTTTCTGCCTACCTCTTATTTACGCAAAATACTTTTTCTGGTAAATAAATTCAACATACCTGCATCAAATGAATTCCGAAGTTCGAAATCCCAAGTGATACTGGATCTATAGCAGCTAGAGTTGCATTGCTGATAGCTTCCACATCGCTGAACCTATCATCATATTCAGACTGTTTGTAGTAAGGAGGTTCTATTGTGATACTTGGCAATGAAGCACCGTTAAAGTTACTCCCAAAGTTATTATTTTGAGGAAGAAGGACTGTATTTTGCTGATTCAGGACATTGTTTTGCGGAACGAAAACATTATTTTGTTGATTCAGAACATTATTTTGTAATGGAACTGCCCCAAAATTCGCTGCATTTGGATTTATTTGTGCCAAGTTCTGAGTTCCTCCCAAATTGGTTTCTTTTTCCAGTGGAAGGACATTTGTTGGCAATCTTTGATCATCATCCTTAAAGAATATACGTTCTGGGTTTAGGATTTTTCTATTAAACAGGTTTAGTGACTCAGCATAACCCAGTAGTGTGAGGAGAGCAATTCCTAAAATACCTGTAAATGTAAGAAGGACAAGTTTTAATTATACATTCAAAGCTATTTACTACTATACTATAATTTATATTTTATTAATGTATCTCTTACTTAACACTTGCTGAATGTGCTAACCGCACAAAGCCGGTATTAAAAAAAAGAAAGAATTGTAAAGCATTTTTTATTTGATTTCATTGTCTTGTGGACACCAACCTCCCACATTTTATAGATAGTTAAATTACCAACATAGTGACAACTGAATAAGATTGTTAGTGGGGGAAATTAATTGTTTTATAATTATCATTATTAATTGTCATACGTCTTGGTGTTTGGAAGCGACCATATTTGAGTAATTACTTTAATTAATAGCAAATCTCGTTATGATACGAGTTCAAATTTTAAACATTAAGCTCTGACACCTAACCCCCTGCGAGGCCACAACAATTTATACTAATATTTATTACTGCATTTAATACTAATGTTAAACTAGATAATACACTAATCAAAAAATAGCCATAGTTCAGGCTTTCACCTCTATAGAAGCCAGTTTTAATTTTAATTATAATTGTTTGTGTCGTGCGTGCTTAGACCAAATAACACATTTAAATTCATCATCATTCGTTTGTAAGGCTCACATTGATATGATCTTTTTTCGCCAAAAGTCTTTGAAGACGTATATTTCCTCATTCCTTTTTATAAGACGGATTGTAATAAAAATTTTGAGTTAAATATTATGGGGTTTTAAACTGCTTTAAAAATGCTGTCACTGTCTTTATTTTATCAAATAAAAGTGACAGCATTAGTTTTAAATCTGGTTTTACTTTAGATCTTGATATGTAATAAGACGTGCAGGGGACGTCTGAATAACAGACGCAGTCATATTTACCGCTAAGACTCAGACGAAATCACTTTAATTTACAAGCTAAAAAGAACCTACTTCCATAACTTCTTTCTTATTCAAACCACAATAGTATTTATAAAACCAACTTACTTAAATATTCCTACACATTACCACAAAAATATTATTATTCTACAGAATGTTGTATTTACAAAACACGCTGAATTACTCTTATTTTTCCTTATAACAAATAATATGATAACCATTAAAACACTTACATTTTGACGTCATGTCGTCTTTGTAATCCTTTATATCAGTAACACGAAAGTTTTACTGCTGTAAGAAATTAATTAAACTTTATTTTTCACTCGTAACATCTCTTTTAACTCTTAACATGGACGCTGTCTTCCACAATAACACATAAACGACTCTGGTCAAATGATCGCAAACAAGATTATTTTGTGTAGTAACTCGTCTCACTGGTTTCCAACATTCAACTTTAACCTTTTATAACGTATGCATAAAGTATTAATTTCTGTGTGTAACGACAAATGTAGCTGGTTATAAGATGTTCGCACGATTTAGGTTTTTCCACTATGGCCGGTTTGGTTTCCGATTATGCATTGGTGTTTTAGGGTTCCCCGGGGTAATTTGTTTTTGGAATATGCGTCGATTTGCCGGGTTGGGGGACATTTCATCTTCCCAAGATTTTAATTAATTTTTGCTGGTCACAGCTCGAAGCCAACCTAACATAGTTTCTTGTTTGTATGATCACGAATAAAACGATTGGTACGTTTTAGTTTCAACTCTGTTTAGATGTCTCTTGAAACAGATTTAGGGGCACCTAACCTGGTTTGCTTCTGTAGCAGAAAATTGGATCCGATTGTCGGAATATATAGTATGTTTCATCAAAGTATGACGCTAGTTCCTCCTTATTAACTCTATCTGATATACTTCTATATTTTTCAAAGTTAAAGTCATAACCATTTATTCAAGTTTGGCTCAATAGAGCTCTTAGGAAGGTCAAGACCTAAAAACTAGTGCGCCCATTTACTGCGGTCGGGAGCTTGATCGTAAAAGAACGGGAAAAAAAATCGTCAAGGTTAGTTTTTTCCCCGCCAATAATAATAATACTAAATCAATTTGACAATTCTTTAATTTCAACGAAATAACATTACATTGACGACGTTTGCTGCAAACCACATGAAAGATATAATTTACAGAAATTCCGCCTTAAAATCTATATTATGTATGTACTAGTCTGAAGTCTTTAGAACCTATATATATTAAATGAAGAATATATACTATAACACATTTAAAAAGATTTACCAGAGAGCAAGTGAAACCGCTGCCTATAATTGATATCTTGATGTTTAAGGAAAATCAACATAAGGTTAAGAGGTGCGGTTAAGCACTGACTGAGGTGGTCACCCTGAGAAAAAAGTTGTTAATTCTCATAGCAAAAGGGTGTGTCAGACTTTTACTGGATTAAAACCATCCATGTTCCTTCATGTGCCTGTTATGTCACGGTGCCGCGGTAACCCTGTCGAACATTCCCTCCTAAGGTCCTGGCTTCGATTCCCATAGAACACAAATATTTACATCATCATCTCAGCCTATAAACGTCCCACTACAGAGCACGAGCCTCCTCTCACATACCAAGGTGAGAGGGTATTGGGTCATACTCCACCACGCTGACCCAGTGCGGATTGGCGGAGGCAGGTGTATGGCTTCCTGCTGTTAGAATTTATCAAGCCACCCATTAGGCCTCTAACATGGCTTAACGACTACCACATTTAGTGATAACCGGGACATCTTGTATACGGCTGATATAATGCATACATGCGAAGAAAGGTAAAATACATACGAGTGCTGTAGTCACAGTTATACTCGTACATGTCGCACTGGTTCAGGAAAGTCCTCCGACTGCAGCCGTCCGCGTTCCGCACGGAAGCACTCGATATCAAATGCCACACAAACGGTCACCCATCCAAGGACTGACCTCTGTAAACTCTGCTGTACTTCGGTGATCGCTTCCGACCAACGAGCACCGCAGAGCTACGAGCGCTTCAATAATATTTACATACCAAAATATAAATACCAATATGTGTCCTGTTCCATGAATTATTGTACAATAAGTATGTATTTAAAAAAATTATACCACTTTTCCAGTGTACAGGGATCCTACCATCATCTAAGGAGCCCAAGCCAACCTCACCTGCACACCTGCCGATCAACGGACGAGGCTCTGGCAAGCAAGTAAACAAAGGCCTCCCAAATAGATTTCCACGTTGACCGACCGAGGACCTGGTCAAGCCGACAGAAAGACGATGGATGCAAGAATATTCATTTATTATTATTAATACGTCTATTTATTTTTTATTTCTAGCAAATGGGAGCTTCAAATGGGAATAGCATTGCGTGTAGCGCCTACCATTTTGTGGCAGAATTGGTTTTGCCGCGGTACCTATTTAGGCGGTTTTGGACATAAAGGTAACATTGATTCCTCACTGGTGATGACAGCCATTCATCACCTCAGCCCATTAACGTCCCACTACTGAGCACGAGCCTCCTCTCAGTGCGGATTGGTGGAGGCAGGTGTATGGGATCTGTGTGACGTTGGGGGATATCGACCCGGTGCTGCCATCACTGTGACTGCGCACACGTTGTTGGAGTGCCCGACGTAGGCAATGCCGCGGGCGAAGTTAACCGCGGCCCTGGGTGGAGTCGCTCTCTCGCTGCTAGCGGGATGACGTGGGAGGCAATGGCCTCCTTCTGCGAAATTGTGATGAGGGAGGGAGCGGGACTAGCTCTCTCTGCGGCTACGCCGTTGGCGCAGCGAGCGGGCCAGGAACCTAAGACCCCCCTGGCGCTGCTAGACGGGCTAGCAGCGCCAGGGGGGTCTTAGGCGGCGGGGGCAGGAGGCCCCTACCATCTAACTATAGACCCCCCGCGAAATCGGCCACTTACGCCGGTGGTCACTTAGGAGGTAGGGGGGGTGTGGCAGAAGCTTTATACTTTGGCACTGACCCCCTGCCCCTTTTTCAACAGCGGTGGGGTCATCTAAAGATTTTTAGTGGGTAGGACTGTTGGCGGTCGCGTCTTCCGCAGTGAGCCCCACACTCCCCTCTCAGTCCCCCTTTGGCCGGGCGGCAGTACGTGAAGGCATTTTGTTATCGACGTTAATGAAAAAAAAGGCAGGTGTATGACGTCCTGCTGTCAGAATTCCAAGCCGCCTAATTAGGCCTCTAACATGGCTTAACGGCTTAACGACTACCACCTTTAGTGATAACCGGAAGCAACGCTTCAACGTGCCTTCGAAGCACAGAAGCGCTCGATATCAAATGCCACACAAACGGTCACCCCATATAAGGTCTATAAACGGTGCGTCACATCGGTGATCGTTTCCGACCACTGAGCCTGACTATGAAAATAACTTATAATAATAAGCCCGCAGGGCAGCTTGTGGCGAGCTGTTGGTGAGTGGCGACACCACGGGCGTAAATCCGAGTGCTCCAGAGGGTCGGACTGCGGTCTCGTCTCCGGTTCGTCGGAGTGGGCCCCAAGAGGCTAGCAGGACCCTCGCCCCTGGCTTGCCTTCATTGGCTGTCCAGGGTGGAGTCGCAAGAGCTACATGCTCGCAGGGTGGAAGTGAAAGATGCATAAGTCGTGGGTTGGCGCACTGTCCTTTTGGGCAGTGAGTAGAAAACGGTGTACACCTCTCGACACCCTGAAGCCGAGGATATCTATGTTGCGCTCCTGCCGTTGCACTACGGCTATTTAGGAGTGCCCATTTAATCCTCTGGCTAGTCACCACCTGCCATTTACAATCATTTGAGACTGATGATGACGGCAGGTGTCCGATAGTCTCCTCTATCCATAGTCCAATTTACCCAGTCCTTCAGCTTTTCAACCCAATATCCCGGCCATAGTAGATTCCATCTTATCCTAATAGTACTGCACCAACCGGGGATTGTTCTTAGGTGTATTTCTATAATGCACATAGGGATAATCGCCAGTTGGTGTCACATAAACATTCGATTAAAATTGTCTAAGGGGCCTCTATGTGTTGGCCTCGGCCCCACGCATGCCTTCCAAATGTCCGGGTCACCATTGGCCCGAGATCGGATAAAGACAAACATAATAATAATAATAATGGGGAAACTGAAAGGTTTGTCTGTGCAATTATGGACGAAGTTATCAAGACGAACAATTACCGAAAGTATATACTGAGAGATGGAACTATTGACATATGTCGGGCATGTCATCGACCCGGAGAATCTCTCAGGCATGTGGTTTCGGGTTGTTCGCATCTTGCTAACGGCGAGTATTTGCACAGGCATAACCTTGTAGCCAGGATCATCCATCAGCAACTTGCTCTTCGATATGGCCTTGTCGGACCTGAAGTGCCATACTATAGATATGAACCGGTGCCAGTTCTTGAAAATGGTCATGCATTGCTCTACTGGGATCGATCCATCATCACTGACAGAACTATTCTCGCCAATAAGCCTGATATTGTTTTGGTGGATCGATCAGAGCGCCGGGCAATTGTTGTTGACATCACAGTTCCACATGACGAAAATCTCGTGAAGGCAGAAAAGGAAAAATTAAGTAAATATCTGGACTTGGCCCACGAGATTTCTGCCATGTGGGATGTGGACTCAGCGACGATTGTTCCGATAGTGGTTACGGTCAACGGGTTGATAGCGAAGAGCTTCGACCAATGTCTTAAGAAGCTCAAGCTAGGTAGCTGGGTTAAGGGTCAGATACAAAAGGCAGTGCTTCTCGATACGGCGCGCATTGTCAGGAGGTTTCTCTCTCTGCAGCCCTAGCCGCCAGTCGTTTGGGTGTTACCTCGCGACCGGCGGTCTCCGTTTTTTATATTTTTTACAGTATTGTATTTTTTTCTTTTTTGTTATAATAGGTTGGGGAAAAAGTCTTTTCGTATTTTTGTATGAAAAGTCAAGACATTTTTTTCAAAGTTCATTTACATTTATTTACAATATATATGTACCGTTTTGTTGAATAACTTTCTGCCATTTTGTGGGCAGAGACATTATCCCGTTACTGTAGAAACTTTGGGACTTCTGATCAAAAAAACGGGACAAATAGTTTTGGCAGTCCTCTCTTGAGGTCAACCTTACAGAACCTAAAGAATTCTGCAGAGACCGAAACAGGTGAAAATCTGAAGGCGCAAGGTCAGGGCTATATGGTGGATGCACTAGGACCTCCCAGTCGAACTCTCTTAATTTTTGCTGAGTGGCTAAAGATGTGTGTGGTCTAGCGTTATCGTGATGAAAGACCACACCCTTCCTGTTGATCAATTCCGGCCGTTTTCTCTCGACTGCTTCCTTTAATCACATCAGTTGCTGGCAGTAAAGATCAGAATCGATGGTTTTGCCGGGCGGTAAAAGCTCATAATAAACAATGCCCTTCCAATCCCACCATACACACAGCATCACCTTATTTCGTGTTAGGCCAGGTTAGGCCACAGTCTCCCCCCCGACTGGTCTCCACCTTGTCGTGGTGGGGGGGCTGAGTACCTCCCGGTAGGGCGCAGGAGGCGCTAGGGAAAAGGTAACACCCAGAGACCGACGACTCTGGGTGCCCTTAGTTTTGACTACCGGGAGGGAAACTAAGAGGGACCTATGGAGGGCGCTGCGGGTAGGCCAGGAGGGCCCGCTCAGCAGCGCCAGGAGGGTCTAGGCAGCGGGGGCAGGGGGCCCCTGCTGTCTAACCATGGACCCTCCGGGAAGTCGGCCACACACGCTATGGTCGCAGGGGGAGGTAGGAGGGGCGCGTCCACTGCGCCTCTCTGAGGAGGTCCTCCCGGTTTTGGCCCGGGGGACGTTGGCCGCAGGCGGGGTGTCAGAAGCTGCAACCCAGGTACTGGCCCCCGCCTCTTTCTCAACAAGCGGCGGTCGTGTCTGCCGGTGGTGAGTCCCACACCCCCTTTCGGTCCCCCTTTGGCCGGAAGGCAGTGCGTAAATGCATTTTGTTACCGACGTAAAAAAAAAAAAAAAAAAACACGGTTCATTAAGTTTCTTTGAGTGAGCTCGTGTGGCACCCAAATATCGAGCTTTTTTGTATAACCAGCTTTCTTCAAATGGGTCAAAACTGTTTTGTGGTCAATTCCCAGTTCTTCAGCTACATCGTAACTACTAATATGCCGATCTTGCTCCACTCTTTCAAAAATGGCGTCCATTTTATTCGTAACAGGGCGACCAGAGCGAGGTGCATCTTTAACATCAAAATTTCCGGACTGAAAACGTTTGAACCAAATTTGTGCTACTCTTACTGACACTGCATCAGGTCCATAAACATCACAAATTTTTTTCACTGCTTGAGTTGCATTTTTGCCTTTTTTATAATAAAATTTTAAAATGTATCGAATTTCTTCATTAGATTCACTCATTTTTACGGAGAGAAAAACAAATGAAAAATAGCGGGAAACAACTTTTTTTTATTTTTTCTTTTCTTTATAATGGAACCTTTTTAATGTTACCAAAACCAGCCAGACACAAATAGTACAGTCAAAAAAATTTTATAATAAGTTTATACCTACGTTATGCGAAAAGACTTTTTCCCCGACCTAATATAATAATTGTAAAAAATATAAATTATGTGTAAATTAAATAAATATATGTGAATAATAATAAAAATCTTTATTTCGGATTAACATCCATAAAAGTTTATTAGTAACAGTAAAAGACTTAAGATCTAGTGTTAGTAAAAAATATTCTATCTTAACTAATATAATATAACGTACCGATGGTTACTTCACCGCATGTAGATGCAACCAACGCTCTAGCAGCGGCGAGTCCCACCGGTCCGCCAATAAGCACAGGATGCTATTGGTGCTGCCCCGCATCCTTCCAAGCATCGAGGCGCAACGTTTACGCATTATTGCAGAAAAGCTATCTACGTTAGCTTCCGCAAACATGCCCGACGCGCTACACAACCGTGGCAGATCCATCAGCATATTATTTTATAATATATATTATAATAATATTTTTATCAGACCCTCATTATACTCCTGCCCTTAGTTTATCTGCGGTCAGAGTAGCGACAGTAGCGTGTCTTTAGTTCTTTCTGGGCGCAGTGTTTTTTTATCATTTATTACGTATTTAATTGTTGTTGTTGTAAATTTTAATATATTTATTGTCTTTGCAGAAGGCCTACTCTGTGTATGTATTTAAAGTTGGTACATTTTATACAGAACCCATAAACATAGTCCATAGTAAGACTTATGCGCTTATTTTTGCTAAATAGACAAGTTGTCTTGTGAGCACGTCAGCATCCAGGTTTCAAGCTCGGGGAGTTTTGTTAACAAGGTAATTAGGGCTTATATTAAAGGTTGTATATTCATTTTCTAGATAATTAATATACAGGATATAAAAAGTCCTTGGATCAAGGATCAAAGGCCTTTTCTAACCATAATTTATTTTACATTAGGTATCGAAAAATGTTAAAAATGATTTTTGATTTGGGTACTAATAAGATAAATAATGTATTGCAATGAAACGCGAGCAACATTCTGCTTTTCCTTGGTGTCTGTGTGTATGTGTGTAAGCGGTACGAGCGTGCTATCGCTATTTAAAAAAAAGGTAGAAATAACGAGATTTTTTTTTTTTGGAATTTGGCCTTTAATAACTTAAGGCCATGAAAATAGATTTTAATGCTGGAAAAAAGCTCGTAGCTGTCGTATTTTATTATGATGATGTTAACCATGACCAACGGTTTAACGTTCCTTACAAAGCACAAAAGTCCTTAATATTATTATTATTATTTTTTTCATTTATTTCTCATAATAACATAGTACATATATGAAACTTAAGTATTGTTATCGCCAAACTGCATTACAGTTTGTTGGCGACGTACGCTCCCAATTTCTAGGTATACATTTTAAACAAAAACATTAATTAATAGGTACTTAAACTTATCTATAGCTAAACAATTCATTTCGGAACATCTTTTTGCGACATAAAATTCCGTAACAAATATTTTTTAAGTTTCTTTTTAAACATTATTTTACTTTGCACATATTTTTATCAAACATATTATTATAAATCCTAGGAATTAAGTATTTTCTGGTTCTTCGGCCGTAATAATTACAAGCGCTTGGTTCAATAAAAAATTTATGAGAAGTCTGTCTTAGTTTTTTGTTATGTTTCATATTATTCATATTAGCGGTAACCCATGCAAAGACTTTCCTTTGTAAATAATGCTTAACTTAAAAAAAGGATATTTCTGTGCCTGTCCCGTTCCAGTAGCTTTCTGAAAATTAAATAATCCTTTTGAAGGAAATAGTAGTATATGCAGTCACTCAGCTTAGCACACCGTTCTGTAGGAACTGTCTTACGCAATGGAATCCTCTTACAGAGAAGGGGTTCTCATTTTTCTATTAGTTTAGCACAAATAAAATAAAATTTAGTTTCATCATAATTATGTTCATTTATTTACTTCTTATAAACTAGTGTTAAATCTAAATTAGTACCTAAAGCGTATGTAATGTTAGTAAAAAAGTCGAAGTAAACATTGGTTAATATATTTATCTAATTATGATTTTACACAATTATCACATATAATATGACACAAATCAAAATAATTCACAGTTTAAGATGATTGAGAAGAAAACTTTTAACTCACTAAGATCTAATTCAAAAGTCGCAGCAATGTTATAAACTATTTGAACTATAAACTATAGAAATCAAACAATAGATTCTGTTTTATGTAACCTTCTTTTTAAAGCGCCAAAGAAAATTTTAAAGGACACAAATTACATAAATATAATTTAAGTAACGTAATAGTTTTAACAGACTTTATAACGAAAATGAATTAGGAAGTGTCCACTAATTTAAATAAAAATAATTAAAAGTCATGTCAGTCTAAATTACCTACCTATATTTAATATTATTGACTACGTTGTTAAATAATATGTAAAAAACACGCATAATTCTAATTTGATCAAAAAAATACTTAGCAGATCTTACCTAATTCGTATGCAAATATAATTTTTATTTTTTTATTTTCTAAACAATTTAATAAACCTTAGCCTTAACCTTTCTTAGCCCTCATTACCCATTCAGTCAAACTCAAAGAACCTCGTTAGGAAGTGCTGTTTTTAGGACCTACAATATTAAGGCTGCTTTAAATATTGATGGTCATTGGCAGCACTGATTATTCTCTGAGCTATATTGTAAGGAGATATTGCGTAATATTCATATAAGGCTTTGTATTCATAACTAGGACTCCCCAAGATACGGACTGCTCTCTTTAATAGTGAACAGTGGCATGCTAGATTGCTAACTTTCTGTTCTGCTACTCTGAAACTAAAGAAAGAAATAGGTTATTATATTGTTGCGGGATTGTTCGAGTTGCGGGATTGTTCGAAAGGGTTACCGCGGCCTTGGTGTTACAGGCTCAAGAAGGAACAAGGATTGTTTTTAGTCAGTAGAAGTCTGACACACCCTCCCGCTCCACCCACAGCGGGAGAAGGTCATTTGATGATTTTCCATCCCAAAAAAAAAAAAAAGAAGGTTATTGTAAAGGCTCCATCCATAGTAGGTCATCATCATATTATCCTGGCATTACCCTGGATGCTCTGGACTTCATGGCTGCCCTAGACATCAGCTCCTAGCGAGCTAACATTGCGCTGTGAGCTGATTTGGTAAAATTTCAGTTATTTTTTAGTTATAATTCCAATTATTAGGGTCCTAGGATCCTACCAAGAACTAAGGAGCCCAAGCCAACGTCACCTGCAAGTGGTGCACCTGCCGATCAACGAACGAGGCTCTAGCGACCATAACAGTGCCCGGTAAGCGGCAATAGGCTGTGGTGTGTATCAACCTTAACATAGTATATTTATTATAGTGTGTACTAACCCTAATAATCTGTATTCTTTTAAACACTTTATATTATGTGTTTTCTATACAATAAAGCCAGTATTGTCTCAACATTCGGTGTTTCAATATCTCTCAAATATCCCCGCCTTACATGGCGACCCTGCCAAAGTCCGGGCAGCGGAGCGTTGTTTAAAAATTCCTTTACCGTATAAGGATTAGACTAAAGTTACAATATGTTCGATGCGCGAATAAGATTCGATAATCTTTCACACAATTTCACGCGTTATCCGGTAATAAGTGTTATCAATAAAGAAGATGGGTACCACTAAATCCAAAGAAGAAGTGATAATTGCCCAGAACGCGGCTGGAGGCAGCAACCAGGCCTCGGTTGAAGAAATAAGGACACATATCGGGACTACAAATATTATCCTGACGGTTATACTCGCTCTGATGATGTTGGGCTTACTTTACGGTGCATATCGCATCTATAGGAGGTGTCATCTCCAGTGGATTGACCAGCAATTTCATCACCATGCGCTCCGTCGGTCATTTCTACGCGCAATACCTAAAGTTTCCGCGGCTGAGGTCAGTGTATGAGTGAAAAATAATAATGGGCATTTAGTGAAGTGTAAAATACAAGTGCGGTTAATGAACGTGGTAATAAATATAAATAACTATATGGTTCCAGCGCAGACATAACGTTTTTCATATGCCGGTTATAACTATACATATATATTCGATAAAAGTGCAACGAACTATTAAAGACAATCATTCGCGTTTCAGATTACGTTAAAAGGAGGTACAGTTAGTATAATAAAATGTATTCTGTAGTACTTATAGTGGTAAGTTATGGCATCTATCTTAGAGGCATTGTGTAATGAAATTAAAGAGATTAGAGTATATTTGATTAAAGTTGGTTCAAGTCGTAGAACTGAGAACTTACTAAATAAAAAACTTATTGAGGCAAATGAGATTTTTACGAGATATACTAATTATGTATCTGAAGTATTATATGATATTAAAAAGGGCAAGATCTCGAGTAGTGATTCCGAATTAATTCAGAAGTATATTGAGAAGTTCCAGTCTACATATAGCGATATAATTGATTTATGCAAACCTTGTCAATTACAAAGTGTTGCAACCATGGCTAAGTTCGATATTAAAGTTGCTATAAATTTGTTACCACTCATGACGGATGAGGAGAATAATACCAAACAGTTAATTGATAATATCGAATACTATAATTCTATTATTACAACTCCTGATTGCAAAATGCAATTAATTAATTTCATACTAAAGAGTAGACTATCCCAGACAGCCAAATTACGATTGGCTTCTAATTACGCTACTGTAGAAGATCTTGTAGCTGACATGAAGAAGGTTTTATTACCTCAAAAATCAGCAACAGCAATCCAAACTAAATTAAATTCCATAAAGCAGAACGATTTAAGTGTCCAAGACTATGGTAGACAAGTAACCGAACTTTTTGTTAACCTTACCATTTCGCAGGCCAAGGGCAACTCTGAAAGTTACAATTTATTAAAACCAATTAATGAGCAACATGCAATTAAAAAGTTTGCTGATGGTTTGCGGAACCGTAGACTAAGCACAATAATAACCGCCCGAAATTTCAGCTCAATTCAGGATGCTGTGCAAGCCGCACAAGATGAGGAGACGGCGTCGTCTGCGAGTTCTGGTGAAGTCTTTGGTATGTACCATAATCACAGAGGTTCAAGGGGTTTCAGGCAGAATTTTACGAGAGGACATCGGGGACATTCACACCCAACATACTCACAGCGAACACCACAGCGAGGCGGCACTCACAACTACATCGGCGGACGTCGGGGTGGATCGAATCGGCCCTCTAACCAGCGCCAACAGCTGCATCAGGTGCCTACGCGCAGTCGCCCAAACAGAGGTAGAATTTATTATAATAATAACAGAAATGAAAGGATGCGCAACAACAACATTAACATATTATCTGAGTCGGAAGTAAAAGCAGAAACCACGGAAACAGAAAATAAGTTTTTTCGTGACTAAAATTTTGTCATGTAGCAGTAATTGCTCTATTAATTTTTCAGTAAATAATCACGTGTATAATTGGTTACTTGATACGGGCGCATCCATCTCGGTCGTAAAGTATAAACATATATTAGAACATCAAATTTCATATTACGATGATAAGATTTCTATAACAGGTATAGGTGGTAAAATAACAACTCTCGGGTATTGTTATTTAAACTTAGACGTAAATGGTTATCAACTGAGACATAAATTTTATGTGCTCGACTTCTTACCAATTATGGCGAATGGCATCATCGGTCAAGATTTCATGACTAAGTACAAGGCGATATTGGACTTTGATCATAATATAATAACATTGACTGCGTCTAATATTAAGATTGATTTGTCGTTCTCTACATTTAATTACAAGCAATTAGAAATTCCACCTAGGTGCGAATCAATTCATTATATTCCTACGGATTTTACAGATGAATGTATAGTTTGTGCGTCGGATATCAGCGATGGTATATATTTAGCAAGCGCCTTAGTTCAACCGGTGTGTGGCAGAATACCTATAAAAATATTAAACACTACTGAGCAACATTATACACTTAATGATTTTAAACCTATTATACATGATGCTAGTAATTATAGCGTATGTGCTTTTACGCGAAACGAATCAAATGCAAACCGAGTTAAAAAACTATTATCATTATTGCACTTAAAACATTTGAACGACGAGGAACAATCGTCTGTGGAAAATATATGCGCGAAGTATAACGATATATTTTATTTGCCAGGCGATAGTTTCACTACCACAAACGTGTATAAACATTCCATAACTTTAAAACCTAACGTAACACCTATATTTTCCAAGCCATATAGATTACCGCACTCACAGAAAAAAGAAATAGATACACAGATAGAAAAAATGTTGCTTGATGGCATTATAGAAGAATGTAGAAGCGAGTGGAGCAGTCCTGTTTTATTAGTTCCTAAAAAGATAGATTCTAGTGGCGAGAAAAAATGGAGGTTAGTAATAGATTACAGGAAATTAAACAATTGCATAGAAGACGACAAATTTCCGTTACCGAATATTACCGAAATATTAGATTCTTTATCAGGATGTATTTACTTTAGCCATTTAGATTTATATCAAGGTTTCCATAATGTAGAACTCGATAAAAACAGTAGAAAATACACAGGTTTCTGTTCAGGACGATACCAGTTAACAAGAATGCCTATGGGGCTAAAAACTAGTCCATCCTCGTTCTCACGAATGATGACGATGGCTATGGCGGGTCTCACTTATGAAAAATGCCTCGTATATCAAGACGATTTAATAGTATATGGTCGAAATTTATCTGAAAAGTTAAGAAATTTACAAGATGTTTTTGAGAGGTTAAGAAATGTCAATTTAAAACTTAACCCAGTAAAGTGTGACTTTTTCAAGAAAGAAATGCTTTACTTGGGACACGTAGTATCTCGTGATGGCGTTTTGCCGGATCCAGGAAAAATTGAAGTTGTTAAAAATTACCCCCCTCCAAAATCTGTGGACGAGGTCAAGCGTTTCACAGCCTTTGTTAATTATTACAGAAAGTTTATACCAAATTTCGCGGCAAAAGCCTATCCATTAAATAAATTATGTAAAAAGAATGTGCCTTTTGTGTGGGATGAGGAGTGTCAAAAATCGTTCGAAACGTTAAAACAGTGTATAATGTCTCCCCCAGTGTTACAATATCCAGACTTCTCAGAAACAAATCAATTTATAGTGCAAACGGATGCCTCGGGTTACGCAATTGGTGCGGTTTTAAGTAATAGCAATAATAATCCTATTGCGTACGCAAGTAGAACTTTAAATACTGCGGAACACCGTTACCCAACTATCGAGAAAGAATTATTAGCAATAGTATGGGCTATTAAACATTTTCGCCCATATCTTTATGGTCGTAAATTCAAAATAATAACAGACCATCGTCCTTTAATTTATCTATTCAATATGCGTGATCCGTCAAGTAGGCTTATTAAATTTCGGTTAATATTAGAGGAGTACGATTTTATAGTAGAATACGTGAAGGGTTCGGATAACGCAGCTGCAGATGCATTATCTCGGATTCCTACTTTTACGTCAGAACAATTAAAGAATATGAGTGAATATCAGATTAATGTAACGACTAGGGCACAAGCTCGAAAACTACAAGAGTCTCCCCGTGACATGACTTCTAACTGCAATTGGCCTGATCAACCAAGTGTTATTGGAAGTCATACGAAACCGAGGGAAGCGGTAGAGTTGAGATTTATAGAAAAAAATGAATTAGAGAGTTTAAGAAGACAAAATATAATAAATGTGGAAAGAAACGCGTTATGCTATGTAGAAAATAAGTCAACAATTTTTATTAATTCCGACTTCCAATCGCGATTGACGCGAGCCGCCTTCGTGAGGGAGTTAGAAATATTATGTAAAGAGATAAACGTCGACGAGATTTATATTTTGAAAAATAAGAATAATAAGATTTTTGTTGATAAATTATTAAATGAAGTTAAATCACTAGGAAATAAGTGCGCACTAAGATTTTATATATTAAACGACGTTCAACGAATAGATAATGTAGATGACAGGAAGGTCATTTTGAATGACTTCCATCTCTTGCCCACAAGTGGCCACGCGGGCATGAGAAGGATGTTCAATAATATTAAGAAATATTTTTACTGGTCAGGTTTAGAGAAAGATGTGCGACAATTTGTTAAAAAATGTGAGAAGTGTCAAAAATATAAACATGCTAGAATGGTTAAGGAACCAATGGTTATTACTTCTACGGCTAACACCGCATTCGATAAAATATACATAGATTTAGTAGGACCACTAGATAGGGACTACAATAATTATTCTTATATTTTTACCGTGCAATGCGAATTAACAAAATATGTTGTTGCTCACCCTTTAATTTCAAAACAGGCGGAGGAAGTGGCTCAAGCCTTAGTAAATTGTTTTATCCTTAAATATGGGATACCCAGAGCGATAGCAACTGACAGAGGAGCAGAGTTCATGTCTGCAGTATTCGAACAGGTTTGTAAACTTTTAAAAATAAATCACCTTAGTTCCACAGCTTACCATCACCAAACTATAGGTGCATTAGAAAATTCTCACAAACATTTAAACTCATTCTTGCGTATTCAAACAGATTGTCATCCAGAGTCATGGAGCCAATGGCTTCCATATTGGTGTTTCTCCTTTAATACTTCCGTACATACTGAAACTAAATTTACTCCATTCGAATTGGTATTTGGAAAAGTCTGTTCGCTACCAAGTAATCTAAATAACAATATAGTAGAGCCATTGTATAATCATGACAATTACCCTAATGAATTAAAATATCGCCTACAGCTATCGCAAAAAGAGGCAAAAGAGAATTTACTCAAAAGTAAAATAGCTAGGAAATTAGTGTATGATAAGTGTATTAACCCCATGGTGTATAAACCAAATGATTTAATTTTAATAAGAAATGAAAATTCTAACAAAATGGAAAGCGTATATTCAGGTCCTTATATTGTCGTCAAAGATATGACACCAAATGTACAAGTAAATAAAAATGGTAAATTGGACATAATCCATAAAAATCGCACAAAATTATTTACACCTAATAATTAATTTTAATATGTACACTCACTTCTATTTATATAATCAAATATTATAATCATTGACAATTATTAACAATGTTATGTACCAATTTTTATACGATTGACTATATTCAATTTAAGTATTAAGTTTGAAAAAAAAAATTACTTTGTATTTTTTTTTTTTCATTTATGGTAAGGAGGTGTGGTGTGTATCAACCTTAACATAGTATATTTATTATAGTGTGTACTAACCCTAATAATCTGTATTCTTTTAAACACTTTATATTATGTGTTTTCTATACAATAAAGCCAGTATTGTCTCAACATTCGGTGTTTCAATATCTCTCAAATATCCCCGCCTTACAAGGCTCGCCACCTGTTACGTGGGACTAACTATATAATTGGCGAAGTGTGGGTGTTTCATATGCTTCTGCCTACACCTTCGGGGAAACAGGCGTAAATGTATGTATGTATGTCAAACCAGATTTGGCTGAATTTCAGTTATAAGATGGAGAACCGCACACCGGAGGGAAATATCATTCTATCGTGAAAACAGCTGCCAGGATATAATAGTCAGATGGGAGAAGGCAATGAGTTCCTGATAATGACTGGTAAATATGTTCATGCCAGCCGGGAGCCGGGTGCTTTCCGAGACACGGAGTGTGTCTATTGGTACGCACATAACTGCGAAAAGTCATGGGTTTGAACCCAAGACCCTTTAAATGAGAAGTAAATAAATAACCAACACGCTGCATCATGTTGAATTTTTCGAATAACTTGATTTATCAAATTACTTTACACTGGCTAATACCTCTATTAAGTGAGCTCTTCACAAAGAAAAAAGCAACAGAAGCGACGTATCAATGTGACACACACATGGCGTCTTCAAAAACCGGTTATCTTACCGGTTCGTGGCGCACTTTGACCCTTATGTCGGATCTTTTGTGCATCCCCTTGCCTTTCACTCCAAATCTCCAAACATTGTTGCCATCATCTTAATGACAGTCTTTGCAGATTGGAGCCCATAGCCTCTTGGTTGTGGGTAGGCCACCTCCAGGAGACCCATTGGGCAAGCAGCCAGCGAGTCACAGGTACACAGCAGGTGTTCCATAAAATCCTCTTCGTCACCACATCTACGACATAGTGGTGATTGCACTAGTCGCATCTTGTGGAGCATTTTGTTTGTAGCATAATGCCCTGTTAGAGCCCAATTATCAGTCTGGCTTGGTTCCTTTTACCTTCGCAAAGGGCCTTGACCGGTTAAAACCGGTAAGTTCAAATCAAACAATACAAACAAATCAAAGATAATTGCATATAATAGCTTGAGATATTGCGACTGTGTGTTGCAACGAGTTTCTTGTCCGATCATTCCTCATTCAAGCTCCTGTCTGTAGTAAATGGGCGAAAACATAGAACAATTTTGCACTCCATATCGTGGAACAAACACGGTAACAAGAGCACCTTCTTATGACGGCCTGTCTAAATGCCATTTGATAGTGAAACAAGTAAATAAGGCTTATTACATTTTAAAAAACAATTAATATTATAATCCTTTAAACTTGCAAATGAACGTAGTCGCGGACTAAGCTTTTTATTTTTGTAAACATAAATATGTCTCGTACACTCCCTACGTCAGTAAACTCAGCTGTTGTGATTAATGTTCTACTTATGTGCAGTGGAAAAGTACCAACCGAGTAGGCAAGCCGTTTTAATGCATTTTATTAGGCCTAGCTGCGTACTATAAAATAAATAAGTGCCTATAATAAAACTTGGCGACCGTTCTCGACGTTGATGTGTTATTCAACTTACTGCTATAGAAAACTATGTCTTTACAGGTTTATAGGTATTATACGTATTGTATTGTGTTTTTAGTTACTATTATTTCTATATTTGTTATGCTATTAACGATTTTTCCCCGTATAATTTCTTATCTGTGTCTTGTGTCATTGTCTTTCATACACATATCACTGGGGGAGCGTATTTTTATTTAACTTTATATGGATTTGAAACGGATGCTTGAAGTCAAATCCAACATTACCTCACCAGATGGCGATCATAACGTCGCTTACCTGGAACTTCTAAGTTCGCCAGAGCCTTGGCATAATCGGCAGATGCACCACTTACAGCTGAGGTTGTCGCCTAAGATCTTGGTAGGATCTCAATACTCTGTATACACTATAAATATGTAAACAATACTTACATAGTACACTGTTGAAGTCTTGCAAGCAGCTCTGACTTTTTCAGCAAAACGAGTGCGTTCTTAACAGCTGCCGCGCCGATCACAGAAGGATGCTCATGGCAGAGGCTCTTATCCACCATCAGACCCGCCATGCACATGAATGTAGCGGCCACTTCTATCTCGCCCGGGTAAAACTGGTCACAGCACCAAGCCAAGTAGGTTATATACTCTTGGGGGATGACCGGCTGTCGTGGGAACCTCTGAAATATGGGAACAAATTAGTTGGATAAACGTTATTGTGTTAAAATTATCATCATCGTCCTGCCCTGTTTCCAGCATGTCTATATGATGGAACAACACTTGTCCACATCACACAGGTGCCCGCTGATAACCCTAACACATTTGATTGGGACTACTCATAAATGCAAAAAGTGTGGCTAAAGAATTTAACAATCGACCGCCTGCCTATCACGCTCCTCGGAAATGCTTTATTGGTGGTTCACCACCACACTGGTACCTACTTGTTAAAGCACACCGGGTGATTTCTCAAAGCCGGTTTCTATGGCGCAAACATCATCAGATAACCTACCAGGTTTTCTCGGCATAGCCCACCTTGGCAGAAGTAAAAGCCCCATTGAAGCATCTGATCAGCTTGCCAGCTTAAATACCAGGTCCATGCAGCTTGTGCGCGATCCAATAGTAGGCCGAGGCTATCAGCTGCAGCCTGATTAACTCCAGCCAGTCGCTATCACGTTGTCCAGGTACAATTTAAATATTTTACACAAAAAGATATCATCTACAGACCTGATAGGGCAGAAGGTCCGTCATCTGCCTGGGTCATTAAAACTGCATCAGATTACCTACCAGCCTTTCCAGAACGGCTTTCTCAGCATAACCCAGCTTGGCAGAAGTGAACGCCCGATTGGAGCACCTAACCAGCTTGCCGGCTGATATTCCTGGCCCGTGCAGCTTGTGCGCAATCCAGTAGCAGGCCGAAGCTATCAGCTGTAACTTGGTTAACTCCACAAGGCCAGTCGCCATTACATTGTCCAGGTACCAGATGGCTGTTTGGATGATTGCTGGGTTCCCGTCTGGACCCTGGAGAGAGTTAAAATATTTATACGTATGTACGTCAGTATCTACTAGTACACCGCGTTAGAAGTTTGTCAGAAACGATCAACGAAGTAAAGCAGATTTTACTGAGGTAAGTCCTTGGATGGGTGACCATGTTCAAGGCAAGCGCCTGCATGCTTCGTAAGGCAAGTTAATTCATAATAGAGGCCTTATTGGGCGGCTTGAATTTCGGCACTGGGTACGCGTGAAAGAGAATGACCCAATACCGTATCACCTTGGATTTATGAGAGTAGGCTCTCTGTTAACGTGGGGCATTAATGGGATGAGATGATGATGATGTCAGTACTACTCCGCGGTAGTAATGGTCAAAAACTACCACTGAAGAAAAACAGAATTCTTCTTAAAAACAGTCCTTCAATGAACGACCGTTTGTGTGGCATTTTTTAGGAAGACTTCTCTCTCTCTCTATACTTACATTGACCTTTAGAAGCCAATTAATGATGCACGCTCTCATGGGATTTGTGATCTCTGGAACTGCGGATCTCTCCTCCGTGCTCACCAGGTACGTGAATAGGTCTGGAGCGTAGTCCCGAATCAGGCATGTTGTGTAGGACCTCTTTACTGTAGACCAAACAATTTGTTTCTTAAGGGTCTGTTTCACAATCATAATCATAATTCTTTATTGTTTCATTTGGTACAATTAGGTTTTAAAAATAACATTTTGTTCTCAAATGAACCCTGCAAGGGTATCACAATTTAAAATAGGAACACATGTATTCATAGTCCAAGCAAAAATCTCATTTTAACTACTGAGTCCTGACCTAGACATTGTGAAACAGGCCCTAAGATCATAGGGCTGACATCTCATGACTGTATGAAATTAATGGAATCAGGCTAGTTCAAAGTGTTCTTTATTTAATGACCGATATGCTATTTAAGCATGAACCATAATATAAACTGTGGAGCAAAAGGGTGTGTCTAAATTTTACATAGAGCCTGTGAGCTTCTTGTCAGTTCTTCTCACAGAGCGGTCGCTGAGAACTGGCACTTTTTATTTTTCTTTTAAATAATGGCTGCGTGCGGTTTGCACATTTAGCCAGTGTCAAGTAAGAGTATATTAAAAACATATACATTATAGTAAATGAGAATAAGTAGTGATGACAAATGGTAAATGAGATGCCCTCCCCCTAAAAACCCCTTGAGTCCTCAGTAAAGATGTAGTCCCACATCCACATACTGAGATCTCACATGTAAAGAATTAAAAAGTGATGTTGCACTGTTTTGTTTCATTTACCAACTCTCTTATACGTTCACAAACACTTAACGGTTAATAATCCACCACATTAATGTTCGGAATATTACATATTGTACAAAATAAAACAAAACTACAGACATGACCCTTCACTTTCCCGCCTAGAACTCGAACTGGCACTTAGATTCACTTACACTTAATTTTTATTTTTTATGTATGTAAGTGAATCTAAGCTTCATGATTTTAGTGTAGTAATATTTTGTTTTTTTTTTTAAATTTTTATTTTGTTTTCGTTTTCAAGTGCTATGTAATAGTTTATGAAAGAAAGAACACTTTACTTTACTTTTTACTTTTACTGACTAAAAACTTTTTATGTTTCTTCTTTATATAACGAATGTTTCGAACCACAGTAGCCCTTTCGAAAAGTCCTGCAAAGGTTTGTGGTCGGTCGTAGATTATAGTCTCACAAAGAACAAACAATTCCTTGCACAAAAAAGTGTTTCTCTATGTGTGTGTATGTCGCACAGCTATATTGGACTAGTCCCAAGTGCGATGTCCAAGAATATTTCCTAAAGAAATCATCCATATAAAACGATATTATCCTATACGCATTATGAAAGGACCTAACAAGTCAAACATCAATTAACCACCTTAAATAGTTCTTGATAGAAGATTCAGAACAAACTCCCAAACAGAACTAGTTATTTTATATTTATTGTTATAAATTTTGTTGATTGGAACACCAATGAAAATTTCACTTCCTATACAAATTTAAATCAAAATAAGTATCTTAAAAAAATATATTATAAAATGTATGTAAAAGAACATTTACAAAGTATTTTTTATCTAATTTAGCTTTTATTTTTAGTAAGTTTGAGACTCGTGAAAGACAAACTATGCAAATAGTTTTGTCGGACTACTACTGTACTTTAAATGAAAACCGCCGTTTGTTTTATTATGAAATAAATAATTATAATAACAGTATATCATAAGATAATTGAAAATGCAAGATTATTATTCTTTCTATCTGTTCAATCCATCAAAAGCAGCTTGAGATATGCGAATGATAGTGACGTCAATACGTTGATGCTAGGCAATTCTAGACTGTTTTAACTACTTCGTGTACGTAAGGCAAGGATAAAATATCAGCGGCAAAGACTATAATTAAACATGTGCTTCTTATTATTTCTACGGAAAATAATGGCATTTAAACAGTATGCTGAGAAAAGCTTGTCAAAAAACGAAAATAGTGGATATTGACCAAAAAACATTTTTTTTTTTAAATATTTGAACTTTTTTATCTTTCGTCTATAGACGTTATAACGTGGGACCAATTATATAATTGGTGAAGTGTGGGCGTATAATATGACTCTGCCTACCCCTTCGGGGAAACAGGCGTGAATCTTTGTATGTATGTACTTTATAAAAAATTGCTACAAACATCAGTAAAGTTAAATCATATAACAAGCATAATTTGTTTATTCGTCGTCATATGGTTACAAAATGTTTTTACTTAAAGTCCACTGATTTCAATCGCAATTTGTGTTCACTATTTTCGTCTTGGCATGCCGTCGCTTACACACTTTTTGCTTTTATGTATCGATAGAGGGTATTAAAATAGTAATCTAACTATTTACATGAAATGCTTATCATTTAAATATTTCAAACAATGTCACATCTATTAAATTGAAATTACTTACAAAAGTCGGGCGATGATAACCTTTCCTGCAAGGGCTCTTGAAAAGTCAACTTTCTTTTTACTTTCTCCTCGACTTTTCTCCGTTCTCTTGGAACAGGAGAAAACCCAAGCAATTCTCTGCTATGTGGTCTTTTCAAACTTCTTTTGATATTTCTAACCCTAATATGTTCCAGAGAAGGAGATTTAATCGAGGGCGTTGTAGATATTTTGGAATCACTAAAGCAATGTCTCTGGCTACTTTTTGCTGGGCGTTTATTTTGATTATGATCCGTTTCATGTGTGCTCTCATCATCACTTATAATTATAACACTATTATTATCTTTGCTCTTACGATCATCTCTAAAGACTTCATATTTCCAGTCTAATGTATCATTAGGTTTCCTTACTGTGACATATCGTGTATCTATCTTCAGACCGCCTCTTTCCTCTGATTTCGTTGCTTGCTGACTGGGTCCAGCTAGGGCAAAGTTTGGTTGAGTGTTTAACGTTTTCAATGGATACCTTTCATTAGCACCAAATCCAGTATCTTTTACACGGTAATCTTTAAATTTCCTTGTCGGTTCTAGGGGTAATGGGATTTTCGATGCTTTAAATTTGTTCAGATTTTCTTTTCCCAATTCCATTTTTGATTATAAATCACAATATTTGACAAATTTTAAATAAAACGTCCATGCACGACCAGCGTGAGCAATGGAGTTCACTACAACCAATACATATAATGTTCACTAAATAACTTTTAATGTAATGTTTTCTTTCTACCTTCATTCGTACCCATTTATAAATTATATCTATGAGAGTTATTTTAAAGAGCAAAGGTATTTACCCTTAAATCTTAATATTATCTTAATATATTATATCATTTATTGAATTTTCAGCTTGCTTGCTCGCCCGTTAAGCTGAAGTGGCGGGCGAACAAAACTTGACGCGTTTCTTGACGGGACACAGGAGACTCCTGTATGTGCATAAACATGTATATTTGTTCTGGTCTAGGTTTTTCTCTATGTAGGTATATTAAGTACGTATTTACGAAAGAAAAAGTGTTTATACATGTATATCCGTTATTTAGTTTCCGTGACACAAGTTCTTAATGATACTTATCTCGGAACTAAATGATTGGTGTAATTGTCAGAAAATATTAAATTTATTTACTTTCTTATCTGGTTCTTCTCTAATTATTCTACTGCCCACAGTCAAAGGCGCGTTAGCAAAGTTGACTTTAGTATGAGCGTTTTTGAGTCATACTTGAATTACATAAAACTTACTTCGACTTTTAAAATTGCAGTCAGGATTTTTAAATAAAACTATATCAAATATTGCATAATAAATAATTTAATAATCTTAAAATTATCACATCTGCCATAAAAATAAATAATATATCCTTAAGGTAACCTAAATCTAATCCTTAACCTACGCTGTGTACTTTTTCATTATCAAATGCATCTGTTTTTTAAAGGTTTTAGTATGAGTAGAATTCACAGCAAAGATAGATTCACAAACCCCTCCAAGAATGGCAGTTCAATCTAATAGTTTATGAATTCTAAATTCGTAAATTGAGGAAAATATTAAAACAATTAATAAGAGGTTGGAACCTAAAAAAACTACTTGAACACTATTTAAACAAAAATAATTCGATAGTATTCATACAAACAAAGTTAACTTGAAACACTTGACGTTCAATTAATTGAAGCCTTTCTATGAGATAACTACTTTATCAACAAAGTAAACTTTGATCTTTTTAATGTAGTCTTTGAAATATTAAATTATTCAAATAAATTCTTTTTTTGAAAGTTCAAACTCAAATAGGCGTTTATTTTTTAAATTTCAAATGGTGTTGGCTGTTCAGGGTCTGTTACTTTGCCAGCGACGACGACGAGGTTGTCCAAGCTGTCTATGATGTAAAATAAGAATGGATGTTCGATGTTGAATTTTCTTGGGGTTTTCGAGTTGAGTGGAAGACTCTTGAGTTCCTCCATTTCTTCTCCTTCTATGTCGCTTACTGAAACAATAAATGGATCTTTAACGTTTGTTCTATAAATTTAGCAAAGACCTAAGATCCTACAGCCTTCTCTCCTTGTCGATATAATTGTCCCCATAGCGGTGTTTTCTACCTAATTAAATTGAAAATAAAAATCTGTACCTCCTTATTTTGGGTTATATTTCAATAATGAATATTTAAAAAGTATAATGAAAATTCATAGAAATGAAATTTCACCAATGAGCTTTCAGAAAAATAGATATTTATTATGTCGCAATTATCCAGGTTTTCGGAATATGGAACCGTTTGTAAATATTTATAACAGTTTATCTGTTATTAGCGGCCCCAGTGGCGAGATCTCCATTAAATTTAGAGTGTCTCGGGTTCAAACCCTGGTGACCTATGACTTATTACCTATGTCTTTTAGAAGTTATGTGCGTAATTATCGCTTGTTCCGTGCTCGGCAAGCACGTTAAGCAGTGTATCCCAGCTGCCATGAACATCTATAACAGTCGTTATTAGAAAGTCAGTCTCTTCTAAGATGGTATTCGGCCTGATTGCACCCGTGAGCTTCTAAGTCAAAGTTAAAATCATTTACTCAAGTTTTGCTCAAAAGAGCTCTTATGAAGATCAAAACTTAAAACTGGCGCGCCTATTCACTGCGGGCGGGAGCTTGATCGTAAAAGAACGGGCAAGAAAATCGTCAAAATCAACTGATTTAACGATTTCTCCCGCCAGTTGCAAGAAAATGTACTTAGTAGTAAAACAATTTGACAACTCCACAAGGACCGCAGCCCTGTAATTATGATGACGGTACCTAGCATTTGCGCGGCTGAAGAGTCAGCGTTGTCGACGCGAACGGCCACGTGCTGCACCAGCTCCTGCACGAACAGACCCTCGGCCGCCGACACGCGGGACAACTCCGCGTCGCGGCTGAAGATGCTGCTCACTCCGAACTGAAATAGGAAGCAAGTAGGTCTTTATTATTGGGTGTTATTTAACGTGTCTTCAAAATTAATAAATTGCCAACCTAACCTAACCTTTTTGTGCATCAAAATTACTGATTGAGCACCTAATCACCTCATTAGATGCTCACTCAGTAATTTTGATGATCAAAAAAGTATTTTTTAGAGGTTCAGTTTATTATATTCCTTTATTATTGGGCTATGGTAATCGCTTAAAAAGTATTGAAATGAAAATGTTTGTTCATAAAAGATAAAGTTGCTGGGATCTTAAAACAATTTTTAAAGTTCTATTATTATCTAGCCAGCGCAGGGCGTATGAATGTCAAAAAATGTTGAAAATTATGGTCACATTAAAATGTCAGATTAAAACGTAATCATAACTTCTTTTTTTATATTAATGTCTAAATATTCCTAGACTGAATGAAAGCACTTCCATTTGAGCCAGCGAAATAACTAACTTCTAAATTAGGGTAAACTAAGGTCAATAAAGTTAAAAGGCAACTTATTATATATTCCGATACAATTGGGGTAACTTCGTTTCCTATAGAAAAATGTGTGCATTTAGGGTAAAGCTGGATGCTGGCCGCGATGTCTCCTAGATCTGTCCAATTAGACCGACAATTATAATAATAATAATTATATAAATTACTGGGAATTCAGAGAATCTCGGGTTCAAACCCTAATGTCGTTTATGACTTTTTGAAGTTTTGTGCGTATTGATAATGCTAGGCTAGAAATATAAATAAATAGTGACTTATGTTTCAGAGATTAGCCTTTATAAAAAGACAAAATCAATTCTCTTTATGTATTTTAGCAGGACATCATGAGTGGGTGCGCTTTGTACCGTGATTATTCCTCGGTATACAGCGCCTTATTTTTTGGACTTGGTATCACCAGCCAGATTGCAGTCAATATGACGTGTCACATAAAAAAGAAATTATGCTGATCACTATTCACTACGCATTTTCAGTGTGGATTGGAAGAGGCAGTAATGGACGCGGCTTGAAAATCCTTTGATAATGTATATGGCTTAATAACTAAGTAACAATCAAAGCGCGGAAGCAATCGATGATGAATGCAATACAAGCGGTCACCTATCCCAACAATAAATAATAATAAATGTATGTTTAAAAAGAAATTAAAAAAATATTTGTTACAGAATGTTTTATGTCACAAAAAGTTTCGAAATGAATTGTTGCTCAAATGATTATGTTTCTGTGTAGTTCATAATTAAAAAAAGTAGCTATAGATAAGTTTAAGTATTAATTAATATTTTTCTTTAAAATGTGTATCCAGTGATTAAGAGCGTACATCGCCAACAGTTACATTACACACGCAGCACATGTATATATGGCCTTCCTTGCCATGCAGTTTGGCGATAATAATATTTAAGTTAGTAATGTATTATGTTATTATAAGAAATAAAATGAAGAAAATAAAATTGTGATCGTTAGTGACCTGCGGAGTGATCACTTAGTTCCAGCGTTATTCTTTATTGCTTGGGTCGAATGAAAGGACCAAACTTGAACATACCTTAGCTAAAGCTGCAACCGGCTTGGTAGTAGTTTCGACGTAGAAAGTGGGTAGGGACACCATAAGATGCTCCTCTTCCAGGTCGTCCAGTAAGGCAGAAGGGGCTAGAGCAGGTAAAGCGCCCGCAAGCCGCCTCACACCATTCCTGGAACGTGGTACCACACATACCAGTGCGTACCGTCCACCCTATAGACAGATAAAGTAGTATTTTTTTTTTATTTTGTTAGTAAACCTATTTTACATGTTTTTGACAAAAAGATATTTAAGCTGGCTAGTTATCACGTAACGCTTTTGTCGCATTGACTGATTTTATAATTTAGGTCTAGTCAAAATAGTTTTAGTAAGTTTGGCTCTAAAAGTTTTCAGCTTAAAAACTAACGCACCAATTCACTTGGCAGAGCAGACGTTTAAGTCAAAAAGAGTTAGAAACTCATAACTTAATTACAAAAAGTATTTACTAACAACTTAGATCATTATTAATGTGTATATTTACTACTATGATATGAATATTGTATATGAAAACATTGTTGCTTAATGATACTTTTTAGTTCATTTTTATACTAATCTTTTTTGTAATATAATGATGTGATATGATGTGTCTAAAATCCTTGAGCTATTATTGTAAAAATGTAAACTGTTTATTTCTATAGCTTTCTGACAAGAACAATTTAATTGAGCTAAGATATCTATCTCATCATATATTATCTCGCGTGATGACAGCAATTAAAATACCGCTAACTGGGGCACACTAATTGCAAAATAATCTACAAACAGTTCTATGCTCTGTCAATATTCGTGAGCACAGTGATTAACAAGTTTTCTTTCAGCAATGATATATCTTTGTTTCTTTCGAGTTTGAGTACGAGAACAAGCTACTTACGAAGCCCAAAAAAACTGTTGCTTGAAGTAAAACTCTTTTTAACCAATTACTTTGACACTATAGAAACTAGAAGATAAGATAACTAAAAAAAAAACAGAAATAACCAGACCAAGCACTGAAATCTGCAAAGACAACCATTAAAAAATTCTCGCAAACGTTCAAGGCGGCCTTAGATTTTCGAAACATGTATGCGAGTCACAATGCATTACTCCTAATATCTTTAAAACTACGATTCCTCAAAAACTAATTATGAAAAATTAAAATATTATGAGGTGTATCCTACCAAGGGATCCTACCAAGATCTGAAAATCCGAAGCCAATCTCACCCGCACGTGGTGTACCTGCCGATCAACGGACAAGGCTCTGGCGAACATAAAAGTTCACGGTAAGCGGCAATAGGCTCGCCACTTATTACACAGGACCAACAATATAACTGGAGAAGTGTGGGCGTATAATATGCCTCTGCCTACCTCTTCGGGGAAATAGGCGTGGTATTATGTATGTATATGATGTTTGAAAATAATGAACTTACATCATAAGGAATCAAAATAGCTTCACTGTCGACTTCTGGTAAGTATCCAGTCTTGAAAGTTCCTTTGGTCTTCATCATGGGCACCTGCTTCTTCTCTTTGTTCGACTTGTAAAACACTCCAGGTTCCACGACATCGAAAGCTTTCTTCCAAGATCCACGGAAGTACATCCCGTTGAAGATTATCATCAATGAGTTGGTTGGCGCTGAAAGATACGACATATTGTGAATAACATATTGGTATATTTTACTCATATGAATCAACCAAGATTCTACATTCCCCAAATTTGGAGTTCTGCTACGGAATTCATATTTGATTGAATGCTTTTATTTATCTTACCTTGTGTATTTAGGATCAAATTTAACAAGCTGATTTTGAATTGCCATATTATAATTGGTTGGAATTTGAAATATTATATTTTTCAGACAATGACCCCTATTATTTAGTTTCAATATAAGTATCATTAAGAACTTGTGTTATGCATACTAAATAACGGATAAACATATAGAAGTACTTGTTTTTTGTAAATACATTTTAATATACATAGGAAAACACTCAGACAAGAGCAAATATTCATATTTTTGCGCACAAAGATTTGTCCTGTGTGGGAATCGAAACCAAGACCTCAGGATCGCCTCCACGCCATAATGGTCGTCAAACTTATTGAAGAAGAAAAAGATAAGTGGCAATACATTACATTACTATTGACTTCTGAAATCATAGCGTGTGAATAGAACTGAAATTATCCAAAAGGACTTACTTTTGTTAGACTTCCTTCCAACGCTATTTACTGATATGCTAGAGGTGATATCATTTTTGTCTTGTAGAACTTTCATGCTTCTTGCGTGATTCCTGGCCTCAACAGCAACCATGGTTTCTTCTTCATCGCCAGATTCCTCTTTTTTGGGATAAGTTTTTACAAGCTTTATCTTTTCTTTAATATTTTTAGCTGGTTTATAATCAACTTGTGGGGTTTCCACTTTCTCCGGTGTATCTTCGACTGCGAAAGATATCAGTTTATCTTCACCCTCTTTAGGTGGCATTAATTCAGGAATATCATCATTTTTGTTTTCTTCTTGTTTCTTATCAGGTAGATCTACAATAAATTCGCTATTGTCATCATTCTCAATAGGCTTATGGAATTGTTGATCAGGTTGATACCTCTCAACAGACCGAACTTCAGTTAGATAGTAATCTTCAAGAATTTTCTTATAGTCTTCATTAATAGTGTAATTTTTATAGATGTAGAAATAGTTTTTCAGTTCAGGTTGGTTGTATTTGTACTCATGTGTGTTTTTTAACCTATCCATGATATATCGGTAGGTTTTTCTAGTAAGGTTCTGATCTTCCGGAAGATGGAGAGCAGTCACTAACTGTTCTCTTGTTTCTCCCGTAGCACCTTCAGCCAATATGGCGAGGATAGCTGAATAGCCCAATGGAGAAAACGCTATGTTCTTGTCATCGTCTAAGTAACCCTGCAATCAAAAGTCAACATTGTATAAAACATCTGGTTAACTAGAAAGTTTAATGTAATATAAAATCAACTCGCATACGTCCAGTTTCACTGCATTTATGTTCTAGTTTTACTTTCACTATCCGTTTTCTTTTCTCTACAAAAATTATATACAACGGAAAAGATAACACTTTTGTGTAATTTTACATTAGTTAAAGCTTACCATACGAGCATATCACATCACAGGTGATAATTTAGATCGATTTAACGACATTTCCTATGTAGACCATAGAAATCTCAAAAATATTATTTTATGTAGATTTATATGATTAAGAAAATATAACATGTGTCGATCACAATTCACAAGGATCACAATTGTTTGCACATTATTAATCTTGTTCTATATTAATAGAATCATCAAGCAAGATTGGTTGTTTCCTAAACTTTGTGCCTTTTTGAATGTAAGTTAATTATTTATTTTCTTAGGGTGGCTTAAAGACGAAACATATTGAAAGATAGTAAATATAAGACAATAAACCGCTACCAAATATAACCATAAGAGCTTTATATCAAGCCTGTATTTTAGTTCTTGGCGGGAAAGTAAAGCCTCCAGTTACTGTTGTATTTTCTAAAATTTGAGATATGTCTAACATAAATGTGTAAGAACGATGGATTATTAACCGTTAAGTGTTTGTGAACGTACATGAGAGTTGGTAAATGAAACAAAATAGTGTACCATCACTTTCCAAATTCTCTCAAGAAGTCCATGTGAGATCTCAGTATAGTCCCACATCTTTACTGAGGACTCAGGGGAATTAGGGGGAGGGCATCCCATTTACCATTTCTCATCTTTATCACCACACATTCTTAATTAATATTAATTATATATTAATAATATGAACGAATAAAAAATTTCACCATCATCATCATCTTAGCCCATTAACAGTCCCAATACTGAGCACGAGTCTCCTCTTACATACCAAGGTGCGAGGGTATTGGGTCATACTCCACCACGTTGACCCAGTGCGGATTGGCGGAGGAAACTTTTACTAAAAAAAATTACTGTATATTATTTGTGGTACGAGAATTACCTGAAAAATAGCAGTGGATAGCTCATTGGTGGCGTCTCCGACGAAGCTGGTTTCGGTGGGCACCCGCAATGAACGCTTCTCCCTCACCCACCTCGCACTGCTCAGGCCCACCGCCAAACATAGCACTGCAAAATAATACAATGCACTTTTATAGCAAACTAGAGAAATAAGCTCAAATTAGTATAAACAAAGAAACCTCGTTATGGAATTATCTCAGCCATTAGCGTTTTTATATGTATGCAGTGATGATAGGCGCCCTGTCAACTTTTTCAACTTTATAAACTTTTTATTTTCCTTAACTATTTGAAAACCAACGTCTTATGTATAAAGATGTAAAATGCAGCACAAACTGTCATACAACTGAGGATACAAAAACTGCGCTTAATTTCGGTGATACCGTAGAGACTTAAAACCATCATTTATGTTTTCCATACTAGTTTAGTTTAAGACTGCACGAATAGTTGGATCCTACCAACATCTTAGGATACCAAGCCAAACTCACTCACAAGTGGTGCACCAGCCGATTAACGAAGGAGGCACTGGCGAACATGAAAGATCCCGCTATACGGCAATAGGCTCGCCACCATGGCGTTAAATTTACCATTACCTTACCTACCATCACCTTACCTACCATCACCATTACATGGGACTAAATATATAGTTGGCGAAATGTGGGCGTACAATATGCATCTGCTTACACCTTCAGGAAAACAGGCGCATGTATGTATAAACGTATACCTAAACGTATTGCGTTGGCGACATAATTTTTTTTTTATGGTTTGTCTAGCTTATACGCAAGGCTTAAACTGCGATCACCAACCTGCCTGCCCAGAGTGGTTCATCATCAACATCATCTCAGCCCATAAACGTCCCACTACTGAGCACGAGCCTCCTCTCACATATCAAGGTGTGAGGGTATTAGGTCATACTCCACCACGCTGACCCAGTGCGGATTGGCGGAGGCAGGTGTATGGCGTCCTGCTGTTAGAATTTTTCAAGCCGCCCATTAGGTCTCTAACATGGCTTAACGACTACCACATTTTGTGATAACCGGGACCAACGGCTTAACGTGCCTTCCGAAGCACGGAAGCGCTCGATATCAAATGCCACACAAACGGTCACCCATCCAAGGACTGACCTCTGTAAACTCTGCTGTACTTCGGTGATCGTTTCCGACCACTGAGCACCACAGAGCTACGAGCGCTTCAGAGTGGTTATTATGGAAAAATACACCCAATACAAGATTATCTCTGGAGGAGTCCACTGTTTACGTGATGGAAGGCTAATATGACGACTTCTAGCTAAATCTAGAATATATATAAGTCCTAAAACAAGACCACGCCCGTTTTCGGCGTCATAAAATATACAAGTTCATAAACCAGTTACTTGTATAAATATTATAAGATTTTATTTGTATTATAAGACATTTACGATTATTACTACTGCGCAATATAAATGCCACCATTTTGGCGCCATCTATAAATAAGGATTCCAACAACTTTTTTTTAAATTTATAACCAATGCTACTTCTGATTTTACCTACATTTGTTTTTAAGAAGGTTTTATGCTGCTTAGTATGAAGCACGTAGCATATTTACACGATACGAACGTTTTGGGGCATATAGACGTAAGATAGGGACAGCACTAGTTTTAAGCCTGGCTTAACTATAGATCTTGTTTTGTGATAAGCCCCTTTATGTTTCAGAGTCTTTTTAGGTCCTTATTAAACTCTGTTGTAACCTTTAAATCTAAATAATAACTAGTATGGTTGGAACTGTTTTGCATTGCCTAGATTGTTATACTAGGGCTGAGGCCTACCGCCGAGTTCGATGGCAGTCGATTATAAGGCAAAATGGATTTCGAATTGATTCTGTCGTACCGCCGAACTCATGGAAATCGAAACAAAATGGCGTTCTCCATTTACCTATTGGTCTGTCACGGACTGAGGTGATGAATGAGAGGTGGCTGTCGGCAGATTCCCCGGTACGGATTAATGAACGCAAAACAAAGTTTGATCTAGATGGATTACCGGTAATCCATCGAATTCGGCGGTAGGCCCCCTGATTGTTATAAAAACCAATCGCAAATACCTATGTTAATTTCATAATATATAATCGGACTCTGTAGCCTATGAGTTCGACGCCTATTGAGAGATCAATGTATTTTCATGTAACGTAAGTAATCTCTTTATAAATAAGCATACTTTTTGATATTAAGAATAAATACATAGTCTCAATTGAAACGGAAAACGCATAATTATGCTTTTTGTAATACACCAAGAAAATTCAGCAATACCAACTAATCTATTTTTATATATTTAAATCAATCATTTGATCTTACTGTAATCAAAAGCTGATTAAAATCAATTGAAAAATTTACTTCAATTAGAAATAGACTACATCTTTAACTTTTAAACATTTTATTATCAGAGGGCAATTAAACAATGTAGGATAACAATCGATTAAAGTCGTGTCCGACTGTCCCTGCTCGATTATCGGCAACTGGTTCTGGGTTGTGCCGAGTGAACTGGGTCGCACTATAGCGGTATAAGTGCATCAATAAATACTACTAACTGTACATTCGCTGATTTCGCCGATTGAGAAACAATCGGTCTGACAAACGATTATTTGTTTTTAGCTTTAGTTTTTATTACATTATTAGAATGAATTTATAGTTTTGGCAACTTCTTAAGATGATTTAGTTCCTAACTTTAGTTTTTAAGACTCTGCACGATGAGAGCCGATATGAGCCTTGCACTGATTAAGTGTCCCAATTAACGCATACCCGTGAAAGCACTGACGCACGCAGTTTTAGAGTAAAATAAAAGCGAAACTCCGAGGTACTAGGTATTCGGAATAGATTAAATTAAATATAATTTATTGTCTTTAAGATCAACAAGATCTTGTAGATTTGACAAATTTGCACAAACAAAATGGATATATAATTTTATTTTTAACAACAGTGAAAGAGATACGGTCGGTGCCACAATCAAGAAAGAGAGCGAAATAAAAGCAAAATGCTGTCATTGTCAGAATTTGTCAAGGTTTGTCTGTTGTGGTTTCTTCTCAAAATTTGTCAGTCTGATTCAAACCGGGGAATTCGTCAGTCACCCTGTCGTGATTCTAAAGGCCCAATTATTAAGTTCCAAGATAAGTATCATTAAGAAGTAAGTAACGGATAAACAGATATACTTTTTTGTTGTTGTAAGTAAGTAATACACATAATATACCTACATAGGAAAACACCCAAGCCAGAACAAATATTCATGTTTATGCACACAAAGATCTGTTCTGTGTTGGAATCCAACCCACGACCTCAGGAGCGCAGTGCGTGTATACTCGCCATCGCGCCATATCTTCATGATATATTACAAATACAATTATAAACCTGAGGAGTTTTAATGTTGATCAGTTGAAACGAATTAAATGATTGAGGACAAAAATGATTTTCATATACACTCGCATATATTTTTTTTTATATAATACATTTTGGCTTTTGTCCTATCAACTGACCAACCTTTAAACTTCTTAGTTTTAGGAACCTGAATGATCACTATTAGTCGTTTTCCTGTTGCCATGCTCCACACACGTACACATACAATTTATATCCTAAAGTAGGCAGTGGCTCCACATATGCACACAAGAGAAACCACGATAGTACAATCAGCGTCAAAAAGTTGGTAACACCAAAAGCGCCATACTCTATCGGTACACGTCTTAACGCTTTTGACAAATTGACGTTTCGTCTTTGACGTTTCGACTTTGACGTTTAGACTTTGACATTTTGACTTGGAGGTTTCGACTTTGACTTTTCGACTTTGGCGTTTCGACTTTGACGTTTCAATCTTGATGTCGTAGTTCTTTGGATGTTGCCAACAATATGTCGCTGACTGTACATAGAGTACAGCGAGCGTGACTCTGCAATTAACCTTTGGAAGACTTCCAGTTAACGGCACTAATCGTACAATTTCTTTAAATACCGTACAAACATACGATTATCTCAAACGGGTTCACGTTTTAGTGTATTTATTTAGTGAACATTCGGTTCCTAACTATTATGATTTTACTACATAATTAGACAGGTGTTTTTTATTTTAATTTTGAGATGCCTTCATACTGGATGTCGTAATTTTTTATAATTTTTATTTTTTCTATACAAAAACCCCCAATGTCCCTAAATAAAAGTTATTGGACGTAGTAGTATAGACATTAGACGTAGTAGACATTCTGTATATTGCCATAGAAATTTAAGTATGGTCATAATTTAGCCTGCCAAGGAATGTTAGAAAGTGTAGTATGAAAATTTACTACAGTAATCTTAAACTCAAACATCAGAAATCAAGCCGGGCTAACAATGGACGGTTTTGAGGGATATATTTTATGCAACTTGCATTATTTAAAGACAATAAACGGCTTATATAACTATTTATTTTAATAATATAATTAAATTCATCTCTTTATAAACTCCCATGATACAGGCCTAGCCTAGTATGGGGGTTTTATTTTTAATTTCTCTATTGTACTTTCATGAAATAAAGTATTATTATTATTATAATGGGTCAAAATGCGCTGTGGTTTTAACTGCGGCCCTAACATTTACGGATATTAAAGTATAAACAAATGGAATACTAATATATCTTAATATATATGATTAACTTTTCAAGTCACGGGTGCCGAGACGCCATTGAAGTTAATGCCGGAAGTCGTGTGCCCTGTCATAGACATTTTTTTTTTAAAAACTGATAATAATTTTGAGTAGGTTTTTTAATCGTCTGTATGTTAGTTTTTTTTATGTATTTATTAATATTTTCGTCAATTATTAACCAATTTAAATAAAATATTTTGTATTTGGTTAAAAGGCAAATTCGTTTATATAAAATTGAGATATTAATCTTTAGGTATTACACGATTAAACTCTTCAATAATTATTGCAGTAAATGGGCCGTGATTGCTATAAATTACACTGTTCAATTATTTAGGCTTCATATAGTACATTTTATCAACATTATCCATAACAAACATACATTTAATTTTTTATACATATATTACGTAAGCGTATAAAAGAAACATTCAAACTAAGATGACATTACGTACATATATACATACAGTCACTCACGCCCGTTTCCCCGACGGGGTAGGCAGAGTCATATTATACGCCCACACTTCGCCAATTACAATGTCGGTCCTACGTAATAAGTGGCGAGCCTATTGCCGCTTGCCGGAATCTGCTAAGTTCGCCAGAGCCTCGTCTGTTGATCAGGTGCACCACTTGCAGGTGAGGCTGGCTTGGGCTTCTTAGATTTTAGTAGGATTACGTTACCCTATTTACATTACGTTACCTGATCATTTTAAGTACCTAATTTATATTAATATTAAGGATTGCAGTTCAGGTCAGTTTATTTACAAAGAAAAGCAACAAAAAAAAGTATGAAAATTATATTTTTACTATCTTTTAACTCTTCTTCATAATTAAAGAATACTGTTATTATTCCCCATTTTGTATTAAAACTCAGAATACTATTGAGTAAAGTGCAGTAAAGTAAGCCACGGCGCAGGCGCACGGTGAATGCACTAGGCTGACCCTACGCTATTGTACTCGCAAAGTAGCGTCAGCAACAAAACTCAACTTAAATAAACTAACATTTCACAAACAAAGACGAAGTTAAGTTTCATATATATAAATCGTATGGATCTGACATGTTGGACCAATGTAAGATACTGGTGGTGTTAAAATATGTCAAGAGAGGTCGCTAAATTACCAAGTCATTCGTCCCATAGTTTGGTTCATCAGACCGACGGATTAGTTATTTGCTGATCTGTTTTGAATGAATAAAGAGAGCGATTGACACCATTGCTAGCTGCATGATTCGGGGCTATCTTTAATTATCGTTTCGTGTGCTTTTATTTTTTAAGTCTTATAATTAAATTAAAATTAATCGCCGATATCTGAATACGTGTATCTTCTACTTCCGAACAATATACAATAACTTTTGTTTGTTTTTGTCAGAACACGGTTCGTATGAAAAATAAATACGAAATAAGTGAAAAAAAAATATGACGACAAGTTTGCCAGCCAGCCAAGTCAGCCAGAAAGTGAAAAAAATGATTTAAAAAGTTTTTCAGAGATGCGGAATTTTGTATTGGGAATCAATAAAGAATGCATAGTTAGGCGATTTAAATATTCTTGAACAAAAGTATAAGCTGCCCATTTCCTGGAATAGGAATTAATCATTCCAGAGGAATTAATCATTCCAGAGGAATTAATTCCTTCTATGTATGTATAACTGTATGTTTGTACATACTTATATATATATTTAATATAAATTTATACCAATTTTTATTCTAACCGTACCCAGCTCTCCCGCGCGATCTAGCGCATTCCTCTTTCGAAAGCAATACTGCTAGTACTCGCTCAACTAAATAATGACTAGTTGTTATTGTTTCACGAGTCAAAGTCTATGCAGACCACCTAGAGGTTCGATATTTATTCGAGAACGACAGAAAACAAATTTATTTAGTCTCACATACAAGTGACTAGACTAGCTTACATCCGAAACATAACCCGCATGACGTGAGTCATAATTGCGATATACCTGTGAAGGTATAACGCAATTATTCAGGGTAAAAAGTTGTCTATGTACTTTACCAGGGTATTATTAGTTTTGAAAACAAGAACAGGTACTTACCACGAAATTCGCCAGAATAAATAGTGAAAATGGTACCATGCTGAGGTCCAGTCAATCCCTACACCAACATTCAATTAAATTGACCAAAAAGTTAAGGCGTAAAACGTTACTAATACACATATCACTTTCGCATTTATATTACAAAGATATTTATGTGTATTACATACAGAAATATTTTTTTAGTTTATTGTAAAATAACAATTTTGCATTGTCTATCTTGCATTGACTGTCTTGCTTTGGCTGTCTTACATTGACTGTCTTGTGGCAAAAGAATAGGTTTTTACATGTTTGGCGATTAATAACAACTACAAATAAAAGTACAAAAAAAATATATATTAGCAAAAGTTAGGTACTTAAATACTATAACCAAAATAATAAGGTTTTCCGCAAAATTGACACAAACAGATTATAAACGCCGAAATGCCTATTTTTTTTAAATAATGGCTTCGTGCTGTTTGCATATGTAGCCAGTGTCAAGTAAGAGATATATTAATATCATATAAATTATAGAAAATGAGAATGAGTGGTGATAACGATGATAAATGGTAAATGAGATCCCCTCCCCTAAACCCCTTGAGTCCTCAGTAAAAATGTGGGACTATACTGAGATCTCACATGGACTTCTTGAGAGAATTTGAAAAGAGATGTTGCACTGTTTTGTTTCATTAACCAACACTCATGTACATTCACAAACACTTAACGGTTAATAATCCACCGTTATTACACATTAATATTCAAAATATCACAAATTTTAGAAAATAAAAGAAAACGTTATATCTGCAACGCTTTTCTTTCCCGCCTAGAAGTCTTCGAATGAATTTATCACAAAAAAGCTTGAACTTTAAAACATATTTACTTGACATATAGTTTCTAATCATTGCCACTAATATTATTGCAAGAAGTATTAATATTTCATAATACGCGACGTACGCAAGTAATTTCTCATAAGAAACCATAATGTCTGTCATAATCATATCACACCACGGAAATTGCCATAATTTATTAAAGTTACGTCAAATAGGTACCTATAGATTACGTTATAATAATGTTGATATAATTTTATTTAATAAATAAAATAAATTAAAATGCAAGTTTGTTGGTATCGGTTATCACTTTATTTCTTAGAAAACAAATTTAAAGGCCTACTGACTGTCTTCAATAAAAATATAACAGCAGTATACAACAAATAGTTATGTCGCTAATTCGTACTGTAAAAGTCGACATGAATCCCTGTAACGTTTTAAATTTGAGAGGAGCCTAGTGGCAAGAAGGTAGTGGAACATTAATGTGCTCAGATGTTTAATTATGAATCAAATAATTCTGCCAGACTACAAACTTTTTGCTTGTTGTAAAGTTTTTTAAGCCGGAACCTTGATAAGAAAAAAAAACAAAACAATATTAGAATACCATTTAACCGATTAACTAAAGTTAAATTAAAGTTTTGTTTTATTTTCTAAAATTTGTGATATTTTTAACATTATTGTGTAATAATCAAACAAAGCAGTGCAACATCACTTTTCAAATTCTCTTAAGGAGTCCATGTGAGATCTCAGTATAGTCCCACATCTTTACTGAGGACTCAAGGGGCTTAGGGGAGGGTATCTCATGTCCGTCCCCCCCGAACAGGTCTTCATCTTGGCGTGGTGAGAGGGCTGAGTACCTACCGGAGGCCGGAAAAAGGTAACACCCAGAAGATGGCGATTCTGGGTGCCCTTAGTACTGACAACCCGGGGGACACAAGGAGGTAGGAAGGGCGCGTCTACTGCGTCTCTCTGAGGGGGTCCTCCCGGTTTTGGTCCGGGGGACGTTGGCCGCGGGCGGGGTGTCAGAGCTGCAATCCAGGTACTGGCCCCCCGCCTCTTCCTCAACAAGCGGCGGGCGTCGTCGAATGATTTTTAGTGGGTATTACTGCTGGCGGTCGTGTCTGCCGGTGGTGAGTCCCACACACCTCTCTCGGTCCCCCTTTGGCCAGGAAACAGTGCGTAAATGCATTTTGTTACCGACGTAAATCAAAATTTAAAAAAATAAAAGGGTATCTTATGTACCATTTACCATATTTATCACCACTCATTCTCGTTTCATCATCATCATCATCATCACAGCCCATTAACGTCCCACTACTGAGCACGAGCCTCCTCACACATACCAAGGTGCGAGGGTATTGGGTCATACTCCACCACGCTGACCCTGTGCGGATTGGCGGAGGCAGGTGTATGGCGTCCTGCTGTTAGAATATTTTCAAGCCGCCCATGAGGCCTCTAACATGGCTTAACGACTACCACATTTAGTGATAACCGGGACCAACGGCTTAACGTGCCTTCCGAAGCACGGAAGCGCTCGATATCAAATGCCACACAAACGGTCACCCATCCAATGACTGACCTCTGTAAACTCTGCTGTACAATGGTGATCGTTTCCGATCACCGAATTCCGCAGAGCTACGAGCGCTTCATTCTCGTTTACTATTATTAATATATCACTTACTTGACACTGGCTAAATGTGCTAAAAGCACGATGCCATTATTTAAAACAAATAAAAACTGAACGCGGTAAACTCAAAGATCAATTTGGGACTTCTTGGCGGGAAACTGAAGTGTCATGTCTGCAGTTTTGTTTTATTTTCTAAAATTTGTGATATTTCGAACATTAATGTGTAATAACGGTGGATTATTAACCGTTAAGTGTTTGTGAACATACATGAGTGTTGGTAAATGAAACAAAAAAGTGCAACATCACTTTTCATATTTTCTCTCAAGGAGTCCATGTTAGATCTCAGTATAGTCCCACATCTTTACTGAGGACTCAAAGGGCTTAGGGGAGGGTACCTCATTTACCATTTATCATCTTTATCACCACTCATTCTCATTTACTATGAATTATATATTATTAATATATCTCTAACTTGACACTGGCTAAATGTGCAAACAGCACGAAGCTATTATTTAAAAAAAGAAGAAGAAGAAGATCAATTTGAAATTTCCTACGGCTTTTAGCAGTGATCAATTTAAAAAGTAGTTTTATTTTTTTCATTAAGATTTTTGTTTAAATAGACCGGATCATAAATACGATGTTTGCAAATGTCGGAAAAATCATCTCTCAAATGAAAGTGCAGGATACGCGCAAAGCGGCGCCTACGCGGCGGCTGTACCGTAATCGTGGAAACGCATATAATCCAACCATATAAACCATCCCAATCTTTGTTCTGTACGAGATGCTTAGGTTACTTGATACGAATGACCACTAGACAGTTGATCAGTTAATAAAAGAAAACTTAACGAGAATAGACATACTATCAATTAACTAGATATAAACATAACATCAAAAGGCGTTCTGTCACGGAAAATGTTAAACTTCATAACCTCCCGTTCCAAGGAGAGATAAAATTTATTCTAAAATTAGAAAATCTACACACAATGTAATAAAAATACTGGCGAATTATGACAAGTATGTTAACTTAAAAACAATTAGTTATGCGTCTGATGCATCCTAAAGTATCATGATGTAAACGCTGATCACGTAACGAGGCAGAACAATAATGAGCTTGTTTAATTTATACAGATATCAAGTTTATAATATCTTTTTATTATTTTTATAGCTACTACAGATGGCAGAACGAAGAGGAAATAAATGTTGGTTTAGACAATAGCTATAAGATATTACAAAAAATATTTAGTTATCACCTTGTAGCCATTTTCATTCGCTTTTAAATTTAAGATGTTTTTTCTTATGGTGTACACTTTAAATATTTATCTCTCTATACTGTTTTGTTTGTTAACAGGTATTGAGTTAGACAGTAACTTGAAATGAGCTACTGAGAACAAGAGCCTTTAAGTACATTTGAGTGAAAACTCAAACATCCGCTCGAATACTCGAGTAAACCTATTGCGTTAAAGATTAGTTACACTAAACTGATGAGTAGAGCCACTGAGAACTTTTAAATACTTATTTTTAGTGAAAACTTAAGTAACTAAGTAAACTCATGCATTTTTTTATATATATGCCAGCGATAACCCTTTCGAACAGTTCCGCAGCCACTTGTCGTATAGACTACGTTCTTTGGATGGAATGGTCATGGAATGGAGGTGGTCGGTTATTCTTACCTGAAGATTCTCAGTATAGGGGCGAGACACTTGTCATGTTGAATTGTTTTTAGCGACATAACGAGTTTAAGGATTTAGTCAGTAAAGGTCAGACAAACCCTTCCGCTTCACAATTTAAGTTAGTTTTTTAATGATATTACATTCGTAAATTAATAATTAGAGCCACTTTCAAAACTTTAAATATCTATTAAGTATCCATGTATATATATTTCATTGTTAGCTTTGTAAACAATTGTACGTAGTTATTTCTAGCAGCATAAAGATCATAATCATTTAACGAAATCCATATTAAAATAACTTTGTTTGACATTAATAGACATCTTAAACAAATGTATTTCTATATAACATAAAACGCATTGTACATATAAGATTTATAAGTCAATAACAGATTTCAATAATATTTAGTATGTAAAATAGGGATGACTTTTGCCTCTTTGTCCACATTGCCACTAGACGAGATTCTATCTCATTATAATTAAAACATAACCGATTATAATGATAGATGATATTTGATAATTAAAAAAATGACAAATAGTATAGTATTATTGTAAATGTCACATATAAATTTAACTCCGAGGACCCGAGATGATCTCACGTCTGTCGATTAGATAATTGACGGAAATAGATGTTCGTGACAGCAAATCAATTCAAATATTTTGTTTGACACACTTAAATACGTACTTCAGCAATGTAGGGGACAATTCGCTTTATTATTTGACTATTTTATATTATAACTTTTTTTTTATCGTTGCTAAAAATATGCTGTTTACGCACTGCCTCCCGGCCAATGGGGGGACCGAGAGGGGAGCGTGGGGCTCACTGCGGCAGACGCTACCACCGCAGTACTACCCACTAAAAAAAAAAAACCGACGATGCCCACCGCTGTTGAAAAGGGGCGGGAGGCCAGTGCCTGGGTTTGTAGCTTCTGGCACCCCGCCCGCAACTTAGAACTTTGCCTATGTCGGCATATCCTAGCTTAATTCCAGTTGCACTACACTTAAGCCTAGGACCCAGGGTCTGCAGTGGTTTAACCAGGTTTTTTTCTTAATTTAAGTAATCATCTTTTAGAAGATACTTAGCCTACGTGAGCTCTGTTAAGTCCAATGAATTAATAGATTAGAAAATAAACTGAGAACTTTCATCAAAACAGTTTTAGGAATGCAAAATTATCAGACAGACAGATAGGATAACTTTCGCTTTGCAAATATTAATGCATATGGTCGAAATGAAAGTTTAAGATGTTTAATTCAATATTATTTCAATAAATTAAGCGCTCGGGACTCCGCGGTATTAGTGTCGTGTACGTTCATCGAAGATATATAGAGTTTACAGATATCAGAAGGATGGGTACCCGTTTATGTGGCATTAATCTAAAGTGATTTCGTACTTAGGAAGGAGTTAATCTCGGTTATCACTATAAGCTAAGCTAAGATATCAGTACAAAGCCATATCAGTAAAGTTAGAAGATTTTATTACTACTTATATTTGAGTGTATAGGGATCCTACCAAGGGGTGTTTAGGGATCCTACAAAGACCAAAGGAGCTAAGTCTCAAGTGCAAGTGGTGCACCTGCCGATCAACGGACGAGGCTCTGGCGAACATAACAGTGCCTGGTAAGCGGCAATAGGCTCGCGACTTATTACGTGGGACCAACTGTATAATTTGCGAAGAGTGCCTCTGCCTATCCCTTCGGGTAAAGAGGCGTGACTGTATGTATGTATGTTATACTTAAAGGACGCCACACACCTGTCTTGTCAATCCACAATGAGTCCGCGTAATTTAGTACGACCCCAATCAATGTAGGGATATATTGGTTTGAGACGCGGTCTGTGCTGAAGAGGTTGACAGGGTCTGCCCAGAGGGAAACATAATGCTATGATGAAACCAGCTGTCAGTCTGTTAGAAGGCACTGACTTTGTAATTTCGACTGTTAGATGTTCATGACAGCCGAGGCACGTAGCAAGTGCTAATTACGCACATGACTTCGAAAAGTCACAGGTGCTCCATCAGGGATAGAACCCGAGACCTTCTGATTTTGAAGGCGATGGGACGCCACTGGGTCTCTACTGAAGAGTTTTACATTAATGAATTGATATCAGAATTATATGAGATATTATAGAACGGCATAATTTTGTTTGATTAAAAAAGATAAACTATTCTTATTAGAAGATAATTGCTTTTGACCCTATTTAACTTCGTAAATGATTTTTCTCACCAATTGAAGGCTCTTATTTATTTATTTAAACTGTATCGCACAAATTAAAATTAAAATGTACAAAAGGCGAACTTAATGCTGCAAGGCATTCTCTAACAGTTAACCTTTGGGTTAGCAGAAAAGTATGAGGCAGTACGAATAAGCACTCGAATGAGCTCTTCTATCCTTGATTGGTTATGTTTAAAACTTAGCGGAAATATTAATTACACTACATATTATGCAGAGACTTAAACTTACCTAGGATATACCGGTGCATGTTTACAAAAATCTTCTTTGACTGGTGACAACCTGTAAAGAAATTAATTATATAAAATATATAACAAAGTAAAGTAAGTATAGGTATATAACAGAGTATTTAAGTATTTGCCGACCGAAATGGCGTGGAGGTCAGTACACCTGTACTCCGCTCCTAAGATCGTTGGTTCGATACCAACACAGTATAAATCTTTGTGTGCATAAACATTAATATTTGTTCTGGTCTGAGTGTTTCCTATGAATATACCTATTACGTGGGCTCAAAAATGTATTTGGCGAAGTGTGGGCGTATAATACGCCTCTGCCTACCCCTTCGGGAAAACAGGCGTGATATTATGAATGACAGATTTGATAACAGTACAATTATATATATGAAGACATTTACACTAATATTATATAGAAATTTTGTCTGTTACGAATAAATTAAAAAACGACCAGACGGATTTCAATAACTCTTTCACCAATAGAATGCTACATTATACTCTGAGTAACATATGCTTTTTTTACTAAGACAAATTAGGGAACCCTTGTAACACTTCCATAACGTAATTCGAGATGTAAAACAGATCCCAGAGCGAAGCGAGGGATTGCTACTAGTTTATAGTAAACATCGAGGGAACAATGAACTAAAATTATATAAATTAAAATCATTTTAAAAATTTGCTAGGTGCGAATTTTGGGTATGTTTAAACTTTAGATACATAACTTATTCTTTTAAATAATAGTTAGGTACGTTTAGTACACGTAACCAATGTCGAGTGTAAGATTTATAAATAATATTTACTTTACTATGATAATGAATCTATACATAGTAAATGACAATGAGTGGTGATAAAGATGATAAATGGTAAATGACATGCCCTCCCCCTTAACCCTTTGAGTTTTGAGTAAAGATGTGGGACTATACTGAGAGCTTACATGGACTTCTTGAGAGAATTTGAAAAGTGAAGATAAACTTTTTTTATATACCAGCATTCATAGGTTTGCATCGGGGCGGATTGCATAACGGATCCACCGTCATCACAAAATAATATTCGAAATATGACAAATTTTGGAAACAAATACAAAACAGCAGCCATGACGCATTACTTTCCCGGCAAGAAGTTCGATACCAAATGTATGCAAACAGTATCACCTTTTTTTCAAAAATTTGATACCATAATAATAGTCTTATCTTTAATATAATTTATATATGAAACATAACAATTCATACCTACAATATATGCCCTGCCTACCCCTCCGGGCAAATAGAAGTGATATTATGTATGTGTGTGAAAGAAATTGTGACAGTGTGCAAACAAAATTTTAGATTTGACTGTACACAGGAGCTTGTTCACCATCGCATGAGAGAAATGCAAGTAACGGTTAAACGCTTCTATGACGCTGTTTCCGAGGAAATTCCCACGCTTCATAATTTTCTACGCATTGCAATATAATCTAGAAATACAAGAGAAAATTTCTTATTGTTTCATATAAATATCTTAAGTATATATTTAGAACGCTCTAAATTTCAAATACTGTCATACTGATAAGGTGTGTTAAGGTGTTATTGTTTATTTCCTAAAATTTGTGATATTTCTAACATTAATGTGTAACTAATAACGGTGGATTATTAACCGTTAAATGTTTGTGAAGATACATGAGTGTTGGTAAATCAAACAAAACAGTGCAACAACACTTTTCAAATTTTCTCTCAAGGAGTCCATGTGAGATCTCAGTATAGTCCCACATCTTTACTGTTGACTCAAGGGGCTTAGGGAGGGTATCTCATTTACAATTTATCATCTTTATCACCACTCTTTCTCATTTACTATGAATTATATATTATTAATATATCACTTACTTGACACTTGCTAAATGTGCTAGACGCACAAAGCCATTATTTAAAATAAAAAATAAAAAAAACAATGCGGCATATTCATTAAGCTGTGATTGTACGGTAGGTACATTTAATCATTATGAAATATTAGGTCGGGGAAAAAGTCTTTTCGCATAACGTAGGTATAAACTTATTATAAATTTTTTTTGACTGTACTATTTGTGTCTGGCTGGTTTTGGTAACATTAAAAAGGTTCCATTATAAAGAAAAGAAAAGAATAAAAAAAAGTTGTTTCCCGCTATTTTTCATTTGTTTTTCTCTCCGTTAAAATGAGTGAATCTAATGAAGAAATTCGATACATTTTAAAATTTTATTATAAAAAAGGCAAAAATGCAACTCAAGCAGTGAAAAAAATTTGTGATCTTTATGGACCTGATGCAGTGTCAGTAAGAGTAGCACAAATTTGGTTCAAACGTTTTCAGTCCGGAAATTTTGATGTTAAAGATGCACCTCGCTCTGGTCGCCCTGTTACGAATAAAATGGACGCCATTTTTGAAAGAGTGGAGCAAGATCGGCATATTAGTAGTTACGATGTAGCTGAAGAACTGGGAATTGACCACAAAACAGTTTTGACCCATTTGAAGAAAGCTGGTTATACAAAAAAGCTCGATATTTGGGTGCCACACGAGCTCACTCAAAGAAACTTAATGAACCGTGTACTCATTTGCGATTCATTATTGAGACGTAATGAAACCGAGCCGTTTTTGAAGAGATTGATAACTGGCGATGAAAAGTGGATCACGTACGACAAGAACGTGCGAAAAAGGTCGTGGTCGAAAGTTGGCCAGGCTTCACAGACTGTGGCCAAACCTGGCCTAACACGAAATAAGGTGATGCTGTGTGTATGGTGGGATTGGAAGGGCATTGTTTATTATGAGCTTTTACCGCCCGGCAAAACCTTCGATTCTGATCTTTACTGCCAGCAACTGATGAGATTAAAGGAAGCAGTCGAGAGAAAACGGCCGGAATTGATAAACAGGAAGGGTGTGGTCTTTCATCACGATAACGCTAGACCACACACATCTTTAGCCACTCAGCAAAAATTAAGAGAGTTCGACTGGGAGGTCCTAGTGCATCCACCATATAGCCCTGACCTTGCGCCTTCAGATTTTCACCTGTTTCGGTCTCTGCAGAATTCTTTAGGTTCTGTAAGGTTGACCTCAAGAGAGGACTGCCAAAACTATTTGTCCCGTTTTTTTGATCAGAAGTCCCAAAGTTTCTACAGTAACGGGATAATGTCTCTGCCCACAAAATGGCAGAAAGTTATTCAACAAAACGGTACATATATATTGTAAATAAATGTAAATGAACTTTGAAAAAAATGTCTTGACTTTTCATACAAAAATACGAAAAGACTTTTTCCCCAACCTATTATATAACTTTTGTATAAAATCTATAATAATGAACTTATAATGTTCATAATAAAAATTAATAATTATTGATATTATTTTACAATTACACCGATTATTTAGTTCTAAGATAAGTATCAATAAGTACTTATGTTATGGATACTAAAAAACAGATATACTTCTTACATACTTTTTTTTGTACATAATTATATACTTAATGTTCAATTGTTCATGCACACAGAGCTTTGTCCTGTGCGGGAATCGATCCCACGACCTCAAGAGTGGAGTGCAGGTAATCTCATTTCATTTGGTCCAGTGTTTCATGCATTTCAGTGTAATAAACACACGAACAATATAAAGCAAGAAAATAACGATTTTTTTATTTACTTTTATCAAATAGAACGAATATTAAAACAGCAGGTATTTGAATTAACTGTGATATGATTGAATGTTAGGCAAAATTATACTAATATTAACTGTTAAGTCTCATCTGTCTAAAAAATAAGTTGAATATACTACGGTTTAAGGGTGTCTTATTTATATCAAAAAATGGTTTGAAAGTAGTGTAGAAGTGGATTCAAAGCTAAAAATAACCAATAACCGAAGCAGTAATGGATGAAATTAATGCAAAAAATATACCTAGCAATAGATTAATAAAATAATTGGTTGCGCCCAAATCACTTTAAGAGTTAACAATGCAAAAAAAACACAAAAAAAAACATTGGTGCGTACCAATATCGTTTTGGTTGGAGCATTAAGTAGGTATGTCAAAACCTTAAATGTAATGTGAAGAGTAACTTATTTATTATCTTATAATGTAGAAAAATTTAAATAATTACATGAGATTAATAAATAAGAATGTTACCGGGTGAAAAGGATGTGGACGATTAAAGAAGAGATGGATTGAACGTGGGATGGAAGAGAAGTGGTGAATGAAGTATCAAGAATGAATGAATATAAAATAAATTATAAAATTAAATGGTAATAAGAGAAGTGCTACGCCTACCCTAGCTTTTGTGTACGAGTAACCCCTTAAGCCACATTTTTTTTTTACAGAAAACTACTAATTTAGATTAAAAGTACCTAAATCTGAACACAAAATTTATATTGTCATTTACAAGTATACTAAACTACTTGTATGTATGTTATACAACGCAGATAAATAAATAAATAATTGTCTTACAATCACTAAAATTATTTAGTTACACGATAAGAAGCATAACGTAAGAACGTAATTACGTTCTTACGTTATGCTTACGAGTGAACATATTATTATATATAATTACTTTTTTTTCTTTTTTTTTTTCATTATTTTTATCTTGCGATCGGCCTAATTCTTAGGCATTTAAAAAAAAATATCATTTTTTATTTATGGTAGATATTCTAGTTTATGTTTATTGATTCAGTTCATGATTTTTGAATAATTAGTTATTGCTAGTAGTAAACCCGAGCAAACGAATTAACATAAACACATATTAAATTTTAGAGATTCTCGGAGCAGTTAAGCTTTATTTCAATTCTAATTATGTACAATGTATGTATTCTTTCGTTTTACATCCCCGCCCGGTTTCTTTTAATATGAATTACTCTTGTTACTACTTGTTGACTGGAAGAATGCAGTGTAAGCGATAAGGCCGCCAACTGTATCGCTCTTCTTTTGCAATTTATTTTCTTGTCGATTTTTAAAATTTTGTTATACAATAATAAGAACTATCTACATATCTACAAAAAATAATAATGGTAACGATGATTAAGAATAAAGATGGCCGCTCAACCTAAAGTATTATAATTATAGTCAAGTTACGGACAACTCGTCTTGAATATCTTAGTTTTATTATATACCAGTTGGTCGAAGGTCGCTTATATTTACATTTTGTTAAATTAACTATCTACTTTATCTTATTTTTTGTCTTCATACACAAAAGACGACATCGCAAAAAAAAAAATCTAACATTTCAAAAATGGGATTCCCAATATATTATATGTTACCTATTTAATATTTCTAAGGTGATTCGGAGTTCAAACCTCAGCAATGTTATACACGTAAACATAGGTACTTATGAATTAATGCAACAAGGTTAACTTGGATATTAGATAGCTTTCATAGCTAGTTATATATTTTTTTAAAACTGTATTATTCACTTGGTTTTTTTTTGTTGTTTTAGTATTTACCGATATTTTTTACCTACACAGATAAACACAAGATGTTCTTAAAATATAAATAGTTTTTTACGATAAAAACCTAGCAATATTATTACAATAAATTTATATTCATTCATAGCTTGATGTTTACAATGATCACTTAAAACTCTAAAAAGGCTACGTTTTAAAATATGACACATTTAAATGCTGTTTAAATATCTGATCGTAAAAGTGTTCCGTTAAAATGTCCACAACAAAGCAAGCATGACCTACTTTATAGAACAAGTGTGAACGACCGACACGATACTTACACCTAACTGGCCACCTGCACAGATGCACAACAATTAAAACCTCAAACACTCGCGACTTTTTTCACTGCGGAGAAAAAAGTTAAACGTCAAAATAGCGCGGGAACACGGCCGCGCATGCGCCCTCTTGCCGGAGAATGACGTCGCGGAAACAGCCTCAATGTTTATATCTAGACAATTTAACAGTTACATTTGAAAGAGCTGGAAGTAGGAATCGAAACGAACTTCGCTAAACATTGAAATTGTATTAATGTAAAGTCGGGAAACGTTTAGATAATAATGGATATGTTTATATGTAATAATTCAGTGTTCTTTTTGTTATTTAATTTTTTTTAACATTAAAACTTCTTGTTTACATTAGAAGTAGCTCTCAGACATAATCTCTTTTCCCCTATGCAACAAAGAACTAATAAAGATTTTTTTTCTTTTTATTATGTTTATATAATTATGAATGGACATTAATTGTTGACTCACAAACCAGGCAACATTTACTGTAATTAATAAATATAATTATTTATTATATTGTAAAAAGCTCTTTTATAAGTAATCAAAAACTTGATGTAAAAGAAAAATTAAAATTAAAATGAAGTACATTTTTTAGAAAAATCTAAAAAATGAAATAAATCCTGTTTTTGAAAAGCATAAATAAGCTAGAGGAGATAAGAAGTTACTTGGAGACTTTTTGGCGGGAAAGTAAAGCGTCATGTCTCCAGTTTTGTTTTATTTTCTAAAATTTGTGATATTTCGAATATTAATGTGTAATAACGGTGGATTATTAACCGTTAAGTGTGCAGTGCAACATCACTTTTCAAATAATCTCAAGAAGTCCATGTGAGATCTCAGTATTGTCCCACGTCTTTACTGAGGACTCAAGGAGAAGGCATCTCATTTGTCATTTATCACCTTTATCACCACTCATTCTCATTTACTATGATTTATGTATAATTAATATATTTCTTACTTAACAACTGGCTAAATGTGCTAAACGCACGAAGCTATTATTTAAAAGAAAATAAAAGTTACTCGGAGTTTTGGCGCCATAGCGAAATAAGTCGCGCCAGTATTTAATTTTCCTAAAACGACGTAAATTTGATTTTTATCTGCAAATATGATGGGTTTTTAGACATAGCCTCTTTGACAACTTACACAAGTGTAGGTGAGTGGCATATTATAGTGAATAGTAATATTCTGAATTGATTTCAAAACTCCTTAAAACCTTTGAGTCTCCATTACTTTTCTGGGGTGGAACTTAGACTTGACTGTGTCGGACTTTAACTGTGACTTAATAACCAAAGTGCTACAGAAGCAAATAACTTTATTTATCAATTAACTTGACACTGGCACCTCAAACAAGTGACAAAAACAAAAAAAAACGATAATACCATAATGCATTATTTAGTTAAATAAATGTTTTGTTTACATCACGTAGGCAATATTTTGAGATTAACAGTAGGCAACAGTGTCTACATCATTCGCTTATATTAGGTATGTCTTTACTTGGGCATAATGCATTTTGAATAAAACACAACACTTAAGACAATCCATGTAATATTAAAAAAAAATTAACATAGTAATGAAAAAAAAATAATGGACTTGAAGAGTTCCGTTCAGACAAAAGACTATCGCCAATCTAGTTGGCCGCCACGCAACGGCTTAAAATATTTTATATGTACTCACATTTTACATGAACGTACACGTAAGGTGCAGTATGGTTCCCTCTCCTAGTCTTAAGATTAAACGAAGATGTCTTTTGCCGGATTATGAGCGGCAGAAAAATACTCTTTTTAATAATAAATAAATATCAGGTAAGTATTCTCTTTTTTAAAAAAATAGGTAAATAAAACCGGAAAATTGAAATTCTTAATGCCTTTCAAACCCTAAATGATAATATAATTTAATTTGTTATTTAAATTAAAAATAATGGTAATAATTTCATCATTCACTGAACGAAGTAATGTATTAAAGCGTTCATGGCTACTGTCAATGCCTCACCGAGATTTCATCTATGAACAAACAAACAGACATACATAAATATAATCATTCAATGTTTCCTGCTCATTGTCCACATACGATTATCAAAAAACCATGTACCGTAAAGTATTTTGAATATATTTTAAGGCTCATATTTAATGTGTCATCAAAATTAATAAATTACCAACCTAACCTAACCTTTTTGTACATCAAAAAATTCTGATGGAGCACCTAATCCCCTATTAGATGCTAGATCAGTATTTTTGATGATCAAAAAAGTATTTTTTAGAGGTTCAGTTTATTATATTCCATATTTTAACTAAGTTTTACACAAACTCATAGGTATTGCGTTGTGGTTAAAAATATAGTTGAGATAGATAACTATTACCTAAATTAACTTTTGAAAGCGTGCGTTGAATTTGCATATCGTTATCTTTAAGATCAACATGTTTAAAAGATTTTGCTGAATTTCAGTTCTTGGAGCGACTGCCGTCTGACCTCCGCAAGCCAGAGAGAAACATTATTCTATGGTTTACCATATATAAAAGTATCATAGTATGTATAAAAATTGTTATATATAAATAAATTTTATTTTACGCGCATAACTTTAAAACGACTGCACGTAATTAAAAAAAACAATGTTGATTTTTGTGACACTGGGCTTAGCATAAGTAATTTTATAATATTTAGAATATACTTAATTCTTTTTTTATTGTGTTAGTTATTGTCGGGATAAGATTTGGTTTATACCAATTATTTTTTGGTTTATAACATAAAGTTGAAAGCATTATTTAGGAATAAAGAAATGGCCAAACAAAGATTGCCGTTTCAGCTTCTGTTGAATAAATAAAGATCTAGACATATATTTAAGACTAAACATTAATTCTATGGCATATTTACACAAATTAATATGCAGTGTTCGTCCTCGTTTACGTTTAAGTTAAATTATATTTATTTGGGATCTACTTTTACCGAAACCAGTTGCTTTCCAGTGGCTCCGAGTAAAAACTGGGCTACAGGCACATTGGTTGTTCATTTGTCGCAGGCATATTGAAAATATTGCATTGTGTCATAATGGCCGGATTTTAAAAATACTGAGATTTTTTGTTAATGATTATTCAACGTAAATACTGTAGAGGCATCCCCTGTTTTATTATATCACAATGGACGCCTAGGGTATACGGCCATTGATTGTCTATTTGTCATAAGCTTTTTTCACATTTTGAGCTGTGGCAAAAGATAAGATAAATCAATTATTTACTAGAAATGTGGTTAAATAGTGGTTCTAAACAAATTACATGATCTTGCACAATCTACCATAATAATGGTGTGTAAATAGTCCGTATGTCAAAAGTTCATTAAAAAAGTAAATAGATAAAAAAAATATTTTTTCGTATGTAATTCTTTATTTAATTGATGTCACAAAGGAAAAAATCTGAAAGAACTGTTAAACATGTTTTTAACAAGCTAAGCCTTTATGAGAACTGTTATCACACGTGATTTTATTTAATTTCTCTGTTTAGTAGACTTACATAAATAGATAGAGTAACTTCAACTCAAGAATAAAGAGTTTCCTTTTAGATAAAGGTATCACATGAATGAATTTATTGATAATGGCAATGTGGGTTAAATGTTTAATATAATTTATTTTTGTTTTTATTATATGTGCCTTTTGATTGTGAATTATGGTTAATTTATTAGAATAATCATTATATTTTTTTATTTGACATTTGTATTCGCATGTAATTTGTATTATAGAAATGTGTATACAATGTGTATTGTTCAGAATGATTGAATTGAATTGAAATGATATTAAAGGACTGCAGGGTATTTGGGACCTCATCATCTTAGCCCATTAACGTCCCGTCCAGTGGGACATGAGAGGAGAAGGAGGAGTGGAGGGTCAATAGTGACTGAGCACTGGACTCTTTTTACGTACTCTGTACCAAATTTCTTCACATACAGCTTGTTCTATAACGTTAATATCCAAACACAAAATACAAAAATCTGATACCTCACAAAGGCGGGCGAAAAATTATCATTAATATTATATTGTGTGTACTTCAAACTTATTAAACTATAAATTGTGATTTGAAACAACTTTTCTTTACAAAGTTTTTTTCGAAAAATGCTTTTATCAAGAAAAATTGTCGCTCTAAGTTGTGGCGCCAGCGAGGAAAAAGACACATTGGAGGCGTATTTTATTACCTTACCAACACTAGTAGTAGTAGTGAAGCGCTCGTAGCTCCGCGGTGCTCGGTGGTCGGAAACGATCGCCGAAGTACAGCAGAGTTTACAGAGGTCAGTCCTTGGATGGGTGACCGTTTGTGTGGCATTTGATATCGAGCGCTTCCGTGCTTCGGAAGGCACGTTAAGCCGTTGGACCCGGTTATCACTAAATGTGGTAGTCGTTAAGCCATGTTAGAGGCCTAATGGGCGGCTTGATAAATTCTAACAGCAGGACGCCATACACCTGCCTCCGCCAATCCGCAACTGGGTCCGCGTGGTGGAGTATGACCCAATGCCCTCTCACCTTGGTATGTGAGAGGAGGCTCGTGCTCAGTAGTGGGACGTTTATGGGCTGAGATGATGATGACTAGTACACTAACGCTTTTACACAAAAAATAGGGTAAATATAGTGAACATGTGCTTGGGTAAACCTAGTGAACTAACACATAACTTTTTCAGCAACTTACACAAGTGTAGAAAAGTATATACACTAGTGTGGATGAAATGATTTCAAACTTTATGGGAACCTCTAGTAAAGACTTCACTACTTTACTGGACTTTACTGGGTAAGACTTTGACTGGACTGTGACGTACTTTCTTCATATTCTAACATTATCCCGGTTGCCCCAGACTAAAGCCCAGGGTCTGCTCACTTGTCTAACCAGATTTGGCTAATTTGACTAGAATGGACTTTACTTAACTTTAACTGTGTGTGACTAAATGACAAAAACGCTGCACATTGTTGCAAATAGCTTGAATTATAAAATAACTTGAGACTGAAAAATACTCCAATCCAAGTCCATTCTAATAAAAAACAATTAAAGTAATTGCACTAATCTGCTACTTCCATCAGGTGTAATTTTTGAGCGAGCAAAAATAATTCGCCACCTAGCTGTTTTTTAAAATGGCGCGCTGTAGTCTACCCGCGACATGTTTATCGAAAAAAGATCTCCTTAACAAGGTCACTGTCACCAGGCCCTGACTGGCTACAAAATTACTATAAAATACTTTATTAGGTTTTCATATCACAATAAATTAATAATGTTTTGTACATTCATGGTTTAGTAACTACCATCAGATGGCATTACTTTACTGTAATAAAAAAAATTAAGGCGGATTCCCTTACTATTTTTACAATGAAATATATTTCTTTGCATTTGAAAAAGGCTGCACAATCCTGTGTAACGAACTAAGTTCAGCTTATTCAGCCATTAAATAGGCACGCTAAGTTCATTCTGTGAATTTGAAAAAACAAATAGCAATAAAAAATTATGATATTTTATTGTGTCACGTAATAATGACCACCTCCTACCTAATAGTAAGATGTCGATACAGTCCAATAAAGTAGCGCTCATAAAGTTGATCGATAGGTAACCGACGCACACACTCATGTACATACATACATTCACGCCTGTTTCCCCGATTTTATAGTTGGTCCCACGTAATAGGTGGCGAGCCTATTGCCGCTTTACCGGGCGCTGTTATGTTCGCCAGAGCCTCGTCCGTTGATCGGCAGGTGCACCACTTGCAAGTGAGGTTAGCTTGGGCTTTGTTAGGATCCCTAACACCCAACTGACCCAACCTATTTATGAAACTTACACCAATTATGTAGTTCCAAGATAAGTATCATTAAGAACTTGTGTTATAGATATTAAATAACGGATAAATACACAAAAATACTTTTATTTTTGTAAATACATATGATAATAATAATAATCCGATTGATATTAAATATACGAAGACCTTATTCTTCCAATTTTTAGAGCTTTTTTACCATTTATTATATTTTATATGTAATCTATTCTGGCGATGGTGGCAGAATTTAATTTACGAGATCCTTATAATTTGTTTTACTTTATAGCTTAATATTAATTGAGTTATTCATCAAAGTACAAATTTTGTAAAGTGTGTTTATTTACGACATTTTCTCTACTTTACTATAGACAAAACATTATTTTCTTATAGTTTATTTATAGCTACGACGATTCTAGTTTTGTATATCACGCATTTCTTGCCAAACGGCTTTCCAAATCATTAGAAATTATGATAAATATGTTAAGTGACATGAATTTCATAGCGAGGAATAATAATAATAGTTGTCATCCGCGTTGTTTCTTTGGGAATACCGAGATAAAAAGTACCCTATCTGTTATTTCAGTACTGCAGCTATACACATACCAAGTTTCATCAAAATTGGTCCTGTAGTTTAGACGTGAATGAGTACACAATCATACATCCATACTCACAAACTTTTGCAATTATAATATTAGTAGGATAGTAAGTTATAGATAAGTTCCACTGTAGTCACTATATTGAATGTACAAAGATGTATAAAATTATTTTTAATAAATTTAAAGTCTTACTGGCATATTTGTGCATGAAAAAAAAAACTACAGAATCTTTTAATTCTTCGCGACAGGTAACATGACATAACATTTTGGTTTTTTCTTTGTAATCTATTGTTTGTTCTTTTTACGCAAAAAGATATTGTTGTCACGTTGTGTTATTGTTTATTTTAATTTACATATTGTCAGTTGCCTATAATAATTATTTTTATTCTTATACCATACCAAGTTCATCTCTGAGTAAAAACAGAAGACTGTGACCTCACTCAGGCGCGAATATCTCGCATATTTGTGCTGGACTGTAATTCTGTTGCAAATTTACTGCAGACCTTTTCGAATAAAATACTTTTTTTAAAACTAAATGCGTCAAACGCATCTCTAGAGCCAAGGGCAGAATAGCAACCTTTGTAATCACGCGGCCCTTAAATCTCAAGCGGACGTCTTGCAAATCTCTTTTCTACATAAAAATGAAAAACTATTAAACAAAACCACAACTACCAAGCCATTGTCTAAACGCAATAGTTAGTCAATCACCCACAATGTACAGCTGTACCAATACCCTACATTAGATAAAATGTATTCAGCTTGGTAAATTACAAAATCCTGTTCCACAGACAGACGAACGCTTAGAAAAGTGAAATGGCTTGGTTTAAGTAGTGTAATTTCAAAAACTCGTTCCAGTGCGCCTAGCGGTCCTTTGTAATTACACCTTTCCTGTTTTCTCTGGCTTCTAGAAGGTAATATTTTTATGACTATCATTTGTTAAGTTATTAAGACTATTAAGGACTTATTTTAATAACAATGAGCAAGGTACTATTACTACTTATTTATGCATGAAGGACACATACATTAATATATGTTACTCAATATATTTGAACAACACCTGAATAAGCTGAAATTTGGGGCAAGTAGATATTGATATAATAAAGGATAAACAGTTAAGTTGTAGTGAGAAAAAACTAGACTCTATTGTTGTAAAATTTGTATGGATGAGTGCAGTTTTTCTTTGCGTAATTTGCAGTGAAAGGAAGAAATAGACGAAGTCCATCAAAATATTTAATATACTTTAGATACATCCCGTGATTTAGTAATTCTTTAATCAATATCATCATTAATCTATTTTCTGAGCTCCATTTTCAGCTTCTTGCCTCCGTCTGCTTCCAGCTGTTTTGTATAATTTCTAACTTCACCTAGCTGGAGTGCTGCTGCTGCCTGCTCGTCTACTCCAGCAGTTTCAGCTTGCTAGTCCTTTAGGCTTCATCGATAATTTTAATAGTTCTTCAGAGTTTGGTCATCATTGTCCCATCATTATCCTGGCCCTAGACTTAAGGGTCTGCTGGCTGATTTAACCAGATTTGGCGAAATCTCAGTCATGTTGATATTATGACACAAGATTTTTAATTTAATTTCAATGTCTTTATTGCAGCTATGTTTTACAAACGGCTTAGATTTAAATTTTAGTTTTAAACATCGAGCTTTTTATCTTAAGAGCCTTGTTTATTTCTTAGCCCACTAACATCTACAAACACTGATATTAAATCCGTGAATATTATTTTTTTAGAAGACATGATTTCATTGACAGTTAATTTATTAGAAAAGGAAGAGAGCGGGCGTCTTGAGCAATGAGCGGAAGGATGGTTGTTAATGGATATTTAAATAGAAAGCTGAATTATTTTTGGCTAAGTTAACTAGTTTCTGTAATCGTTGAACTTATTTGTATTTAAAGAGGTTTTAATTATTTAGTTAGGCAAACAAGAATTGTATAGTGACTTTGACGATATGACATGGAAGTAATCATATCAGTACCTCGCTCTTAAGACCCTCTCAGGACGACTTTTGTGCCAAAATATAATTATACGTAAAGACAAATACATAGAAAATGTAAAGATAAATACCTATTTACCAATAAAAGCATTTATGTATCTTTCTTCGTTGTCTAGAACTAGCCCTGTTTAGTTTGAAGGCTAGAAGCACTGTGTAAGATGTCCAAGATTATTTTTTATGTATTGTATTATCAAGCAGTTTTATTTAACTATCGCCAGTGGGTACTGTTCTGCTCATGTCCACTATGTTTATTCATAATCATGTTTAAATTTATACGTGGGTTGGGTGTATACGGATACGGAACCCAAGTGAACCTCACCTGCAAGTGGTATACCTGCCGATCAACGGACGAGGCTCTGGAAAACATAACAGTTTTCGGTAAACGGCAATAGGCTCGCCAACTGACGAGGGAACAACAATAATGACGAAGTGTTTTTGTATAGTATGCATCTGCTGTATGTGATGGTATGTTTATCTTGCTACAAATATTTTTGGTTATTATATAATTAATTGACAATTATCAGTGGGGACTGGTCTGCTCCTGTCTAATATGTTTATTCGTAATTTATTTATGTACACCTTGCCATTCAATTGTATGGTTATTAAATCAAAAATAATTTATTCAAGTTCTGCTTAAAAAAACTCTTATGAATGTGAAAAAACCAACGTTGACACTCGTCAACGAACGAACGAACTCGTCTCGTTACGAAGAAACTGTTCTTGCTTGATTTTCTACAATCAAGCTCCCACACGCAGTAAATGAGCGTGTTAATTTCTAAGATGACTTTCGTAGGAGCGTTATTGAACCAAACTTGAATAACAGATTTAGACTTTGAAATTACAAAGATAGTTCTCCATCATCATCATTTCAGCCATCTGAAGTCCACTGCTGAACATAGGCCTCCCCAATTGCTTTCCACGTAGATCGATTCTTTGCCGCCTGCATCCACCGGCTCCCCGCCGCCCTGACCAGATCATCTGTCCATCGCGTTGGGGGCCGCCCTCTACTACGTTTGCTGATTCGTGGTCGCCATTCAAGAACCTTAACGCCCCATCGGTCGTCGGTTCTTCGAGCTATGTGCCCCGCCCATTGCCACTTAAGCCTGCAAACGCGCTTCGCTATGTCGGTCACTCTGGTTCTTCTACGGATTTCCTCATTTCTGATTCTATCACGTAGGGACACTCCGAGCATAGCTCTCTCCATTGCACGCTGAGCGACTTTGAGCTTCCTTATGAGGCCCATAGTCAGGCACCACGTCTCAGTCCCATACGTCATCGCTGGCAACACACACTGGTCGAAGACTTTCGTCTTGAGACACTGAGGTACTTTGGACGAGAAGATTTTGCGTAGTTTCCCGAACGCAGCCCAACCGAGCTGGATTCGACGATTGACCTCTTTCTCGAAGTTGGACTTACCTAATTGGACTTTTTGTCCCAGGTATACGTACTCGTCGACAACTTCGAGGGCCGAGCTTCCCACTATTACTGGGGTAGGCACAACATGGATATTTGACATCATTTAGGTCTTATCCATGTTCATTTTAAGATCTACCCTTCGGGAAGCTCTGTCGAGGTCTCCGAGCATTGTGCCCAGATCCACAAGCGACTCCGCTATGACCACTATGTCGTCGGCAAATCGAAGGTGAGTCATATACTCGCCATTAATGTTGATGCCGTAGTTTTCCCAGTCCAGTAGCTTGAAAACATCCTCCAGAGCAGCAGTGAACAGTTTCGGTGAAATGACATCACCCTGTCTCACGCCTTTCTGCAAGAGGATAGGATTCGTGCACTGGTCCAGTACTCGTACGGACATGGTGGCGTTTCTGTATGAACTCCTCAAAACTTCGATATACCGATGATCAATGCGGCATCGCTGCAGGGACTGAAACACTGCTCAGCTCTCGATCGAATCAAAGGCTTTCTCATAGTCCACAAACGCTAAGCAAAGTGGCTGGTTATACTCCTCGGTCTTCTGTATAACCTGCCGCAGCGTGTGAATGTGGTCTATGGTTTAAAAGCCTTTTCGGAAACCGGCTTGTTCGGGAGGCTGGAAGTCGTCAAACCTTTGACCGAGACGGTTCGTGATGACCCGTGAAAACAACTTATAGATGTGGCTCAGTAGCGTGATTGGCCTATAATTCTTCAAAAGGGATTTGTCACCTTTCTTGAAGAAAAGGACAACCACACCACTGGACCACGCCTGTGGCGTACGTCCCTCGAGAATGACGGTATTAAAGAGCTTCTGGAGTACCTTAAGTACTGGTGTACCACCCGCTCTCAGAAGCTCTGCTGTCATCCCGTCTTCCCCCGGTGCCTTGTTGTTTTTTAGTTGTTTCAGGGCCATCCTAATCTCGTACAGGCTGACGTTCGGGATGTCTTCGGTGGTATGTCGAGTTAGTTTGACTCTAGGTCTCTTTAGCCAAACAAGTAGCGGGATCTTGCGTACTGGTATACAACTGTCCATAAAACCTTTCGATCTCCCTCATAATCTCAGGTCTCGACGTGACTAGACTGCCTTCGTTGGTCTTCAGCTGTGTCAACTGACTCTGACCAATAGACAGATCCCGTGCGAACACTTTTGAACCCCTGTTCCTCTCTATTGCATCTTCAATACAATTTGTATTGAATTTGCGAATATCGAATCGCAAGGATTTCGAGATCTGTCTATTGATAAGCCGGTAAGAAGACGCTTCCGCTGAAGACTGCAATCGCATGTCTCGTCGCGCTTCCATGAGATTAAAAGTTTGAGTCGACAGTTTATTGGTTTTAGTTTGTCGGGTCTTATAATGTTTGGACCCGAAAACGTGGACAGTCTCAACCAGCCCGCCGCTTATATCGTCAACGGTTACGCAGTTCTCCAGACCTGCGAAGCGATTTTGAAGCTCGAGCTGAAAGTTCTCGGGGTTTTGAATATGGGCAGCTGAGGGTCGGAGCGTAGACCTCATCAAACAGGACCTTTCAAGCTTTATATTAATATTCAATGTGCCCCTTACCATTCGGTGATCGCTACCGGTTTTCACCCTGGCGATCACAGAGATATCATTGAATATTTGTCGCTTAGTGGTCATGATGAAGTCTATCTCATTCCTCGTGAAACCATCGGGGCTCAGCCAAGTCCATTTCCTGTGTGGTGGCTTCTTGAAGAAGGAGTTCATCATAAAGAGGCCCTCCTTCTCCAAGAAGTCAGCCAACCGCTGTCCCCTATGGTTCCTTCGCCCTATTCCAAATTGCCCCACTTTCTGCTCGTCACCGCTTCGTTGGCCTAGCCTTGCGTTAAAGTCTCCCATAACAACCGTGTAGTGAGTCGGTGAAGTATGAATGGCGGCAGAAATGTCATCATACAATATCTCCACGTCCTCGTCAGGGTGTGCCGAGGTCGGTGCGTAAACCTGAATTACCTTCAACGAATACCGTTTGGTGATTCTGAGTATTAGGTACGCTGCCCTGGTCGACACACTCCGAATAGACACGACGTTGTTACGGATAGACTTCCGGACGATAAAACCGACACCACCTTGGGACAGGCGATCGCCCTCCCGGTGGTAGAGCAAGTTGCCGTAGTTCTCCAGAATGGCCTAAATATATTTGAGGATAAAATAAATAAAACCATGTAATTTATCCCTTTTATTTTATTTTCATTCGCCTGTCTCTTTTATTCTCTTTGACATAAAAATGCAAAACTTTAATATAACACAAACTTAACTAAACATTAGTCTTAGCACACAATCCAGTAATTTTTGTTAGAGTATTTATAATTCAACATGATGCCTAAAAACCTTGGTAAATAAAGACATATTTAGTAATTAAGGGCCGATAATCGTTGGTTTAAAGATATCAGTTGAACAAATTATAACCCGCTAAAAAATAATGTCACAAGTAAAACTCTACGTCCAATGTCAAATAACGCATATTGGATTTGTGTGTAGGTGATCGCACAATTATTTGAAATGAATGCGTCGAACGAAACAAATATTAGAATTATGTATAAATCCTTTGAAAATTCGCAGCATTCCAGTTTTGGACCATTCGACGTGACATGTGTGTGAAATTTCATAGGATTTCATATAAAGATTTTTAAAATTCGTTCTGTCTAATCGTTTAACGCGTTCAACTAATACAATTTTTGTTCACCTAATTATCCTTTATCAGATGAACCAATTTTAACTGAAGATGGAATAAACGGCCCCAAGTAATATGAAATTAAAGAACTGGTTTTGGCACGGCTTTAGTTAGTTCAGGCACCTTTTTTTGGTTGACTATATCCTTTGCTGGTTTAGTATCTTTTACAGGCTTTTCTTTCTGTGCATCCTTAATTTCCTTTGAAGGATTTTCAATTGGAGTCTCCTTAGATGGTTTAGTTGGTAATGCTGTAACAACAATAATAATGTTAAAATTTAAATTTTTGTGCTCTCTCTTGGAGTTTTTGTATATGTAATTTATTTCAGAAAACCCCAACCAGTTTTCCTAATACGACAGTGTAGGTGGGCAAACCATAATTAAAAACTAAACACAATCATAAATAACACAGTCACTGATTAAGCATTAGGTAAAGTAATAAAAATAACCATAACGATACCGATCTACTATGACATTAAACAAACAAAATAGTTTCTGTGAATTCAGCCGAGAAGCTACAGACTACGTCAACCATTTTTGCAACCTCATTGAGCGTACTAACTTATATCATGTACTTTTCGTGGGAAAAAGGATTTTCCCGCAGAACAATAATCAGAAGAATCATGGTTCAAAAACGACTAAAATGGCGCAGAGGTTTAAGTCATAATCTCAATTTCCATATAGATCCATTATTGGTCTTCATGTGAGTGTTCTACTCACATGTGTGATAAATACGTATGTGATTCATCATCACAATCTATTATCGTCCCACTACCGAGCACGAGCCTCCTCTCACATACCAAGCAAGGTGCTAGGGAACTGGGTCATTCCACCATTCGGACCACGGATTGGCGAGGGCAGGTGTATGGCGTACTGCGCTCACAATTTTTCAAGCCGCTTAATTAGGCCTCTAGTATAGCTTAACGACTACCACATTTAGTGATTACTGGGACCAACGGCTTGACGTGCCTTTCGAAGCACGGATCGATATCAGATGCTACACAAACGACCCATTAAACTCTGCTTTACTTCGGTGATCATTTCGGACCACCGAACACCGCGGTGCTATGAACGCTTATCGTATGTGGTTACCGTTAATTAATTGCTCATGGAACAATAAAAGATAAATTATATGTATTATGTGTATGTTTTTTTTTGTGTAAAGCCCTGATATCGGTTTGATGCATTCTACTTAGGACTAGGAATGGTGTTCCTAGAAGACAGTCTTTGTTCGGCACTGAACGACTATTGGCTGATTGATATGAGATATTTAAATGGTGCTTAGCAAAAGAAGACCCAAACTGCAAAGGTTGAAAGTCAATTAAAGGGACGTTTGTAAATATTTCCTTTTAAAATAATTAACTTACGCTTAGCTTCAGATGGAGGTGCAAATAAGGTAGGATCCTCAATCCTCCCTTCAAAGAGCACTATTTCCAGCTCATTGTCCCTTATAAAGAACACGAAAGGTCTGTCTATTCGCAGCTGAACTCCGTTCTCAATGAGAGGAACCACCATGGCTCCTGTGGCGGCTGCTGCGACAGTTCCCTTCTCGTCTACCTCCATGTGGACTTTGTGGAACATATTGTTGATGAGCGGGGAATCTCCTTCGAAGATTCCTGATAGGTTTGATGATGTTCCGAATAAGGTGCTGATGCGCATCTGGAAAGCGTAAGAGAGAAGTTAGTTTTGTTTTTATGTTGCATAATTTTATTAACCGATCTCATTAAACCAGCAGATGCACATAACATAACATAACTTTTGAAGACTTAGTATTTTGTGATTTCAACCGTCCGCGTTGAGTCTCATTTCTTTCTCTGCATCTTCTACTATCGGCCAGAGCTACCCCCAGTACAGTTCTTCCCTTCCTGCTGGTGGCCTGGTACTAATTTAACAGGGGGTGCCCTGATCTTATCCTTCCTTCCTCAGATTGTGCGAGTGGCGAAAGGCGGCTTGCATTATTATTATTTTAGAATGGAAGCCTGATGAAAGGCTGGGAGTATATAGCCTCCTCTAAAGCTCAAACGTTATATTTTTTCTTTTAAACAGAGAAATTGACACGAAAATTATTCTCTTAAAAGTTTCTTCCACCATATAAAGATTATCTGAGTAAGGTTTCAGCCTGTAAGAACTAGTAGAAACTTTTTCTAGCGACAACCTAGAAGTACAAAGGCATTATATAATTTACACTCGTCACTGTCTTAAATGGTGAAGTTCATTACACGTAAATACTCAAATACTCATTTATTGGTAATACAACATTACACGTAACAGAAAAGAAAACTATACATTTTTATTATAATTATTAAAATTCAATTAAATCACAATATTATAAGAAATTGATAATGTCAAAATAAAAAATGTCGTAAGAAGAGTATCTTCGTATTCACCAATAACTATTCATCCAAAAGTAAGCTTATAGCCTATAAAAACTAATTTACAACTTACAGTCCTCTGCGGCCTGACCGAGTATTCAGCGTCAATAGTAAAAACACATGACAAACTACCCGTCAGGAGAATATCTGACAAGCTGCTAATCCATAAGAACCTAAGTTTTTTAAAAATCGTAGAAAAATTAGTAGCAAACTCACACTCCTCAGCGGCCCGACCATGTCTTCAGCGTAGTCAATAGTAAACTTGGGCATGGTGAGCTGCACGTCGGAGGGTTCCATATGACGGACCACCTCATGGAGATTCTTGTAAGGAAGGTCCCTGATGAGAGGCGCGCATCCGTCACGGTCTAGAGGAACTAACAGGATCATGGAATAGCGTCCACCCTGTAATTGATAGAAATAGTTTGTCAAAACATAGTATAATACAAAGACTCTTTTCTTTGTCTGTTCCTAAATATGCTTAGATTTTTAAAACGATTATGAATTTGGACGCGGTTTTAGTAGATAGAGTGATTCAAGAGGTAGGTTTATACGTAAGTCACGCGGACTAATATACGGACTATAATACGGATAAAAGATGGAAATTATTTATTCAGGCTTTGTTTATAATAATAACAACATTGAGATACTCTTTACAATGTTCTTGCGGCATAAATACACAAAAAAGGAACCGGCAGAGTCAAACAGTTCAGTTTAGGTTCCAAAAACACCAAACCAGCGGGCGCTGAGTTCAAATCTCGCTAAAATACTAGGGACATGAATCCAATCATAACAGGCGCATAAAACGCGCAGAATTCTCCTCTCCTCGTGGTAAGCATGCCACGAAGGGATATAGGAGATTCCTAAAAGAAAATCTTACAGAAGTTTTATTCGTTATGATATCAGAATATTTTTTAGGCAATATATTTTTTTTATTGCATCTGGTTAAAAAAATATTTGCAAATAAATAATGCGACTAACTACAGAACGCGGCAGCAAGTATTTAAATGTAATATAGGGAAATGGCCAGTATCGGGATTATCGTGGGTTTCCATTTATGCTAAGGGGCGGCGTGGATTAACGAAAGAGGAGAAATCATTGAACACCATATTTGAAATCAGCAGTCTATTTTGCAATTAAAATAAACATCCAAATAAGTATCTTTGCCATCGAAATCTAATTACACTTAAAAAGCTAACACAAGATATTACGCGAATTTCAAGACGTTTCTCAGAACGCGTGAGGCCTAGGCTGGCTGCAAACCGATCCTCCATCACCAGCTAGCTAGAACCATGCCGTCAACAAACCGAGTATGTTTATTAGTAATAGGTAATTAACATATCAAGACTGATATGAATATGGATTTTATTACATTACTAATACGGTTCATGCAATACTTGATGACGAGCTTTTAAAGTTACAAGTAGATATGTTATAATATCTGCAACAGGCTTAAAGGAGGAAAACCTTGAGGCTTACGACGAGCAATGTTCATTATGAATACTTTATTCTTACGTTGGTATCAATATATAAATAAAATTTAGGTGTCATTTGTTCACGACCGACATGGAGCGGTCAATCAATAACTCTGACGTGTCAAGGCAAAACACTGTATAAAATGTAATAGTTTCACTTAAAGTAGACCTTAAAATACGGCGAATAAGCGTTGTTAAGGAGAAACACTGTATTCTAGTATACAGTGTTTTGCCTTGCCACGTCAGAACTGCACTCCTGGACTTCTTGGCAGGAAATTGAAGCGTCTGCAGTTTTGTTTTATTTTCTAAAATTAATCAAACATTATCGTTAATTTATATTTGATTAATTTTAGAAAAAAAAAATATAATCGCAATTACTACTCTTTAAAGTTTTTTATAAGGTTATAGAATTTGAAAGTCTGAATTTTTATTACAAATCCATAGATGTTACGTTAATATTATAATTAAAGGACGTTGTAGTGAAAAAATAGAATATAGCTCTTCAAAAAGTCATAACGGCAGGTTGACAAGACGTTAATACTTCGTATGTCAAGCATTCATTGGTCACCTCACTTTCCATGAAGTTGAACGGCCCTCTTGAATGCCACCCTAAAAATAAGGAATACATACCTGATAAGGCAAGTCCAAAGCATGTGCCCTCAGCTCGTCAATATAAGCATACTTCAGCAATGCTCTCAAATCCATCATGGCGGCTTTCTTGCAGAAGCCTCGATCGTAAAAGCAGGCGCTGGTGGTCTGCGTAGGGTCGAAGGGGAACTGCCAGAAACCCTTGTAGTACATCGCGTTGACCAGCAAGATCTCCGTGAATGGACTCACGTTCACTAGAATTATTTAAAGACAATTTTATAAGCATACTAAAAAATTTTTTTTTAATTTGTATCTTATTGTTTCTTTTGTTAATTGTTTTTATTGAAGTCATGAATATCAAAATGGGGATCCTACCAAAACCCAAGGAGCCCAAGCCAATCTCACCTGCAAGTGGTGCACCTGCCGATCAACGGACGAGGCTCTGGGGAACATAACAGTGCCCGGTAAGCGGTTATAGGCTTGCCGCCTATTACATGGGACCAACTACATAGTTGGCGAAGTGTGGGCGTTTAATATGCCTCTGCCTACCCATTTAGGTAAACAGGCGTAAATGTATGTATGTAGGTATGAATATCAAAATCATCTCTTACTAACTCTAAATTGTAACTGTTGTCATATTTTACACCAGTCATGTTAAATCAAATGTATTCTAAACATATTATAAAGAACATTTAATTATGTACACGTTATATTATAATTACACCTATTTGCGTAAATAGATGTATATTTGTCTTTAAAGCCTCGGCAAAATTACTGATCTCATCATATCCTAGCAGTATCCCGGTTGCCCTAGACTTAAGCAAATCTGGTTCAACCAGTGAGCAGACCCTGCGCTCTAACTGAATTTTAGTTATTGCGTAGAGCGACAACTGTCTGAACTCCGCAACCCATAGGCAAACATCATTCTATGGTTAAACCAGCTGTCAGGATATTAGAAGGCACTGACTTCTTAATAACGACTGGCATAAATGTTCATGACGGCCGGGACCAACGGCTTATCGTGCTTTCCAAGGCACACAAGCAAGCGATAATTACGCAAATAACTTCGAAAAATTATAGGTGCGCCACCAGGGTTTGAACCCGAGGCCGTCTGAATTGAAAGGCAGGGGGTGTCGCCACTGCATATTTTTTGCTGATCTGCGTAGGGTTAAAGGGGAACTGCCGAAATCCTTTGTTCGCTAAATTATAGCGCGTTTACAAGCAATATCTCCGGAAACGGGCTCACGCTCTCTAGAATTATTTAAAGAAAGTCATAAGCATACAGAAATTGTATTGCTTCGTAATTTATTTTTATTGAATATATATCCAAAATTCTGTTATATTAACTGTACATTGTAACTATTATCAAATGCATGCACCAGTTATGGTAAAACATATTAAGTCAAATGATTTCTAATTATCTTTTCATTAGCTTTTAACGATAATATAATTATCACCAATACATGTTTGGGCAAATAAATGTATATTTTAAAGTCGCGGTCACATTAAAGGTCAAGGTAACTTTAATTGCTGGTTTGAGGGGGATCGAAGGGGAACAGCCAGAAAGCCACGTAGGGTAGTTAGTACATACATTGTGTTCACCAGCAAGATCTTCTTGAATGGACTCAAGTTCACTAGAATTATTTAAAGACTGAATAAACAGTAGGAAAAGAATGAAGGACTAGCGTCTATTAACAATGTGTAAAAATTTCAAAGACTTACATAATAAAATTTCAAAGTATTTGTTAATATTGTTAGAAATAAACTATTATATGTTATTTATTATACGGACAACAAAACTTTATCACCAGACCTTTTCAAAAAATATAGAATTCTCACCCGGTTCAACAATAGCTGTGATGAGTCCCTTAGTCTTATCCGAGACCCATTGGTTAATGATTTCTGAAGACACGTGGGGATATGTGAAGTTCATCCTGTACACTTCCGACATGTACACCTGACGCAGCATCATCTCGTAATTCTTGTTTATCTTCAGCTTCTCATTTACGAATATCGAGTTGGCATTTTGCAAAGTCACTCCTGATGAGTTTGTCTGGATATTTAAAAAAAAAATGTTTTATTAATGGTTTATAATTACTTTGTTCTAATTCCCGTGCAACTGTTATTTCCTGAAAAGTTGAGAAACAATCCTACAGGACACGTGTTACGCAATAATAATCAGACAATAATATAGAAGAAGGTATAATACACAGGTGGCTGGTAGCGGATGGATGCGTTCTGCAGAGGACCGGGAGGGTTGGCGCTCTTTTGGGGAGGCCTGCGTTCGGCATTGGACGGCGATTGGCTGAATAATTGAATATTGAAGAAAGCCTCAGATAAACGATGTTTTCACAAACAACGCGTAAAAAGCGTGTTTGTTTTATTAAGTAAATCTTAGATATTCAATCTTTTTATAAGATGATTTTTTTTACTAGAAAAAACTAACCCGCCCGCTGTGACCCAGATGAGAATCAAACTCACGTCTTTTGGATTTTGGAGAGTATAAATTTAATCTTCGAACTAAAGTTTTCAAATTATAAATATCTATAAACTATTGCTTTCAAGGATAACATACGGGAACGTGCGAGGAAAGCGACGATTTATTGTAAATAATTAATTTCAATATATTCTAATAATTCACGGCATTATTTGTCAATTTATACACTTTTTGTGTGTACCTACAATTAGGTGAGTTCTTACAAAAAAAATGTATGTATGTTAACCGCCCTTCAGTGGATACTAAAGGGCGGTTAACATAACGTAACGTACCCAGAAATAGTTGCCCGAATGCCAAAACCCAATGCCCAAATGGGCTTTAGTGTAGCTATCCAGTGTTCTTCTGTATAAATATACTGTATGAACTTATATAATATTGTAATAAACCAATAAGTTAGATTATGAGTTCAATATGCGTTCATTAGACGACCGATATAGCGTGGTGGCGAGAATACCCGCTCTCCGCTCCTAATGTCGTGGGTTCAATTCCCACGCAGGACAAATCTTTGTGTGCATGAACATGAATATTTGTTCTGGTCTGAGGGTTTTCCTATGTATATTAAGTATGTATTTATAAAAAAAATAGTATTTATGTATGTTTATCCGTTATTTAGTATCCATAACACAAGTCCTTAATGATACTTATCTTGGAACTAAATAATTGATATATATATAATAATTGTCAGAAAATATTTATTTATTATTTATTTGATATGCAATACCTGTAAGGCTAGCAAGCTAGTAGCTAAGTCTTAAGAATCTCATAAAATAGTAAAATACCTACAATTGTACACACTTAGTATGCAGATAAAGATTGATTGATAGAAATAAGGATTTGAGTCATAAAAAAGGTTGCTTCAAGAGTTAATTAAAATGTTTATGATAAAAGCCTAATTTACCCGGATTTCAGTTTTGCGTATAAAAGGTTTGCGGCAATAGTAAAGTCAACTGTACTCATGATGATGAAAAGTAAGCTTCAATTACCTGTAACCCTTTCAAATACATATTCAACTGCTCCCTAAACTCCTCTCGTGAAGGCGACAGTCTCAAAGCATTCTTGATCTCTACTTCTGTAGCACCTTCCGCGCCTTCTAGCAGCATGGCTAAGGTAGACTTGATGCTAGCTGGTGATACCATCACATTGCCTCTTCTTTCCTCCGCGCAGTATCGGAGAAGGTCGATGTCAAAGAAACTGAGGCGAGACATAGGTTTCTCGCCATCTGCAATGACTGCCTGCAGGAAGAATGTTAAGGCTGAAAAGAGAAAGATTTTTTCCTTATTAAAGAATAAACATCAATGTTAATAAGGGTAACGTTAAGATACGTATAAGGATCACACCAAGATCTTAGGAGTTTTAGCCGACCCCACCTGCAAGTGGTCTACTTGCCGATCAACGGACAAGGCTCTGGCGAACTTAAAAGTTCCCAGCAAGCGGCAATAAGCTCGCCACCTATTGCGTGGGAACGACAATAAAATTGGCGAAATGTAGGCATATAACATGCCTATGCCTACCCCTTCGGGGTAACCGGCGTGAAATTATGTATGTATGTATGTGATAAACACCAAGGGGCTTATTCCGAAACGATATTTTAAGTAAAACAGGTGTAATACTAGTGCTGTTACTTTTATTTGATAAAATGAAGACAGTGACAGCACTAGTTTTAAATCTGGTCTAATTTTACTCGTTTTGTAATAAACCCCCGAATTTTAAATTTTATAAACTATGACACAATACTTGAAAACTTCAAAAATTGTATAAACAAAACGATAAAATAAAAAAAATCTGAGAGCACTTAGAAGTATTTTAGATGTGAAGTTGAGTGATAGGATTAGGAATGAAGTGATAAGGGTTGAAGCTGGTGTAAAAGAAGATATAGTGACAAGAATTGAGAAAGATATGCTTAGATGGTTTGGTCATGTTGAGAGGATGAATGAAAGTAGATTAACGAAAGTGATTTATGATGGTCAAGTGATTGGAAGTGTTGGGAGGGGAAGACCACGTTAGACCTTCCATGAGCAAATTTAAAATAAAATTGATAAATGGCAGCTCAAAATTCCCCTAAACCGACGGGCGTGTATGAGGAGGTTAATGAGTGTGCCAAGATCGTAGCAAGTGGAAGGATGTGATCTCTGCCTACCCCTACGGGAAAGAGGCGTGACATTACATATAAAACAATCATAATATGATTATACTAAAATGACAAGGCATAGATTCACTTACATCCAAAAGAAAATTAAGTGTAAGTAAATCTAGTACCAGTTCTGAGCCACCGCTCTATAAGAAAAGCTGACAAGAACCTCATAGGCAATGAATGCTCTTTTAAATTATCAAATAAGTATTTCGATTAAGGAAATGGAACATTAAATAATAATGTTTAAATGGACGGTGTAACTAGTTAAATTTTATTGACATAAGAGATTTAACAACTGATGTCCTGAGTGACAGCAGTGGAAATGGATATAAACATATGTTAAAGCATCTTTTCCATCAGCAAGTTTTCCAGCATACCTATTGTCTTATTATTATATATAATAAGACAATAGGTATGCTGGAAAATTACGAAAGATTAAGAACATTACGGAAATGGCCTTTGTTCAAATATATACTACACAATCACATATACAATTGTGAATAACAAAAAACTAAGAAAAAAGTTAAAACCAATTGTATAATTCCATTTTTTATTAAGTACCTAAGTACTTAACAATATATTAATTAAATTGTTGATAAGATAAAGTCTTTTTTTTGCGTTGGCCGTCACAGTTAAATAATTATGTGTTTGTTTGTCTGTCACGCTTTGAGGGATAAACCACTAGGCCCATTTTGAAAAGCTTCTTTTAGCACTTCAGTAAAAATACTCGATTCCCTTTAGAATCCTATAAATTTTACTCTATAAATTGTAGGTCTCTTCAGCAGACGGAAATTACTTATTATATAAATGTGCTAAACCGTTTCTTGACTATTAAGACTTATAATTTTATCTAATTATAAATAAACACCGGAACTCCTCGGGAGTCTGGTGCCATTGACGTAAGATATAAATAATGGACATACTTTGCACATAATAGTCATCTAAATAGGATTAGAAAAATGTTATAAGGATAAAAGCTATACCAGTAATTATAAGTAGACAATCTGTGTTAAATTAATCTGTTTCCATGACAACTTATTATCCCAAAAAATAGGTATGCTCATTATTTCAACTCATTAACGTCCCACTATAAAGCAAAGTGCCATATGATACAGGCCCCCTGTCATGTCACGGGGAGTCGTAAGAGTCGACGAAGAGAAATCCTACCGAATGAAGGGCAACATCGTGGAACTGCGATCACCAACCCGCCTGCCCAGCGTGGTAATTACGGGCAAATACCCTCAATATAATGTAATCTATTAGGAAGGCCTATGTCCAGCAGTGGACTATTAAAAGCTGACAGAGATCAGACTTCTAGCAAACCAAAGTGAGAAGGATTTCGGTCATGCTCCACCACGCTGACCTCGTGCAAAATAATAGCAGTTCTTTGGTATATATTATACTTAGTTTTATAAACATAAACATGCGTGTTATTTTTATTTAATGCATAATTATATGTTGGTGTTAGTGGTATAATAATTCGTATATTGTTATTATTTTTTAATAACAAATTGTTTGATGTACAATTTTAACCATAGAATTTTTTTAATAAAATTTAAAAAAATATATAAGTATACAATTTAGTATGTAGTCATTATTTTACTATGTGAAGCGTCCATTGAATAAATCCAAGTCATTATAGTTTATTTTCGGAACAACCAGTTCACCTTTAAAATATTCGTGGTTCAATGACTGAATCGAAATTCATTGTACCAAAAAAAGTAATTTTCATATATATCGTCTTTTACAGTTAACCAAAATTAAAAATAGCAAGTTAAAGCAATGGTCTTTATAAGGTAACTTCTGGATTTATCTTCCAGAAGATTTCTGCTCAGTAAGATTGAAATGGATGCAAATTGCTAAGATTATAGGTGTTACTTAAGTGTTGATATAAAGGTGTCTTAAAAGAGTGCACTTCTTTATTAAATAAAAACAAGAATGATATGACAGAGTTGCGATATTTTTATTGTAATGTAAAGAAGACATGTTCCGATTAACTATGGAATAAAATATCTGTCAAAAGACCCCCACGGCTCCGATGACAGGCGAATACATTTTTCATAAAATTTTCCATGTTTTTTGCACAGATATGTGGCTGTATCTCACTGTTGACGCGTTGGATTTCCGATTTGAGCTCAGGAATTGTTTCGGGTTTATTCGCATAAACCCGTAATTTCATCAAACCCCAAACCAAAAAATCACACGGCGTTAAATGCACGATCTTGGTGGCCAATTGTGATTATACTTTTTTGAAAACGAGATTTTTATTTTAAAATTAAAAAGTGCACTCTCACTAAATCTTCTTTATTAGTAATAAGTTAAAAAAAAATAGAAACAAGTAAAAAAAATTATGTGAATACTTGTAATGGCTTGTATATATTTCCTTTGGTTTTAAGTGTTGTATGTAAAATATAATAGGTTGGGGAAAAAGTCTTTTCGTATTTTTATATGAAAAGTCAAGACATTTTTTTCAAAGTTTATTTACATTTATTTACAATATATATGTACCGTTTTGTTGAATAACTTTCTGCCATTTTGTGGGCAGAGACATTATCCCGTTACTGTAGAAACTTTGGGACTTCTGATCAAAAAAACGGGACAAATAGTTTTGGCAGTCCTCTCTTGAGGTCAACCTTACAGAACCTAAAGAATTCTGCAGAGACCGAAACAGGTGAAAATCTGAAGGCGCAAGGTCAGGGCTATATGGTGGATGCACTAGGACCTCCCAGTCGAACTCTCTTAATTTTTGCTGAGTGGCTAAAGATGTGTGTGGTCTAGCGTTATCGTGATGAAAGACCACACCCTTCCTGTTGATCAATTCCGGCCGTTTTCTCTCGACTGCTTCCTTTAATCTCATCAGTTGCTGGCAGTAAAGATCAGAATCGATGGTTTTGCCGGGCGGTAAAAGCTCATAATAAACAATGCCCTTCCAATCCCACCATACACACAGCATCACCTTATTTCGTGTTAGGCCAGGTTTGGCCACAGTCTGTGAAGCCTGGCCAACTTTCGACCACGACCTTTTTCGCACGTTCTTGTCGTACGTGATCCACTTTTCATCGCCAGTTATCAATCGCTTCAAAAACGGCTCGGTTTCATTACGTCTCAATAATGAATCGCAAATGAGTACACGGTTCATTAAGTTTCTTTGAGTGAGCTCGTGTGGCACCCAAATATCGAGCTTTTTTGTATAACCAGCTTTCTTCAAATGGGTCAAAACTGTTTTGTGGTCAATTCCCAGTTCTTCAGCTACATCGTAACTACTAATATGCCGATCTTGCTCCACTCTTTCAAAAATGGCGTCCATTTTATTCGTAACAGGGCGACCAGAGCGAGGTGCATCTTTAACATCAAAATTTCCGGACTGAAAACGTTTGAACCAAATTTGTGCTACTCTTACTGACACTGCATCAGGTCCATAAACATCACAAATTTTTTTCACTGCTTGAGTTGCATTTTTGCCTTTTTTAAAATAAAATTTTAAAATGTATCGAATTTCTTCATTAGATTCACTCATTTTTACGGAGAGAAAAACAAATGAAAAATAGCGGGAAACAACTTTTTTTTATTTTTTTCTTTTCTTTATAATGGAATCTTTTTAATGTTACCAAAACCAGCCAGACACAAATAGTACAGTCAAAAAAATTTTATAATAAGTTTATACCTACGTTATGCGAAAAGACTTTTTCCCCGACCTAATATATGTTTAGCTGTACGTAGGTATTCCTAATAAATACATAAGAGGTATTTTGTACAGATATAAAATAACATATACCTACCAGGGATAGTCATTAAGTGTCTGTCTACATTATTTAATGCTCTAAGCTATATTCGCCTAGAGATAATCGTCGATTGGTGCCAGATAACCATAAGATTAAAATATATAAGGGACTTCTACGTTTTGGCTTTGTATACCTTCATTGAGAAGGGTCACTAACAGCTCAAGGTCGAAAAAGACAAACAACTACAAAAATATTATTAGCATATCGATTTTAAGCAACCGTTAAAGTGTGACGTCACAAATCTATTAGAACTGTGGGCATACCAATCGTGCCCACTACGGTGGGCCTGCGTTTGAAGCCAAGTTAGATTTCTGATAAAGCGGCTTGAGAAGATATAAATAACGCCAGAGTGCAAACTGAATTTGCGCTATCCATAAATGACGACACACGTTAAAGGGGAGGGTAGACGAATTGTGAAATGATATGACAAGGGGATGGGAGGGATCCTAAATTTCATGACGTCACATTTCAAAATCCAGGTCCTATGAAAATTTGGTAACTGCTGTTGTGGTGTAATTATTTCTTCATATACAATTGCAAAATATGTGACATCACACTAAGGAGGAGGGAGTCTCACAAGTGTGACCAGCTGTGACAAGGACGGAGGGGGGGTAAAAAAAATTACGGAATTCGTATGAAGTAATTTATGGAAGACTCCTAATGGATTATGTTTCAAATCCGTGCTCTACAGTGAAAAGTCGAGAAGCTGTGATGAAGATGAAGATGTTGTCCAATCCGCTCTGGATCCGCGTGATGGATTATATATGGACGACCGTTATCCCACGCAAGACAAATCTTTGTGTGCATAAACATGAATATTTATTCTGGTCTGGGTGTTTTCCTATATATATTATATTTCCTAAGTATGTATTTACAAAAAAAAAGTATTTATGTATGTTTTTCCGTTAGTATCCATAACACAAGTTCTTAATGACAATTATCTTGAAATAAAATAATCAAAATCAAAATAACTTTATTGTGAAACATAAAATACACTGGTGTTGGTTTACATGTCATGATTAGTTCAAGCCACGTTCTGCCTCATGGGCGTACAATATTATACAACACAAAAGAAAAACAAGTAATATAGAATAATTTAGATTTTAAAATTAAAAATAATATAATATGAAAATTAAATTAAAAATAAAAAAGTGGAGTGATTGGCAGAAAAATATTTACTTATTTACATCTTGAAACCCTCTCATTTCGATTGCAGAAAGAAGACTCTTGCTCAATATTGGAACAAATATGAGCTGCCATGATGTTTATATCAGATAACTTGTCATCAGGAGAACTTATTGAAATTAAAAAAATACGACTTGTACGCAAGCAGTCAAGGCAGGTAAGATAATTTTATAAAGCTGGGTATTTCCTTATTAATAATTGCAAGCCGCTTCGGGCGTCAATAAGGAAAATGAATTTACAAATTGTAATAACAGTTTCACTCATTTGTTTGTTGTTGAAAATCCAATCGTTTTTGTCAAAATCTTTGACCACTAATAGCGTTCTGTTGAGTATTAATTAGATGGTTAATGTTAGCAAAAGACTTCATATTAAAAAAAACAAGCAAGAGGAAGTTGTACTTACTTAGTCCTTTTTAACAGATAGATAGATATACTCTTTATTGAACAAAAATAACTTAAAAACTACAGATTACAATGAATATTAAAAACAATGAAAAAGACCAATCTAGGCGGTCTTATCGCTAAAAGCGATCTCTTCCAGACAATCCGACGCAAAAGAGAGAACAGGAAACGGTAGGCAGAGCACATAAACTTTCAAAGAATAAACACTAAAGTTAAATATGAATAAAATATACATATTAATATTATATTTATTAACATATTATTATTTATGTTATCCCTTAAAAGTAAAATTATTATAGGCGAAATGTTGGCGTATAATATGCCACTGTCTACCTCTTACCTAATTACCTACACAGGCGTTATTCTATATATATTCAAAAGTAAATTAGGTAATTACTTTCTTTATCAGTTTATTATATAATAATAATAAAATGTAGTTGGATTATTTCTATATAAGAACAGTAAAACTACATTACTAAATTTGTAAACAATTTAAAAAGCGTATAATATATCGCCATCAATCAATCATATTTATTAAATGCCTTAAATTTGTCATTTAATATAATCATCACGACCTCAAAAACGTCAAGTACTGAACATAGGCCTCAATCTGATACTTCTAATGTGACCAATGGCAGGCGGCATCCATTCAGCGTGATCCTGCTCCATTTATTAAGTCATCTGTCTATCTTGGAGGTGTCTCCATTACAGAATTATTCAATTCTGTGCTATGTGCCCAGCCATAGCCAGTTAAGCTTGAAAATTATTTTAGCTATGTCGGAGGTATTAGTTCTTCAACAGAAATCCTCATTCTTGATTCGATCTCACTTCAGACAAGCCTTTTTGATAGTTCGATGTGCGACTTGAGCTTTCTCATAAAGCCTGTAGTTATAGACCAAGATTCGTGCCCGGTTGTTTTATATAAGTGTACCAAACGATAAGTTCCATAAATACCAAGAGCTTTGGACCCCAAGTCAACCTCACCTGCAAGTGGTGCACCTGCCAATCACCGGACGAGGCTCTGGCGAATATAAAAGTTCCCGAAAAGCGGCAATAAGCTCGCCATCTATTACGTGGGACCAGCAATTTTATTGGTGAAGTGTGGGCATATATTATGCCTCTGCCTACGGGCGTGATTTTATGTAATAGGTTGGGGAAAAAGTCTTTTCGTATTTTTGTATGAAAAGTCAAGACATTTTTTTCAAAGTTTATTTACATTTATTTACAATATATATGTACCGTTTTGTTGAATAACTTTCTGCCATTTTGTGGGCAGAGACATTATCCCGTTACTGTAGAAACTTTGGGACTTCTGATCAAAAAAACGGGACAAATAGTTTTGGCAGTCCTCTCTTGAGGTCAACCTTACAGAACCTAAAGAATTCTGCAGAGACCGAAACAGGTGAAAATCTGAAGGCGCAAGGTCAGGGCTATATGGTGGATGCACTAGGACCTCCCAGTCGAACTCTCTTAATTTTTGCTGAGTGGCTAAAGATGTGTGTGGTCTAGCGTTATCGTGATGAAAGACCACACCCTTCCTGTTGATCAATTCCGGCCGTTTTCTCTCGACTGCTTCCTTTAATCTCATCAGTTGCTGGCAGTAAAGATCAGAATCGATGGTTTTGCCGGGCGGTAAAAGCTCATAATAAACAATGCCCTTCCAATCCCACCATACACACAGCATCACCTTATTTCGTGTTAGGCCAGGTTTGGCCACAGTCTGTGAAGCGTGGCCAACTTTCGACCACGACCTTTTTCGCACGTTCTTGTCGTACGTGATCCACTTTTCATCGCCAGTTATCAATCTCTTCAAAAACGGCTCGGTTTCATTACGTCTCAATAATGAATCGCAAATGAGTACACGGTTCATTAAGTTTCTTTGAGTGAGCTCGTGTGGCACCCAAATATCGAGCTTTTTTGTATAAGCAGCTTTCTTCAAATGGGTCAAAACTGTTTTGTGGTCAATTCCCAGTTCTTCAGCTACATCGTAACTACTAATATGCCGATCTTGCTCCACTCTTTCAAAAATGGCGTCCATTTTATTCGTAACAGGGCGACCAGAGCGAGGTGCATCTTTAACATCAAAATTTCCGGACTGAAAACGTTTGAACCAAATTTGTGCTACTCTTACTGACACTGCATCAGGTCCATAAACATCACAAATTTTTTTCACTTCTTGAGTTGCATTTTTGCCTTTTTTATAATAAAATTTTAAAATGTATCGAATTTCTTCATTAGATTCACTCATTTTAACGGAGAGAAAAACAAATGAAAAATAGCGGGAAACAAATTTTTTTTATTTTTTTCTTTTCTTTATAATGGAACCTTTTTAATGTTACCAAAACCAGCCAGACACAAATAGTACAGTCAAAAAAAAATTATAATAAGTTTATACCTACGTTATGCGAAAAGACTTTTTCCCCGACCTAATATGTTTGTAAGTTCATTAAGTCAATAAAAACATTATTTTTAGGCGGTAGGTACATCGTTAACATACAAGCGCCAAAGTTTATAGACTCTTATTAAAAAACAACATTAATCAAAATGAATTACTAATATACCAAAACTAACCTTTGGTTTTACCGAGCAACAACAACAGGAAAACTTATTAATCGTAATAATATTTTAATTATTCCAATAACCTATTAGCAGACATTATCTGTTATAATAATTAATATATAAATTAAATCTACACACACTCATACTTTTGTTTACAAATAAAGCTATTGATAATTAATAAACACGCCTTCATCCGACCCAGCTATTAAATAATAATATTAAAACTTACCAATAAATACGAACGCCGCCATTTTGACCGTGAATTCTTGCAACTATTATTGTTAACTAATAAAACTTCTGAACTTAGTATAAATTGTAATCACAGTGTATATAATAAATAACACATTCACATCCATCACTGGGTGTGAAGTGTCTGAGCAGAGCGTCTGGCTAAGAACGCCGGCTTGTACTGAGTGACTAGCTAATTACCCCGGATGGCTGAACGATACCTACGCGACTAAAACCTGTTTTCTTACAAGTATGTTGAATTTAGAAGCCTTTATGACAGTTAGGATTGGGGATAAATAATATGTCGATTTGTTTGCATTTATATAATGGTGTGGTTTGACTGCCTTGTTGTTGCTCTGAAATCAGAAGGCGAATGTAGATTCAGAGTCGGGTCTATACTTTAGGACTAAGACTTTTTATATTCCTGACTGACTAACCACTTTTATATTTGAATCAGTATTTATAAAGATTTTTCGTTTTGTTTTTTTTTTACGTGTTTTGAACAATCGTTGATGCGTTTGATGCGTCAAAATCAGAGAGCTCTGGTTTCAATATAGTCTCGGTTCTGCTTGGTTGTAGATTTTATTTTCCAGACTAACAGCCACTCCTATACTGAAATCTATCTCCATAATAGTGTCCTTTAGGTATGTATGATATATTATGTATGTATAGGTATGGTATGATAGTAAAATAGTATACTTTAGTATATTTTAGCTGAGGTTGTAATATCAGTGAAGCCTAAATAATAGCTGCACGATTTCTAGTAGGTATTTTTCAAGAAGGTTCGCTCTGTAAACTGGATTTGCCTCAGCCTTTGCCAATTCAGCACAGTAGGTTCTACGAAAATGACTGACATCCCTCTTACCTCTGTTTGTAAGGAGGCTCTTGTCTAGTAGAAGCATATGGTAAATTTGGGGTAAAAGCGCTGAATAAGATATTCAAGAGTATTTATTTATTAAATATTAATTTTTGAATATTACATTTTGAGTATGTAGTACCAAAATCCTTCAAAGTCTTGCCAGGCCGTTTAGTTAATAGACAACAAATAAGATAGAGAAACATAAGATTTTGCATCAATATTGAATGTTAACTATAATTATTTATAAGTATAACTTTTAAGTGAGACAGCGTATCTACATTCAATGTTTTATGTATAAGTACTATTAAATTTAAAAATACAATGTACGACGGAAAACAATGTTAGCGACCTAGATTAAAGGTCAAAATTAAATAAGAAAATAGCAATTTGAATATCTTTGGACGGTCTGTGAGCTCGACTTATTTTTTTCCAAACCAATAACCGTTATGTTCGTAGGTTATTTTAATCACTTACAATACTTACAACAGTTAATTGAACATTATAGCTTGTTTACAACCGGTTTACAAATTACTTATTTTTCTCAATATAATTGTTCACATCTAGGGTCACATATTTTGTGTTTTCAATACACATGTATTTGTGTTTATAATGACGCTAGTTAAAATGCAAGAGAAAAATCTCATAAGCAAAAACCGGCCAAGTGCGTGTCGGGCCACGCGCAATATAGGGTTCCGTAGTCACCCTTTGCCATAATGTCGCTATATGAACAGGTTCAGCTATTCCCCGATAGATATCACTACTACGGTATGAATGAAATTTTAATACATTTAATACAAAAAAATATTTGATTGTCGTCCATTACTCGAAAACCAGTAAAGCCTACTTAGCCGTGATAGTTTTCCTTTTAACTTCATTATATATACTACTATTGTGAATTTTTTCAGTCACTCTGAAAGTACCATTTACCTGGTGGGGGGGGGCGGATACTTAACTCCATAAATTTTTTCCACTTTAAAGCTTAATATTTTGGAAACGGATCCCTAAATCGAAAAATGGTTTTAAAAAACTCTTATTACTTTTAAAAGACCTTTCAAACGATACCCAACATGATAAGATAGACTCGAGAAAAAAAAATCATTCCTACTTTACGTGTATGTAAAATATTGTTTTTTAACGTATCTCCCACGTTAAAAAACAATATTTTTAAAAATTTTATTCTACAGGTTTGTCGACGTGAATAATATGTAAACCCACACCAATTTTCAGCTGTCTAATGTTAATAGTCTCTGTGCTAACCCGCGGACGGACGGACATGGCGAAACTATAAGGGTTCCTTGTTTACTACGGAACCCTAAAAAAGGGTTGATTTTGTTATGAAATTCATTTCATAATGTTATTTGAGATTACATATATTCTGTGCACATATGTCTTTATGTGATTACAGTATTTATATCTGCAATTTTATCATCGCAGTCCAAAAAATATCCCACTACTGAGTAAAGGCCTCGTGTCAAGTGTGTTACCTGTGTTCCGGGACTGTTCGCTGCTGTTACCATACTCGTATCGTAACAGTTTAAATATGGAACATGTACGGTTTTAAGTCAGTAAACGCTCTCACATTCAGCTCCACCCACAGCAGGACACAAGAAGGTGTGTTCTCCGTGGTGTACCCAATTAATTTAGTAATCTTTAAGGTGTTAGTAAATTAAAGTGAATTAAGCCATGTTAGATGCCTATTAGACATAAATACGTGTATTTTTATAATTAAAATATTTAACAATTTTTTTTGAACATGTTATTGTGTTTTGACTTTGCCTGCTTATTCACATTTTATTACGATGAACTAATATTATGGTATTTTATATTTATTAATGGTATTTTAATCTATGTCTTATTGTTACTGTTCCTTTGTTAAAATTTTTGGATTGCCTGATTTTTTTGTGAATTAGCTTGCTGGCGTTTTTTACGCTCAATGTAAGCCAGCAAGTGTCATTATCATCATTTTAGCCATTTGACGTCCACTGCTGAACATAGGCCTCCCCAATAGATTTCCACATTGAGCGATCCTGAGTCGCTTGCATCCATCGGCTTCCCGCCGCCTTGACCAGATCATCGGCCCATCGCGTGGAAGGCCGTCCTCTATAACGTTTGCTAATTCGCGGTCGCCATTGGAGAATCTTAACGCCCTATCGGTCGTCGGTTCTTCGAGCTATGTGCCCCGCGAACTGCCACTTCAGCTTGCAAATCCGCTTTGCTATTTCGGTCACTCCAGTTTTCCAATTCTTTCACGATTCTATCCGAGAGCTATCTCTCTCCATTGCATGCTGAGCCACTTTGAGCTTTCTTATGAAGCCCATAGCCACGCCGACACGTTGAGAACGAAAATCAGACGTCACTCATCGACCAATTTTGTTCATTCTACAATCAGAAGTGCGGAAGCCTTCGATATCAAATGCCTCTTTAACGGTCAGCTAACTAAAGACTAACCTTTTTTTATCGACGAAAAACTTTTTAGAAGTTTCTCAAGTGTTAAAGAGCCTACCCATTATGAACGTCGGTTTCCTTCTTCTGCTTGTCGCTCAGGGAACTTTATAGTCTTCCATAATACACGTCTGCGGTCGGCCTTAAGGGGCCTACTCATATTATTTAGAAGATTGTCTTCTTAATCAACAGGGAATTACTGACAAGACACGGGGCCTTATCCCGTCTCTTGCTGCCATGATGAGGTTGGCATTCCAAACTTCGAGCGCTGCTTAAATTTGTGGGTAATTTCCGACAACCAAACAAGTTATTTAATTATTTAGATATATTTATATTCTATTTATTTAGATAACGTGCCTCCCTCGCATGTACGCTCGAAATCTTTGTATAATCACTTTACTTACTCGAATCTCTTGCATTTATAGAATGACGTATAAAAAATAAAACACACATAATTTATAGTATATTTTTATCAAAATGTCAAAGTTTCTATAATGGCACTTTCCCTAAAATGCATCTTACGATAATGTAATTCTAATATTTTATTTAAAACTCTTAATTGTCACGTAAAATATAGTTTACGTAATAATAGTTGAGTACATGATTGGATTGATGAAGTTACAAGCTATTTTTAAATTTACCCGCGGGAACTCGATTTTATAAAAGTACTTGCAAGTGATGCGGAATAAGTCGCCGTTAGCTTAATTCCGAATAAAGTCGCGACAGATCGCATAATAAGTATTTTAGGTATAAGTAATTTTTTTCCATAAAATACTACTTCACATATTATTTGATTCTGTCTACTAAAGAAGATTGACTGAATCTATCGAGAAGAGATCCATTAAAGCAAAATTTTATAAAACGCAATTTTATAAAATGATATGATTAATTTAACCATGGAGCTAAAAAATAAAACTACGTATGTTTATTTGAGAGCATTTTTGTTTTTCTTTGTCATCGAAAAGCAGTTATCCTATTGTATCTACTAAATATTCAATACAGTCTTCTCATGCACATTATAGTTCGTCTGCAGAGGGTTTTGAAAAAAATGGTTCTTTTACTGCAACTATGAAAAAGAAGAATATTTTATCCCAGAGTTAAGACTATAGCGAGTTGATATAAAGAAAGGGATTTCTTAGTATGAAGTTTTTTAAAAGAAAGTTGTGCCAAAGATACTTATGATATGAGTAGACTCGAGTAGCTTCGGAGTAAGGACAGATTTTAATGATTACTTAAATACACTAAGAACTTATCTGCCCCCCGTTAAATAAGAAGGTCTGAGGATATACGAGTAGATTATATCAAAGCTTTGGAGTTGAGAAGGGTTTTATTAATAACTTAAATACGCTGAGGTTCTATTTTCTCTCTTAGGAGTGGTTTTATAATGAAGTTTTCCCTAGCGAGTGGTAAGAAAATATGAAACGATCACGCGTATTGGTGAAACTACGCTATCTGACCGCGCTAGTGGTAAGCGCGACCCGACAGCAAACATGAAACGATCATTTTGGTTGAACTTTGTAAAGACTCAACAAACGCACACTAACCAACCACGCTGCCAAAATCGTCCCTATAAAACCACACTAGAGTGATGATAAAATGGTCTTAAACAAGCTTGTATGCCCCATCGACGAGGGAAGGGTCGGAAACCCTTCCGGTAAACAGCAATTGCCTGGTGGTCTCGTCTTGAATGAAAAAGAAGAACGGCTTGTTGGCGAGCACTTCTACGCTGCTTTCCTCATCTTCACCGAACTTGTTCACAAGAGCAATTTCTGAAATAGAAGATACAAGAATATAGTAAGTCATGTGTGGTAAACTTATATTTAAGCAGACCCCAGCGGCGTTATCCTGGTTGCGACCTTAAGGGAGGAGGTCGAAAGAAAGTCGCAACCGGGTGATAACGCTTAGATGATGATGATAATGACAATAATGATGATGATGATAGCTTACATGTGACAAATTTATGTAAGAACCCTTAACTTTGCAATCGGTCAAAGTCTGCCGGCTGCGACAATCTGTACAGCTTATTAAAATTATATTTTACGAGTATGTTTGTTAAGTGTGTATTTAAAAAAAAACTGTAAGTTATGAGTGTTACAAGTAGCGGCGCGTTGACTTCTTGGCGGGAAAGTGAAGCGTCATGTCTGCAGTTTTGTTTTATTTTCTATAATTTGTGATATTTCTAACATTAATGTTTAATAACGATGAATTATTAACCGTTAAGTATTTGTGAACGTACATGAGTGTTGGTAAATGAAATAAAACAGTGCAACATCACTTTTCCAATTCTCTCAAGAAGTCCATGTGAGATCTCAGTATAGTCTCACATCTTTACTGAGGACTCAAGGGGCTTAGGGGGAGGGGATCTCATTTACCATTTATCATCTTTTTCACCACTTATTCTCATTTACTATATTTTATATGATATTAATATATCTTTAACTTGACACTGGCTAAATGTGCAAACCGCACGAAGCCATCATTTAAAAGAAGAAGAAAAGTAGCGGCGCGTATGTCTTACGCTGAACTCGAAGGGGATAGCTGCGCATGGGTACTGTCGCGGACGAAATACAATGATTACTTTCATAAATTAAAAGCAAAATATTGTTAACTACAGTATTTTAATTGGCGCGAGCCAAATGATAAGTCGCGCACGCTAATATTATACTTTAATAAATTGTTAAAGTTTTAACACTATACTTCTGTACAAAGTTCACATGCCAGAGTCGTCAAATTCAAATTTATTTATTTTATTCTAGTGTGTATGCGCTATAACGCTCCCCTTGAAAGTTCCAATTTCCAAAGATTTCATGTTACCTAAAAAAAAAAACTGCACCCACACCTGCAAGTGGTGCACCCGCTGATCAACAAACGAGGCTCTGGCGAACGAAACAGATCCCGGTAAGCGGCAATAAGCTTACCACCTATTACGTGGGACCAACAATATAGTTGGAGAAGTGTGGGCGTATATATGCCTTTTGGGGAAACAGGCGTGAATGTATGTATGTATAATAATAATAACAAATATTTTCTAACATTAATAAATATTTTGTAACATTAATAAATATTTTCTAACATTAATAAATATTTTCTAACAATTACACCAATTATTTAGTTCCAAGATAAGTATAATTAAGAACTTGTGTTATGGATACTAAAAAACGGATAAACATACTTAAATACTTTTTTTTTGTAAAAACATACTTAATATACATAGGAAAACACCCAAACCAGAACAAATATTAATTATTTAAACGAACAAAGATTTGTCCTGTATAGGAATCGAACCCACGACCTCAGGAGTGAAGTGTAGGTATACTGACCTCCACGCCATATCGGTCGTCAAAATCGTGTATGTTATTAGTGAAACAGTACAGACCTGTAGCAGTATAGGCGACGCTGCCAATCTCATTGACTTCAATGCCAGAGCGTTGCAGCACTTTCGACACCCGCAGTCGCTGCTTCAGTGTTTGTCCTCGAGCGATACCGGGGAATGACGCTGTGTCTTGAAAAGCTTCTCTTATACCCAGCTGTAAAAAAAAATATTTTATTGTGACAGAAACGACATACGCTAATTACATCTATCAAACAAATGTAAGTCAAAAACAGATGAACTACATCGTCATATCACAGCCTTATAAAGTCCACTGGGACTTCTTGGCGGGAAAGTGAAGTGCCATGTCTGCAGTTTTGTTTTATTTTTTAAAACTTGTGATATTTCTAACATTAATGTGTAATAACGGTGGATTATTAACCATTAAGTGTTTGTGAACATACATGAGTGTTGGTAAATAAAAAAAACAGTGCAACATTACTTTTCAAATTTTCTCTCAAGGAGTCCATGTGAAATCTCAGTATAGTCCCACATCTTTACTGAGGACTCAAGGGGCTTAGGGGAGGGTATCTCATTTACCATTTATCATCTTTATCATCACTCATTCTCATTTACTATGAATGATCACTATTAATATATCACTTACTTGACACTGGCTAAATGTGCAAGACGCACGAAGCCAATATTTAAAAGAAAGAAAAGAAAGTCCACCAAGCTTCCCCAATAAATTACTATAAATAAATGTATGAATAGAGTGTAAAATCTGCTGGTGGTAGCTGCCCAAAATCACCACGCTGGGCAGGCGGTTTGGTAATCGCTGTTCACGCCAGTATGCAGGATGACGCTGCTGCCCATCATCAGGTAGGATTTCTCTTTGTCGACTCTTACGACTCCCGTGAGATGATAGGGGGTTGCACTATTCAAGGCCTTTACCACACGGCTCTGGAGTAAACATATATTTAAAATTTATTATTTTATGTATATAATAATTGGTACAAATAGTCTAATATCATATGTATTTTATACTTATCAGATATTTAATCAAAATGTTTTTCCTCATCGTGATCTCGTTAACATTAACCGACAACACTAATTTAATGTCTTGGGTTTTCCTTCTAGTTACCAAGACTTCCATATTGAAACCGCAAAATGTAAATTATGGATTCCGCTTGTGAATTAATGTATTACATCGTTAGATAAAACTTGCCTAATATTCTGGTATGTTAGTAAGTTAATTTTTAGTCAATTGTTTGTCAAATAGTCACCTATGTCACATATTACATTGCCTTCAATAAATACAAACTTGACTTTGTACACTACCATTATGTAAATAGCTTTTATTTTTTATTTTGGATCTTATAAACTCCGACTGTGGAAGAGGCTCGAAGCTCGAAAAACCGATGGGGCGTGAAGGTTAATTAATGGCGACCACGAATCAGCATATGTAGTTGAGGGCGGCCCCCCACGCGATGAACTGATGATCTGGTCAAGGCGGCGGGGAGCCGGTGGATCCAGGCGGCATAGGAAAGATCAACTTGAAAAGCAATTGGGGAGGCCTATGATCAGCAGTGGACTTCAAATTGCTGAAATGATGAAACTGTGACTTAAAAAGAAACGCGCCTTATTAACTACGGACAGAAGATTGAGTAAAAAGAATAAGGCAAGAAACTCGTCAAGTTATGCTCTCCCGCCATAAATCAGTTATGATACAGCCTTAGACGCTATATTTAAATAAATAATAAATACATCAATAATTTCTTACAATCACTCCAATCAATTAGTTCCGCGATAAAAACCGCATTAAGATCTTGTGTTATAGATACTAAATAACGGATGAACATGTATAAATACATTCTTAATATAGATAGGAAATACCCAGACTAGAACAAATACTTATGTTTATGCACACAAAGATTTGTCCTGAATGAAAATCAGAGTGCAAGTATTTCCATGCCATATTGGTCTTAATTTGGGGGTTGATGTAAAGGTATCATATTTTAAAAGCGCTTTGTTAAAATGGAAAATAAGTGTGTTCTTTAAATATTTTAGCTAAAACTGGGTCTATCTAAAATAAAAACTATAATTATTACAGCAAAACAAAAAAGTGCAATAACAAACCTCTTTCAGAATTCCGTCCAGCTGGGATGTGTAGTCAAACTTGAATTTGGGCAGGGTGACCTCAACCACTCGCTCGCTCAAGGAGTCGATCTCGTTCCGAAGAAGACTCAGGCTGTCCAACACACGTGGTAGACCGGTCAGGGAATTCGGGACTATTACGTACATAGCATATTTGTTACCCTAAAAAAGGTTATTAGTAATAATCATTAACAATATATTGGACTTCAACACCAATGTTTACTATGCACCAGCGGCCGCCCGCATTTTCGTCCGCGTTACTTACATAAAAACCGTCCTGAACTGTTGAATCACTTTATCTATTTAAAAAAACCGCATCGAAATCCTTTGCTTAATTTCAAAGATTTAAGTATACGTAAGAACAGACAGACAGCGGTAAGCGACTTTGTTTTATACTATGTCACACAGACATAATATCACGCCTGTTTCCCCAAAGGGATAGGCAAAGACATACATTTCGCCAATTTTATTGTTGGTCCCACGTAATAGGTGGCGAGCCTATTGTCGCTTACCGGGAACTTTAATGTTCGCCAGAGTCTCGTCCGTTGTTCGGACTTATAATTTTAAATCTTTAATTTTAATTTTATCGTCATCAGCCCAAGGTGGTCCTCCAAATGACTACATTCTGGATTATGGTAAAAAGTCGATACAGTCCAAAAAAGTGAGCGCTTCATTCCATAGCGTCATACATGGGTGGGCTTCTTATCAACCGTGAGCATGGTAACAAGCGCACCCACTTAGAACAGCCTGGCTTCTCAGCTTGCAGAACACATTCAAATTCAAAATCATTTATTCAAGATTAGCTCAAATGAGCTCTTATGAAGGTCAAAACTTTAAAACTAGCCCACATTCACTGCGGGAGGGAGCTTGATCGTAAAAGAACGGGCAAGAAAATCGTCAAGGTTAGTTTTTTCTCCCGCCAGTTACAAGAATATTGGATTATTGATTATTCCCTCATGATAACATAATTGAGAAAGGTCTGATCTTCGTCGCAATTGACTCTTTAACAACTGATAGGTTTCAGCCGCCTAACCATGGTGCTACAACAGAATATAACTCACCAAATAAGGCAATCTCAAAATCTTTGAATCGTATTTAACAGACTCAGCATAGTAAAACTTGTCCTTCACTGTCATGAAGGGTACTGTTTTCTGGAGCTTCGGTGTGGCGTAGAATGGTCCGTCCTTCGTTGAATTAGAGAGGAACTGGTGGCGCCAGCTGCCTTTGAAGTAGAGAGTGTTTAGGATCAACACTACCATTCCAGCTACGTCATCTGTAACAAAATAATTATGAAAATTCACCACCGAGCGCTAGACTCGTCTAATATTTTGATATCTGTTCTTCCACTAAGTACCGATGCGTTCTTTGAGTAACCGTTATCAGCAAAGCTTAAGATCAAGCACGCTAACTGATTGCCGAAACTTTATTTTTCGCGTCAACATACTCCTGAAATGGTAAATTCCTTTTTTGTAAATTGTCTTTACCCTGAACGTCCGTGCTTGGCTATCGTCATTTATTTTAAGCGTTATGAAAATATTAATATACTTATCGCATAGTGAACTTCAATTTTAATAGACTACAGACTTTGAGACGTTTGTTAAAGTTTCTCGAGCTAACTGATTGCCGAAACTTTATTTTTCGCGTCAACATACTCCTGAAATGGTAAATTCCTTTTTTGTAAATTGTCTTTACCCTGAACGTCCGTGCTTGGCTATCGTCATTTATTTTAAGCGTTATGAAAATATTAATATACTTATCGCATAGTGAACTTCAATTTTAATAGACTACAGACTTTGAGACGTTTGTTAAAGTTTCTCGAGCTAACTGATTGCCGAAACTTTATTTTTCGCGTCAACATACTCCTGAAATGGTAAATTCCTTTTTTGTAAATTGTCTTTACCCTGAACGTCCGTGCTTGGCTATCGTCATTTATTTTAAGCGTTATGAAAATATTAATATACTTATCGCATAGTGAACTTCAATTTTAATAGACTACAGACTTTGAGACGTTTGTTAAAGTTTCTCGAGCTCTAAATATTTGCGCTGTCTGGTGGTTACCAAAATATTAAATTTAGTTTCCCTTAATAGAACTTAGAACCTAACCTAACTATACAGGCAGTGACTGTAGAAAAAGGTGACAATGGACATAGTATGATATTTGTTTACATATATCATAATTGCCAATTTCAATTCATAATTCATTCAATTTATAATTGCCAATACGTGCCGAAATCATTCTGAACTGCATCAAATAACTCCGCGATCTTTCCACGGGAAATTAATGTCGCTGATCTACCTGTGGACACAATATGCTGATAGCTGCTATTGCATCGACCAAATTTGTGATATTTCTATGAATAATGTTACTGACCTAACATTTGATTCACGAATAACTGAATGCTGTTGAAAATTGAGCTGCTTTATCCAAATTGAAATTTCCATGGGTAATGTTGCTGACCTAACCGTTGATAAAATGATAACTGAATACTATTAAAAACTGACCTGAATCAACCAAATTGGTGATCTTTCCATGGGTAATGTTGCTGACCCAGCAGTTTATAGATTGAGCCGCAGTACCGGGGTTTTGGAAGTTAACAGTGGTGAGTTCAGTCTTGTAGAATTGTTGGGCGATAGCAGCGAACCGTTGGCGGGGCTGGGCGCTGTCTTCAACGTATACCCTACTGCCAAGGTTCAGGATGTAATGAGGTGACTCTTTCTGTAAGGACATTAAAACTTTAATCGTAAGTTAAGGATGCCCATTATCTATCTGTTTCTTAAAATGTTTGAGTTATTGCCCAGGTATCTGAAATATGGTGTTACTGTTATGTTATCATCATTTACGTCCTGCTGCCTGGGTTGAGGATATAATGTGGTGATCCCTTCTGTCAGGCCGAATATAAACTTTAACTCAGGATGCATATTTATCTATCTAGATCTTTTGATGTTTAATTTGATGCTCAGTTAGATAATATGTACTCTCTCCGGATTTTTTGATGGTGGAATCAATGGTCTATTAATATAAATTATTATTTCACTGTTTTATCATCATATACACCCTGCTGCCGAGATTGAGGTTAGAATGCGGCAATTTATTCTGTAAGGCCGGACTTTGCAACTTAAATTTTAACTCAGGACACATTATTTATCTAAATCTTTAGATGACATTTTCTTATTTAATTAGTACTTAATATACCTAGTACTATATATAATTAGTACTTTATCTTCCAAAATTTTATTTATTTAATGACTGGTACATTTAAAAGAGTTTTAGTAGGTATAGCTTAATATATCATTAACTAAACTCGTCATGTGGTATTGTGATATACTTTCTAACTATAGATTTGAATTTACCTGCAAAGACTCAATAATATTAGCGAATTTCATCCTCGCAGCGTTCCTGTTGTCGTCAAAACCTAAGACTAACGATAGCTCTGACTTGGTTTGACCAGTTGCTGCCTCGGTGAGGATCGCCAGCGCTAGTTTCAGACCCAACGGGGACAGCAAGAAGTTCTCGTTTGAAGTCGATGCGACGCGCTGTAACAAAGGGGAATAAATACTACTTGAGTAATCTTGGTACCAATGACTAATTCATATATTGTGTTATCACAACTGGTGTATAGGGATCCGATCTAGATCTTCGGAGTTTAAGCCAACCTCACCTGGAAGTGATGCACCTGCTGATTATCGTATATAAAGGCTCACTAGTGCAAAATTGTACTGTTGAAATACTTGCTTGTTGCAACAAATTTACTTTTGTACGACTCCAGTCAAACTTGTCACTATTGCCGTTGGCAGCTCATCAACGTCCCAATAATCCGAGTACCAACAATAGTACAGCAAAAGTTGTAAATGCAAATATTGTTTGCACCAATTTACCTTTGTAAGACTCCAGTCAAACTTGTCATAGTCAGCAACAATAGCTGTGGGCAGCTCATCAACATCCCAATAATCCGGGTCAACTAGAGTTTCAGTAGCTGGCACTACTGGGGAGGCCTGCTGTGACAACGTCTGCGCAACCGGCACTTGAGCGGAGGCCTTGTAGTACTGCGGGTAGCCAAACACATTGTGCAGGGTCTCGGGGTCAATGGACTGCTTTCCACACAGCGCGTGGTTAACTAAAAAAGAAATTGAATATTTTATTGATATTGTACAAGTCTACATCTTGTACATTGGACTTAGCGTCTGCTTGGTCGGCGGCGAGTCGGTTTTGTTGCAACATCTACATGCAGCGTCGACACTTTACACACTTTATACCTTTATATGTATAATTCATATATAAACCTATTAATTATCTGCAATCGTTCTTTGCATCTCATTCCTTTCTCTGCATCTCTTACTGTCGGCCGGGGCTACACCCCGGTACAGTACCTTCTCTTTCCTGCTGGTGGCCGGGGCACCCTCTGGTACAACATTACCTTCTTTTCCTTCTGGTGGCTAGGGTACCCCCTGGTAAAGCAGTTCCTTCCCTTCCTGCTGGTGTCCTGGGTACCCCCTAGTACAGCACTTCACAGCCTTTTCATTCTCTCGTGGCCAGGGCGACCCCCTGGTACAGCGCCCCCTTCCCATTCGTTGGTGGCCGGGGCGACCCCCTGTTATAGCACTCTATTCCCATTCCGCTGGTGGCAAGGTTAACCCCTGGTACAGCACTCATTTCCCCTCTGCTGGTGGCAAGGGTACCTCCTGGTACCCTTAGCATCTTATCCCTCCTTCCTCTTATTGTGCGAGTGGCGGCTTTTAACCGCATGGGGAGCGCCGTACAGATATAGAATTTTTACTTATTTTTCAATGTAAATTTAAAGTTCAAAATTCCTCCCCTCTCTCATATTGTTGTGCCTGACAAGATTCATGGTTAGTTCTAACTTTAACTTTTAACATCTTTCGCTATATTTCAAAATGCAATAAAATTATTGAGTTGAATTGGAAAACTAGAGAGTGATAATCCTCATTCATTCAGCAAACATTTTTGTGGAATACATTTTATTGGCTAATATGGAAAATAAACATTTTGCTTAATTAAGAATGTTTTGAAGTGTTTTCATTTGTGAACATAGTTAAGTAGCTAAAAACTTTGTTAATAAGGAAAATCTCATAATAATATAGTTGTGTGGTCTATTAAATAAATAATAAATAAATATACTCTCAATTGAGTGATCCGAAATGGTAAAATACACAGATTTCCTAAAACATTGTAAAGCAATTAAGCAATACAATTATTGGGTCCATTAATAAAACATTTAAATTAACAAATTAAAGTACATTTTAACAAGAATTTAAGCATTTTAACCAGCATTTAATTTATAAACAATGAGCAAAAGGTGACATCTGCGCTTGTGCTATCCGGCTTATGGCTCCAAACGGCGCTGGTTTTCAGTCAACCCTGTTCCTAAGATGTGATGGTATATGGCAAATTTGTACTAAAGTACCACGCTTAAAAGATTTTAACTTTAAAATTTATACAAAAAACTGATACATGAGAAACACTATCAATAAATAAATCAATATTTCTGGCACTTACAGCAATTATTTAGTTCCAAGATAAGTATCATAAAGAACTTGTGTTATGGATACTAAATAACGGATAAACATACATAAATACTTTTTTTTTGTAAATACATACTTAATATACATAGGAAAAACACCCAGACCAGAACAGCTATTCATATTTTGTATATGCTATATTGGTAAATAAACGATTATTATTATTATTATTATATTTATACACATAAATATTTGTCCTGTGTGGGAATCGAACCCACGACCTCAGGAGTGGAGGGCGTGGTGGAAAGTATATCCTCGCCACCACGCCATATCGGTCGTCAATACGCTACGCAACCGACCCTATAGAGTTTACCTATCTCATATAATCATAAAATCGTGTGTATAGGGTGTATAGTCTCCTAACAAGGTCTGAGGATCTCAAGTCAACCTCACCTGCAAGTGGTGCACCTGCAGATCAACGGACGAGGCTCTGGCTTATACACAAGTTCCCAATAAGCGGCAATAGGCTCGCTACCTATCACGTGGGACTAACAATGTAACTGGAGAAAGGTGAGCGTATAATATGCCTCTGCTTAACCCTTCGGGGAAACACACGCATGATATTATTTGTGTATGTATATATAATAAACGTAGAAGATTGTATTGATGTTGTTACTCTTTCACGCAAAAACTACTACATAAATTCTAATGAAACTGTATAATAATTATTAAAAAGCTAATAATACCTACATCAGAATAACACATAGGTTCTAATTTATAAAGAAATTGTGCTAAATACTAATCCTGCGCAGACAAAGTCGCAGGCACTAGGTAAATAAATAAATATTTTCTGACAATTACACTAATTATATAGTTCCAAGATAAGTATCATTAAGAACTTGTGTTATGGATACTAAACAACGGATCAACATACTTAAATACATACTTAATTTACATAGGGAAACACCCAGGACCAGAACACATATCCATGATCATGCACACAAAGATTTGTTCTGTGTGGGAATCGAACCCACGACTTTGGAGTGAAGTGCAGGTATACTGACCTCCACGCCATATCGGTCGTCAAAATGCGGGGATTATGCAAAAGATAAAAAAGCGTCCCGACTATGATTAAATAGAGACATCGAGAAAGCGGGAGAAATATCTACAAAAAAAGACAGTATACCTATATATTATTAATTAATATGACAGTTTAATTGTTATTGTAAGCGATTAGATGCAAATGGAAACTAAACTCATTAACCTGACGACCTGGTGATATTTAATTCGATGACGCCTACGTCTTTACAACTATCGTAATCGTTAACTGCTCTATAGAAATACATTTCGAAAGCATTTCTATTGTCTCAGAAAAGTATTTTAAGCTATTGCATAGCTTCTATCGCGGGCCTTGAGCGTGGAGACCGAATCCAGAAATTCCGTTACGAAAAAATAACCTAACACCCCCCACTCCGACCGATGGGATCGACAAATAGCAGAACTTTTAATAGCTTTTTGAAATATCACACTTGTCTCTTTAGTTCAGCAACCCGCCTTTAGGTGGCATTGGTTGTATCGGCGTTACTGCGCATGCGTAATCCCCTTCTTCGCCCCGCAATCCACACGTATTTTTTTATGTGTAGGTAATACACATTAATGCCGCGCAGAGAAAGTATATATGATATTATATCTATATAAATGTACATAAAAATAAATAATAATAATTGCATAAGTTGGAAAAAAATGCTAAGCAATAGCTTTACCGTGGCAGACTCCGAGTGCCACACGTCTTTTTTTGAATACTGCCGGAATTGAAAGACCACGAAATATTTTGCAGCGCCATTTTAGCGGCGTATTGATGAAAATAAAATATACTTTATTGTCTTTAGGATCAACACTAAAATGGTAATTCAATAATTTTTGAAAAATAAAAGCTAAATGGATTATTTGTCAAAATAGTTGTCAAGATTTGTCAGTGTGTCGGTGACTCGTATCAGGGGTATCTGTCAGTCAGCCTGTCGTGATTCTAACGAGGCTTTTAAAAGGCAACTATATTGAGAAGAAAACCTCAAGAAACTTATCTCGGCTTTTTTCAAACAGTAAATCTTATCTAAATAGGTCATAGAGGTCATAGAGAAAAGGTTGGGAACCACTGCTCTAACATATGACAAATTTACGAAATTAAAATTAATCTCTAACAGAGTATTCTTTATCTGACAAACGACTGCTAGAAAAATTTAATGCAGCATAATACCCAGTCGTATGCAGTGAGGGACCGGCCTAAGATAGTGCGACCCCCTCTTATCTCACGGGGAGTCGTAAGAGACACGAAGAGAAATTTAACCGGATGTTGGGGCCTGTTGGGCAGTAGCGCAATCCTACGTACCGGCTTGAACTGCGATCACCTACCCACCTGCTCAGGGTGGTGATTTTGGGAAAATACCCCATTAGTATGTACACTATTTGGGAACCACTGTCCAGCAGTGGACTCATAAGGCTGATACGATGAACACTCAATATACCTATTAGTCTTACTACAAGACGCAATTCACCTGCCGTTACCGCAAGATGATCTGCTTCTTTATTTTGCCTGCACTAAGGTCGTGAATTCGATTGCCATACAGAACGTATCTTTATGGGCATGAACATGAATATTTGTTCTAGCCTGGGTGTTTTCTATGTATATTAAGTAAATAAGTATTTACGTATGTTTATCCGTAATCTAGAACCTATTACACAAGTTCTTAATAATACATATCAGGGAACTATAATTGGAGTAATTGTAAAAAAAGTATGTTTTATAAATTTATCAATCGTGCTATTCAGGGAGTCCAAATTATTGGCAAATGCGCCATGACGTGTAAAAGAAATTTTCTTCCGTACGCCTATATTGTATATCCCTCGTATGCATTTGCTCTGTTTCTGTGTTTTTCCATAAGGTCATTAAACAGCATATGTTATTGCATTCTTAAAACTTACTATATGTAATTGTCACTTTGACGATACGCAACTAGATTAATCATCAAGAAAATTGTAATATCTGTTCACCACGTTCAAAAAATGCGGAGTAGGAATAGGATAGTGTTACAATTTAGCTTTTTACTTTAATTATATGAGTAAAAAGGTTTTAACTGTGAAAATATTACTAAAGGATTTTGCAGATCCTTTTCTTTTATAAAAGAAATGCCGGCACAGTTAGAGAAGGTAGAAATATAGAAGTACTTATTGGTATTCGTACAAAATACCCTTTGCCTTATGTATTTATGGCCATAAAACTTTACTGTTAATAGCTCTATATTTCTACATTGGCGTCCTAGATAAAATCATAATATTGAAACAATTTCCTACGCAGTTTAATATCAAATTCTAAGAACTAACTTTGGACATAAGGAAAACAGTTTTACGTATTATTATTAATTGGTCCAAATTAATGTTATATTTTGTTTTATTTGTCTTTAACATAAAATAAAGTTGGTAAACAGTTAATAAGAAAATATATTATGTGTCATAGACGCAATATAGGAAATACCCACACTTAAATCGTGGTACAGTCAGCTTCAAAATTATCTGACAGCATAACATGTTTACCCCTCTCATCTCACGGGGAGTCGTAAGAGTCGACGAAGAGATATCCCACCGGATGATGGGCAGCAGCGTCATCCTGCGTACTGGCCGGAACAGTGGTCACCAACCCGCCTGCCCAGCATTGTGATTATGGGAAAAAGCCGCCGATAGAATGTAATCTATTGGGAATGCTAATATTCAGCAGTGGACTACACACAGCTGAAACGATAATGACGATAACATGTTTTTGGTCACAACATTGGGCGCTTCAATAATACTGACATATACACACATACATATACACTGAAACCACGTATATTTTTAAACTAAGTTCATGAGAGGAGGCTTAAGCCTTCGAATTTAACGGAATTAAATGAGGTTTTAATCGTATTATTAAAAAAATTATTAGTAATCATAAAGATCTACTAATCACGCAATATGTTTTCAATATCTAAAACTGTTTCCTATCTTGACATTATTATCATATCAGCCTTATAAAGTCCACTGCTGAACATGAGTCTCCTCAATAGATTACATTCTATAGTTGCCCATAATCACCACGCTGGGCAGGCGTACTTACGATACGCTTTACAATTTTACCTTTTCGTAGGGAATACAATTTATTTCTAGTACTAAATATAGCCTATGTTACTCAAGGATAATATAACATGCCAACAGTTCAGTTTCAATAAAAATAGCATAAAATTCCTTTTTATAATATTAGTATGATGAAACAGCAAACATCTAATAATTTTAGATATTTTGATTGCCTAATTCGATCTATCTGACGCTGACTGTACAACGATCAAAACAATTAACGACCTACCCGTTTGAAACGAAAACTTGAAATACTAGTTAGTGAGTCCGAGCTGAATTATACAAAAAGTTTTTAAACTATAGAAATTATTAGCTACATTCCTAGAAGTTTTACCCTCTTCTTCCTTTTTGAAAAATATTTATATTTGAAACCCTTACTGTTACAATGTATGGCTGTTTGTAATTTCAAAATAAGATCTTTGTTACTAAATGCATGAAATGCATCTTAAACTAATACGACACTTTTTAAGAAACAATATATATGTGCCTGTTTTTATTGGCTAATCTCTGAAACAGTTGGACCTATTTCGACGGTGTTTTATTGGCAGATAGCTGATGTAGTATATATAGTATAAGTATATATAGTATAAGAAGTAACTAAAGCTACTTTTGAACCCGAAAAATAAATAGTACAAAGTCGCGGGGGCAACTAGTACTACACATTATTACTATATGGCGCAAAACAAAGTTGCTTTCCTCTCTCCATATGTATATGTATGCTAAGAACTTTGAAACTACGCAACGGATTTTAATGCATTTTTTTATGAATAGAATAATGAATTTCAAGAGGAAGGTTTACCTATATGTAGGGCACACGGACGAAGTCGCGGGCGGCCACTAGTTATTAATATTTGTTGTCCAATCACGCAAAACCGTAAAACTTATTGGAAACACAGTTTATACTGAAGCACTCTTTCAACCACTGAAAATACACCCATTAACATGGAAAAACACATATGTATTACCTTTTTTAATTAGACATGGATTCTGATGGTTAATAAGTAATATTACCAAGATAATTAATATAACTCGGTGTGGGCTGTACGATGATTAATATTAAAATACAGCATTTATAACTAAAACCTTTTTTCGCATACCTACTCACAGGTAACAAAAAAATAAATATATATCAGTGGGAATATTATATTCACTTGTAGTCCTATTGCTCCTTTTGTATTGTAATATCTCGTATTTTTCATAATCCTTGCAGCATAAGCCGTGCAAGCCAATAAAAGAAGAAAAAAACACTTGTTTGCCAATTAGCATCTTTCTAACCACTATCAATTTAGATGCAAATCTATTTACATCGGGATTATATATAAACTAGGTACCATATATTTTATGAGGTTTAGTATAAATACTAATAATATCCAGAGCTAAAGATAATTAGAGTTGGTTGATTAATTGAACAAACATTTGTTTTTCTACATGGGCTCAATTTAATTTTCCGACTTGTAATTAATTACATTTCTATTTAGTATGGTTGACTTAACAGTCCATCTTCTCAACAATTTAACTTAACTCAATTTTATTTTATTTTTGAAATTAATTAGTGTAAATTTATTTCATTTATTTATAAACCACAAAAGTGTTATTTCTGTTGTATTTACAATAAATAAATAAATAAATAAATATTAATCAAATTACAATCATTTTTATTTCATAAAACCTGTTTTAGATATCAAAACTAGCTCACAACACGCTGGCATCGAATTATTATCGGCCAACTAGGTAATAGTCCACATTAATAAAGGAACGAACAGTTTTCAGAAACAGTACAGCATAAAAAAACTATGATAATTATAACATTTTAAAAATGAACTTACCAACAAAAAACACGATAAAAATTCTTGAAAACATCTCGACTGTGTCGGGGATGAGGAAAATATTCACTATAATATAATATGACTCTAACCGTTGTTCAAGGCGTACGAAATCCGGTCTTGTATTTGATTATTAATTGCTAAATGCTTATAATAAAGATCCTAACACTATTCAGACTAAAATATGAGTACACGATATCGTTAACTGTGTGTTTTTAATAACATTTTTGATGAAACGCGTGCGATTCGACTCCTCGCTTGCGGTCAACTAGTGAAGCTGTGCTGATATTTAACTTAACCAACAAGTCTATCAACATTCAACAGTGTGATGAGTTCACAAGTCACAGTCAGTAAAAAAACAAAACTGAAGGTCTTTAGCAGTTATCAGAAAGCCCGCGTTGTTTGGAATCTGCAATCCTTACAATCTGTAGCTTAACGTTTGTGAAATAACCAAGCAGTAATTTTTTGACAATTTAATTGTTTTCTTTATCTATAAGGTCGTATCCTTAACACATTGGACGAAAAACTGCTCAATATTAATGCTTTATTTAACGCTCATCTTATAGTTAAAGTCAAAATCATTTATTCAAGTTTGACTCAATAGAGCTCTTATGAAAGTCAAAATCAAAAACTAGCGCGCACATTCACTGCGGGCGGGGGAGCTTGATTGTAAAAGAACGAGCAAGAAAATCGTCAAGGTTAGTTTTTTCTTCTGCCAGTTACAAGAAAATGTACTTAAAGGTAAAACAATTTAAAAAGTCTACAAAAACTTGTGGTATGTTGTCACAAGACTTAAAATAAAAGAAAAAAATAACGCTTTTTTTACCTATACGAAAATAATTACGAATAAACATAGTAGACATGAGTATAAAAGACTAGGTGAGCCCGCAGTTTCATCCGCGTTAATTTGAGGAAAACGTGACTGTAATGGCGACACTACAGTGAGTGCCTTTACTATAAACAAAGTTTATTCTTGAAGAATTATTTAACTTTAGTTTATAATATTCATTCCCTTGTTACAGGTTAAAGGTTGCAGGATCGCATTGGATGCAGCCGCCTGCAGTCGGTCACATTGAAATGGAAGCTAATGGGAGAGGCCTACGTTCAGCAGTGGACGTCTTGGGCTGATGGTGAAGATAATATACGTACATACAATCACGCCTGTTTCCCCGAAGGGATTGGTAGAGGCATATTATACGCCCACATTTCGCCAATTATATAGTGGGTCCCACGTAATCGGTGGCGAGCCTATTGCCGCTTATTGGGCACTGTTATGTTCGCCAGAGCCATGAAGATAATATACCCGGGTCTTTAAACGGACATTAATACAGCCGTTAATAACTTAACGGTAAGTGCGCTTTTTACGTGCGCGTGATTATCCCACGGTATTGAACGATTTATTTTTTGGACTGCATCGGCTGCTTGTCGTCAGGTACGCACGTGGTCATTATGACGAGTCACATTAATACAAATAGGTAATCGGTTTTTCAATAAACTGTCACACTAGGAAAATTCCACAGTAAAATGTTATATTCCAAAACTTGTTTTTATTAAAAGTTTGAGGCGTTTGTAAAATACCTTCCTTTATATAGGCCAACAACAGCAATGCGTTGCATAATAATTTTAGAATTAAATGTTATGACATATTTACTTTAGTCCAATGAACTTTACACTTCATATAAAATATTCATATAAATAAATAAAATATTATAATCCGGTTTCAAGTATACGGTAAAGCACTAAACAGCGACGCTCTTACAGTCAGCGGCCGATAAAGCGTTTGGTCTGAAATATGCCAAAGACAAAAAGCCGATTATATTGAGAAACTAGACGAACGGGACGTTCGTGAGATAAGTAGTAAATAAATATTCTATAACAATTACTTACACCAATTACTTATAAGCTAAGTATCATTAAGAACTTGTGTTATGGATACTAAATAACAGATAAACATACTTAAATACTTTTTTATTTATTTTCCTAAATACTTACATAATAAACATAGGAAACACCAAGACCAGAACAAATACTCACATTCATGCACACAAAGATTTGTCCTATGAGGGAATCAGACCTACGCCCTCAGGAGGGGAGTGCAGGTATACTGAACTCCTCCCATATCGGTCACAACAGTGATTTTTTTAAATCCTGAGTCTAAAACGTCTCTAAACACGTTGAACGTCACAATCTATTGTTTTTCGGAAATTCCGCGTTCGAAGACTAGATATATCAATTCCTAAGATATGAGCCCAGTACGTAACTAAAGGCATTTTTCTTTTCTTTTCCTCAGTCTCTTGCCCGCATATTATTGGGCGTTTTAGTTTCTAAGTTGACGTTCATAAAAACTTTATTGATAGCTCAATCTTGAACATTTTTATTATATTTTAAATAAGCGTCTTTAACGTTCCACTGTGGAGCACAGGCTTATGTAATAACTGGAATTCAGCTAAATCTGGTTAGACCAGCGGGCAGACCCCCCCCCCCCCGACTGGTCTCCACCTTGTCTTCGTGGGGGGGCTGAGTACCTCCCGGTAGGACGCAGGAGGCGCTAGAGAAAAGGTAACACCCAGGGATTGGCGACTCTGGGTGCCCATAGTACTGAATACCGGGGGGGAAACTAAGAGGGACCTGTGGAGGGCGCAGCGGGCGGGCCAGGTCCTTAGCGTCAAGTCTGGGACAGTCTCCAGGCAGTCATCCGGTACTTCCGACTATGTTTTCTTGATACTTTCTTAATAACTAGTTACGAAATTACTTGCTGCATGACGTCAGAAATGTGTGCGTACACAACAAACTATTTTAAATTGAGGATACTTTTTTTATTTTCTTATTTTATATGTCATTATGCGTAATGAGAATCAAGGACGAAACGTAAAAAGCATTTAAGGTTTTACTTGTAAAGCAAATGGAAATACCCAAAAACCTGAACGGTTAACATAACAATGTCAGTACCAAGTTATAGGTCATGAATAATTTATTTATTATTTATTATGTGATTGAGTCACCTTTTCATATCTACTTTTTTGTAAAATAATTAAATAAATAAATAATAAAATAAATATTTCAGACACTTACATCAATTATTTAGTTCCAAGATAAGTATCATTAAGAACTTGTGTTATGGATACTAAATAACGGATAAACATACATAAATACTTTTTTTTTTGTAAATACATACTTAATATACATAGAAAAACACCCAGACCAGAACAAATATTCATATTTATACACACAAATATTTGTCCTGTGTGGGAATCGAACCCACGACCTCAGGAGTGGAATGCGGGTATACTCGCCACCACGCCATATCGGTCGACAAATGGTAAGGTAACTAGAGCATGGAATACAAAATACTTTGCCCAGTATTGTATTGTTATGGGGTCTGGAGTAGTGCCGTAACTAGCCTTTTATGCATCTGATGCGAGCTTTCAAAACTGCGCCCTTGAAAATGCTCTGACCAGGCTCTGAAAATACTGGCCAGGTAAAGTAGGGCGCGTCTACACCAGGTTCGCAATAAAACAAAATGTACCTACTAGCTACCATGAATGAGATAAAACTAGATACTAGTCTGGTCATTTCTACGCCCCTTCAGGGTCTGCGCCCTGTGCCTGGGCACTGCTGGCACCGCCCTAGTTACGGCACTGGTCTGGAGGGAGTTTGTGAAATTTGTCATCAGCGTTTAAGCTATCGTTGTGATGTCATAAAACCGTTCGCTGCAATTCATTCGAGGTGCGGTTAATAAGCCATGATAGAGGCCCCGGAGGATTAAGAACTAACCTACGGGTTGAAGTACAGGCTGCCTTTGAGCCCGCTAATTCGCCGACTACTAATCTCAACGCGCTGGTAGGCATTGCCGGGCAACAAACAAGGGAGTTCGAGTGTGAAGTGTAGCCAGGAACTATAGAAACGCTAGATCTTAAAACCCACTGAAAGCCGGTCTTATACATAATAGCTTTTTATCTTATCTCGTGTCTTTAAAGTGCACTTTTTACCCACTCTTGGGGCTAAAACGTGACAATGCTCTCCCCCCGGGATAGGTCTCCACATTGACGAAGTGGAGGAGGCCGCTGGGGAAAAGGCAACACGCAGAGGTCGGCGACATTTGGTGCCCTTAGTACTGACTAGGTACAGGGTAGGAAATCTGAGAGACCTATGGAGGGCGCAGCTGGCGAGCCAGGAGGGTCTTAGGCAGCGGGGACTGGGGGCATATGTTGTATGACCATACCGAGATCTTTCGAGAAGTCGGACACACGCTATGGTCGCAAATGGAGGTAGGAGGGGCGCGTCCACTGCGCCTCTCAGGCCGCGGGCAGGGTGACAGACGTTGAAAAATAAGTACTGGCCCCCCGCTCCTTTCTGCCAACAAGAGGCGGGCGTCGTCGGATATTTTTTTGTGGATATTACTGCTGGCGGATAATAGGACTGCGGTGGGAGCGTCTGCCGCAGTAAGCCCCACCCCTCCTCTCGGTCCCCTTTTGGCCGGGAGGCAGTGGGTAAATGCATTTTGTTACCGGCGTAAAAAAGTATATAGAGTGGTTTGAAAACTTACAGCTCTCGCTGCCCGACTGCCTCGTTTAGTTCAATCGCGGCAAACCTCATGTGCATCTGCACTGAGTGATCCGTTTTTAATTTTTATAAACCAATACCTAAGTAATTTTATGAAAAATATGTCAAAACTGAAGATATTGCCCAAAATTGTGGATCACTCATTTTAGACATTTGGCAAAATGGCCACAAGCTAAAATCCTTTTAGTTAAATTACTTCAAACCTCAAGTGCATCTGCACTGAGTGATCTCATTTTAATTTTTATAAACCAATACCTACGTAGTTTTAGGAAAAATATGTCAATACTGAAGATATTGCCCAAAATTGTGGATCACTCAATTTAGACATTTGGCAAAATAACCACAAGCTAAAATCCCTTTAAATAAATTACTTTAGATAAGATCCAATTTATTCTGTCCATAAAATGTAAAGTAAATAAATAAAAGACTGTTTTCACCGAATATAAATTTATTTAGCCAATAATTTACTGTATGAAGCATTAATCGAATTTAGAGTAGGGGCTGCACCGAAATAAATATTTTAAATAAACAAATTTAGAATCATTTACTTCCATATAAAAAAAATCTTTAACAAATATGAACATTTATATGGATGGTAGTTGTAAGAGTGCATCCAGATTTTGTTAAAAGCTAATGTTTGTCATTCTTTTACGCAAAAAATATTGAATGGACTTTAATGAAACATTAATTATAACAAAATAGCTTATCCATTAAAATAACACATATGCCATAATGTATAAAGATATTGTGTGAAGTAGTAATCCTGCGCAGATGAAGTTGCGGGAACCACCATGATTACACGGCGTACTTATACGGCGTACTTATACGGCGTACTTACATGGCGTACTTACATGGCGTTCTCACATGGCGTACTTACTCGGCGTACTTACTCGGCGTACTTACTCGGCGTACTTACTCGGCGTCTTTACGCGGTACGCGGTATGATCGTAAGCAGTTCGCATACGGCGCATTTGGAAAATTGCGTATTCGGGGCTCTGCTAAGAGTCTGAAGGTGGCCCGAAACGATCAAATGCATTGTGACAAGTCTACGCGACTGAAGCGCATATTTATTGTTTACTGTTAACTGGCGTGTATGAGAGGGTTGATAAGTGTAGATGAAGCTAGGAGTGTGTGCAGGGATCGTGGCAAGTGGAAGGATGTAATCTTTGCCTACCCCTACGAGAAAGAGGCGTGACATTATGTATGTATGTACCGTTTACTGCTTTGACTAGACACTACCGTGAATTGAATTGATTGTGCTTGATCACAATTGACTGAAATTTTGATTGACGACTTCCCTGTGCACTTGCTAAGGCGGCAGTAGCTTAACTTTCAAAGTCCATCATCATTTAATCACGTGAGACTTGTCAAGTGCACTTGATCGTTTGAGGGACCCATTAGATGTAAACTCAGAAAGTCATGAATAAAAATATTAAAATTGTGAATAGCAAAATTAAAACTCCTCAGGTGGTGTTTATTTTAGTCAGACTATGATTAGTGAAGCATAAAATTGTCGAAAAACATATCCATAACAACACATTTTAAATAATAATACTACTAGGTACAAAGACGGCAATAGACATAGCTCATTATATACAATTTATATACAAAATTTCATTTACATACAGACATTTAGCACCACCAACTTACAAAAATATTGCATATAATATAAAAAAACATACAAAAATAAAATATTTTTAAAAAAATCATAGTTTTTTTGCGCACTTATTTTTCATATACCTATTTAAATAAATATTTCATAAAACATTTTGAATAAAACTTGATGGCTTTAAAAGCTCATATAATTCTAGAAGACGTATTTTAATTTTATTAAAATTAATGAAAACAATAACCAAACATAAAGTATTATTAAAATAGAACATTTCTTTGTTTTTTGTATTTATTTTACTAAATTAAGAACTATAATTATTAAAGCTTACTTTATTTAATAAAATGTGCCTTCAACTTTGTTAGAAACATGGTAAATACACATTTTCTAATGATATGTTACAACATTTTACAACTGAAGACTAATGCCCAGAAGTTATTGTAGATATTATCAAAAAAAATGACAATAAATTAAATCATTGACAAATTAATAAAACATGAATCTCATTCCTGTACATATATTAAAATAATTATTCACATTCGAATTTAAACCTTATTGTCAAATTTTATTCATACTAGAAGTCTTAGTTACATTAAAACGCTAACAATATTCAAATTTGTCTGTAGCACAGTTAAGAACACATTGTCATACTTACTTATAATTTATAAACACACATACAAAAAGATGGCATAAGATAAGTCTTATTCGGAATTTGATATTGCATGAAATACTGGCTAATCAACAAAATACATAAGATTTTTGGGACGAAGGGAACTAGGTTTTATGTAAGGTATTAAAAACTCTTTTTGTAAAATTAAAGAAAAAACTCTATTTCACATTTGTCACAGTGACATTTAGTCCGAAACTAATCACGCTTTGAAACTAAACTAAAGACATTGGACAAACATATTAATTTATATGAGAAAACGTCACTTCAAACACATAGATGAAGACAAATACCGAATATAAGTATATGATAATAATATTATATACTTATATTAGGCCTGTGTGGGAATTGAATCTTATGAGTGTAGGAACTTTGCGTTACAAATCTAAAATCTCCTGTGGTACTTTTTTATGAAAAACACTCTTAACCATCATCAGCTTTATTAGAAGTTTCAATCTGTGAGTTATGTCTTGTAATGACTGAAATTTAGTTAACTTGGGTTAGATCGGTGAGCTGACCCTGGGTTCATGATGTAAAATTTACAAATACGTACATAATTTGAAATTTGTAACGGCAATATCACAATATCGAGTACTTCCTTTTATAACGGTCAGCTATAATATCATACCATACTCTTAAGATCCAGCATTAATAGAAAAAGGTGACCATAGGCGCCTGAAGAAACTTCTGACACATGAATTGTAATAATAGTTTATAATCCGCGGCGCATAAGTTGAACAATAATCTTGGATGGCAACCCATTATCGGTCTCAATCGAATTGCGGCATGGAGGGTGGCCCGTAGCTATCGCAACGCGGCGACATTTCGCTCGCACGCATACACTTAGTCACTTTCTGTCCCTTTCTTACTTTTGTTTACGTACCCACGCAGCCAACCGCCATTTTTGTTCAACTTACGTGCCGGGCACGTATAGCTAAACTGATTTCACTTGTCGAGTGAGATGGCCGTCCGGTGTACTTGTGAATAGTACAGTTAGCACCCAAAAATGAAGGCAGATCTGTGACACAAGAAATATGGTTTTATTTTAGTGTACTTTAAGATGTACCGTAAGCCACTAATTACGCATATTTATAATATAATTTATATACATATCGGAAATAATATTCAAGAACCTCACTCTATTAGACTCTAATTTAAAATTATGCCTTAGGTTTAATAGGTGGTGAACCTGTTGCCGCTTACCGGGAATGTTTGCCCGGCAAGAATATTTTTCTTAGGGTCACAAGACAAATTTGACCTGCTAGATTTAACTCAAACGTAAAATAAATGTCATTGCACAACTTACCATGTAAATGACGATAAACATTCTAAAGATTGGATATTTTTTCATGACTACTCCAATTTTGAGCGACATTCCGGACATTGAAAGCGAAGGGGCGTGCCGCGTGCGTCGGTCGCCATCTTGAAGTTGCACCACGTGATTGTTGTTTGAACGAACTGCTTTTAATTCCGTCTTGTATTTTGACTGAAAAATAATTAAATAATATGCAAAATAAATAAGCTCATGGCTGCTTAGACATATCACTTAACGCTTTAGCGTCAAACTAAGCTAAGTTCTTACTATGGCTACTATAACGAACGATAACGAACGATAACGAACAAATAAATAATAATTTCAAAAGTCTAGAAAACCCAAATCAAGACATCTGTCTTTCACTTTGACTTCTATCATCTCACCCACGTGTTGCACGGGCCGCTTTTTGAAACCCGAGATAAGTGCATATTAGGAATTTTCAAGCATTCAAATATTTGTCCTGTGTGGGATTAGAGTGCAGAGATATATTGACCTCCGCACCATATTGGTCAAATAAATTTATTATTCATTCAATATTTTGTTGGATGGGCTGTATATTACACAGGCAAGTAAGTGTAATTTAATAAGACTAACAAATTATTTAAAAATACTGTAAGCTGTTTTATAAATAACAAAAAAATTTGTAACATTCAAAATGGTTAAAAAAAATAGTAATATTTTACAAAAATCTATTAATGTTTGCCTGCGTTAGCATAGTTGCTGCTTTATAAATTTTATAATCACCTCCAACTTATCCAACTGTATCCTGAGCATATTATTATCAGCTAACAACGCGTCAATTTTCCCTTGTTTTTGGACAACAGTTTCCGTCAGATAGTGTATCCGGTTGTTGTCTATGGTGTCGTGCGTCACTTCGTAGTCGGCGACATTGAGAGCGCTCGTGTCCCGTATCGAAGACGCGGTATTGCGGAGGTGCGTCAGCTCACTGTCTTTGTCTCGTAAAGCCGTTCGGAGGCTTGATATTGTCTGGTCGTATTCTGCTTGCAACGCTTTTAATGTCTGAAATAAGTATAAATTATATAACAAAGTATATCTCAAGATATACGCAAAACGGCTGGCAGCGGTTGAAGGCGAAGAGATGAAGATCTGGCTCAGTTGGAAAGGCCTATGTCCAGCAATGGACGAAGATAGGATGATGATGATATCGCAAGACCACAGTACAAAATATGCATTACAGTATGGACAGTTGTGCAGTGTGGATCCGGCCTAGTGTAGTGCCACCCCCTCTCATCTCACGGGGAGTCGTAATAGTCGACGAAGAGAAATCTTACATGATGATTGGCAGCAGCGTTCTCCTGCGTACTGGCTGGAACTGTGATCATCAACCCGCCTGCCTAGCGTGGTGATTATGGGCTAATACCCCCAATAGAATGTACTTCGAATGTATTTCTTTTGGGGAGGCCAATGGCCAGCGGTGGACTCATAAGACTGATTATTATGATGATGATGGATAGTTTACTTATTCAAATAAATATAAGAAGTAGAGCATGGAATACCGCGTGAAGAAGAGACCGTCCGAAAAAGAGATGGATTAAGTGTGTGAAGAATAATATGATCGAGATAGGAGTGGATGCGTCGCTGATAAATGACCGAGGTAAAGGAAACTTAGGAAAATAAATGTGTCGCTGACCTCAGACAGACTGCGGGAAGGGCAGGAGAATGACGAGTTCCATCCTTGTGACTAAACAAATTTGATAAGAAACCTGTACCTTGCTTTCCAAAATGAAGTAACTCGCTGTAACCGTAATTTGAAGCAACTGACTTCTCATATTTTTTTCTTTAAATGGATTTACAAAAGTTTGTTCATTGGTTTGTAAAAATTAGATAAGAACAAAGAAAACGTTTTGATGGTTTGAGTAGTGCTTGATTAGCAGATTGACGTTCTGTTACAAGTTGACACTGTAACTAGCAGTAAAAGAAATATAACTGAATACTCACATTAGCCAGCGCCAGTTCCTTAGCGTCTGCCTGAGTTCTAGCCTCCCTCTCTTCCCTCAAAGCTTCCCGCAAAGCCCTCTCTCTGGTTTCCCTCCGAGCCGCAGACCGCTGCATGTTCGCACATTCTCCTCTAGCTACTGACACCGCTTCTGATAGCACACTGCGCTCTTCCCTACAATAATTCAAATATATATTAGCCCATGTTTGCCGATGTTGATCTTGTGGTAAATATGTACATCATTTTAACAAAACAATTTTGTCAAAATTATTTCAGAAAGCCTTTTTAACACGCCTTTATCAAATTCAAGGTGTGAAACTGAATGATAGAATTAGGACTGAAGTGACGGGCCGATGCCGGTGGAAAAGTAGATATAGTGACAACATTGAGAAGGGTGTGCTTAGATGGTTTGGTCACGTTGCGGGAACGGTTGGGCAGCGGCCCCTGAGCACATCCATCTGCCTGGTGAAAGATCTTCCATTTGATGGAGAGTATCATCCACTCAAGTAAGTAGTACAAGTATACAGATTCCTTTTAATTAGCTGTAGCAAGGTTTTTTGTTTACCGCAAATGTGTTATAGGTATAAGCATGATATTATTTTGTTATCAAATTACGAGTCATCAAAATAAATTAACTGCCAACCTATCTTATCTTATCGCGGGGACCACAGACTGTCCGTGGCGAACTTTGACCCTTATGTCAGATCTTTTGTGCATCCCCTTGCCTTTCACTCCAAATCTCCAAATATTGTTACCATCATCTTTATGACAGTCTTTGCAGATTGGAGCCCATAGTCTCTTGGTTGTGGGTAGGCCACCCCCAGGAGACCCATTCGGCAAATAGCCAACGAGTCACAGGTACACAGCAGGTGTTCCATAGACTCCTCTTCGTCACCACATCTACGACATAGCAATGATTGCACTAGTCGCATCCTGTGGAGCATTATGTTTGTAGAATAATGCCCTGTTAGAGCCCCAATTATCAGTTTGGCTTGTTTCCTGCTACCTTCACAAAGGGCCTTACACCAGCTGCTTCCTGTCTCCCCGGGAAGGCCTTTGAATGCTTAAGCGCTGGTAGCAGCTGCCATTCCGTTAGGGGTTTCTCCCCTATATGCTTTTAAGCGTCGTGGCTATGGTACTCATGGAGAGTGCTATGCATGGCTCTGGTCCCGTGAATATCGATCCCGAGCCCTGTCTGGCAAGATTGTCAGCGTGCTCATTCCCCTTAAATGCGGCATGGCCTGGTATCCACATGAGGGTTACCCTGTTTGTCCGGCCCAGTCTGTTAAGGGTTTGAGCAGCTTCTAGCACCAGCCTTGACTCTACTCGCACTGAAGCGATAGCCTTGAGCGCAGCTTGACTGTCGCTGAGTATGTAAATCACTCGGTTTCTGATATTCAGGTCGAGGATCTTCATAGCACATATAATTATTGCATATGTCTCAGCCTGAAAAACCCTAGCATTTTCGCCTAAGCTCTGGCAAATTTCATGGTTTATGGAATAAACACCCGCGCCCGCACCAGATTCCATTTTTGAACCATCAGTGTACCAGACTAGGCTGTTTACATCAGGAGTAGGTGGCCCTTGCTCCCATTCATCCCTAGTGGGGACCCTTATTTTAAATCTATTTTTGAACATGAATATAGGGCATTGTTTATCAGTCTCCATACTCATGAGCCTTTTGAGGCTGGAATGAGCCTCACATCTTGTATGTTTACCCTGGTTCTGGACGGATCCCACAGACTAGCCACTCTTAATCTGTGGATTGCCTTCCTGGGGGCCTACCGCCGAGTTCGATGGCAATCGATTATAAGGCAAAATGGATTTCGAATTGATTCTGTCGTACCGCCGAACTCATGGAAATCGAAACAAAATGGCGTTCTCCATTTACCTATTGGTCTGTCACGGACTGAAGGTCATGAATGAGAGGTGGCTGTCGGCAGATTTCCCGGTACGGATTAATGAACGCGAAACAAAGTTTGATCTAGATGGATTACCGGTAATCCATCGAATTCGGCGGTAGGCCCCCAGGCCTCCGCCTCTAGGTTTGCCTGGCTTCGGTATGTATATGACCTCAACCTTTCTCCAGGCTTTCGGAATATACCCAAACGATATGCAGGTCTTATTGAGTCTAGAGGTGAGTGTTCGATTCTGAGGCTCCCTTTTGAAGAATTGCAGGAAAGATTCCATCTGCCAACCTAACCTTATTGCCCGTCTAATCCCCTATTAGATGCTGAATCAGTATTTTTAATGTGCAAGTAAGACCCCCTATTAGATGATGAATCAGTATTTTTAATGTGCAAGTAAGACATTTTTAGAGGATCAGTTATTATATTCTTTTGATAAGTGGTTTTTTGTACTTAGACTAAAATATTACTAAGAATTACATGTATTCTTTTTGTTATTATGTATGTTTTGTATGAGAACCTTACTTGAGTTTGTCTAACTGCTCCATTAACTTCTTCATATCTTCGGTTGTAGTGGCACCTTCCTGCATAGCTTTAATCTCATTATCTTTGGCAAAAAGCATCCCTTTGACCCTCAATTTGTATGCTTCCCAATCCTTCTCCAACCGTACACACTCAGCTTTAGACCATTCTAGGTTGGACTGGAGATCGTTTGTTGTAGACTGTGCATGACGGAGGTCTGTTTCCATTTTGAGTCTCAGAGTATTATGGTCGGCTATGGCGTTGGTCATTTCTTTAACCCTAAAAAATTCAGATTAATTCTCTTCATCCTCAAAAGATTATCAGATTAAAGAAGGAAACTATGTTTTGAAAGTAATTGAGAAAGATTAAACAACACAGGTCTTTTTTGATCCATTTAAGGAGACGCAGGATTAATAGACTTATGACCATTTGTGTAATATTTAATATCAAGCTTTAACACTATACTATACTAGCGCGCCCATGAGTTTGATCGTAAAAAAACGAGCAAGAGAACCTTCAAGGTTAGTTTATTTTCCCGCCAGTTACAAGAAAAAGTACTTAATATTAAGACAACTTGTGTTCTTTAGTCACAAGATTTTAAAAAAAGCACTGGGTCCCCGTAATGGAGTATGACCTGAATTCTTTTCATCTAGGTTTATAACCAGTCATCCTCAGTAGTATGATATTATTAAGTCAAATTAAATTTAAAGGACTAATATACAAGAACATACTTCTCTTCTAGCTGTTCATTTCTCTCTTTCAATATATGAATATCTGTTTCTAAAGTATCATGTTTCTCTTTATATTTGACAATTTCAACATTAGTAATGTCCTTAATTATGCGTTTTAGTTCTTCCATTTGTTTCTTCTGTAATTCCATTTCTGCACAATAAGCTTCGTTTTGATTTTCAGAACACTTGAATTTTACTTGCGTTTTGTTCAATTCTGGAAGTATAAATCAAAAAACTAAAATATTTTCAAAAATCTGAGAGATTTGAATTTAGGCGAAGTAAATTATTTTACAGCAATTTTTCATTCCCCTCAGTTGTTTCCCTCTGGTTTGCGGAGGTCAGACAGCAGTCTATCCATGTAATAACAAAAATTCTGTTATATAATATCAGTATTATTTAATAGAATACCATAATAAATAACACATATTGATGTATGCAAAAATAAATAAGTGCAAAAAATTTAAAAAGAAAAACAATTTCGGCCATTTGAAGTCCAATGCTGAAAATAGATGTCCCCAAAAGTTTTCATATAATAATATAAATATTTTGACATAATCTGAGACACATATCATAGACTTTTTGGCATGACATAGGCATATGGAAGTAGTAATTGCGCTCATAAATACCAACCTATATAATGCATACAATAAGTACTGATAGGTGCTGATTGCATTATGGTCATTAAAGGTGAAAGCGTATTGTGTGATATTATCATCACATTATAATGAACTAGGCTGATAAAAAGAAAATATTCCACCTTGAGGAAAATGCCTTTGGAACTCTAATGATAAATCTTTACTTTAGATAGTTCTGATTTTTCTTTCCACTTACAGGTAAGATTGTGGGAACAATACACTACATAATGTACGAATAATTTTCAGCATTGGATTTAGTCCTAAGAGTTTAATTAAACTGTCAGTATATTACTGTTAAGGGCACAAAACCATATATTTATAAAAACAATATGATTGTAAGATGCAAGAAGGCATTACAAAATTTATTAAGTAAACAATGAAATATAAGTAATGGTAATATAAGTGTAGCACAAAACTACTACCTTTTATGTATACCTTATTCCTTTAAGACTCTACATACTAATGATAAATTCGTAGATGGTTATTTATTCATTTATATACAAATACATTGCTATAACACAATAAGTATGATGCACAAAGAAAACAATAAGTTTTAATAGTACATCGGATATTCATTAATATGATTTAATAATTCATAGCTATACCATTCTTAATTAATTAGGTTGGAAAATTTCTCAAAAAGGTAACTTTTTTAGTGCAAATCAACATCTAATGCGTCTTTCTTGTGCTCTTATAGAGAATAAAAGAATACTAACCATCCTCATTCCTTTGCAGGCGGTCCAATAGTTCTGATACTTCTCTGTTCATGACATTGAGTTCATTTTTCAACATAGCATTCTCAACTTCAAAATTCTGCATTTTGTATGTCAGCTCATGGGCATTTAATAGTTCTAGATCGGTGGGAAAACTAAATCCTGCGAAAAGAAGTTATTTCCTTGAATAATATTACAATTATACTGCAGTATAATAAATAATTTGTTAGCCAGCATTATCAGTTAACAAATGCTTGGTTGTCAAAAAAACAATATTAATATTTGGTTCCACATGAAACACACATCATAATCTTCTTCAGCCCACATTTGTCCACTGAGCTTGATTGTCGGTGTTGGCGGCCTTCTGTAACCTGGGGATTTCTAGCTACCCCAGCCCACAAGCTGGTTATGTGTCAAATTTATACAGAATATGTTTCTATATAAATTAGACAAAATGGAGGATAAAAGCTATCTATCTAAAACAAAAGTCAGCTATTTCTTTTTATCTTTTTTTAAATTTAACTTTCACATTTGTAATTATCATCGGAAATAGGATAATATTCAGCATATGTATTAGCTTTATCTAGTGGATGCCTTAATATTTTTTTTAATTAACACTTATTACATTCTATAACTAGGTAATAGTACTTACTTCGATGCTTGAGCCCAAAATGGTCATCATTTTCACTGTCTCTTATGTCACCAACTAAAGTCTTCGGGGAATTATTTAGATGGAACTGAGTATTCGATTTTCTAGTAGGGGACTTCTTTCTAGGGGTATTTTTAGGTGTATCATGATTTTCTTTGACCACTGCTCTAGACTGACGATAATTCGTCAAAGATGAAGGTGATGGGGAAGAATTTCTCGTAGGAACAATGTTGTTAGATTTTGTATCTGTGGATGCGGACATTTTTTTTACTGGTCGCGATGTTGAGCGCCTTTTTTGAGTCCAAGGAGGTTCTGAATGCTGGCTGTTATCATGTTTTTTGGGCTTCGTCACGCTATGGTTGCGGATAGCTGCACCGGTCTGCTCATCCAGGTTGTTCAGTAAATTCTCTGCCTTGCCGGCCAGGTCCGCAAACCACGACATATCGAAAGTTTCTAATCTAAAATTCGTAATAAAATTAATGTGGCATCTTGTTAGTTTCAGTATACCTAAGGCAACTGCATTTTTTTTATACAATAGTTTTGTAAATAAGAACTACGGCATTTTCAAATTCACTTACCAATCATGTGGTTATATTATTTTTCAAATATTTTACATAAATTTCATGACACGTAAACATCGAATTGTTTTGTTCTGTTCACTCTGTCACTGTCAAATTTGAAGGCCACTGTCAAAATCAGATGACGGAAAGTTAAAAAAACATACGCGTTTCAATATAAATATTTTCTTCATCTAAGTAAGTATTTTTAAATATTTAATACCTTTCGAAGAATGTCGCAAGATTTATAGCTTTTGTAGTAACAAATTTTTCAATTATTAACAAAGATAAAATTATATGGTAAATATATCAAACAAAGTGTAGTGTCAGTTAATATATGAGTATATAATATATGACAATGAATTCCAAAATATATGCTAAGCAATTAAAAATAAATACTAAAAACTTTTTCTTACACTTTGTTTGATAATGTTGTCTCTAAACGTAGTAAAGAGCCGTCTTTTTATCACACGAATAGAATTGACTTGGCTAGGCAGTATAGGAAGGGCATGTAGCATTGGGACTTATTGTAAGCCAGTAAGAAATTTACAAAAGAATGAAAAAAATATGAAAAAATAATAAAATTGTGCAAAAAAGTTATAAATAATTTAATTGATCTGATAAATATCTGTGTTCGATATTGATCTATTTTAATAAATACTTCACGCACTTAATGTGCTTACTTATAATGCACTTAAATTTATCTAAAGTTCGATAAAATGGATTTTGAAAGTCCCGATGTAGAAAAAGATTTTCCCGGACTGTATGCTTCTGAATCAGGGCGGAAAAGCAATGAGAGTGACTGTAAGTTTTAACTAAGTCAAAATATAATAATTTTATACATTCTGACATTATAACACATGACTAGAATTTGTTAGACAACTGTATTAATATAGGTAGGTAGGTTACTTCTAAAAAGTTCTGAACAACAATTAATTGGAGTGAGTGCGAATGAAATTGTCAAATGCCCTCAATCCCTGATTAATTTGGACATCTTTATCCGATTACTACTCTATTACTTATATTTAAAATGATTGGTATAGTAGCTAACACAGTTAAAAAAGCAGTTCAATTATTTTATTTTGAAACAAAGCATTTGACAAAATTGTATTAAATTAATATGTGTAGTGGACATTGAATTATGGGATTTCAGTTTGGTCTGTTAACAGATTGTTCAATCTGTTATTGTAGAGTAAATCAAAAACTTTATGCAAGTCAATATTCTTCTAATATAATAGATATCTTATTGATACAATATCTATGATACCTCTGCCTACTGATATTTACATATAAAGCTAACAACAGGTCGAGTCATAACATTTATTAAGAACTGTCGATTATGTCAAAAAATTTAAATAAATAATTCCATTTCAGTCAGTGATGGTGGGGAACATGAAAAGCCAAGTAAGAAAGACTTACTGGGTCGTCGCAAAGATAAAAAAGAGTCTAAGAAGGATAGAGGTTATGCTGCTTTAGAAGGAGAGAGCTCTCCTGAGGAAGACACTGATACTAAGTAATTTTTTTATAGTTCTATGTTTTATACTACTTACTTTCCTATGTGCAGTGCAAAGGAAGATCAAAAACAAAAACAAAACGTACATTAAAATATGCACTGCATAGGGTTTTGCTAAATAAAATAATTCCAAAGCTATTAGTGCCTAATATTCTAAGAATTACCTAGTTCAGAAAAGTTGCAGTGTGTTGCATTATTATTTCTACCTTTGACACACTGGCCAGATTTGAGCATAAGGCTGTGTCCCCAGTAGGCAAACTGTTAGCGGCCGACAGAGTTGCAAGACTGAGAGACCGACGTTGCAAACTGCATATAGTGAGCGCAAAACTAGCAGACTGTGGACACTCAATTTCAAATATTTGGAAGGTACTAAATCGGTATGCCGCAAACTCAGTCGGCCGCTAACAGTTTGCCTACTGGGGACACAGCCTTAGAGTTAAGTTTTCATTTATTATGGTGATATGATGGTAGTAGTTGGTTTTCTATAGACTCCATAAAGTAATTACTTATACACATGAATTGAAACATAGAGTAGGAGGTTGTCCTGCATGATGTAAGAACCCCCTGGTAAAGAATCATATTGGATGCCTTCATTCTGTCACATTAGAGGTTTATGGGGAGTTCTACAGTGAGTGTCTATATTTTCATTAGTATTCTATTTAGGAATTAATAAAAACTCAAATTTCTTACAGAAGTCCTTCTAAATCAAAGAAAACTAAATCCTTCAAGTTTCCCACTAAAAGCAAGGAGAAGCGGGAAAAATCACGTGACAAGGAAAAGGTACTAGATGACACAACAAAGCATAGAGAACAAACTGAAAAAGAAAAAAAAAAGGAAAAGGAGAAAGAAAGAGAAAGGAAAGAAAAAGAGAAGAGAGAAAAGCTGAAGGAGAAAGATAAGGTTAGTTTTGTTTAGTATTACATACATACATAATGTGGTACTGGCATAAAATAGTGCCGCCTCTTCTTAATTTCATAGGGATTTGTAAGAGACGATGAAAAGCAGCAGCACCATCCTGCATACTGGTTTGAACTGCGATCACTAACCTCCCTTACCAGCGTGGTGATTATGGGCAAATACCCTCAAATAGAATGTAATCTATTGGGGAGGCCTTGTTCAGCTTTGGACTTTATAAAACTGATATGATGCTGATGATGACACACATAATCTTAAACTCATATATCCCATTTGCGGTGGGCAGGAACCTTGCTTCAACTATTTAAAAGACATCTAAATAGTAGCAGAATAGTTCACCTTTAGACAGAGGTCTTTAGGTGATGTGTGTGAAATTATTTGCACAATGTTTAAATTTAAACAGACTGAGTTGGGTAAATTTTATTTTATCAATAATAATCTTTTGACATTACCTTGTTCATTCATATATATTAATGTGTACTGTACATTAAGTCGCTCACGATTTTCGTTAGCGAGAGCGACATTAACATGAACTTAGTAGCTCTAGATATTGCGCAGAAAATCTTTTTTCGGCAGCGCTTCTCGCATCTACAATAGAATTCCCAGAGCAATCAGAAGATTAAGCCCTCTTGACGAATTTAAAAACAAATTGAACAAGCTGCATGTGGAAAAGTGCTATTACAATCTAAATGAGTTTTATAATGACATTTGTCTATGACAATTTAATATGGTAACATAATTAAATTCTGATATATTATCAAGAACGTACTAACCATTTTAATTAAAAATCTATATTATTGTATATCACTTGTTTTTCTTTTGTATTGTATAATATTGTACGCCCATTAGGCAGAACGTGGCTTGAACTAATCATGACATGTAAACCAATAACACCAGTGTAACCCATGTTTCACAATAAAGATATTTTGATTTTAGTGAGAGGTGGGTGGACATTCGCAGAAAGTATTAAATCAATCAAACAATTTGTTGCTATAAAAATTTCTTAGTCAATAAGGTTTTAGAGGTTAAAAGTACCCTAAACCAACATGTTAAAGACTAAATCTAAATTTTTGCCTTGAATCAATAAAAGATATGTAATAAAATCAAAGAATGGGCACTCTGCTCATTCCAATGTTATAATAATAAGTACAAATTATGTGTGTTGCGATAAAAACTCAATACTGTAAACAACCTGGAGACCACATCATTAATATCATATAATTTTTCTCTAAGCATTACTTTGTGTTTTATCAAAATAGACTGGGGGAGAAAAACTAGAGCAGTTTCTTGCCCGATTCTTTGCCTCATTATCTCCTGCGGGTAGTGAATGGGTGTATTAGGATTCATTTTATTTTGACATCCTGCTTCAATGAAGCTCAAATTTAATTGAGCATTCTAATTGTTACCAAATCAGAATAAAAAATTACAATGATATATAATATCTCTTCGTTGCTCATAAAATCTTAACAAGTTATGGTTGTTTCTTGTCTTAATTTTATTAAATATTGCAAAAGTTTAGTCTTTATTGGATTTTTTTGCATGTCCTACACGCAGTTGCTCACTTAATTATCTCGCGTGCGCTATTTTTAGCCTTATTTTCACATGTTTATCTTAACGCTTGTTAGATACAAACGTGGTCGGAAACGATAACCGAAGTTAGGCAAAGTTCGCTGGACTTAGTCTGTCAGACCTTGGATGGGTGACGTTTCGAAAGGCACTTTAAGCGGTTGGCAACGGCTACCACTAAATGTGGTAGTCGTTAAGCCATGTTAAATTCAAAATCATTTATTTAAGTTTGGCTCAATAGAGCTTTTATGACCTTGAAATTTTATGGGCCCGATGCGGGCGGGAGCTTGATCGTAAAAGAACGCGCTAGAAAATCGTCAAGATTGGTTTTTTCAGCTCCGCCAATCTGCACTGGGTCAGCGTGGTAGAGTATGACCCAATACCCTCTCATCTTTGTACGTTAGAGTAAGCTCTTGCTCAGTTGTGGGACGTTAATAAGCTGAGATGATTGTGTTGATACCAGCACCGCACACCATACAGCCTGTAACGCAAAATTGCATACAACTGCAATTAGAATTTACATTAGCTTTAATTTGTTCAATAAATTAATATGCTGTACTTTAACAAAATAGGTTCCTAAAAATCGGTATAATTGTGATGAAAATTGTATATAATGCCAAAAGCAAAGTAGTCTGATGATGCAACTGAAGTAACTGCATTCCGAAATTTTGTATTGCATAATCCAAATATAAATAATAATTGTTCTAGCAGTGTTCGAGTAATTGTCATAAGCATACTCTGACTAACAAAACATTAAAATAGACTTTACAAATGCAATGAAAAGACAGTTGTTCAAATGAATAATTTATTGGTTTGACTATTGCACCGCGCTCCTTCGCGTTGCGCGTGACTGCATATTTTAACGTATAGAAAAATCCGTGTGTTGTCCCAAGTGGTTTTTTAATACATATAAAAAACACAGCATTTTCATCCCCTCAGCCATTAGAAGTGCATTGCTAAACATCATCATCATATCAGCCTTATAAAGTCCACTACTGAACATTAGCCTCCCCAATAGATGTAATTATGTTAGCCATTATGGGCAGGGTTGGTGATCGCAATTCCAGCCAGTGCGCAGGGAGACGCTGCTGCCCATTGTCCGGTAGGATTTTAAGTCGTAAATTTTTACAACTTCCTGTAAGATTAGAGGGGATGGCACTGTTCTACCGTAGGCCTGCTCAATGGTTTTCTACGTTGATCAATCTCGAGCAACCACCTGTCCCGTCTTAACCAGGTCAATGGTCCATCGGGTGGAAGGTCGTCCTTTACTACATTTGCGGTTCGTGGTCACACTTCGGCGCTTCGGTTTTCGGCTGCGAATACTTCATGCTATGTTGGTCAGTCCAGGTCTCCCACGGATTTCCTCATGCCTGATTCTATCACACACTGGACACTCCGAGCATAGCTCTCTGATACATACTTGCAAATTTGCAACGTTCCGATACGCGGGCAGTTAGCAAAATAAATCGCATTAGTCTACGTTTATCATTAAAGACTTTTCAATACTATGTTGTACGTGATTTAGCTTTTAAAATTTCTAATGCATTTTACAGCATTGTTTTCCAATTGCCATCAATTGTGTCTAGGGTTACCACCCGTACTTTATTATAAAGCATTGTACTTTATTTCAAGTAATTGTACTTTATACTTTATGAAAACAATAAAGTACACGAAATACTCTTTTTTAGCATGTTTTGGGATTTGAAGTGGACTTTCATTTAAATATTGACTTTATAGAAACTGTGCAATTGTTTAGTAGAGATACTAATTTGAGGGAACCGCAAAAAGCAATAAAAAATATGTTTTTAAAGAAAAATTAATAGTACTTTATTTTTTACTGTGTACTTTTTTTTCTTACCTATAATTACCAATGTACTTTAACTGTCAAAAAAAAAGGTGGCAACCCTAATTGTGTCTAAGAACTTACATAAATAGGGGTTAAAACATCCGCCCGGTATATTCAATGACTGATATTCTCATACATCTAATACATCGCTATCATTTTCATATAACCTCGACCTTGCTGACACACCTACATATCCCACTCTACCTTCACTGGCCATTCATTCAGATTAAAAGAACCCTATAGAGCTACATAATAGGATTGGCCCATTTCGTTTCATTACGAAAGAATGACTCAGTCAGTCCTAGTAAAAACTGCTTGCATTGTCGACATAACCTTGTTTATCGCCTGAACCATAAACGGCTTATCTGTGAAAATCGTGATATACAAAAAGTATTAATTGTTACAATTATGCGGCAAATAAGTTATTCTAGCTGTTTGCCTTCATTATTAGTCTATTTTCTTACACTGCTGGACATAATCCTCTCCAATAGCAGCACGTCTTTGAGCTCGATCTTCAGCTCTTCGCCTACAACCGCTGTCAGCCGTTTTGCATATGCCGTCGCTCCATCTAGCTGGAGGGCGTCCTAGACTACGCTCACTGAGCTGTGATCTCCACTATAGGACCCGTCTACCCCAGCGGTCTATTTTACATACATACATGCCTGTTTCCCCGAAAGGGTAGGCAGAGGCATATTATACGCCCACACTTCGCCAATTTTATAGTTGGTCCTACGTAATAGGTGGCAAGCCTATTGCTGCTTACCGGGCACTGACTCCATGAAAATAAGATATACCTAGTTTTAAACTAATCGTTAGATGCAGGCGGCACAATGCTGCTGAAATGATGATGATGATATTATAAACTAACTATTTAGTTCCAATATAAGTATTATTAACAACTTGTGCTATAGATACTAAATAACAGATGAGCATACTTCAATGTTTTTTTTTGGAAATACATACTTAACATGGAAAACATAAAGATTTGTCATATGTGGGATTGAACCCACGAGCGGAGTGCAGGTATACTGACCTCCACGCCATATCCATCGTCAATAGACCACCGTGTCATACAGAGATAGTATAGATTTTCATTGGTATTAGAGCTTAAAACTCTGTGCTTAAAGTAAACTTAGCTAGAACTATTATAGATCCAAATGATCCGTTTATTTTATATTTGACAGATCTAATTTGACAGTTATAGTGTTGTGATCAAGTGATTATAGTGGACACGATATTGATTTATTTTTTTATCGGACAGAGAACAGTCACGGCAAACAAAATGCTTGATTTATTAAAAAATGCATGTGTGGAAGTAACTGCGAAAAGCTGGCAAAATGTAATTCAAAAAACACAAGAATGTATTTACAAAAAAAAAACATTGAAGTATGTTTATCTGATATGTAGTATCTATAACACAAGTTGATAATAATACTTATCTTGGAACTAAATAATTGGTGTAGTTGTTAGAAATTATTAACATAATATTATTTATAATTTCTCAAGATGAAACGTGTCGAAACATGCCTAGCCCTTCCCCTAAGCGGGGGAAGTATATATTATGTCAATATTGACAATAGACGGGATCCAATTCTCTTATTCAAATTCTTAGCCGTGTATAACATTAAAATTGATGTTCGGGTAAACATTATTATAGAACCATATTATCTTTTAGACACCGAACAATAAACATACCTCGTACGAGTCTACAGAAATTGTGCGATGAAAATGTTGTCGCTTCAGTTATGGAAATTATTTTATAAGCGATTAAAGGGCGACAAAATGGAATAACTTAGGAATTGCGTCGCATCGCGTTAGATACGAGCGCTTTCTGTTTTCTGTTAGATGTATATTTTTATATATATAACCTATGGCAATTTTTTGTGAGACAAAGAAAGAAAATAGTACAAATTTTCTGTTCAGTTGTCAGTAAAATATTTCAAGTTGATATTTAAAAAGGGCTCATATTTAATGTGTCATCAAAATTAATAAATTACCAACCTAACCTAACCTTTTTGTACATCAAAAAATTCTGATGGAGCACCTAATCCCCTATTAGATGCTAGATCAGTATTTTTGATGATCAAAAAAGTATTTTTAGAGGTTCAGTTTATTATATTCCTTTAAAAAGTACCTAACACAGATTAACATTTGCCGCTTCAGTGAATGACTGCTGGCAGCAGGCTTTGCGTAATTCCGATGCTAAGAAACCTGATTCTACTAAATTAAACGGTTTCAGTTCAACGCTTCTTGAGTCGTTTACTGAAGCACGATTTTATGAACTTTCAAAAAAGGTGTACGCTACTAATTCTTCCTGATCTTTTTTTTGTTGTCCCCGATTACTTGAAGTCGCTTGAACTGATTTAGTCACTATTTTTTTTTTGTTTAAAAAAGCAATTTAAGCTTACGGTGGTCCTATAAAATTTCGATACTGATCTAATAAATACTTTTTTGACAAAATCTATATTTATAATTTGAGCTATTACATAGCATATTATCAAAAAACAATTTTCATAAAATATCTTGATAACCTTGTACCTAATTGATTAGATAAAATTGTAATTATATTTGGAATCGGCGGCTTCTCCGAGCTGTTTGAAAGAATTAAGACTTATTAGATTTTACATTTTTGTTCAATCAGTTTTATCTCATCTCTAAGAGTACAGTCGAATCTAAATACATATTTCCATCTCAATCTCAAAATATTTATTTGCTGCTGACGTAAGATCAATCAAAACCCTTATAAATTAATAATTTATAAATAAAATCTATAAAGTCTAACTTAAATCAGCGCTGTATTCAAGAGATGACTCCAGACGTTTAACACTGCTTAAACCGGCCGTAAACATTGCACATCGGCAATCATGCCTTTTCTAAAAAGCGAATGCTTATTTCCATGTGCCCCAATTTTTAGATTTATCGTTTATCATCATTTCTATTCGGAACTAAGTTCTTCGGAACTGTGATTCCCTCGGTAATAACATAGAGCTTTATAACTACTTCTTTTTTAAAAGGTCGATTCACTGTCCTGAAACTTGGTGCTAGAACTCTGTGTGACTGACGTAAATCCAAAAATATTGCATGAGTTTAAAGTTAAATTTTCTATAAAATTTACATTCACGGTCAATTAGAGATTTACGTCAGTTCATCTGGAATAAAACTTTTCAATTTTATTAATGTCCAGTTTAAGATAGTAGAATCAGGGCCCAGTTTTGTAGTTAGCGGTTTCGGCCTTGTCACGTCGTATTGGATACGGCTATGGGTCGCCTACTCGCCCCGCTCATGGTTCAGTCGACGGCCGATGCTCAATGCTCGAACATGCATCATTTACGAAGTGTGTTCACCAAGGTGTGTTTCTCATATAACAGTCATGTATAATATACCTAACACGAAATTGCAGCGGATGTGCTAAATGTTACCAATTTGTGATAGTGGTGTGTTCGTATCTTAAAAGTTATCGTGATTTCATTGATTAGTATCTAAAGAAATGATATTGATATGATAATACTTTTCTTGTTTACATACATCGTATTAATCGTATAAGGGAAAAGTCCTACAATTCAGAGCAATGTACTGAATAAAGGTGTATGTGTGTGTAATCCAAAATTTTACATTTTTACACAGTATTTTACTAACTGCATTCGAAAGAAAACTGATAATACCATATAAATGTGGTTTGTTTACCTACATGGGTTAAGAGAAAAGGTTAACTAAAATGAAAGATTGTGTATTGAAATAGAAGTATATTAGTTTGGTATCCAGTTTTTACTAATTGTATTTAAAAGGTTATTGATAATACCTATATACTTGTTTTGTTTACATAATATAAGGGAAAGAAGGTTGACATAAACAATTTCAGACAATGACAATGTTGTTTTACATAAAAATTGTATGTTTGTTAATTAAAAATAGTATTGTTTTTATACTAATTGTGTTTTAAAGTATATTAGACCTAGTTGTAACAATAACCTCTTTTTAGAATTTTCGTCTATTAATATGTTCTGGCTACTGGCCAAACCAATTTTGACGAGACTTTCACTGGCACACAGTTGACGTTATAAGGTTAATTATGCCAGCTTTTTGGCCTGGAAAATAACAGTACCTGCCAATGATTCACGCGGCCTCTACCAAAGCAATGGATACTTCTTTAGGAAAATCCTTTAATACTCATTGGGGAATAAGTATTAGTATAGTTTGGCTCGTAGCTCTGCGGCAGAAGCGCTCGTAGCTCTGCGGTGCTCGGTGGTCGGAAACGATCGCCGAAGTACAGCAGAGTTTACAGAGGTCAGTCCTTGGATGGGTGAACGTTTGTGTGGCATTTGATATCGAGCGCTTCCGTGCTTCGGAAGGCACGTTAAGCCGTTGGTCCCGGTTATCACTAAATGTGGTAGTCGTTAAGCCATATTAGAGGCCTAATAGGCGGCTTGAAAAATTCTAACAGCAGGACGCCATACCCCTGCCTCCGCCAATCCGCACTGGGTCAGCGTGGTGGAGTATGACCCAATACCCTCACACCTTGATATGTGAGAGGAGGCTCGTGCTCAGTAGTGGGACGTTAATGGGCTGTGATGATGATGATAGTTTGGCCGTGTAGTACTGGCCTGGAATAGTGCCACCCCCTCTCTTCTCACGGGGAGTCGTAAGAGTCGACGAAGACAAATCCTATCGGATGATGGGCAGCAACGTCATCCTGCGTACTGACTTGAAATGAAATAAAAAAAAATTCAGACATAAATACATATAAACAAGCAACAGAAATCAAAACAGTAAACAATTTTTACACAAAAGTTTACATTAATATGCCTAAAAAGGACTCCAGTCAGCATGTGCTGCAGTGGAGGACCACAACAGCGCTGGTCTTCCGTGGAGACCTAATAACTTTCGTGTGCAACAGTCACACAAAAGACAGAAACTTAACAATATCACAAAATATTTAAAACCACAAAATACAATTAAATGAAAAGTTAAAGTAGTAAAAGTAGTGAGTTACAGCAGAATTACAATTACTTATGTATATTATATGAAATTTTATAATTTGGTGAAGGTACTTAAGATTAAATAACATAGAACAAACACAGTTTGATTTGAGTTTAAAAGATTTTTTTTATTATAATTTATTTTTTACTTGAACTGCGATCATCAACCCGCCTGCCCAAAGTGGTGATTATGGGCAAATACCCCCAATATAATCTATATGGGGAGGCCAATGTTCAACAGTGGACTTTATGAGGCTGATATAATAATAAATACTTTGACGGTTGATTTCCAATATTTTTCAGTGAAGAAATGACATTTGTACTTTTGTCTTTATTTGACTTAAGCAAACAATTCAAAATATATACATTTATTATAATAGAAATAAACAATAGCAATGACAGGATCGCGTTTAGTACGTTTCATAAGAAACTTTCTGCTGCTGACTGCGTGGAATGAACTCCTTGCCGAGGTTTTCCATAAGTTTAATAAGGTAACGGTTTTTAAAGGTTCGACAGTCACTTGTCCCTAGTGTTGCAAGCGTCTATAGATGTCCACTTTTCATCAGATATACCAAATGCTTTAGTGCCATACTTGTGCCATACAAAAATGTGGCTCAAAAGGAATTCAATTTCAATAACAATTTAATTCTGGAATAAATCATATGACTTGCGTATGTGTCGGTCGAAATGAATATAAACCCGCATGAAAGATTATAAAATATTAATTAATATATAATTATTTAACGGTTATAAAATTACCCTTTCCAATTAGTCAAAAAAGTAGTATTTTGTCACAAAAGTTATAAGAGTTGATTTATTCCACACAGAATTTTTCTTTACAAATTGCCTTTGATATACTTACGTGATACATTATTATTTATAATCGTTATGTAAATAGGTCGTACCTACGTCTGAAATAATCGTTCCTAATTCTCTTAAAGACCATGACAATCTAATCTAGATTTAATTTCGTAATTACTTAAAATATTTCTTATATTAACGTTTATCACGTTATCGTAACGCCTAATAAGCTGTTATTATTACTTTTTTGTAACTAGCAGATTTCCGCGACTTTGTTTGACTGGTACCGAGACGACCGATATGGCGTAGTGGCGAGATAAGAGACTGCGGCCTGGGGGCAGATGCCCCGGAACCGCGCCGTGACCCCCACCAGGGGGCCTACCGCCGAGTTCGATGGCAATCGATTATAAGGCAAAATGGATTTCGAATTGATTCTGTCTTACCGCCGAACTCATGGAAATCGAAACAAAATGGCGTTCTCCATTTACCTATTGGTCTGTCACGGACTAAAGGTCATGAATGAGAGGTGGCTGTCGGCAGATATCCCGGTACGGATTAATGAACGTAAACAAAGTTTGATCTAGATCGATTACCGGTAATCCACCGAATTCGGCGGTAGGCCCCCTGGGGAATCACGTAGAAGTAGCCGACGACGACATGTGTGCAAAACTTATTAACAAGGTCGAAGTTATCTGAAAGAAATTCTGGTTTTCTAACAAAACAATTTTTCGGACTCGAAAATTAAAAAAACTTAGATACTACGTTTCGATTTCGATTTTTCTAAGGATTAACCATTTCTGAGAAGTTATATTCTCCATAATACGCACACGTTTCCAAATGTCTACTTTGATCGGACTAGAAAGATGCATACATTCTTACAAAGTATTCATGTTACTAGTGGTGTACGGTCTCTTAAACATTCCAAGTTCATATGTAGGCGGTTTGTGACCAGAATTAATGTAGGTCGTATTATACTAGCACTGGCCCTCAACTTTATCTGTAACTTATATCCTGATGATCACTTTTTTATATAAAAATAAAACATATTTCACACATTCTTTAAGAATAGTTAAGTTTTAATATATTTTTTTAGTTTATTTTCTTTACTTGGATCTGTAACTAATTTAATCCCGTACTTAACCTAATTTACAACTGCTAGGGTTGGCTGGTAGAGATCTAGCCTAGAGATAAGTCCACCTTTGTACTTTTGTTTTTAAATACTATTTTTGTAATGTGATTATGTTTTTATGTGCAATAAATAATTAATAATAATAATAAATGTAATTCTGCAAAATTTACAGTAGAACGGTTTAAAGATTATTATTTTTGTCATAACTATGATACCATACTCGATTTGGTGTTTTGCGCTCTCTGTTGTCGGACAGTTGTTGAATTACAATAAGATCTTTGAGCACTCAGTGCATCTTCATAAAAGGAAACTTGTGGCATAGTTAACTTAAGTTTGGATTTTTTGACATTTACGTCTTTTAGAAACTAGAAGTGCGATTTGATAAGTTTCTTGCCCGATTCTTTTCCACTCAAGCTGCTGTCCATAGTGAATAAGCGCGTTAGTTTATTATAAAATTTACATTTATAAGTGCTCGGAGCGTAAATTTTTATTTATCTATCTTTATCACCTGCCTCCGCCAATCCGCACTGGGTTAGCGTGGTGGAGTATGACCCAATACCCTCACACCTTGATATGTGAGAGGAGGCTCGTGCTCAGTAGTGGGACGTTAATGGGCTGTGATGATGATGATGATCTTTATCAAGACGATTTCAATACTTTACGGCGTTATTATGGGACAAGTTCGGATTAACACGAAACCAACTTGCCTGCTGCGGTAGAGATACGTTTTTTATAACATTATGTGGTAGATACTCGGATGTAAAAGCTGCATTACTATGAAGTAAAGAGGACTGGAGATTTGGCTAAATTTACTGTCGTGTACCTAGTAGCTATCAGTTATACTATTATATCGACTAGGTAGTATTTTGCGAATACAAACTTATATTATTTGCCATTAATAAACTAATTGCGGCTTCAGTCAATATGTGTGTATGAAGGCATTAGTTTTGAAACGGAAAAAACAACTCGATGCTTGAGTCCGACTCGCACTTGATCGTTTTTTGTTAATATTATCAATAATAAAAAGATTTATATGTTATAGTTTCAATTTTGTCCAGAAAAATAAATACTTGGACTATTTGCTTCCAACCATTTTATCTCTAGATAACTAGCAAAGTATTTGGCATAACCTAGTACCTACCAGGCCAATTCTCAAACCGTAAATACAACCTCAAACGTTCGCATATAGTATGTAGAATTAACCTCTTGGCACAAATCCTTATTGCCTCGCTCTTTGATCATTGCAAATATAAGGTCAAACGTGTAATATAAATATTGTACAGTATTGTGTGCCAATAAGCACTAGGGTATAACTTAATTTGTGTTATAAATAGAAATAAATAATGTAAAATAAAGAATCTTTTATTTATAGCATAAGTGAGTTTGAGATTCTAGGTGGTTGGCAACATTACGTAGTGGTCCTAGGATAGGTGACCGTTGTGGCATTTCATATCGAGAGCTTCCATGCTTTGGAAGGCATTCTTTAGCTGTTATGTTAGTTAGTCGTTAATCCACATTCTCTATTTTATTTCCCTTCAAATAATACATCCCAATGTCTTGCCCGAAGGTGTCTAAGGTACTAGGATCTAGTGTGTAAATATCGACGGTAGCAATTTAGAATGTCGTAAGTGAAAAGCCGTTACTTTAAACAAAGTCGTTAGTGAAATATAGCGACTTATCACTTATGATATTGTTAATAGCAAAGACCTTTTACTTACGATAATGTTAATTGCTACCATCGATATAGGCGAGGCTAGTCACTTCTCTCGAATTTTACACGTTTAAAATTAAACAAAATTTTATTAAGATATAAATACATAAAACAAAAGAACATAAAACATTACATTGAACAATTTTCACAAATAAGTATGTATATGGTATGCCTAAAAACGACTACACTCAGCATGTGCTGCAGTGGAGGACCACAACAGCGCTGGTGTTCCATAGAGACCTAATAATGTTAGTGTGCAACAGTCACACAAAGGTTTCATCTAGAGATTTCCGTACTAAAGTGAACTTTGCTGCAATTTTCATTACATAGTATAAAACAAAGTAGCTTTCCTCTGTCTGTCCCTATGTATAAATAGATCTATAAAATTACGCAACGGTTTATGATGCGGCTTTTTAGTACCTATATGGAGTGATTCAAGATGAAGGTTTATATGTAGGTCACACGGAAGAAGTCCCGGGCGGAAGTTGTAGCATGGTTTCTACCCACCCTAAATGTTATATTATATTATACTGAGATTATATATGTATGTATAATTTTACTCTACAGGAAAAGGAAGAGAAAGCAAAATTCAAATTGGAATCGAAAGAGAAATTAAAAGATGAGAAGAAAGAAAAGGTAAAAGATAAAGATAAGGAAAAAGTGAAAGAAAAGGACAAGGATAAAGTGAAAGAAAGAGATAAGGAGAAGGTGAAAGATAAGGATAAGGAGAAAAAGGAAAAGAAGCTGACCAAGGTGCCATCAACAGTAACAGCCGGGGTGCCGTTTGAAGAAATATTCACGTTAGGAGGTTAGTACATCATGTTTAAACCATTCTTGTATTAAATCACATAACACCCTTAAGGTTCGCTAGAAGATATCCACATCTTTATAAAATCATTGATTTTTGGTATAATTTTTTTACCATTGCCCGAGCCTCGTCTGTTTTTGTAAGTCGGGAGGTAAACTACTTGATAAAAGAGTTAGATTTGGTAAAAAATCTATACAACATTTTACTAACTTTAAGGTTTATTGATAGTAACAATTGTATCATACTCGATAAATATATGTATGAAATGTGTATAATTTTGCTGCGCCTTTAAAACGCATAATTTATCTCTTAAGGCGACGAATTGTCAAAACGATTTTTTGATGAATTTTTACGACTAATAGTTTCATATATACCTACCTTGCAGTAAATAAATCCAACACATTGGGTTGATGCAATGAAACATACGGTATACGACTGACATGAGGATAATGTTACCTATGGATGGATGAACAGCTACGATATACTTAGTGGAAGCATATGTGTAACACAAGCCACACATTTGGTTTCTGAAGTGATTGATCAACACAGTTCAATTGAGTATAAAAACGCAACCATCAACATCAACCTTCTGTCCTGCTGTTAGTTTATTTGGGGTCAGCGCAGTATGTTTTCTGCTTCCATTAATCTCGGTCATTTGTAATCAAATAAGCCACTCCCTTATCCCTTATTGTACTTCACACACCTTTTTGTCTTCTTCCCTTCCAGCTGATATATTTAAAGTATTTGTGTCTGGGAATTTAAGTTTGTTACGCTTCTGACTTAGTATACTAAATGCTTTTCTTTCATTAAGCGGGAGAAATGGGTTACGCTAAAGTTTATGGCACCACACCACCACTTTCCTACAACCGGCTCGCATTAAATAAATAAAAATAAAAAAATACTTTCTGACAATTACACTAATTATTTAGTTCCAATAGAAGTATCATTATGAACTTGTGTTAAGGATACTAAGGAACGGACAAACATACATTAAAACTTTTTTTTTTGTAAATTCATACTTAATATACATAGGAAAACACCCAGACCAGGGGGCCTACCGCCGAGTTCGATGGCAATCGATTATAAGGCAAAATGGATTTCGAATTGATTCTGTCGTACCGCCGAACTCATGGAAATCGAAACAAAATGGCGTTCTCCATTTACCTATTGGTCTGTCACGGACTGAAGGTCATGAATGAGAAGTGGCTGTCGGCAGATTCCCCGGTACGGATTAATGAATGTAAACAAAGTTTGATCTAGATGGATTACCGGTAATCCATCGAATTCGGCGGTAGGCCCCCAGAACAAATATTCATGTTCATGCACACAAAGATTTGTCCTGCATGGGACTCGAACCCACAACCTTAGGAGCGGAGAGCGGGTATTCTCGCCACCACACCATATCGTTTGTCGGTGCTCGCATTCAGTCTTAAAATAAAAGTAATAGAAGTAGATGTTGCTTCTGACTGCTAAAAAATAGCTGCACTGTCATTCTGCATTCAACCCAAATGGCACACAGTCTTCAATACTAAAAATCACTTCAATACTAACTATGTAAAGTACCGGAGTACTTCACAGGAGACGGTTGAATTTACGTAGTAACTGTAACTGAAATTGAGCTTCATCATCAATTACACCATTATCATATGCGCAACAAACAAGTAATGACAGTCAATTGACGTGCTAATTTATTCGGAACGCGTTAATAAGTAATGAATGTAATGATCGTGGGCGGCTTACTATTAGTAGGTACTCAATATTTAAATTAGCGATCTACTGCACTGACCATATCTATAGCCCTTCTTTGTTTGGAATTCTTGTTGATATATAAAATGTATATCGAGATCAATAATCGTATTGTAGTTTTCTATGCCAGGTCAAGGTGAATATCTTAATTTTAAGTTTTCTTAAGCGTTTTAATGAAGCAGGCTGAGTTCTAAAATCGCGCGAAAAAAAAACAAATGCGAATTATACTCATAACAAATCTTAATTAAGCCTAGCATGAAGTGTTAACGAGTTCATGCGTTTCTAACATTGTTATCCAAAAAATATGCTTACTGCTGTCGAACCCTAGTAGAGTGAAATTCTCAAATTTTCTTTGCCGAACAGCGCCTGTCGATTAAGAAATCATCCCTGTCCTTTCTGGGCTTCGCACTTCTCTTGCCAGTCGCAGTCGGTCACATATCGTCGAGGATAGTGCAAATCCTCGAAACTACCATACGTAAATTCCGCGTATCTGCAATAGATCTAGTTTTACATGGGAACGTAAAAAAACTTAATAAGTTCCTTATTTCAACTGATTTCGGGCTCGTTTTTACACATAATATAGTTAGTTATATGTTCTAACTTTTGTTGTATAATTTTTTCTAAAAGTACATAATGTAGGCTCTGCGACAGTTACGCTCATTACCTTAAATTTGTAAAATTTTTCAGATACGCGTTATTGTCCAATTCTAGTTACGCGGATTTGCACTATCCCCGACGATATGGCGAAAATTGGACGGTGAATAACCACGTTCATTCAGAGATTGGTTCAATTGTCGCTCTTTTAACTATAGCTTTTCCTTGAAGGTGTTAGTATATTTTTAAAGTTTATATTCCAGTTGAACTTGGTAGCCTCAATAGTTTCAAGGCGATGTGCGCCTTGCAATGACTATTGTGCCTTTTTATATAGTATAAATACTTGCTGCGCTGGTAATCGTTTGAACTCTTCATTGGGCAATGGAAAGTACTTTAGGAGTTTACGATATTATAGCAAAACTTGCTTACTGCAGGGATCGGAAGTGTGCTCTCCATGTGTATGTTTAGTGTGATATAGTACTCGCAGACGAACCTATCAATAGGTTTTGCGAGACAATTATTAATAATTAATAATAAAGAGAAGATCTTATACCAAGCTGATGGTAATGGCCGTAGGCTACATCCAAACTGAAGGGTCGCATGATATTGAAGATATAGCGACGTGGTAATTCCGCAAGCGCGATTCAGGATTCACGGATCACTCGTACGCTGCTGGTGTCACAAATTTAAAGCGAAAAGTATATTTATAAACAACGAAGACCATATAAATTGTCATAATACTGCAATGTGCAAATTTATGAACTCGTTTTATTTGCACTCTTATTCTCACGAACCAATCTGGAAAACGTACATAGATAAAAAATGATAGTAGGTGCATTGCAAATTAGAAAACAAAACAACAGTCAAGATCTCAAGGTAACTGATAAAGTAACGTGCGCACGCGGTTCTAGGATAGCAGTAGGTTTAGTATTAATCTTCATTTGTGGTTGTGATGATGGTACTATGAATCCTTTTGTTAATAATTACTACATAAAAGGTGGGTAGTTTTTCATTTTATTGATAAACTGTAACAGGCTTCGCTGATAAAGATTAGGTATGACATTGCTAAAAACTAAGTGAATGACAAAAGCGCTTAGTTGATAGAATTGACAATGAACAGTGTAACGTTTTGCAGTCCTTTTTAACTTAAAAATCTACTACTTATAACCTTTTGTCGAGTAGCGTGTAGATGTTAATTTTTTTTTTTAAACTTGTAGTGGTATTAAAAATATCCATTAAAAATTGCTTCCTATTTTATTTTACCTGACGAGGTTCGTTTACAGTTTTAAAGTTGTAATTAAAATATGCACTAAAGATTCATTTTGTTAAATAGTTATTTATTTTTATTTCATTATTTTAATATTTTTTGCGTCACTATATTCAGCGTGTATTCACAATTTATTGTTTACTCTCCAGTCGCTCTTCCGATCTTCGGCGTGCCTCTCCAACAGTCGGTGGAACGTTCCAGATGTCACGATGACACATGTCTGCCGCTTGTCATACGAGATGGCATCGACTTCTTACAGGTAAAGAAATATACAACGTATTATGCGATTTAGGGATAATGTCAGGAAAATGTTTTATTGTCGCAGTAACTTAATATGCCTCCAATTATATCGCTTTTCTTTTGCAATTGTTTTCTTGTATTATTTTTAATTTGGTGTACAATAAAGAGTTTTCTATCTATCTATGCCTCTGCCTATCGCTTCGAGGAAACCGGCTTGTATGTATGTAACTTAATTGCTATGCGCTGTTGGCAGGATCTTGAGAAGAGTAAAATCTAGCATGGAACTCGACACGTTTTTTTCTCCCGCTAGATTCGTTGAAGTCTTTAGAAGAAATTGTAGAAGTCATAGTCTTTTAAAACAGGTGGATTATACCGACTAATCCGATGAATTAATAATGTAGGCGGGAAGCAGGTCCAATCTGCATGGAAAACAATGAGAGGCCTATGTTCTGCAATGTACGTGTTGCATGGGGTCTATTCAAATCCTGGTCAATGGGGTCTATCAATCACGACGGATTGCGGATGTCAGATAGCAGTCGTTCCGTTTCGCGGAAGTTCAGCCAAAATCTGGCTAAACCAGTGAGCAGACCTTGAGACCTCAGTCTAAGTTTAGAGAATCACAGGAATAAATGCTAGGATAATGATGTTCTGCAGTAGACTTCTGTGACTGAGATGATGATGACGTGTATTGTATAGTGTATAGATAGGGTTTCTTATAACAGCTTAGGAGCCCAGCCAACCGCACCAGCAAGTGGTGCACCTGCCGATCAACGGACGAGGCTCTGGCAAACATAACAGTTTCCGGTAAACGGCAATAAGCTTGCGACTTATTATGTGGGACCAAAATAACAATTGACTAAGTGTAGGCTTATAATATGCCTCTGCCTTCCCCTTCAGGGAAACAGGCGTGATTGTATGTATGTATGTATTGTATAGTGTGGAGAGCGAGCCTAATAGATTTTTCGTTACATAATAAAGAATCAGAATACTCCTAACAAATTATGATATAAGTAGGTATATATTATAAATTCGCATTCATTTTCCGTCCGATCGTCATCTAACCAGGATGAGGATTCACCAACCAGCGGATGGAAGTAAATATCCGTTGTGTGTACGAGTATACTGTTTTAGTACTTTGCTAATAGGAAAGCTGCTGATACTTATATAATCAACTTGCGGCCGTTCGCGGCTTCGTCTACGTGATCCAAACTTTATATTCTGACAAAAAAATCATCAAAAGCAGCTTAGCAAATGTACAGCATCAGGGAGAAACAGTTTAAATTTTATTTACGAAAATCAATAATAAATTCACTACCAACTGGCTTCATTTTAAAGAAACATAAATTTTAACTTGTCATTTAATTTGTGATACTATTTTTTTAGGAAGAATTTTCAAGATCCTAAAAGATCCAGATAAAAATAAAATGTTCTTTTCACAAAAATTTACATAATTCGATAGTATGCCGCAAAAAAAATTTAATGTTCTTTAAATTTTTTTAAATAAAAAAATTGTAAAAAACGCAATACGAATATAAATTTTGAAATTTACAGTAAAATAAGCTGTTATTTTTATTCTGCGGTAAAAATTGTGTTACTTCTCTTTCTTATTTTACCTGAAGTAGGATGCTATGTCAAGATATAAGTGCATGAACACAATAAGCAATTATGGCGACAGACTTAAATAAACATGCATTCACGGTTGAAGGTCGGATTAGGCAATCTAGAAACTATCGAAGAACTTAGCTAACTGTTAAAGTAGCATAACTTCCTGAGTAATCTTGGAAATGCATTGTGTGATAAAAATGGTACAGAAATTATTTCCTGTAACAACAGTGTGGTTAAATTTAGAAAATACTCTTTATTACCTGGCGAACAACAATATTTAGAAAGTTTGAATAGTATGAAATCAATCAGCCCCGGCAGTCGTAGCTAAAACGTACCCAAACGTGGGTTCAGTCATTTATTTGCGTTAATACATAAGATAAAGATCGGATCGGATGAAAGCAGATCTAGACCACAAACGCCGCTTCAAATGAGGTTTTCAAAAAAGAATTTTATGAGGTTCCATTGAAGAGAACTTGTGTTGGCAGTTGGACGTTTAGAAAAATAGAAAAACGGTTATTCAAAACCATGTACAAAATTAAAAAGAACACCTACCTCTCTACATGATTATGAAAAGGTATCTACTCAGCATGTGCCGTAGCATCTAAGTTATGCCTCGACGCTGGTCTTCCGTAGGCACCTGAACTTTACAAAAAGTTAAAACCGAGAGAAACAGCTTAAGGTGTTATTCGACGCATAGAAACTTTTAACAAATTGTCGTTGATAAAAATACTGATATCAGTTATGAATATAGTAATAAGTGGGTTATATAATAGGTTGGGGAAAAAGTCTTTTCGTATTTTTGTATGAAAAGTCAAGACATTTTTTTCAAAGTTTATTTACATTTATTTACAATATATATGTACCGTTTTGTTGAATAACTTTCTGCCATTTTGTGGGCAGAGACATTATCCCGTTACTGTAGAAACTTTGGGATCTCTGATCAAAAAAACGGGACAAATAGTTTTGGCAGTCCTCTCTTGAGGTCAACCTTACAGAACCTAAAGAATTCTGCAGAGACCGAAACAGGTGAAAATCTGAAGGCGCAAGGTCAGGGCTATATGGTGGATGCACTAGGACCTCCCAGTCGAACTCTCTTAATTTTTGCTGAGTGGCTAAAGATGTGTGTGGTCTAGCGTTATCGTGATGAAAGACCACACCCTTCCTGTTGATCAATTCCGGCCGTTTTCTCTCGACTGCTTCCTTTAATCTCATCAGTTGCTGGCAGTAAAGATCAGAATCGATGGTTTTGCCGGGCGGTAAAAGCTCATAATAAACAATGCCCTTCCAATCACACCATACACACAGCATCACCTTATTTCGTGTTAGGCCAGGTTTGGCCACAGTCTGTGAAGCCTGGCCAACTTTCGACCACGACCTTTTTCGCACGTTCTTGTCGTACGTGATCCACTTTTCATCGCCAGTTATCAATCTCTTCAAAAACGGCTCGGTTTCATTACGTCTCAATAATGAATCGCAAATGAGTACACGGTTCATTAAGTTTCTTTGAGTGAGCTCGTGTGGCACCCAAATATCGAGCTTTTTTGTATAACCAGCTTTCTTCAAATGGGTCAAAACTGTTTTGTGGTCAATTCCCAGTTCTTCAGCTACATCGTAACTACTAATATGCCGATCTTGCTCCACTCTTTCAAAAATGGCGTCCATTTTATTCGTAACAGGGCGACCAGAGCGAGGTGCATCTTTAACATCAAAATTTCCGGACTGAAAACGTTTGAACCAAATTTGTGCTACTCTTACTGACACTGCATCAGGTCCATAAACATCACAAATTTTTTTCACTGCTTGAGTTGCATTTTTGCCTTTTTTATAATAAAATTTTAAAATGTATCGAATTTCTTCATTAGATTCACTCATTTTTACGGAGAGAAAAACAATTGAAAAATAGCGGGAAACAACTTTTTTTTATTTTTTTCTTTTCTTTATAATGGAACCTTTTTAATGTTACCAAAACCAGCCAGACACAAATAGTACAGTCAAAAAAATTTTATAATAAGTTTATACCTACGTTATGCGAAAAGACTTTTTCCCCGACCTAATATATATATTTTTTTTTTGCTTTAAAAGGTCTTGTCCATTTCTAATAACGAATCGTTAATTCCCCAGGCAAACGGCTTGAAGTCTCCACAAATATACCGCGGAGAGGCCGACAAGATAAAGCTGCAACAACTCCGCACTCTGTACACCGACCGGAGCCCTACGTTCCCATACCACTGGGACGTGTCGGTCGCCTGTTGCATGCTCAAGACATATATCAGGTATGAAAATAAATTATAGCTTTTGCCCTCGACTTCGTTCGCGTGGAATAGTGACTTCCGGCAGATTTTTGGTTTTATCCACATAGTTCCCGATCTCGCGGGATTTTTGAAAAGTTCCCGCTCCCGCGGGATTTTTGGGATAAAAACTATGCTATGTCCTTTCTCGAGTTCCATACTATGTCTGTACCAAATTTCATCGAAATCGGTTCAGTAGTTTAGGTGGGAGAAAACACAGACAGACAGAGTTACTTTCGCACTTATAATATTAGTGTGGATTGTCTTCAAGATCAACATGATCATTTAGATTCGTCAAATTTTTCACGACTGCAACGCCGTGGAGGTCAGTATACCTGCACTCCGCTCATGAGGTCGTGGCTTATTTAGTTTCTTAAGAGAATAAAATTTAAGTACGATATAGTGGTTCATACTCGGCAATAGCTTGGTTACACAGATGTTTTATTAACACTTCAACAAACAGATGTAGTTACTCGTGTAATCAAACTTAATTATTGTGACTTAGTTATAATATCCACGCCATATTGGTTTGACGACCAATATGGCGTGGAGGTCAGCATACCTGTTCTTCACTCCAGAGGTCGTGGGTTCGATTCCCACACAGGACAAATCTTTGAGTGCATGAATATGAATATTTGTTTTTGTTTAAGTGTTTCCTATATATATTAAGTATATATTAACAAAAAAAAGTATGTAAGTATGTTTATCCGTTCTTTAGTATCAATAACTCAAGTTCTTCATGATACTTATCTTGGAACTAAATAATTGTTGTGATTGTAGGAGAATATTTATGATTACTATTATATAAAGTTTTTCCTTTCGCGGCCAGTGGGAAGACTTTTCTTTTTATAATAAGCTGTGCCCTGTACCCAATGTTTCTTAGTTATTCTGTATTTATATTTCTGTGTGTGTGCTAAATAAATAAATAATAATAAATGAATTATCATACATATACGTTGTTCTTTAAGCAATGTGGTTTCTCTTTATAAAAAGACAAACAAGTTTGGTTGGTAAGTGATACCGCTGCCTATAAGCACTCGTGGCTTCTCAATATGAGGTGGCCGGAAACTATCACTAAAGTTAAACAGAGTTTACAAAGGTCAGTCCTTAGATAGGTGACCGTTTGTGTGGCTTTTAATATCGGGTGCTGCCGTTAATCCGTTAAACCCGAGTATCGCTACAATATGTACATACATACATATAATCACGCTTGTTTCCCCGAAGGGGGGCATAGAAATATTATACACCCACACGTATATGCTCGTATATGCTCGTATATGCTTACTCATCTTAACTGCTGCGATACAGGCCTGTGAGCCTAGTGCAGAAGTTGCTGTTTATGTAGAAATTGTAAACTTAAAGTGCCAATAAAGATTATTATTATTATTTCGCCAATCATATTTTTGTTCCCACGTAATATTTGTGGTGGCGAGCCTATTGCCACTTACCGGCAACTTACAGGACAAGTCCATTTGCCAGAGCCTTGTCTGTTAATCGGCTAGCGCACCACTTGTAGGTTCTTACGAAGGTGTAAGGATCCTACCAAAACCATTGGAATATGGTCTTTATACACCCCGCAACAACGTAGAATAGCAGTTATTTTGTAAAGAGTACAACGTAGCATAGCAGTTATTTTGTAAAACACTCTTTACAGTGAGCTGCCCGAGTCGATACTGACCCAAGAGCTTCACGGTCAGTTCGAGCAAGCGGCCGCGTTGGCGGAATCTCAGCGTGCGCCGGCGCTGAAGCCGCTCATACTGCGGCTGCCAGTTGCTAACGGCACCCTTCTAGCGTGGCTCATGAGGCATTTTAACTGCGTCGTCGCCAATGAACAGGTATTGTAAAAATATATAATCTCTTGCTAAATTCATCTAGGGAGATCCTGATGCCTGAGTCAATATTGTAATTTTGAATACCCAAACACAAAATATTGTAAAAAAGTATACTTTTTTGTAATTACAAACCCATTATCTAGACTACATATAAGATATTGCAGCACCTATAAAGGTAACTAAGTTGTAACACATTTAATTATTAAGTCTTTATGTACACTTAGATGGCAATAAATGAATTGAATTGATCATTTCAACTGCGTCGTCGCCAACGAACAGACATTATATTATTTGTAATAAGTACCTAGTTATAAAATTTATAGCTTCTGTTTTGTTTTTATTTTATTGGTAGTAGCAATAGTGGTATTAGTATATTTATGATCTTCTTTGTCTCGTGTTTATTTATTTATTAATTATTAGGGTACATCACAATGTACCCTTCTGTGTCCTTCCCTTTTCTGCCCATTTAAGGTTGCCTGGAAGAAATTGCTTTAGGCGATAAGGCCGCTCATTGTAAATACCTTTGTTTTTATGTGTAATTTTTATCATAGTATACAAGTAAATTATTATTATTAGTATACATCTAAGTAATCTTTTCCCAACGTCATCCAGCAAGCTGCCAGAGTCAATATTGCCCCAAGAGCTTCACTTCTTCTTCAGTATGAGCTCTGAGTTCAAACGCGTCGTCGCCAATTAACAGATAATATCTTAACAATCAATGCACTGTGGTGAAAATTATTGTCTACACAAAATTATAATTAGAATTAAATTAGAGTGTTCTAATATTCAAAATGTAAGATGGCTGCTGGAAGACAGGACACCGTTATAATTTCAGTTATATTTTACTCAAAGGGTACTTTGAAAACCCTAGTCATTATGCTCATTCTAATTATCTGAGTGCAAAATGACACATCGCTAGGAATCGAAGCCACGACATTCGGAGCTTGGGTTTTTGCGCTTGGATATCAGATTGCAGTCGTTTATGAAAGAGATATGAACGGTACCATAATCAAAAATTAAAGCAAATTGATTCTTTGTCAGATTTTGTCAGTCAGTTTATCTGCCTGTTGTGGTTTTTTTCTCAAGATTTGTCAGTTACTCTTATAGAGGGGATCTGTCAGTCAGCCTGTCGTGATTCTAAAGGGGGAGGGGGGATTGCCCGTCTGCCAGTCACTAGATTTCTATAATATTATTATCTATCTATTCTAAAACATAATTCCGCTTTTACAGATCAACCACGCGAATATTCAAACAATAGCGACATACATGGGCCCAGCTTTGAACATGTCCCTCAATCTACTCACTTACCTCATCAGCAACGCAGACAAGATGTTCCCTGATATTCAATTGACTAAGTAAGTACACCTTTTCAGTCAAATAAAAATTTTACCCGAATTTTAAGTGTAATTTTTAAGGTCGGCAACGCGCTTGTTATTTCAAACGTCCATATATTGCGGTGAAGCGCTCGTAGCTCCGCTGTGCTCGGGGGTCGGAAACGATCACCGAAGTACAGCAGAGTTTACAGAGGTCAGTCTTTGGATGGGTGACCTTTTGTGTGGCATTTAATATCGAGCGCTTCCGTGCTTCGGAAGGCACGTTAAGCCGTTGGTCCTGGTTATCACTAAAAATGTGGTAGTCGTTAAGCCATGTTAGAGGCCTAAATGGGCAGCTTGAAAAATTCTAACAGCAGGACGCCATACCCCTGCCTCCGCCAATCCGCACTGGGTCAGCGTGGTGGAGTATGACCCAATACCCTCACACCTTGATATGTGAGACGAGGCTCGTGCTCAGTAGTGGGACGTTAATGGGCTGAAATGATGAATGATGATTTGATGATATATTGCGGTGAACACTTTTCTTTAGGTGGGCCGCAAGCTTCAAAATCTTTTTATTCTATAAACTATTACATAGCAGGTACTTGAAAGCGTTAAAATTAAATATAAAAACAATCGACATATGTTTACACTGAAATCACGAAGCTTCGATTCACTTACATACAACAAAACAATTTGTAAACAAAAAATATTTGAGTGTAAGTGAATCTAAGTGCCAATTCCGAGCCACCACTCTGTAAGAACTAGCAAGAAACTCACAGGCTATGCTCTTTTAAATTATCAATTGGTTAGTTACGCATAGTGCTAACTTATGGTATAAACAAGTGACAAACTTAGTTCACCTTCTAATATAGCGAATATGTTATATAAAAAATATGTCGCGTATTTGCTTAATTCTCTAAGTTAAGCAGTTAGACCTTAATTTTCGCTTAAATATAGAATTTTTTGTAGCATTTTAACCAATTTGATCACCGAATTTACAGTGCCTAATAGGACTGAATAATCCCTAGCAGTGAATAATTTAGCCGTAAAGAAATGTCTGATGCACCGCATTATATGCCCAACATTTAAAAAGAAACATGCTGTACAATATCTTATATATGGTGCTGAAACGTCAGTTGTGCAAATGATGTAAATTTTCAGGAGAAACATTTAAATATTCGCATCCTGATAGAAATATTGTTCTTAATATTTGTGGAGATTTGTAAATGGCAATAGGATTGAGTATATATTGTAAACCAATTGAAAATTAGACTGTAAATCTTCCTAAGAGAAAATTCAAAGATTAAAAAAATTTCAAAAAAAACAAGAAATTTACTAGATGTATATGACATAATGTAAACTACAATTAGTTTATTTTTTATCATTAATAGTTAAATGAGTTCAAAAGGAGACACTAGCTTTTATAAATCATAAGTAAGGGTGTATATGGCTCCTACCAAGATCTGAGGAACCCGAGCCAACCTCACCTGCAAGTGGTGCACCTGCCGATGAAACGACGATTCTCTGGCAAACATAAAAGTTCGCCTTAATCGGCAATAGGCTCGCCAGTTACTACGTGGGACCAACAATATAACTTGCGAAACGTGGGCGTACAATATATACGTACTGCCTATGCATGCCGGCATGATATCATTATGCCGATATATAATTATGTACTACAACTTTAAACTTCATATCAAAGAAAAAACCAAACATCTTACATTTTTTTGCGTTTGTTATACACATTTTTATTTATTTATTGTATTTCTATTTTCTCATACTTCAATAAAAATGAACAAAAATTGCAAAATTGGAGTTGAATCAATGATTTTTATATGTATTATTTTATAAAGCTATATCGAACCATGTATATTTTCCTTTTAAGATACATACCTCCTCTAGCCAGCTTACCACCAGAGCTTCCTTCGACGGCGGAGGGTCTCAGTTGCGAACTGCGCAAACAGGAGTCGTTATTGAGTCAGGTGCACGCGGAAATGCACGCCGGCTTCATATGTCCTGCGAGAGACCAGCAGCTCTGGGAGGCGCAGAGGATTGTTACTCAGCTCAAGGTGAGATAATATGAGCTTTATCAGGGCTCTATTCTATAGATAAGGAAATCCGTAGGAAAATCGGAGTGACCGACAAAGCAAGACTGATTTGCAGGCTAAAGTGGCAATGGGCACATAGCTTAACCCTTTAACAAACAGAGCACATTAAAAATAATCATTAGTTTTCCACCTTACGTTAACCACATAAGGTTCAATTTATGGTGGTCATAATTATATTGACTACTACCTGGTAAAGTGTTAAAGAAGCGATGACGACTGTGGCGTCAAGGTTCTCCAATGGCGTCTGCAAACTGGCAAACGTAAACGTCGGCCTTCCACCCAAAGGACCGATGATCTGGTCAAAAAGAAAGCCGGTGGATGCAGAGGGCTCGAGATCGATCGAAGTGGAAAACTTTCTGGAGACGTCCATGTTAAGCAGTGGACTTCTAGTTGCATTAGCATCATGTAGTTGTCGCATTCTTCTCCACTGGTATTTCGAAAAATTAACTAGTCTAGCAACTTTTTTTTCAAAAATAATGACTTGTTTTGCAATGTTTTGTTTACCATTTACTTAAAATATAGTTTCTGCGCTTCCTCATGCCGCACTTAGATTGAGCCCTGATAATGTGTTACTGTGCATTTTTAACCGTTTATAAGGCAGTGCTGAACATAAATTGAACCTTATGTAGTTGATTTAAGACAGAAAGCAATAAAAATCTTCTGCCCGTGAAAGGGTTAACTACTTAGAAACTATATTTTTCCTGGCTCTTATTTAATTTTATATTTAAAGAATAAGTTTTAATTTTCAGCGAAAACTAAGATCAGTCCAAAGATCAGGAGAACCAAGCTCACTGCCAGCACAGCCTTCAGTCGAGGACAAAGTTGAAGAGGAACCTATGAGAAGAAACTCACAACCGAATGAACCAAACATAACACCCACCGTATCTGAGCAACCTTCTCAACCAATAACACATATACCCACTGCGCAACTACCTATTGCGCAACTAACCTCTGCGCAACTACCTACTGCGCAACTTCCTAATATGCAACTACCTTCTGCGCAACTCCCTTCTTCCCAACTACCCACTGCGCAACTTACTAGTACGCAACTAACTTCTGCGCAATTCCCGTCTTCCCAACTACCGACTACGCAACTACCTTCATCCCAGCTACCTTCTACGCAACTTTCCTTTACCCCAATACCTACTTCGCAAATACCGCCTAACCAACTACCTACTACCCCACATACTATTACACAACCTATAGAATTCACCCCAGAACCCAAAATACAAGAAATTGAATCTCCAATTATAATACCAGAAATTCCATTCGAAGCAGAGTTTGAAGACAATTTTGAATTTAAACCCGCAGAAACTAAAGAAATAGACACAGTTAAAGTAGAAACGCCTGTACAAGCAGAAATAGAAAATCCCAAATTCACAGACAAAGAACTACGCATTCTAAGACTTGAGCTGGAAAACGCAGAATATTTGCAGCTGAAATCGTTGCTTCAAGCGAAAATTAACTCTGAACAGTTTGAAATTGTTAAGCTTAGAAGTCATGTTGCTTTGAAGAATAAACAGGAAGCTGCTCAGAATAACAAAGATAGTAAGGAGACCAATACTCCAGAAGAACAGGAATTAAGGCAGAAATTAATCAAAGAGAATGCTCTACTTGAGCAGAAAAGACTGAATCTTATAAATCAGATCTTTCAAGAAAGAGTAGCATGTATACAGTTAAAAATAGAATTGGCAATGAAAGAAATACTATCAAAGTCTTAAAAGTTTACAATTAGAATGTAAGACTATTTATTAATTATGTTGACTAGATAAGACATACTTTTACGTGATCATTTTCTTTAATGTAGTTAGTAATTTAAGAATTTTATTATCTCAAATAATATGTGTAAAATATATGACATAAAATAAATCGTATAAATGAATTTTGTTGTTTTGTTTCATTTCAAAATTACGTTGAAACCTATATTGAATTAACTCATCCATCACTTCTTGGCGGGATATTAAAGCGTTATGTCTGCAGTTTTGTTTTAGTTTCTCAAATTTGAGATATTTCGAACATTAATGTATAATAACGGTGAATTATGAAATGTTTGTAAACGTACTCGAATGTTGTTAAATGAAACAACAGTGCATCCTCAGTTTTCAAATTCTCTTGAACTTTCTTAATCTCAGCTCGTTAATTTTTCCCTGCTAAATTGCTGTGCTTTTCCAAACCATGTAAGTATAATCACTCCAAGCGGGTCAGTGCGGATTAATAATTCAGTACCTTAAAATCACAGATTACATTTTAACTCGCCTGTATGAACAATCTTGTCCATACATAATGCTTTAACATGTTCTTTTCAACTCACTTATAATTTTTTTATTAATGATAATGAAATGCATTCCTGCATAGGCTTTCCCAAGTGTTCTCGGCATAGATCTTTCTCATCCAAGTTGTATGTGCTATCTTTTTGATGGCATCGTCCCATCGACGATGCTGTCTTCCTTTTATTTTCTTTTTATATCTAGTCAACGCGGGGTTATAGACCAAACCCCTAACATCTCAAAATGACAATAACAAATCAAGCAAAAAAAAAACTAAAAGCCTCTTTACATAGCATCACTAAAATACATGTATATTAGCTATCATTATAGTTCAATGAGGAGTATCAAATTATTAATTACAAGTTTGGCTTTATAAAGCTTATAAACGTCAACTTCAAAATCTATTCGCTGCAGGCAGAAGCTTGAATTAAGAAGAATTGGTCAAGAAACTTTTGTGCCGGCCACATAATATCAGTTAGCAAGTTTTCCTTTTATTTATTTAAATTACACTCTTAGCTATACCTAGTGCTTGCATAAGATAACTATATGAATCTTACTTGTCTTATCTGTTATCTATTGGAACTATGATAATTCTTCACTTAATATGAATACCTACACTTCAACTTGCAGTTTATTTTACGATTATTATACATTGTCAATTACATATAAATGAGTAATTAATAATTGCGTTATTTAACTTGGGGTCTTATATTGATGGAACACGTTCGAATGTCGGCATAACTTTACTAACGCGCCTATCCACTACTGGCAGGAGATGAAGTAGAACAGAATTAAGCAGGAAACTCATCAAGCTACTAACTTCTAACGTGTGTACTTCTTCTCATGTCCTGTCCATCCCAAGGTTGCCTAGAAGAAATTGCTGTGAGCTATGAGGCTGCCCACTGTACAATTAATTTTTTAATTGCTGTAATTCCCTTTATTTTAGCGTACAATAAAGTGTTCAGCCATTCAGGCTTAAATGTTTTTCCTGCAAGTAATTGTTTTTAAATTTTGTCCAGATCTTATTGACTATTACGATAGTAATCAAATTTTATAAATTACACTAACGTAGCTCTTAAGTTGAAGTATTCAAGAGTCATAATAGTAACAAAAGACTAAGTGTTATAAGTCTTGGATACTTAAATAAACAAATTTATTAAGAATAATATATAATAAGGACGCTAACAAGAGCACCAACTCATGCCGGCTTGCATCGGGAATTTATTAATTATTTTTAAATTGTAATTTCAAAATTAAAATGTCAAAAGAAGTAGGTCGGGTAAGCCTTCGAGGTCCACAAGGTTTTGGACACAGATAGAGATGTACAATAGATTACGCAAGAATCGCGATTTGCATTGAAATCATGCGTGCCTCAATGTAAACGTTTAGATTTAGGTACCACCTCAGAAATAGGAACATTATGAATGAATTGTAATCAAAATCGATTATTATTTTGTAAGGTGCGAGAAACAATTGTAACTAAAATATGAGGTTGATAGTGCCGAAACCAAAAAAGTTACAACTCTTTTTAAGTGACACCTCAGAACAATATTTTTCGCGTAATTATTTCATGGAAGCATAAGTTAAAATATGTAAGGTAATAGCTAGTAACAAATTAGAGCATGATCGTGAAATCAGATCCAAATTTCCATAAAATGGTGTCATGGTTAATAATAATTCTACAGATGTTATCGCTTAACGAAACGATATCAGCAAAATTATAGATATCGATTAGCGTAAGCAGTTAATATTGATATCAGGAGGTTTGATAAATGTGGTTATGCAACTTGCAAGCTGTTTATATGGAATTATTTGATTGATATCAGTATAGAGACGGCTGAAAGAAGTAAATTATATTTAATACAAAACAACGACACAGCGATTTTCCTCACGTAGTTACGTGATCTTTTCATAGATCTCTCTGTCGCTCTCGTTAGAAATCTTAGTGTATTCTGCTTTGCATTCTTGGCATTATCATCTGCCATGGAACCGAGAGCAATATTTTAACTGCCTCCCGCAAATTCCGTATCCTTCATTGGATGACGCGGGTTTTAATCCCGAGCTGTTTGCTGTAAATACAAGACTTAAATGCGATCGATTGTTACATAGACGTGTTATACGATCTGGAGCGCTCTCATTTAAGAAGTTTTTATTAATTAGAGGCAAACTATCACATTCAATTGTTTCTCATTAGCCTGCTACCAAATTCTTGCAAGACCCAAACAAAGCCAGGGCTAAAAAAGCGAGTTGCTTCAATCTAGCAAATAGCAAAACTTATATTTAATGGTCATACAATTGTGTAGGTACATTAGATTGTAACACTATTGTTAAAAGTAAGATATGTAGGTAGGGAACTAATAAAAGTTTATATTTGTAAAGACATTAAAATAAATTTATTCAAATCCATTTGCGATGCTTTGACCAAGGTCAGTAAATTTTATGTAGGTAGTATTTATAATAGGCACAACGTATCATATTTTATTCTGTGGAATACAAAAATACCAAGGGTGTTTAGGGATCCTACAAAGACCTAAGGAGCCCACGCTAACCTCACCTCACCAAGTGGTGCACCTGCTAATCAACGGACGAGTCTCTGGCAAACATAACAGTGCCCTGTAAGCGGCAATAGGCTCGCCACCTATTACGTTGGACCAACTATATAATTGGCGAAGTGTGGGCGTATAATATGCCCCTGCCTACCCTTTCGGGGAAACAAGCGTGAATGTATGTACAAAAATGCTTAGCAGTATGTTCTATCCAAAGAACTATTTTAGCATTGTTATTTTACCTCCTGGGTTAACCTTTAATTATCCTTCATTTGGAACTTACTTAGAAAGAATCGATTCAAAAGCAGTTATCATGTACTTACGTTTATGGCGAAACTGATTATTATAGTGGGTACTTATGGTCAACGTCTATTCACGTGATTATTAAAAATAGGTATTAATACATTATAATTATATAATAGGTGTGGCATGTCAGTTCAAGTATGCAGGATGACGCTGCTGCCCATCATCCGGTATAATTCTCTTCGTCGACTACTCTTACGACTCCCCGGGAGATGAGAGAGGGCGGCAGTATTCTAAGGCCGTATCACGCGGCATGTAAAATAGTCTCTTATTAATGTTAGCCAGGATAGTCAGCGCTCGTAGCTCTGCGGTGCTCGGTGGTCGGAAAGATCACCGAAGTACAGCAGAGTTTACAGAGGTCAGTCCTTGGATGGGTGACCGTTTGTGTGGCATTTGATATCGAGCGCTTCCGTGCTTCGGAAGGCACGTTAAGCCGTTGGTCCCGGTTATCACTAAATGCGGTAGTCGTTAAGCCATGTTAGAGGCCTAATAGGCGGCTTGATAAATTCTAACAGCAGGACGCCATACACCTGCCTCCGCCAATCCACGCTGGGTCCGCGTGGTGGAGTATGACCCAATACCCTCACACCTTGATATGTGAGAGGAGGCTCGTGCTCAGTAGTGGGACGTTTATGGGCTGAGATGATGATGAGGATAGTCACCTAATTATGCTTACTAGTGAAAGGAGGTTGAAAATCAGCGCTGTGCACTGACATTGCTCCTGCGTCAACATAAGATGAACTTCATCTTTTTGTCTATAAAAATTGCCTATGTTAAAAATGCACATACTATTACTTTTTTCGACAAAACATTCTTTTACTTATATGTATAGGTGTATAGGGGTCCTACTAAAATCAAGGAGCCCAAGCCAACCTCAACTGCAAGTGGTGCACCTGCCGATCAACGGTCGAGGCTCTGTCAAACATAAAAGTTCCCGGTAAGCAGCAACAGGCTCGCCACCTATTACGTGGGACCTACAATATAACTGGCGAAACATGGGCGTATAATTTGCCTCTGCCTACCCCTTCGGGAAAACAGGCGTGATATTATGTATGCATTATTTTACTTATTTAATTCAAAAGCATCTTGGGTGTATTTATCGGAGGAATCTTATAAATTGGCTAGGTGCTTTAGACCCTTGTGGTGGAGGCACCGTCAAAACCCCCATGGCTCGCCCTGGGGTAGAAGGCGACGAAAATGACGGAATCTGGTCAAACCTTTCACCATTTGATACGATTCATGTTAATCTCTGTTATAATAATGATCTTGGCTAAAACTAATATAAGTAGATCTTTTTTAACTAGCTGCCCACTACGAATATAATATGGGCCAGATTACGCCATGCTTAATTTAATTCTTTTATCTAGACAAAAAGGCTAAGTCAAGGTAAAGCAAATCCCGGAAGCTTTCAGAAATATTCTTAAAACAATGACTATTCTAACAACTTTGAGGTCAATGTTCCATCTTCATCGCTTAGTTAAGAAAACAAAAACAGCTTAGTTGTTACTAGTAGGTACAGTCAGCGTTATATAGTTGGTAACATTAAAAGCGCCATAAATATCGACACACCACACGTCTTTATTGTCAAAAGCGATAGGGCGTGTTCCGTTACTAAGAACACTTTGGGTGCTAGCGATATTTTGACGATGACTGTAACTACACTGGCGAGCAACCAAATCGACTCAACCGCCATTTGAAATGGCGCCAATATGTCATTTGAAACTCAAGCGTTTAAGTTTCAAGCTGGACTTAATGGCGGGAAAGTGAAACGTCATGTCTGCAGTTTTGTATTATTTTCTAAAATTTATGATATTTCTAACATTAATGTGTAATAACGGTGGATTATTAACCGTTAAGTGTTTGTGAACGTACATGCGTGTTGGTAAATGAAACAAAACAGTGCAACATCACTTTTCAAATTTTCTCTTAAGGAGTCCATGTGAGATCTCAGTATAGTCCCACATCTTTACTGAGGACTCAAGGGGTTTAGGGGAGGGTATTTCATCTTCGATTTATCATCTTGATCACCACTTATTCTCATTTACTATGATTTATGTATTATTAATAATAGGTTGGGGAAAAAGTCTTTTCGTATTTTTGTATGAAAAGTCAAGACATTTTTTTCAAAGTTTATTTACATTTATTTACAATACTTATATATGTACCGTTTTGTTGAATAACTTTCTGCCATTTTGTGGGCAGAGACATTATCCCGTTACTGTAGAAACTTTGGGACTTCTGATCAAAAAAACGGGACAAATAGTTTTGGCAGTCCTCTCTTGAGGTCAACCTTACAGAACCTAAAGAATTCTGCAGAGACCGAAACAGGTGAAAATCTGAAGGCGCAAGGTCAGGGCTATATGGTGGATGCACTAGGACCTCCCAGTCGAACTCTCTTAATTTTTGCTGAGTGGCTAAAGATGTGTGTGGTCTAGCGTTATCGTGATGAAAGACCACACCCTTCCTGTTGATCAATTCCGGCCGTTTTCTCTCGACTGCTTCCTTTAATCTCATCAGTTGCTGGCAGTAAAGATCAGAATCGATGGTTTTGCCGGGCGGTAAAAGCTCATAATAAACAATGCCCTTCCAATCCCACCATACACACAGCATCACCTTATTTCGTGTTAGGCCAGGTTTGGCCACAGTCTGTGAAGCCTGGCCAACTTTCGACCACGACCTTTTTCGCACGTTCTTGTCGTACGTGATCCACTTTTCATCGCCAGTTATCAATCTCTTCAAAAACGGCTCGGTTTCATTACGTCTCAATAATGAATCGCAAATGAGTACACGGTTCATTAAGTTTCTTTGAGTGAGCTCGTGTGGCACCCAAATATCGAGCTTTTTTGTATAACCAGCTTTCTTCAAATGGGTCAAAACTGTTTTGTGGTCAATTCCCAGTTCTTCAGCTACATCGTAACTACTAATATGCCGATCTTGCTCCACTCTTTCAAAAATGGCGTCCATTTTATTCGTAACAGGGCGACCAGAGCGAGGTGCATCTTTAACATCAAAATTTCCGGACTGAAAACGTTTGAACCAAATTTGTGCTACTCTTACTGACACTGCATCAGGTCCATAAACATCACAAATTTTTTTCACTGCTTGAGTTGCATTTTTGCCTTTTTTATAATAAAATTTTAAAATGTATCGAATTTCTTCATTAGATTCACTCATTTTTACGGAGAGAAAAACAAATGATAAATAATTATAATGGAACCTTTTTAATGTTACCAAAACCAGCCAGACATTACAGAATTTTATAATAAGTTTATACCTACGTTATGCGAAAAGACTTTTTCCCCGACCTAATATATCCCTTACTTAACACTGGCTAAATGTGCTAAACGCACGAAGCCATTATTTAAAAGAAAAAGAAAAAAAAGTTTTAAGCTTTCTAATGAAACATTGTTTATATATTGTATACTTTCACTTAAAACAATGATGGAATACATTTATCTAGTCCAGAAACAGATGTCCTTTATATTAAATGTACCTTAGATTTTAAGCTGTACTTGTATCTTAAGTTTTTGTGGAAATAAATATATTATTATGTTAATTATAATGTTTGAATGTATAGTTAGCGGTGGAGTCGATTTGGTTGCTCGCGAGTGTATATATGTGAACAAAACATAAAATTTTAACATACACATCTTTTGTGAGGCGATTGAAGAGCGCCTTGTTTGCCAAAGATGCAAATTCGTCAGACAATGATCTCACGGGTCTTGATTAGCATACTCGTATGGAGTTTGGCTACTCTTATGGAAATGAACTATCTGCTTGCATTTGTAGTGGGTGTCTGGAGATTATATTGTAGAAGCTTCGCATCTTTATTCATTTTTTGAATTTTAGTTTGTAATTCAGGTAAGTATTAGACGGTTAAAAAAATAACAGAAAAAAGTAGTTTTCAGAGTCCGACTAGTCTGCTGCACCTTGACGTGGTAGGGGGCTCAGTACCTCTCGGTAGGGTGGACAAGGCGCTGAGGAAAATAAAAGGAACCTGTGTATGGCGCAGCGGGCGGGCCAAAAGGTTTTTTAGGTAGGGCAGGGGTCTGCTGTCTAATCATAGACCCAACCAAGAAGTCGGCCCCACACGGAGGTAGGAGGGGCACGCATTCAGTCCATTATGCAGGTGGATGACCCACGCTTCGTTTCCTTTTAAATGGTCTTCGTTTTATACTTTTCTGAAACAATGTTCACCAGTTCTGGGTGCTCTTCTCACAGCTACTTTAGCATGCTCATTCTTTAAGATATATAGGTGACATTCGTTCTTATATGGATCTTTTCAGTTTCTGATCAGTTCGTTGATAACCTCAGCGTTATGTGCTAACGTTGTTTTTTTTTCAAACTAGCTTTTGCCCGCGACTTCGTTCGCGTGGAATAGTGACTTCTTGCAGATTTTTGGTTTTACTCACATAGTTCCGGATCTCGCAGGGTTTTTGAGAAGTTAGAAGGGATTTTCGGGATTAAAACTATCCTATGTCCTTTTTCGAGTTCCAAACTATGTCTGTACCAAGTTTTACTCAAATCGGTTCAGTAGTTTAGGCGTAAAGAAAAGACAGACAGACAGAGTTACTTTCGCATTTATAATATTAGTTTGGATTTGGATATATCAACAGTCAATTTTAAAATGAAAGTAGATTTTTAACAAAGGTTACATGTCAAAATGCCGCGCAGGAGCAGATGTGACGTCACTTTATTGTAAACATTAGGAAAAAATAACTAGACGTCTCATCTCACAAGGACGTCGTTCAAGTTTAAAAATAACCGTTTTTGATAAAGAAGCAATGAGTATTTTGTATTGAGCCTTGTGTTTTTTCTTATGACTCACATTTTTAAGTCATTGTTATGTACACGTACAAGAAAGAAGTATCCATTATGTGCATGCCTAAAATTGTGTTGTAAGTCAGGGTTATGTAAGTCCTGTACATAAATAATGAGTCGGTAATCAATCTTACTCGTTGACGTCACTGTACGTGAAGTCCAATTCGTCACACAAATTTTACAGACCATTTGTTTTTAAAATAACAGATTAGTAGGTAGACTAGGTACTTAGGTACCCACTTCAGATTAGAAAACTTAACCTACTTAATATCAGAAATTGCAAATGTCTACGTTCATATGGCTGCGAATGTTTAGAAGATACCTTATAGCAAATAGTAAAGTTGGAAGAACCACATACTCGCACTCTGCCTTGTTTTTTTCTTTTAATATTACTAACTAGCGCCCTCCCACGACTTTGTCCGACTGTCCTACAGATACTTTGTCTAAGTGAATCTTTATAGCATAATATCTGGCAGTGAATATCCTGTCAAAATCGGTCATCTATTTAGAAATAAGCCACATATAAAAAAATATGTAATAACTAACAACTGTTATATATAGGTATGTGCTATACATACCTTTACGTGCATTTAATACACGTTACAAACTTAGACTTACATGATTCATAAAATAGCACCTATCAGTGTAAACCAGATGTCTATAAATTAATTAGTACTTAGTAAGTAAATCATTCAGTAAAGTTCGTATTGTTTCTACGACTAATGAACTATAATTTGTTTACATCCTTGGGCTTTATTCCATGTAAATGATTCTTCGCACTCGGAAGTGTAAACGAAATTAACGCAGCTCCATTAAATCTACGTATCTAATTAAGCTAATTAACTTTTTTTCCTATCCATTTATAGATTTTATCAAACATAGAACATAAATAGTTGCAAGTTAAGTGATTAGCCGCGAAGTGCTAAGCTGAAGTAGCCCGTATTTGGGACGTTTGTTTTAATATTCATTACGTAATGAGTCGGCCGCCGATCGACGCGCCCGCCGCCGCCGCTTTCACTCCCTCAGTCCGCGGCAATTACGAACACGATTCTGTTCTCTCGCTAGTATTTACTCAACTGTTTCGACTATTCAAAGATAAAGAAAACTGCCAAACACTTCGCTATACGACGCTCGTATCTTATCGCATCCACTCACCATCAGCCATACGGATATCGCGAACGGCGCGCCTTGTACGGGCGATCGAGTCTCCTTTATTGTTCAATTTAACTTGCAGACGTGTACTACTCTCGGCTCGCGGTGATACCGGTGAAGTCATAATGTGTGCCGTACAAAAATAGATATAAAACAGTTTACAGGAAAATAGTATCAATAACAAAAGTGTTGCGGTTTGTTATCGAACGGAAATGGGTACAAAATCGCCTACGAGTCCTACGACCAGTTTGAAGTCGCGTGAGTTGATCGGTGTAGACGCGTTCAGCCAGCGCCGCGAAGTGTTCGGGAAACACGAGACCGTGTTCCTTCCGCAGCCGGCCAGTCCCAACAGCATGGTGCCCACAGTGTACAAGGAAGTCGAACCCATCATCACTTCCAACCATGGAATTACTACAGCTAATTTTAAGAGGAACACCACCGGCTCTTCAAGTTTTCGAGACACCAAGACCGATGAGAGAACATACGACTTTCGACCGCGGAAGTATTCAGACAATTTTACGTCCGACCTTAATCAAAGCGACGATGTTGACAACAGGTACAGTGCATTGGACCGCTCACGTAGACTCTCCAAAATGAGAAGGGATTTTCTAGCTTCCAATCTTCACGAACCTGTGGAACAACAGTTCACTAGAGCCGGAATGCGCGCTTCCCTGCCTACAGGCAAAACGACTGCTTTGAGGTACAAATATGAAAGTCTTAACATACACAAGTTTCCATTTGCCGAACCTTATGCGACCCCACCTCCGACACGCAAAGTCATATTAAACTCTTATTCTAGTGAAACTAGTAACGAAGTGAATGGAAAGGAGAACGACGACCCAGAGTTAAGGCCAAAGCATCTTGGTGTGCCTAGCGTTGGTTCACCTACAACTGCAGACCATCAAAAATTGTTTGATGAACTAGTCAAAAGATATTCGCCACAGCGCAAGACGATTAACTGGACCCTGCCGCCGACAAAACCGAGAGTGATCGGGTCAGTCCCAAAGTCTACTTCTAGTGTTGACACTGTTGATAAGGTTGAAAAAATGGATACAAGAAATGATTGTGACGATGATGTGTTTGAAAAGAAGGATAACAGTATTACTACCGCTGACGAGAAAGAGGCCATTTCTGACTCCGTTCCTAACGGGCCTGGAGTTACAAACCAAGCGACCAAAGCCGACAATGTTAAGAATGAGAGAGACTCTAAGGTATCCCTTACAGAAATTGAAGAAAAGAATGATCGTGTACCGGAGCTTTCAATTATACAGAGTCAAATTAGTAAAGAAGGTCCTATTAAAAAGCCTGTGATTGAGGTTGACTTAAGCATTCCAGCATTGATAGACAAAATGACTGAGGAGGGTGAGAAGCTAGAAAGCCACACAAAAAGTGCGAAGAAAGTTAAAAGAAAACGTAGCTTCTTAGATAAACTGCTAGGTAGAAAAAAGGACAAGTAAAAAGGAACAGAAATGAAAAGGGACAAATCATTGCAAAGTTACATTGCAGAGCTGCAACCGCACCAAAGATAGTATGTCAAAGGTTGATATAAACGATGGCAGTGCTTATTTTTTGATACTACTTGTACTTAATTTAAATAGTTTTATTTAATATTTTATAAATCCTTTTTAGACATTTATGCATAATATAAAAATAATTAAAAATAAACTTCCTTCAATTTTTTATCTTAGTAAAGTAGAGGGTTATCAGAAAAGCTGATAAGCGTAAGTGCCATGTGACACTCCCTATCTGCTTAATTCTCTAACAAACTTATCTATGCCATAGAGTTACAGTTACAAAAAATAATAACTTGAACATATTTAAAAACAATAATACCTACCTATTGAAAACTAAATCATTCGTCTGATTAATTATTACATTAATTTTCCTCAATTCCTTTCAGAATAAACATTATAGGTATCCATATCTTTGTTTATGAATAATTGTGTTAAGTAGGTATTTATTTAATGGTATGTATTTTACTAAATAAAAGAAAAGCTAAATGGTCATATAAAAATAGATTATAACCTAAAAACTAAATGCTCACATCACAATGGCACTCTTTTCTTTTCTAATCATTTAGGACTTCTTAAGTGTATGTAATTGGTGATTTATTTATACATCTATATTTTTTTATAATAAAGAAGTTATTGTTACCATTTTGAATTCAAAATTTTATTCGTGTCTAAGTATTTGTATTAAATTTTTGTGTTATTTGTAACTGTGTGTTAGTAAACGCGTCTTCATTCAGTTAGAATTTATTTAGTACTTTGAAGTCCCAGAGGGCACAACAATTGGTAAATGTAATAAATAAGTTTATGAGTTTTTATCAGTAGTTTTTACTCTTAGCAGATATGTACAAACAACTTGTTTTGATTCATTCTCAAGGCGCTTTGAGAAATGTCTAGAGAACTATTAATATAATGTTGCGATATTGGTTATGGAGAATAATTAATAATGCCCTGAGATAATTCCAAGTGTAACCTATGATGTGTAACGACACCTTAATTAGGTTCAAGATAGGTCACCAGGATGTCAGATGACAAATGCGCTTTACGCAATACCGCGTTCCGGTTTGGTGATTAATGTGATGAAGCTAACCAAATTATTAGGCACTAGCTTCTGGCTACGAATTCGCCCGCGTGACCTTAATTTTTACATACATTGTTTAAGTTATTAGCGTTTTCATCGGGAGCCCTAGTTTAAACCGATTAATAATATAACGTGTGTTATTCACGAAAAATATAGGTTTATATTAGTAAAAGAATTTTTTAAATCGGTCCAATAATTTTCTGAGTCCTCTTAGTAAATAAACAGTCAAATATGTCTTAGTTTTATTTATACCGTATATAGCAAAATATAAAATCTTGTAAGTCTCGAGGTAAGAAGTTCATTGCAATGCTAATCATGATTAATCTGTACTGATTATAAGCAAAGGAAGCTCTAGTGAGCAGTAGCGGGTACCATCACCAGGCGGTGATGGTACCCGCTTCCAGAAAAAACAAAAAGCATAACAGAAGCTTGGTTAAAGTCAAAGCACTTTAATCATTCAAGTTAAAACTTCTTCATTTAATAGTTTAGCACACGAATATATATTCAGCGCCGTCTTAAACTAGGCTGGGGCCCTTGGGCACACAATAATTTGGGGCCCTTTTTGAAAGTAAAGAAAGCGAATTGGAAAGAAAAAAAGAACAACACTTACATTTTTTACTAAGTACCTATGAACCCATTTATAGGTAAGTAATCAAATACAGTATAGGTTTTTTGGTTACAATTAGGTACTTTAGCGGTTTCTTTCGCGATTTCTGTTAAGCAAAATCTTCTATTATATCCTTGAAGTAAATTTTTTTAAGGATATCACTTTCTATGCACATAATTGACAAATTACTCAGTCGTTCTTGTAACATTGTTGCTCGCAATTTATTTTTTATTCTTTTAAGGTAAAATTATTGCGTGCGGTATTGACATAAGTGATCAGCAGAGGTCGGAATTAGGTAGAGTTATTCATGTACTTACACTGATTTCACACAGCGAAAGAATATAGTGGATATGCCTCAAATCCCGGGATTAATTTTAAAGAATAGAAAAAATCCCGTTACTTTTTAATAAAAAGTTATTTACTTTTACTTCTTTAATTTAGACTACTGCACGCGCGACGTTGCCAAACTTACATCAATGATATTGGATGACCGAAGTTGCAAAATTCCAATACGCACACGCGCGATGTGGCCACGTTTATTGTTCGCATTACATAGCTTGTGAGAACAAAAGAATACAATAGCGAAAATGCGGAGCACTCCCATTTGAAATCCATTTGAAATCCCGGGAAGGTCCACATTAATATCAACATTTCGATGCAAGTACATAAATAACTCTACCTATTTCCGACCTCTGGTGATCAGAGATTCGTAAAGTTTCGTTACAACGTCCATGGTAATAGTACTATTCTGTAAACTTAGACTAGTTTTATTCATAATTCCCAAAATATCATTCGAAATTTCCGTTAGAAGATCATTCTCAAATTTTTCCATTTTTTTTGATAGGCTTTGGGCTTCGTTTCTAGTGTCTCCTTCACTTGCGATTGAAGACAATGCCTCAGAAATATTTGAATAAGCACTTTGCAAAGCATTATTAGCATTGGCACGTGCAGACCATCTAGTTTCGAAATATGCATTCATATTTCATATCATAGTATATGCTACCAATCTTTATATCAATTAGGAGAACTTAAATTATGTCCAGTACCAGTAGTGGTATTAAATAGACGGCAGCAATAACAGTATACCGATTTCTTTGCTGGTGAATAAAGGAGCCATTTTATTTGCAAAGACTCAACATTTTCAATTTACGAAAAAAAATATTTTTAGTCAAGTATCTAGTTTTCGTTTTACCTTTGGAATCTGGATAACTTAAAGAAGTTTGGAAGAATTTACTATTTATATTTTGAAAAAACTCTGGCCCTTTTCGAATCCAAATATCCCGGACTTCTTCTGGTAAAGTGTCGTCACAGTAAGTACTACGGTCAGGAGACACAGATACATTCTCTAAGCTTGCAGTTATTAATTCACAGTAACTTGAAGTCGATGGTTCAGGATCTAATGTGTGTTTGTCATTGTCATCACACATAACCTCTTTTTCCTGGTGATATTCAGAGGTACTTTTGTCTTGCGGTGATGAGGATGAATAATCGGTCTGCTTAATTGTTTCTTCAACCGTAAAAAACGAAGTGAGCTTTGGAAGTTTTCCGTTATTTCTTTTTTAGCTATAACATTTTTTCTATTTTGTGAACTACTTAAATATGTTCTTTTCGAAATAATGAAATAATGTTTAAAAGAACAAATCAAAATTATGCTTTTCTTACTCAATTTTAAATAAAAACCAAACAAAACAACTCAACTCACTCCTATATCAGACTGAAAGTTCAATTCATTATTCGGGGATTCCCATAACCATAGACAATGTCGACATTTATATTGGGCCTTGCTTAGACGGTGCAACTTGACTTTGGAATTGGAGTGATTGCGTGAGTGACCGCTAGATAGAGTACGTAGTAAAATAGGTATTGCGTTCGGAAATATTATTAATTAGTACATTAGAAAAAGTCGCAGTCATCGATAATATAATGGCGTAGTATAATGATATGCCTTGTAAATCTAACCTTCTGATAAGATTCCTGATTTGTGAAAAAAGTGTAATGTGCCCGACAAAAATGTTCTGGAGAATAAATGTGTGAGAGAAATTGTGGGTCCTTCGGGGCCCCCCGAGAATGGGGGCCCTGGGCACGGGCCCCGTGTGCCCTTATGGTGAAGACGGTATTGTATATATTGGAAAATACATATACAACAATAGTATGCGCGTAGGGGATACTTATTTCATAGTTTTTTTTTTCCAGCAAGAGGAAATAAAATGGACATAACATTAGAGTGTAAGTACTTAGGGGCTTTTTTTAAAGCAACGTCTAAAGTTAAACCAGGTTTAAAACTAGTTCTGCCACTGTCTTGATTTTATCAAATAAAAGTGACAGCACTAGTTTTAACTTTAGATCTTGTTTTATAATAACCCCCTTAGTGTCTACGTCATATCAGAACTGTGAGAACTGAACTGTTCCTTTTATGAATTTAAAAAACATTTAAAAGAGCTTTGCCTGTGGGTTTCTTGCCAGTTCTTCTTACAGAGCGGTGGCTCGGAACTGGCACTTAGATTCACTTACCTACACTTAATTATTTATTTTTTTAAATTGTTTTTTTGCATATAAGTGAATCTAAGCTTCGTGATTTCAGTGTACTTAGTAATATTTCGATTGTATTTTTTATATTTAATTTTGACGTTTCCAAGTACTATATAAGGGTCTATCCATAAATTACGTCCCACATTAATGGGTTGGGGGGGACGAAGTGTGACATGGTGGATCGGGATGGGAGGGATCCTACATTTCGTGACGCCACATTTTAAAATCCAGGTCCTTCAAACATTTTGTAACTACTGTTTTAATGTAATCATTTCTTGCTATACTATTGCAAAATATGTGACATCACACTAAGGAGAAGGGCTAGTCACACTTATGAGAACATAAGTGTGACCAGCTGTGACAAGGACGGAGGGGGGGTCAAAAGTTCACGAAATTCGTGTGACATAGTTTATGAATGATCTCTAATAGTATATGAAATAAATAATTTTAGATTTTTCTTTGATGCAGACGACAATTTGGGTTTATAAGGTATGGAAATAGTGAACATAAGGCCTCAGCATGGCCCCACTGCAACATACAATAGGACAGGTTTCTATTAAGCCTTTAAGCGACAAATTTCGTACAAACAATAGATTTCTATTATGCATGTGACTAATGTCGTTTTACGTGTAATAACTAAAATAGATAGTTCAATCTTTTTGTAGGCGTGCCTGCAATCGCCGAGTTAAGCTGAATCCCGGATAAACCAATATAATTTAAACAGAGTAAGTGATATTATAATCTAGAATAAATTCTAAAGTTTATAAAACTGTTTCAAATCAGTTGATAAAAAATCCAAAAAAGTTTTTACTGGAAGGAAATTGTGACACATTGTAATTTATACCTTATATAGAGTGTATATATCCTACCAAGATCTGAGAGGCCAAGCCAACCTCACCTGCAAATGGTGCACCTGCCGATCAACGGACAAGGCTCTGGCAAACATCCTGTTCCCGGTAAGCGGCAATAGGCTCGCCACCAATTACGTGAGACCAACTATATAACTGACGAAATGTGGGCATATAATATGCCTCTGCCCATCCCTTCGGGGAAACAGACGTGATTTTATGTATAGAGTAAACGTACTAACGCCAACAGTAATTGGCGAATTGTAGACATATTATGCCTCTGTCTTCGGGGAAACAGGCGTGGTTGTGTGTAATGTAAACTAAGTATTATTATCATGGAAATTTGTCGTCTATGTAACTTTAAAAAAATTGCTGTGAACTTTCCTTCTTCTTACATTTAAATAATGGCTTCGTGCGTCTAGCACATTTAGCCAGATAGCCAGTGTCAAGTAAGTGATATATTAAAATTATATAATTTATAGTAAATGAGAATGAGTGGTGATCAAGATGATAAACGAAGATGAAATACCCTCCCCTAAACCCCTTGAGTCCTCAATAAAGATGTGGAACTATATTGAGATCTCATATGGACTCCTTGAGAGGAAATTTGAAAATTAATGTTGCACTATTTTGTTTGATTTACCAACACTCATGTATATTCACAAACACTTAACGATTAATAATCCACCGTTACACATTAATGTTAGAAATATCACAAATTTTAGAAAATAAAACAAAACTGCAGACATGACGCTTCACTTTCCCGCCAAGAAGTCCGCTGTGAACTTTTATTCAGGAGAAGTCTGTCCACGTCTGTCATTTGTTAGTACCTACTTATTTAAAACGATTTTTATTCATTAACATGAATACTACTATTATAGAATAGCAAACTCTCAGTAAGGAATAATATTGCTATAACTATATATTTCTCGATTTTAGACACTACTTATTACTGGTTTCGGTTTACGCACTTACTCCGATTGGTTGAATATTGTGCGTGGGCCATTGTGGCCTTCCTATCTCACTCCAGGCAGCCTACTTTTCTCCAGAAGCGGACCAGATCCCCAACCCTGCCTAAGACTTCCGTGATGGTTTCCAGTGTTCCTATTGACGCATTGTCTTCACGTCCATTCCTTACAGATCACATTGTAAGAGCCGTCCTGACGAAAACAATTATTTATATGTGGTCCAATGGTGCCTTGTGGTAGCAAAACCTTTTAGATCTTAAGACATAATTTGAAAAAAGCCGAGTAGAGTTTCTTGAGGCATTTTTCTCAATCTCGTTGCCTTTTTTTGGAAGCCTCGTTAGAGTCGCCGACAGACTGACGGACAATTTACAAGGAATTGTATCTTGTCTTGTGACAACATGGGAAGATTTCATTTTAGAAATCTCTGTGCTTCTAAAAACATTGAACGTTGGAGTTTCATCTGGCAAGCTCCCGTTTTTTGCTCCTATACTAGGTACTATTATACTACCTTTCTCAAATAAATCCTACCTTAAATAATTGAATAAGTTTTTTTTATCTAATAACTGGTCACCCCTATCTATCTGATATCCAAAAAGCATACCGGACTTACAAGTTGATAACAAAGTCAACAAAGTGATATAAATCATACAAAGCCCATTATCATTAGTAAATAAACCATAAATGTGCATAAAATGTGATGTTAATTAACGTTAAATTATTCCTACACATGTAGGTTGGATATCGTCAATTGCATAGTAAATATATTATTGGACATCTCACACAGCGCCATGTAACCTTACACAGTGCCGTAACTAGCCTTTTATGCACCCGGTGCGAGCTTTCAAAACTGCGCCCTTGAAAAATGCTTTGACCAGGCTCTGAAAATACTGGCCAGGTACAGTAGGGCGCATCTACACCATGTTCGCAATAAAACAAAATGCACCTACTAGCTACCATGCATGAGATAAAACTAGAACCTAGCCTGGTCATTTCTGTGCCCCTCCAGGGTCTACGCCCTGTGTCTGGGCACTGCTGGCACCGCCCTAGTTACGGCACCGGCCTTACACTAAGCAGAGCTTTTGCTATAATAATATAACTAGAAAATTAAATAAATAAAATAATAAATGTATAAGCAAACCTACTTATTTTTTGAAAATACATACTTGTTTGAAACACATTTGTTTTATTTGGTTTGTTTCATCAGAAATTTCAAATCCACAAATAAAAAATATTAGGCCGGAGTCAAATCTAACACACTCAAAAAAAATCAAATTCATATATTCAAGCTCGACTTGGTTCCGAAAGTTCCGAAGCACTTATAAATGACACTTAAATCTAGATCCGCCACTTCACTAGAGCTCAGCCAGAATCCAATAAGAAGTAGTTGTCAAGAAACTCGACAAGATCCTGTCGACATTTAAACTAGATAGATAGAGTAGGACTAGACTTACTAAGGTCCCCCCCGACTGGTCTCCACCTTGTCGTGGTGGGGGGCTGCCTCCCGGTAGGGCGGAGAAGCCGCTAGGGAAAAGGTAACACCCAGAGACCGGCAACTTTGGGCAACTCTATCTGCTTTTTGCATTGCTGTTGCTTTTTAAATAGAACCGCGATCAGAAATCATCAGTAGAACAGAAGAATTGTTTCATATCGTAGAGCTATGAGTACTCCACAGATTTATGCTGAATTTCCATTATACCCACAAATATCTATGTCATCTATACTATTTAAAAGGCAGTTTTAAATAAAATATAATTTAAATATATTTGTAGTATAAATTATACATTATAATCACAATCATTTAAGCCGGTACTAGGTACACACATTTCACAACAAATTAACAATTAAACTATTCAATTTTAAAAAAACTAACTTTAACTTTCAATATTAATTTAAAATTATATTTCATATTAACAAATAAAAAGATATTAATTTTATATGTTTCATTTGTGTTTGTTTTTATATTTATAACATTTTAGCTGAACCAATTTTGATGTAGTTATATTGTTTGAGACAAACTGATAATTATTTTGGCTAGAATTCATTAAATTCCGTGCTAAATCATCTAATATATATAATATTTCACTTATATATTAATAACAACTATAAAAACAACTATATTATTTTAAAATTACAGTGAAAGTTAATAAAATTAAGTAATTAGGTCAATTACAAGCAAGTAACCTGTATTTAAGTTATTGAATCAATTTACTTGTTCACATGCCGACCAAAGTTACTCTATTAAGTACTATACAATTTTATTACTTGATAGTAATATTTTTTTATGTACAGATAGTGCATAGGGATCCTACCAAGATCTGTGAACGAGGCTCTGGCGAACATGTTAGTCCCCAGTAAGCGACAATGTGCTCGCCACCTATTGCGTGGGACCAAAAATATAATTGGCGAAATCTCTATAGTTTAACCATTTACAGACAATAAGCAGTCACTTGCACCAGTACAACTATCTGGCGAATTTTATTTTATTTGTTATAATTACTGTACATATACAGCAGTGAATAAATGAATAAATATTTTCTAACAGCTATACCAATTATTTAGTTCCAAGGTGTGAGTTCTTATTACACTTCATGCCTAGGTGTTCACGGAAGATCAGCGACGTGGCATCCTATGGTGTCCGACAGTGTGCTGAGTTTCCGGCCAAGCCGGGGAATCCCACACCGATTCGTCGGTCAGCTCCCATCGTAATCTGGGGGGGAGCACCCAACTGCATTTACAGGCTGCTTCTGCGCCTAACACAAACACCCAAACGGCTGCGACTCACGCGCCTACTACACAGACTAGTGAACCTTCCACGAGCGGCTGGCAACAAAAACTCGTTCGGAAGAGCTTTACCCGAAATCCCGACAACGACACTGACGAAGCTCGTCTTTCTAGCCTTGGACATGAACTTCAAACGCTGGTTACCCAGCGCGCGAGGTTCGAGGACAGGCTGAAAGACATAGCAAAGGACAGCGGATCTACAAGTGCTGCCTCTCTCTCTGCCGATGAAGTACGCTTGCTGAAAAGAAAGCGCGGAAAAGTTATGGCCAGAGAGAGGGAACTCAAGGGCCGAATGCGCAAAATCCGCGAGGACAGAGCGCAGACGGACGCGAGTGAGGGAGTACGCGACCAGCTGCCGGTACGCGAGGGGTCAACCCAACGCGAAAAGCAGCCGGACGCGGAAACGCACGACCAAGGACGAGTACGCGAGGGGGAAACCCAGCGCGCAAAGTCATTGATTGTGTCAGCTACTGGTGGAACTGCTGACTTGACTGACCAACCAAAACAGCACAAACCGAAACCTAGGAAGAGGGGAAGGCGACCTGGGGCTTCGCACAGGACGATCTCGGCACAAAACACCTTGCCAAGCACCTCTTCGTCTCGGACTGAGCCTTACGGCTGTAGGACGACGAAGAGGGAGCGCCCTGACGACACGGCCTCGCCGAGAACACTACAGGGAGACTCGAAACGTGCGAAGGTCCACACCGCCCAAGGGGGACGGAAAACCTACGCACGGGCTACGCTGGATATCCCGGCGCGGCTCGCCGTAGCTATCTGCTTCTCCCCTCCTTCTAGGGATCTGACAACTGACGAAGGAGAATTCATTAAGACTGACCTTGAGAACAGGCTCATGGACTCCGACCCTGCAACACCACTCCCGTCCTTCCGCGGTTTCCCACGGATAGCGGAGGGCACCGTGCAGATGTGGTGCGAGGATGACGACTCCCTGACCTGGCTTACCCTCAACGTACCCAACATTCGACTCCCTGACTCTGACCTGACGCTGACGGTCATGAGGCAGTCCGACATACCCACCCGAGTCCGAGCTGCGCTCTTCGTCCCCAGATACAATGGGGACATAGCGCGGCTCCAAGGTGTTCTGAAACGACAGAACCCCTGGTATGACTTGGATGGGTGGTCCCTATATAGGGCGACCTCGGTCGGTGGTAATAACCCTGGGACTTATCTCACCCTGGGCTTGCCGCCGATTGAGGCTGAAAAGGTCTTGGGGCGGGAGCGGCGTCTATCGTACCTACTTGGGTCGATATACGCGCGCTTCTACCCCAAGGCTGAACCCTCGGACGCCCCTACCGGAAGCCAGACTACCATAACTGCCCCGACACTGACACAGACTGACGACATCGCTAAGTTGGAGGAAGAGATGTCCAAAGCCGCTATGGCCGACGCCGAGACCGATGTCCCACCACCTGAGCCGTCTGGGTGGAGCGAGCAACGGCTACTAGCCTCATCCCCGAATTGCGACCGGCGCGAAATGGATTTAGGAGGTGAACTGTCCAATGGATCTGTTTCCTCCTAACTCCAACCAACCGCCGCCGCCGCCAACGCCCATCTCCAGACCAGCTTTGAGTATTGTGCAAGCAAACATACAGCACAGCCAGGCTGCAACGGCCAGCCTGCGCAGGGCGCTGGAGACGAAACCCAGAACTATAGCACTGATCCAAGAACCATGGATTAGACAAAACAAGATATGTGGCCCCAATAACATCGGAGGTAAAGTAATCTATAACACACATAACACAGACAAACCACGAACTTGTGCATACATACCAAAAGATATCCCGATTACACTACTCACCCAATTCTGTTCCAGAGATCTGACAGCTTTCAGACTCCAAACCGATGGTGAGTCCCCAGATATAGTATTAGCCTCGGCCTACATGCCGAGTGACGACGAGAACTGCCCACCAAAAGAGATGTCGGACCTGGTGCGACACTGCGAGTGCGCAAACCTGGACCTGATCATCTGCACCGACTCAAATGCTCACCACCCGCTCTGGGGGAGCGACACACCAAATCACAGAGGAGAGGTACTATGCACATATCTATTTACTACTAACCTCAACATTGTTAACCGAGGCTCGGAACCAACCTGGGTCACGGCCAGAGGACAGACAATTATTGATCTAACACTAGCCACAGAAAACGCAACAAATTTTATATCAAACTGGCACGTATCCAGCGAACCTTCTTGCTCCGACCATAGGAGAATTCGCTTTACGCTCTCAGTCAACACACAAGAACCCACACCGAGACGTAACCCGCGCCGGACAGATGTCCCGGGTTACAAACATCTCCTAGCCACACTACTATCAAAGCATGATATACACAAAACCCCGACAGATCCAACACAACTAGAACACACTGTAACGGAACTTTCCGAACACATCACAAATGCCTATCATGCGTGCTGTAAGCTTAGGGTCCCACCTGCCGGAGGTAAGGGTAACCAATGGTGGAATGCGGAACTTGGTAAGCTCAGAGACGCACTAAGGAAACAATTCAATAAAGCCAAGAATTCCAGACTACCAGAAGACTGGGAAACCTATAAACAAACACAGTATACATTTAAGAAACAAACCAGAAGCGCCAGAAGAACATCCTGGCGAAGGTTTTGCGAATCAATAGAATCTAACAACGAAGCAGCACGAGTGAGGAAAATCCTATCGACAGATCAGGATCGTACCCTCGGAGCGCTGAAAAAGTCAGACAACACATACACACAATCAGACCAGGAAACCAGTAAAGTCCTACTTGAAACTCACTTCCCAGAATGCACCCTCGTTGAGGACAGAATATGGGCAGATGAACCAAAACGGACTATATCTGATGATGACTGGCTGATAGCCCGCAACATTGTAACGGAGGAAAAGATTAAATGGGCAATTATAACTTTTCAACCGTACAAGTCAGCAGGCCTAGATGGTATCTTTCCAGCCCTACTACAGTGGGGAATCGACTCCATAACCCCGTGGTTGGTAATGATCTATCGAGCCTGCATAGCAAACATGTACGTACCACTCGCGTGGCGAGAAGTGAAAGTTATATTTATCCCGAAACCCGGAAAACCAGACTACACACAACCAAAAGCATACAGACCTATAAGCCTAACATCCTTCCTACTGAAAACCCTAGAAAGGCTTTGTGACCGTCACATCCGAGACGGACCCCTTCGAGGAATATCGCTTCACAAACAACAGCACGCCTACTCAATCGGAAAGTCAACAGAATCTGCCCTGCACAATGTGGTTTCAAAAATCGAATGTGCTGTAGACCACAAGGGTTCGGCTCTGGCTGCTTTCATTGACATAGAAGGAGCCTTCGATAAAACCATGTTCTATAGCATCAGCAAGGCTTTAGAACATTTCGGAGTAGATCCCACCCTGAAAGGCTGGATTGCCAATATGCTCAGATTAAGAGCCGTACAAGCTTCAATCAACACCACAACAAGAGCCATAGTGGCGAAGGGCTGCCCCCAGGGAGGCGTGCTCTCGCCACTACTATGGAACCTTGTCGTAGACAGCCTTATCAAGCGCCTAAATGACAAAGGCTACTATACAGTGGGCTACGCTGACGACATAACCATTATAATAAATGGCACACTTGAAAACACACTATGCAACCTTATGCGCCAAGCCCTGAAAATAGTTGAGGACTGGTGCCGAGAGTACCAACTAACAGTAAACCCAACAAAAACGGAACTCATACTATTCACAAAAAAGAGGAAGCTAGTTGAATTACATCTACCAAAATTCTTCAACACAACCTTAAGCCTATCATCAGAAACCAAGTACCTAGGTGTATACCTAGACAAACAGATGAATTGGGCAAAACACACCAACTATACCACTAAGAAAGCCAGTATATCCCTATGGCAGTGCAAACGTCTACTTGGCAAGAACTGGGGCATAAGCCCGAAAATTATGCACTGGCTATACACAATAGTAATCCGACCAATAGTCACATATGGCTCGCTGGTCTGGTGGCCTAGAACCAACCTTAGTATAACCCAAAAAGAACTAGAAAAACTACAACGCCTGGCCTGCGTGTCAATCACCAGCAGTATGAAAACCGCCCCCACTGCGGCCCTGCAGGCAATGCTGGGGCTGCCACCCCTACACCTCACCGTACGAGAGGAGGCAGCCACAGCAGCTTTCAGACTACATACAGCTGGTACACTAAAGAAAGATTCCCGGGTCAGACACATACGAATATTAGATGATGCTGTTAAAGAACAACCAATGTTGATGGCACCAAATGACAGAACCCAGAAAACGCACACTTTTAAAAAACACTATACCGTGCAACTCACTGAAGAGGCGCACGACTACTCTGGCCTAAAGGAGCTGAGAATATACACAGATGGATCAAAAATAGGCACGGGCACCGGTGCCGGCGTATTCTCAAATGATCTCAACATTACCATATCCAAATCACTAGGAAAACACAACACAGTCTACCAGGCAGAATGTGTGGGCATAACCCAAGCCGCGCATGCTGTAATAGCTAGACAGGTTAAAAATACTCACATCCGTATAATATCCGACAGCGCGTCTGTCCTTCAATCCTTAAACAAAAATTACACGACTTCCAGATTGATACTAGAATGTCACAATGCACTAGAACAGGCATCGATACGATATCGTAACAAAATTACACTACAGTGGATCAAAGGACACAGTGGATCAATGGGTAACGATGCAGCTGACGAACTGGCAAGGAGAGGCTCCATCGCGACGGTCTACGGACCTGAACCCATTGTTCCCATTCCCTTTAAACAAATACGCAATTGGCTACATAGCATAACACACACACAATCCCAAGAGTGGTGGTCCTCCACTCCAGGTTGCAGGCAGTCCAAGGAGGCCATGCCGTCATTGGACGCAAGGCTGACTAGGCGACTTTTGCGACTGGACAGAAATAGCCTGCGCCTGGTGACGGGGACCATCACTGGGCACTGCTTACTGAACAAACATTTACACACTATAGGAGTCACAGACAGCCCCTTGTGCAGAGCGTGTATGGTGGCCGAGGAAACGGTCGCACACGTGCTCCTGGAATGCACAGGCGTGGCTGACACACGAAAGGTAACCCTAGGTACTACATTTAGTAAAATTTTTGAAAAACTTGTTTACAACCAGATGTTAATATTTTTCAATAAAAATGGATTAATGCATTCAAAACAATTTGGATTCACTAAGGGTCGCTCTACAACCGATGCAGGTGTTGAGCTTTTAAAACATATATTTGATGCTTGGGATAATTCTTTGGACGCTTTAGGTATTTTTTGCGATCTGTCCAAAGCTTTTGACTGTGTTCCTCATGAGGCATTGATAAAAAAATTAGAATATTACGGAATAAGAAACTCCGCATTGAATCTTCTCACTTCATATCAAAGTGATAGGATTCAAAGGGTTGAGGTTAATGGAAAGCGATCTCAGGGGTCTGTTGTAAAAATGGGGGTACCGCAGGGCTCGATTCTCGGTCCGTTTTTGTTTTTGATTTATATGAATGATTTGCCATATTTTGTTAAAGAAAACCACGAGATAGTTTTGTTTGCTGATGATACATCATTATTGTTTAAGTTAAAACGAAATCAGAATTTAGACGAAGTAAACAGTGCGATCTCGAAGGTGGTGCACTGGTTTGACGTTAACAATTTGCTATTAAATGGGGCTAAAACGAAATGTATTAAATTCGTGACGCCTAACGTCAGACAGGCAAACTCTACTATTATGGTAAAGGAGGATGAGTTGACCCTTGTGGATACTACCAAGTTTTTAGGGATTACTTTAGACTCTAAGCTACAGTGGGGCCCACATATTGGTGAATTGTCGAGTAGACTTAGCTCTGCAGCATTCGCGGTAAAGAAAATTCGCCAATTAACAGACGTTGTAACAGCTAGGCTAGTTTATCATAGCTATTTCCATAGTGTTATGTCCTATGGTATTCTTCTGTGGGGTTGTGCCGCAGACATTCAAACAATCTTTGTGCTGCAGAAGAGGGCTATTCGAGCAATTTATAATCTCCCGTGTGGACATTCACTAAGGGAAAAGTTTAAAGAAATTGGTATTTTAACAGTGGCCGGTCAATTCATTTATGATAACCTGGTTTATGTACACAAGAATACTGATCAATTTAGTAAGAAAAGCTGTGTACATAACCTAAACACAAGGAATAAGCATAAATTAGTTGTACCTGCCACTAGGCTCCAAAAGATAAACAAATCTTTTAAAGGTCAATGTGTGCGATTCTACAATAAAATCCCAAGCAACATACAGCAATTGAGCCTAAATAAATTTAAATTAACAATAAAACACAAGCTGTCTTCAAAGGGATATTATTCTATTAAAGACTATATGGCAGATAAAAATGCTTGGGATTAAACTGCCGTTTCATACAGGCTATTCTAATATGAATGACTTGAAAACATAAATATTGTTAAGGTTATGTTATATTGCATTGTATAGCTTCACAGACAAATGAAGATTGTAATTCTAGTACCAAACTAATGGACATATTTAAAAGAGCATAGCCTGTGAGTTTCTTGCCAGTTCTTCTTACAGAGCGGTGGCTCGGAACTGGCACTTAGATTCACTTACACTTAATTATTTTTTATTTTTAAATTGTTTAGTTGCATGTAAGTGAGTCTAAGCTTCGTGATTTAGTGTAATATTATTTCGATTGTTTTCTTTTTCATTTGTGATCATGACGTTTTCAAGTACTATGTATAATAGTTTATGAAATAAATAATTTTTTTACTTTTACTTTTTTTTTTTTTAGGTTCGCCGAGTTCCATTGGAGAAGCTTTGCGCGGACTTGGAAACCTGATCTGCTTCTGGAGAGAGGTGGGCTGGCTGGAGTGAGCAACTATGGCCGCAAAGGCTCACGCACAATGGTCCATAACAGGGACTAAGTGCGGAAACCACCACCACTAACATAGAACATAACATAGAACAGTGTGCTGAGTGGACACCGTTTCAGTACATGGTTTAATGTTGTATTTTGCTTGTGTAAATTTAATCGTTGCTTTTTTGTGTACTAATTTCTATGTTTATGTTTCCATGTTTATTTGTACTGAATAAATTTATTTTCTTTCTTTCTTTCTTTCTTTCTTATTGTGTGTGGTCCATTAAGAACTTGTGTTATGGATACTAAATAACGAATAAACATTCATACTTTTTTTTTTTGTAAATAAATACTTAATATACATAGGAAAACACCCAGACCAGAACAAATATTCCTGTTTATGCTGTCAAAGATTTTTCCTGTGTGTGAAACGAACCCACAACCTCAAGAGCGGAGTGTTGTTTACTCGCCACCATGGGATATGGGTCCTCATGTGTTTATGTAATGGAACTGCTGATGATAATAACAGTGTTATGTGTATGAGTTGGTCCCTCGCTTATATTATTATGTAAATATCAATTAAAGTTATAAAATAATGACTCTTCCTTATTTGTTAACTCTTCCTTGAATCAGGATCTAGTTTTCGTATTGCAGCCTCTAAAGTGAAGAGATGATCATCTTCTTCATTTGGAGCTAACTTTCTCATAGCCTCGGCCAGTTTATATACATACTCTTTGTTGGAACCACTCGGGCCGTTACAACTTACTATTTGTTTGGCTATGTCTTCTATTGATGCTGGTCCTGGGTTGACAAAGAAAATAAAAGACAAGTATTTAGTTCCACGTTATATGCTCTCTGCTCTAACAACTCCCCATGAGATAAGACGAAGTGGTACTATTATAGGCTGGCATCACACTTAAATGTTAGCACCAAAAATCGAAATATGACACATGAGAATTGAATTATGTATCTAGTCAAAACGTAGCGTTTGAATAACTAGGGAGTTGTTGATATCACATTTCGTAGACATTTCAAATATTTAAAACATATTAAGAGTAATATTTTAAAAAACCTGTAAAATATGCAAAATGACTTTTACAATCTTCTTTCTGAAAAGGCTTAATATCTTATTAATATTATTCAATACTATTCATTAATATTTTACCTGCATAAGACTCATTGTCTTCTGTAGCTATATACAAAGTAAGATTAAATGAGGCCAGAGTGCAGTCCATTGGATAAAAAACAGCAGTCTCTTTGATGTAACCATTTTTCTCCCGAAAGTCTAAATAATCTGTGACCTGCTTTACATCTTCATCCTTTATCTTATACGCTACTCCCCACACTTTACTGTTGGAACTATTGTTTGGTATAAGCGTTACTACTCGTCCAGGCTGAAAATGTAAATAAATATAATATTATTAATATACATAACATTAAATTTGAGTTTGCAATATGTTTAAAGGTTGACACATATCTCAATTTATCGGGAGGGTGAAGTTTTAAGATCATGTGGTATATGATTACGCAGTTAATTCATTTAAAACCCAAGAACATAATTGAAATAGCCCTATGTTCTAAGAGGAAAATAATTTAAAAACTGATCCTTGCCTACTACAGCAGAACGATCCCCAGTAAATTATAAAATATTGGTTGCATTTGAACTAAAATGAGAAACAGAATTACCTTCTCTGGAACTCCTCTATGATCTATACTGTGCTGGTAAAATCTTCTTTGGTAACCAGTGATATAACCTAAAATTTTAGACTCATATGCAAAATCTGCTTTCCATACGAGAGATCCATATCCAAAAACCCACATAATGCAAAATTTATATTATTCTTTAGTTTACATAAGTAATGGAAGAAAAGAAACTTATTTTATGTTTTGTTTTTGTTTCAAATGTCACTTCTTTATTTCGCCGTTTGTCTTATGATCTGACTTTTTTTAAATACTTTCGCAAATCTAAATGTGCAGCCAAAAATTTTTTATTTCATTTATACCACTACATAGACGATTTGAAAAACTTAATAATTGTTTACCTTGGTTAACGTTGAATATATCTCAAACTAGTACTTAACTACTATCAAGGCAATGCAGACTTCATTAAAATATGTAAAGTTCATTAAAGTGTGTCTATTCCTCTAAATTATCTCCGTCAATCATTCTGTCAAGCCTTGGAATAGTTCACCGTATTTTCTTTTTGTCATATTGCACATATCAACAAATATGTTGGCTACAACACATCTACTGCAGTTAATTAACTGAAACCAAAGGACATATAATTTGACATCTCTATATGAAAAACCATCATAAAACCCACATACAAAAATGAATAAAATAATTAATTAAGCAGTTGTGCGTACCCTACTCGATCATCAAATGTCTTCAATAGCCCAAAAACTGTGCAAAGAACTGTGTAACCAGACTGCTATAAAACCTCCGCAGTATCACACTAAAGTCGAAAATGTTAAGGTGCGACCAACCACAAGCATCAGGGTTTATAGCAGACAACCAGCACCGTTATCAAGATCAACCGTCATGGAAAAGAGGAGAACACTCAACAAAGTCATACCTAACAACAAATCGTGCAGTAACGACATCGCGGTGAACAAATACAAATCTAGAGAGTCGTTCCTACAAAACAATGTTGCAAGTTCTGCTATGAACACGATTATTTCGGGACCTCTTAAATGCGATAATGACTGCGTAACCGTGCTCAGAAAACGGGACAATCGCGGGTGTAAGTGTAAACGATCCAATAGGAACACAAAAGATGTGCAGACTGCAAGCCTGAAGAAGTATTCTTTCCTACGCGACTCTGACTCTAGCAAGTCTCTAAATAATAAAAATATGATAAACTGCGGAGTTCAAGTTTTAGAGAATAAGAGTAGGGTACAGCCTGTACAGCCAGCAAAAAATAACTGTAATAAGGTTGTGCATTGTGCAAAAGCGAGTGGCGTTAGATCTGACGCCAAAGTCCAAACAAGTTTCATTCGAAAGGAATCTAATATAATTCCAATAACCAAGTCTTTACGCGAGCAGCTAATGGGTAGTAACAATAATATGACTACAAAAAGATGGGCATTATCGAAAAGACCAATTCGTGGACCTGATTTTTGATAATTTAACCTTAATAAATTATTATTTCAACAAATTCAGCATGCAACTTTTATGAATTTCAATGTGTGTAGACATGTCAGAAATCCATTATTGTTCATAAATTTATTTACTGGTTGCTGGCTGGCCATACATAATGCAGCATCTCATCACGATAAGACAGCGTTTTTACCAGAGATGTGTGAGGATGCGTTGCTTCTACTGACTAAAAACCATCCATATTCGTTCTTGTGCCTGCTACGTCCCGAGGCCGCGGTACTGTCTGAAAAGGTGGACAGTCCCGCAGCATTTTATAATCTACTTGCTTATCGATACTTTTAAAGTTCGTAGATCGCACCAAACCGAAAAACATCATACCCTTTTTTTTTATTTACGTCAGTAACAAAATGCGTTTACGCACTGTCTCCCGGCCAAAGGCGGACCGAGAGAGGTGTGTGGGACTCACCACCGGCAGACACGACCGCCAGCAGTAATACCCACTAAAAATCTTCCGACGACGCCTGCCGCTTGTTGAGAAAGAGGCGGTGGGCCAGTACCTGGGTTGCAGCTCTGACACCCCGCCCGCGGCCAACGTCCCCCGGACCAAAACCGGGAGGACCTCCTCAGAGAGACGCAGTGGACGCGCCCCTCCTACTTCCTTGTGCGACCATAGCGTGTGTGGCCGACTTCTCGAAGGGTCCATGGTTAGACAGCAGGGGCCCCCTGCCCCCGCTGCCTAAGACCCTCCTGGCACTGCTTGACGGGCCCTCCTGGCCCGCCCGCTGCGCCCTCCATAGGTCCCTCTTAGTTTCCCCCCCGGTAGTCAGTACTAAGGGCACCCAGAGTCGCCAATCTCTGGGTGTTACCTTTTCCCTAGCGCCTCCTGCGCCCTACCGGGAGGTACTCGCCCCCCGACAAGGGTTAGGACGACAAGGTGGAGACCAGTCGGGGGGGAAAATCATCATACCCTAACATTAGCCTGGTTGCCCTAGACTTAAGCTTAGGGCCCGGAGTCTTGTGGGTGGTGAGTAATTCAAGCCGCGTCGACGGAGTGTTTGTATTCCACGCACGCCTCAAAGAGATGTCAGCACACAGAAGGGCCCCCAAAGAAGGAACATGGATGGTTTTTAGTCTATAAAAGTCTGACACACCCTTCCGCTTCACCCAGAGGGAGACGGTCATTTGCTGATTTACTATCAAAATAAAAGGAGCCCAGATTCTACTCACTGGTCTTACCAGATTTTGGCTGAATTGCAGTTATAATATGGAGCGACTGCCGTCGAGGATCCACTACCCAGAGGAAAACATCATTCTCATTCTATGGCTAAACTAGCTGTCATGATAAAGTAAATAATAATTATCTTCTTCCAATCCTATCATTGAGAGCTTATTTTATGGATACTAAACAATGAATAAACATACTTCATAACATTTTTTGTTGTTGTAAATACGTACCTTATATACAAAGAAAACAACCATACCAGAAGGCACTGACTTCATCCCTCACTCACATTGGTGGACGTTGCGACAAATCTAAACCTTCTTCGGAGGGAAAATCCCAATGACGACTGCCATAGACATTTATGACATCCGGCTAAACGTGCTTCCCGACGCACGGAGCAAGCGATAATTACGCACATACCTTTGAAAAGTCAGGGTTTGAATAAGAAGTCTAAGGTTTCACCGCTGGGCTTTCGCCACTTGCACCGAACGAACAATACGCTTGCAGAAATAATATGCAATTTTTAGCAGACTCGCAGTCTTCGGAGGCGGACTTACGATATGTGTGGACGATGCCTAAGAGTTTAGAACAAAATGTAGACCGAATAAGCCACGTCCATATCAATGACGTCAGGGTATAGTTGAGTACATACTTGTAAACCACAGTTGGCCTGCCTGCTACCTGCACTCCGCTCCTAAGGGCATATAAGTTCGATAACCACATAGGACACATATTAGTGTATAAGAATATACATACATACATATACTCACGCTTACTCGGACTTACTTCCGTGGCTCCCTTAATATTCGAAGAATAGTAAACATTTTGCTTTTAGACACTGAACAGAGCATTATTTCAAGGATCTCTATTTACAACCGCAAGCGGACCGGTTTCATGTATTCTGAGACCTCTGTACTAAAATATAACATTTCACTCCACTTTAGAACTTTTGATTCTGAGACCGCTTTGTCGTATCTATCATATACATAATATATATAATCACGCCTGTTTCCCCGAAGAGGGTACGCTGAGGCATATTATACGCCTACACTTCGCCAATTAAACAGTTGGTCCCACGTAATAGGTGACGAGCCTACTGCCGCTTACCACGGGCCCTGTTATGTTCGCCAGTTGATGGGCTGGTGCACCTCTTGCAGGTTGTTGGCTTTGGCACCTAACCTATACATATATATGTAAGAATAAAACAAATTTTTCTGATCTACCTAGGCAATTTAAGTGTTTTTAAAAAAGTATCTAATAAAAAAAAACAAGTATCTATAGTACAAGCACAGTACAGGGACAAGCTATGCTTAGTTTGGGTACTGGTATAATATTATCTGTGGTTTGATGATAGATGATGATGTGTGAGATGTCTGAAGATATTTACAATTATTTATTCATAGTTGCTTAGGCTATCTCTGTTACATTAGCTACATTAGTACAACATTCCAATTCCACTCTCAAGCACAGACCCATTATCATTATTGGTCCACTGGTGAACATAGGCCTCTCCATGTTCAGTTAATTAATAGGCGAATCAGCAATGTATTTTCATCATTAGTCTATCTTCGTCCACTGCTAGACATAGGCCACTTAAATAGCACACCACTGAACTTGATTTCCATCTCTTCACCTCCAACACCTCTGCCAGCTGCTTTGCTTTGTATATCCTACACAAAGCTACACTACGCTTACCGAGGCGTGATTTCCACTGTAGTCCAACCTGTACTCTGTAATAGAACCATGAAATCTAATTATTCAATTAATGAATCACTAAAATTATTTTGCTGTTTCCATGTTTAAATATATTAGACAAATAATATTATTTTCTGTATCTACCTACTTTTTAATTTATTACCTTATCTTTACATGTTTTTTAACTCACTTGCTGCTTGAAGTTTGAAATAATTATATACATAAGGAAATATCAGCAGTGATTACTTTATTGTTTGTGAAGAGACACTTGGTATATTGGGTTTGTGTCCAAATTAACTTTATAGAGCAGAGCAAGTATACTGAAGTTAAGAAGGATCTGCTTCAATTGCATGAACCTAAATGGGAGAATTTGGCATAAAGCAGTATTGATTTCTTTGATGATGAAGGCCAAGATCCACTTCAGCTGATTGAGCCAGTAAAGTAGTGCCTGTGGCATAGTTCTGTAGCTGCTAGTGCCCACATTGTCCCAAGGAGAATATTCTCTGCACCTCAATTTGTATTAGTCCTTACTTCGCTGTCATCAGAGTTAGGTGCCATTGAAACAATTTTGTTTTAACTCCAGCAGTAGACATGTCAAAGCAACGACATCTTCAAGAAATTAAGGACTCACTGGGTTCCATTTTTTGGGTCCTAAATAATCAAACAAACTTATAGCCAAATTACGCAATCTTTATTCCTAATCCACTCCCCTACATCTGCTTACAAAATTAGTGTTTTTCATCTTGATGCGTACCTAAAAATAATACAATGTGTGTAATGCAAAATCAGTAATTAGGTTATATTCGAACGCATTTTTATACATTAGCAAATTATGTTAAATGTCATATTATAAAATTCACTATTTTACTAATACACAACATTAATTAGGTAACACACTAATACCCACAGTGATATAACTTGTAAAACACAGGTAATTTGACAGAAATAATTCAATTTATGAAAAAAACAAAAAGTCTGAAATCACTTTATTAAATAACCTATGTTGTAGCCAATACACAAACAGAAAAATTGTGATAAATAAAAGTGTAAAACTTAGTCATTATAAGTTATTCAATGTGGGCTTTAGTGTAAGCAACGCTCACATGTTCTGTTGAGCAGGACTTGCTGGTGGGGGTTGAGCTTCTAAGTTCTTTATTAGCTGCGCTAGCCAGTGCTTTGTTGAGTTGTCCTCTTGGAGGCATTCTGTAAAAGTAGCATCACGGAGTTGGTCTGGTAGGCACTGTCTTAAAGCTGCTCTCGCTCTTGGGTTGTCTGACAGACGCAGGTAACATCTAACAACATGCTTTAGCAGTCTTGCGGAGGGATCTTTAGCTAAAGACAGCACCATTTTTCCCAAAATCATGGCCACATGGGAAAATCTATCATATGTTTGGCAAATGTAACACAAACCACTATCATCAAGCAAAATCTTTTGCAATATAAATGTAGCCACTGTCTTTGACAACTCAGATCCATTTTCCATTATACGAAGGCATAGAGGTATTATTTCTGTGGTTAACAAAAATGTGATAACTTCCTGTTCATCAGTTTTAACTAGTGCTCCAATGACACCTAGGCTAGTCAGTCGTAAGTACTCAAAAGGGCGTGTTTTGGAAACAGTGTGGAGAAAGGGATAGAGGAATAAAGGAACGTGAGCTTGGAGGAACGCAGATCTCGTTTCGGGATGTGAGGCCACACACTGCATCAATGCTAGGGCATTGCACACACGGTTACTTTGATGAGCCGTAAGTGTTGGCGGAATCATTGCCACGTAAATGTTAGTGATCTCTTGCAACAGCGCGGCAATGGTGCCAAAACTATGCCAAAGCATTGGCGCTAAGTCGGGAACGACCTCACGTTTCTTACTAAGCTCAAGTAGAGCATTCTCCCGTGTTTCTGGATTGCATAGCTCCAAGATCCATGTGTATATCTTTTCTCTATCAACAACGGCTTGGATGTTTGCCGGACTCTGTTGTGCACTCATGTTATTCATCTCTCGCAGTCTGAATATACCAGTTAGTAAATAATGATGGTACAGACAGAGCAATTCGATGTTCACTTCGCTCAAGTAGCAGATTAACTTGTAATCATTGTCTCGTATTTATCGTTTATATCTGTTTAACTTAATATCTTGCACAATTATGATTGTTTAATAAGCGGAGGTAGGTTTAACTTCATAAAATAAATAAATATTTGACATCACTGGTTGGTAGAATCTTAAAAAAAGTTAACAGCGTTCAGTCCACAGAACATAGTTTCACACAAGTCACAAACATTAATTTTGACTTTGATTTTTCTAACTATGTTGTTTTTATGGCTTTAGAGTTTGCCTATGTGTAGAAAAGCAATGGCTATTTCAATGATTCCACCGAAACTCCGTCAAGGAATGCCACTATTTATCACGATTTTTCACAATCGGGACCCTGGGCAGCACTCGGGACAACGCCATAAAAAAGAAGAAGATTCACAAAAATCTTGAAAATTACAAAGTTTCTTGTTTTAGTTTTCGTTAATGCCATATCTACGTTATATTACAAAAGCTAAAAAATTGAAAACGTAATTATGACACTATAGATAGGAATAGTACACGGTATCTGGTATTTGTACCGAACTCCACAATGCAGTTAAATAAATTTTGTACATACGGATATTAATTAATAGATAATCCTTCAATAAATACACAGTTCCAACAGTTTTATTTAAGTCCACAACACAGAAACTATCGCAAATTGCACTACCTTCTTAGATTTAGCAGAAGAAGATTTCACTTTATGTAATTCGTCTTGTTCTCAAATTACTTAATTTATTTTAAACATATCTAAAAATTCTCATTGTGACTTTATTCTTTGGAATATGTATATACTCTGTGGTCTCTTGATTATCATTTTTCTAAAAAAAATTGCTGTCAGAAGTCAGTGTCATATCAGTTCCTGTCATATTATATTCTTTCAAAAAAATTAAAAATTTATTTATTAATTTAGATTTGTAGCGAACTATTTGAAAAAAACTGTTTTGGAGTACATAATAGTTATGATTCGTAAAAATATTTAAAAGTTTTGTCGTCAGTGTAGTGTTGCCTGAAAACTATTGGAAATCATCAATGGTTTGTGTTGTTTCCTTCTAAATATTTTTTTAATTTCTTTAGAAGTTAGATATATACATCTATTAGTAGTAAATAAGCGTAATTTATGCACCACTTACAAGGATTATTCTGTTCAGTGTAATAAAATCTCTTACGATTTGCTAAGCAGATATGATTCATAGGAACATACTGTGAGGTATGACCTAAAAATGTAAATATATAAACCACGCGTCATTATGAACTTCCTGATTTCGTGTGTTTACTTTACTGGGAACTCTTGTTCACCTTGGATCTTAATTGATTTCAGGAGAGTATATGCTAGAGCAAATTAATTTACTATGATTGCTTTTGATGGCCATTAAGGATTTGAATGTGTTGTGGTATAAATATAAAAGCACTAAGGAAAAATAGATTCAAAACTGGATTAGGTTCTAATTTTCATTTATAATCAGTTAAGAGACTTACCGTTACATGAGTGCTTAGATATGTAGGTACTTTCAAAGTCTTCATTTTATAGGACTCCAATATCTTATGCACTGGCCAGTAATTGTATATTTTATAAATAAATGTACTTGTACTATCTTAAAAAATTAATTTACTTAACAGTGAATCCAAGGTTTGTTTTACTAATTATATAAAGACAGATCAACATAATATTTGTTAGCTGTGCTTTTAAATTAATTGGTTCATGTCAGTTTTAGATAATAGCTTAGTCTAAAACTAAAAAATACTGAAAAGCGAAGAGGTTTAGAATGAATGATTAGATTGTAGACAAGTTACAGCAAAGGGATTCTTTATCCATGCACATATGAAATATTTGCAAAATAGTCTGCCTTCAGACAGTAGCTTTTTATAATAATAACAATAATAGCCTTTATTTAGTCTATCTTACACCTGAATTACAATATATAAATGGTTATTTATAAATAGTGTACCTAAAAATAGTAATAATAATTTATTTTGCATCATCTCCGCCTGTATGTTATGTGTGAACAAAGACTGTCTTCAACTGATGATATATTTCTCTATTGCTAGCTACCCTTGTCCATGTAGCTGCTGCAAGATGCTGTTCTGATGTAATCTAATTGGTCTACCTCATGTGCTTTTTTCTGTAAAGTGAACCAATTCACGACTAATTTGGACCATTTTTCACCTCCTCTGATTGTATGGCCTGACCATTTCCATTTTAACTTTTTTATTGTTTGTGCAACATCTTTTGTTTTTGTGTAGTCCTTAATGGTTACGATTTTTATTCTGTCAGACAGTCTTTTACCTAACATAGTTCTATCCATGGAGTTCTGACAAGTTACTTAACTTGTGTTGAAATTAACTCAAAACATCTCAGAGATGTTACGATATCTTATGCTGGCACCATTTCAGAAGATAAAAATGGTGTAGCAATCGAAATTACTTATATCTTCTGTTGACTGGTATAGTGTAGTGCTAATTTTATGAATAGAAATTATTTGTATGGATCTTAAGTATGGGTACTGTGTTGTAACCCACAATCTTGGGAATAGAGTGTAGATATACTAACTCTCACACCAAATCAGTTGTCAAAAAAAGTTTAATAATTAAATTTCAATAAAAGATACAGCCAAATTCTGCTGATGCAATTAATGAAAGGTGATATTAACCATGTATATTCTTGCAGATAAAATGGAGGTGTCTCATTCCCTTACCCTGAATGAAGCAGCTCTGCAACAGCTTCCCGATGACAAAAAGCCTCACTTTATTTTTGAATGGCTTCGGTTTCTAGACAAAGTGCTGGTTGCTGCTCATAAGGTTAGTAATAAAGTAGCCGCAGCATAACAATATGAATTTTGTTCTTGTATTTATTGTAAAATAGGGTATTTCTACATTTGCATAAAAATTTAATAATCAAACTCAATTTGCACCTCTGCAGTTTAAATCAGAGTTCTAACAAAACACTGCTTCAACAAAAAAGAAGTAGCTAACCTCACTTTACTAAACTTCCTTTTTTTAAATTAAGTTTCATTGATTTGTTGTCCATTTATCCCTATCCATAGTCTCTGTCTTCGCTTAATAACAAAATTTGAAAGTAACCCTTTTAAATAAGCAGAGCCCGTAGTTTTTTTAAAAATTTTATATTGGCATTATGTGGATCTGTATGTGTGTATCTGCCTATATGAACGTTAAAACTATCAATTACATAACATTATCTAAGCGTCATTTACTATACAGAGCTTGCATTTAGTGTGTGATATTTTCCTTGAAAGTCCTATGTAATAGGGGGCGAGCCTATTGCCGCTTTTCGGGCACTGTTATGTTTTCCAGAGCCTCGTCCGTTAATTGGCAGGTGAGGTTGGTTTGGGCTCCTTAGGTCTTGGTTCTTTATTGAGCTTATTAGCTATAAGTGTTATGTTTCTCCACAGTCTGACATCAAAAGACATGGCATGCCATGAAATGCTCCAGTCAGACGATTGAAATCTTTTATTTACATTATAGAGCTTGTTTTTAGTGTATGTTATGCCTTCTTACGCAATCTTCTTTTCTTGGCTTGACTGTCTAATATCGAAAGCTGCCGGCAAAAGCTGGTAGCTCAACTGTTAAACGTCCTGCGAGAGTCTCTGGGTACACAGGCTCAATGGTTTTTATTGACATTACTGAGCTTGTATCAAATCCTAGTCGCGCGCATATGACTTTTCGAAGTCAGTGCCTTCTAACAACCTCACAGCTAGTTTAACCATAGAATAAAGATCTGGGTTAAGGAGGTCAGATGAAAATCTGGTTAGACCAATGCACGGACACTGAGGGCCTACCGCCGAATTCGATGAATTACCGGTAATCCATCTAGATCAAACTTTGTTTTGCGTTCATTAATCCGTACCGGGGAATCTGCCGACAGACACCTCTCATTCATGACCTTCAGTCCGTGACAGACCAATAGGTAAATGGAGAACCCAATTTTGTTTCGATTTTCATGAGTTCGGCGGTACGACAGAATCAATTCGAAATCCATTTTGCCTTATAATCGATTGCCATCGAACTTGGCGGTAAGGCCTAAGCAAAATTCTAGGGTGCAACCTTTTTAGCGTGTGTTGTATTCCTTCACAGTCTGACATTAAAAGCTGCCAGCAAAAGCTTGTAGCTCAACTGTTGAACCTCCTGCGAGAGTCCTTGGGTGCACCGGCTCGACGGTTGCTGGCTCGATGTCTCGCAACTCTCTTCTCTGTCGGAGACACATTTCTGCTGTTCGACACCGTTAACAAATGCAACGACATCATCAAAGTGAAAGATGATTCGCCTTCATATTTGCCTACGAGATTGTAAGTAACTTGCAAGTTTTTATGTAGATAATATCTACATAAAACCGTAGACTTATGTGTCTGTACTTTAAATAAATAATAAAATTATTAGTTGACTTCATATTGGAGGCATATTTCTCGGCTTGATTTGCTTATTTTTGAAGATAAGACTAAGAAATATATTCAAATGCCATCAACATAAAGTCCGAGATAAGTCACACGGCCATTAGATTCAAAATAGGGCTCTCGTGCTGATCCATAATAAACATAACAGAAAAGCCTTCGTCCATTGAGTATGTGAAGCGGTGGTGGTGGTGGATGGGTGGTGATTGACTATATTAGCTTGAAGTCATCCAGCTTGCAATGGAGAGAGTTATGCTCGAAGTGCGAAAATGTCGGTCATAAGAAAATCCTTCACGCAAATGACTGACATAGCGGGACGGTTTGCAGGGCCACATAGCAAGACGAAGTGAAGGCATTAGCTCAGAAAACACACTAATGATAAGCACTGGTTTAATTCAACATATTTGAACCAGCAAACGTAATAAAGGACGGCCTCACTCCTGATGGACCAATGATCTAGTCCAGTTTGCGGGAAGCCAGTAGGGGTGGTCTATCTTAATCTTAATACTTTATTTCTTTAATTGTATTTGATTTTAAGTCATATTTTTAAAAAGCCAACATGAGTTTCTTGAGGCATTCTTCTCAAGCTCGTTGCCTTTTTGGAAACCTCGTTAGAGTCACCGACAGACTGACTAACTGACGGACAATCCCCTCCCCCTTTACGGTCACGACAGGCTGACTGACATATCCCCCCTATTAGAGTAACCGACAGAATGACAAATCTTGAGAAAAAAAACCACAACAGACAGTTAAACTGACAAACCTTGACAAATTCTGACATAGAATCCATTTGCTTTTATATCTGGATTATGGTACCGCTTATAACTCTTTCATTGTTGTTAAGAAAAAAAAAATGGAATTTACGTTTTGTGTATAAGAATTTGACAAATCTAAATGGTCCTGTCCGGTCTAAATTTCTCAACGACAATAAAGGTTTTTTTTAAAAATTTATTTTTTATTGTTCAGCAATGGTCTTTCTGTGGCTTTGGTAATAATTTATTGTTTACTGTAAGTATTATGGAATTATGGCATAGATCAACAATTCATGACTATTTAATTGTTTTTTAGAGCTGCAATCTGCTGTCTCGGCAGTATGTACGAGAAACTTGGCAGAATGATGGGAAGGTCCTATGAAGAGACTGTTACCTCACTAGTCCGTTCTCTAAAAAACGCCGAGTCTCAAACCAGACTTGAGATTATGAACACATTGGAGAAGGTAACTTTAAAGTTTAACTTCACTTTATACCTGATTAACTCTTTATATGTGAAGTGTGGTATCGGCCTAGAATAGTGCCAGTCCATCTCATCTGACCGGAATTCATATGTAACAATCGATTTCTATAGGATCTGTTTATGATATTCTTTATGAAAATATACTATTAACCTGTGTTTCCTTTGTTTCGTACAAAAAACATACCAAAATCTATCCAAACCATCACAATATTTTTTCACTGCGTAGTAGTAGTATGATATGTGATATTTTAGAGAGTTAATAGGGCTTGAAAGGTTAATAGAAGGGCATCGAAAAGGTTACCTGTCTAAAGGTTTTAATTGGGGCATGTTTTTGGGATACGTAAACTACTTTCTGATAAGAGTGGGCCATATTAGCCGTTAGTTAACGCCTAATCCATAAGCCTTAATTTATTCACGAATATTGAACATGAACACGCTTTTAATTTTATCATAATTAATTCAGCCAACTCTATTCCTATTTCGAATAATACGTTTATCAGTCAGTGTTCTTATAAATACTCAGTTCTTGAATAATTCTGCAGGCATGTTTACTTTCTATTCGACGCATTGATGGATTTTATTCTACTGTGAATATGTCTTTGCCGGATCGTTAAAACTCTCTCATTTTCTGCAAATTCGCTCTTTAAATAAAACCTATTTTTTATAAACCATAGAGAAGAATAGATAGTATGTAAGTAGTATTTTATGGGTTACCAATAATAATCTTGAACCTAAAGTAAGTGATTTATAGTTGAATTGCTGCAATTTATTTGGAATGTCATATGATCTTACCTATTTCACGATCGAACTACGACATATATAAATCTAATTATAGATCCAAAGCGATTTTGCTAAGTTCAAGAAGAAAACAATAGTCCATTCCTTTTGTTACTGTTTTTTTTTTTTTTTTTAGAAAACAAAGGAAGTATTGTTATGTTCATTTACAGTACTGGTTTATTGCTGAGTCACGTAACGTTGTTTCATTTGGTTAATTGGTCATAAAGGTACTGTCTAACATCGTTGGCAGTACTATATGTTTTTATTATTTGTTTAAATGGATTGCTTGTATAGAATTATGTGTATGGGTTTTCATGTATATTATATTGTACCCGTTATTTAAAAAACTTTCTGCAATTACGGGATATGAATGGAAATTATTGTATTATACACTTAACTTACAGGTAATGAAAAGTAAACTTAATCGAGGTGATACATTGCTAATAGATGCAAGCTATGAAATACTATGAATTCGTTAAAATTTATTCACAAAAAAATTTTGTTTCAAGGGTCAGCTTAACTACCCGCGGTGACAAGAGACCTTGTTTGCATGCCCCTATATATGTTACTGCCATTAAAAATCATTTCATTCTTTAAAATAAATCTCTCTGTGGAATTCCTTTTGTTGTGTGCTAATCCTCAGTGATAAAATACGTTGCTATTCTCAGCAGTCGGAACACGACGGCGTCCTTAATATAAACCTTACTCCTTAATCACTCTATCTATTTAAAAAATCGCATCAGAATCCGTTGCGCAGTTTTAAAGATCTAAGCATGTATACGGATAAGGATCGTCGATCGTCGTATTGAGAGAGATCAAGTTTTTCTTTACAAGGTTATGAAAAGTCTAGTCGACACTTCATTTCTCTTGGAAAGGATTTGTCTGAGGTGCCCCCGGTCAAGTTCGCGTCTTAAATGTTTATTTAGTCTACCCTCTACGAGAACTAAGTATACTGGCAATACGTTTTTGTTTAGATCTTGTAATGAATATAATTTAAAGTTCATGTCAATTGATATGTTCAATCTTTCTCTTTATCAGTGGAAAAATTGCATTCACGAGTTAGTAATTAATATTGGTAAATAGTTAAGGGGGTTATTTAGTAAACATCTTCTTTTTTCTTTTTTTCGTTTCATACTTAATGGTGATAAACATTTTTATATGTTTCTTTAGATATGCGTAGGTATGGGCAGTGCCGCTGGCGGTTCGGTACGCGAAGTATGGCGCGCGTCAAGGGTAGCCTTAGGTGCGGAGAGGGGAGGAGCGGGGCGCGGCGCCGCTGCTAGAACGCTTCGCAAACTGCTGCCACTGGTGCGGCTGACGCCGGCCGATGTAGACGCCGTCGCAGCTGCTTGTTTGCGTGCCGCTCATCCGAGTGACTATGCATTGAGGTAAAATTACGGATAAGAAAAAAGGAACAGCTTCATCTCAACTCATATTAATATTTTACTTTCGTCTATAGACTCCTTCTTTGTTAGTTCATTTAGTGAATTTATTGTAAGTAATAAATTAAAACTTTAGGTCGTATCTTTAAGTTTCTAAGTGTATAATTCGATTTGTTATGTTATTGTTTGTTAATAATTAGCTGTATTGTAATGTAAAGTCGTAATGTAGACTTAAAAAAAAAAACAGCCTCTATATATGCTTAACGTGCCACTTCTGTAAGAATTTTCGAGGGTACCAAGTGACAAACTTACAGTCTTCATAAAATCTAAACTACCTTAAAGGTAGACATATATATATATATAAAACCTAGGAAACCTAATTAAAACATTCAAATGTTAATGTAATTTACTGACATGCTATAAGTAAACTTAAACTGCCCCAGACACGGCTTAAATATAACACAACTCGACTTTTAGGGATTAAAACTCGTACATATTCAGTGTTAATTATATAATTAATATCTAGTACATCTCTTCTCTTTCACTATGAAACAAATCTTGGTGTACTCAGAAATTCAGGTTTTACTTTCTTTTTATAAGACCAACAGCCCTAAGGCAAATTATAACGAAACAACAAAAAGGCAATTGCAGTTCTTCACACATTGAAACATAATTAATGATGTAATATGTATATATAATTGGCGAAGTGTGAGCGTATAATATGCCTCTGCCTACCCCTTCGGAGAAACAGGCCTGAATGTATGTATGTATATATAATTTCCATTACAACAAAACACGCACATCAATACAATATTTCTCACTAAAAATACCTGAATCACTAAACCCCTTGAAGATGCATAACACAAATCTATTTCAAATGATGCTGGTTTTGTGTCATTATTCTGACATTCATCAAATACAATACAAATACAAATACAAAATATTTATTTCTTTAACTTAATCTAAATTTACATTTCATTGGTTCGAGGCCCCCTTTTAAGTATGAAGATACCTGTGTTAGAGGGTCTCGCTCTTCCGTACATCATCAATATACAATTAAGTTTTTTTATAATATATGAGAATTTTCAGAAGATATGAGAGAATTATATAATAATACTATTAATATTTATAATCATTATTATTAATGTGTGTTGTGTATGTATTGTGTATATATTGTATATTGTATATATATTGTGTATGTATAGTGTATGTGTAAAGGTGTATGTCTGTATATTTATGAGTACATCTCTGAATATCTAGGAAGGCATCTAGATAATACTGTTGTGTATGCGGTATGTGCAGAGTTAACAGATAGGCTCCAAAAGGTTTTCAACTTGTTCATAACTGAGTGTAAGAATCCAATTAGCTAAGGCTTGTTTACATTCATATTTATTCAAACGGAAAATGTTTAGATTTTTATTAATTTTATTATAAAGGTAGGTCACTCGGGCGTCATACTGTCGTAAAGCAAATTTTGAACGAGCGACCGTTTTGGTTGGTATATATCTCCAATCAATTCCATCATTCCATCAAATTCCATCATGGACTACAATCTAGTGAGCGATTATGGCCCAGTGGCGTGACCGGGTCTAGGGTTCAAACCCTGTTGGCGACCTATGATTTCTGTAATAATGTGCTTCATTATCGCTTGCTCTGTACCTCGGAAAACACATAAAGCCGTTGGTCCCGGCTGTCATGAACATCTATGGTAGTCGTTATTTAGGAAGTCAGAATATTAGAAGGTTTAACAATAGAGTGATGTTTCCCTTTGGGTTGTGGTGGTCAAGTGGCAGTACTCCTTGTTATAACTGAAGTTCAGCCAAATCTTGTTAGAACAGAAAGCAGACCTTGGGCCCTAGGCTTAAGTCTAGGGCAACCGGGATAATGCTAGGTTATAAGATGGACTACAATCTAAATAAAAAATGTTGATTTGAACAGATGTTCCATTGCTGAACTTCTTGGGGCTCTCATCGCATCAACCCAGGCAGGAGAAGCAACCAGTTTGAACAGCAAACTGAAAGCTGGTGCTCAATCTAGTAAGTACTTATTGTTCCATCTTGTTACTTAAAACATAGCGCATGCGTACATATATACGTGCACGTGTGCTTTTTTTTGCGTATACGTTGACGTGCACGTGTGCTTCTTTTGCATATACGTTGACGTGCATGTGTGTATCTGCAATGTTTTAGTCGGGAGGTTAACTGCGAAAGCATTGTTGGAATAATCACGGTGACAAACTTCATTAGTTGTAAATGTAAGACGTAGATGTATTATTGAACGATGTAGGTTGCAGATCCAATATCAGGTGCAGGGTTTGTAGTCCAACTATTTTATCACACCAGTTGCAGTACGGGTAAGGTAAGGGCACTTGTCCCAACAATTTTTTTTAGTTGGGCAATTTAACTATAATGAGAACCGTTGTCCAACTAGTTCGTAGTTAATATTTTTCAATTTAATTTTATTCAAGAATAGTTCTCGATAACGTCAGAAAAATCAATCGAAGCTGTTTTAATTGTATGCTCTTCAAGTCTTCTATTAATTGTTTTTTTCTCGATAAGCTGATAACAATTGTTTTCATATAACTTGTTCCAGTGCAACAAAACAAGAAGGACCAACCGAAGAATGTGATATCTTTAGATGAAGCGTTGAACTTGCTCATGGGCGCGTTTCTGCGGGGAGGCACTTCCTTCCTCAAGGGAGAGATAATCAAATCCGGTTCTGGAGTCAATAGGGAAGTTCGCGTGTGTGTTACTCATGTAAGTTGTTCAGGCCTGTTTTCCCGCAGGGCATATTATACGCCCATATTGTACTTTTGTGATTGCCAGAGATTGCCAGTTGATCGGTTCGGTTGATTGGTGCAACACATAAATAAATTAAATAAATATTTCCAATTTTTTCGTTTCAAGATAAGTCTTGGATCTTCGTGAAGTATCGTTAAGAATTAGGTTGCGGATACATAAATACTGTCGGAATCGAACCCACTACCTCGAGAGCGGAAAGCGGGTATACTAGTCACCACGCCATATCGGTCGTCAACCACTTGCAGTTGAGGTTAGCTTGGGTGATCCTAAGATTTTGGTGCATCCATAGAGACCCTTGGTACTATTAATTAACTATTATGAACTGATTTTCTATGTAAAGCCATTTAGAGGCGCTATAAACATTACATAATATGCATACGTATCGGCTCACTAGTATAGAAGTGCGGCTCGGTGACAACAACGTTCTAATAAAATTATTGATACAATTATATAATGTGCAAACTGGCTTATGAGTGCAAGGCGGAAACAACATCATTTTAAAAGTCAGTCACTGTTAAGGATTTCATGCGCCCTGCAGATACTTAATTCACTGACACTAAATACAATGAAATGAAAAAAAAAATATATATATATAATTTTACTGCAAATTTAACTAATTCCTTCCCTTAAACCTAGTCTGTGAAACTTGCATTATATTGTAAGTGTTTCAATTGTATATCGTAATTAAAATAAGGCATTCTATGTATGCATTGCAGGCTTACGTGATTTTCGTACAAAATATGGGAGGTGTATGGCTGGAGCGCAATATGACAACGTTCCTGACGCACGTGTTGGATTTGGTCGCTAACCCAAAAGCAGCCAGCTCTCATGTCGACGCTGTTTATTCTAGGTTTGTACTTAAATACTTCAACTGTCACAAGACTGGTGTCACCACCTCCTGATAGAACAATAACCAAAGTTTAAGCACCTTGTAAAGAGGTTCCATGGTGTTTCCCACTCCTTCTATGTTTCCCACAAAAGGGAAGATCTGATGATGAGGCTGATGGAAATTCCCGGAGGCCGCCGCTACCGATAATGGTTGGGTATAATAAGTATTAACCGACGCGCTTCATTAATTTCGTAAGCGCGATTTAGGATTGAAGTAGTGGTGCCACTTTTCTTACGATTGATATCAAGACTTTCCGTGCTTTTAAAAGAACCTAGTCTGGTCCCGATTATCATCATTTTGTAGGTAAGGTCCAGTTATAGCACGAAGAAGCGACGACCGGTAGAGCGTTTAGGTTCTTTATTGGTAACGGCGTTCTTTACCGGTTTGTAAACGAAGTAGAGGACGGCCTTCTAACGTGATGAATCGATGATCTGGTCAAGGCGGCGGGAAGCCGTTGTATGCGGACTACTCAGGATCGCTCAATGTGGAAATCTACTGGGGAGGCCTATGTTCAGCAGTGGGCCTTATATAGCTGAGATAAGATAAGATAATAATTTATTTGAATCACAAACACATATGCAGAAATATACAATATAGACATAACAAACAAATTAAAATTTATAAAAATTTAAATACACAAACAAGAACAGAAATATTAAAAAAAATAAATAAAATAAAAACCACATATGAAGTTTGCTTTCCATAGCATGTGTGCAGCAGTGACGCAAAGGGACCAAAGCTCAGTGATATTTTGCCCTTGATGAGAGCAAACACTGTTTTTCAGCTTTCACCCAAGGGAATTGCAGCTTTACGCAGAGTTTGAGCGAACGTATATTCTTAGCAAAAAATTGTTTTGCAAAGATATCAAATAGCGATGATGAAGGTCAAGTTATTATCGTTAACTAAAGAAGGCCAGACACCTGCCATTCGCACGGAAGTGCTCAATGTCAACTAAGCCACAAACGGTGACCCATACACTGACTAATCTCGATTTACTCTGCATAATTTTGGGGATCGTTCCCTGGTCCACCTAATCTTGCCTAGCTACGAGCGCCTTTATAAATAGTTAGTTAGTATTAACTCAGCCCATTCACGTCTTACTTCTGAATTGGTTTTACTTCGACAAATAAAGGTGAAAGGGTTTCAGGGGGCATACATCAACGCGGCTTCACAAAGGCAGGCTTATGGCGTCCTATTGTTTTAATAATATTGTCTTTCTCATAGGAAATGTATAAACTACATTCTTCGCAACACTCTCGGTAAAATGTTGGGAGAAAAAGCGCAGGCTTCCGCTTGCCGAGAGATCATTCAGATTATCGTGAAGCAAATGAATAGCATCGACTTCAATCCAGAGAACGCTAAGGATTGCAATCAGGTGGGTGCTGAATCTTGTAAACTATATTACTTTTTCTCTGGAAACACAAGCCCAGCGATTCTGAGATATAATGAAGGATCTTAGAAAACAAGCTATGAAGAAACTTACTAGAAGAAGAAGATTACTAGCTGGGCCGCCAAACGTCGTTCTGCCGCTGGTCTATATTGTTCATACAGAAATATACATACATGCATACATAATATCACGTCTGCTTCTCCGAAGGGGTAGGCAGAGGTCTATTGTACGCTTACAGTTCGCCAATTATATTGTTGGTCCCACGTAAAAGGTGGCGAGCCTTGCCGCTTACCGGAAATTTTTATATTCGCTAGAGCCTCGTCTGTTGTTCGGCAGATGAGGTTGGCTTGGGCTCGTCAGATCTTCACAGGATCCCAACCCAAAATACAAAAATATGTGTGTATGAAAATGCTGGGGACTTTGTTTTATTATAAGATTAGTAGAGATTATCCGAACTACCACTTTTGTTTGAACTAATTTTATGATTTGTCCTTTGTGAAATCTTAAGTAAATTTTTCCACTTATCAGATTGATGAGGACTGTTTAGATTACGTTTAAAATGATGTTTTTAATTATTTGAAGCTGAGTGAAAATTTTTGTACCTTCACTTCTATTTCTAATTTGACCAGACTAACTCATGTTTTGGCCAGTCTCAACCTGTCTTGTGCCTTCTACTTTTCTAAATTAAAAAAAACACCTCCTTTTTGGTAGAAAATAAAGACTAATTAATAGTAATTTTCATGTTATCTTGTACAGGAAACCTTATTTAGCCAACACTTGCTGGTGTGCGCGTTGACTGAGGCAGGCGAACTCGCCTTGCAACTAGGAACTTCAATACACAACCTGGTGAACGACACTTCGCTCAATATGATCAGCGCCATTTTCTCGGTGAGTTCATAGATATACATGTGGTCAAATTTATAATGTGCAATTTCCTGCTTAAATTTTTGGAAGCTTCGTATTGATGAAAGAAAACTTAATGAAAATAGCTGTGGGATATTTTGGAAAGTGCTGTACACGACGTACAGGTCGTTATTGGGAGATTTCCACGCAATGCATTTGCGGTTATTAAGTTAACCCTTTACCAGGCAGTGGTCAATATATGACCACCATAAATGGAACCTTATGCGGTTAACTTAAGGTGGAAAACCAATGAATATTTTCAACGTGCTCTGTCTGTTAAGCAGCCGCTTGGTGCTTTCTGTAATACTGGCTCACTTTTACCCCTGCATTTGCAACGTTCGTGGTGAATGAGTATCTTCTACAGAACTACTAGATGTGATAGTCGTCTTAGTATTTTAGTACTAGATGTGGTAAATAAGCATCTCTCATTATGATATTTCAATGCCATCCTTTGCGATTGGTAGAGAGATGCCGCATGTTGCTATGCGTAGCATTGTTTTATTCTAACAACCGCATTAGCACAGCATTTTCAGATTGTGGTTACGAGGTCGCTCTCACCATAAGTAATTGCTGTTTATGTTGTTTATGTTTTACACTTCCATCGGAATGGCAGCTCGTTTTTTATTGCTTTTGGGCATAATTGGGAGTCTAAGGCTGCCTGTCCATTGAAACGGAGCGAGGCAATAGAGAAACATACATACATACATACATATTAGGTCGGGGAAAAAGTCTTTTCGCATAACGTAGGTATAAACTTATTATAATTTTTTTTTGACTGTACTATTTGTGTCTGGCTGGTTTTGGTAACATTAAAAAGGTTCCATTATAAAGAAAAGAAAAAAATAAAAAAAAGTTGTTTCCCGCTATTTTTCATTTGTTTTTCTCTCCGTAAAAATGAGTGAATCTAATGAAGAAATTCGATACATTTTAAAATTTTATTATAAAAAAGGCAAAAATGCAACTCAAGCAGTGAAAAAAAATTGTGATGTTTATGGACCTGATGCAGTGTCAGTAAGAGTAGCACAAATTTGGTTCAAACGTTTTCAGTCCGGAAATTTTGATGTTAAAGATGCACCTCGCTCTGGTCGCCCTGTTACGAATAAAATGGACGCCATTTTTGAAAGAGTGGAGCAAGATCGGCATATTAGTAGTTACGATGTAGCTGAAGAACTAGGAATTGACCACAAAACAGTTTTGACCCATTTGAAGAAAGCTGGTTATACAAAAAAGCTCGATATTTGGGTGCCACACGAGCTCACTCAAAGAAACTTAATGAACCGTGTACTCATTTGCGATTCATTATTGAGACGTAATGAAACCGAGCCGTTTTTGAAGAGATTGATAACTGGCGATGAAAAGTGGATCACGTACGACAAGAACGTGCGAAAAAGGTCGTGGTCGAAAGTTGGCCAGGCTTCACAGACTGTGGCCAAACCTGGCCTAACACGAAATAAGGTGATGCTGTGTGTATGGTGGGATTGGAAGGGCATTGTTTATTATGAGCTTTTACCGCCCGGCAAAACCATCGATTCTGATCTTTACTGCCAGCAACTGATGAGATTAAAGGAAGCAGTCGAGAGAAAACGGCCGGAATTGATCAACAGGAAGGGTGTGGTCTTTCATCACGATAACGCTAGACCACACACATCTTTAGCCACTCAGCAAAAATTAAGAGAGTTCGACTGGGAGGTCCTAGTGCATCCACCATATAGCCCTGACCTTGCGCCTTCAGATTTTCACCTGTTTTGGTCTCTGCAGAATTCTTTAGGTTCTGTAAGGTTGACCTCAAGAGAGGACTGCCAAAACTATTTGTCCCGTTTTTTGATCAGAAGTCCCAAAGTTTCTACAGTAACGGGATAATGTCTCTGCCCACAAAATGGCAGAAAGTTATTCAACAAAACGGTACATATATATTGTAAATAAATGTAAATAAACTTTGAAAAAAATGTCTTGACTTTTCATACAAAAATACGAAAAGACTTTTTCCCCAACCTATTACAATCACGCCTGTTTCCGCGAAAGGGAGAGAGGCATATTGTACGCATACATTTCGCCAATTATATTTTTAGTCCCACGTAATAGGTGGCGAGCCTATTGCTGCTTATCGGAAACTCTGATGTTTGGTCTCACTTTTGGAGATTACTATGTGACCCGCCAAAAGTCATTCTGCCGTTTGGTCTGTTCTATACTGTTCATGCAAAAATATACATAAATGCATACATAATATCATGCCTGTTTCTCCGAAGGGGTAGGCATAGGTCTATTATACGCCCACATTTCGCCAATTATATTGTTGGTCCCACGTAAAAAGTGGCAAGCCTATTCCCGCTTATCGGGAATTTTTATATTTGCCAGAGCCTCGTCCGTTGATCGGCAGGTGCACCACTTGTAGGTGAGGTTGGCTTGAGCCCTTAAGATGTTAGTAGAAACCCTATACACCCAGTACACCCTGTAGGGTACCACCCTATACAGTAGAGAAACGGAGACATATTAACCAATGGAATTTCTCGGCGAGGATTTTATGCAAATCTATTCGTTAATATTAGTTCATTTGTCTGCTCCGCTGTAATAGGCAGGGATAGGCGATGTTTTTTTATTTAAATAATGGCTTCGTGCGTTGAGCACATTTAGCCAGTGTCAAGTAAGAGGTACATTAATAACATATAAATTATAGTAAATGAGAATGAGTGGTGATAAAGATCATAAATAGTAAAGTGGGGACTCAAGGAGTGTAGGGGGAGGGCCTCCCCCTACACTTCTTGAGTCCCCAGTAAAGATGTTGGATCTCATATGGACTTCTTGAGAGAATTTAAAAAGTGATGTTGCACTGACGAGCGATATGGCGTGGTGGCGAGTATACCCGCACTCCACTCCTGAGGTCGTTGGTTCGATTCCCACACAGGAAAAATATTTGTGTGTATAAATATGAATATTTGTTCTGGTCTGGGTGTTTTCCTATGTATATTAAGTATGTAACTACAAAAGAAAAAGTATTTATGTATGTTTATCCGTTATTTAGTATCCATAACACAAGTTCTTAATGATACTTATCTTGGAACTAAGTAATTGGTGTAAGAGTGAGATTAAAAGAAAACAGCAGACGCTTCACTTTCCCGCCAAGAAGTCCTAAGACGATGTTATATTTTCCTAGGTTTTGGAACATCCTTGTGCTGCCGCGCGACTTGCCGCGGCGCGTTGCACGCGTTGCGTGTGCGTCGCGTTGCCTGCACAAGTCACGCCGCTGTTAGATGCGTGTGTCACGCAACTTGACGCGCAGCATACGACCCCGCATCATATTGCCGGTACTGTATTCAGTACAATTGAACTTTAATGTCATCTGCTTTTTTGCGGCGCGTTATATAAAAATTAAATTTTGCTGCGGCACTTAGGCCGCCCAAATTGTTTTCCAAATCGACCTATCTCGAGCATGTTTGAATTTACAATTGATTCTGATGATAGAAAAAGTAATTATCAAAATAAGTCCAGTTAAAGGGAAGTTGTAAGTTTTAAGTCCATTTTGTTCCTTTCCAGTCCTATCCAATCCAGAACTAACTTTGGAGACCCTGTTTAACTTTCGTTATTTTTATCTGTACAGTTTGTGCGGTACACTTTTAGATGACATAAATTAAAGTCTTCAATAAGATGATAGCGTTAAAACTGTGTATTTAGTGATAACCTATTGATAATTAATGCGTTCGCGAGTGTATGTTGAGAATGGGGTTTTTGAACTAATAAAATACGGCCGCGGTGACGTAGATTGCTAATGCAACGAAAATCGCCGTGTTAAATGTACTAGTTTCCGACCACTTAGGACCTTAGAGCTATTATCCAAGCGTTTCGCGCTATATTAATAATGATCTGTACTCATCTTGTTTCTAAAATAAAAAGTTCTATAGAAATGTTCATATAACTTAGCATACTCAGAATGTAGACTTCTTTAGTTTATGTATTTCTATCTTTAAAAAAATTCAATGCAAAACGTATGTACGCGGATACAGGTGTGAGAGTTAGTTTCTTATTCGTCTAATTGTTTCAACAGGTTACTCGGCAGCACTGGCCGCTATTCTCGGCTCCGTGCGACTATCGCCCCTCGGCATACCGCACGGAAGGGGCAAAGTGGCGTTTAACGTGGCGGAACAGTTGCTTCGATCTGCAGGACAGAGCAGTCGGCTAACTGCGGCAAGAACTAACGCCGGATGGCTTATTGTTGGTGCTATTTGTACGCTTGGTAAGAAAAAAATCTATTTTAATTTCCAAAGTTATTAAAAATTGTGTCGTGTTTCAGAACTGTTACAAAATTCAAAAAATATTAAACATGTTTATTTTAAAAACCCGCTCTTCTCAAAGCCGTGTAATAAGGTTATTAATCAATACTGAGAACTATAGTAGACTCCTCCATTAAAAACGCTATTGGTTAATAGAGCGATGACGTCATAAGATAGTAATGTTAGCAACGATTGTGTCCGATTGAGACCGCTTTTCGTTATTTGATAACTCAATCAAAATCTTATGTAGATTTTAAAAATAAGTGCGCATATTGAATGTCGAGATATCTTAACATTAACGCCCTCATTAATAATAAAAGGCAGCTTAAGTGCAGAGAAATAAGGTAAGAAACGTCCGCTTACCAAACTGATAAAACCGAAATAATATATTTTAATTTTAATGTTTTCAATTGCTTTCTCTGCTTGCTTCTATGCTGTCCTGTACATTATTCTGATTATAAGACAGATTTTCGAAAGTATACCAAATATGTTAATAAAATTTAAACTAAAAGAATATTTTCCGTCTCTAGGAGTACCAGTGGTTCGAGGACTCTTGCCCCGTATGTTGTTGCTGTGGAGGAATAGTTTCCCGCGCTCCGCCAAGGAATTGGAGTCTGAAAAAGCGAGGGGTGATGCCTTTACTTGGCAGGTGCGATCTTCTTTAAATTCCCCTTTTGTTGCTGTTTAGCTTGTCCCTTGCTACAAATCAAAAATATGTTTCATATAAATTGGGATTGCAAATAAAAATGAGTACTCCGTTATAATTATTTCAATATATTGTAATTTCTTTATTGGTTATAAACATGATACAATATGGTTAATAGTATCTCTAATGCTATACAAGGTTTATCTAGATACTAGGTTAGTTCTCAATAATTTAATACTACAATAATCTATAATTATATAAAATAAAACACTCCAAAATCAACAATGAAACATACAAACAATCGACATGCACCGCTCAAGTTGGCTCAATCTTCCATTAAACGGCACGATAAGATTTCGGCCTTACTGGGCGGTTTGAAAAAATGTGGTTGCAGGACGTGTGTGGGCATCAGGAGGCAGTTTTATTTTCTTTGATTCGCCTTGGTTTTTGAAAAGAGGTCCATACTCAGAAGCCCAGAACGGGCTGAAAAACACAAATGCGTCTTGTCTCGCGGCAAATGTAATAATAATAATACACCTTTTGCCCCAGGGGTCTTTGTCTTCCTTTCGCTAAGAAATCTCGCTTTGCTTAGTTCACATATAATTATATTTTAAACTACTGTTTCTTCTCCACTAGGTGACGTTAGAAGGTCGAGCTGGAGCGTTGTCAGCCCTTCACAGCCTGCTGATACATTGCCCGTCGTTAGTCAACAGTGAGGACACAGCGAAGAGGCTTTCTCAACCAATAGATGGCGCTATTGCTGTGCTTACAAGGTATTGTATAAATCGCAACTCTTCTGTAATTATGTTTTATATTATTTTGTACGTTAATCTATTTAAATAAGAAGTCTTTATCAACAACAACAGTTTGTAGTATAATATTTGTAAAGGTTTATATGAATTTTTAGAAGTGCCATAATTGTTCAAGATAGCGGAAGAAATCATTCGTTCGCGCACTGTTGATCAGTGTCATAAACAGATAAACAAAGACAGATGTGTCAATAAAATTATTATCTACTTTATTGCAAAACTTTTGCACATTCTTTTACATTACTCAAAAGTACCCTAAACCGATGGGCGTGTATGAGAAGGTTAATGAATGTGAATGAAGCTAAGAGTGTGTGCCAAGATCGTAGCAAGTGAAAGGATGTGATCTCTGCCTACCCCTACGGGAAAGAGGCGTGACATTATATATGTACCTTATTGCATATTATTCAAGAATTTGTATGAAACATCTTTAATTTGTTTGTGTACAGTGTGGGAGAAATAATCCGCAACTACGGCGGCACGCTTAAGGCTCCGGCGGCTCTCCTTCGGCTGCGTCTTTATCAAGCAGCGGCAGCGCTAGCTCCGCACGCGGCTTTACCTGCCGCGCCCTTACTGCGACTGTTGGCAGTCGAACTATGTGAATGCGGCGGGGCTAATGTGGCCACAGGTACCTAACATAAAAATATTTTTACTTTATTTTTAAAAGAGAGAAAAAAATGTTTTGTCCAATGCCATCGCCGTACTGCTAATACACTTTGAAATGAATACACGCTTTTTATAATTAGCGGCACATAAGTTAAACAAAGATAGGTGTATAGGGATCCTACCAAGACCTAAGGAGCCCAAGCCAATCTTGCAATTGGTGCACCTTTCTGTCAACAGACGGCAAACAAGTTCTGGCAAACATAACAGTGCCCAGTAAACGGCAATAGGCTCGCCACCGATTACGTGGGACCAACAACAATTTGCAAAGTGTGGGCGTATAATATGCCTCTGCCTACCCCTTGGGGGAAGTAGGCGTGATTTTATGTATATGTATGTATGTTTCACTGTTTTGTTTAATTTAATGTACACTCATGTACGTTCACAAACACTTAACGGTTAATAATCCACCGTTATTACACATTAATGTTCTAATTATCCCAAATTTTTGAAAATAAAATCCTATTACCCTCATACTTAAAATAGAGTAAGGTATCTGTGTCTTTTGTCAGTCTATGTTAATAATAGGATGTAACTTTTCTACAGGTCTTCTGATGTCAGCAATGCATCCACGAGACACGATATTACTGGGCGAAGAGTGCTGGATATACGACACAGATCACGCTGAAATTGAGGAACAGGTGAATTTTTAGTATTCATTTTATGTTTCTTTATTTAAACTTTATTACTAAAAGTAGTAAATATAAAGATATTTATTTATTTTAATTTGTGCGAAAATTAAAAAAAAAATTACAAAAGGCGAATTTAATACTCCAAGGCTTGACATAATATGTAAAGGTTTAAAATATTATTATAAACCTGTGTATATAAAATCCGTCATTAGCTGTAAGTTTCAAACGAAATTCTGTAATTAATCTTTAAGAGCTTTATTGAATACTTTAAAAAAAATATGAAGCAGTACGAACAAGAAAACCAAATAAACTTACATAGAATTAAGTTAAATATGTGTTATTAGTTAGTTAATTACATTTAATAAATACACAAAAATAATAGTAATAACATCCAAACAGATTACATAATAATACTACATTAATATGTAATATGTAATGTAATATGTACAAATTACGATAGGGGGGCTGGTGCCCAGAGTTTGGCGACTCTGGGTGCCCTTAGTACTGACTACCGGGGGGAAAACTAAGAGGGACCGATGGAAGGCGCAGCGGGCGGGCTAGGACGGCACGTTCAGCAGCGCTAAAAGGGTCTTAGGCAGTGGGGGCAGGGGGCCTTTGCTGTCTAACCATGGACCCTCCGGGAAGTCAGCCACACACGCTATGGTCGCACGGGGAGGTAGGAAGGGCGCATCCACTGCGCCTCTGAGAAGGTCCTGCCGGTTTAGGTCCGGGGGACGTTGGCCGGGTTGGGTGTCAGATGCTGCAACCCAGGTACCCTTTTTCTCAACAAGCGGCGGGCGTCGTCGGAAGATTTTTAGTGGGTATTACTGCTGGCAGTCGCGTCTGACGGTGGTGAGTCCCACACCTTTCGGTCTCCCTATGGCCGGAAGGCAGTGCTTAAGTGTATTTTGTGACCGATGTAAACAAAAAAAAAGGGTTGTATTTTCAATGCTGAAAGGCAGGACTTACTTTTTAGAACACATTTTACACATTTAGGACACATTTTACAGGACGCTGACGCCTAGGTATTAAACGCTTATTAGACTCTCAAGCGAACTAGCCCTTAAGTGCGTTATATTGTGTACTATATTTATTTTATTTTATTTATTTGAGGTTTGTTGAACAGTTGATATCACCGTTGAGTGCGCGCGGTTCGGGTGCTTTGGAACACGACCCGTGCTGTGTTTACCGAGCCGCCGCGCCCGCCACGCCCTCGGCGCCCGCTGCTTCTGGTAAATATCATCACCATCTCATCACCATCACCATCATCATCATAATCAGCCTATATTTATCCACTGCTGGACAAAGGCATCATCAGGCTATATTGGTCTTCAGCTCCTTGTGTCTCCAACCGCTGCCATTGTGTTAAGTATATCGCCGCTACAACTAGCTGGAGGGAAAACTATTATTAAAAAAATAATTAGTTCTCTTACAATCACACCAATTATTTAGTTCCTAAAAAAGTATCAGTGAGAACTTGTCTTAAGGACACAAAACAAAGGATAAACTAGGCGATGTGAAAAAGACGGCGTTGATAATCTTTGCTTGCTTTCTAAACATTGACAGGAAGTACAACTACACAAAATAAATCACTAAATTCATATCTACTACAGCTAACATTAGAGGCCACTGAGCGGTTAACATCTCACGTCAGCATTCTTGTTCCTTCTTGAGCCGGCTACGTTCCGAGGCCGCGGTAACAGTCCAGCAACTGCAGCTCAATCCTGCTATTGACTCCATATAAATGCTTGAGGTCATTACAAAACGATGTCTAAAGTTAGACCAGTCAGTTAGATCTTATCTAATGAAAGTGACAGCACTAGTTTTAAACCTGGTCTAAATTTAGACATCGTTTTGTAATAAAACCTTTAAAGTTTAAACTTTCCTATCAACAGGCACAGCAGCTCAACCTCTAGGCGTGGCCGTAGTGGATGCTGCTGTAGCGTTGTTCCCGCTTATATTCGTCAGGGCTGCCAACAAACACAGGTATACTTATCGACAATTTATGTCGTACTATATTCGCATTTATTTTTACAAAATATTAAAAATTAGACAGTATGTGATATTTATCTTAAGAGTTAGAAAAGACATAAACATTTAATATGACCTTTTAATACAAAAATTCATCAAGTCTTGAAGAAAATATAATATGTGCTTGAAATTACCTCTCCTAAATTCTTTTCACTTTGCCAATTTTCTTGCATATGTTTTATGATTAATGTTAAATTTTATAACAATGTTCACAAAATACAATAGAACTTGTATTTATGGTGAAGTTATCAAAACTTGGTAAGGTTAGTTAAGACATTTATTGATTCCCCTTTTAATATATTTCAGACAGCAAATGCTAGAGCACTTCGCCGAATATATAAAAATGTCGAAGGGTGTTCGTCAAGAGGCCATACAAATAAACGTATACGCAGCTCTGTTGCTCGCGTTACGCACTATGGCCGAACAGAAGTTGGTCCTTGGACAGGATCCCGTCAAGACTGTAGCCACCGAGTTGATTGTGGTGAGCAAACAATCATTTCTATCCATTAATATAATCTCAGCGCGCTCTCATAATAAAATTGTCGCTTGCTCCGTGCATCGAAAAGCACATGAAGCCGTTGGTGCCGGCTGTCATAAACATCTATGGCAGTTGTTACTAGAAAGTCAGTGGCTTCTAATATTCTGACAGTTGGTTTAACCATATCGCATGCTTAATGGAATAGTGACTTAACTCAGAAAATACGATTTTTGGGACATCAGAAAAGAAGGTCTGCTAAAGAATACTTGTCCTACTTGTAAGCGCATTAAATTGATACTGATTTTTTAATTAGTAATTCTGCTTGTGTTTTGAACGTTTGATTAACATTGATTCGATCTCAGTAAGACATAGAAAAACTGTATAAGTACGTAACTCAAACCTGACCTCTTTTATTATTGGGTCGATGTTCCATTAAGCATGCTATATAATGATGTTTCCCTTTGGGTTGCGGAGATCAGACGGTAGTCGTTCCATGTGTGAACTGAAATTAAGTCAAAATCTGGTTAGACCAGTGAGCAGCTCCTGGGCTCTAAGCTGAAGTCTAGGGCCACTGGATAATACTAGGATATGATGAATATAATCTCAGCCCATTAACGTCCCACTACTGAGCACGAGTTTACTCTCACGAATCAAAAAGAGCTAGACCATACTTCACCACGCGGACCCATTGCGGATGGTAGAGGCAGGTGTCTGGATTTTTGCTGTGGGAATTTTATAAAGCGCCCAAAAGAGCCTCTAACATGGCTATACGACTACCATATATAGTGATAACCGAGACCAACAGCGTGCCTTATTTTGGGATTAAATGCCACAGCAACATTTACCTGGCCATTTTCCAACCACCAAGAATCGCGAAGCTACGAGCGCTAACCATGAATTCTATCGCAAGTGACCATCAGTTGGGGTGACCACGTTCCATTAGGTGGGCCGTATGTGCCATCTTTTGGTCTATAAAATCTTTTACTACGTTGTAAAATCTAAACTCGTAATAAAACTCGTTACGATAGACCAGTGATATGGTGAAGACGATGGGAAGCAAGTGTATGCAGGCGGCTCACGATCATTTAATATGGAAAGAAGTTGGGGAGTCTTATGTTAGGCAGTGGTCTTTTTGTTCCTGAACTATCAAATCACAGCCGTTCAGCAAACAGTTGCCGTTGTGCAGATGGAATCCGCTAAGAAATGTCCATTTTTATTTATAGTAACAGTCCTATTTAATACCCTATGTCTATTACCATGGTTTACGGGTAACACAGCAAACCGCATCAACTTACATTCGTTCTAGTAAGTTTAACTAAATTGTATGTCCACTCTACATACGCATACACGCTTTGGATATTAGTCTAGCTCAAAATTATCCAAACCATGATATAATTATATTTGTGATTCATGTCTCTTGTGTCGCCTACTACATAAAATTATTATTTTTTCTCCTAGAACGGGTTGTCAGCAACTAGCGCTACGGTCCGCGCCGCCGCAGCATCATCGGCTGGAAGATTGTGTAGCTGTATTGGAGAATCGGACAGTCAAGTGTTAAGCGAGCGGGTACTAGCGCTGGCCCGAACCGCGGCTGCTAGAAGCAGTCGCGCCGCCGCTGCAGCCGCTGTGGGGTGCGTGCAAAGAGCACGGGGTGCAGCGTCTAGCGCTGCAGCGCTTCCTGTGTTGCGTGCGCTGGCCCAAGATACTGCTAGCGTTGAGCTGCAGGTGAGCTGCAGCACTCGTGGAGCTAATTTGGCTTGAAATATAATAAGAAATATTTAAAGACCCAGGTTTAGTTTTTAAAAAAATATCCAAATCGGCGTCCCGGCTTAAACTGTGATAACATAACAGTATGTATATAATTAATTTCAGGGGAGGCTGAACAAAGCAGTATAATTAGGTCCGCAGTTTAAATGTGAAACCATATCGAACGTAGATATTTACTAATTTCCTTATTGCAAAAGTTGGAACAAAGATGTTGATACTTTGAGCGATTTAGATCTACATTAATAAGAAGACAGCTTGCCACTTTTTGTATCCGAAAATACATGGTTCCTTTAAGCTGTGACAAATGATAGGCATACGCAACGCAAGGCAACGTTTATAAACTAGTTTATTATAAGTTAACCTTTATTTCCGCAGGTGTGGTCGACTCACTCGCTGTCAGTACTGGCGGACGCTTCAGGACCGATGTTCCGGGCTCACGTGGAAGCCACTCTGGCCCTCGCCCTTAAGCTGCTCTTCAGTTCCGCGCCACAGTCAGATGAGTTGCAGAGAGGAGTGGGCAGACTCGTTTCTGCGTTGATCACTTGTGTTGGACCCGAGATGCAAGGTTTCTGTGTACTTTCACCTATATTGTATCAAACTTGGAAAGTCGTTTCTGAGCAAGACCACTAAGCTCTGAAATTCGCTGCCGGCTCATGTGTTTCCTATTTCCTATGATCCCGGGTCTTTTAAGCGGGGCGTGAAACAGCGTTTCAGCAGGCCGTCATAAGTGGATTGTGACATGGTGGAAGCGCTTTTATTTTTTATTGGACTGCATCGACTGCTTACCATCAGGCAGGATATAGTCATTATGACGTGTCACATTAAAAGATAAAATAAAAAAATGCGAAGACAAAGGGTATTTGCGCGGAAACTGCTCATTTGTTCCGCGCCAAAGTCAGATGAGTAGCAGAGGGGACTGGGCAGACTAGTTGCTGCGTTGATCACTTGTGTGGGACCCGATTTGCAAGGTTTCTATGTGCTACCTACACTGTAAAATTTACGAGGCAAAATAAACGTTTAACCTGATGGTAAGTGAGACGCCTGCCCCTTTACTCAAGGGACTTAAGTACCTTTAGCAAAGTCGCGATCACGCGTGGGCGTCCATGTGCGTAAAAGTCTTGGGTTCGATTCCCACACAAGAATAATATTTGTCTATTTCAATACGAATTTATCTATTGATCTTGTTGTATCTTATGTTTCAACAGATGTGCAGAAAGAATCCATAATATTTACAATAAAATAAAACATTATTATGTTTTCCTTTAGTGTCGGCAGTGAGCCGATTTGTATGCGCGTGCGCAGCGCTGGAAAGTTCAGAGGGCGGTGGCGGTCGGGCCGAGGCCGCGGGCTGTCTCCAGCAGTTACAGATGTTCGCGCCGGAACACATCAGTCTGCATAGCATCGTGCCGCAACTTTGTGTGAGTCTAACACTAATAGTCTTAAGAGCCGAAGGGAGATCGTTATTCACCCATTTGTCAACCAGATCGAACATCATATTGAAAGTTGAATTTGAAGGACGTGGTTCTAAAAATTAGATAGTAAAAAAAAATTTGTACTTCATTGTAACGGCTTATGGTAAGCATGGATAGCCCATTGTCAAAAACAATCTCAGGGGTCAAACATGGCGCAACTATGAATTCTTAGATTAATGAGCGTTATTATCGCCTGCTCACTCAGAAAGCATGTTAAGCTGTTGATCCTGGCTGTCATGAGTCACCAATTGTTGGCAATTGCTGGTTAAACCAAAGAATTATATTTCGCTCTGGATTGCGGAGGTTTGACGGCTTTCGGAGTGTACATATATACAATCACGCATATTATATGCATATGCCTACGTTTCGCCAATTATACTTTTGGTCCCACTTTTTGCTGCTTACCGGGTTTATTTATGTTCGCCATAGCTTCGTCCGTTGATCGGCAGGTGCACCACTTGCAAGTGAGGTTGGCTGGGGCTTCTATACACCCTATAATAATTGGATAATGTTGACCAGTACCCTATTAAATATGTATTAATTTTCATTAACAGCGTGATCTGTCCAGCCCTGAGCTATGTGTACGCCGCGCTGCTTTGTGCTGTCTGCGGCAGTTGTCTCAGAAAGAGGCGCCCGAAGTATGCAAGCTCGCTATGTTGGCTAAAGATCACGTGCCTGCCCGTCCTTATAGCGGTAAGTGGGAATCGATTGTCTTTAGCTGTTGAATAAAGCTTGACTCTTTCTGTGTGAATTCAAATGCGACTTTTATTTTTGATTTTTTTATTTTTTGGCGCGTAAATTCTGTTTTCGAAAAAAAAAATAATCAATATTTTATTGATTGTAACCATTTTCAAGGCATCGAGTTATGTCATTAAGTTGTTTTTTTATTTAAATAGACTAACGGAAACCCAGTTTCCTTTGGCATTATTTAAGGCTTATCGAATCCAATATGGTTGTTGGTTGGAATCCAATATGATGTTAATTCCGTGCTAGATATAGTGAAGACTTAAGCTAAATCTGCCTGTCTGAAATCGTAGTAAACTCGTATTAAAATACTTACCTGGTGTTCCCTCCTTTCAGTGCGCTCCCCTGTGTAAATTTAAACTTGTGCAGTAATTATGAACGGTTATTGATGCTTTAGCGGCAGTAGTTTAAAATTGTTCACTAGAGAACTGTTAATTCCGTAAACATATTCAAATTGTTCATGATTAAAATACTATTTTAAACAAGGATTAAAATTCATAAAATGTATTTCAGTTAGGATTTGTTTAAAACATAAAAAACGATTGTTTTTTTGTTCAACTCATTACACTATATTTTACAACAAATAAGATTTTTAAATAGTTTGATGTTCCAAATTTACAATTAAAATCAAAACATTAATAAACACTTTATAAGATAATAATCCTTTATTCCACATAAAACATAAATAGATTACAAAAGGTATTAAAAAACTTAAAGTACAAAGGTGGACTTATCTCTAGAGGGAATCTCTACCAGCCAACCCTAGAAGTTGTGTATTAATACAAATTAATTCACAACGGTACGGTACGGGATTAAATTTGGTTAAAGATCTATGTTAAAAAAAGGAAATAAAAAATCTTATACCTACCATACATACTTTCACATACATATCAATATTATGATTAATATTGATATATAATATATGATAAACATTTTTCACCTTTAGGAGTGGTAATAACCGACTCGGGTCTGCCGGGAGCCCTGTTTGCATTCCTAGACATGGAGCGGGATGCGATGGCGTTATCCTACGCGCGAGACACGCTGACTTATTGCCTGTCGGCGGCGGCTGCCACTCGCGCTGTCAAGGAATGGCTGACGCTGTGTAAACGGGTTCTGACTGTGCGACTCGGTAAGTTTAATTAAAAACTGTAGTGTGTTAACAGTTTATAAGATGAGATGAATGCGAATGAATAGGGAAGGTTAAAGTACGAAGCAAACCCAATGAAAGTCGTTCTAACACTGATTTATAAAAAAATGCAATTAAAATAATGTTGGTTAAGCATAATTGCGGAAGTTATTTATGTGTGCGTAAATACCAACAACTTTGCTTCTAAGTGACCTAAATTAGCGAGTCAATGACATTTAATTTACTGTGCGGTAACCCGTACAAATAATATTTTTATTACAGTTTATTATTTTCTATTAATATTACTATTTCATCGTATACATTTGGTCGTTTTAACAAATTAGCTTAGATTTAGCTAACTCTAGTATTTTGTCTCTCTACTTTAATTAATAAGTGTTGATTGCTGAGTGTTTTCCTATGTATCTATCCTATGTATTTATTTCCTACATGAAGTATGTATCAAAAAAAATCCAAATCGGCGTCATAAAATGTTTATCCGTTATTTACTTACCATGGAACTAAATGATTGGTTTTGTTGTCAGAAAATATTAATTAAATAATTATCAAATTCCATATTTAAAAATATGCGAAATACACTGGACAGCAAATAAACCGGGCCACCCGCTACCTTGGAACTCTGATTCGATTTTCTCAAAAAGTATAAACCTCACAACTATCAAACTTACACCTACAAAAAGTGCGTATAATACTCTCTGACGTCGATCACTTCCTTGTAGACTCACCCTGGTCTCATCAGTAAAGAGTACATTGCCCCACTGCTCTAACGTCCAATCCCTATGCTCTCGGGCAAATTCGAGTCGTGCTCTACGGTAGGGTACGGTTAATTTTGGGCCTGTAGCAGCTCTCTTTGGAGCCAGATTTCGTTTAGCAAGTCTCCTTCTAGCGGTATCTGAACTTATGACCACTTGGCGTTCGTCACGCAGACTTCGTTGGACTTCAACTGCGTTGAGGCGGCGATTTCGCAAAACAGTAAGTATGGATATAACGATCATCTGCTGCTGATGTAGCCCTAGGTCTGCCCGTACCTAGACGGCGATCGAATGCTCTAGTCTCTAAGTATCGTCTGTAAGCCCGTTGTACCGAAGATCTGCTGATTCGAAGTCTCCGAGCGACTTCACGTGGCGAAAAGCCTGCTTGAAGTAGTGCTACAGCTTAAGCTGCTTCTTGAGGCGTCGTATCCATTATTGACCGAAGAAAATAGCAGAAATACACGCGTCTGGAGCAAATAATGGATGGCAACCAAATAAATTATAAGAAAAATCCGACTATCCTCATTTAGAAAAAAAGAACGCTAATCGCAAACTCTAGTCAAAACAGAGCAAATCGTTGGTATTGTGTTTGTTGCTTGATTACAATGTGAATTGAGGGTACTTTGGATAAATTTGTGGTCATTTCTCAAACAACATGAAACGCACTTTTTGTGGGTGTAACTTTGATAGTTGTGAGGTTTATACTTTTTGAGAAAATCGAATCAAAATTCCAAGGTAGCGGGTGGCCCGGTTTATTTGCTGTCCAGTGTAGTTTTAACACAATATGACGTTTGAACCAACAGAAGACAACAATAACCCCGAGACGGATCTGGATGCGGAAGGCGACGACGACCAAGCAGAATTTCATGCAGAGTCAGAAGAATCCACGCATCCTGCTGTACAATCTCGATGGCCTACTAGGGTTCGTTTTTAGTAACCTACTTTCCAACTTTTCATGAAATTCTAATGTTAATGAAGATGATGGCGCTGTAATAGATGACCGGAAATGGTCTCTGAAGTTTTGATATTATGAGTTCATCCTTCAGAAAGCTTTTGTTTATTTTTTTAAAAAAATGGCTTCTGCGGTTTGCACATTTAGCCAGTGTCAAGTAAGAGATATATTAATACGAATTAAGTAAATGAGAATGAGTGGTGATAAAGATGATAAATGGTAAATGAGATGCCCTCCCCCTAAACCACTTGAGTCCTTAGTGAAGATGTGGGACTATACTAAGATCTCAGATGGACTTCTTGAGAGAATTTCAAAAGTGATGTTGCACTATTTTGTTTCATTTACCAACACTCATTCAGTGCAGAAACACTTAACGGTTAATAATCCACCGTTATAACACATTAATGTTCGAAATTTGAGATAGCTCGGAAAATTGTTTTGTTGCATATAAGTGAATCTAAGCTTCGTGATTTCAGTGTAATAATATTTCAATTGTTTTTTATATTTAATTTTGACGTTTTCAAGTACTATGTAATAGTTTATGAAATAAATAATATTTGATTTTTATTATGTATATTAAGTATGTATTTACAAAAATAATGAATTGATATACATAAATCCGTTGTTGCGAAAAGAGAAAATAAATTGCGAAATACATTGACGATAATGTCGTAAATACTTAAAAAGCGTATACAAATTATAATTGAAGAACCACTATTCATTTATCTGGTTTTATTCAGGTATTTGCTATGGAATGCATTCAGAAATTGATGAGCGCGTGTGAAGCCACAGGAGACGATGGGCACTTTGATCTGGTCAAAGCCAAAGAAAAACTACAAGCCGACCCTAACGGTAAGTTTTGTTGGAATTCTCCGTTGAAAGTCCTGTGACCCTCAGGAGTATTAAAGTTTGTTTATAAGCGGCAATTGCCCAGTGGCGAGACCCCTTGCCTTTAAATTCAGAGGGTTTTGGGTTCAAACCATGGTGGCGCACCAATGACTTTTCGAAGTTATGTGCGTAATTATCGCTTGTTCCGTGCCTCGGAAAGAACGTTAAGCCGTTGGTCCCGGCTGTCATGAACATCTATGGCAGTCGTTATTAGGAAGTCAGTGCCTTAAGGCTAGCAGGCTGACAGCTGGTTTCACCATAGAATGATGTTTCCCTCTGGGTAGCGGAGGTCAGACGGCAGTCTCCACGTAATAACTGAAATTCAGTCAAATCTGGTTGAACCAGTGAGCAGACCCTGGGCCCTAAGCTTAAGTCTAGGGCAACCGAGATAATGCTAGGATATGATGAGTATTAAAGTATGAAGTAGTGGTGCAAAATGGATGCACTTAAAATTTGAGTTTTTATTCAACTTACGTATTGCCGATTATATTCTAATCGAATGAGTCCAAATCAAAAGAAGTAAAACGACCCATTATAAAGGACTCACTTGAAAGTGGTAGGCGAGTTCCCATCGATTCACCTTTTGGAACTCGTGCGAATGTCGTTCGAGGCTGATGCTCTACGAGTGGCAACCTTGAAAGCGCTCCAACAATTAGTGCGCGTCTTCGACAGGACTCCTGAACCGAACCTCCCAAGCAATCGCCATTTTTGTTCCACTTTTGTGACGCGGATTTTATTCTAACATATGGAATGAGCCCATATAGTCGTATTTTAAGAACTCACTGTTGTTGTTTTCTAGGCGAGTACCTATCGGTTCACCTATCGGAACTCGTGCGAATGTCGTTCGTGGGTGCCACGGGTGAGGCCGACGCACTACGACTGGCAGCTTTGAAGGCTCTGCAACAATTAGTGCGCGCCTTTGCGAGGGCTCCCGAACCAGATTTCCCCGGACATTTGTTGTTGGAGCAGTACCAGGCGCAGGTATGTATTTAGTTTTTAACAGCTGGCAGACGGATGTCTTCCATTTTTTTTATCCTTTTCCAAATTTCAACGATGTCAAATTCAGTTTGGCTCTGTAATAAGCCTTGCTTAGTAGCGCTGTCTGTAATAAATTTTGCCTACTATTCGCAACAAATAGAAATAAAATAATCTTTTTTGCCATTCCTACACAAAAAAAAACATAATTCTTTCATGAATTCTACGTAATTCTGATATGTTATTTTAAAACGATGTGTAGGTTTGTTACAGTGTCTGTTAATACGTACTATCACACGGATGTAGTTTGTAGAGAGATTTTAATAGGCTAAGGGCGGATTTCACCAACGTAGTATAAGTCTTATTCCGAGAGTAAATCGCTAATTACTCGAGAGTAAACGAACTTTACATTTCACCAACGTTTAACCCAAGGATAAATTCACTATACTAGAGTTAATTCTTATACCGCCGATTTCGGCAGAGTTAGCTGTTATTCGAAGAATAAGTTGCGTCATAACAACTGTCACGTACAAATTTTATAGGTGCCTAACCTAACAAAATGGCGTTATGTTTGAATCAATTTATTGACGAATCTGATAGTGATGAAGATTATTTTGGCCCTCGCCCAAGATGGTTTAAAGAAAGGGCATATTACTTTGAAGATTACGACGACAACGATTTCGCCATAAGATTTCGTTTGTCAAAAGCGTCTGTGTATAATTTGTTGACAAAAATCATCGTTATTTAACAAATAATTAAAATAATATTTTTTTAAACAAACAATACAACTACAGCAACGAACAATCAACACAACACAATATTTGAGGTTATTCAAAACGTCAAGCATGCATATTACCCAGGTAAATTAAAAATACGCAGCGCCATTGCATAAGTATGCCACTGAATGTACTTTTATGCTTGGTGGTTAATACTTTTGTTCGTTTCATTCATTCATCGTCACAGAGTAACTATGCGAGAGTAACTTATCCATAGAATAATTTGGTGAAATGAAACCAAAGTTAGCCGTAGATTAAATCCTAAGAGTAAAGTTATACTGGGATAGCTATTCTCGTATAAGTTGGATGTTGGTGAAATCCACCCTAAGGATGATTAACGGAATAGTTTTGTAAAGATTGCTCGAGTATAAATACATATTATATTAAACACAATCTTCGGACTAGCAGTAAATACTAGACGGACTAGAAATCTGTATAAGACGAATTATATTTTTATTCATTATTCTTAAAAAAAAGATTTTGTAATATATTTAAAGTTTATTAAATGTAAACACAGTAATGTTAAAAAAAATGCTTTGAGCTTTACAATAATTTCCTTGTAATGTAATAAAAGTTGGTTTACTGTGTACAAAATTTATGCAATAAAGTTATTTTTATTGTTATAAATGGTGAATATTGTCATACAGGTAGGGGCAGCAGTTAGAGCGGCGTTTGCTGGGGAGACAGCCTCGCACGTGACGGCTGCGGCTTGTGACGTGTGCTCCGCCTGGATCGGCTGTGGCGTCGCCAGAGATATGAGCGATCTGCGCAGGTACTTCAAAAGATTCTTAGAAACATTTTTTTAACTTGATTGCGAATATATCTTTCATTATGTTTAAAGTAATTGTTGTAACAAATTTTTACAAAATTAATTTGTATTATCGTTAAGTAAGTGGAACTTGACATTTCACCCTTATAGGCACTATAGACTTATATATTTATAGACTACTACATTTTCTCAAACATGTCTGTGGAATGTAACGTTCTTACGATTGGTACAATACAGGCAAAAGCTCAGTTTCCAAAGCATTTCAATGTAATGAAACGTTCCTGCGATTGTTTGGCGTAATGTTACGGGTAAATGCGGATCGCGAGCGTCTTTCGTCCCTCTCCCTCCGCGTCACCCCGCAACCGCGCATCGCCTGCACTCGTGGCTCGACGAAATGTTACACCAATATGCTCGTTGGTCTATAACAAAGAGGCGAGCGTGCTCGACGTTTAGTTAGTAAAAGGTTGATACACTAGAACCTATCATAGAGCGGCTCGTTGTTCTGTTACAAGTAAATGTTGTAGTCTATACTCACCGTATCATGTAGCAGATGTGGCTTTAAGATTTTCTCCTTGAATAACTGATAAATAATTAGCAACAACTGCCATTCTGTGAATCTGTTAGTTACACCTAGGTATATGCTTTATCATCTCAGCCTAATCATTTCCGCTCGGGTCTCAAGGAATTCAAATTATCCTCCACTACGCGGCCCCAGTTAAACCAACTCAATTGGAATACCAGACCTAGTTGGACATTAATGAGCTGAGTTAAAGCTTATCATTTAAATAAGACTAGCACACTGTTGTAATGTAATATTATATCTAGTCAAGGCGGCGGGAAGCCGGTGGATGCAGGCGACTCAGGATAACTCAATACGGAAATCTATTGGGGAGGCCTATTCTTCGCAGTGGACGTCATTTGACTGAGATGATGATAATTAGAATCAACATGCATGTTATGATTAAGTTGTTGTAAAAAACAATTGCGTCATCCTGCTTACTGGCTTGAACTGATATCTCCAACCCCGCCTGCCTAGCGTCGTGATTATGGAAAAATACCCTCAATAAATGCAATCTATTGGGGAGGTTAATGTTCAGCTTGGACTTATAAGACATGATATGATGATGATTAAAAAAAACTTAATATTATATTGCAGAGTCCATCAACTCCTGGTATCCAGCTTGGACAAACTGAACACTAAAGGCAACACCACGCTAATATACAACGAGAGCATGGCAACACTCGAAAAACTCTCCATATTGAAAGCATGGGCTGAAGTAAGTTATGAAATTAATAATTAGTTACTGACTATTGCCTGTATTACTTACTACCTGTGTCCCTTTGAAATAGTTGTTGTCAAACTCAAATTGGATGTGCCTATACATCCAACTCAAATTGGATGTATAGGCGTGTATATATAAATAAATACATAAAAAAATGATAAATTTTTGTCATTCAAGCATACAAAAGACATAAACAAGTAGGCTAGGTACACAAATACACTTGTATGAGAACTAACGTGTATATGAACGTATGTTATCAAAAGCATTGCTTGGGGTGTTTAGGGATCCTACGAAGACCTGAGGAGCCTAAGCCCATCTCATCTGCAAGGGGTGCACCTGCCGATCAACGGACGAGGCTCTGGCGAACATAACAGTGCCCCGAAAGCGGCAATAGGCTCGCCAACTATTACGTGGGACCCACTTTATAATTGGCGAAGTGTGGGCGTATAACATGCATGTAAATGTATGTACGGTCGGTTCAGTAACATAAATAAAATTGTACCAGCAATATAGGTGTGAATGTGTTGATGTAAATTAAATTTAGAGAAGATCAATTTTATTTTTTTGGACACATTGCTGTACTTATATAACCTAACACTATCTCGTAACAAGCTTATTTAAACTCTTCAGGTTTACATAGTAGCAATGGTTAGCAACGGCAGCGCACCGGGAAGCTATGTGAAGCAACTGGACACGAAACCCTTCAACGTGAAGGGAGAGCTAGCGAAGTGGCGAAACATATTGTTGCTAAACAACAACCAATTAGACAACGCTGAGAATGAAGAAGACGAGGAATATGGAGAATTTGAGTCGAAGGGAGAAAGTTTGTTGAAGCTGGTTGAGCCGGAGCTTGAGAGTTTGGGGGAGAACTGGATTGCAGCGTTGAAGGATCACGCGTTGTTGAGTTTGCCGCCCGGTATGTAGTATTTTATTAAAAAAAAACTTCTCTGACAATGACAATTTTTTTTTAAGATAAGTATCATTAACAACTTGTGTTATGGTTACCAAATAATAGATAAATATACATATATATATTTTTAATTGGAAACACGTACGTAATATACATAGGAAAACACCCAGACCAGAAAAAATATTAATGTTTATGCACACAAAGATTGTCCAGTGCGGGAATCGAACCCACGACCTCAGGAGCGGAGTGCGGGTATACTCGCATCCACGCCATATCGGTCGGCAGAAAATATTGTTATAACCTGACTCATAACCAGACTTCTTGGCGGGAAAGTGAAGCGTAATGTCTGCAGTTTTGTTTTATTTTCTAAATTTGTTATATTTCTAACATTAATGTGTAATAATGGTGGATTATTAACCGTGTATTGGTAAATCAAACAAAACAGTGCCACATCACTTTTTAACGGAGTCCATGTGAGATCTCAGAATAGTCCCACATCTTTACTGAGGACTCGAGGGGCTTAGGGGAGGGTTTCTCATTTACCATTTATCATCTTTATCACCACTCATTCTCATTTACTATGATTTATGTATTAGTAATATATCACTTACTTGACACTGGCTAAATGTGCTAAAAGCGCGAAGCCATTATGTATAAAAAAAGAAAAACTCGTAACTTGATGCAATAAAGTAACCGTACTAAAATATACTACGCGGAGAATTGGAAAGACGTAGAATGCAGGGAATATAAGTATAAGAGACAAAGTTTGTTGAAGTGATCCGGAACTTGGGAACACCTGGGTTGTGTACTTTAATATATTTTTTAATCTCTTTCATTGTAGTTAAAAATATATATTGAATTTTCATTTTTAATTGAAAAAAAAATGACGAATCTAAATGATCCTATTGATCTTTAAGACAGTAAAGTTTTTTTTAACTTGTTTTGGGATACTTTATGTACGTATGTTAAAAAATAAGCATTTATAAAAAGTAATTGTTCATTCATTGATTAGTGCTTTGCTTAGTTCAGAGCTATATGACGCTATGTAAAATGTGCAAGTATTATTAAGTAATAATTTATCTATTGTACAGAATTCGCTTCTCAATTACCCCACGGCGGCGGTGCGTTTTACAGCGCCGAGACAGCGGAAGCATCTAGAGCGCATTACGCGAATTCATGGCCCGCTCTCTTGCTGGCCGCAGCTTTACGCTTTAACTCGCGTGTTAGTACTGGCGTCAACGCGACTGATGATACTGGTGAGTTAGACAACACCTATCAACAACCATAGGATTATAAATGTACTTTTATAGATCTTGTTTAGAGGATTCTACCGACATCCGATATATACCGATTCTGTCCACCCCAAATGCGATATATGTGCGTGAGGTTATGTATGCATGTTATATATTTAACAATGTTATCGTTTTTAAAGTAGGCATACTCATTGATAAACAACTTTATAATACAATACTTTATTCATTTGCAGATAAAACAGAGAACGGAATTGACAACAAACCGTTAAAGACTGAAAATGGTAACTTCGAGTTTTTCGAACCAATAGACGAAAGGTTCCATTTGTTATTTGGTAAGCCGTTATTTTTTTATGCAGTCATTAATATTGTTAAAATACAATACTAAATGACGCCTTGTATTGTGTTGTGGTGTAAAATTGTAATTTATCAGCCCCGTCGTAGATTAAATAATTATTTAAAAAAAATTGCAAATACACACACAGTATATGTAATAACTCACTTCTTTAGGCCTTAATTTATAAATTGAGTACACAATAGTCCATCAATACGCCATTACAATTATAGATAATATGTGACAGTTTATTCCATTAAAAATAAGTTCGCGAATAAACTGCCAGTGAAACAGTAATAATTACAAAAAATAAGAAAATGAATGATGATACCTTGGTTGTATTTATTATGTAAACTAAATATGAGCCCAAAAAATGTAACAACTCCGAAATATGGTAATTAAATTCAGCATGTCAAATGCTATAGTCCGGCAATCTCGTGCACGACCGTCCCGCGGGGTGACAGACTGTGGCGGGTACGAGGTAACTTGTCATTCTAACACACGGCTACACATGAAGAGAAGTTCCCCCTTCCCCGCTATCCCACCCGCTACCCGCTGACATCTTGTTTACCTCGTTCCCGCCACCGTCTGTCACCCGCGGGAAGGTCGTGCATGAGATTGCCGGACTATAGTAACTCAAAGATTATGAGCGTGATAGGAGCAGCAGTCTCCCTCCATCATGACGGAGGGAGACCATTTCTTAGTAGTGCCATCTTTTATCCTTTGACGTTTTCTTGTTCTACCCGATTTAAGAACTTACTAAAAAGACTCTTCTTTTCTTTTCTCGCAGAGAGACTAATGACTGTTTAAATAAAATGGGTATTTTTCTTGCTTTCAGGCATTTGCATGGAAGCGTTATGCGCACAAAGAGATATGAGTACTGAGAATACTATATCTGTACTACTGTCATTGGTGACTTTATTAGACGCTCCAGAAAATAGAGCGAGACTCCTAAAAGACAGGTTAGTGTAATGTTTAACTACCCTACTATATTACCAATACCTTCATTTTAACCTTTTCAGATTTTATTTCACGACTGATGTGGCGTGAGTGCGTCTTTAAACTTCCACTCTCCTCCTAAGTTCTTGGGTTCGATTCCCATCTGGAACAAATATTCGTGTGCAAGAATATTTTCCTTGGGCCCGGTGTTTTCTAGTAAAATAAGGATGTTTATAAAAAGAAATTATTTATGTGTGTTTTTCCGTTCTCTAGTTTCCATAGTTGGGTTGGGTTTAGAAGCAATGTTAGATGCCTATTTATTTGTTTAATCTTTATTGCACACATAAAAAAGGCGAACTTAATGCCGAAGGCATTCTCTACCAGTTAACCATAGGGTTAGCAGAGAGGGTTAAAGGCGGTGCTACAAAGTAAAAAAAAGATATATTGATAAACTTACATAAATCAACACACTTAAGAAAATACTAATAAATTACACTACATATACATATATCAACACACTTAAGAAAATACTGATAAATTACACTACATGTACATAAATATACATAATACAGGCCTAGGTATCTTTATTTACTTATATATATAAAAAAGGTCCGCTTAAGTTACAAAATGGACATTATTCTGTTACAGAGCTTTAGCAATAGAATTGTGCCAAATAATTCACCGCACAGGCCTCACACAAGAAAGTATAGAGGCATTGCTTTTGGCGGCTGATGTATTGAAGATGATAATAGATGGCGCTAGGGAGCAACTTCATGCCAACATGCAAGCTAAGATAAAAGGTATCTTTATCTTATTACAAAATAGGATAACTTCTTAGAAATTTAAATTTTATATAAAATGGTGGTTAAAAGTCTATCCATTCGCAACTAAGAGTTTTTTGTAGCAATAAACTTTTGCACTAATTGCTCATCGATATTTTCCTGTCAATATTTATAAGTAACATTTTAACCTCGCGATAGTATTGTATTTTATTTACCCGTACACTGTTACTTATTTTATTTGGATTCGTGCAACATGAAATAAATGAAATTTAGATACAGTTTATAAATAAGTTGTCTGATATATTAAAGACCAATTGTTTTTTTTTACAGAATTAGCACCAAACGAATCAGAAGAATCCATTCCACAATCCGTTTTAGAAGTAGTCCACACTTTAGGGGAAGGGGGTCCCACAGGAGATTTACCACCTGGAAAATCTCTGGTATTCGCCGCGTTAGAACTTTGCGTGTGTTTGTTAGTAAGAAGGCTACCGAATCTCAATCCTACTAAACAAGGGGGTAACGTGGGAGTTATTGGAGTGCCAAGAGGCTTGGGGGTACATGGGGATACGTTGTTGGTCAAGAGTATGGCTGCGATGGCCGATTTGCCGAGTTTAACTAGTCCACAGGGTAAGTGTATCTAAATATATTGATGTTGGACTCTTGTCTCGATTAAAGTACTATATTTATTATTAAGTATAAGTTTAACATGACTTAATCGTTACAAAACAGTAAACATTTAGATAAACCTACAAGACTTCCTCTTACCGTGATCTGGGTAAGGACGATCCAGTAAATAATTTACATTACTCTAGGCCTAGATACATAACATATAAATCTTTTTAAACCTTATAAGGTTTAACTTGAGAACATTACTACTATTTAATTCAATCCATTCCAAAGCTTATCCGAGGGCTAAACCTTGGAAGGGCGGCTGTTAGTCACCTTTAATTTTCTGAAACACAAGATTAGCGTTACTACCTTTTTTTAACTTATCAAAACAATTAAAGTTACTGGTGTTATTGTTCTATATCTACACGTTTCACTGTTTTTAGGAGCATTATCAGTATTACCGACGATTCTATATCTAGCCACTGAGGTTCTAAAAGAGTGCAAAGACGACTCAGTAGTAGCAGAGGCTGGAGTGTTACTTCTTCAACAGTCGAGTGAATGTCGCGCCGCTCGTGTGCAAGAACACACCCGCGGGCTTCACTCGAAACTTCTAGAAGCCACGCTCGGAGAGCTTGTAGATAGCGTTAAAAGCGGTAAGTCGATTGATATATAAAAGGATTATCACCATTTCAAAAAATTGAAACTATGCGATATTTTCGAGCTAAAATTCATTGGTTTGCATGTTTTAATATATAATTAAATGGTAAATGGCCTTAGAAGCGGTGTCCGTAGTAAAAATACTTAAATTTTTAGCTATTTTATATTCAGTTTATAACTTCGATGATTCTATTTTGATGATATAGTTATAGCTTAAGTTACTAAATTTACACAAATATTTATGCATAATGCGTTTCTTTTTTTATAATTTTTGTTATATTTTGTAACTTTGTCGTATTGTAAGTGAATTAACAATTTATTTCCATCACTGCTAGTTTATTCGGGGTCGGCGGTGAACCATCCATTCTAGATCACATATTTCTTTACGTAATCAAGCCATTTTTCGGTAATCCTCTTCACCTTCATCCAGTAACATTCATATTAATTACTCATCTCGTCCCATGATAATAAAACGTTTCTGAATATTAAATTGTGTTACATACATACATAATGTCACGCCTCTTTCCTGTAGGGGTAAGCAGAGATCACATCCTTCCACTTGCTACGATCTGGGCACACGCTCTTAGCTTCATTCACATTTATTAACATATCTCTCATACACGACCGGTGGTTTAGGGTAATTTTGACCTGCCCTATCTCCAAAACCTTCTGGATTTGGTCATGGAAGGTCTTACGTGGCCTTCCTCTTCCAACACTTCCATTAACTCGTCCATAATAAATTATGTAAACGATATCATAATAAACCAATAAGACTATATAATACAGATGAACCCGACCACCGTATTGACCCGGTAGTGGGTGCTCGAGCAATGGCAGTGCTGCTCAGTCAAACAGAATCCGTGCCGGTTCTGCATTACCCTTGCATCAACCACTTCAGGCAGTGTCTTGATACCAGCGACAACGAGGTTTGTGGTTTAAATGTTATTTGCGTATATTAATATAATGTCTTATATCTCACTATGAGTAGGCTATACGTCTTGCTGCAACTGATTATATGGGATATTTGTGTTTGTTTGTGCAAGTTTACTCTAAGATCACAGATTTGTAGATTAAAACGTGTCAAATGAGAAAGATAACTAACATTTCGCCAACATTGTTTCTAGACGTGATTCAATTACATAAAATAAAATAAACTTTTAAAGCAGTAATAGAACATACGAAGCAAAGGTGATGGATTTGTTCCGCCTTGTGAAGTACCTGGGGGCCTACCGCCGAATTCGATGGATTACCGGTAATCCATCTAGATCAAACTTTGTTTACGTTCATTACTCCGTACCGGGAATCTGCCGACAGCCACCTCTCATTCATGACCTTCAGTCTGTGACAGACCAATAGGTAAATGGAGAACGCCATTTTGTTTCGATTTCCATGAGTTCGGCGGTACGACAGAATCAATTCGCAATCCATTTTGCCTTATAATCGATTGCCATCGAACTCGGCGGTAGGCCCCCCTGAACCCTTCTCGACTTGGTTTTTGAGATTAGAACCTAGACTTATGAACGTTATTGAGCTAAGGACATGAAGTTCGTTTTGTGTGTTCGCGTCGTGTTAGTTTAGTTTGCGTGTTTGGAAAGATGTTCGCGTCGTGCGGGCGGGGTGCCAGATGCTAAAACCCAGGCATTGGCCCCCCGCCCCTTCAGCAGCTGTATACATCGTCTAAAGATTTTCACTAGGTAAGACTACTGGCGGTCGCGTCTGCTGGCAGTGAACCCCACACTCCCCTCTCGGCCCCTTCATTGGCTGGAGGTAGTGCGTAAATAAACATTGTTTTCGACGTTAAAAAAAGGTGTTTGCGTCGTGTGTATTATAGTCCGGCAATCTCGTGCACGACCGTCCCGCGGGGTGACAGACGGTGGCGGGAACGAGCTAAGACGAGGTAAACAAGATGTCAGCGGGTAGCGGGTGAGGGTAGCGGGGAAGGTAAACGTCCCCACCACCTCGTCCCCGCCACCGTCTGTCTCTCATCCCGCGGGGTAGCTTGCCAGACTATAGTAAAGTTTGTGTATGTTTGCAGGTGTTCGCGTCTTGCGTGGGCGTGCTGCGCGGCGTGTGGGCGGGCGGCGCGTGCTCGGGGTGGTGGGCGCGCGCGCTGGCCGGCCGCGTGCTGGCGCGGGCAGCGGGCGGCGCGCCGGCGCGGGCCCCGCCCGACGCGCCCCACGCGCGCGCCTGCGTGGCCGCGCTCGCCGCGCTCGACGCGCTCGCGGCCGCCGCGCCTCACCGTGCCCGTATGTACCCCCCGCCACCTCCCGCCACCTCCCTCCATATACTGACATTTAGATGTATATACATATATTATGTTACCGGCCAAACCGATTTTAGGACAAACTAGTATAGCCTACTAACTAATTTGAGGGACTTCTTGGCGGGAAAGTGAAGAGTCATATCTGCAGTTTTGTTTTATTTTCTAAAATTTGTGATATTTCTAACATTAATGTGTAATAACGGTGGATTATTAACCGTCAAGTGTTTGTGAACATACATGAGTGTTGGTAAATCAAACAAAACAGTGCAACATCACTTTTCAAATTTTCTCTCAAGGAGTCCATGTGAGATCTCAGTATAGTCCCACATCTTTACTGAGGACTCGAGGGGCTTAGGGGAGGGTATCTCATTTACCATTTATCATCTGTATCACCACTCATTCTCATTTATTATAAATTATATATTATTAATATATCACTTACTTGACACTGGCTAAATGTGCTAGAAGCACGAAGCCATTATTTAAAAAAAAAAACAACTAATTTGGGTGGGCTGCATAAAATGGTTTTTTGATGGTAAGAAAAAAACTAGGCCATACTAGTTAGTCCTAAAATCGGGTTTGGCTGGTAACATATACACACCATGCACGCCTTTTCCTCTCGATCACGTTTCCACTCGCTTCGTTAAGAGAAAATAATACCTCTATTTAATAGCTGGTCTATACAATATTGGAGCGCATTGATTGTTCGGTGTGGATCCAACTATTAAGTTTTTATTCGGTACTAGCAGCGCCCTGCGGTTTTACCCGCGTGGTCCCCGTTCCCGTGGAAATATCGGGATAAAGAGTGTCCTATATGTTAGTCCAGGACTGCAGCTATGCACGTACAAAGTTTCATCACAATCGCTCCAGTAGTTTCAAACTTTCACGTTTATAATATTAGTAGGATGTGGTGAAACTATCTACTGCATACTTCTATTCTTTACCCCTTACTTCCGTTTTAACTAACTCCATTTATCTTTGTGTGGTAGGTTAACATCCTCCTGTTTTGGGTGGATTACAAGTTTCGAAGTTTTTTTTTGATTTTATATTTTGAACCGTTGCTAAACCAGGTTGTATTAAATGTAATATAAGCTAATGTAGAATATCATGCTAGTAGTAGTAACAAAGCACTTTTTTCCCATTTGCTGCATTTTAGATGGATCACAGGAAGGTACCTCAATTTGTAAATAGCTTGTCTTAGTGCATTGAGATTTGAGTAATAAAAAACACATCCCAGACATTACATATGCTCTAAAAAAATATTTTATGTTGTTCTTTTATATCAGAAACATTATGCATTGAAAAAATCATAGCCATTGAAAAAAAATGTTTTTAATACATTTAATTTTTTTCATTTTCTTAATTTTTTAAATAAGTTATCTCAGTTTTTATCTATTTTAGGTCAATAATAACTTTCTTGCAAAAAATATTATATTTATGTTTAATTTTAGTACTAATCTCTTTTTGTATATGACTGTTTGTTTCTAAATATAATAAATAAAAAAATATAAAAAATGCTTTATGAATATTGATTAGCGTTTATAAGATTAAATTCTTATAATGTATTTTAATTTTTTTTATTAACTGCTGTTTAAAAGCTTCTATGTTCTTCTTTCATAACACATATATTTTAAAAGGGGATTTTTTGGTATTGTGCAGAATAAAAAAATGTTCTTCTCTCAAAGCATCCAAATATATATGTATGTTAAAATGTTCCAACCAGGTGGCCAGTTACTTCGAGTGTTGGTGCCGGTGGTGGCGTCGTTATTGTGGCGAGGAGACTTATCTGACGCTCCTCCGCCCTCCAGATCTCTTCATGATTATGCCTTGCAGTGGCTAGCTAGAGTTGCTCCTAAGTATCCCCAGGTAAGACTGTTTCTGCGTCTATGAATATCAAATCAAATCGTTTATGTATATCGATACCAGAAGTATCAATTAACGTAAGGGACATTTTGACGAAAATAAGTTATATATATCATTGGATCCAGAATTTTGCGCTCTATCGATTGGTATTATAAAAAAAAATCTATCGTTAAAAAAAGAGCCCTTACAGTAAAAATTTTTGGCCTGCGTAAAACGATTTATGACAGAAAAATTGATGTAACAGACATTTATATATTTTTTTCTCTGAAAAATAAAGTAAGTCATAGTATTAAATAATTTACACCCTTACCTTAAACCTCAAATCAGTCGATTTAAATAACATGTCCCTTACTTTAATTCAAGATTATTGTTTTTTCTAAATTATCCTCTCCAAAGAATTAATTCCAAAGAATTTTAATGCAAGAGGAAAGGGTAAAGGGATTGGGAAAAGAAGTGCTGCTAGAGGTAAAATTAAAAAAAATATAGACAACAAAAATGAATCTGCAGCTGAAAGTACTAGCAATGGCATAAGTCAAAGGAACACAGACAATTTGCCATCTCTATATAAAGAGAGGCTCCCAATTTCCATTCCAAAATACAATGATCTCAAAAAATTGTGCGACACGGGCATAATACCAAAAAGATTTCATGTTGAATATTTGAACCTGCCGACTAAATCGTCAGTTAAAGATACCCTCATTGAAACTGACGACGATGAAGATGTGAAGACAGCTGATGACGATAACTAGATAAAATACCAAATAGAAAAAGTTATTTCAACCCTTCCGATTTCACCATTAAAAAAGTTTAATTTACTAATAGTTATCATCATAATCTGTCTGCCCATTCCTAATTATTATATATTTATTCTTGTAATAATATATATATTAGTGTTCATGTTTTATATTATTTTAATCATTTTTTTCTTCAGTCAATTCATATTTTTTCATCGTCTTTCGTTTCCAGTACATTCATTCAATTACTCAATAAATAAGACTGTTGATTAAGTTTGAGAAAATATTTTTTCTTTTTTTATTATAAAACCAATGAAACGTAAATATTAAAAGTACATAGTTTGTACAACTGTTAATTAAGGCCTTAGCTTTGTTCAATCATGAGAGATCATGGAGTCAAATACATAATTATATTTTTTTAAATTGATTAAAAGGTGTGTAAGACTGTTAATTTGAAGACTGTTAATTTTAGGACATTTATTTAAACTTAACAAAAACTGTTATAGACTGATTAGTGTGTTGAATTTATAATAATTACGCAGACATAAAAGTCGAAAATAATAAAAATATTTTAACAAGAAATCGTTTTATTTTTGTATCCCTAAATTTCATTTAAATTTGTGATAGCTAAGCTCATTAATCATGCAAAGAACCTATTTCCAAAGTATCAAAATACCATAATTTTAGTAGATAATCTATAGTTACATCAAACTGCAATACTATAAAAGTTCTTTACAGTAGAATTTCGTATAATTTTCTATTTCTTTTGCTGCTTACGCTATGCTTGACGGTTTACACATAAAATATTGGTAACGTAAGGCACAACTAAACATATTTTTTTAATGTAAGGGACATGCTATATTTTAAACCGCTGGGTATTCCAAAATATTAACTTTATAGCATGAAAGAAGAAGAAATTCTAAGAAACTTTGTCCTAGACATAATTAAAATAGGAAGCACCAGTTAAAAGTTATAGAGAGATTTAAAAAAATAAAATCGTTTTTTGGCTCTCCTGAAAATACGTGTTTTGTCCCTTACATTAATTGATACTTCTGGTGTCGATATACGATCTAATAGTATATAGGTCTACATGTGATGCCCAATGCTGCGATGTCAATATTGTTCTTTTTACAAGCTTTTATATCACTTGCAATGTATCCAATGAATGAATGAATGTGTATGATTTTTTCGAAGTTAATGTTGCTATGGAACTTTAAAGCAGTTAATCCGAAATTTTACATTCCTATGTAAATTTGCTGATAATACAAATTTATGGTAAGCATGACCTAATTCTGGAGCCAGGGTTTCTTCCGACGACAGAATTACTTAATATTTAATACTACAGACACGAAATTTCTGCTAAAACTATAGTGTACCAGCTGATAATATTATTTAACTGCTGATAGTATAGTATCTACTGAAAGTATACCATATCGTTTTGCAGGAGTTCAAACAGATGGTAAAGCGATCTATCAAACTCCGTGCAAAGATCAAGGCGAATATAATATTTTATGTATATCTGCTGAAAGTAGAAAAACATATGTTTGCAGGAGTTCAAACGTTAATCTGCCTGCCTGTATATCATTTCACCGAGAATGTAATTTGTTTGCAGGAGTTCAAACAGATGATGCAGCAATCCAGCGAATTGCGCGCGAAGCTAGAGACGGCGCTGCGAGCCAGTAGCGCGGCCCGCGCGCCGCCCCCGCCCCGCGCGCCGCGCCCCGCGCCCCGCGCCGCTCCCGCCATACAGCTGCGGACAGACTTTAGCGACTTCAGATAAGATCACTGCGTCATATACCCATTAGTATTTGGTACATTACAAATTAAAATTTAAAAAATCTTAAAACTTACAGAATCTTAATCTTTAAATAGACGTTTTTTTACGTTTACATAAAACATATTTGATAAAGAACATTTAACGTCATATACCCATTAGTATTTGGTACATTACAAATTTAAATTTGAAAAATCTTAAAACTTACAGAATCTTAACCTTTAAATGGACGTTTTTTTTTACGTTTGCAAAAAACATATCTAGTAAAGGACATGTAATACTGCGTAGGAAAAATAATGAAAACAATCTAGACTAGTTTTTTTTTAAACGACAGAAACGACAACTAGTTGTCAAATTTGATAACAAATCAAAGGAGGGTCGGTTTTATCTGTGGTTTTTAGTATGCCGTTTAAAAACATCACCGCTCGTTTAAGGGTTAAATCTAAAACAGTACCAAAAAGGCTCAGCATAATGTCGCAACGAAGATTGTCACGACGCTGGTATTCTGCGGATATTGTTGACTTCAATCCCGCTACGTTCTTCAGTATATTCAGACGATAAAACTACTATACAAACATCTATCATCATAACAGCGTTATAGTCCACTGCTGAAAATAAGCCTCTCCAATAGATTACATTCTATTTTAAGTATCTGTCCATAATCACGCTAGGCAGGCGGGTTGGTGATCGCAGTTCAAGCAAGTAAGCAGGATGACGCTGCTTCCCATCTCTTTGTCGATTCTTACTACTATCCATTAGATGAGTGGGGGTGGCACTAGGTCGGTACTACACGACACAACCTCTGTACTATCAACATATTGCTATTTAAAACAACTTTACAATAATAGGTATATCTCATATACGTAAACATTACCTTGAAATATATAATTATTTCGTTATTGCAAGAAGAAAATCTACATACCTTTGATTAAGGTCCCCAACCCGTAATGGGATTTTATGTTTATTATAGTTTTATATATCCACATATTTCAGCTGTTAGTCTTCCTAAATATGTATAAATAAAATAAACAAATAAATTAATGTTACATGGAAAAATCCATATTGGAGATATATTCAATACCACTTTAGTGTGACAATAAAATGTCTGGTTTTCGCTCCTGGCTTTTCTTAAATTTAAGTATTTGTAATATATCTATATCTATTTTATTATATATCTATAATACCTATCCTTGCAAGATTTAAGTTTAACGTTCCATATAGTAACTTAATCTTACACATTAAGACTATGATTTTAGTTTTATTTTTGCATTATTATCATAGTAAATGTTATAAACCTTTCATTAATTATTATAATTGCTTTTGTTTTGTCATTTATATAAGGATCTCTCTAAATTAATCATAGATTGGAATTATTCGTTTTTAGAAACACTGTAAAAAGTAAGCCTTGTTATTATTAAAATTAGGTTGATTGATTTGAGAAGTGCACAAAAAGTATTACAATAAATTGAAGGCTATTTTTTGAATAAAACATAAATTAGGTTATAGCCTATTAAAAGTGAAGTAACGCGAATTCTTGATTAAATTTAGTATAAACAATGATCAAGGCTTCTAAATTATATTATTTTTGTTTTTAATTTTTGTAATAATCATTTAAAAAAAAATTTGTATAATTTATTCGTTTAACAGACAATAAATAAGCTTTCATCAATCTACATAGAGAAATTAGGCGATGTTATGTAAAATAATCTAACACACAATAATAACACATAAGTAACTCTTAAAATTTTATTTATGTCATCAATACTGCATGTTTATTTTTAAAGTAAAAATATCTCACGCCAATATTTAAAGAACTGAAGACAACATTATAAAACTAATATGTTATGTGTGATGAGTCAGTTTTACATAACCACGTCCAATTTAATGCATGTTAATATTAATTTATTATTTTCGTAGATATGTAATAGATTGTAAACAAGCCTACTTAACATGATGCCTTAGTAACGAAATATACAATAACTTAAATGCTTATGTTTGATCGCTACTATAAAAGTGAATATTAAAAAAAATATAATATCGGTCATTATATGTATGTCGAGGTTTCCTAGCCTGCTTATTTAGAGAAATTCATAATTATTTGCAATTATTTGCATTTTTCCATATTTTAACTTTATGAATCAGGCAGTCTGTGACCTCGATGGTTCCCGTTATTCATAGGTAACTGTTCAAATCTGTCAAAGTACAGATATTCTGAATAAATATTATGCATCGGAAAAATCTTCATTTTCGTAATTAGTCATTGAAGAAGGCTATTTGTAACTTTACAATTTCGTTCAAACCAAGCTGTTTAGCCTAAGTTTAAAGCCGAACAAATCGTAAGATATATATTTTCATGGTTTAATATAATTATTATTAATATAAAAAAATTTTTTGGACGAAGTCCTTTGATGAATAATATTTTTCCGAATTAATGTACGATATAAACTACAATTTAAACATAGGATATTTGACAGATTTTTGACATATTATTTGCTTTAAACCATTTAAATAGCATAATTATCGTATGCAAATATATATATATGCTATACATTTAAATATAGACTGTAACACGGACTAAGTAATTATAAGTAAGTGTAGAAGTTCCTACTTTTTCACAATAATAATTGTAATTGGCCTGGTTACTGTTAAATGACCTAATCATTTGACTTAAACCAAAATATTTTATATAAAAGGTTGTTTCAATTAAAGACACATTGGAAGATTTATCTTGGTGATCGTTTTTTCAATCCTTTTCATAACCTTTTTTCAAAGGTGCACTCGAGCATTCCGCCCACTAATTGGAAAATGGTTGTACTATGCTGGTAAGGGTGACCTTTCGGAGTAATTCAGTAGCATACAGTGGCCACTTCCTATCAGGTGGTTTACATATTTATCTAGCAAATGTACCAAAACTTACCAGTGTCTTGCCCAATTCCAATGCCCAAAAAGGGCATATTAGTTGACGTTAGCTTTATTCAGCGAAACATGAAGAAAATATTTAGCTTTAGCAGAAAGAAAACAATCTGCAACCAGCAAACCAGGCCAAAGTAATATTAATGAATCTTGTTCATGCACAAGTTATGTACGTATATTCTGCGTACTCGCAAAATTACTGATATTGAAGAGGTTATATCGATATTATTAGATTAGATAAAAGAAGGTTAGCTAAAAATATTATAAAGTCGTCATTTAATGACTAGGTTATATAGTGTGAGAATGATTGTCAATTACCGAGTATGTGTGTTTAAATTATAAATTTGATTGTATACATTATAAATTGTATAACGGAAAATAGTTTGAATAGTAAATGATGCTATATCTGATAAATTGCATTTGAATAAACAGAATTATTGATATACCGTTAGCATAGTACTGTGTTTTATAATATGTATGATGTATCGAGATATAAAAGATAATAAGAAAAACTAGAAATAACAGAAAAATGACGCCACTACCAGGGCATGACGTACGTGCATACGTAGGTGTGAAATACTAATTGATGCCGTTATTTTGTGACGTATTCTGTTTAAATTATTTACAATTACCAATAATAAAACAGTGAAATGCAAAATCCACCTTATTTAATATATTCTAAGAGCCAACTATGTTTTTTTCTCAATCTCTTTATTTTAAATGAGGTATCAAAATTTAAACTTTGGAAGAAACTTAGATCTTAGCATGGTATGAAATTAAGATGATATGGCAAATTGAAGCACTTTCGCTATTGCACCATACTCATTTAAATTTTAAAGCAAGAGGACTGTAGTAACATCTGTAATCTGTAAGTCCACGCTGGGCAGGTGGGTTGGTGATCGCAGTTCAAGCCAGTACGCGACGACGCTGCTGCCCATCATCAGGTAGGATTTCTTTTTGTGGACTCTTACGACTCCCCGTGAGATGAGAGGGGGTGGAACTATTCTACATTCCATCTCAACCAGGCAAATATTGAAATTCATTATTAAAAGTAAAATGACACAAAACTGAAATATCTCCATCTGCCAAATTTTTGCGATATCTTTTCTTATAATGATTGATAGTTTTAATGATATTATGATTAAACATTAAATTTACACTGCCAAAACTTCCAAAGTATTAAGCCTTTATTGAAAATGCTTTTTTTAAATGTGACTCTCCAATAAAAACATGTAATATGTCTATGTAAAATAATCATCGAACATAATGTAACATCACTCAACTTGCCTTTCTCACATACTTTGTTATAATTATTTTCAAGCATTCCTTTCTCTGAATTTGTTTTAAACGGCTTATCATTTCTTTCAGTCCCTTTTCTTTCAGTTATTGTATCTCTTAGGTTAATTGCTCTTACTTAAATTATATTTTATTGTGACTATTTTGTTTAAGTTATCGGATTTATTTATTAAGCTGTAAGTTATTAACCTATTTTAAAGCTTTTATTTAATAAATAAATATATCTTCACATACAAATTGTTTGTTTAATTGGAAACTTTGATTTATTTAAAATATTATCTCGGCTCACTCAAACAGGAGTTTTCTCACGATCCTTTTTAGAATTTGTAAATTAAATTTAGCCGTCAAATCTTTATAGAAATGACAAGTATATTATTTTAAAAAAATCTGGTAAATAAAATAAGCAAAAAGGGGTGTAAAATGCAAAAGGATATATGGTTCGATTTATGGCGGCATAAAGTATATAGTTAGCAAATTGACTTTAAATTTGAATTTAAACATTTTTGAGGGACGTTTATGAATTTGGATGTAAAATCGAAAACGCATGGAATGGATAGAATCGATTTTATTCATATAAAACAATAAATACAAATCACTGGACGCTCTCGTCGATCACCATTCTGTCTTCGTTTTCCGAGGAATCTGATTTGATTTCTGTCACAGCTTCAGGTTGCGATACTTTCGTTTTACCTGTGAAATTAATAGAATTGATTAAACGTCAAGAAAAAACTTAGGTTAGCATTTAATAAATAATTTGACCTACACAGAAAGATGATTTTCTTATAATACAAGGAATCTTCTCAAAGGGGGAAGCGAAGAATGGGAAGTGTATCCCGCTTATTTGAATTAAATGAATAAAAGTTTAATTATTTTTTTATTGTTGTTGTAGACATACTTAAATTTCTAGCATATTTAAGTATGTCTACAACAAAATCTCTCTTTAAATCTCAGAGGTGGCCGACGAAATTATTATGTATGTATGATCTGTAAGACAACAATGAATAGTGTCTTTAGTATTTTTTTGTTTTAAATATCATCTAACAAAAAACATCAAAATGATTGTTTTGCCCGACAGGGTCCAAGGTAAGTTCTAACTTATGTATAACTTTAAGATCATTTGTTACACTGTAGAATGCAATAAATTTATGGGATTGGATTAATTCAAAATTATATTATAATTTTAACAGAAGAAGGACGATCGGGTCATTGAGTATGGTCTCAGGCAGAGCAGATTGACATAATAATAATTTATTACATAGTTAATCTACCTCAATTTTAAATATCTCTAAAATAACATAGAGGTGCAACTCACTGATGGCGGTGGGTGGCAGCGTGGCCACGGTGAGGTAGCCGGTGTGTCCCGGCGAGCTGGTAGGCCATGTCCCCACCACGTAGCTCGTCTCACTGGTGGGTTTCTCCTCTACTGGGCTCTCGGAGCTCTGCGAAATAAAATCGTAGTTTAATATTATTGCTATAGTCAGTGACTTATATATGTAGCGCATATTATCTTACGATGACTTGTGAACTGTCTGGTATAGTGTGGAGGTGTAATATAATATGCATTGCTTCTGAAATCGTGAATTTAATTTTGACACAAAACAAATATTCGTCTTGGTTAGGGAGTTTGCTATGTATTACACGTCTATATTTACTTGTTGTCCATGACCCATCTTATTTTGGTATCAAAAAGCGTTAATGTAAAACATGATATGTATAAGGTTTGATGACTATGCCGTGTATCTAAAAATCTTTATCTAATTACTGTATTAACACACATTTCAATTTCTAATAGACGATCGAGACGTGTAAGAGCTAGTATGACGTCATACTGAGCCGTGCTTAAAGGTCCTCGCGTACCAATTCGGTAAAGTATTATGATAGACTAGATAATTTTATTTATTTTATATTGTATCCACAATATATTACTGTCCAGCAGTGGGTAAAGATAGGCTGACGATGATGTAAATTGTTATAAGCAATGGTCCAGGAGAATTTTTAGTGGGTATGACTGCTGGAGGTCGTGTCAGCCGGTGGTGAGTCCCATACACCTCTCTCTGTCCCCCTTTGGCCGGGAGATAGTGCGTAAATGCATTTTGTTAACGACGTAAATAAAAAAAAAAGGTTTAACGACGCAACATATAGTGATATTAACCTGCTTTCCGAAGCAAGGGAACCGAACGGGCTGGTCTCTGTGAACTCTGCCTTATTTCTGTGATCGTTTCCAACCACCTAAAAAGCCTACGCGGAGCTGCGAGTGCTTCTTAAATTATACGTGTAGAACTAAATAGTAAAAATAAAGTATTTAATTAAAGTTCGCAGTAGTACAGCAAGGAGGTCATGGCACAAAACGTAATTACTGATGTTACGGTATAGCTGCGGCCGCATCCTTCGTCTACATTCGACTGACGGCGACCACGCGCCCACTGTGGGAATGTCGCGGTTTTTACACGTTAATCGACGTCGATGGTTTGCATAATTTTGCAAATATTAGTATATTGCATATTTTTCAATCGTCGATAGATACGACTGGGTGTATAGATCCCACTAAGACAGAAGGAGCCCAAGTCAACCTCACCTGCAAGTGGTGCACCTGCCGATCAACGAACTGTGAAGGCCCTGGCGAACATAACAGTGCCCGGTAAGCGGCAATAGGCTCGCCACCTATTACGTGGGACCAACTATATAATTGGCGAAGTGTGGGCGTATAATATGCCTCTGCCTACCCCTTCGGGAAAACAGGCGTGATTATATATAATATGTATATGATAGATACGACAAAGCGGTCTCAGAATCAAAAGTTATAAAGTGGAGTGAAATGTTATATTTTAGTACAGAGGTCTCAGAATACATGACACCGGTCCGCTTGCGGTTGTAAATAGAGATCCTTGAAATAATGCTCTGTTCAGTGTCTAAAAGCAAAATGTTTACTATTCTTCGAATATTAAGGGAGCCACGGAAGTAAGTCCAGGTTTCTTAAAAGCTTTTTTCCGCAGCATTTTGAAGAATCCGCGTTTGTTTGGCACGTGATCTTTTGATCCTAAACTAGTAGCGCATTTATTTGACAGTAGAATTTTTAGCGTTGCGTTTTTAAATAGTATAATTTATTTTTAACGTTGTTATTATGGTAATACATTATTTTATTGAATAAAGAATGCTTTTAGTGTGAGATATGAGTCAATAACTAACTAATACACTAACAAGTTGTTTTAATCTCACCTACTCAAAAGCTGCATAATGAAAAAGCAGATTATAATTTGTGTTTAGAGCATATATTTTTTATTCAAATAAAACATTTACTTGACCTAAAGTCTAGACCAATGTGAAAATGTATGTTATCGAATAATTAGTATTACGGTAATGTTGGAAGATAATATAAAAAAAACTTTTGATAGTTTGGACACACTTTCGGTTAGCTAGTAACAAAACATTTTACACAGCGTCACCTACTGCCAAACGTTCCTAAACAGTCCCTCCCGCTTGTTCTTGAGTGAAACAGCACTTACAGTACCCGGCGGTAAATATATCACATCGGCCATCACCGCGTTTCTAAAACTTCCATGTCTGATGTTATTAGGTACATTTATCGTTTAACAAAATTTTCAATATACAACTCAATACTTTGTTGTTGTTTTCTTTTTATTACCTCATAACAGATGTAAGACTACTTTTCATGCGTCGATGCGCAATATTTACCACTGGGTTCTGCACGCTAGTCGTGGATTGCATTGTCTGCTTAACATCAGGCATAATTTTAAGCTTTAAGTAAACGATGGAGTTATGTTTTTAATGTAATAAGTAAAAATAGCTTGATCAGACATTCTGGTAGTAATTTTGACGAATTTATATACTTTAAAAATACAACCCTCTTGAAACACATTTACAACATAGTCCATCATACATAGATTCTTATCTTCTACCTAATTACCTCTAAAACAATAGAATATATTAGCACCTATTTGCAACTGTTTTCATATTGTGAATTTGCGATAAGTGCTTACAAGTACAACTTTATTTCAAAGCTCTCAGATGATTTCGCAAAATTGAATTGTCAGTACCGTTGCATATAATTCTAAGTAAAGCGCGATCTTTACGTAATCATTGGTGGCATAAATTATAGTTTTCAAGACAATGTTAAGAAATGTAAGCGTTAATAATGACAAACTTCAAACGTCAAAATTAAATATAAAACTAAATCACAAAGCTTAGATTCATTTACATGCAACAAAACAATTAAAAAAAAAAATTTAAGTAAGTGAAACTAAGTGCCAGCCAGGAGCTTCTTGGCGGGAAAGTGAAGCGTCATGTCTGCAGTTTTGTTTTATTTTCTAAACTTTGTGATATTTCTAACATTAATGTGTAATAACGGTGGATTATTAACCGTTAAGTGTTTGTGAACATACATGAGTGTTGGTAAATCAAACAAAACAGTGCAACATCACTTTTCAAATTTTCTCTCAAGGAGGATGTGAGATCTCAATATAGTCCCACATCTTTACTGAGGACTCAAGGGGTTTAGGGGAGGGTATTTCATCTTCGATCTATCATCTTTATCACCACTCATTCTCATTTACTATAATTATTATATAATTAATATATCACTTACTTGACACTGGCTAAATGTGCTAGACGCACGAAGCCATTATTTAAAAGAAAGTGCCAGCCACCGCTCTGTAAAAGAACTGTCAAGAAACTCACAGGCATTTTGAATCAGCACGAGGTCAGATAGAAGTGATAAATTAATGGGCTCTGATCACAGAACACCGTATGACATGTCTAAACTATTTCGATGTTACAGTAATATAAATATGTACCTAGCTTCTGTCCGCGGCTTCGCCTGGGTGATCACTTATAACATTTAGGTTAATTTGTGCCTACCTATGTTTGCATATTTTTTGTATAACAACTGGAAGTTTATTGCGTAACATTGAACTAAATAAGCTGAAATTCGACATACGAATGTTTATGTATTTATGACCGATATAAAAAATCAATCAACAGGTCAATTTATTTATGAAAACCTGTTATACGTACATAATAATACTGATAAATTTAGTAAGAAAAGCTGTATAGATAACCTAAACACAAGGAATAAGCATAAATTAGTTGTACCTGCCACTAGGCTCCAAAAGATAAACAAATCTTTTAAAGGTCAATGTGTGCGATTCTACAATAAAATCCCAAGCAACATACAGCAATTGAGCCTAAATAAATTTAAATTAACAATAAAACGCAAGCTGTCTTCAAAGGGATACTATTCTATTAAAGACTATATGGCAAATTAAAATGCTTGGGATTAAACTGCCGTTTCAAACAGGCTGTTCTAATATGAATGACTTAAAACATTAATATTGTTAATGTTATGTTATATTGCATTGTATAGAACTTCGTGATTTAGTGTAATAATATTTCGATTGTTTTTTTTTCATTTTTAATCACGACGTTTTTAAGTACGATATATAATAGTTTATGAAATAAATATTTTTTTTACTTTACTTTAAACCGCTTACTCTTTATAGCAATTTTTTTTAAATCCTACTGGATTTATACGAATTTCAATTCCACACGAGCGGAAGCCAGTTGAAGAAACTACTTACTGACCCAGAAACTTGTTGGAAAACTTATAAATTTTAATATGAGGCACAGAAATTCATTGTGAGCAAAGCGACAGTTTCCATAAGCTTGTGCAATGAGCTAGTGGCGGGCCTCTGTGATAATAGTAAATAATTATGTTTCACTGGCAAGATGACAGGCGGCGGGACGCGCCAAATTACAGGGCGTCCGCATCTCGCCAGATTGCTAAACGCCGCACCGGCTTCTAGCGCGGGTGCCTATTGTCTATGTACACACGGGGTTTGATCATGCCGACCCAGTGTTAAAAGAGGAAGGTTAATATTTATAAGGAGAATGTTTGTATGTGCTTTTTAGGGTTTCATAAGCAAGCCAGTCTATCTAGATTTTTGGAGTATGCTGCGCTGACCCCAGTTGAACTGGGAGTAAGACAGGGGGGTGATAATATTCTGACCTGCTTTTAATAGCCTTAGCAATGTAGGTACTTAAAAACCTCAAAGAACGCCTTGAATTGAGATGAATACCTACACGGATAATTGCCCACTCTATCTTGGCGGGACACGGGGTTTGATCATGCCGACCTGCGTTAAAAGAGGAAGGTTAATATTTATAAGGAGAATGTTTTGATCAGCTGTTTACACTCACGCCATCTTAAGCTCATTGTCCCATTTGGAGTACGCAGAAACCTTTCTACAAGATCTACATACTTTCAGAATAGTTTACTTGTAGCACAGGGATCTCTAGATGAAACGTTTTAAATGATGAAAGGTGGTTAGCCCTCCGACCACCTCCTTTCCCTCCCACAATCAGAGACCAAGACAGAAGGATGAGGATGTATTGAAATGCTTTTTAAGGTTATGAAACCAGCCTCATAGAAAGGGTGTAAAACAGTTTTTCAAGTGTTGGTAACGCGCTAGAAGGCTTTGTGCAAGGGTCGATAAATTTGAATGAGCACTTTCCATTAGGTAGGCCATATGCTTATCGCCCCACCGGCTTCTAGCACAGATGCCTATTGTCCATGTACACATGGGATTTGATCATGCCGACCCAGTGTTAGGGATTTGATTTGAGTGTTAAGAGAGGAAGGTTATTAAGGAATTTTCAGGGTTTCATAAGCAAGCCTTTTTTCAAAATCTAGATTTTTGCGCTGACCCCAAATAACTGCGATGATAATTTCTGACCGGCTTTGAATGGTTTTAGCAATGTTGGTACTTATAAAAGTCAAAGAAAGCCTTGAATTGAGATGAATACCTACACGGATAATTGCCCACTCTGTCTTGGCAGCTGGGAAGCTGGCTAATGCTAATGTGGAGAGCCTCTTGCGGTGACTTCAAACCGCATATTAAACTTGTTTGCCCTTGACCCGGGCAGCGGTCAAGAGCGAGTAGCTTCACTGAGGCCATCATATGTAATGTCTAATTAGTTTTGTTTTACTTCAGATCGAAGTCGGAAACGATTACCGAAGTTATGCAATATTCACAGAGGTCAGTCCTTGGAAGAATGACTGTATATGTGGCAACTGCTATCGAATGATTAAATGCTTCGAAGGCATGTCAAGACTTCGAATTAAAAATAGGACGCTACAGTCCCCTGGCAACACGCGTCACGCACTTAGACCGCGTGGTGGAGAATTATCTAAATCTCCCTCATCTTAGTCATGAAACCTTTTTTTTTTTTGATTTACGTCGGTAACAAAATGCATTTACGCACTGTCTCCAGGCCAAAGGAGGGAGGTGTGTGGGACTTACCAACGGCAGACACGACCGCCAGCAGTGATACCCACTAAAAATCTTCCGACGACGCCCGCCAATTTATGAAACCCTATGCCAAGTAGAGGGACGTTCGTGGACTAAGATGATGATACACAAATCGTCGGGAATAGTGCAAATCCGCGTAACTAGCATTCGACGCGTATCTGAAAAATTTTGCTAATTTAAGTTAATGAGCGTAACTGTCGCAGAGCCTGAATTATGTACTTTCAGAAAAAAAAAATACAACAAAAGTTAAAACGTATAACTAACTATATTATGTGTAAAAATTTTCCCAAAACTAGTATGTAAAACTAGATCTATTGCAGATACGCGGACTTTACGTATGGTAGTTTAGCGGATTTGCATTATCCCCGACGACATAACATTTTGAAGAAACGACACTCCAAAGAACCCTCAAACAACACCTTCTTACCACTCTCCATTATAGTAATGGAACTAACTGCAGCCAGTAAAGAAAAAAAAAGGCTAACGACACATCACCCAATGATACAAAGCACCAATCTGACATATAGCGGTATCAGTGGCCTCCAGGTATACAAGGATGTAGTTGCCTGTAAAGTTGCCGGGCCCGTAAGGCAGCAACCGGTATAACGCTAAGTTGAAGAAGAAGAGTTGCCTGTAAAATCAAATACTTATGAGTAGCCATTAAAAATCAGACAAACTATGATAAAACCAACCTTTTAAAACCATTGAGTCCCAATTTGGAGTATTTACCTTCGATCAGACAGTTTCGTTATACATTGCTGGGTCCCACGACGTGATGTGACGAGTTATTGACTCAAAATACCCAGCGATCAGTAAGATCACTATGTTACATTGAAAAAAGTTGCCCGCCTGTTTGACATTAACAGAGATATCAAGGCATTAAGCGTAAAAACATAATGTCGGTACCGTTTGCGAGATCTGGCGAGTCAAAATAGACTGTACCTTGCAACCTAAGGTCTTAAGGCTTTGGAATAAAGACTGATTTTGTTGCAAGGAGTTCAAGTTTAAGTGGTGTAAGTGGTACATGAGCACGCACGCAATTACGTGGCATAAATCTGGGCCCGTGATCGATGCGTTGCGCCGGGGCAGCGCAAAAGCGCAGTTGTTATAATATTGATTTATCGGACCTTATGACTGTATCTAAACCTTTGAAGTGCTTTACACATGAAAAAGAAAGGATTCTAATTCTGGGAATTTGGAGGAATTGTGATTCCAAGTTAAGCAGAATTAGGATTCGGAAACAAATGACATAACACACTTCTTCTTCTCTAATCTCTATGTGTGTGTCCCAATAGATTTTGGGTCAACTTTGCAAAATTATATTATGGTACAAATAAAGTCGCAGAAGGAATTTCATGATATAAATATAATTGAAATTCAGCTCAAATTTGGACTAGATGTCACAAATGTTACATAAGGTCATCATTATAAAATATTAGATATAATAATATTGAATCACAAATGCGAAAATATTGAAAATCGAACTTAACCAAAATCGTAATTTTGATAGTGCTATTAGAGCAAGAAATGATTCTTGATTGCGAATTAAAACAAGTCATAAGTTTGTCTTTGTTTAAACATCACTTTTGACATATTTTTACGAGTTCAGGTTTAGGAGTTTGATAAATTTATAATCTAGTTTTATAATACAAATTATTGTCTGTACTGTACTGTTTATTTGTAATTTTACTTTGTTTTAAAATATTTTTTAACTGTTTTTAGTAATATTTACTAATATTGTTAATTTTTCTGTGTTACTAAGCCAATAAAAGAATGCTATTTCTTAAGAAAGCTGTCCAAGATTATAGCAGCTTTATTTAATTATCCAGTAGGCCTCTTTCTTTGGTCCAAAACTTTTCAAGTTACAACACCAAACAAGCCATTCAGATTGTTTTTCCACTTATTTTTGTCGTATTAGCTATTAGTGGGGAACTAATGTATAACGCTCAATATGAGGAGTCACGAGAGACATATGAGGGTAGAAATAAATTAACACTACAGATAATCTATTATGAACCTAATTAGCCTCACCATTTGAGTCTAATATTAAACTAGAAATACATTATCATCATCTCAGACCGATAACGTTTTACCACCAGCCTCTTCTCACAAACCAAGGGGTGAGAGATAAGTCACTATGATAAGTTAGAAAATACTCATTTTAATTGAATTGCAGAAGGTATTATAACACGAAGACAGCTACTTACTTGCAATTTATTAATGACAATGTTTTTTAATAGTACCTAGCGTGTATAATAATTTAAGTGCGGTCTTTTTTCTCGAGCCATATTCAATTAAGCGAATGGGCTACCAGTCTACCACTGTGGTCGAGCCCACACGGACACTAATCTCGGACGTAAACTCCAAGCAACAAGCCAGATAAATTCGCCGTAAAATGTGTCCTATTTAAACCACAGAAAAGTGCTTACCAACCAGTAAATACAGATACTTTATATGGAGTCACAAACGTAGTTTAAGATAGAATAAATTAAAAATGTCTTCATAGATTACTTTTACTCCCGTCAGAGAGCGTAAAATAGATAAGCTTTTATGAAACACCCAATAGTAAAAAGCGCCCCTCGTCTAATACTGCCGATTAAACGGGCATAAACAGCAGATTAAAACATAAAACCTTCATGCTGTCAACACAGAATTTAACCTCTCCAATGGGTGACATAAATAAAAAAGGAAATAAAATTTAAAAATAAAAGAATAACGAGCAAAGAGGCGCATTAAGAGTCGAGATAAGAGAGATGGACGAGCACTCAACGCGCGGCGGAGTTTATTATTTATTGACACTTAAAATAATTACCTACTTGCCGGTTGGCCCGTGCCGAAATGTGGCCGGCGACGCGCGCGTGTCGAAGACCTCGCCAAATTTGCCGACTGATGTTGGGGTATGAATAAAACCGTCTGTTGCAAAAACGTCTTGTATTAGGTGTATGACAAAACTAGATTCAGTCAAAGCGGAATTTAAGCTAGTTTATTTTAGTTGATTTTGGTATATTATATACCAAACAGCGACCAAACTAAAAAAAGATAAGTATCCTCTTTTTTCCTGTACATTAAGAGATCTTTCTGTCTGTCAACTACAACTAAATTTCTTAAGCATATGTGATTGACAAATAAATGTATAAACACATATTAAATTACACTATTATAATATTAGTTGGAATATTGACCCAACGAACTTTGTCCTGTATCTAGCTCAATTAAACGCCATCTACCGGATCTAACAAAAACTAACCCAAAAAATTAGACCTTAAAAACCTAAAGACCTTAGAAAGGAATAAATAATAAAGGAAGTAACAAAGAAAACCACCGAAATAAGAGGAAGAATCCGTTATAAACTCTGCATTAAAATATTAAAAGTGCACGAGTCGACACGAGTGTACTAAAACGGTTAATGACCTAGGAGTGTGTGCCAGGTTCCTGCCAGGGTTGCGGGATTGTTCGAAAGGGTTACCGCGGCCTTGGTGTTACAGGCTCAAGAAGGAAATGGATGGTTTTTAGTCAGTAAAAGTCTGACACACCCTCCCGCTTCACCCACAGCGGAAGACAGTCATTTGATGATTTTCCATCCGAAAAAAAAGGAGTCTGTGCCAGGATCGTAGCAAGTATGTGATCTTTGCTTACATATACGGGAAGGGGTTGACAATATGTATGTATTACCAGGTAATCGCCACGCTTCACCTACGTGCCTTCTCTCACAAACCAAGCGGAAAGAGATTCAGTCCACCAGTTATGTTATGAACCCAGAGCGGATTGTCGGAGGCTGGTTTGTGGCGTTTTATTGTTATAACTTCAAGAATAACTTGTACTAGCTACTACTTATAGTGAAATTATTGTGAAATACCACACGCTTATCAGTTCTGACAGATGTCTGTGCTGGTTTGTCTGGCTGATGTTTATTCTGTATAACTTTGCTAATCATTTCCGGCTTCTTAGTCTCAAAAAGCTATGGGCATTTCTAAAATCATCTGGTACCATTTAGATCAAATTTAGTATGAATAAAACATAAAATCTTTTTTATGCAGAATATACTTTCTTTGTAAAAATTGTTTACTGTTTTTATGTATTCATGTATAAATAAAATTTTATTTAATTTCATTTCAAATCGATTTAGTTTATTACGTGCTGAGAGAGATTAATATCATGGAGTATTTGATGACGGGTGTCGGTGTGCGCACGAGTGTCAATAACACGAATTCAGCCGCTACCGGTGAGACAACGCTTTTAAGATATCGCTGTCTTTTTGTCCGCAGTTTAAGGTATGTCTAAATCGCGGCTTATCGGCCTTTCGGACAGCAATGGCGCCGGGACATGCGTCCGATAGTCGCCGAGATTTGGCGGGCTTGTGTTCAATATACCATTTGTGACTCACTGTTTCAAATTGCTTGTTACCTAAGGCTTAAGGGTCAGATGCGTGTGGATAGTATTCAGACTAGAAATAGTCAAAATCACAATCAAAATCAAAACTCATTTATTCAAGTTTGGCTCAATAGAGTATAAACTACGAGATAAGTCCACCTTTGTACATGTTATTTTATATACCTCATGTAATATTTAAAATTATTTTTGTGCAATAAAGGATTATTATTATTATTATTATTAACTAACGCGCCCATTTACTGCGTGCGGGAGCTTGATCGTAAAAGAACGGGCAAGAAAATAGTCTATTAAAACAATTGTGTTCTGCAGTCAGAAGATTTAAAAGAAAAGAAGACAAAACTCTTTTTAGCAATATTAGTCAGTGGAAACTTTGTTATTTTTCAGTATAAAATGTAGCTTTTTTTTCATGTGACACGTCATAATGTCTACACCCTGCCTGATGGTAAGCAGTCGATGCAGTCCAAAAAAAAAAATTAAAGCGCTTCATACCTTGAAATAAGCACAGTATAAAGCGCATCCACTCATGACGGCCTGCTTAAATGCCGTTTCACGCCCCGCTTAAAAGACCTAGAAGCTTATGTCCTTCCGTAGGGTTAATACAATGGTATCTTCATATAACATTTTATCATTATCGCTCAAACAACATATACTTCGAGTCACCTAACATATTGCTTCCAGTCCCAAACTAAGCAAATCTTAAGGTGTGCGGTTTAATAATAATTAAAATAATTAATTAAAAAAATAAATAAATATTTTCTGACAATTACATGTCAAGTGTCACCTTATTGACTAAAAACGGCATTAAACCTTGCCACGAATCTGAGAGACACGACGTCAAACGAAAGATGCAAAATCCCGAAAGCCATGCGAACGTTGTGCGGCGCTGTCGATCCAATCGGGAGGCTCTCGATTACGCAACGATTAAATCGAGCGGTATCGTAAATCAATCGCACCATTACGCCGCCATCTGTCAGTAATGGGAGCGCATGAATCACGCGCACGCTCGAGCGATGCCTTCGTCTCGGATAAATGGGATTTCTTTATCACGCGCCCTCTGTTTATTCATAAGTGTGGTGATCTTGACTGACGAAATTCTACGGCTTAAATCTTAATGCTCAAATGAAAGTAATCGTTACGAAATATTTTAAATTAGCAATGTTTATTGCAAAACCATAATGTAATATAATTTTAAGGCCAATATTTTACGCAACTTAAAAGTGGAGAACATTTATTGTCAAACAATTTCAAATTAAAAATAAATACCATCGAGGCTGTCCCCACTTTTCTTAGTTTTAAGATTTTCTTATTTCTTATTTATAAACATCGTCCAAATAAAAAATATATTGTTTCAATTACTTTATTTAAAACTTGTTCATATTTTTTTAAAATAATTATAATGAATCACACAACCGATATTATAATAATAATCATCGAATCGTCTAATAAATGCAGAAGTTTGTAAGTCCTTAATTAAAAAAAGAAACTGTCGATTACATCAATTCTTTAGTTCCAAGTCAAGTATCATTAAGAACTTATGTTATGGATAATAAATAATGGCTTACCGTGAATTGATGTTTTTTGAAATATTTACTAAATCGAAAAGGTATATATTGCTCCTATCCAAAAAAAAGGATGGCCGAAATCCAGAGTAATGGTATTCTGAACTACTCTTGGGACTTCACATAACCCCAAGGTGTGCCACCCTAATCATGCCAGTCATGTTAACACTATGATCTCAACTCTTAAACGTCATCCTACTGAGAACAGGTCACCTTTCACATGCACCATCATGAGCCTTGTAAATTCCACTGCAAACATTAGCCTCCCCAATAGATTACACTTACCCTCAACGCTGGGAAGGCAGGTTGGTATAAAGTGTATAGCATATAAGTCAGCTAAGAATAAAGTGGGAGTTTACAGTAGAAATGACGCCCAGCAGCTGCTGTGCGATGAGCGACCTTATTACATATACTATAACGCCAACGTTTTGAGTTATAAATTTTTGGATACAAGTGAATCTTCACGTTTTTACGCGACACAGTACTGAAAAGTAGTCGCCCGGTAATGACCTGGCCTAATGAGTAGAGCTCAAAAAATGGTTTCTTTGAAAGAACCTTTAACACAACTCTTTGAGCCCTTTCAATTTTAAGCATGAGTTTGCATTGACTGCCCCATGAGGTGATTCAGTATGATATTATAAACTGAGCCGAGGCGTAGTATTTGTTTTAAAGCATTGAAAATCTGTTACAGACCGACTATTACATATAAATATTAGTTTTCTGATACGGTACTTTACACATCCGATATAAAATTTCCATGCACTACCCTTTTACCCTTTGCAATATTAAGTTTCCTAAAACTAAAGTTCTCTAAACTGTGTAGGGGTATAGTTTAGAGAACTTAAGTTGTAGGTATTTCAATGAACCCTTGGCAAAGTTATGTTATTGTTGATTTCATAAAGTGTTGCAATATCAATTTACGTTTAAAGCGCCTCATCAGTTGCAGTCGTGTACGTTATGTCCTTAAAGCTGTCTTAACTTTAAGTTTTTAAGTTGTTATGTAACACATTGATTGATTTCGCTTTCGAAATTAGCATGTCATAACACTACTACCGACATTTATAAAAAATAATGGTTCTGATATTATGAATTATTGCCGTAATTAAGTTTATGGTGCGTTAATTCAATGTTAACGGAGAGGAAATGTTATTTGTATTATCGAATACCCATCCAATTATACGCCTGCTTTGAATATCGAAGTTCGATTCTTATACATACATTCACGACTGTTTCCCCGAAGGGGTGGGCAGAGGCATATTATACAAAAAATACAAATACAAAATACAAAAAGTATATTTCAGTAACTTAGTCTACTACAGGCATAAGTGGTTGATGCTCCCTTTTAAGCTAAATTGCTTGTGATAGGCAGCACTGCTCTTCCATAGCATGGTTACAAAATAGATTAACCACTTTAACAGTCATAAATTAACGGCAATTAATATAATCTAAGACAATAAAATTAATAAAAAATAAACCATTAAAATCAAACCGTTTCGTATACACAAAAATAAAAATAAAAAGGAATTAAAAAAACCAAAAAATGGATTTAGAAAAAAGTGTGTGTGTGTGTTTGTAAGTGTGAGTGTGTATGAGTGTGTGTGTGCCTGTTTTTATACGCCCACACTTCGCCAATTATATAGTCCCACGTGGCATAGGTGGAGAGCCTATTGCCGCTTATGTTCGCCAGAGCCTCGTCCGTTGATCGGCAAGTGCACCACTTGCAGATGAGGTTGCCTTGGGCTCCTTAGGTCTTGGTAGGATCCCTATACACCGATTCTCATAAAGGCTCTTAAGACTGTATTTGAATTAAACTCTGACTGCAATGAAATTTGCAGTTTGACTGCAGTTAGAGCAGCTGCAGATTAATGTTGACTTTCGATAAAAACAGTCGTTGGAACTGCACGTCAAATGCACGACGATTACAATTGGGCTTCACGGTATATCTAGTCCTAGGTTATAAAAATTATACAACTCATGGTCGTGTGCATGATCAAATACTTTGACTAATAGTTTCAGTTGTTTTCTAAGAACATAATTATTATAATTATTGTAAGATACATGAAAGCGGAGACAAAAGTATAGTTTAGGCAATATTTATATATATATATATTAAGTCGGGGAAAAAGTCTTTTCGCATAACGTAGGTATAAACTTATTATAAATTTTTTTGACTGTACTATTTGTGTCTGGCTGGTTTTGGTAACATTAAAAAGGTTCCATTATAAAGAAAAGAAAAAATTAAAAAAAGTTGTTTCCCGCTATTTTTCATTTGTTTTTCTCTCCGTAAAAATGAGTGAATCTAATGAAGAAATTCGATACATTTTAAAATTTTATTATAAAAAAGGCAAAAATGCAACTCAAGCAGTGAAAAAAATTTGTGATGTTTATGGACCTGATGCAGTGTCAGTAAGAGTAGCACAAATTTGGTTCAAACGTTTTCAGTCCGGAAATTTTGATGTTAAAGATGCACCTCGCTCTGGTCGCCCTGTTACGAATAAAATGGACGCCATTTTTGAAAGAGTGGAGCAAGATCGGCATATTAGTAGTTACGATGTAGCTGAAGAACTGGGAATTGACCACAAAACAGTTTTGACCCATTTGAAGAAAGCTGGTTATACAAAAAAGCTCGATATTTGGGTGCCACACGAACTCACTCAAAGAAACTTAATGAACCGTGTACTCATTTGCGATTCATTATTGAGACGTAATGAAACCGAGCCGTTTTTGAAGAGATTGATAACTGGCGATGAAAAGTGGATCACGTACGACAAGAACGTGCGAAAAAGGTCGTGGTCGAAAGTTGGCCAGGCTTCACAGACTGTGGCCAAACCTGGCCTAACACGAAATAAGGTGATGCTGTGTGTATGGTGGGATTGGAAGGGCATTGTTTATTATGAGCTTTTACCGCCCGGCAAAACCATCGATTCTGATCTTTACTGCCAGCAACTGATGAGATTAAAGGAAGCAGTCGAGAGAAAACGGCCGGAATTGATCAACAGGAAGGGTGTGGTCTTTCATCACGATAACGCTAGACCACACACATCTTTAGCCACTCAGCAAAAATTAAGAGAGTTCGACTGGGAGGTCCTATTGCATCCACCATATAGCCCTGACCTTGCGCCTTCAGATTTTCACCTGTTTCGGTCTCTGCAGAATTCTTTAGGTTCTGTAAGGTTGACCTCAAGAGAGGACTGCCAAAACTATTTGTCCCGTTTTTTTGATCAGAAGTCCCAAAGTTTCTACAGTAACGAGATAATGTCTCTGCCCACAAAAGTGCAGAAAGTTATTCAACAAAACGGTACATATATATTGTAAATAAATGTAAATAAACTTTGAAAAAAATGTCTTGACTTTTCATACAAAAATACGAAAAGACTTTTTCCCCAACCTATTATATATACCTACTATACGTCATACACTATACGGCGAAGCTGATTGTGTAAATTATCAGAAATTCAAAAACCAAATTGGGAAAGTTTGATACAATTTTAAATTGAATGTCAAAAGTTTGGTAGTAGATTATTGTTATATATCCAGATTTAGTACTTGTCATTTGATTTTGTACGAATACATAAATTATGTACGAAAAAACGGCATTTCAGTTTATTTTACGCGGTTTGTTTATTACGAAGTTAATTTTAAGTTGTTTGTTTAAGAGTACTGCCTGATGTTAAGGCTTTGAACGCCATTGTCCCGCAAACAATAGATATTCTATTGTGTCTGTGATTTGTGGACGATGCAGTACACCAGGTGAGAGCGGTCTACATCGCTATGAAAGAGAGAAAATTGATAGATAGCTAAATAACTCTTTATTGTACACTAAATTAAAAACAAAAATAGGAAATAAATGCAAAATAAAAGCGATACGATGGGCGGCCTTATCGCTTACAGCGATTTCTTACAGGCAACCTTAGTATCAATTAAACTAAAAGAATACCAGAGGTGTAAAACCTAAAAAAATATTAAAATGTTGTCAATACAAGATATAAAAAAAGAAACAGTAACATTTACAAGCATATACACAGGTTCTTTACAAGAAGCTTTAAGTAAAAAAAAAGGATTAGTTAATGTTACAAGTACACAGGAGCAAAACATACACATTCTCAATAGAAAAGACGGCAGTAAACACTAAGAGGCAGTACGTCATACGCAACTGCAGATTCTTGATGGATTTTGTAATTTTCGCTTTTCCAATAAAGCAGACTAATGAATCAAAAGTTAATTAGCGAATATATTCTCTGGGACGAGTAAAATAATTCACACTGGAACGGGCACAAACTAGTTTATGACAAGCGTACAGAGGTGACAGTTAGTATTTCCCCTGAATTCGCATTGTATATTTTTTAAATGTTATGTGTTTTGTTATGAAATATGTTAATAGCCTGTGAGTTTCTTGCCAGTTCTTCTAACAGAGCGGTGGCTCGGAACTGGCATTTAGATTCACTTACTGTTCCTTCCGTAGCTGTGTTTAGGGTTGATTTTAGTAGGACTGTATAATTGAAACAAGACGAGATATTCCTTCGGCTTTGTATTGTAGACTACTGAATGATTGCAAATTGTTACGATCTTTATACATACAATTTTAACTTAACATACACCGCCCACCAAAAGGCCTATGCCTTTAAACAAATTAAAAAGGTAAAGTATAAAATCAAAAATTTAAACATCGATTAAAACTTTGACAACCCAGATAATTTTAACTAAGAAATCAATTAACATAGAAAAGCATGCCTCATAAAATCATAACTTCACTGTTAAAGTCATTCATCTTGAACATTAATTAAAGGACACAACTTAGTTACACATCTTTTAGTAACACTATCTCCAGATTTCACACTGTAAACACGCGTAGACCCATCGGATCCAGGATGTTTAGCCACTATTCGGCCCATCAACCATTTTCCAGGAGGCAAACCATCATGTTTTATCAGTACTATATCGTTTACGTTGAATTCAGGCTGCCTTCTGAGCCATTTAGGTCGTTGTTGTAAGCGTGTCAAATATTCCATCTGCCAAATTTTCCAAAAGGATTGGACTAATCTTTGTGTGTATTGCCATCTTGCTAAATAGTTAATATTCAAATTTGTCAAGTCTGGAGTAGGCACTTCAACCGTTGGTTCACCAATTAAAAAATGAGCAGGTGTCAGTGGTCTCAAATTAGTGGCATCAGTGTCATCAATTGGTGTCAAAGGTCTTGAGTTAAGAAGAGATTCTATCTGACAAAGTACCGTAGTCATCTCCTCAAAAGTTAAATTTGTGGTTAGAATCTTTTTTAAGTGCGTCTTTACTGACTTTACGCCGGCCTCCCAAAGGCCACCGAAGTTCGGGCTGTAAGGTGGAATGAAATGCCACTGTGTGCCATCTAGTGCTAAATTTTGAGCAATTTCATGCGTAAATTCAAGTTGTGCTGCCTTCCATGCCTCTACCAATTCTCTATTTGCACCAATAAAATTGCGACCTTGATCGCTATAAATATGTGCACATCGTCCTCTTCTTGCGGTGAATCTCCGGAATGCTGCTATGAAAGCGTCAGAGGTAAGATCTCCTACCAACTCTAGATGTATGGCCTTTGTGCACATACATATAAATACAGAGATATAAGCCTTTCTGGTCTTCGCTCCACGGCCTCTAGTCATAAGCACGTTAAATGGGCCGGCAAAATCTACACCACTGTATTGAAACGGACGAGATAAGTTCACTCTCATGTGAGGTAAGTCTCCCATTATTTGGCTTCTTGTCTTGGCATTCGCTTTGACACATACTATGCACCTGTGAAGATGTCTTTTTATTACATTTTTAGCTCTGAGAATCCAAAATCGTAATCGAAGGTGGCATAACATCATTTGGACACCACCGTGCAGAGTTTTCTGGTGTGCGTCTGCGACTATCAGTAAGGTAAGTGGATTCTTGTTGCTTAGTATAATAGGATGCTTCGTGTTTCCTTCTAGGTTTGAATGACGTAACCTGCCGCCCACCCTGAGAATCTGTTCTTCATCTAGGTAAGGGTTTAACGTTTTCAGATTACTGTTTCTCTTTACTTCCTTGAAGTTCTTAATGTCATCTATCTCTTCTTCAAAATCTTCTCTCTGTGCCTTTCTTACACATAATTCTAATGCTTCATTAATTTCCTTTGTAGTTATTGCTTTATCAATTTCATTTGATCTTTTGTAATTTGAAAATCTCCTCATATAACTTATAATTTTTAATAGCTCTTCCATGTTTGTGTAGTTTTCAAAATTTAATACGCTTTTACTGTTTGTTTTATCTTCTTCTACTGTGGTCATCACTGTAAATTTAGTTCTTTTTTTCTCAAGATCGGTTGGTAGTATGCTTAATCTCGAAAACTTTATTGTTTCTTCCAATAACCAGTGAGGCCCATGCCACCACAGATTATTTTGTTTCAGATCAGTTAATTTAGCGCCTCGTGATGCAACATCAGCAGGGTTCAAATCTGTTTGAACGTGGTACCACTGACTATTAGGAACGTTGTCTGTGATCTCAACGACGCGATTGGCTACAAATTGTGTCCAGCGGTTAGGTTCGCCGAAAAGCCATGATAGTACGACCGATGAATCGGTGTAGGCAAAAATCCTGTCCAATGGAATTCTCATTGCTTGAGCTGTGTGTCGGAGAAGTTTCGATAGGAGCACAGCAGCGCACAACTCAAGGCGCGGTAAAGAAACTGTTCTTACAGGTGCCACCTTTGTTCTAGAGGCGACAATGCTAATGTCAATAGTTCCATCAGATTGAATGACTCTACAGTATACAACTGCACCCATGGCATACATTGAGGCATCGCTGTAACCGTGCAACGATATAAATTCTTTACGACTATTCAAGGTATTCAACCATCGTGGAATTGTAATTTGGTTAATATTCTTCAAATCATCTCGTATTGACTTCCACTCAGTTTGTAAATCATCATCGACAATATCATCCCAACCCACACCTTGTAACCATAATTTTTGTACAAAAATCTTTGCAAGAATAATTGCTGGAGAAATCCAACCCAGTGGATCGAAAAACTTTTGTAAATCGGACAAGACAACTCGTTTGGTTATATCAACCGGTTGCGCATCTAAATTTAGGCTGTATTTAAATTTGTCTTCTCCTAAATCCCATGATACACCTAGTGCTTTGACTGTACCATCTACTTTCATGTCTACATGTGCTCTTGAGGATCTGTCTGCTTCATCTAAAGATTTCAAGAATTGGGGACTATTCGAGCACCATTTTTGCAGTCGAAATTTGCCCTTCCCTAATAGAGATTTTAATTGTTTGCTAGCTTCTATGGCTTCTTCAACTGTGTCACTTCCAGACATCAAATCATCAACATAAAAGTCTTCTTTTACCATCCTGGCGGCTATAGGATAGGCTTGGCCTTCATCTTCTGTTAGCTGTATCAATGTTTTTACTGCAAGATATGGTGCAGACGTAGAGCCAAAGGTAACTGTTAATAACCAAGTGTTTGACCTCGTCAGATATTGAAGTATTATTCCTCCACAATACTCTCTGGAAGTCAATATGGTCTGTATTCATAAGAACCATTCTGTACATCTTCTCTATGTCGCTCAAAAAACAGACTTTGTGCATTCTCCATCTCATTATAATGCTTCTTAGATCTTCTTGCAAAACTGGCCCATTTATTAGTTCATCATTTAGCGACACACCATTCGTGCCCTTGCACGATGAATCGAAGACAACGCGTGTCTTACTAGTTTCTTTATCAGCTCGCACGACTGCATGGTGAGGCAGGTAAACAGATTTCTTGTCTATTTCTTCTTTTGGTATTTCTTGCATGTGATTCAATCTAATATATTCTTCCATAACTTCAGTGTAATCTTTCTTTAATTCTGGTTGTCTTTCAAATCTTCTTTCAAGCATTTCTAATCGCTTTCTTGCTATAATTTGAGTATTTCCTTCTAATGATTGTGGTATCTTTGTCTTAAAAGGCAGCTTTACGACGTACCGTCCTTCTTTTGTTCTTGTATATGTTTCTTTGTACATTCTTTCACATTCTTCTTCTTCCTTTGTTAATTTTCTTCTCGTGTCTGTGTCAACCTCCCACAGAGTTTTCAACATCTCGTCGACTTCAACTTGTTGGTGCATTACTAAAATTGATTCATCATCTGTACTTTCACAATTGTATATCTTCCCAAATAAGATCCAGCCCAAGGTTGTTTTTTGTGCAATAGGAGACCCTGGTGAACCTTTGATGACATCATTTTCTATAATTTGTGCGTACTCGTTCACACCAAGAAGTAAGTCAATGTTTGCTGGTTGATTAAAATTAGGATCGGCAAGAGTTAACCCATCTAAATGATCCCATGTACTTGTTTTTATTGTTTTAGTGGGTATTTGAGTAGTCAGTTGCTTTGATATGACATATGCTTTCACCTTGAGGCTGAAATTTTGACTTCTTGACGAGACCTCGACCTGAACTACTTGATTTAATCTTGATTTTACTTCACCCACTCCGATGATACTTCCTTTGACGGAATACCGTCTCGCTCTAATTGTCTGTGCCGCTCTTTGGCTTATAAAGCACCCCTGTGATCCAGGATCTATTAGGGCTCGCAGTACTGTGGTGTGATTATCTTCACTCCTACATTCCACCAGGGCCGTTGCTAGTAAGGCAACAGCTGAGCTGTGAGCTGTTTTTGTTTGTGACGTCATCACTGCTAAATTGATTTCTTCTCTTGATTCTTCCTCTTCTTCTACATTTGTATGTAAAGCTCTTGGCTGTTTATTTTCATTCTTCTGAGTAGGGCCATATGCTTTATTTATCGTATTGTTATGTAAAAGGGTGTGGTGACGTCGTTGACATAATCTACACTTGGTGAGTAGTCGACATGCTCTAACACTGTGCCCAGGAACCAAACAATTGTAACAAAGATACTTTGTTTTAACAAACTCTGATCGTTGTTCTGGTTCAAATTTTCCAAAGTCCTTACAGTGACTGAGTGTGTGTTTTTCTTGGCACAAAGGACATATCTTGTCCGTGGCAGCGTTAGAAATATGGTATGATCTTACTATTCTTTCCCTTGGCGCAGTGGGTTGTTGTATAAGTTCTAGCGTTCTAAATTTAATCTCTAAGAATTCTTTCAATAACTCAAAGGTGGGTAATTTATCACATGATTCACTGCTAATGTGTTCTTCCCATTCTTTGTGCGTTTCACTGTCTAATTTTTGCACTACAATAAAATTTATAAGCGGGTCCCAGCCCTCTGTTTGTATGTGCATCTTTTCTAGGCTGCTTAAACATTCAGATGTTGTATCAATTAGAGATTTTATATGATTAGAATTTTGGCTACTTAGCTTTTTCTGGTTAAATATACGCTTTAACAAGGATGTAACAATAAGACGCTTATTACTGTATCTTCTCTTAAGTGTTTCCCACGCTAGGGGGTAGTTTGCTTCACTAACCTGAATATGGCGCAGTAATAATTCAGCTTCTCCACCCACGCTTGACTTCAGATAATGTAGTTTCTGTACGCCACTAAGGGAACTGTTTTGATCAACCAACGAAATAAATAAGTCCTGGTACGAATTCCATGTTTCATAACTTCCATAAAATTTTGGTATTTCGATACGGGGTAGTTTTACATGTGCAATCTGCGCTTGTTGGGGTAATGATACATTCATTGCCTGCTGTCCGCTTGATTTTTGCTGTGATTCAATACCAAACAATAAATCTTGCATTGCCGACTTGGCTTCCATGGCTAATTCTTCACATGCATAATACTGGTTCTCCGCAAAATAGGGTAACAATTGACGCTGATCCTTTTTCACATTTTTCATTAAAGTTGTATGCGCAATTCGAAATTGTTGCCAATATTCTTCAACAGTTTGCAGTTTTACTGTTACGTAACCACGGCTGAGCCGTGCCTTCGGACATTTCTTGAAGTTATCTAATGTTTTTTTTATGATGTTAAAAAGATCTTCTAATTCACACGCAGTTTGTTCGACGATTTCCATGGTTGTTTATCAATCCTTATGCGTGAAAATATATTCACTGTGTAGCTTATACACCCAGGTAACGATATTAAACAATCTTGAGGTGAAATTCCGGTGATAAACTGTCCAAATTTGCAATTTTGTTCAAAAGTTATTACACTTATTCCTTCACTTATTTATTTCGCACTAATTTGCGTATGACTGCCCGTCTTCGTAGCAAAAAAAAAGGTTGCCTTTTGTTCTCTTATCGCTCGGGACCGGCCGATGCAATCCGGCTCGTTAGGCCATTATGTTCCTTCCGTAGCTGTGTTTAGGGTTGATTTTAGTAGGACTGTATAATTGAAACAAGACGAGATATTCCTTCGGCTTTGTATTGTAGACTACTGAATGATTGCAAATTGTTACGATCTTTATACATACAATTTTAACTTAACACTTACACTTAAATATTTTTTGTTTTTTAATTGTTTTGTTGCATGTAAGTGAATCTAAGCTTCGTGATTTAGTGTAATAATATTTCGGATGTTTTTTTTTTTAATTTTTATTATGACGTTTTCAAGTGTTCATGTGTGTACTAGTTTTTGAAATAAAATTTTTTTGACTTACTTTACTTTAAACCTTATTTGGGTAAGGAGGCATCCCCGATATCTAAACATATTAGTTTGTTATAGTCAAAATAACATTAAATAGATTAAAAACACAAATAATTGATATACCCACTAGTAACACAAGCTTATCACTATGGGATAAAGGGGGACTACATAGTTTCATAATTTAAATTCTAACTATGTTCCTGTTAAAATTAAAAAATAAAATGCCACAATAAGATGTCTTTTTTTTCTAACTTCAACAGGCACATAGTAATTATGAAACTTTTCAGCCCTCCTAACCCATAGTGATGGGCTTGTTTTACTAGTGGGTTAAAATTATCTGTGTGTGTAATTTTCAGTTCCTACCTTCACCGAATTGAAAATTCTTCAAATTTATTATAATAATATGTAAGTAGCTAAAAAAATACTTCATGCAATCCAATTTGGTCTTAGACAAACTGTAAGGCCTACAGATTTACCTGTTAACATTATAAACGAATACATAGTCAACAAAATTTCAATAGCAAAGGTACTGCTAGCACTGGCACATGATTAATTGTAATAATTAGTCGTAATCAAAGTAGGCCTTGATCTCCGACCGATCAGATAAGCCGTGATTAACTTCGACTTTCGAAAACGCTACACCAGAGCCGAGTTATAGATAACATTGGTCCCGTTTTGGATTATACTTTCGCTCAAATTGTTCGTGTATTTGTCGGAGGCAGGTTGAAATACATGCAGCATTTTAAAAAACATCAAGGAAAATTGTAAATGTATGGAAAACTTTTTTGTTTATATAGTGTACACTGCAACTTATTATAAATAAAAATAAATGTTTTTTACACTTACACCAATTATTTAGCTCCAAGATAAGTATCATTAAGAACTTGTGTTATGGACACTAAATAACGGATAAACATACATAGATACTTTTTTTTTTATGTAAATACAAATATTTGTCCTGTGTGGGAATCGAACCCACGACCTCAGGAGTGGAGTGCGGGTATACTCGCCATCACGCCATATCGGTCGTCTAATTATGGCACCTAGGTAATCTAACAAACCCCTCAATTAGCTTCAGGGTCCACTTGCCTTCAGTGAACTTAAAAAAATGTGCTCCACACTTCAACAATTTGCCTTGTCGCTTTCTAAAGCAACGATTTCTACAATAAGCCTGCGACATATTCATGACGGAACCACTAAACAAGTGGTATCCAATATTTTAAACATTAAAAATAATGGAATATAATAAACTGAACCTCTAAAAAATACTTTTTTGATTATCAAAAATACTGATCTAGCATCTAATAGGGGATTAGGTGCTCCATCAGAATTTTTTGATGTACAAAAAGGTTAGGTTAGGTTGGTAATTTATTAATTTTGATGACACATTAAATATGAGCCAAAAATAATTAGCTATTGCGTGGGACCAAACATAAAACTGGCAAAATGTGGGCGTATAAAATACCTCTGCCTACCCCTTCGGGGAAAAAGGGCGTGATTGTATGTATATATGTGCAACATATACCTCTAAACACGATATATAGTTATACAATAAGAGAAACAAATAGAATAATAGCTAAAATACCTCGTATAAGGTTAATTCGAACACTTCAACGATAATCTATATAATATTCACAATAATCCGACAGCGTACGTCAAGAAAATCGCGTATACTAACTAACCTTCATTATCACACCATAATTGAAACGTGTTTATAAAGATTAACTGTTAGTTAACTAGTAATCGACAAACAGCACTCGCGGACGAACCGGACCCCCCACGACTCGATAATCGCTAATGCGATTATACGCACTCGATCGATTAACCGATTTATCACTCGATGTATCGTCTCAAGGAGCCCACTTTCTCGGCGTGTAGACGTCATATTACCACTGAGATCTGACATTATGAAATTGCTGCTTTATTTGTTTTTCTTTTAACGTTGCATCCACACTGCAGTTACATTTTATTAAGCAACACTGCAACACGGTAACATTTGGAAACCTATTGTGAGTTTTATACTATTATGTTTATAACTTTTTGAGTAACATTTCGAACTATTCATCAACAAAAAGTGACTGCGATGTGGATGCATCGTTACAATACTGTATGTAACGGTTATTTAAAACTTATAATGTCCAGCTTGGACATTATACGTATGAAACGCAAAAGCCGACCAAACAGGTTGTTTATCGATACTAATATGTATTATAAATGCGAAAGTATCTGTTTGCCACCGATTAAAATTAAATCAGGTGTAAATATAGTTTTATCCCGAATTCATTCCTGGGGAAGAAGCATACATATTACATAAAATAAATAAAAGTTTGCATATACTTAGTCCCTGTAGGACGTTATAAATAGTAGTTAACGCAGGCAAAACCGCGGATGGAAACTAGTTTTTTATATATCCGACATTTTACAAAGCGGCTAATATCATTGCAATATTATATCAACGAACACATTTAATAAGAGCATTATATGTCTAATTGTCAAGTTCAAGTACATATTTAAGGACCTAGGAAAAAAATTTTGCTATAATGTAAACCAATTTTTTATGATATTACGTATTTGCGACTTCAGTATCATAATTAAAGACTCTAAATTTATAAGAGTTTGTAAGTATTTACACAAAATATTTGCCATTTTATAAAATAATTCGCGGCCGAAAAATTGAGAGAATTTTTGATGGGGGATTTATCTATATTTTACGTTCCGTTACGTTAAATATTTACGATGATGTATTTTCGGAAAATTCATTTTAAGTCTTTAATATTGCTATAAAATAAAACATTATTACAATACTATTGCATAGAAACCTATGTAAATGACGCAGTATTAATGAAATTTAATCGTAGATCGGTCCAAAGCTTCAGAAAGCTGCGGGTGATGGTATATTGCTAGCTGTATTGAAACAAGAGGCTAATATTATTCAATAGAACAAACGATAAAATAAGACTCATATTACGCATACATATATTTAGATAATTATTATAAAATTACGGTACTAAACTGCTGTTTAATTTTCTATCAATTTTTTTCACGAGCTAGGCAAGAAATGTAGTGTTGGTACCGATATATTATAGTATTATTAGGCTTTAACAGCCGTTCAAAAATTGCCATAGCGGACGGTATTTCACGTCCACAAGGCGGGGTATTGGTAAAGTTTTCAACTAGCAATAATCGCACCTCGGATTAACCTCATTGGTTACGATATTGCCTCTGCGCAAAGTTAATTTGAAGGAGACTGTCAAGATACTTATAGAAAAGTTTACGAACAATCGACTACGCGATTCATTGTCGTACAGCGACATCTCTTGCAATTTTTTGGAACTAAATTTACCGCACTGCATTACTCTTTTTTGTTTTTTTATGTAATATACGAAACAAAATTGTATTAAAAGTATTAATAAAAATATGTTTGATTTTTAATTGATGTCATAAAACGAAAACTTTTCATATCAAAACTTTGCGTAGTTTATGGCTAGATGGCACATTGTGATATCCAACGTGTTGTGGCAGATTGTCCAACAATAATTTAATATCTCAGTCAGCAATTAGTTTAGGCATATTATGGTCAAACGAAAAATAACTATATTTATATCTTATTATTAATAACAAAATGAACATATAAATTGTTTTATTTTTTGGTAAAATTTTCATCTTATAGGATTTATGTCAAAACACTCACAACACAAGACCATTATGTTTATGCACACAGATATTTTAATATATTTTGCGAATTTTCTAAATAACTTCATTGCATATAATATATGGTGTGTAAGCACCGTGATAGAAAAATCTGGGAACAAATTATTATATGACTTTATAATAACAAAAATTAACTTTGGTGGTATTTAGAAAATGTTCATATAATATAACGTTACTTTAATGTATTTTTGGTTAATTATATTTTGCAATACATATATCACAACCCAAGAGCTTCTAAGCTTTCATCCTTGCTCTTGCGGGCTTGCCAAGAAGGTTTACCAGAACTATTAACTAAAACTTTATAATTTTGTTCATACTCTTTATAAAAACTAGTTACTTTAGTCTTAATAACATTTACTACATTTTCTAACTTACTTGCTTATTTGTTCCAGTTATGTAAATTTTATAGAAAAGCGTTTTAGTGAGTCACTTTTTTACTAATATCACAAAGACGGTAGCGCTATCTATCGTGCATTTTATAAAACTATTGAAACGTTCAAGAGCTTTTTATTTTTCTAATATTATCTGTGGTTGTACTTTTATAAGCAGTTCTGCGCAGGCTGAAACTAGATTTTACTGGATTGTATTAAGCTATATTTATATTTAAAAAAAAAATTAATTGAAATAATAACTTAATGTTTTTGTCATTTTTATCCATAGTGCTCGAGAGGCGACTGCGACTAATTGCAGCACGCTGCTTTTTCTCAGGGGTCGAGTGGGACAGGAGATTGGACTATGAATGAGCCGGAGGGTCACGACCGCTTTGTGACAGTTTTTGCCGGGTCGTGACGTTTCGCCTGCCGTGTTAGGGGTCGCACAGTCGGCCTGTTGTCCATTGTTGTCGACATTCAAATTGAGTCAAAAGATATTTTGGTCAGAGATTCAGCGAATACAGAATCACTACAGCTACAGACCCAATGTTTTTGTACCGGATTTTTTTTTCTTTATAAAAATCTATGAAAGTTTACAGCCGGAATCGTTAATGGGCGAAGACGGACACCGGCTTACATGGGACACGGCTTAAGTAATATATAGATTTTTTTTTCAGTTTTAGCACTCATTAAAACATCTTATAATTTAAATCAATCGGTATCGGTCACAATAAATATCGAACATAATATCGGTAGATAATAAATACGTACGTTAATAAAAAAATAACATTGTTGTCAGATAAATAAATTAAGGGTCAAAAGGTTAAAGTAAATGAAGCTAAAATGTGTGCAAGGATCTTAACAAGTGGAATGTGATGCCTACTACCACAACGGGCATAAGGCGTAAAATATGTATGTACTTATGTATACATACGAAATGTATGTATTTATTCGCCCATATGGAGACTAAATAAGGACCCATTCAAAGTCAATTTCAAAATCATTTATTAAAGTTAGGCTCAATAGAGATCCTATAAAGTTAAACTTATGAAAAAAAAAAACATAACATCGTCAAGGTCGGTTTTTTCAGTTACAAGAAAATGTACTGTAAATATACTAAAACTATTTGATAAGTCTACATAAACGTTAGATACATAAACAGACAAGACGACAGTGACTCTATTTGGCAAGATGAAAATAACGCAGCCTTCCTACTATAGAGGTACATCTCAAAAAAAAAAAATTCGTTATGATAGATTTTTTGAAAATATAGGGGCTCAAAAATCTATAAATGCGTTTTCCCAAAAATCATGATTTTTCGAAATGGGCCCCTATAGTATGACAGGTGCGAATTAATTACGGATAACATATTAACGGTACACATGAGCAGACCAGCCCCCACTGGCGGCACCCGTTCACGAGTATGACGCCTCTCTCACTCGCTTCCTACGGCCCCTTCTGGCAAAGCATACATAGGTAGATTGCTAAAAAGCTCTGTAGCCACACGGCACGGTATGTGTGTGAATTCAATAATGTTATAATAAAATATTGGAAACAGTGGACATACGCCCCTAAGGCCATCGCGTCGTGACAGTGTTCAGTGGACACCGACCGCCTCTAGGCATTTCCACCGAACTGCTCAATGAGCCGGCATAACAACCACAGTTAACCCCATCACAAAAACACCTACCGAACGGCTGCCGGCTCTAAACTCGCCGACATGACCGGAACATCACGACCCCGGTCATCTTTGGAATCTGTCTATTATATTTGTCGTTTGCTTTGATTATTAAAAAAAAGATAATTGTTCCATTTTTTGTGGTTCAATTTGTTTTTGATGCGTTTTTGTTTTCACTTTTATTTGTGTTCGAAAATTTAAAAAAAGATATTGTCGGTACCAGGAAAATACTCAGTCACTTCAATCTGTGAATGGTCGTGTTTATTACTTCGGACGGACGACTAGATAAAGGTCGCGAGATTACAGTAGATGCAAGCTGCCTGCAATCGGTATTATTGGAAGTATATGGCAGAGGCTAATGTTCAGAAGTGCCCTCCAATTCAGCGGACTTGTTTGTTTTTTAATACCAACTAGCGGCCGCCTGCGACTTCAGCCGCGCGACCGACATATATATTTTCACTTGCATCACTCTATTTATTTAAAAAATAGGCATCAAAAATCATCTAAGCATACATAGGAACAGACTCAATACTCAGGTATAGCGACATTGTTTTATACTATGTAGTGATGTATTTTTTAAAAAGACCTATTAATAGCACCTATCGACGGTCCCTACGTATAAAAGGACATGTCTAAAACTAAGGTTTACAGAAAGTGAAATAAAAGTTGAAATGGCTCTAGAAATCTACTTATAAATCTAACTACACGTTTTTTTTTTCTATAGCGATTTCAACTTTCATTTCACTCTCCTGTAAACCTTAGTTAGACATGTCCTTTTATACGTAGGGATCGTCGCCTTATCTTTTAGACCATGGCTTATTCAAAATAGCTTGGATTCAAAAAACATAATTACAAAATAAAAATATTGGAAGGCGTAATACGTATAACAATTTCAGCACTGCAAACACAATGAAAAGTCCCACTGCTCTGGTTGTCATGTATTACATTGTAAAAGTTTGAACTCTGGACCAACGGTCACCTTCAACCGAAAGCTCAACAGATGCCCTACAGCCTAAGCTTACATTACTTCATTTGAATAGAGTAATGACGTAACAAAAAGACATTTGCCTACGACGTGTGCAATCAATCAGATTAATCGATAATCGATACAGATCATCCTTCAGTGGAGTCGATTAGAAATCAACAATTAATCTGTGCGACCCGGGCCACCCTGAGGCCTAGACAATGCCGGCCAAATGAGCATTCTGTTACGTCATGCTGCAACTTATTCTCCTTATTGTTTTAAGGTATGTAATTATTTTTTATGCGTAGCCTAGTGTGTGTAATGGGCTCTGAGCCTTGAACTGTATAGATGACACGTTTGATATAATGGACGCCAATAGCCGCTTTCAATTTGCTTCTGAATAAAAAAGCTCTAACGTACTAACATATCCTTTTAGTTTGAAAGGCATGTAACTCATTTTAATGCTGGTGTATGTAAAAAGGTACGGAGCCTTGAACTATATAGATGTATGATATAATGGATTCCCATAGCACCTTTAAATTTGCTACTTAAGAAAAAGCTCTAACAGACCAACATATTATTCATTTTGTTTGAAAAGCATGTAATTCATTTTTATGCGTACGCTGGTGTATGTAAAAAGGTACGGAGCCTTGAACTATATAGATGTATGTAATAATGGATTCCCATAGCACCTTTAAATTTGCTACTTAAGAAAAAGCTCTAACAGACCAACATATTATTCATTTTGTTTAAAAAGGCATGTAATTAATTTTTATGCGTACGCTGGTGTATGAAAAGGTACGGAGCCTTGAACTATATAGATGAGTGATATAATGGACGCCAATAGCAGCTTTAAATTTGCTTCTGAAGAAAAAAGTTCTAACGGACTAACATATTATTTTTTTGTTTAAAAAGGCAAGCAATTTATTTTAATGCGTACGCTGGTGTATGTTCAAGGTACGGATCCGTGCAACAATATAGGTGCAATATAGGTGTGTGATATAATGACCGCCAAAAGCAGCTTTACATTTACTTCTGAAGAAAAAAGCTATATATACATATGTACACAGCCTTGACCTAATATGACACGAGTTATATAATATAATTATGCCCAATAAAGATTCTTCTTAAGACAATAGCCTCTTTAACAAAAGCTCCAATAGAGTAAACTTTCATTCTACTTGTATTTCCATTATCTTTATAAGGAAATTAATATTTTTTTGTACGTAGCCTGGTGTATGTATTATATTAATTTTATAGATGTCACGCAGAAAGCAGATGCAATATGCTCCTTAAGAAAAAACTCTACAGAAGTACTTTTATACTTTTATTTTACTGATTGTTGTAAGATAAGTATATAAAAAGGCAAGGAGTCTTGAAGTATGTATGACACGTGTGATATAATTTACGCCAATGTCGACTTTGCTTTTTAAGAAAATATTTTCTTAATAAAAAAGCTCAAACAGAGTAAACAAAAAATATTTCCAATAGTTTACTGTTCGCATATCAACTGTTCAAAAATTGTTTAATGATGTTTTTAGTATCAGTTTGGTAATTTATCATCATTTTGTCAGTACATTAATAACCTTTAGACGTGTTATTAGTAAGTAAATGCTACTATTTGGTAACAGAATATATGGCACTGTTTAAGTATCCAGTTAGGTGATATGGATACAAATTAACGGATAAACCTGTTTCATTACTTTATTTTTCTAAATACTTAATATACATAAGGAACACCCAGACCAGAACAAATATTCATGTTCATGCATACAAAGATTAGTCCTGTGCAGAAATCGAACCCACGACCTTAGGAGCGGAGTGCAGGTATACTGACCTCAACGCCATATCGATCGTCAAACTCAATCGGACGTAGAGTACTAACCTAGCTAGGAGTTCTCTGCCACCGTCAATCAATCAATCAAAAATCATTTATTTCATAAACTATTACATAGTTCTTGAAAACGTCAAAATTAAATATAAATATAAAAAACAACCGAAATATAATTACACTGAAATCACAACGCTTAGATTCACTTATATGCAGCAAAACAATATGATAACAAAAAAATATTTAAGTGTAAGTGAATCCAAGTGCCAGTTCTGAGCCACCGCTCTGTAAGAAAAACTGGCAAGAAACTCACAGGCTATATGCTATTTTAAATTTATTTATTGGTTTGGTACTTGAATTAAAATTTTCATTTGTCTGTGAAGCTATACAATGCAATATAATATAACATTAACAATATTCATGTTTTAAGTCATGCATATTAGAATAGCCTGTATGAAACGGCAGTTTAATTCCAAGCATTTTTATCTGCCATATAGTCTTTGATAGAATAGTATCCCTTTGAAGACAGCTTACGTTTTATTTTTAATTTAAATATATTTAGGCTTAATTGCTGTATAATGCTTGGAAGTCAATAATTGACATTGATATATTTAATGACGATCTCAACGCCTTCAAGAGTAAACTGCTGAAATATATTTGATGTGCGTAGCCATGATATTGTATTAAACCGAATGAAATATATTTAGGAATGTTATTAATTTTCAACATGCTTATAACTATTACATTTTAAACGTTGTGTATAACTATAATAGGCATGCATGTAAGAACAGTACCCTTTGCTAATAATTTTATATAATGTATGTGCATGTTATACTGTTGGTGTACCTTATTAAATAAATAAATAAATAATTCCTACTGTCTAGGATCCTTTATTGTTTGGAGAATAACATAACCAACGGTTTGCTATTCCTCAACTCTTGTCAGACGTCAATAAGCGCTACTAACTATTTACAACTAGCGCTAAATGTCTTGGCGAGAGACAGACTCCTGCCGAGTTTCTTGTCAACTTCTCTACCTACCAAGCTCCCGTTTTAGTTAAGTGGCGACTCTAGATTGAAGTTACGTTCACAGTACTTTCGGGATTAATTTAATATTGATCTCTTTAAAGCAGAATTTACGCCACTGCGGTATTACAATTAGCGTCTATTAGTTCTTACTATCCGAAGCGCTATAAATAAATAAATATTTCCTGACAATTACACCAATTATTTAGTTCCAAGATAAGTATCATTAAGAACTTGTGTTATGGATACTAAACAACGGATAAACATAAAGATAAAAATATAAAGATTGACAAACGTCTGTATTGTCAAGAGCATTAGGGCGTGTTCCGATATATATGGCGCTTTGGGTGATACCAACTATTTAACGCTGACTGTACCAGGCTGAGACAATCTCTGTCACTAAGAGTTACTACTAATTAGTATTAAGAACTACCAATTAGTACTAAGAACTACCAATTAATATTTCTAGTTGTTAAAAAAATAGAATACTCACCAGCCTTTAAGTTACCAAACTCATGTGAGACGTAAATAATAGGAATTCAATGGTATCTTGAGCTTTTGTTACTGAACCAGATCTTTGAAAAAGTGAAACTGCCGATGTTGGGCACAAATAGCCTTATGCAACGGCTGACAATGTGCACATTTCAATTACATATACCAGCTTCATCTGACAGATAACGCTATCACTATTCTTCAGTCTATGCAAGAAGCTTTTAGCGAATTTCAGCTTATATTGGCTCATGAGTAATTTGCAGTTATTATCAATTCGATGTGCTATAATTTACACAACAAATTTAACATAGTGTCCAGTAAGCGGCAAAAGGCTGGCCACCTATTACGTGATACCAACTATATAATTGGCGAAGTGTGGGCGTATAATATGCCTTTGCCTACCGCTTCGGGGAAACAGGCGTGAATGTATTAGGATAATCAAGCAATGTAGATATTTTTTAAAGTTACATTGTGTATAAAAAGTTTTTAGGCTATCAGGTTGTTTTTATAAATGAATAACAAAATTACTAAAAAGATTATAAATTTAATAAAGGAATAGTAGTTTTTTTCACAAGTGATAACAGTGCACAAAAAAGGCTAAACGACAACTACAAAAGGTTCCTATTAGACAAGCGTAGCAAGGTGCCTCCTCAAAGAGGATTTACGGGCGTGAGTTATGTATGTACCTGTTTAAAAAAAAAAGTCATGAACCAGGCGATATATGTATTGTACAAAGAACTTGAGAGCGGCCCAATGGCAAGACGCATAGCCTTCAAATTCAGAGGGTCTCGGGTTCAAACCCTGGTGACCTATGACTTTTAGAAGTTATATGTGTTATTATTGTTAGCACCGTGCCTCGAAAAGCACGTTAAGCCGTTGGTCCCGGCTGTCATGAACATCTATGGCAGTCGTTATTAGGAAGTCAGTGTCTTCAAATACCCTGATAGCTGGTGTAGCCATAGAATGATGTTTTCTTTGGTGAGGTCAGTGGGCAGTCGCTCCATGTGAATTGAAATTCAACCAAAATCTGGATAGCCCAGTGAGCAGACCCTGGTCTCTAAGCTTAAGTCTAGGGCACCGGGATAATGCTAGGATATGATGATACATATAAATATTGTTGTTTGACATTTTTATTAGTTAAAGTTTATTAGTTTAAAGAATAATTAAGTACGTAGTTTTGTGAAATGTTAAAGTTACCTCTCAAATTGCAGTGCCCCTACGGGGTATCAGTTTTCATTGTATTACTTGGGTACCTACTTGTTTATTTGATGCAATAAAGATTTATGACGATTTAACTGGTGGCCGCGACTTCGTCTGAGCAGGATTAGTACTTCACACTATATTCTGATGTAAAACTATTATTACCTTCGTACTTACAGTTCTTATAGCTTTTGTAATATATTTATGTTATCTGTGCAATAAAGGATTATTATTATATTTTTACTAGGCACTCGTTGTTCATCACACGTTAAAATTATTTAATATACTTTTTTTTATAATGACTATTTGTGCCAGAATAAATAAAAATAAATAATAAGGCTTCATTAAAATTGATTTAGTAGAATTTGCGTTTCAAATGTTAGTATGATAAAACAGAAGTCTATAACTTATGGCAAGCCCAAAGCCATAGACAATAGGTTCGGGCCGTAACTAGATCGGGGTCGTGGCGGGTCACGAACTGAACTTTTGGGTCACCAGCGGCCTGCGACACCGTGGGGTATCTTTGTGGCAGCCAAGTGATCTCGCCAAATTATTTTAAATCAGATAGTTCTCTAAAGTATCATGCTTAAAAAATAAACTAAAACAAATTCCGATTATTACACCAATTATTTAGTTCCAAGAGAAGTATCATTAAGAACTTGTGTTATGGATACTAAATAACGGATAAACAAACGTAAATACTTCTATTTTTGTAAATATATACTTAATATGCATAGGGAATCCCCCAGATCAAATTCATGTTTATTATGCACACAAAGATATGTCCTGTGCGGGAATTATTATATAATAGTATAAATGGACTGTCGCAGGCGTATCGAATATTTCACTGTTATAAAAAGAGTAAAGCCTTTGCTTCTGCTATGAGGAAAATGCTACGTTTAGTTAGAAATTGAAAGCATTTGTTAAAAATTCCCGACGTGATGAGATCCGGAAAGGTCCACCTTGAAAGTGGGCACACCAGCCTGTAGACGTTCGCAATACCGTTTCACGCAATTAAAATTCTGTCGTTTCTTGAAGAGCCAAGACAGATGCTAGAGTTCTTTTCGCCTGTGTCTAGCAAGAGATATATTAATAATATATAAATCATTGTAAATGAGAATGAGTGGTGATAATGATGATAAATGGTAAATGAGATGCCCACCCCTAAATCCCTTGATTCCTCAGTAAAGATGTGGGGCTATACAGAGATCTCCCATGGACTTCTTGAGAGAATTTGCTAAGTTATGTTGCACTGTTTTCTTTCATTTACCAACACCTATATACGTTCACAAACACTTAGCGAATAATAATCCACCGTCATTACACATTATTGTTCGAAATATCACAAATTTTAGAAAATAAAACAACACTGCAGACATGACGCTTAACTTTCCCGCCAAGAAGTCCGATGCTAGAGTTTCAAGGGCGCTGTAGTACAAGCAACCTTTTTGATAAGGTACGATAAAATTTCGTGAAGACACGAATGAGACGTTCTCTTGTGATAAGTGATGCCCTGTCTACAATGAGATAGTGCCGTTTAAGGAACACCCTGACAGTGACAATGCGCTGCATCATTGTCCAAACAAGAATTTGATATATTTTATTGAGCTTTACTAACTAATTTATAATTCACACATCTTTTATTCTTAATAATGGCTTCGTGCGCTTGGCACATTTAGCAAGCGTCAAATAAAAGATGTATAAATACATAATATTATATCTATATATATTTTTATATATATAGGTATATAATTCATAGTAAATGAGAATGAGTGGTGATAAAGATTATAAATGGTAAGTGAAATACCCTCCCCCAAATTCTTTCAGTCCTCAGTAAAGATCTGAGATCTTACATGGACTTTTTGATAGAATTTTAAAAGTGATGTTGCAGTATTTAGTTTTATTTACCAACACGTATGAACGTTCACAAACACTTAACGGTTAATAATCCTTAATTTGGTGTAGGCGCATAATATGCCACTGCATACACCTTCGGAGAAACAGCCGTGAGTGTGTGTAAGAATGTATATACTACTTAAATTTTTTCGCAATCTAATAAAAAAATAAGAGTGTATAAAGAAGACCTAAGGAGGCCAAGCCAACTTAACCTACAAGTGGTGCACCTGCCGATCAACAGACGAGGCTCTGGCGAACATAAAAGTTCCCGGTAAGCGACAATAGGGACGCCACCTATTACGTGAGACTAAAAATAGAATTGGCGAACTGTGGGCGTAAATTATAAGCCTCTGCCTACCCCTTCGAGGAACAGGCGTGATAGAATAACAAAATATTACATAATATTTCCGCGTATTCATATTATTTGTAAGACGCTACTCCCTTTCATGTGAATAATAGCACTATTAATGTATGGCGTTATAACACTTCCACAAAAGATTAATGAAAGCTAATACCAACAAATTGCTCTTTCAACAAACCGCAACCAATGAATCTTAATATTTTCCTTTCACCTCGTACCTAGTCATTATTTAAATATATCAAAGAGCGTCACACGCCCGGTCGTACTATTGTTTTACAAACGGACCGACAATCAATCTCAATCACGGATGTAGTGCTTAATCATATTTATTCAATTAATGAATTCTAATTGGTTCAAGGTGAGGTATTGTCCGTTTGTCCAGTGCCTGTAACGCAGCGGTATGCCAATGTTAATGCGGAGGTTGGGTCAGAGAATGCTGATCTGATTCGAATATAAGTACCTTAATTGTGAAGCTATATATTTCATTTATCTGTGTCTGCTGGGAGACAGGCAACAATAGGATTTGTATTGTGCTTCGGAAAAAAATACTAGCCAAACTGCAATTTAAATAAAGTATATGGAAATGACTTTGATAGCTCATGTTTTTTCCATAAATTATTGTTTATAAAAGTTGTCAGTGGTGGCTTGTCTAGAGGGGTAAGAAGATTAGTTGGCTTTACTCGAGTTTCTGCAACAACGAAAAGATCAAAATTCCTAAATCCCCGATTCTTGTTGATTTATAAATTCATACCGCCCAAGTTTTCACAGTACGGCGCAAAATGGCAATGAGTGCGATTCATAAATCCTCTTCGCGTCGCAAGTGTGACCGAGTGACAGCTAACAAAACGCAACAAAATGTCGCGCGGAATACATTGGGCGGGAAAATAAAGCATCATAGCGGCGGCGTGGTTCGCGCACGCGGCCGGCGCAGGCGCAAGTCGCAACCGATCTTGATAGTGCTCGTGGGAACACTCCTCGTGCACTAATTTATTGCCTAGAGCTGGACTACATGCGACTGACGACTCTATCCAGCCGTGTGACATACGATCGTAAATTTCCAACAAATGAGCTTTGTGAAATTGAAAGCTGCTATTTTTAATCAACGACGGCAGACTGCGACAAATTTTGTGAACATTTATCCAAGTTAAACCAATATTTTATATGACAAATTATAACAGTATATGGTTTATTTCTAAACGTAGTCCTGATTTATTTATAGTTGCCGAGCGTGAACTATTGAACCTACCCAAAGGGTTATTTTATTACGTAGTTCTCTTAGATCATTAATTATTGTCATGATTAAGGAATGCTATGAAAAATAGGGAATCTCATTTAAAAAAACAGATTAAGTCCAGCTTATATTATATCTGATCATTGTCTAAATCTTACTTTTAGCGATGAGGTTGCAAATTGTTTCTGAATGTCGATGTATTAGTAATACACCAACTAGTAATACAGTATTATTAGTCCTTGTAATTGATCATACATTACAAAGTGTGTACTAAGGTGTAAATAAATAAATGATTATTGAAATCTATTCGGACAGTACGTGAGAACAAAACGAGTTTAAAAATCAAAATAATGATGATTATGATACGCACAACATAAATCTTATATCTGTAAATATATTGACTGATTGACTGACATATCAATGCAAGGCCCAAGCCGTTATATATCTGACAAGCAATCCAATATTGTAGAAGCTATGGATACAATTGTAAAACTATTTATTTTATCAAAAAAGTTTACTTGAACTATGATCACGATCACCATTTCAATCAGAAGAAGTCCACTGCTGAACATAGGCAGCCTGACTGCTTTCCATATCAAAGTCAAAGTTAATCAATCGGCTTCTCGCCATTTTGATCGGATTATAGGGCCATTGATTCACAGTCGTCATGTATGTACGATCTTTCTCGTATGTATGTATGTATATTTGTATGTATGAGTCACAGTCGTCATATATTATGTTATCTGAAGCCAGTGAAGAATCTTAAGGTCTCACCACTGGTCGGTTCTTCGCACTATATGTCTGGCTCACTACCGCTTTAGCTTGCAACTTCGTCTTGCTAATGTCGGTAACTCTATTTCTCCATATGGATTTCCTGTTTTCTAATTGTATCACATGGGGACACTACAACAATGCTTCCAATAACTCTCCATGGTAAGCTAAGCGACCTAGAGCCTACTTATTAAGTTTATGGCCAGACAACACGTCTCAATACCACATTACATTTTTTTTTTTTTAATTTCTGAAATTTAAAGCGGGCAAAAAACAACTAAAAAGTATTGAACACAGCTACAAAGATAATATCAAAACCTATCGATTGACCAACCAGAAATACATCAATGTTAACAAAGTAACATTATGCAGCCGATTTCACAATATGTACTTAAGCTTATCTTTGTGAATGAGTGAGCGGTGTCATATTAAACAGCTCAGGACTAACTGAAATAGTGCTACATCTCAGATGCTCCGGCGCATCGTTGGGCAACTGGCGCACATCGCCGTATTTCATTGAGATGGCGTTACTAGTAAATCAGATTGGTAAATTGTGTCTATAAAGGCACCGTTACACGTCCAATTTTACTCAAGAAACTTCGAGTTTCGAGCGCAGGCATTATCTATTCAGTTTATGGAGCCATCGACTGCACGTGACGTACATTCAAATGCGGATTTTGTATAAAGATTATAAATGGCAGATAAAGTTTTTATGCTTTAATTGTTTTAGATAAGGACAGCAGTTTCATATTTAAAACTTTCGGTAGATAAAAATTCAAGGACTTTACGGCTTAATTTCTACGATACATATAAACCGCGCCTTGTATGTTGATTTATAAATCTACAGGACAATAAAACAAGGTAATGGATATTTTAGGCGACAGTTCGAGATGCGACTTGTCGTGACTTGTTGTTTGTGGGAAAACTCATTGTTTGTTGAAATGTAACCAGAAACATTCAAGAGGTCACCTGACCAAGTTTCACGAATATGTGCTGAACCTATTACGTTCATACATATTTAATTTTAATAAGTTTCACAAGTATTACAACAAAGTGCTATAAAATATACCACGGACTTGGACATTTGCAATCCATTACCAAAGGCGTTATTTCGATTTTCTCATAAACAAATGTGTGTGAAGAGCAATATGATACGGGTGTTGTATATAAGTATTTGTTGAATAAGTATTTATAAAACAGCATTGTATTCGACATAATAAAACATTTGCATGATAATAAGAATCAAAAGCCATCTCTTAGATTTGCATGCTTAAAAACAATTTAGACGAAATTTTTCAAAGCATATAGACGACCAAACGTGGTGGCGATTATACTTTTTTTTAATATTTTTTATTTGTATGTGACACGTCTTAATGACTACATCCTGCCTGATGATAAGCAGTCGATGCAGTCCAATAAGAAAATGAAAGCTACCTGCTAAAATGCCGTTTCACGCTCCGCTTAAAAGACCCGGGATCATAGGAAATAGGAAACACATGAGCCGGCAGCGAATTCCAGAGCTCAGTGGTCTTGCTCAGAAACAACCTCCCAAATTTCTTGGTTCGAGTGCTGATATTCTGCACAGTATGAGGATGGTTTCGAAGACCAGCACGTGTTGTTCGGGAGAGGAAAGGAGAGGGCGGGATGAGATCGAAAAGCTCCTCCGAGGTGGTGGGTCTGATTTTCACAAAGGACAAATTCTTGTGTCCATAAACATAAATATATGTTTTGGTCTGTGTTGTATCCTATGTATATTTTAATAATAATAATAATAAATAAATATTTCTGACACTTACACCAATTATTTAGTTCCAAGATAAGTATCATTAAGAACTTGTGTTATGGATACTAAATAACGGATAAATATACATAAATACTTTTTTTTTTTGTAAATACATACTTAATATACATAGAAAAACACCCAGACCAGAACAAATATTTATATTTATACACACAAATATTTGTCCTGTGTGGGAATCGAACCCACGACCTCAGGAATGGAATGCGGGTATACTCGCCACCACGCCATATCGGTCGTCAGAAAAGTAAATAATAATATTAAGTAAAAAGTATTTAAGTATGTTTATTTGTTATTTTGTATCCACAACACAAGTTCTTAATGATACTTATCTTGGAACTAAATAATTGGTGTAATTGTTAGAAAACATATAGTATAAGACCACGGTAAAGAAATTTGACGTTTACTCCAAGCATTTCTACAACTATGTTTTTTAATTTTTAACCAATAACGTTAGCTCGACTATGATTATTTGACTGCGACAAGACGCAATAATTGATGTCAATGAACAAAAATAGCACTTTATATTTATCTAATACGCGTGAGTATATCTACGGTAAGCGGCAATAGGCTCGCCACCTATAACGTGGGACCAACAACATAACTGGGGAAATGTGGGCGTATAATATTATGTATGTATATCTACGAGTGTTTGATACATATAAAAATAAATCGCTGTTCGTCTAATATAAAAACTGTTCCTATCAGTAAATGCGACATAGTGTCTCTTGGTACTCAAAATGTATGTGTGCCCTCAGAAATGTGACACGATATACGCCGGGTTTATTTAATAAATTTACTGCATCAGAGCACTAAGAACCAAATAAAATATAGGTTAGCAAGTGATAGTATATAAAACTAACTTTCGCACACAGGACATCTTCAGGTAAGATATCAGACATCCACGAGACACACAGACGGCATAATCGGAGAGGTCTCGTTTCAGCGTCGTGAAGACATCGTTGTTCTAAGGCTGGCTACGGTATGAACCTGAAGATGCCCTGTGGCAGGAAACACGTGTCGTGTTGAATTGTTTCTCGATTTTTTCGGAAATTAAAGTTGCGCGGGAATTGTCACAAAGTTATTTTTTAAACCATTACTTGCTGACATTGGATTTTTGCTAAGTAAATTATTAATAAATGAATTATTTACAATATAGCATAGCATTTGTTTCGGTGTACCGTAGCCCTTCCTAACTGAACCAGTGGCGTGGGTACCAACGTGCGGGCACATGCACGAATTGTGCTCGTCATTTGCACAACACCGACTGTGTTTTGAAATCAATACTACCATATGGGAGCCTGAGAGGTTTCCATCAAACGTGTCAGACGCCGCTTCTGACTAATGAAGAGAAACCTCTTTATTCACACCTTAGGAAGATTTGGGATAAGGAAATGTCGTATGTGTTTGGTGCAGTCTACCGGTGCTGACGACTAAGTGAAAGTATAAGTGTGACATAATAAATATAGATACAAGTAGATAGGTTCCAACATATATATACATTGTAAAATATGTCAAAGTTAAAGTCAACATCTATTTTTTCTGGCATAATTAAGCTCTTTTGAACGTAAACTTAAAAAATGCGAGCTTCAAAGGATTACAATCACATAAGAAACTTGAAAAACAATATGCATATACGGAAAATTTTAATTCACAGTGGTTTGATGGTATAAATTATTATTTCTTACCCTGTCACAGTATTTGTAATCTTTTATAACCAAAGATGAATTCCTTTTTTTTTAACTGATTTTATTTCGGGTATAAGCTTAATAATACAGGGGTCGGTAAAATTTTGCATGAATAGTACTGTAGGTGTTAAAAGAGGGTGTATAGGGATACTGTCATCATATCAAGATCTAAGGAGCCCAAGTGAACCTCATCTGCAAGTGGTGCACCTGCCGATCAACGGACGAGGCTCTGGCGAACATACCGGTTCTCGGTAAACGTCAATAGGTGTGCCAACTATATAATTGGCGAAGTGTGGGCGTATATTATGGCACTGCCTACACCTTTGGGGAAACAGGCGTGAATGTATGTAATACTGTTATACAGCATGCAACACTTTCTTCTACACTACGTCAACGACTTATGAATATAGTACAGATATATGTGTGGCCTTGGAGTCATCTCCACAAAACTCACTCACAAGGCCTTAGTCGTTATGTTTTGCAATAATAAAGTTACAAATGAAAAAAAAAACACCTTCGAATTTGACGATTCAATCATCGGACATCAACAGCTGATCGCGTGTTTAAAGTGAAACATATATTTCACCCATAATGATCTCGTGAGATATAAACGTCACAATATGAGAGAGCACCTATAACTGGCTATAACCGGCTATATCTGGATATATCTGGCTATAACCGATCAGATTCAATGACGAGATACACAATTTTGATGAGGTTTTACTTATTTACATCCAAGAGTTTTATAGAAGACTATAAATTGTGTCTTCAGTGGCATTTAATATTGAACTTAAGTAAAATGATACCATGTTTTATAGTTGTTCTGTAGCTGATTATTATTTACGTAGTAGCTTCCGCCCGCGGCTGTGCGCGTGTTCATTGCTTTTGTGCATAAGCTTAGTGTCTAAGGGGCTTATTGCAAAACAAGATCTAAAGTTAAACCAGGTTAAAAACTAGTGCTGTCACTTTTATTTGATAGAATACAGACTGATAGCACTAGTTTTAAACCAGGTTAAACTTAAGATCTTGTTTTGAAATAAGCCCCATGGTATTAATTTTTGTTTTACACTTACATCAATTATTTAGTTCCAAGATAAGTATCATTAAGAACTTGTGTTATGGATACTAAACAACGGAAAAACATACTTACATACTTTTTTTTTAAATATTTATACTTAATATACATAGGAAAACACCTAGACCAGAACAAATATTCATATTTATACACACAAGCGAAGCGCTCGTAGCTCTGCGGTGTTCGGTGGTTGGAAACGATCACCAAAGTACAGCAGCGTTTACAGAGGTCAGTCCTTGGATGGGTGACCGTTTGTGTGGCATTTGATATCGAGCGCTTCCGTGCTTCGGAAGGCACGTTAAGCCGTTGGTCCCGGTTATCACTAAATGTGGTAGTCGTTAAGCCATGTTAGAGGCCTCATGGGCGGCTTGAAAAATTCTAACAGCAGGACGCCATACACCTGCCTCCGCCAATCCGCACTGGGTCAGCGTGGTGGAGTATGACCCAATACCCTCACACCTTGATTTGTGTGAGGAGGCTCGTGCTCAGTAGTGGGACGTTAATGGGCTGTGATGGTGGATACACACAAATATTTGTCCTGTGTGGGAATCGAACCCACGACCTCAGGAGTGGAATGCGGGTATACTCGCCACCACGCCATATCGGTCGTCATATGTTCATCAATGTTTTTAATATAGTCATACATTTGATCTCTATATTTTAGGCCATTGTTCCGTTATAAAATGTTAAAACATTAAAATGGCGCTTCTTATTGTTTCAAGCATCCCTTAACATTAATATTTTATGATTCCGCCTCTAAAAAGGATTCGTTAGAATTTTGTCTCTAAATTTAAATTAAGGGCTAATAGGCCTTTTTGATCACTAAATCAGCATTCATTTGATAATTATTAAATATTCTGAATGTAACTTATTTTTATTGAACCAGTTTATTATAATCCTTTTATTATTAAACTTTTAACTCGCTGTTATTTACATTGACATCACGATTACACATACAGAATTTTATTACCTGACAGTGCAATAGTTACACACAGTTTAATGGAATTGGAAGTATCAAGAGCGTCCGATATTGCTGTAACAAGTCTGTGGCTTGTATTAAGCTATCTGATTGGAGAGGATCCAATATATCTTCCTGGGCGTTAATAGCTAAGACCTATCCGCTCGCCTATTATTTTGTCAAGGCACAGATTTATAGATCGAATGGCGTAACGGTAATGCTTTGTCAGAATCCGATGTAGTTAAGAGATGGGTGTTTTATAGTGCATTTCGTAGTGTCGATAGCATCTGTATAGGTTCTGAATAGGGCTGTTATGTAGCTCTATATCCGTTACCGAAAATATCGGATACACAAAATAAAAAAAACTATATGTAACTGCCGAATCCGATATAAAAGTTTCGGATAGGGCGGAGCGGCTATAATTAAGTAAACAACCAATTTCTCACATACTTGGATCTTATCCTTTATAAATTAAAATGATTGATTATCGTATTGATAATTTTGGTATATTAAAAAATTATAGTTCCCACTTTAGCTTCGGACTTATTGATATTGTGATAATTATTAGATACTTTTTATTAAGATATTGATTAAAAGTAAAAACTACGCAGCACACTTTGATAAAGTTAATATAAATTTATTTCTACTATCTATACACACTACACTTTACCTTTCCTTGAAATTGTAATATCCGTAACTGAAACCGGTATTATATTTTTCATATATCCGTATCCGAAAGGATATATCCATAACATCCCTGGTTCTAACTAAAGGTTAGTGGCGGTAGACGAAACAATTTGAGTCTATAATGTTAACGCTGGTGTTAAATGGCTTTTGAAGAGATCGTGTTAGATAAATAGGCTGTTATTGATTTAAAGTGCGGATAGAAATTGGCAGTGCTCTGTGAAACTGTTGTTTTCAATCGAAATCTTTTGTTACAATGGAAAAATATATTTTTTATAATCACGCTTCGGTTAATTGGTACTAAGTTCAGTTGTGCGTTGAAAATGGTAAGACATGATTTTGCTATAGAATTATCATTACTTGACAGTTGTAATATATTCGTCAAAAAATACACAATACTCTCATTTCATCGATCGATTCTAATCACATTTGATTAAGAAGAGGCTGTATACAAGATTAACTGAGATGAATGGATATAGCATAGCAATATGCTGCATCCACACCCCAGGAAAACTAGAAGCAGGCCAGGAGGATAATGATCACCTAACCTTAAAGTGTTTTGCACAACGTTCATTAATCATAATTAGAACAAAATCTATTTAAAACATCGTTCTGTTCCTCATCTCTAAACAAATCACTGAAATGCATTGCAATTTTAAATGAAATTTAAATCGAATTTAGCACTGTTGTGCAAGCTGCTTCGTAGTTATGTTAATACCGCTACAAAGAGTTTTGTCTTCTTTTCTTTTAAATCTTGTGATGGCAGAACACAGACAGAAGTATTTTTAATGTAACTGGCAGGACAAAAAAATCAACTTTGACGATTTTCTTTCCCGTTCTTTTACGATCAAGCTCCCGGCCGCAGTGAATGGGCTTGTTAGTATATAAGTATGACATTCATAAGAGCTAAACCAAAAAAGCCAAACTAAAATAAATGATTTTTGATTTTGCTCTTACTCGTTATGTTAGTGTGTTTGGCGGATTTTGCTGCAGAGCTCGCACTAAGGTAAGAATATTGTCTATACAAGGTTTCTGTAAGACAAAAGATAAACTGTTGAATACCTGGATGATGCAGACAGTAATATAGCCTATAATTTAATACAATTATAAAGACTTTTACTCATAGGCATTTAACATAGCGCCAAACCCGCCACAGTTTTTACTCAGGTAAGCAACAGATAAACATATTCAATTATGTTTGTTATGCACCTACATACTTCTATACATACATAGAAAACAACAAATAAATAAATATTCTCACATCAATTATTTAGCTCCAAGATAAGAATTGATTAAGTTGGACTTATACTTTCATATAATTTACTCAACAACTCTTAATATTAATAACACACAGTAAACCAAAAACGATTTAACGAGTGGTTAATCAAAGATCCATCAACATGGGGCCTGGTGTCAGTAGAATGTTAAGTTTATTAAAATCCAATTGCAACATGTAATCGCCTACGATTTTGGCGCTACAGTCAGCTACAGAAATATGTTGATGTCGCCTCGAGTTTGGTTGTGATTGTTAGAAGTTATTTTATTGACTTATCATATCCTAGCATTATCCCGGTTGCCCCAGAATTCAGCTCAGGGTCTGCTTACCGGTCTAACCAGATTTGGCTGAATTTCATTTATTAAATAGAGTGACTGCCGCCTCACCTCCGCCTCCCAGAGAAACTTCATGCTATGGTTAAACCAGCTGTCAGGATGTTAGAAGGCACTGCTTTCCTAATAACGAATGACATCGATGCTCATCGTGATTTTCTAGCAAAAAAAAATTTGTTTTAATTTTTGTAATTTCTCTTTTGTTTTATTCGTTTCCTGATTTTTTTTATTGTATTGGTTTTGTTTGTTTTTTTTTTCTTTTTGTTTTTTGAATTTTTATTGTGTAATATTTTAATATAATATTCCGTATTTTAATTTTAAATGTTTTTTATTTTGTGTTGTTTACTTTATTTTGAATTGTAGTTTATTGTGTTTAAATTAACATATTTAAAAATTATGTTAAAAGCTGATGTATGCATGATGTGTTCTCCTATAACTGAAGGAGAACAAATCTTCTGACAACTTTATAATAGGTTGGGGAAAAAGTCTTTTCGTATTTTTGTATGAAAAGTCAAGACATTTTTTTCAAAGTTTATTTACATTTATTTACAATATATATGTACCGTTTTGTTGAATAACTTTCTGCCATTTTGTGGGCAGAGACATTATCCCGTTACTGTAGAAACTTTGGGACTTCTGATCAAAAAAACGGGACAAATAGTTTTGGCAGTCCTCTCTTGAGGTCAACCTTACAGAACCTAAAGAATTCTGCAGAGACCGAAACAGGTGAAAATCTGAAGGCGCAAGGTCAGGGCTATATGGTGGATGCACTAGGACCTCCCAGTCGAACTCTCTTAATTTTTGCTGAGTGGCTAAAGATGTGTGTGGTCTAGCGTTATCGTGATGAAAGACCACACCCTTCCTGTTGATCAATTCCGGCCGTTTTCTCTCGACTGCTTCCTTTAATCTTATCAGTTGCTGGCAGTAAAGATCAGAATCGATGGTTTTGCCGGGCGGTAAAAGCTCATAATAAACAATGCCCTTCCAATCCCACCATACACACAGCATCACCTTATTTCGTGTTAGGCCAGGTTTGGCCACAGTCTGTGAAGCCTGGCCAACTTTCGACCACGACCTTTTTCGCACGTTCTTGTCGTACGTGATCCACTTTTCATCGCCAGTTATCAATCTCTTCAAAAACGGCTCGGTTTCATTACGTCTCAATAATGAATCGCAAATGAGTACACGGTTCATTAAGTTTCTTTGAGTGAGCTCGTGTGGCACCCAAATATCGAGCTTTTTTGTATAACCAGCTTTCTTCAAATGGGTCAAAACTGTTTTGTGGTCAATTCCCAGTTCTTCAGCTACATCGTAACTACTAATATGACGATCTTGCTCCACTCTTTCAAAAATGGCGTCCATTTTATTCGTAACAGGGCGACCAGAGCGAGGTGCATCTTTAACATCAAAATTTCCGGACTGAAAACGTTTGAACCAAATTTGTGCTACTCTTACTGACACTGCATCAGGTCCATAAACATCACAAATTTTTTTCACTGCTTGAGTTGCATTTTTGCCTTTTTTATAATAAAATTTTAAAATGTATCGAATTTCTTCATTAGATTCACTCATTTTTACGGAGAGAAAAACAAATGAAAAATAGCGGGAAACAACTTTTTTTTATTTTTTTCTATTCTTTATAATGGAACCTTTTTAATGTTACCAAAACCAGACAGACACAAATAGTACAGTCAAAAAAATTTTATAATAAGTTTATACCTACGTTATGCGAAAAGACTTTTTCCCCGACCTAATATAATATTGCATGTACTGTGTATCCTTTGTTGGAGTTCTTTAATAAATAAATAATTACGTACATAACTTCGAAAAGTCATAGGTTTCGAACCACATACCCTCAGAATGAGAAGTTTACGCGTTACGCCACTGGGCTACCGTCGCTCAAGATATTTTATTAACTAAGTTAATTAAAGGAACGGAAACTAAACGTAACAGATGTAATATACCATCACTATTGATATTAATGTTATTATTTTAAGTCTGCGACTTTCCCTTGTAAAATACTAGAAAGATTCAGGCTATACTGCCCCATTGGCCCCATATATCTTACCTCGCACGGCTTGGCATGGTTAGTGCGTTCTTCTGCTGTCAGAATTCTATGCCGCACAAACGGATTTATCTCTGTGAAGGCTACTTATTGACGTAGATCATTACTAAACACAGTCTAAATAAAATAACCTTATCATTAAAAATATGCACCTAATTATTATGGCGACTGTACGTAATGTCTGCTCCTAGTTAACTCAAAAGCAATTTAATTAACACACCTTCAAATCTTCAATTAACAGATACATTCGATTATCGATTACTTTAATCACCGAGTTGATCCTAACCCGACGATTGATTGATTGATGAATAATCGTGATATTTTTTTAACCTTATTGACATTATGACGTATATCTGCAATATTTTATCTGGCATTATATTTCGCATTTCTAACATAACTGTCATTCGTCTCAGCAAGTAATAAAAAAAAAATTATGTGATCACTTGAAACGCGTCAATGAAATGCTATTCTGGAGTGGTTATCACACAAACGAATGTCCCAGTTTTTTGGGGGGGGTTTAACTTACAACAAGTTTACTAACAAACTTAGTTACTTTTAATTGTATTGTGTTGTATGTAATTAAATTATAAGAATCTGATATGAAATTTGCTTTATTTTAATTTATATATATATTTATATTTTTATTATTTTCATTCATTTCATAATTAAATTTTATAGATATTTTTTTTCTGACATTATCAACTACAAACACTAATGGGTTGAGTTGAATTTTAAAAAATATTTAGAATAATGTCTAGTTTTCCCTAAAAGTGGGATACGCAATGAATCGGTTAATACTAACGCAAAAATTGAAAAGGTTTGTCCTCCGCAGTACAGATTGAATTATCGCACCTTAAAGATATGTCAAACAAGATGGCAAGTCTGCCGGGATTTTTCGAACGAGTTACTGCGGCCGTGGCACATAACGAACTTAAGAAGGAACTTGAATAAAAGTCTGACTCACTCTTCCGCTCCACCCATAGCTGTTATTACATGATTTTCCATAAAAAAAGCGTGTTAAATATATATTCAGTATAACCTTTATACAATTTATCAATGATCCTTAAGCACATCACCTGTCTTTGCCACGTCGATGGCGCGGTCATGTTACACGCGCGTTTGCAGGATTATTCGAGCGACCGCGGCCCCGGAACACAAAGGGCGTAGGAAAGAACATGAATGGTATTTAGTCAGTAAAAGTCTGACACACCATTCCTTTTGTACATTTCCAATCCACCCACAGCAGGAGGCTGTCATTAGATGATTTTCAATCCGTAAGAAACGGCGATTATTTTTTAATAAGACTCGTCATCTTGGCTGATAGTAAAAAGCCGATGCAGTTCAGAAAAGTCAGAGCGCTCCATACCGTGGAATAAGGACGGTCACAAGCGCATCCACATTTTGGCGGCCAGTGGAGATGCCGTTTCGAGCCACGCTCTAATATCGAATCTAGATTCAATATAACTTTCACATAAAATAACAAAGATAAAAGGTACACTCCTCAGGCACAGGTGTTTCATGTCCAACTTCAATGTGAAAGGAGCTTTATCGGCGATTAGATGTTATCGCGAGATGCGCACGCGCCGGTCAGGTAAGTACTCTACATCCAGATTTCGTAACATAAGTAATCCATCTTCTTATAAAATCACATTGAAACTCGAGTTATTACTGCTAGATTAATTACTATACAGTTGTAAGGCAACAAATTTTAAGAGATTAATTGTATTTAGAATATTATATTATTATTTACTACTTCAACCAGCTTTAAAGCTAAAGCGGACATACTCACAGGATAGGAGCCCTTTGTAGACCGAATAGACAAAAATTCTAAACACAAAATTTGGTTATTTCAAGTTTATTTTGGATTTTGCTTCTGGTATAGAAGCATCTACGTATACGAATATACGAACGTCCTTATTTTTCTCTTTGGCAGGTATCATTTCGATACATATTATTTTATTTATAAATGTCTTTGGTTCAGCAGTATATTATTTCCAAGGGACTAAACCGAAAATATGCAACAAGCAATCAACGCATTGAAAACTATTACAATGCCATGACTTCGCATCGTCGTCTAGTAGACCAACCCTGTATACGTAAGTACTTACATGTTTTCTCACTTTGATTTTAACAGTTAGCATCTGGTAATAACATTATAAAATATTTCTAGACATAATACAGATTACAGTACGTTCAATACTTTTTTTTACGTAGTAAAATATTTATCTCCACGTAGACCTAAGTAACTTCTTCAAAAATAACCAACCAGCAATAAAAACTGTTGCATTTACAATTGTGGGATAGATCTTATTCATTCCTATTCTAGCGCTACATATTGCGCCTCTCTGAGGAGGTCCTCATGGTTCTGATCCGGGGGACGTTGGCCGCAGGCGGGGTTTCAGAAGTTTTATACTTTGGCACTGGCCTCTCATCCTTTTTCAATAGCGGTGGGCGTCGTCGGATGATTTTTAGTGGGTAGGACTGCTGGCGGTCGCGTCTGCCGCGGTGAGCCCCACACTCCCTTCTCGGTTCCCCTTTGGCCGGGAGGCAGAGCGTAAAGGCATTTTGTTACAGACGTAAATAACAAAAAAAAGACCTAAGTACTTACATACACATTTTTTAACTTTCATTTTAAGAGTTAGCGTCTGGTAATGAATAAACAGTTTCTAGACATAATACATATTACAGTACGTTCATTACGTTTCTTTACGTAGTACAATATTTTTCTCCACGAAGATTTAAGTAACTTCTCCAAAAACAACCAACAAGCAATCAACGCATCGAAAAACTGTTACAATTACAATTACGTCCCAATCGTCGGATAGATCTTATTCATTCCTATTCCCAGGAATGACAACATGACGTCGCTGCTTCGGCCGGGTGATCGGCGATCGAGCGGTCGCCGGGATATCGGCCCACGATCTAATAGATATTGAATCTTGAACTCGAAAGGGTCAGCCGGCGTTGCGAGGTCATGGCTGCATGACGAGGCAACTAAAACCAATTTATAGGTAATCATTGTAATGGTAAAAAATAAAGGAGCGTACACGTAATCGTTTTATTAAAATGTCCTTTTGTTTTGTACAATTTTCATGGAAGCTGTTCGATGTGCACGAATGTTATCGACTACCGATGCAGCGCGGTGGTCGTTATACTTTGTTGCTCCAAAATTCGTAGGTCCGATTTAAGTGGGATTGAAGAAAAGCTGTCAGATCTTTATTTTAATGTGGTTGTTACCTTAAGTTTGTTTTCTGTCTAGTACCCTACTCCACTATCTTTGCTAAAATTTAACCTGGAGTCCTGGAGTATTGGATCGAGCGTTTCCTTTAAAATCAAGACTCTAAGATGACAGGTATCTTCATAGGCAAAGTCACAAGTTAAGACAAATTGTCCTCTTCTTTACTTGCCTGTACCTTGTCTTTTACGGCTCAATACATTGATATTCGATATGCGTTTTATTTAGTAGGTCATATATAATTAGAAACCAAATTTACTAGGAACATTTATATAATATATAATGAATGTCATAAGCAGTAGAAAGCTTATTATCCATGTAAGAAGAACAAAGTCGGCACCACAGTCCCGAGCTGTTGACGGGACGATATCGAATAGATTATGATGACAAATGGCATTGTTTGAAGTTTTTATGCGCCATATTTAGCGGCACATCGGTTGTGTTACCACAATGGTGGTCCGTCCGTCGATCACTCATTTGGGTAAGTTATGTGAGAACGCGGGCGCAGTTTACTGTAAGTCGGTGTAAGATCTTTATTCTTTCGCTTTCAAGTAAGCGAGAATATGGGAAGATATACTGCAAAACTATTATGAAACTGTCTATAAGAAAATAGTATATAGAAAGTGCACCTTGACTTGTTTCTTGTTCAACTCAGTACGCAATAAACTCTTCACTACTAAGATCTTGCAAATAGTTTTTGTGTTTATTATTTTTAAAGTTAATGTGCTCTGCCTACTGCTATCCTGTTCTCTTCTTTGCGTCGGGTTGTCTGGAAGAGATCGCTTTTAGCGATAAGACCGCCTAGATTGGCTTTAAATTTAATTTTTCTCTCTTATTGTAATCTGTAGTTTTTAAGTTTCTTGGCCAATAAAGAGTATATCTATCTATCTATCTTGCACGCAGCAAATGGGTGTGTTAGTTTTTAAGCCAACGTTCATAACAGCTTTATTGAAACTTGAATAACCAATTTTGACTTTAACGGTACAATGTCGTAAGTCCTAGTTCGTAATCTCTGAACTACGTACTGAACGGCACTGAATATAGGGGTAACAGTTAAATTGGCTTACTTAACGATCGTTGCTTGGCGAAGAATGGTGGTGACTTAAGTTTTCTTTTAGCTATTAGTGCCAACAATTGTTATTATTATTTTGACTTGCGGAACGGACAAAAGAAATGCGAATAGGTTTATTTGAATTATATATTTAAGATCGCAAAAGCTTATGAGTTCAAGAAATTAACTAAATATTATATTGTAACGGAATTAAAAATTACAGAATCTATTAAAAAAAACACGTATTATAGGTACTTAACGCAACTTACAGTACACATGATAACGTACCAGACCTCATTACACTATGCGTCTCATCTCATGCGCCGCAGCTGCGTCTGCGCACAAATAAATCATACTTGTACATAATTGGTGGGGTCAAGTTCGGGTTTGGAAATAACCGGCTGCAATATATTCGATCCGAGGATGAGTTCCGTCCGGCTGAGATTTCTGTTTGAGATATGTTCGTAGATAAGATGAACTACGCTGACTCAGCTGGCCATAGTGAGTGTTGGAATCAAAGAACGCCACTTGGATCTACTTTTTTCCAGTTTTTCTTAGTTCCTATCCAAAACTGGATTAAAATAACGCCTGAGGATCATCATTACTATTTTTCTAGTAGCCCATTCACTTCTCAATACTGGGTTCGGCCCTTCACCACATGATCCTAATGCGGATTGACGGAAGCAGGTAAGAGACGTACTGCTGTTAGCATATTTTCGAGTCGCGACATAGTACCTCTGATATGGTTTAACCACTACCACACAGTGTGATAACCGAGAACAGCAACTTAACGTGCCTTTGGAAGCGCTCGTGATTATCTATTTACAGATCCTCTTTGTACTCTGCTTCAATTTTTGCTTTCAATATCTTCAAGTATTCACTGTGTGTGTTCCGTATTTGGTATTTGGTTGATAACTTAAAAGAGCATAGCCTGTGAGTTTTTTCAGTTCTTCTCACAGAGCGAGGGCTCGAAACTGGCACTTAGATTCACTTACACTTAATTTTTATTTATTTGCATGTAAGTGAATCTAAGCTTCGTGATTTTAGTGTAGTAATATTTAGATTTTTCTATTTATTTATATTTTGTTTTGACGTTTTTAAGTGCTATGTAATAGTTTATGAAATAAAGAACTATCTACTTTACTTTACTTCACACTGGTGATCGTTTCCGACCATCTAATATCGAGGAGCTATGAGCGTTTCAGTTAGACCGAGATGTTACTTAAGAATTAACCATAACTAAAACCTAGAATTCACGATACAAAATAAGGTAGATATTACGTACAATGTACCAGCGTCATAATTTATGGAAAACCAGATAAGGTGCACTAAAACAATACTTAATCATGTTAGAAATCAATGTATCAAGCCGAAAAAGCCCAAAATAGGCAAACCACTTTTACGGTGAGGCACTGGAAATATAATCTAATAATGGCCACATAATATATGAGCATGGGCATAGCGAGCTTGGCTTTTAGCTGGGATTTAAAAAGGCTTGCAGATTTTCCCACGGATGATGTTTGTCTCTGTGCCTAGTGATGTCTTGTAGTGTTTTGACTTTTATCGATATATTTTAAATATTTGCAAAAATGTTGATAGTAAATTGTTTTGTAATAAAATTTTAAGGATTTTTGTGGTGGATACATTTTTAGTTATCTGTTTACTACAGTAATATATGGTGTAATATAAAAAAAAGTAGAAATTGTATGTATGTGTGTTAAGGTGAGATAGTGGGAATGTAACCTAATAATGGTCACGTAATATATGAGTACGTGAATAGCTTTGCTTTTAAAAATGCTTGCAGATTTTCCTACGGATGATGTATGATGTATTCTATTTTTAAGTTTATTAAATTTTTGAAATAAATTAAAGTTTTGTAATAAAACTATTAGTGCTTCCATTTCAGCATATTAAAGTCCCACTATAAGGCTCAGGTTTAAAATCAAGCAAGCAATAAGTCATAATTTATGGAAAACCAGATAAGGTGCACTAAAACAATACTTAATCATGTTGGAAATCAATGTATCAAGCCGTACAAGCCCAAAATAGGCAAACCACTTTTACGGTGAGGCAGTAACAGAAGAAGAACAAAAACAGAAAGAAGAACAGTCTACGCAATAATTATGCCTATTGTTTGTGTATAAGCTGCGACAATAAACATCAACAAAACATTTAAAGCAACACCAACGCTACACACTATACCAGATATGTCATTGTGATGGAAAATTAATGGTTGTTGTTTATAAGTGTAAGAGTAGTCTAGGTAATCCTCTGCTTGTTTAAGAATAAACAGTGACAATAGACATCGATAGCGCAATGGAAGCAACACCACTGTGCTACCGTCTGCAACGTGACCGCTCGCGACAAACGGCGCGCGTGACGCATCCGCCCGATGTATCGCCGATATAGCCCTTCACAACAACTTCAATACAAACCTTATACAGAAAAAATAAAGCTCAATTTACACTTGAAGCCACCTACATCGCGAATTTGAAAGATGGAAGTTTTCTACGTTTAATTATGAAGATGGATTAAGCATGACTTTACAGAAATAAGCGCCGACATTCGACAACATGGTAACTTTTATACACACACTGTAAAGATGTCTTCCTAGTTTTTGAAACTAGACTTGTAACAGTTAAATCGCAAACATTAAGCATTGCCGATATAGCCCTCCTACACAACTTCATAACAAACCTTATATATTAAAAATTAAGCTCAATTAACACTAGAAGCCATTTACATCGCGATGAATTATGAAGATAGTTTAATTAAGCATGACTTGTGACGTTACAGAAATAAGCGCCGGTATTTGACAACATGGTAACTGTTATACATACATAGTACAGATGCCTTTCAAGTTTTTGAAACTAAACTTGTAACAGTCAAATTGCAAACATTAAGCATTGCCGATATAGCCCTCCTACACAACTTCATAACAAACCTTATATATTAAAAATTAAGCTCAATTAACACTAGAAGCCACCTACATCGCAACAATTTTAAAACTTCAAAGCTAGTTCTACGTTCAATTATTATGCATTAACGATAAAGAAATATGCACCGGAACGTTTTTTTTTTTTGTATAATTCATAGCGAATTTTGAAAAAAAGATAGCTGGGACTTTTCTAACTTATTTATTAAGATGGAATGCTTAATCCTTTAACAGTTTGGTTAAAGGAATAAGCACCTTAATATAATAAAATGGTTTCTTACTTCACTGTAACCTTCACGGTTACCTTTACATTATGTAGGCACAATTATGTACTCTTTCGTTATACTAATTCTATTTAGTGATGCTCTCAAACGACTGCAGCGTGAGATTGTTATCATAAAAGAATAATGTATGATAACAAATAGTTTCATTTTATAGCCACTAAAGTTTGATATTTACTATAAACAAAAACTAATAAATCATGTATAGAAGTCCCTCCAAAGAATGAGATTTTTCTCAGAAGCATTTAAGATTTTCAAAATTAGAATTCACTACTGTTATCAAAACCATATTTAAAAGTTATTTAAGTTCCATTATCTTCTTAAACATCTTCATATGCTTTAAAAGAACTCATTTTGTTATTCCTATATAACAATAGATCCAGGCGTCTCAGCGTATCAACGAACTTGTCTCCTTCATGTTTCCTGTTTTTGTAAAATTTAGTATCATTAAGTTTCATAAGGACGCGGCGTTATAAAAAAATATAGCAGGATAGGACTTCTGTTTTTACGATTCAACAAAGAGTCCGCGTAGAGAAGTATGTCCTAAATCTCTCTTACCTTGGTTTGTGAAAGGAGATTTGAGCTCAATAGTAGGGCGTTAATAGGTAAAGTTCCATGAGGCATGTACCCATGATAATGTCTACTAACGAACCTTTGCAACAAAGTGTAACCGCCAAGCATAAAGAGATCTATATATCGATGATTCCACATTCTAAATCAATCTTGGTATTTCAGCAATTCTATTATAAATTATATCGAAACGATATCCACGCAAACAACAGCCTCGGATCAATCTATATCAATTGCAACGCGATGTATCAAAGTAAGCTCATTTAATTCGTAACACGAGCACCGATACATTCAGGGTCGATCACGTTCACTATTTCGCTTTATGAACGTGAAAATAAGATTCACAATTGTGAGTTAAGTAGGTGGTCGGTTTCCATTCCCATTCATATGAAGGGCAGAGTTTCAATCAAGTGGAAATGTATGAGGGCATTCACGCATTGAGCGCATCACATATATCCGTATCTGTAAATACCCAATTACCTGCTCTGTTACCGTGACCAGAGTCGTCCATATTGCCTGGCCATTGATAGTTGACATCTGTCTGATGTGGGCATCGTCTTTGGTTGGTGTGGTTTGAGACTGCAAGACTTTGCGCAATGTTGGGAGTTACGTTGCTTAGTAACGACTGTTCAATGATGATACGATATATTAGTCACGGCATGTTCCCACAGGGGTAGGTAAATGCAATGGAGTCACTATGAATGATCTTTACATACTTCATTCGCTTTAATAACATTTAGTCTTCTTTTCATATGGGCTCTGACAATAATTAAGCAGTAATTTTATTGAATGTAGAGCATATGTCTTTGTCTGGTGTGGTTTGAAACTGCAAGACTTTGTTGAGAGTTCCAATGATAAGCAACGACTATTCAATAATGATATATTTATATATTACTCACGGCATGTTCCCACAGGGTTAGGTCTAGGCAATGGAGATACATTATTTTTATAAACTTAATTCTCTTTATCAAAATTTTGTGTTCTTTTTATACAAGTTTTGACAATAATTAACTAAGGTTGCCTGGAAGAAATTGCTGTTAGCAATAAGGCCGCCCATTGTACCATATATTTGTTTATGTGATTTGATTACTTTTTTATATTTAGTGTACAATAAAGTGTTCCATTCATTCATTTTTGAACTAGTAATTTTAATGAAGGTAGGTGCCGTCTTTGGCTATTGTGGTGACTTTGCGCAATATTGGAAGATACGTTAGTAAGAAACGACTGTTCAATAATGCCACATTTATACATTACTCACGGCATGTTCCTACAGGGGTAGGTCAAGGTAATCAACCCCCCTGACTGGTCTCCACCTTGTCGTGGTGGGGGGGCTGAGTACCTCCCTGTAGGGCGCAGGAGGCGCTAGGGAAAAGGTGTCACCCAGAGATTGGCGACTCTGGGTGCCCCTAGTACTGTCTACCGGGGGGGAAACTAAGAGGGACCGTGGAGGGCGCAGCGGGTGGGCCAGGAGGGCCCGTCAAGCAGCGCCAGGAGGGTCTTAGGCAGCGGGGGCAGGGGGCCCCTTCTGTCTAACTATAGACTCTCCGAGAAGTCGGCCACATACGCTATGGTCGCAGAAGGAGGTAGGAGGGGCGCGTCCACTGCGTCTCTCTGAGGAGTTCCTCCCGGTTTTGGTCCGGGGGACGTTGGCCTCGGGCGGGGTGTCAGAGCTGCAACCCAGGTACTGGCCCCCCGCCTCTTTCTCAACAAGCGGCGGGCGTCGTCGGAAGATTTTTAGTGGGTATTACTGCTGGCGGTCGTAAAAAACCATACTAATTCTTTACTTCATTGATAATTACAGTTGACTTTGCACTCAGTTTGATCAAAATGCTACAAATATGACTCGTCTATTTTAGCTTTATATTATAAGAGCTCTGATACGACATTCGTATTGAGACCTTGTTTGGTATTTCGGTTTTAACCCATATGGTAATAAACACTGATGTGTTCTATATTGCTTGTGATAATTGAATATAGTAGGTATATATATTTATTAATTAAGCATAGCCTGTGAGTTTCTTGTCAGTTCTTCTCACAGAGCGGGGGCTCGGAACTGGCACTTAGATTCACTTACACCTAATTTTTATTTATTTGCATGTAAGTGAATCTAAGCTTCGTGTTTTCAGGGTTCATATTTAATTTTTTCTATGTATATTTTGTTTTGACGTTTTCAAGTGCTATGTAATAGTTTATGAAATAAAGAACTTTTTACTTTACTTTTACTTTACTTAACATAAAATACAAAGGCAGAGACATTTTATATGCCCACATTTCGCCAATTATATTGTTGGTCCCACGTTATAGGTGTCCCGACATTTTGTGTTAGCCTCGTCCGTTAATCGGCAAATGCACTACTAGCAGGTGAGTTTAGCTTGGGCTCCTTAGATGTTAGTAAGATCCCTATACACCCCCCCTTTACATACAATTATTCTTAAAATACACCGACGTGGGCAGATATATATGGATTTAAGGATGACAGCAATTTAATCGGGTGGATGAGTCTATAACAGTTGACCGAGTTTAATTATAGGAAAAAGCATGCTACATCAACCCCGGATAAACTAGAAGCAGAGCAGAAGGATGCTAAATTGTAAAATTCCCAAACGAAGACAGAAACTGCTTATACTGCTGTTTACCATGTATGCGAACGTGAGTTATGTATTACATATTTATGTGTAAACAGTTTAATCTGTGCCGTGGCAACCGGTGAAAAGAAAAAATTGACGTTCCATTGTGCTAAAGGTTACTCAACTTTAAAAATGAAGTTATGAACTTTGGGAACGAAATAGTTAGGACTTTCCAGGAGAGTATTGCCAACAGAAGAGAAAATAACATCACTAATCTCAATTTGACGACCGATATGGCGTGGGGGTCAGTATACCCGCACTCTGATGATGAGGTCGTGGGTTCAATTCCCACACAGGACAAAATTTTGTGTGTAAAAACATGAATATCTGTTCCGGTCTGGGTGTTTTCTATGTATATTAAGTATGTATTTACAAAAAGTATACATGCAAGTTTATCCGTTGTTTAGTATCCATAACACAAGTTTTTAATGATACTGATCTTGGAACTAAATAATTAGTGTAATTGTTAGAAATTATTTATTTATTTTATAACAATCTGAAATAAGCACGACACTGTATCTTAATAACGAAGACACACAATCAAAAGCTGTACATCAAAATAACACCAAGCTATCAAATTAACAAGTGAATTTTTACGGTGGTTATTGTGGGCACTCGATGCTCCAATATTAAGGCGGTTCGGCGCGGTATACTTAACAGTCGTTTGAGCTAACCGCTGTCAATTATCAACTCGTTAGCGGGAGAGGCGGCGTCGGCAAGCGTCGTAACTTACACGGCGAATCTATTTGCAAGGCTTCCCTGATTAATGTGGGCTACGGGAGGTCACTGCCTTTGGACTCATCTGGAACGCTCAGCGGAACGCTTAAGTTATAATGATACGGTTCACAGGATTAAGTAACACGTTTTGTCTACAGGTAATTTAAGCGCTAGATGACTGCGTCATTCGAGTGCGAAAAAGTTGCAGTCTGTGTTGTGTATATACAGGGTATAAAAAGGGGTTACTTATTGAATCACATAACGTATTTGGCCATAAACTGAAAATGCATACTATTGATTATCATAATCGTCACTTTCCATACCGCTATAAAGCATAACGTTATAACGCATCATATCGCCAAATTTTGAAAGGCTAAATCATTAAAAGGCATAATTTAGATAATGAAAGGCATATTTTTTGTTGGACATAATTATACTAATTATTATTTATAAAAACTAACAATAATAATAGTCAGGTATATTGTATATGACTATTTTAAGGAAATACTTTTTAATGACAGAAAAAAAAATAACCTCAACCTAACCCAAGAGGAGAAGTAAGCTGGATTGCTGGAGATTGAGAAATATACTGGCTGCTTTTGGATCTTTATGCCATATATATTAGGTCGGGGAAAAAGTCTTTTCGCATTTAACGTAGGTATAAACTTATTATAAAATTTTTTTGACTGTACTATTTGTGTCTGGCTTATTTTGGTAACATTAAAAAGGTTCCATTATAAAGAAAAGAAAAAAATAAAAAAAAGTTGTTTCCCGCTATTTTTCATTTGTTTTTCTCTCCGTAAAAATGAGTGAATCTAATGAAGAAATTCGATACATTTTAAAATTTTATTATAAAAAAGGCAAAAATGCAACTCAAGCAGTGAAAAAAATTTGTGATGTTTATGGACCTGATGCAGTGTCAGTAAGAGTAGCACAAATTTGGTTCAAACGTTTTCAGTCCGGAAATTTTGATGTTAAAGATGCACCTCGCTCTGGTCGCCCTGTTACGAATAAAATGGACGCCATTTTTGAAAGAGTGGAGCAAGATCGGCATATTAGTAGTTACGATGTAGCTGAAGAACTGGGAATTGACCACAAAACAGTTTTGACCCATTTGAAGAAAGCTGGTTATACAAAAAAGCTCGATATTTGGGTGCCACACGAGCTCACTCAAAGAAACTTAATGAACCGTGTACTCATTTGCGATTCATTATTGAGACGTAATGAAACCGAGCCGTTTTTGAAGAGATTGATAACTGGCGATGAAAAGTGGATCACGTACGACAAGAACGTGCGAAAAAGGTCGTGGTCGAAAGTTGGCCAGGCTTCACAGACTGTGGCCAAACCTGGCCTAACACGAAATAAGGTGATGCTGTGTGTATGGTGGGATTGGAAGGGCATTGTTTATTATGAGCTTTTACCGCCCGGCAAAACCATCGATTCTGATCTTTACTGCCAGCAACTGATGAGATTAAAGGAAGCAGTCGAGAGAAAACGGCCGGAATTGATCAACAGGAAGGGTGTGGTCTTTCATCACGATAACGCTAGACCACACACATCTTTAGCCACTCAGCAAAAATTAAGAGAGTTCGACTGGGAGGTCCTAGTGCATCCACCATATAGCCCTGACCTTGCGCCTTCAGATTTTCACCTGTTTCGGTCTCTGCAGAATTCTTTAGGTTCTGTAAGGTTGACCTCAAGAGAGGACTGCCAAAACTATTTGTCCCGTTTTTTTGATCAGAAGTCCCAAAGTTTCTACAGTAACGGGATAATGTCTCTGCCCACAAAATGGCAGAAAGTTATTCAACAAAACGGTACATATATATTGTAAATAAATGTAAATAAACTTTGAAAAAAATGTCTTGACTTTTCATACAAAAATACGAAAAGACTTTTTCCCCAACCTATTATATTGACGACCGATATGGCGTGGTGGCGAGTATACCCGCACTCCACTTCTGAGGTTGTGGGTTCGATTCCCACACATGACAAATCTTTGTGTGTATAAATATGAATATTTGTTCTGGTCTGGGTGTTTTCCTATGTATATTAAGTATGTATATACAAAAAAAAAGTATTTATATATGTTTATCCGTTATTTAGTATCCATAACACAAGTTCTTAATGATACTTATCTTGGAACTAAATAATTGGTGTAAGTGTCAGAAATATTTATATATATATAATGCATGTCTTCAATTATGGCAATAAATCAGATGCGTTTCGAAGTGTCACCATAAAAATGCTCTGATCAAAGCCGAGAGCTACCGCCGTATGCCCAGCATTAGGTATCTCATTATTAGCTCAGTATTTTCTTTGAGACTAAACCTGGGAAAATAACTGAAGTATCTACTAAGTTATTTATTTATTTATTTAATTAGAACGGAATAAACCAATTACACTAATTATCAAAAACAGTAAAAGTTAATATAATATTAAAATCTCACACTTAAAAACTTCTTTTATCCCATTCTCTCACAATACCTCAGACACACTGACAAAATCTCAGGCCATCCATCCGCAAACAAATCACAGTCGGGTGCTGTTTCCAGGATGGCATTAAGTGCGTTGAGTGTCCGCGGAATGGGTGATTTTGAGCGGGCTACGGTTCGGCAGGTAGGCCCAGCAAACAGTTTATGTTTCCTGCTCCTATAATAATTATCGGGTGCATAAAGTCGACACAGCTCACCATGAAGATCAGGAGAGTCTATACAACCACGTAAAATTTTAATTATAGTGATGATTTGATCACAGGCTCTTCTCACCTCTAAAGAATTGTATTCTAATTGGCCAAGGAGAAACTTGGTAGGATACATATAAGGGTAGTAACCGTATCTACGTTTATACAAAAACCTAAGGAATGCCTTCTGAACTTTTTCCAAAAGCAGTGTATATTTGCTTTCATGTGGATGCCACACACTTGCACTGGCTTCAAGTTTTGTTCGGACCAGCGCACTAAAGATTAGTTTCACCACTCCGTCAGTCCTAAAGTCTCGTGAGTTTCGCAATACAAAACCCAAACGTTGGTACGACTCCTTTGCGACAGCGGTTATGTGGTCATGAAAAGTTAGTTTTCGATCGAATGTTACCCCTAGATCTTTTATGACTGTAGATTTTGTTATTAAATTTTGGCCTAATTTGTACTGAAATTCAAAAGGGTGAAACATGCGTCCGAAAGTCATTCCATAGCACTTGGCACAGTTAAATTCCATTTTATTAGTGACACTCCAATCGTTAACGGCGTCGATTTCCCTTTGGAGCAACAAGCAGTCCTCAATGGATTTAATTTCCATGAAAATTTTGAGATCATCAGCGTATAAAAGCGATCTAGCGTAACGGACGACTGACGGCAAATCATTGATCATTAAAATGAAAAGGAGGGGACCAAGTATTGACCCTTGACTCACTCCAGAACGCGTATGATAGGGCTTAGACTCATAAAGACCGTGCTTGACAAACTGCTGGCGATTGCGAAGATAGTCTGCAATGAGATGAAGAAGACTAGGAGCGAAACCAATCGCACATAGTTTTTCCAGCAGAATATCATTGTTAACCCTATCAAAGGCCTTCCGGAAGTCGAAGTATAAGACATCTACTTGGCCTCCACGGTCGAGGCAACTGGCAATATAGTTCACCAAGGTAAGGAGGTTACTGTTCACCGACCGTTTGTTTCTAAACCCATGCTGTTCCATACAAAGGTACCTTTCGACCTGCTCGTATATTCGTTTATGAAGAATACCTTCAAATATTTTACCCGGGCACGATAGAATTGCAATGGGACGATATTCTTCAACATTACATTTATCAGTACTCTTCTGAATTGGAGTTACCCTAGAAAGCTTCCATTGGGGAGGGTAAATACCACTTGCTAATGACAGATTAAAAATATGACAAAGGGGTGTGCAGAGCTCCTCCTTAACCTCCTTTATTATAATAGATGGAATATTATCCGGACCTATAGAACTGCTTGACTTTAATTTATTTATCCCAGAGATTACATCGGACCGTGTAAATGCAAATATGTTAATGTAATTACTGTTGGAACAATAATCAAGATGGTTTGTTTTTTCTGCATCAAGTGCCGGTACTTCGGAAAGAAAAACACTTGCAAAAAAATTTGCAAATGCCTCTGCAGCTTCTGGGCCAGAATAAGAAACACCCCTATATTTAATACTCGGTTCAAACCCCCCCTTTGACCGTAAACTCGACACATGCCGCCAGAAAAGTCGAGGATTGGATTTTATATTATTCTCAATGTGAGCAATATAGGACTCATATGCAAGAGCAACGCGAGATTTTAAACTTTGCCTGAGTTGTGAGAACAGCTTATAGGAGTCTTTACAGTTCGTACGTTTCCATTTAGCATGTAGCCTAAGTTTTAACTGTGTGTCTTTGATTATTTCCTGAGTGAACCAAACAGGGTAGCGACGGCTCATGGATTTCGGCCGATGCTTTTTTGGCATACAAATATCGAAGATAGAATAAACTAAATCATAAAACTTTTTAGATGCACTGACTACATCTTTCGACTGAAGAACATCATCCCAAGAGTTTGTTGAGAGTAAATGGAAAAGTTGATTGTAGTCACATTTCTTAAAATTCCAATCTTTACAAGGATTAATATTACTAGCAGCCATGCAGTCCGAATGGTGAGCCGTTTCAACTATGACCTCAATATCCAAAGGTGGATGATAAGCATCGGGAGGAACTATTCCTTCCGTAGCAGTAACTGTGACGCCGCGCGCGAGATCACCTTCCTGGACCAGCACGACATCTAACACTCCTCCATGCGTATTCACCACTTCATTTCTCTCAGACAAACTACAAAATGATAAAAAGTAACAATAGTATGTAATGATATTAATGGATGCACTTCTCATATTTAAATCACCTAGTACTATTAAGGGCCCATTCAAAATAGTGACTACACTTTCTACCTTACAAAACCATAGCATGTATTCTTCATCGCTTGCACTTGGTTTAATATACACTACACATACATAAACCGGCCGACCTCCCCATGAGAAACTGGCCCATAGGTCTTCTCCTGTATCAGTTTCAAAATCAGTTCTTCTGCGGAGTGCAATAGGAGCACGCGCAGCGAGAAGAACACCTCCGCAAGGTGTACTTCTGTCTCGTCTTAGCATGGTCCAATCTCCAGTCAATAGCTCAGCATCATTTACAGTATCGTCGAGAAAAGTTTCAGTGGCCGCCACTAAATCTTGTTCCAGCAACCCCAAGCCATTTCTCCACACTCGCATCTTGGTTTTGAGGCCGCGTACATTTTGGTAGTATGCTTTAATAGTGGTTTTCTTATTGCGGCGCTGTTGGACTACGAAAGGACCGCTGATAGTTTTGGGCCAACCTTCGAGAGCCAACAGGAATCCTGTAGGTAATCCACGCTTTTATTCTCGCGTTGACTGGCCAGACATCGTTGCTGTAACATTTGTCATAGTCAGCTACCGGGACGCCGATTTTATAAGACTTATAGGTACCTTTTGGGGTTAGTTCTTCTACAGTACAAGTACCATTTGAGCAAAGCTGACTGAGATAATCAGCGATCTCAGCAGCACTCGACTCCATATTCCAGAGGTGCAAATATCTTCTCGCTTCCACCGCTTTCAGTGTTGTAATTGCAGGACCAGCAGTCCCGCATAGGGATTGTGGCCTTCTGTTCTTCCTCTTTACATCCATCCATGGTTGCGCCTCGATATCAGAAGGGTTCTGCTCCACAGATTTCTGCATCTCACAATCAATGGGAATCTCAGGACATTGCGACTGATCAACTGTTTTTGTGCACTGCTTTCTTTTCTTTCTCTTGTTCTGTTTAGATTTCTTAACACTCGATACAACAACTGTTTCAGCTTCATCAGCGGGAGAACTTAGTTGCAGCAGAGGCTTTGACTGGCCTTGTCGCTGCGATTCAGGTTGCAGCTCCCGCTGTGGTTCAGGTTGTAGCTCCCGCTGTGGTTGAGACTTAGGTTGAACGAGCGTTGTAGAGCCTGCCGCGTTGCTGCTACTAATGATGGTTCTACTGAGAGCCTGTGCTTGGGAAGCATACTCCATCAGTTTAGGATCCGCCGCCATGGTTCGAGTTATAAGAGAAACCGCGTCTGTAAGTAGCTCCCGCAATTTCCGCACCTCTTGTGTCAAGCTCTTAATTTCACCAGACAATTCAGTATCCCCCTGTGGAACGTGTACTTTTCGAACAGTATCAGAGGATATCTTCTTGCGGAAGGTAATATTAGAATTATCCCGAAACCGCCCCGCTCCCGAGGCGCCAACAGGTGTGAGGCTGTTGTCTCCTCCTTTCTTCGAAGAGCAACGACATTCAGGACACACCCAATTATTGCTGATGCTATCAATTGAGCTGCCTCCCGCACAGAGAGAGTGATAGGATTTACCGCAGCTAAGAATAGCACAGTACAAGCCATCCTCTTCTACAATTTCCGTTGTACAAGCCGCACACTCCATAATGAGTGTCGAAAATTCTTAAACAGGCAATTTCCAACAATACCTTAAGTTAAGCACCAGGAGAGCAGAAGTCTTGGAGCAGTTATACAGCTACTTGTGTCGTTTCGGCAGAGTGCCCGAAAAAACAGCAAAATTATCCCAGTTAGGCCAAAACTTATTCGAATGGCAACACTGATCAATTGTCAATATCAAAAATGACGTGTCAGTTGATCTTGACAGATGGCATTATTCAAGAGTGATTTAATTTATTATTGACTTATCTTGTGCCTTTCCGGAGTGATATCGCTGAATAAACTTGCCACAAACGATGCCAGTGGGATATTCCGAAGTGCATTACACTTTCCAACCGTCTTCAAGTGAAATCACACTTTATTTCAATAACAAATAAAAATAATACAGGAGGTCAAACGTATGTCATTGTCATAGCAACGCAATGCTATATGTTATCCACAGGGTACATCATAAAACGTCCATACTTTGGAACAATCACGGTAACGGCACGGTAGGTCTATAGTTGTGTAGCATATACCGTATAGGAGGTCCTTCCGGTTCTGATCCGGGGGACGTTGGCCGCGGGCGGGGTGTCCGTAGCTTTAAACTAGGGTTGCAACGGAGGCCTCCTTAGCGGAGGCGGAGGCGGATGCGGAGGCGATGAGTTTTGCATGTTTTGAATGTTGATATAGAAAAATATTAATTTATGGTATAATAAAAAAAGTCTGTATTTCAATGAAATAGGTACATACATTGGATACGCTTTATACATTGGAGTACGCTTTAATTACTTATTTAATCAACTAGTATTCAAAATTAAGAAGAGGAAAATTACATTTGACAAACAAGAGCTTGGCGGCGGACGGGTGGGTCGTCGTCGAGCGTCGCTGCTCTCGCGTTTTCGTACCGATTAACGTTAATACACCTCCGTTATAACTCCGCATATATTTTACGGAGGCGGAGGCGGATGCTGAGGTACGATTTCTTGCGGAGCTTCCGCAGTAACGGAGTCGGAGGCGAAGTTCCATTACAACCCTACTTTGAACCTTGGCACTGGACCCCCGCGCCTTTTTCAGCAGCGGTGGGCGTCGTAGTGGGTAGGACTGCTGGCGGTCACGTCTGCCGCAGTGAGCCCCACACTCCCCTTTCGGTCCCCCTTTGGCCGAGAGGCAGTGCGTAAAGTCATTTTGTTATCGACGTAAATGAAAATAGGTAGGTCTATGGTACCTCCATGATGTGCAGCTCTTGGGAGCAGTAGTATAGAACTAAAAAAAAAGTTCTTACCTTGTGTCTAAGGAAGGAGAGGTCTCTAACAGGCACCGTTCTCCTCGAGACCTTGAGCTCCGTCTGCAAAACCTCCATGGTGGCCAGCTCTTGGAACCCGTGCTCTTGGAGTGACAGACAAGTTCTCTGCACTTGTTCGATGCACGGTGAGAACGAGCAGAATCGACCTCCTGTAGACAAAATTATGTTACCTTTGATTACAAACACAAAACAGAACATCGATAGTTAGCCGTTTTGTAATGTTTCTCCTTATTTCCTTTTCCTTAATGACTTCTGTCTTTGTATAATATGTTTTTCAATGTGTAGTAAACGTGACTGACGTTGGTGCCGACACGTGTTGAAATAGAAGACTGCGTTTAGGAAAGATAGAATACGACGACCAGCGGCAAGGCAGACTGATGACTTGAGCCAGGTGGCTGGTACCGGATGGATACAGTTTGCAGAGAAACTGGATGGTTGGCGGCCTTTGGGAGAGGCCTATGTTTAGCAGTGGACAGCAATTGGCTGTTTGATTGATCATTAAGTATTGGATTCTTTATACATTCATACATACATTCACGCCTGTTTCCCCAAAGGGGTAGGCAGAGGCATATTATACGCCCACACTTCGCCAATTATATAGTTGGTCCCACGTAATAGGTGGCGAGCCTATTGCCGATTACCGGGCACTGTTATGTTCGCCAGAGCCTCGTACGTTAATCGGCAGGTGCACCACTTGCAGGTGAGGTTGGCTTGGGCTCTTCAGGTCTTGGTAGGATCCCTAAACACCCTTACCCTTACGGGATTCTTCATTTAGGTATAAATACCGCGTCTTAAGTCTTAAGGCGACGATAGCCCAGTGGCGAGACCCATAGACTTCTAATTCAGAGGGTCTAGGGTTCAAACCCTGTTGGCACATCTATGGCAGTCCTTATTAGGAAGTCAGTGCCTTCTAATGTCAGTGGCAATATTCTGACAACTTGTTTAACCGTAGAATAATTTTTCCCTTTTGGTTGTGGAGGTCAGATGGCAGTCGCTCCATGTGATAACAGAAGTTCAGCCAAATCTAGTTAAATGCATGCAATTAATAGAGATAATGCTAGGTTAGACCAGTGAACAGAACTTGGGCCCTGGGCTTTAGTCTGGGGCAACCGGGATAATGCTAGGATATGATGGATTACCGCATCTAGTCAAATCCATACTTTGTATTTTTATCCAATTTTGTCTTTCATCGTCCAATGTTACTTGGTCTGAGTCCTCTAGTCAGTAACAGTTATACAGACTAAGCTAAGAGATTGACAAAAGAAGATATAACATCCTTTCGGGCGTAGTAACGATGTTTGACGACCGCAGCCGGCCGCCTGCGTCCCGGCCACAATGCGCGCGCCTAAACTGTACCGACGTTCATGTCGACAGATGTTTCTAAGCGCGGTGTGGTAGATGTATGCATCTTCGGTATGTTACCGACAGCCAGAGCTAACCTTCTAATGTTTAATATTTGAAGAGAAGATAATAATAACACTGGCGAACATAACAGTGCCCGGTAAGCGGCAATAGGCTCGCTACCTATTACGTGGGACCAACTATATAATTGGCGAAGTGTGGGCGTATAATATGCCTCTACCTACACCTTCGGGGAAACAGGCGTGAATTTATGTATGTATGTATAATAATAACAAAAATATTATACATTTATTCCATTAAAACTTATGACAGGTATATTTTAAGTCTAAGGTACCATTAACGTACAGGACATCTGTTTTTGGGATAGATAAATAAAAATTTGTATTTCAGAAAGCAGCACTCTTCCATAAAAAAGTGAAAACACTGATAACCTTACACAAGTTTCTCGTATATCTTTCGATCGTGTCGTGAAAAATTTAATTTTTAAAATTTGTAACTGTTTTGAGGCATGGTGTCTTATTTTTTTTAGAAACATTATGTAGTTATTGTTTTTACTTCTGTTCTCATTTTCTTTAATCATTATCCCATCAACTTATAAAAAAATTCAGGTTTATAAGATCTCCTTAGAATTTTAGGCAAGCGGGACGACACCAGTTGGGAAGACAACAGATGCCACAGATATGCCTTTGTTGCCGCGATACCGTTTCGGGATTTTTACAATTCGAAAACGACATATCGTCTTTTATATGCCGGCTATTCGGATCTTATCTGAAGGCTGCGCCGTCAGTCAGCCGGTCGGCGGGCGCGACGCCGCGGGAGATCGCCTCTTATGTCACAGTGTACTGAGTTGTACTAGATAAGCGATAGTGCTAAGTAGGTAAGGTAGAACGCTTTTTGTTCTGTGTTTTATTGAATTATGATATAACCTTTTAAAAGGAATCTTTGTTGTTTCATACTAGTTCCGTTTAGTTTGGCATTGCGTCTTAAGATTATTAATTTATTTGGCTTAGGCATGCAGCCCACTTCATGGGAAGAGGTCACCGCAGACTAAGAACGCTTGCAATATATACCAAAGACATATCTAGCGCCTTACACTAAAGAAAGAAAGAAAAATATTTTGGTCAAGACAAGTTGCAAAAAAAATTACATAAAATAGGTACAAAATATAGTAAGCACAAATCAAGAATAGAATAATAAGAACTAAAGTGAAAGAAGACCTCAACTCGTATATTTTAAAACAAACATACAAGAATATAAGCACGAATGCAGCATTCAGGCAAATGCTTTTGCATTACACATCTATGGGCCCGATGATGTGGTGAATTCCTGCAGAATACCGGTGGATGCCGGCGCCACAACACCGCTCAAGTGGAAGTCAGTTGGGAAGGCCCATATGATGATGTTGAGATCGCATCATCTTCCATAAGTCATAGTGTGATATTTTAAAGACTCACATCAAGAAAGACAGATATAAGCTATCCGACGGAAACTTTAGAGTTTTTTAATTTATTTTATTACTCGCCAATTCTGTTAGTCAGTTAGTTTGCTATATATGCGTGTACACGATCGATTGTTATATATATATAGATACTAAGCTCACCTAGCCAAGCAACTTTTTAATTTAAATTTCAAATATATTTACAATGTTACTATAATTTTTTTGCCACATATATATTAGATAGTAGATTTTGTTATATGTTCGCTGCTTACATACTTTAGCAAATAAATAAGATAGTTAGGTAAATCACATACAGTAAAATATTTATAACGAGCAAAAAACTAAATTTAATCTATACTAAATTACTTTGTATTTGATACTTTAAGTATAAGGTAAGTAACAATTTATTAAATTTTAAAATATACATATAAGAATATAAGCACGAATGCAGCAGTCAGGCAAATGAGAAACAATTCAGAGAAAATTCGTCAATGCAAGTATGTATGTTTTCATTTAAGAACTTTATAGAGCTTGCCTCCAAAAATAAATGATTATTCTATCTAGTTGGCCCGTTTAAGAAAATTACAGATGAAATAAAAATGGCTTAATTAGCAAAAGATCATTATACTTAAACAATTAGCAGGCATAATCTGACCCCCACAATACGTTCAGCCTATTCTATGGAGACTAGGGTTTCCTATTTCGGAATAGCTTGAAACAAAAATCTATTTCTCTTGCATAACCTTACAATATATAGATTCGCTACAAAGCACCTGTACGGCCTTACCGTAAAGATATACATTTAAAAGATAAACCTAGTTGGGTATTAATCACTGAGGTATTGCAGTGAAAATGCCAATTGTCGCGTATTGTACTGACAATTGTGGCCTGCGCCTGCGCCTGCGCCGTGTTGGGAATCCTTACTACACTGATGTAAGATATAAGCGGAAGCGGTAGAAAATACATGAGAGCTTTAAAGAGGATATATGTTAATCAACGTGCTGCAAAATAAGTAGTAGATCTTCAATTATTTTTATTATATAAATATTGTACTCGTTATTTCTTAAAATCGCCTCAGCGCGCGATTGTTGCAGTTGTTTTATTGCAGTTGTAGTTTTTCAAACACAAAACAAATTAAAATCGATTCCTAACGATTTTTATTGACACAAGTATCATGTTATGATAGCTGAGTAACCTTTGCCTTGGATCAAGGAATTTTTAGAATCTGTATATACCAAATTTCCAAATAAGTCTTGAAGTCACAATGATGTCGAGTTTTGGCCAACGCTGAAAAAGGTAAATTGCGGCAGTATTTTAATTGCGGCAAACAACTTGATTTATTTAATAACTTGACACTGGCAAATTTAAAAAACCACACCCATTTACACACACACACACACACACACACACACACAAACACACGCACGCACGCACACTCAATCAAGTAGTCAATTTTTATTGTTATATCGTTTGGAAGATGCCATTGGCTGCTGAAATACAGTATCTTTACTAGTTCGGAAGCCTATGGAATCATTTAATTTGTACATTGTTTAATTAATTCAATTAAGATTTATTTATTTATTCTAATCGAGTGAGTTCATCGTTAATTTATAAAAACAGTAACGTCTATTGACATTTGACACGAGTTATATTTTGTGGAAACCCCTATAACTTCAAACACCCACCCGTTTGTAAGAAAATAATTTACTTACAAACGGATATACCGAGATACGCGCCATTAAATTATTTTTAATAATAACCTCCAAGACCCAGCTTCCTTTATAAAGAACAAAACAGCGATTGTCATTGAGACCTGCTTATAGTACTATGCGAGACACTGTCATGACCGAACATAGGGATACTATTCTATTAAAGACTATATGGCAGATAAAAATGCTTGGGATTAAACTGCCGTTTCATACAGGCTATTCTAATATGAATGACTTGAAAACATAAATATTGTTAAGGTTATGTTATATTGCATTGTATAGCTTCACAGACAAATGAAGATTGTAATTCTAGTACCAAACTAATGGACATATTTAAAAGAGCATAGCCTGTGAGTTTCTTGCCAGTTCTTCTTACAGAGCGGTGGCTCGGAACTGGCACTTAGATTCACTTACACTTAATTATTTTTTGTTTTTAAATTGTTTTGTTGCATGTAAGTGAATCTAAGCTTCGTGATTTAGTGTAATATTATTTCGATTGTATTTTTTTTTCATTTGTAATCATGACGTTTTCAAGTACTATGTATAATAGTTTATGAAATAAATATTTTTTTTACTTTTTTTACCTTTGAACATACAGACATATAGGTGTATATGTGGTACGTTTGGAAAGATGACATGCCAAAAGCAAGCATATACTACTAGAGATAATAAAAAGGTTTCATGTATACGTTTATGCTTACTAACATTTTTAAAGTAATGTAAGGTTCCATAAAAAAGCTCTAGACACAGTGAAACCCAAACTACACGTCAGGAGGAAAACTAGATGGTATATACCGAAACGTAGACTTGATTTTGGCAAAAGGTGCTTTCACAGTATGGGGCCTCTCCTTTATAATAAGCTAAACAACAAACTTAACTTATTACCTACGACTAGATTTAAATGCAAATTTCTTATTAAAACTTACTTAAAAGGCCTGGGTTACGATGAGACAGAAAAACTGCTTAAAATTTAAAATTCTATTTAAACGCTTTTTATACAACTTGAATTACACTCAATTAAGACATATAGTGCACAATCACACCAACACACATACAAAAACAACACACACACACATCACACACATACATTACACACACACAATACACACAACACACACATAAATCACACACACACTACTTACACAATTCACATTTTAGTGTCATATATATATACTTTGGTGTCATAAATATATTTTTTTATCTTAGCTTATCTTGTACTTTGTTTGTTTGCTTTACAATAAAATTTATAATGTAACATTGTATTACACCTGATCTGATCACGACCATAATTTATCTATTTGTTATATATTAATGTTGCATTGTATTTTTATATTTTTTTGAAAAGGATGAAGGAGACTGGCCTCCACGACACAGGGAATCCTAGTGTGGAGACTAGTGACATATGTTTTAATTTTGTATTTTTTCTGAACAATAAAGCATATTATTATTATTATTAATAAATAGCAGCAACCGCTATCGCTTGTGAATTACGTCCGCGGTATCAGCGCTCACGGACAAATGTTCCGGACAGGTGGACATGTTGTTTCCTATCTTCACGGGTTAAAGAATAGAAATCGTTGTTTGTCTTTTATTTCACAAATGTGTTATAGAAATATTGATTATCTAAACAATAAAGGTCTCCTTACAAAACGAGATCTAAAGTTAGACCAGGTTTAACACTAGTCCCCTCCGAACAGGTCTCCACCTTGTCGTGGTGCCTCCACGAGATAGTAAAAAAGTCCCGCTGAGGCCCTCCCGGAGGCCGGGAAAAGGTAACACCCAGAGGTTGGCGACTCTGGGTGCCCTTAGTACTGACTACCGGAAGGGGGAACCTAAGAGGGATCTGTGGAGGGCGCAGCGGCCAAGAGGGCCCGTCAAGCAGCGCCAGGAGGGTCTTAGACAGCGGGGGCAGGAGACCCCTGCTGTCTAACCATGGACCCTCCGGGAAGACCGCCACACGCTATGGTTGCACAAGGAAGTAGGAGGGGCGGGTCCACTGCGCCTTTCTGAGAAGGTCCTCCCGATTTCGGTCCGGGGGACGTAGGCCGTAATTCGTTCGTTCGCCAATTATATTATTGGACCCACCTAATGGCTCGATATTCGGCTATGAGATAATACTTAACGCTGATAAGAGAACTTGTACTCACTTTTTACCTAGGTTCGCTCAAACTTTTATGTATGTAAGAACGAACTTATTAGTAGCTGTTTTGCCACATGGTATTTTGGTATTTGGTTAAATTTGCCCGTTAACTCGGTATTCGGCTATGAGACAATGGCGTTAGTCATGTGCTCGGATGGCTGCGCCGGCGCGGGTCACGGGGCAGGAATGCTGATCGGCCACACACTGACAGATAGCCATCAAGCCAACTGCGTTTACTGAGGTGACAGCCTTTGACAACAATTATCTAAGAAATATTATATGAGGGTACATATTTAGATGCTATTTCACACAGAAGCTTCTTAACATTTGAAATACATATAAATTTACTCATAATGTTAGAACATAATTTTATTGCGTACTTCAGTAATTTGTAGTAATTTCGTTTAAAGATAAATAAGCAAATGTTGAATGTAATTGTCACTTCACCGTTTTAGGTTAGTGCTACTTGCTACTGTTCATTTTAAGATTCAGCGGACGACCAGAAATAGAAGAATTGAGTGCGTTAGGAATGAAATAATCGAGAAGAGGAAGGATGCAAAATAATCTCGAACTCAGGAGTAGAGTAGTGCCGATGTATCGACCTCCAGGTCATGATTTATTCAGCTGTTACAGAGCTACAATGAAATGGTCAGCTTCAAAAATACAACGCAAAAGGCGTTTTCACTATCCTGTTTACGTCTTTTTGTGGTAAAGAAAGATTATTGTCATTTTCATTAGTCTTTCGATTTTTTTTGTAAATATAAAAGGCTATACTTGCTTTGATGAATATGTTAAGTCACAATAACAACACCTACTCTACGCAGTATGAACCAATAGATCAAATACACGTTGATATACGTTATAACTAGTGTAGTGTTTATTTATTGAAATACTTGAAAATCTATAACGCACACATCGAGTGAGGTATCGATGACTTTCAAGTGCTATCGACATCGTCGGTCCCGAGTCGAATGATAGATTTTGTAACTATTTAACGAAATGTTATGTAACAAGGGCTTTGTGCCATAAGTACCCCATTCACTATCAATAGTTAGTGATGGGGTACACATACGTTTTATAATTGTCGATAATATTTTATTTCATAGCATTTAATACTTGATTACTCAGTAGTCAAATTTGTCATAATATTTATAACATATTTAAGGTTAATTTTTTGATAAGATTTTGCTTTCGACTGCGTCTCAGAGTTATTAAATAAGGAGTAAAAATATATCACTGATAATAAAAAGAGAGAAATCCTATCTGATGTTTAAGTTAAATCACTTTGAATCAAAAGCTAATAATGCGCCTCATTCAAGCTAATTATACTAAGCGATTTTAACAAGATTAAGTACACTGACATGGAAGATTGGAAAAGCATAAGATTACTAAGTTATATTAAAATATTGTGACTATTGATCTCAGCCTAACTCAACGACAAAACCTGGATAATGATAGGTTTAATGACGAATACAATGATGACTATGACTATGTATGAAAATAAAATGTTGCCCATTGTATAAGCTTAAAAAAATCTTATGAAAGTCCACTTGAAAGGAGTTTGAGAACAGATAAGATAGACAAGAAATTTGTAAGCTTCGTTCTTTTGCCTGTCATTATCATAAGAACTTTAAAAAAATATACGTCTCGATTTATGAGTTCTCCCATTTCTATACAAAAATCGATTGCCAAAGATCTCATGTCACATTACTAGCCAGTATAATCCATCACAATGGGCTCCGGTCGCATCACTAACAATACAGGCGGCGGTGATGTATCGCGAGATACAGCGGAGACAGCACATGTGGGGCTAATGAGGTCAGGCGCCGTGTCCTAGATACTATTAATACCTAATTATGTAGCGAGAATTACGTTACTGATACAATTTTCATAAATTGTTGTTCTTTTGGGTGCCTATGGCATAGTACATTACCGTTTGTTAGGTCAACACGATAGACCAGTGCCATTGGTCTTCTTCTACATTTTTCCCGCCAGTCATGATCCAGATAACCCTAAGGATATACAGGTGAAAATTTTACACTAATTCAAAAATAAATTATACGTTTATCGACACCAATACAAATGTCGATGACCATAGGATACCATGTCACATCACTAGCCAGTATAATCCATCACAATGGGCTCGGGTCGCGTCACTAACAATACTGGCCGCGTTGATGTATCGCGCGATACAGCGGAGACAGCACATGTGTGGCTAATGAGAGCAGGCGCCGTGCCCCAGATACTATTGATACCTAATTATGTGGCGAGCATTGCGTCATTGATTTCCAGAAATTAGAATGTATAAAATAGCAATCTATAAAATTTTAATGTCTACAATTTCTAGAATTGTCGATATAAAATTGTTGGTACAGCCAGTGACACATAGTTCGACATACATCTCTATTGTCAAGAGCTTTAGGGCGTGTTTCGAAACATATGTCGCTTTAAGTGTTACTAACTATTTGACGCTGGCTGTACACTTGTAATTTAAAGGAAGTATAGGCACCCGCGTAAATGAATACATAGCTGACATGAAATATAGAAGACAAACAAAAGATTTAATAAATCACCAAATTTTGCAAAGGAATTTCGGTTTATTCCTTTCCAGGGATACCAGATATGATTCTTGACATGTGAGTTCAATAAAATATGATTGAGCTTTATGTGAGGGGCATTCGTGATCATAGCGTAGATATAAAATATACTTTGTAAACCTTATCTTAGGTGATATACGAAAAAATTAAATATATCCAGTGCAACTACAGCCAAAGTCGCTTTCTGCGCTAAGGAAAGACTTCAACGCGTTTTAGTAACAAGCTTTCTTGTGGTTCATAAGTACTGAGTACAACAGATCGTTGGTAGTCACAGCCTTTAGGATGCGATCTCGACACCTTCCTTTGAATTCATTTGCATATTTAATGCGCAAAGTGCCATCCTCTAATTGCGATTTGTGTAACACCTTCGAAAACCTGCAGCATTTATTGATGGAATGTGTAAAATACGCGAGCAGAAAGCTTCGCTTTTGTACACAGTACAAGATTAATCGGTGGGATATATAGGCATGTATCACCCAATCCTAGCAAAACCGACAACAAAGATAGCTAGAGATATGTTTTATTTGTTTAGTACATAGAATTGTTATGATGGGACTGGCATGGTCGAATAACGACAAAAGTCCCTAAATATTTTAAGATTCAAAAAAAAAAAACAAGCTTTCTTAGTTAGTATTTTTCTTAGTGGTGATTTGTGATACATTTTTATTATTATATTATATTTATATCACAATTTATATTATTATACAGTACTGTACGACGTCAGAAACGTGAAAATAATACCACCAGCTCCAAACTTGCTTGCGCTATATTCACTCCGAATATTTATTTATTAAGGAACTCCAACAAAGGATACACAGTACATGCAATATTATATAAAATTGTCAGAAGATTTGTGCTCCTTCAGTTACAGGAGAACACATCATGCATACATCATCTTTTAAACATAATTTTTATATATGTTAATTTAAACACAACAAAATACAATTCAAAATAAAGTAAACAACAAAGTAAAGAACACAAGATAAAAAACATTTAAAATTAAAATTAAAATACGGAATATTATCTTAAAAATCAAGCATAAAGCGACATTAATGTTCATTTACGTTATTTCAATAACGTCTGGCAGATAATTACACTTAATCTCTCTAATATCTTGTGCCTGAAATGTACTATGTACATTATTTTTCGATTTCTTTCTTTGGAAACTGAATCTTCATAAGATGTACTTTCATAATTAAAATTATAAGTCTCATAACTTTGATGGAAATAATTCTAATGTTGGATTGAACTGTAAAATTGTCTTGCCTTTAATTGTAACTATATACAAAAAATCGCAGAACATGTATGGTGGTGATTTGGGTACCCCAAAGGGTGCCCCTATCTCTTAACTTCCGCTTGACACTCGATTCTGGGACACTCTGTATATTTACCAATTGAAATGCTTTGACGACTTCACTTGTGGCAATTTTTCAGTGGGATAATATTTTTATACGGCTGAAATTATTTATAGAGCGAACGAAAGAAAAATCGGTTTTACAATTTTACTAATAGCAAGTCTGAAGGAGGGGTCTTTTACTTAATTTATAAATTAATGACTTTAGAAGTTATGGAAACTCTTTACCCATTTTAAGTCCTCACTCAATGCGATGTTCATTTAGCTGTAGGTCCCTTAAAAACCGCAGTTCTTTCTTCTCTATTCTCTAGTATATAAGTGTGGCCACAATCAATAAACAACAGCTATATTAGTCTATGCTGTCTCTCGTCGTCCATATTTTCAAAAAGCCATCATAGATAAATAATCAAATGAGATGAGGATCACTCATTCATATATTAATATTATAACTATACTAACAGCAGTGTAAATTGGCAACCAGTCTGTTGTGTCGGACACAATGCCGTCACTCACTCACATAGTGACGGCGTTGTGTCCGACATATTAGCTGTCCGTGCTTGCTGTGCCCATAACGATGTCACTCAATCACAGGTTAACAGTATAATTTTACTGGCAGCAGTGTGAATTGGCAATTTGAACTAGCTATCCGTGCTTGTTTTGTCGGTCACAGCGCAGATTGAAAATATAAATTTTCCGGCTGTAAATTTTGCAGTCTGATAACTATACGTACGTGTCGGATACAAAGCCGCCACTCACTCAATATAATTAAGAAATTATCGTAACAATATAATTTTACTGGCAGCAGTAAAATATGTCAGTCACTCCGTAAACCGTCACTCACTAAATATACATGACAAATTATCTGAACATAATAATTTTACTGGCATCAACGTGCTTTGGCAATGTAAACTAGCTGTTTGTGCTTGGTGTGTCGGACACTATGCCGTCTCGGCCGGGGCGTGTGCGCCAGGGTGGCCGCGACGCCCCCGCCTGGGGCGCCTGCGCACACACGTACCAACACGTAGCGAAACACTATACGGTTTGTTGTTGCTACGTCATCAGTAAAGCTAGAGCATGGGTTGCTTTGTTAGGTATCTTAAAGCAAAAATTATTACGAACAAAATGGCAAAACGCAAAATGGCGTTAATATAGTGGAAACTCAGTTTAAATAACACCTGGTCTATCCAACGATACTGAGGGCGTCCCATCGGAACTTCCGATTGTAGTTTTCTTGGACCCCAGTAATGAACTGCGATATGCTTTATAATAATATTATTTTTATCCGCATAATACATGGTAGATATTTAAATAGATATTAGTTACACATATATATTTAAAAGCATGTTTTGTATGAGCGACGATAGCCCAGTGGCGAGATCCATAGACTTCTTGATCTTTCGAAGTTATGTGCGCAATTATCGCTTGCTCAGTGCATCGGAAAGCAAATTATACCGCTGGTCCCGGCTGTCATGAACATCTATGGCAGTCGTTATTAGGAAGTCAGTGCCTTCTAATATTCTGACAACTGGTTTAACCATAGAATGATGTTTCCCTTTGGGTAATGGAGGTCAGATGCAGTCGTTTTATGTAATTACTGAAATTCAGCCAAGTTTGGTTAGACCAGTGAGCAGACCCTGGGCCCTGGGCTCAAGTCTTGGGAAACCGGGATAACGCTAGGATATGATGATGATAGTAAAGCATGTTTTGCTGTAGTACAAGAGCATGCAATATTATATAACATGAATTTAAATTGAATGGATTAAATTCAATAGGCTCGCCACCTATTACGTGGGACCAACAATATAATTGGCGAAGTGTGGGCGTATAATAAGCCTCTGCTTACCCCTTCGGGGAAACGGGCGTAAAAGTATGTATGTATGTTTAATCAAAATCAAAAACAAATCAATCAAAATTCATTAATTCAAGTTAGGCTCAATAGAGCTCTTATGAATGTCATACTAATAAACTAACGCGCCCATTCACTGCGGGCGGGAACTTAATCGTAAAAGAACGGGCAAGAAAATCGTCAAGGTTGGTTTTTTTCTCCCGCCAGTTACAATGTCAATTTTAATAATAATTATTCATTAGGGATATAACTTCAAAATGAAATTAATCAAAAATGTGAATAACATTAATGTACATGAAAAGTTCAATCGTATACTCGTATTACGTTTTGCAAATGTAAGTACCTAAATATAGCGAGATTTAACCCATTAACACTTACGTATATACATGGAATTACAAGGTAAACGAACCTGGGAATCTAGAATTGTGCTGTCACATGTGCTAACGTCGAAAGGTTACATTACTTAAAGACCTTTCCTCGATCCCGCTGACTTTTGGTGATTAATTCAATAAAATGTTAACGAAACTAATCGGTTCCGTTCCGAGTTGCCCTTTCGGATTTGTTAAATGTTAACATCGCTCGGATATTTGCTGAACATCAATGTAGGCAAACCTATAATAAGGGCCTTATATGATTTCACTGGTTTTCGATGCTGGCTTCAACTAAGCAAAGTTATATTTTATAAGTCTCAGAAATACGTTTAAGTCAATATACATGATCAATTTTAAATTCGATCATGCCAAAATCCGCTTTGTGCTTTGATATATTCTGGTTTTATTTATCTAAAGCTTACAATGATCACCTACAGAGAAAATATGAATTCCATTTCTTTTTTAAATCAACTTTTTTGACCTAATAAAGAGTATTTAAATTCATATAATCAAAACACTGATGATGATGATGATGATAAACACATAGATCAAGAGACCATTCATAATCATCTTAACTCATTAACACTCCAATTTAGAGCTCGACCTTATGAATCATAGTTTGTAAAGCAGTTTGCAATACTCCAATACTCATTTATTGGTAATAATATAACATTACACGTCACAGAAAAGAAAATATACATAATTATTAAAATTTAAATTAAATCACAATATTATTAGGATGATAATATCAAAATAAAAAATGTCAATAACAGTTGAATTAAGAAATATAAATGCAATTAATAAAAATAAACGGTCAATAATTATGAAAATTAAAATAAAGCAAAATGTCATTTCAGATTCTTACTTAATTAAATTACATATAACACAATACAGCACAATTAAATTACATATAACATATGACGGAATTCCGGTAATATTGTAAACTGCAGCACATATGAACAAAACCATTATTTATTTAACACGTTAAAAGCCCTCAGTCCCAGACGCAGTATAAAATCTATTGGTCATTAGAGATTCAAAGACTTAATAATAAACGTACACAGTAGGTTTAGGTTTTTAGATAAACAGTTAGTAGTAAAACCTTTTGACTATTTAAGTCTTATATTTATTTTCATTAAGCCACTAAAATAGCTATACCTGGAAGGTATCAGAACTATCTGATACAAGATAAAAGTTCCCAGTACGACGCGCTCAATTAATTTAAAAAACATTCGTTAATTTTATTAATGCCAGCGCCTAAATCTACCATCATTGGCGATGTGATCGCGAGCGCCTTCTCATTTTCGAAATTAGCAAATGGATATAAAAAAATAACCCACCTCCAACAGAGTGGACAAGATAAGGGGAAATACGAAGAGGTGCTGCGTTCGGGGTAAAGATAACACCATTAACGCCGGTGATGGTACTGAACAAAACAAAGGAGTGGGACAACTCTATACAGAAGCTGATCCATAAGAGCGTACAGACCAACCCAAAGTAAACAATGATAAACTTAAAAACAAAGAAGCTTAAGCTGATATTAAAGTGGAAGAACTAAAGCAACTAGTTGAAATTGCTTCAGTTGAAACTGTGTAGATTGTAGAAAGAGTAACAGAGACAGCGGACGATGGTAACGATATAGAAATGAGTGGAGCGCAGGCTCTCCCAGCCACCCAGCCGGCAACATAATTAATGACGCTCGTGTCGACGACGAATTTATAAATTGGCTTCATTCCGTTTTTTAAAGCACATGCGTGATACGACAGATTCTATCTCGTATGAAAACGGTCGCGAAATGCGTATTTCATTTTACAAATTAATTTCCCATAGTGTTCGTAGAAGTCCAACTGATTACACATTTAGAATAATACTTTTTTAATGATGCAGTGGCTAGTTTATAAGTGAGAATAAAATAGATAGAAGTGGCAATATTTTTTTTTTCTGAATGAAAATACAACGACCATGATTTCTATGAAATCAGACAAGATACTCGTTATTGTGTTTCTAAAATGGAATGAAAGCTTTGAATTATATTCATATAGATGAAGTAACAAAGATTAGGAGATATTTTAGTTTGTGTTTGTAATTTGCGCCATATAGCTCGCGCCATCAACGCTTATCACAGATCTATTTTTATCTTTACAAATGTTAATCTTCTTTAATGATATTCATATGGTATATGGATAAGGCAACAAAGCGCTCGTGGTGGTCCGAAACTATCAACGAACTTAAGCAGAGTCAACAGAAATTTATCGGTAAAGGTTAGTGTGCTATTTGATATCGAAAGAATTCCATGTTATGAACGGAACTTCAAGCTGTTGGACCCGGTTGATAAAATATGCCACATTCGTTAAGCTAAGCTTAAAAAAATTGAAATGACTTCACACCTGCCTTTACTAATTTTCTATTGGTAAACGTAGGCATGGCCTGATTCTCTTTCACCTTAATTTGTAAGGGAATGCATAAAGCTTCAAATAAGCTATAGAACGACATTAATAGGATGAAATGATTGAACAATGTCATCCCCATAATTTTAGCTGAAATCTCCTGAATAGAACCTAGGTTAAATGGATTTTACAGTTGAATTATCTGTAAAAGTAGAAACATACATACATACAGTCACGCCTGTTTCCTCGAAGAGGTAGGCAAAGGCATATTATGCGCCCACATTTCGCCAATTACATTGATAGTCCCACGTAATAGGTGGAGGGCCCATTGCCGTTTACCGGAATCTGTTACGTTCCCAGAGCCTCGTCTGTTGATCAGCAGGTACAAAAGTAGAAACGTCTTAACTAAACACCCCTGTCATCTTGGTTAGTGAGAGTTAAAGGGCTGACTTGAGCACTTGGGATGGTATTATGCTTGAAATTAAGTTGGAGTATTCAAAATGCGCTATACCGGCGATCAAATACAAAAACCGCCTTATTTCTATCATAACGTAACATAAATAAATCTTCGTTAATTTCATTGTGACCATTAAAACAAAATACCAACTCTACACTTGAAGATGATCTTATTGCTGAATTCCATTCTCAGCCATAAATAACGAGAGTAAAAGAGCATTATTTGTTTCGCATATAATAATGGCATATTTAGTGTGCGATATCGGTTAATACGACGGGGTCGGTATAACTCTGCGCGGGCGCAATCTAACATCGGGCCCCGCCCCCGCGAGTAACTCACTGCTATCGGCCCCGAATATTGTTAATCAGTGGATCATTAGCTCTCGAACGCTGCACTATACCAACCGTGCAATAAATCTACTGGGGAGATGGCCGCAGATTCTCATTTGTTTCTACAATGTTTTACTCAATAAATAAAATTAGTTAGGTTGTTGTCTTGAGAGGATTTTTTGAAATTATTTTTGTTACATTAATATCACCCATCTGAAATTATAACGAAGAGTAAAACATTTTTTCGAAATCACTTTTTGATTTTATTTTAAATTTGTCAGTGTTAAATATTCGCATTTTTTACTAGCATGTGGTGTGTTACAAGACAAAAATCTAGAAGGTCGAGTGCTCCTTCTAGAAGGCACGCTAAGCCCGTTGACTTTTCGGGTATTGCTGTTTGTGGTAGTCATTAAGTCCAGTTAGTTAGTGGCCTTATGAAAATAGTCAGGTCGCCCGCATCCCTGTAATCTCTCTCGCCTTGTTTTATAAAAGGAATTCTGTTTATAGAAGTGGAAACTTAATAGCCAGAGTTGATGTCAACTAACATCATCGTATAAAAACATCATGTGTAAAAAATATTGTAAAAAAAAAATGTATTAGGTTAAGAAATCGGGTAAGCTTTTTTAGAGTTAGTGAACATCGACCAATAAATCTAATGTTATGCAGTAATTTAATGTTGAAAAGAGCAATTATCGCGTTTCTTGTCGGTATCTATTCGATAGGAGCTGCATTCCATGCTCATGTAGTCCGACTATTCAAAGTACTTGAAAGGGTTTATGTAAATAAGGAGGATATATTTAAATGCTGTAGTATGTCTTTACACTCAATGGCAATGAATTAGATTTACAATTAAAGGGCCGTAAATTAAAATCCTATGACATAATTTATATTTGTTTAAAATTATTACATAAAACATAATTAATAGATTTAGGTCGAGGTGAACTGCATTATTTTATCCAGACGTTTCGAATACTTTTAGTGATTCCGTCATTACATAACATCATCTCATCATCATCACCACAGTCCATTAACGTCCCACTACTGAGCACAGGCCTCCTCTCACAAACCAGGTGATAGGTATAAGGACCATGTGGTCCCGCCCATGATTTAAATATAGTACCATAACCGCAACTAGTTTACATGTTTAGAAAGCTGTTGGTTCTCCTAAAATTGTAATAAATAAATAAACATTAAGGGCTGTAGACGACCAGTTTAACAATAAATATCATAAAGCCATAAGATATGGTCATAATTCTCTTTAGCCTCTAAGCTCCTTAGATATACATATTTGGATGTGAACCAATGAGTCCTAATAACCTCTGTGTTAGGACTCATTGGTTCACATCCAAATTCTTCGACCACTTCCTTACTGAGATGCTGTAAATCAGTCTGACATTAAATATCTTACGCCATTAATATGTTATTTAGTAAATAATGGTCGTAACCATATTTAGCCCTGGATTCCTTAGATATACATATTTGGATGGGAACCAATGAGTCCCAATACACTACCCTGTGGAACACCAGATGGCAAAGCTCGCGATAGCTCCATAGCGCACCGAGATCCAGATAAAGTTAACGGGGAGGCGCTGCTATAAAACGTATAGTCGGTCCCTCTTGCGCGGAGGGAAAACTAACCCTCTGCCTCTTGGTTGGTCGGCAGTATTAAGTGGCGCTGGTTTGGATTGGTACTTAAATGAACAGTTTCTCGCAGACATTCAGCTCCATATACCGTGTTCAGACAAATATTTGCATGAATGATGATAGATATTGTCACGGTCTGGGTGTTTTTAAGTTTATCCGTGGTCCAGGTATAAGATTCAGTTTACGGCATCACAGGTTGGTCATTAGGTGGTAAATTTTCTCTCCTCTCCTATTGATGACATGTTTTTATATGACTATTTGTGAGATGACAGACGACTATAGGGAGACAGAAAATAATATGATTACACTTGTGTTTCCTATAGAACTAGAACTGATACTTCGTTAGATAGAACATTCTACAAGCCAAGCTAGGAAAGACTTGATTGTGCATGCAATTATGTATTGAATCAAAATTCAAAATTCATATTCATTTATTCAAGTTTGGCTCAAAAGAGCTCTTATGAACGTCAAAACTTAAAAACTAGCGCGCCCATTCACTGCGAGCGGGAGCTTGATCGTAAAAGAACGGGCAAGAAAATCGTCAAGGTTAGTTTTTTCTCCCGCCAGTTATCTGATATTGATGTGCTTGACGCCAGCTTAGCAAATTATAAATTTTGACGGCACATTAAATCCAACCAATTTAAAAGCCAAAAACCCAACGACCATTACTACAAGGAACGACTGTAATGCAATAAAGTATTTTACAAGTGATACAAGAATGTGAGTCAATCTGCGCGCCAGATCTGCGCCGTAGCTTTACATTATAAATACTGAGCTATTTATTTCTTGAAATCGGGCGGGCTTCATCAATATCGGTTTCGGTTCGAGCCGCTTCTTAGAAGGTATTGCTTATATCAAATGGCCCATTTGAACTTTAGCTGCTACGGAAGAAATTGTTGAAACTGTTCATTAGTAGTAGGTACTTGGATGCAGTGGGATTTAAACTTAACACTTCAAATTTTACGAAGCTTCGATTTACTTACACACAATAAAACAATCAAAAAATATTTAAGTGTAAGTAAAACTAAGTGCCAGTTCCGAGCTACCGCTATGTAAGCTGAACTAGCAAGAAAATCACAGGCTCCTTTTAATTATCAATCAGTTAGTTAATATAAATTGTCTGTGAAGCTATATAATGCAATTTAATATAACATTAACAATATTCATGTTCTAAGTCGTTTATATTAGAATAGCCTGTATGAAACGGCAGTTTAATCCCAAGCGTTTTTATCTGCCATATTATAGTCTGTGATAGAATAGTATCGTATAATAGGTGAATCCATCTCAACTGGGACGCGTTTGGGAAACTCGAGCAATATCTTCTTGTCCTTAATATCTTAGTGTTTAAAGACCAGAGTTTTGATTCAATGTGTGTCACCAGTGATGACTTATGGATCCGAACTGTGTTCCTTCATGGGTTTTATGAGGAAAAAGATAGTAGCACAAGGGATGGAAAAGTTTTACTTGGGGTTTCACTAAGATCGATTAAGAAATGATTCATGAAAGAACTAACGAACTGAAGTGGCAAGGCCCGTATACATGACAGTTGTGTCTATACGATACGTGTCTGACTACAATTATTAAACACAACTACAATATCTTTTACACGCAACTTAATCATCATTACACCGTCATTATGTCAAGGTCTGATTATTTCATACAATCAAAAACACAATACACATTTGACGTGAATTAAGTAGAAACTCTGTTCTATTTAACATACATAGAGATTTATTGCGCAATAAGTAATACGAAGCTTAAGGGAATAAATAAATGGAATTGTTCGCAATAAATTAGCTAGCGCATAGTGCCACTAATTACGTACGGGACCGGACACGCACAACACACGCGACGAGTGTCACACTGGTACTTGTGAGGCTGTGTCGAGCGACAACAAGCGTTATGCAGGTGTTGATAGGGTTGCTAAGTTCAAAATTTCCAAACTGTATCCTGTATGTATCCTATAGCTGAATATGAAGCTTTGATATTGACACAAACAGAAGAAAACACTGACACAACTAAGTAGAAACCTCGTTTGATTTAAAAGCTTAAGGGATGAATAAAAGGAAACGGTTGCAATAAATTAGTTAGCGCATTAGAACCACTAGTTGTGTACGGGGTCGTATATGGGCTAGGCACGCACAATAAACGCGACACGTGTCACATGGGTACTTGCAAGGTCGTGCTGCCACGAGCATAATTTAGGTCTTCAATAGGTTTGATAAGATCAAATTTCTGGACTTAACCATAACGGATATCAACACTAGCGAAGAGGAAATGATGATATTTATCGATAAAGCCTTGCGATGAAGAACAATAATGTCAAAACTTCGAATTTTTATTAGTAACACTAGTATTTGACAAAACTTATCCCGTAACACTATTTAGTTTACAACTGCTAGGGTAGGTTGGTTTGTACATGTTATTTTATTTACTCATGTCATACTTAAATTTATTTTGTGACATAAAGGATTATTATTAAATTTTTAAGTAGACACACCAAGGTCTAAGTTTACAAAACAGTAATACGTCCTATTATATGGACGTATATGAAGCTTGATTACTGTCACAAACAGAAGAAAACATTGACACAATTAAGTAGAAGCCCCGTTCTATTTAAAAGCTTAAGGGGATAAATAAATGGAATCTGTCGCAATAAATTAGTTAACGCATAGAGTGCCACTAATTACGTACGGGACCGTGTGCGGACCGTACACGGGCGGACACGCAACGTACACGCGACGCGCGTCACATTGGTACTTGTAAGCCTGTGTCGCGCGACAAGCATTATTTATAGAAAAGCCTTTAGATTGCAGGAGGAGAGAGAAATTATATTTAATTATTTATCTGAGTGTAGAAAACTGGAGGTTCTTTATGTTCGACTGCAGGGATGTCACATTGGTACTTGTGAGGCTGTGTCGCGCGACAAGCATTATTTATAAAAAAGCCTTTAGATGGCAGGAGAAGAGAGAAATAATATTCGATTTTTCATCTGAGTATAGAAAATTAGAGGTTCTTTATGTTCGACTGCAGGGATGTCACATTGGTACTTGTAAGGCTGTGTCGCGCGACAAGAATTATTTATAAAAAAGCCTTTAGATGGCAGGAGAAGAGAGAAATAATATTCGATTTTTTTATCTGAGTAAAGAAAATTAGAGGTTCTTTATGATCGACTGCAGGATCTTTATTTTGAAAATGAAATGAAATGTATTTAGACATTAATATAAAGACTTAACTGAACCATCATTACACCGGCATAATTGACCGGTAAATTTTATCTTAGATTTCGTAATAATGAAAAATCCTAAGACATCTCATTTGGCGCCATATAAGCTCAAACTAAGCAGAGCGGATAATAAGCGTACTAAGCACTGCAAAATTACATTCAAATACAATTTTTGTACGTTCATAACATATTATCTATTTAATATCTTTGTCCATTGAAGAACAGATTAGGTTTTTTTTCTTTAAATACATTATTTATTTTACTCAATTAGCGTCCACATATGCTTATACTTTACATGATGATGACTTATAGAGTTTAATGTGTGTAAACATGCCTTAAATCCTCTTAAATAGTTCGTAATAAATAAATAAACACAATAAATAAATAGGTAAATTGTCTACACAGCAAGCAAGCAATTGGTACCAGGACTACATAAATCATAAGATACTGAAGTGTTGCATTAAGAATAAATATCACAAAATGGAACATGAATAAATTTAAATATCCAACGAATACCTAAATCAACATCTCGTTGCGTGTACGCAACTGCCAATGCATTCGAATTCAGAGCATCGGCAAATAAATCGAGTCGGAAACGAATGAATCGATTCAGCCGGCACCTTTTAATAAGGCATCTATTAAATTGACAAACGTGTGAATGAGTTTTATTGCCTTATAGGTGAAGAAGGCGAGGTGCGATGCCTAGGCTTGTTCCCTAATGATTTACTAAGAGTGCAGGTTTTAACGGTATGTTTCTGTACAAACGTTTGTAATAAATATATAGACATATCACATAGCGTCATCTAACTTGAGATTCTATGTGTATGAGAGTAAGGATAAAGACATTAACATACTTAGTTTTGGTTCAAAGCACGCCCTAAGACCAGAACAATACTTGTGTTCATGGATATTAATGATTCAGAGGAAGGTTGGAAGGTTTCACTTATGGCTGATTCTAATATCGTCCGAGTCTGTTATAGTCGTTCCATTATTCGACGACCGATATGGCGTGGAGGTCAGTATACCAGCACTTCACTCCAGAGGTCGTAGGTTCGATGGGTGACACAGGAAAAATCTTTGTGTGCATGAACATGTATATTTGTTCTGGTCTGGGTGTTTTTCTATGTATATTAAGTATGTATTTACAAAAAAAAAGTATTTAAGTATGTTTATCCGTTCTTTAGTTTCCATAACACAAGTTGTTAGTGATACTTATCTTGGATCTAAATAATTGTGTGATTGTAAGAGAATATTTATTATTTAGTAAAAGCTGATTTCCGCGAGCTGCAAGCAAGACTGGCGCCAAATAAACAAGATCGAAAAAGTTGGCAAAATAAATAATATTAGTTCATTATATTGGTCCCTACATATACAACCACATGACCGAGACTGATAGGGCGTTAAAGTTCTGAAATGGCCACGGCGCTCCGGCAAACGTAATAGAGGACGGCCTACCATCAGATGGACCGATGTCAGCTGTAGATCAGTGGTTGCAGGCGCTTCGATATCGATCGACGTAGAAAACAATTGAGGAGCCCTATGTTCAGCAGACTTCTAATGGCTGACATGATGATGAAGTTTGTCAGTTTGACAATAAAAAAATTGCGCCATAGTCGCCTGCGATAGCCTTAAAGTTTGTAAGCGACAGATAATGACAGCAATGCGAGTGTCTAGATGCTTATGAAACGGGTTTATTAGGCATGAAGTTGTATCAAATCGATTGTTAAATGTTCGACATGGTGTTGAGGACAGATCGCTTATGAGTCAGAGAGCTGTCTATACTAAAGCGACCGCAACTAGAGCTTTTTTATAGTGGTGATTTTTTATTATTAATATCCTTTATTGCACATTTAACAAAATAAAGAAACACATATACAAATTAAGCAAGTACAAAGGTGGGCTTATCTCTAAGAGAGATCTCTTCCAGCCAACCTTAACAGGAGTGAGAATTTTGTATGTGGGATAAAAAAAAATATTACAATAGGACAAAAACATAACAGTGACACTAAATACAAACAAATTTAAAAAAAAAATAATTAATATACAAATAAACTATAATATTATACACATACATATATATATATATATAAATAAATAAAGTACATATATACAACTCTTAACTCTGTGATAAACTCTTAAGGAAGTTCTCCTTTATCTTCTTCTTAAAAGACATCACTGACAGACTCTCACGGATATCAGCCGGTAGCTTATTCCACAACTGCGCCGCACGGGCGGAATAAGACCTGTGAAAGAATTTGGTCTTCGAGAAAGGGTATACTAATGATTTAGTTATACAGGATCGTTTAGGACGGGATGATGAAGGAAGCTGGTTGAAGCGGGAACGCAAATAGTGAGGAAGCTGGGGATAATGGAGAATCTTGTAAAGGAGACAAAGGATGTGCATATCTCTACGTAGCCTAATAGGAAGCCAATTGAGCTTAGCACGATACTCAGAAACGTGGTCGTATTTCCTAAGGCCGAAAATAAATCGTATTGCAAGGTTTTGCAAACGCTCTAACTTGTTCAGCAGGTCCTCAGTCGCATCCAGGTAACAGACATCAGCATAGTCAATAATAGGAAGCAGCAAAGTATGGGCTAACATAATTTTAGTTTTGTGAGGAAGGAAAAATTGAAGCCGCTTGAGAGAGTGATACGAAAAGTGCACACGACGACTAATATCATTAATATGCGCTCTCCATGATAAAATGCTGTCAAAAATAAGACCAAGGTTTTTCGTTTTAGCTGCGTATTCAATTATAGATCCATCATACATGACCTCAGGGAGAGATGAAGGGGAAAGCCTACCGAGCATTCCACTGCTACCAATAATAATCGCTTGGGACTTCAAAGGATTAACAAGAAGCCCAAACGAGTCCGCCCACAACTTGATAGCTCTTAAGTCAGCATTAATAGACTCAATGGATGTACGAAAGTCCGCAACATTGAAATGTTGGTAAATTTGTAGGTCGTCTGCGTATAAGTGGTAAGAAGATGTAATTACCTTAGTTAGTTCGTTTATAAAAACTGAAAAAAGAAGAGGAGACAAAACTCCTCCTTGTGGAACACCAGCAGATAGAAGAGACCATTCCGAATATGCATTATCGCTCCGAATTCGCTGTTCCCGACCTCGTAAGTAACTAGAGAACCACGCTACCACTGAGGGGGAAATATTAAGAGAGGAAAGGATAGCAAGGAGAACATCAAAATCAACGGAATTGAAAGCACTGCTGAAATCCAAAAGGACAACAACAGTCAGCATTTTGTTATCCATAGCATGGCGAATCTCTTCTGTGACATTTAATAGGGCCGTGACAGTACTATGACCGGGCCGAAACCCGGACTGAAATGGGCTTATGAGATCGTTACATGACAGATAAGCAAAAAACTGACTGTGGACAGCGCCTTCATGGATTTTAGATAGGAAAGGTAAAATGGAGATGGGTCGGTAGTGGGCACAGGATGTAGGATTTGAAATTTTCGGAATGGGCATGACATCGGCAAGCTTCCACCCACTAGGAAAGATATTGGACGATAGTGAAAAATTAATTACATGTGAGAGAATAGGCACAATATCATCCAGCAACAGTGTAAGCATTTCCCGACACACTCCGTCATAACCCACAGCTCTAGAAGAAATGGAAAGGATACTCTTTTTTATTTCCACCTCAGCAACAGTACGAAACGCGAAAGGTTTACAATTAGGAAGCGACATGCCAGATAGAAAAGAAATTGTAGCAGACTTCACGCCATCCAGTAAATTGACAGGGGCATTCGCAAAATGTTTGTTAAGATCATCAAGCTGCGGGGTATCAGCGCTGTAAGTATAGCTTTTACCAATGCCATGGGAGTTGAGAAACTTCCATGCTTGAGCAGGAGAAGTGTCTTCCAAAGAGGCATGAAAGTATTGACGCTTAGCATCCCTACATAGTCTGTTGCACAAGTTCCGCCGCTTTTTGTACTCAATTAAAGTCTCCTCAGTGGGATTATTTTTAAGTCTCGATTTAACCCTATCCCTGCGTAACATAGCCTTTTTAATATCTTGTGTAAGCCAAGGCGCAGGAAGATGCTTTACACGTACCGGTCTGAGCGGAGCATGGACATCATAGAGATCAAGTAACAGCTTATTAAGTATTGCAACTTTCTCGTTAATACAATCAACAGTATACAGAAATGTGAAATTGATCTTATTAAAATCCTCTCTCAAGCGTTCAACATTACACCCCACAAAGTTCCGCCTAAGAATTACCTTACTTTTACGTTTGGGAGTACGAACACGATAAGAAAGATATATAAGGTCATGATATGAAAAAGGAGCTGTTAGTTGTCCATGTAAAAGAACAGAATCCGGATTAGATACTATGAGAAGGTCTAATAGTGAAGGTTGACAATGGGGAGAATGATGGGTGGGAGAAAGTGGAAGCAATTTAAAGTTAACTGAATCAACAATTGAAGAAAGACGAGAAGACCTGTAATTGGTTTTTAATAAACATGTATTGAAGTCACCCATCAGTATAACGTGGTTAAAAGAAGAACTAAGAGTCTCAAGAGAAGTTTCAAAGGAATCAAAAAAAAATACTGTATTGTTAGGACTGTAAGCCACACCAACCAAAATGTTCGTGTGATGTAAAGTGACTTTAAGAAATAGAAACTCCAGGGAGCCATTGCTTCCAATAGGGGACTGACCAACAATTGAGCACGAAATATGATCTTTCATATAAATACATACTCCACCTCCACCAGCCCCTATTCGGTCATTTCTATAAAGTTTATAACCACACAGAGAATAAAGGGATGATGACAGCGAAGGTTTCAGCCACGATTCAGACACCAAAATACCATCAACAATGCCACTGTTGAAAGATGCGATCATGTCAGAAATATGTGACGGAATGCTTTGCGCATTGATATGTACCAGATTAAGAAGCGCGGATTTACCACGGAACACAGTTTGTAGCTTATCATCCAACAGGTCCCCGTCAGAGCCAGATGAGGAAGAGAGGTCACTTAAAGCGGTTTCAAATTCATCAGAAGAGTCAGAAGAAAAATATTCAGAGTTTATTATAGACATACTAATTTAAATTATTATTATAAAAAAATAAAAAAATATAATATAATGAATTAAAAATAAAAATAAAAACTAAAAAGATAATTACGATACTACCAGTGAAGATTGGCTGCAAACTAATAATTAAAATAATAACAATAACACACATACGCTATGCACACAACACACTAAAAAAAAAAATGATATTGAAAATGCAACAATGAAACAACGTGTAAGGTCAGGGTGGCAAATTCCGTCTATGGGGCGTAACCGTCTACTTGAAATTATGCTCGTTACAGTCGAATTGCAGCGTTTGCCGAAGTGTCGATAAAACAGCATTACATTTAACTTCAAATAAAATTCCCTAGATGGCGTTAGCCGCTATAAAAATGTGTAAAACCGTCTTCAAAGTTCAGTTGCTTTTTTGAAGTGAAATGTGAGTGTGGTACGCTGCTGAATTTTTAAAGGTAAGTTTAAAATTATGTAACTTAGAGGGTCGAATGAATTCAATATATATAGTGTAGGTTCCTTGTAAAGGTTTCGTGTATTATTTTGCATGATAACGCTGCAAATGATTAGATTATTCAATGTAACAAATTTATAACCTCTAAATCGGTAAGTGCATAATTCCGTCTATTTTAAATGGGGCAAATTCGTCATATGACGAATTTGCCCCATTTCAGAGAACGTAAACCTTTTTTGGTTTCTCTTTTTTACCAATTAATGTTCAGCATAATATGTACCTACTCCCTTCGAGTTCAAAGAAAGTTCATTTGAAAGAGAATAGATATTATTTAATTTGTGTAATAGTTACAGAATAATCGCCACCGCAATCAATAGTTAAGGGACATTTGTTCTGAATTAGTTTTTAATGATAACATAGTCGTTGTATGTATAGTGAGCCTAAATAATTTGGTTGGTACTAAATAGAATTAATTAAATTGTTTCAGTTCAACTAGTCATCGCCGTCATTCATGATGGTACGAACATATAAAAGACGTTCAAATAGAGGTGCTTATGATAAAGAACAACTTCGTGAAGCCGTATTAGCAGTACGTAATGGCACCTTAAGTGGTTACAAAGCTGCACAAGTATATCGTATTCCAAGAATGACAATAATGGACCACGTACATAAAAAAAGAAGCTCCAATATGATTGGGAGGAAAACCACTCTATCTTACGAAGTTGAAATAAAGCTTGCATCCTGTCTTCATACTATGGAAACATATGGCTTTGGGTTGACGAGGTCAGAAGTGTTAGATATGGTTGGTTGGAGAATATATAAATAAAAATAACATACCTTCATCATTTAAAAATGGGGTACCAGGAAAAGATTGGTTTGTTTCATTTACAAAACGCCATCATTTATCGATTAAAAAACCGCAAGCGGTTGAGTATGCTCGTAAAACTGCAATAGATCCGTATATAGTATTTCCATACTTTGATCTCTTAGAAAAAACTATAAACGAATTAAAGTTACAAGATAAACCACACGCGATCTGGAATCTGGACGAAACAAGCTTCTCGAAGGACCCATCAAAAACAAAAATAGTTGGAGTGAAAGGCTATGCGGCTACTAGAGTGATTGCAACGCCTGGAAAGGACAATACAACGGTTCTTCTGGGTGCTAGTGCGGCTGGACAAAAAACACCACCACTAATAATTTTTAAGGGCAAAAACGTGTGGGATGAGTGGACTTCTCCAGACGCTTATTCAGGAACAACATATGCCGCCACAAAGAATGGTTGGATGGAGTCCGAAGTCTTCGAAGCCTTTTTTAAAAAAACTTTTTTGCCTACTATTGGCAACCAGCGTCCAGTCCTTTTAATTTATGACGGCCACTCTACACATGTTGGATTAAATATAATAGAAGAAGCTCGCAGAGCTAACATAACTATTTTAAAAATACCGGCTCATACCAGTCACGTCTTACAACCTCTGGATGTTTCAGTGATGAAATCCTTTAAAGATCAGTGGGATCTAACGTTAGTACAGTGGCAAAGACTAAATTTAGGTAAGCCATTATCAAAAAAAGAATTTTCCAGATTGATTGGATCTGTATGGACAAAAATAAATCCTCAAATTTTACGAAATGGGTTTAGAAAGACTGGAATTTGTCCAATAAACCGAAATGAAATCGAAGAGCGATTATTCGATCCATTGCAATTAAAACGTTGGCAACAGCATTTACTAAACCCACCTACGCAATCGAAAAAGGAACCCCAAAAGTTATTATGCATCGCTCTAGTTAAGAGTTTTAATAACCATTTTTGTCGGAATGAACAAGATTTATTGATTGATTTAGTCGAAGATAATAAAATCTCTTTTGAAGAGCTACTGCTCTCAAAAGTAAAACGCAGCGAAAATGTAGTCAAACCAAAGAGGCGAAAAGTGGCACCAGGCGCAGAAGTAATTACACACGACGACGTGCTCAAGTTCAAAAGGGACGAACAAAATAGTAAGAAAAATATAAAAAGAAAAATACAGCCTAATGTGATGAAAATAAATACAGATGATGTAGTTCTGTTAAGTAATTTATCAAGGGACAACTCTCAGTCGAAACCTTTTACCGCACTAAATTCCCAAGATATGCCTGATTGTTTTCAAAATCACGAACTTGACACTTCTAAAGTTAAAATTACATCCAACGTAATCATAAAAGCTGCAACCAATCCAGATGAGGATCATATAAAACCAGGAACTTCAGGATTAAAACTTACAAGGAAAACAAAAAATATTAATCAAAACGCTACATCAATTTCAAACAAAGACTTTCACCTGGAAAAAACTGATGACAATTTGCACCATAGCAAATACGCGAAAGTAATAAAAAGCAAAAAACTCATTTCCCGATCTAGTTCCACCACTAGTGTCTCTGGATCATGTAGCAGCCACAGTGATTCTGATATAGTAAATGTAAGTTCTGATTATGAATATAATGATGATCTATTTTCGGATATGTTAATGAAAGCGCCTGATTTCGAGAGTCATTCACATCACTCACAAAATCAGGTCTTAAAAATAGAATGTAACGAAGAGACTGAAATAAATAAGGCTAAAAGTAGTAATTTAAGACTCAAATTAAGGAATAAGCGTAATATTAATAAAAGTGATAATATGAACCTCAAGACAACTAAAAATGTATATTCTGTCAATGACCATGTTTTAGTAAGGTACTACAACAGGAACAAGTGGACGTACTATGTTGGCATTATAGAAAGTAGTTATATTCAAGGTGCAGAAATTTATTACTCTGTCAGATTTTATAAAACCATAAAAAAACCGAAACTATTGTTTAAAATGACTAAAAGAGTTGATCAAGATAATGTGCCTGATGAATTAGTCGTTAAAAAGGTCAATTTACACAATGATGAACAAATGTTAAATGGTTTGGTTTTGTCTTGTGAAGATGATGAGCTCTATTTTAATTAATAATAACACTTATTAAGAGTGGAACAAAATAATTGTTTCGTTTGTAATTTTATACTACATGTTGCAATACTACATATTGCAAAAGTAAAGAAGGGATTAAAAGTTTTAAGGTTTTTTTACGTTGATCAAACCTTGTTTTTCTTTTTATTTTTAATTTTTATTTTGAATATGCTTTCATTTTATTTTGAATGTTTTTGGTTTTTTATTCATCGACAGACTTGCGTTTGACCGCTGTCTTGCCTGATATTAAGGGAAGACTTTTTTGTTTTGTTTATCTTTGATACTTCTTATTTTATGTGTAGTTGATTTTATAGTTACTATAATGAGACTGATTGTTAATGTTTTTAAGACTAAAATACCATTTGATTTTGATAGGTTTTAAGTTTGTTACTGAATTAAAACGATTTACGATACCAAATGTGTGTTTTTATTTTATGAAGGTATCTAAAACTTTATATTTTTCTGTGTGCTTTTATCCTAAGTTTAAAGTTGTTTAACATACAAGAATGTTCCGGGAATAAACATCATATATTATGTTATTTTTTTTAAACATGTAAGTACCCAAAAACATGACTGAACTCTTATAAATCGAATGACCCAATGTTTTGTACAAGAAAAATCTTTAATCTATTTTTTTTCTGCAGTATAGCGACACCTAATTAATCAATATTCAAGAATAAGCTAATACGCTCCACGAAAATATGTTTACCACCCCTGCTTGCTTATGCATGCCGAAATAGCCCCCTAAAATGATTTTTACGTATTTAACCTGACAGGGACTTTATTATTAAGATCGTTAAGCACAGAATTGGCTGTCTCTTATGAACGCATGTCATTATTATGTATTTTCCTAAAACCACTAAAGATTTCAATAAATTCTTCCAGTATGACGGATTTTCCCGATTTAGAAGGGAAAATCCGTCTAGTGGACAAGTTTTAAAAAAAGTTGTATATCCTAGTACTAGTGATAGTTTAATTAAATAAGATCACTGTATTTGAAAGTTTAAAACATTATTTATTTCATGAGACCATAATATTGATCATAAATAAAAACGTTTCTCGGATACTGGCACTCAAATGTAAGTCATAAAAAAACTATGCCGGAATTAGCCACCCTGACCTTATATAAAAAAAAATAAACACAGAAACACTTCAAACCAAAACGATAGACATATAAAAAAAACAGTACATTGCCGTATAACCAAACGAATATCGTTTTCTAAGATTAAAAAAGTTTATACTTTAGGCTGACAAAATATTCAGTTGACAGTGCGAATTGAAAAAAAAATTAAGTGTCAGACTGCGGTGACTGTGACAGAACTAAAAATTTAATGTTTAAAAACAATCAGCTTTCAATTGTGATTGATAGTTTTTATATATTACCTACAATCCCGGCCACCAAATATAATGTCATACCTGCAAACATCCTATTAGAAACTATATACCAACAATAATATAGATGTATTAAGTGCATATACGTCGTGAATCAACGAAATACAATAAAACTTAATATTATTACAATGACACGCAACCAGACAGCAGAAAAGATTCACTTAGTTATTGTAGGAGTGGGAAATTCTTCTTGGAGCTTATGTAATTCAGTCAGTGCAGTCAACTTCCTCCTGCTTTTGTCAGGAAAAACCACCATAATATTGCCATCTGATGACCAACAGCTTTTGATACCGAAATGTTTCCGAGCTGCAGCGAACACTATTTGCCGTGATTTCGACAAAAACTCTGATAAAGATATTTTGCTGCCTTTGAGCATGGTCTTTGAGTTCCACACAGCATTACGGGCCCTCAAAGTAACAAACCTAACCAGGACAGGACGGGATCGATCCTTTCCAGAAGCACCTAGCCTGTGGCAAGCCTCTATACAGTCTGTTGTTATTTGTGACTGCTTCATTTGACCCTTTACTACTTCTAGAACCCTGTCCTGTATGTTCTCCTTAGACGCCTCTGGAACACCATGCACAAGTAGTACCTTCCGTCTCATATGGGTCTCCATGCTATCAAGCCGATCACTCAATAGATCTAGCTGCTTCTTCATCATTTTAACTGCCTGTATCACAAAAGTTTTGAAGTGATAGTACTCTGTAGATAAGGCCTTAACTGTCTGCTGTTGAGTACCTGAAGTAGAAGATGCGACATTCTGTTGAAGCAGTTTTTCAAAGTCTTCCATCCTGGCATGAAAAAGGCTGGACAAGTCCTGAAGATTTTGATTCACTTGGGCAGGTTCCATGGCGTAGGTAGTGTTTGCAGGTGTTTGAGGAAGTTGATGTGTTACAGTTGATCAATTAGTGGAAATTTTTGCTAACCAACATTCACTGGTGCATTACTAACACATTTATGCACAAATTAAAATCGTAAGTATAAAAATAATATTAAAATTTAAAATAAATAGAAGAGCAAGTTTCTTAGGTGTTGTCACTTCAAAATACCCACACAAAAAAAAAAAGAAAGATTTAAGAAGATTTAATCTTCACGATAAAATATTTTTTATGTGGACATAGTAATTTTTTAGTGTGTGAAGCTCTCCGACTATATAAAGAGATGTCGGTTTGCCTACACAGACGTTGGTCGAAGCCGCGTGGTACAAGATGTCGAGCCGGACATTTGTCTTCGTTCGACAACACTTAACGGCGCGCAATCCGACAGTGTTAACACTTTACTGCTCTATATCAATCCAAACATTGGAAGTTTCTTTTTGTGGTATGTGGTGCATTATAATGAAACTGGTCTGTTACAAAAATTACACAACAGTAGCAATGGGGATTCATGAAAAACAAAACGTTCTACAGAGGTTGGTTTGAGTAGATATGTCATTAAACGAATCATTCAATACAGCTCGTTTTTAATATGAACAGCTCACCGACTATAAGTATTTAGAGAGATGTCGATTTGACTAGACGTTGGTTAAAGCCGCGTGGTACAAGATGTCGAGCTGGACATTTGTCTTCGTTTGACAACACTTAACGGCGCGCATTCCGACAGTGTTAACACTTTAGTGCTCTGTACTGTAGAATTACATTTTGAAACTTCCAAATTTATTGATTTTACTGTCTGGTCTGTCAAAACATATATACCTACAGCAGGCGAATCAACCGAATAAAACGTTCAGCCTAGTGTGGAGTCATAGCTTAATTGGCATTAAGGCAGATTGAAAGTATTTTAGAAATAAATGTTATAATTATTAAAAAAAAAAAAAAGATTACGCTTAATTGAAGCGCTCGAAGCTCGAGATACTGGTTGTCAGAAACGATAGGGCGATTCTGAAAGGACAGTACTCAGTTGAATAGCCCTTTGTATTTAATATAGAACTCTTCAGTGATTCGGAAGACACGTTTAACATTGGTTTTGACATTCCAACAGTCACGGATAGTCCAGTCCCGTCATAGTTTGTGGGGGAAGACGTATGGTCAGTAGTGGACAAAATGAGATGTTGTTATTAATTAATTGGGTAATTACACAATGCTAAGAAAATAAACTTTTGCTTTTGATCTGGTACAGAATTTTTTGATGCGATACTTACATTGTAATGGAGAAATCATGCGGTTCACACATAAAAGCTTTCATTAAACCAAACGCAGTGCAACAAAATAACATTAAAACTACGCACACGTCGATACGTGGATCAATTATAACGTAATCCTATAAATAACATCAACCAACTCATACACTTATAAATCACGTCAATCAACTCTGAAGAATACGCGATGGATTTCCATCTTCAATTGTCAGTGCATAGACAATAATATATACTGCTGATGTTTGTGTGCCGTCATTACCTCCAAGGTTTATATTATCGGAAGTGCGGAGATGACCTTAAGTGAACTTAAAGTGAAATATACATAATTTAAGTTCGATATTCATATCACTATTAACATAGTGCCTTTTGGCATATCACAAATTTTAAGCGGTGTTACAAAACAAATCGTTGATTGCATTTCACTTTATATGATAGGTACATAAAATGGTGAGAAGATATATAATACTTCTACATGTCGATACCTCCTACGCATAATATGTTAATTAGGAAAATGGCATTTTTGCCTATTTCCATAAAAATACCTCTTTTTATAATAATCCGATAATATTATTAAAAAGAGGTATTTTTATGGACAAAAGCAAAAATGCCATTTTCTTAGTTAACATATTATACGTAGAAGGTATCGATGTGACGCCCTACAAGGGCAAAGCTAGTTAATATTTTTAGGAAGGCAAACTAAGAGCAATTCTCATAATATTTTTTTGTCAAGAGAGATACATATTTACGATTTTCTTTACTGTTCTCTGTCGTAAAATAACTCTTATATACTAAAAGAACACCTAAATATGTGAGGGTGCAATGAATTCCTAATTGCATTATTATTCTATCAGATCGATTTTATATGATTCGGGAAGGCTGAATGGTAAAAGTGACCTAAGGACCTCACGTGATTGAAAGACGACCTTATAATGGTGGAACTGACGGTATAAATACCGTTTTAGTTGACCAGTGTTTTGCTAAGGTAATTGCATATTCGATGGCAGAATTGAGGTCTTCGCGTTAGGAGCTAAATCAGTAAAGGTGAGTCATATTCTATTGCATAACACAACTTTACATTATGTATGTAGTTTTAGGTAAATTACCACACTGAATTTCTTTCTATAATGTAGACGATATAATACACTTGTAAAGTCCGGAATAAACCTCAGTTTCTGTGCGAATCTTTTCTGTCTTTTGCTAACAACTTTGTTCGCCTGAAACTAGATGTTCAATCTACCTGATAACGCTTTTTAGTTGTCAACTTAGCGGCTTTCAATTGCGTTATTGAGAAATCAAGACAGTACTATTATAATAGGACAGAGAGAGCTAAATAAAGAAAATGGAAAAAGAATTAATATTTTATTTTTTCAAGCAAATCGAATATTTTTTTTATACATACATATAAACATAATATTACGCAAGTTTCATATTATTCGCCCACATTTCGCCAAATTTATTGCTGGTCCCCTTTAAAAGGTGGCGAGCTTATTGCCGCTTATCGGGCACATTTATGTTCGCCAGAGCATCTTCCGTTGTTCGGCAGGTACATCACTCGAAGGTGAGGTTGGCTTGGGCTCTTCAGATCTTGGATCCCTATTCACCATCTTTTTTATCCTTTACACTTATCACACGTAAGCGAGATTAGTTCTTTTAAGATTAGATAGCGTAATTTTTAACTTTCCCTGGTTACAAACTCCACTAAGAAATGTATTCATTGCCTATTGCCAATAGCGGCAAATATAGTTCGCGAAAACCATGAAGACTACTTTGAGGGTAAAGGGCGTTGCACTACAATAGCTTTCTCGCCAAGCCACCTGTATCTGTAGGTCCAGGATCCGCACCCTCCGTGGGAACCGTTCCTAATTACCCCCGCTCCACAAACGAGTCTAATTCGCGGGCTGCGTGCGCCGGCGCCGGTCTCACGCACGCATTGTCTTCGGTAATTGCCGATCCTGTTCAATTTGTTGAATTTGTTGCGTTCCCGCACTGTGATTCCTTTAAGTGGCCACTTTCAATTGCTAAATAAATCGCATGCGTGCTTAGACGCTTAACCGTTTGGGACTTTAGCCTCATAATAATGTTGTTGCGATCTATACGGGTGCGGATCTGTTGATTAGATGACGTCATCATTGCAAGCATACCGACTCTATTTGCAAATGAATTTTTGACTACAAAGGAATTTTGAATTGAGTTATTTCTGTATGTTCCACTGGCGAATAATTTATTATTGAGCACAAGTTATGACAAATACAGATGAGTATGAGGCGTTACTGTTCTTCAAATCGGCAAACGTACTAGAGGACGGCCTCCCTCCGGCCGTGGAAGACTATTGAGGACCACTATGTTCAGCAGTGGACTTTATATGACTGAAATGATGATGACTAGTTTAAAAACATAGTTAAAAGTTTTAAATTAGTTCAGAAAATACACCAATAATGGTGTACAATATCATACCTTGAGTTCTTTGTTTTTACGGAGGAACATCTTCCAATACCTAATAAGTAGTTAATGCAGGACTCCTCTATTTGGCATGACGGTGACGCTCCAACCTCCCACAATTCCTACGAAACATCATCGCGAGCATGGGTGCGCAAGCGCAGGGCGTTCCGCCCCCGGGCGGCTGATGAAGACATCACGCGGCACCGGCATCAATTGATTAGTCGCGCGACGGCCGTCGAAGCGAGCGGACGTGTTATTATGTGACGTTAGACACGCGTCCCGGGACGGGTTTACGGGTTTGAAGTAGAAACTATCGGCTGAGGTCATGTTATGTCTACATTATAGAGAAATTATAATTTTAAATTACCATATCATAGTCATAAACAAAAACATGCTAAACATGCATCTAGAATAATCTAGATCATTTCAAGATAAATCTATATCTTTCATAGTTTATATACATACAAAAATACATGAATTTGAGGGATATGACTAGGATATATTAATTCTAACGGATGGAGCTGCTTATTTCTAAAATAATTTCTCCTAGCAGTCCGAAATAAGTATTTTAATTTCGTTCTATTTATGTTTACAGTGATTAATCTGTTGTTCAATAATTATGTCTCAATTACATAGTGCTTTGCAATAAGACCAAATATAATTATATCGAAGACTGCATATGGCATGCACGCCTCATTCAATTCGGAGTTAAGCACTTATTCGGAGCTTTATCTCAGCCAATTTCAGTGAACAGAAAACCACCCATATAAACTTATTTAAAGTATTGTGGTTAAGGTTCAATAGGGTTTTTGTAGAACCTAATGAGATTTTAATGGACGACGCTATACAATTCGATGGGTGAAGTAGTGGGGGTGACTGTAATAAATCTGAACTAATATATGAGACAATTAGTCGTGTTAAAGTTTACGTAATATACTGGATAGAAGGGCTCGTCGACGGAAGGCGTTGCAAAGTATCGCATCAAATAACTCCAATTAGGGTTACCTTTCAGGAGAAACTGTGAAATGTATTATTGCACAATTAAAATATTAAGGTGGCCGTAGACTATAGGCTCTATATATGGGCTACGTTCGATTTAGAACCATGTGATATATATTTAAAATCTAAAAATAGATTAGGCCAATAGAACCGTTTCATAACATAAAGCTTCTACTCTATTTAGTGACCAATTTTACAGGTCCCGTACTTAGTGGGGGCAATCGTGCCACGTGAGTGAAATCGTGGGCATACGCTAGCGGCATGGAGCTTTTTCAACATACATACACGCCTGTTTTCTCGAAGGGGTAGGCAGAGGCATATTATATGCCCACATTTCGCCAATTATATAGTTCGTCCCATGTAATAGGTGGCGAGCCTATTGCCACTTACCGGGTACTGTTATGTTCGCCAGAGTCTCGTCCGTTGATCGGCAGGTACACCACTTGCAGATGAGGTTGGCTTGGGCTCCTTAGGTCTTTGTAGGATCCCTATATACTCCTTTTTAAAAAGTAATAAAATTGTTTTCAAACGAGCGGCCTACTAATGCACTATTATTACAAGCGTCCATAGGCCTCGTTGACCACTAAGGGATCATCCATAAATTACGTCACACGAATTTCGTGAACTTTTGACTCCCCCTCCGTCCTTGTCACAACAGGTCACACTTGTGAGACTTCCTCCTTAGTGTTATGTCACATATTTTGCAATAGTACAGCAAGAAATGATTACATTAAAACATCAGTTCCAGATGTTTATAGGACCTGGACTTTGAAATATAGCGTCACGAAATTTAGGATCCCTTCAATCCCCTTGCGTGGCAATGTGACCATGTCTCGCTTCGTCAAATCCCTCCCACCCCATTAATGTGTGACGTCATTTATGGATAGCACCTAAGTGGCATTTTATCCGGTTTTTACTACCCAACTCTGCTTAGTTCAGGGCATAAACTAGCGTATTAATCACTATTACTTAATGTAAAACCTATATTGGTAGCCTTAATCGTAATGTTTACAGTGATAAGTGTCTTTGTCATTAATCGATTTGCCTACTGGGACGACATAAAATACAGACAATTTAAGTCTTGAAGCGCTTAATTTACATAACTATATTATAAATGAAATTACTGACAATAACTTTTGCCTAAAGCGTCACTGTCAAAAAGATTTTTGCAAAACTTTTACAGTGTTATTACAAAAAATACTTTAAACACTCCTTAGACATGTGTTTATCTAAGCCGTGTCTAAAAATTAAACAATGTTTAAAGTATGTTTTAATTTCTCTATTACAAAACACTGTTTAGCAAGCAAGTTTAAAAACCGCTTTTAAGCGATACATTCACTTAACCGGCTTTCATTAATTTTTTCACACCCCGTGTGACTTATTATAAGATAAAAATACTCCACATGTTAAAAAATGTGTGATTTTAGTGAAATAATCTTATTAAACACCTACTTCTAAACAATAAGCGTAATGGAGCATGAAACGGAACGTCACAGTTATCAGCTGTCATTATTTCTCTATATCTTAGTCATCAATATTTTAGATAAATAAAAAACTGTAAATTAATTGAATATATTCAAAAACAATGGGAACAATTTATTGTTATTTAATATGGGGGTTAATAAACGTTAGAATTTAAATAGTTCCACCTCAAGGGTCACTTGGATTATTTTGTGTGCATTTTATTTGAGTGTGTAGCGGCGATAGCCCAGTAGCGAGACCCCTTGCCTTTAAATTCAGAGGGTCTCGGGTTCAAACCTTGATGAACGCTTGCTCCGTGCCTCGGAAAGGTCGTTAAGCTGTTGGTCCCGGCTGACATGAACATCCATGGCAGCCGTTATAAGAAAGTCAGGCACAGTCAGGCCATCTAACAGACTGACAGCTGGTTTAACCATAGAATGATGTTTTCCTCTGGGTTGCGGAGGTCAGACGGCAGTCGCTCTACGTAATAACTGAAATACAATCAAATCTGGTTAAACCAGTGAGCAGACCCTGTACAGCTTAAGTCTAGGGCAACCAGGATAATGCTAGGATATAATTTTATTTGAGAGTCACGACAGGTATGCATATAATCTAAATCTTATTATCGATAAGGATTAATCCATGGTTAAAGATATTTATTTTGACTAAAAAGCAGCAAAAATACACAAAAATGTGAAGGTTTAAGGTTAAACGCGTACTAAACAAACGCCAGCCAGTGTTTAAACTTAAACTATGTCTAAGAAGTGTTTTACTTTAGGCAACCAATAGACAAGGTTTAGTAATAGGTTTTTTTTAAACACGACTTAAAATAACATAAAAAACTAACGATTGAATTGAATAGGATCTCAATCCGAAGTTTGAATCCGGTTCATAAGACATCACCTCCGTAAACACCGATGACGTTAGAAACTCCAGAGACCCAGAACAGACACTGGATCAACAAATAGTCCTACAAAAGAAGAGATGACATTTTCGTAGACGCACTGACAGATAATGCTGACAATTCGAATCAGCTTAATAAAAAACATCTTCAAGAACATTGATGACGTCGTAAACTCCAGAGAACCAGAACAGACACTGGATCAACAATCAGTCCCAGAACCGTTAAGCACAAATGACAGAGACGACATTTGCGCAGCTGCACTGACAGATAAGGCTGACAATTCGAATCAGCTCTCGGATCCGTATCGATCAAGAGCAGACACAATAAAGGAGCGTATCAACGCATTTCCATCGGCGAACAAGAACATAGATCGATCTCGGACACAATTTGTTTGTGGAACGACTGTGGCGCAACATGTAAAAGCTCGATTTGATTACGTTTGATGTTTTCACTAAATATGTGAAAGCGTTGTGAAGTGCGGCTGATCAATCTTATTGTAATTAGTGAGAACAAGATTATTGAGAATATGTTGACTGTTTGTGTCGAACTGTTATTTTGTAACGGAATCAATAAACTATCCTATTAATGATAATAATTAAAAAAATATTTTAAACCAAAAATGTTGTCCAATGAATAGGTAGTAACTTAGTAGTAATCACTTATTTAGAACTGATAAATACATTGAATTCAAACTTTTTCCCGTACCACCAAGTATTTCACTTTATCTATACTACGAAATACATAGAATGCCTCAAGTGCTTACAGCTGAGAAACTAAGAAATTCCATAAATCGTTTAGCTTCCTTTTATTATGAATTTGGAAGCACTAAGTATTCCCTTAGTAAGTACATAGCGTGCACAAGCGCATTTGCCGCGACGCTCCAGCCGCACTGCCCGCGGCTGAAGTTTGAAAACATCCACCCTATTAATTGCCAACATAAATGAATTTAATGCGATGCATTTGTTTTTGCAATAGCAAGCTTTATATTCATACTCCTTATTGGATTCATAAATTTGCGACTTACTTGTAATTCTGAAGAGCACTACCATTTTGTGCTCTTGCACTCGCTACTTTATTTGTTCACGGAAATTCGTTCATGTTTCTACTAAGTAAGTACTTACTCACTCTTTACTTCCTTTGAGTTTATGCGTTTCCGATCCATGAACTTTTGAGCACGGCCAGAAGGTTGGCTAATTCCTCTTTAGAAAGAAGAATTCCTCTTTTTAAAGAGGAATTAGCATAGTAATTTCAGATAGTACAAATCGAATGGTTGAGCGTAACGCGTTTGCTCATGTCTACTATGTTTATCCGTAATTATGTTAATATTGGTAAAAAAAGAGTTCTGTCTCCCTTTTTTTTTCAAATCTTGTGACTGCAGAACACAATTGTTTTAATATTATGTATTTTAATTGTAACTGGCGGGAGAAAAAACCAACCTTGACGATTTTCTTGCCCGTTCTTTTACGATCAAGCTCCCGCCCGCAGTGAATGGGCGCGTTAGTTTATAAGTATGACATTCATAAGAGCTCTATTGGGCCAAACTTGAATAAATGAATTTTAAATTTTTTTATTTTTAGAATTCAATCTTTGACAATATTGTAAACTGACATTCGTGCTTTGTATTTACTTTATATTAATTACTAATGTTGCTATTATTGTTATTATTATATCTACTTGCATGTAATGTTTGCATGTCTCTTGGGACAAAACATGCTGATCCAGCTATTATAACTCAAGACCATTTGTATGTAATTACCATGTTTTTAAAGCAAATAAATGATTTGATTTGATTCGTGAATCGTTATTTACACACTACTATTAAAAGATGTTAGGATATAAAATCTATTAAAAATAAACCATGAAATAATTCAACAAAAAGCAGTATTAACGCGCTCAACTGCATAATTATAAACATATAGGTCACAATCACCACCAAGGCAAACCCACTTAAAATCCGGAATCTCTGAATATAAACAAAGCCCATAACTCAATGTTTACATATGGCCAGCCCATAAAGTAAGCCATGCAAAAGCCCAGAGTTTATTATATAAGCAGCAAATAATAAACTAAGTCCAATAGGTATAAATTACCTAGCTGACTGCGGCGGGCTGCGTCCGCGCATATTGAAACTAAATCATTTCAACGTGACTCCGCCACTCGATCTCAAAACACTAATGTAGTTTGATTAAAAATTGATTTATCCATTTTTAAACTAACTAACGCATCTGGCTGCGGGCGTTCTTGTGCCTTGATTTAGTTATCACGTTCGCAGCATTTATTTTTATTGATTTCAACATACATAATATCACGCCTGTTTCCTCGAGGGGGGTAGGCAGAGACACATTATATGCTCACATTTCGCCAGTTACATTATTGGTCCCACGTAATAGTTGGCGAGCCTATTGCCGCTTACCGGGACCTTTTATGTTCGCCAGAGCCTCGTCCGTTGATCGGCAGTTGCACCACTTGCAGGTGAGGTGGGCTTGGGCTTGTCAGATCTTGGTAGAAGCCCTATACGTTGATTTTAACTATGCTAGCAACAGGATTAATGCAACAAATTAAATGTTTATAGTTGCTGCCTAAAAAAAGTTTCATTTACCTACATGATGATAAAGATCTTGAAGATGGGTGGGGACATACGCGAAAAGGGATAATTGACACACAGGCGAAACTTGCGCCAAGGCAAGCTTTACATATAAACCTTTGAGCTTAATTTCAATTATATAATTTAACACATCTGTTAGGTCTAGTCGAATAAATTCGTATAATGTGATATAGTCACACTGGCTATAAAGCGGGAGAAAGCTTTTAACATAACATAAATGCAGAGAGGCAGGCACTTACCCAATTTTTAAGACCCTCTTGAGCGGATAGAAAAAATTAAACAACAGGACACACTTGACATCGAAAGTCTTCGTATTGAAATATAACCTGATTCCTTCTAACTTGTAACAGGCTGAACTCATTAGTGGAACTGTACTAAGAGAATGATGGTATTGAAATTACGACCGATATGGCGTGTAGGTCAGTATACCTGCACTTTACTCCAGAGGTCGTGGGTTCGATTCCCACACAGGACAAATCCTTGTGTGCATGAACATGAATATTTGTTCTACTCTGGGTGTTTTCCTATGTATATTAAGTATGTACGTATTTACAAATAAAAAAGGTATTTAAGCATTTTTATTCGCTCTTTAGTATACATAATACAAGTTCTTAGTGATCATTATCTTGGAACTAAATAACTGGTATGATTGTGAGAGAATATTTATTTATTTACATATGACAAAGCAGTACATTCATACAAAACAATGCGTCATAAATATTTTCCGACTAACTCCAAAAGCAACATAATTTCGATAAAATTATATCTGAACTTTGACATTTTACGATAACAATAATGACGCATTTAACATAGAATATAGCCATTATTATAATCTCGTACGCTATACTATGTCTTGATCCATGCCTCCATTACGTTCCTATATAATAATTGGTGTCTGCCTACACAGTGAGAAGGCAGCGTCTGAACACTTAAGTTTTTCACTTGCTAACTAGCATTAATAATACTAACAAGGTTTTGGGATAAGACTTAAAAAGAACTAAGGCTACTAAATATTCCCGGAATTTTAGTAAGACGTGGCAAGGCACGTTGGCGGACGCTAGTTGGTATTAAATAAACATACACTTGCACTAAGACATAATGTAGCATTATGTATAAGAATACAGAGAAAGGAACTAGGTACTCAACGCATACATTACTAGTTATATTAATGATGTCATTGTGCAGTTAAACATTTATTCAAGAATTAGTCACAATTTCTTACTCAAAGTATCTTTACCCGTTCTCTACTAACCATTATTTTAGTTTTATTAATTTAGGCTAGATTAATGTCAACTGATTGTCGTTGGAAACACAGAAGGCAAACGATCGCGTGGTCGTGCACCAACCAGATGGAACGATCAAGTGAAAGACTCATCGTCCTCCAAATTCTACGCGGTCGTGAAAGACGCGCTGGATCGGAACCGGTGGAAGCAGATCATCCGCTCCAGATGTTACTCCGATGCTAACCACGATCCTCAGACATGAGGGACCGACTATAGAGAAAAAAAATGTCAAAGATTGTTTTTTAAAATATGATTGTGCAGCAGTATACGTCTTTGGAGTGATGATGATGATAGTTGAGCTTTAAGCTCATTTTATTTTCACGAAACCATTTTCTTTATTTTAGTTTTTTCTCTATCTTGTTGGGGTTGAATAGTATGCACCATTTTTTCAACTAAATTATTTATAAATCGCCAATTTCTATGTAGCCTACTTCTTAATGTCTGTGAAATGTCGGATCACTGCTAGGAGACAGGAAACAATAGACTTTGGATTCAATTAAAAAGAACATGATAGACACAAAATGGCAACTTGTTAATTATAACAAAATAGGTATTAAATAAGATAAATACTCAAGGCACAATAAGACAAGATCCTAATGAGATATAATATCTGTATCTCAATAACATTAAGTCTCAAGCGGCCATTTCCTGCTAATAACAACTATAATTAAAGATTACACAAAGCCTATTTAGATGGCAAGGGACAGGTGTTAAGTATCTATTAATAATGTAATAGCAAACCGCTATTTTGACTTAACTTAATTTATGCTTAATAGGGAGTCAGCTCGAGATGAAAAGCTTCCTTAAGCTTAAGATTTCTTTATACAAATTACATCAAAACTGCTTCTTCAGTTATGGTCTCTTCTAGCTTAGAGAAGTGGCAACTCAAGTCACTTTCTCAATTATTATATCAACCTTTCGCCTCCATGATTCTTATTAGTTTGTGGCGTCCTACAAGAACTATGCTGAACTATGTTTCAGGACGATAAGTAGCCGAAATCCCTCTCCAATCATCGTCGGATTAGCGTCTTGTCTAGAGTCGTAACTTAAACTTACTTGTCTTGTGACTCAGCTGATTATAATATTTTTCGCCATTAACGCGATTCGACGTGACGAATAGGAATGAACAGGATCACAGAATTTGATAACAATTTGGAGCAAAGAGATTGCAAAGTGGTTTATGACGTAGGATATTTAAAAAGCGAACGTAGAAGAGGGCGGCCCCCCACGCGATGGACCGATGATCTGGTCAGTGTGGCTGGGAGCCGGTGGATGCAGGCGGCAAAGGATCGATCTACGTGGAAAGCAATTGGGGAGGCCTATGTTCAGTAGTGGACTTCAAATGGCTGAAATGATGATGATACTAAAAAAAACAGTCCAATACAAGCATTGCTTGCTTCTTGGGTAGGTTGGACGGACCACATAATCAGTATGTTATATAAACAAGCATTTTTTTGCGATTTACTTAATTTTTTTTGTAAAAATATAACGATAACCGATATAGCTAAGGTATTATGAGATCAATCTAATTATGTAAACAGTTTGATAAATTTATACATTAGTTTGCCTTTCTCTCCCGGTGACCTCTCGCCTTGACTGGCCGCGCCTGCGCATACCGTACCGCCGCACACGTCACTGTGCCGATATCGCCATTATTTTATATTTCATAATTTGACGTAAACTTAATTTAAGTATGATTACAAATTATGTATTAACCTAAGATTACATTACATTAATTTTACTTGTTAACCGAATTGGTTTAACGCCTACGATACTAGTCCAGCCTAGAGTGGGGTCAAAGCTTAAAGTTTGTATTACGGCAGAATCCATTTTAATTCATATTTATATTAGGATGTAAATATTATTTTTCTTATATATTTTTGCATAATTATCTTTGATTCATTATCATCATCGCTGCTAACTACTGCTTAGTTTGGGGATAAAAGCGACTTGTAAGTGACTTATCTTTCAATGGGTTTATATAGCGGAGATCTTCTAGTTTTGCTATCATAGAAAGTCCGAACGATCACCGAAATAAGGCAGAATTTAGAGTGAACCTTGGATATTACATATTTCGTATTTATAATTAAGTGCTTTGCATACATATACATATATACATAATGCCACGCCTCTTTCCCTTAGGATCACAGAGATCACATCCTTCCACTTGCTACGATCTTGGCACACACTTTTAGCTTCATTCACACTCATTAACTTCCTCATACACGCCCGTCGGTTTAGGGTACTTTTGACCTGCCCTTCCTCCAATATTTTCTGAGTTTGGTCACGGAAGGTCTTAGGTGGTCTTCCCCTTCCAACACTTCCAAGCACTTGTCTATCATAAATCACTTTCGTAAGTCTACTTTCATTCATCCTCTCAACATGACCAAACCATCTAAGCATATCTTTCTGAATTCTTTTCACTATATCTTCTTTTACACCAGCTTCGACTCTTATCACTTCATGCTAAATCCTTTCACTCAATTTCACACCTACAATACTTCTGAGTGCTCTCATCTCTACTGCATTAATCTTACTTTCATGTTTCTTCTGCCATAACCAACATTCGCTTCCATACATTAGTGTAGGTACCAACACACCTCTATCAACTGCCAGACGTGCCTTTTCGGACACTTTCTGGCTTATATACTAAGCTTGCTGATATGTCGTATAGTTTACGTTTAATCCCAATTTGCAATGCAGAGCGATCGTTCATGCCGTGAAGGCAACTGTTAGGTCTCATATTACTTATATGATCATAACGGAACACAGTACTGCTTGAAGATAAATACCTGATGAGTTAATGACATGATATAACACCTATTTTTATTAAATTTACGCATATCCAGCCGGTCGGGAGGACCGGATTATGTAGAGCTCCTGCAGGTACTACCCACTAAAAAACTGACGACGCCCGTCATTAGTTGACAAAAAGGCGGGATCATGGTCTTTTATCAGCCCATAGCCTCGCCAGCGGCAACGTCCGCTCCTGTGATGAAAAGGTAGCGGACCTCCTCAGAGGGGTGCAGTAACTGCACCCACTTCTACCTATCAGGCGTAACACTAATGCAATGCTTCGATCTCCTTGGAGAATCCCAGACCCTCGGGACCCTCCCGACGGAACATGCTGAAAGGCTGCTCCACGAGCCCTCCTGCCCCGAAAAAGACGAATACGTAGACACAGCGGATCTCGCTCTTTCTCGCTCTGAGGCCTCCTTCAGCGACATGACTTCTTCGCAAAAGGAAGCCATTACCTCCTAAGCCCCTTCGCAGGTGTTCTTTGTCACAGGTAAAACTAACATTCAATAAAATTTTGTTATGTTCCATCTTTATTAATGTAGTCTTTAAGTTTACCCTATGGGGCCTATGCTATATATATGTGTACAGGGATTCGACTAACATTTAAGGAGCCCAAGCCAACCTCACCTGCAAGTGGTGCACCTGCTGAGCAACAGACGAGGCTATGGCGAACTTAACAGATCCCGGCAAGCGGCAATAGGCTCGCCACTAATTGGCGTAGTGTGGGCGTATAATATAATATTTACATATTATTATTATAATATGCCTATGCCTACCCCTTTCGGGAAACAGGCGTGAATGTATGTATGTATGTTTAAAATATTTTATCCATAAAATAACTTTTTCACCATCATTAATTATACTCTTCCTCTGCTCCCAGATTATTTGGGCTAGTCGCAGTATGTATTTTCCTTTCATTCCCCTTGGTTTTTCCTATCGACTTTTACACCCCTTTCTCAATCATATAATTTGATACGGTATTGACGATAACATTATAATTTAAAGCATCTTCAAAGAGTCTAAAAAGTAATTTAGACTTTTAAATTAATTTTGCATAGCTTAGTCTACTTATACCAAAAGATTTGACACACTTTAACGCAGTGTCAAGAGATAAGGACAAAGCAACATCTGATACATTGCTTTGTAACGTTTATTATAAATAAGACATGGTTTTTTGCTAACCGTTGCTTAATATAACAAGCCACCGCTGTGCACTTCGACCTCATTTTGTTGCAACAAGCGGCTATTAACTAATACTGTAGCATAGGTGATATAGTTTGTATAGATATACAGATATAGTTAGGTGAAACTGGTCTTGGATGTGGATCAACGCACAATGTCAGCGGCCCTAAATAACATGCGTCTAACCTTATAGACCCGACAGAATTCCTAAGAGGTTACTAATCGTTGCATTTGGTGCTAGATTTCGCTTTACTTTTTTAATAATAGAATATTTTTTTATTGGACCGTAACATTTAAATGATGATAAATGAAAATGCTTTAGTCGATTTGGGCTCCGTTAGAGCACTTATGAATGTCAAGATAACTTAATAGTAACGGGCTTAATCTATACAAGAAGAAGCTTGAATGAAGAAGAATTGGACAAGAAACTTATTAAATTTGCAAATTTGCTAAAAAAATCATTTTTAAATTTGTGAAATGGAATTAAGATTAACATATCACCCACTCTTCCTTTGCTCCCAGTTAAGGAAGCAGGACCGTATTGGCAGCAGCAGGTAATAGGCGTTCTAATGTTAGAATTTTCCAAGTTTATATCAGGACCGGAAGCTCTATGCCAAATGCCACACAAACGGGCACCTATCCAAGGTCAGAGCTCTGTATACTCTGCAATCATTCACCAAAATCTATTAAGAAATACCTATATGCGATAAGTTAAAATAACTAATTGAATTTAGATATTTTTGGATTGATCAGTAATTGCGCGAATATTGCAAATTACTATTTAGGTATCGATATTTGTAATTTCTCAACATTAAATTGGGGGAAACATTTAAAGTGCATTCAATAACGTGATTTAAATTTCAAACAATTATTGAATGAATGAACACTTTATTGTACACTAAATATTAAAAAAAAGTAATCAAATCACATGAACAAATATATGGTACAATGGGCGGCCTTATTGCTAACAGCAATTTCTTCCAGGCAACTTTAATGTTATTGTTGTTAACCTTATTGTTTTATCGTCTTGTGTGAATGTGGGCGAAGGGATAGCAAGAAGAGCTTTTCATATTTTTTTCGGATCTCAGTTCTGTTAAGTGTTAGTTGTCACAGACGATTTACCACTCAGGTTTACATCAGCTGTAGCAGCTTTTTTAGCTTTTGTACACCTAGATGTCCATGATCTAAAAAGCTTTATTCACGCTTTTGCTCGCTGTGCTTCTGTCTTATAGAATATTTAGAACTTATTCATATCATAGGGCTTCAATGGGCTATATTTTAAGGAAATATTGTTAAATTGCTAAAAGTTGAGAGTTTTCTTCTAGCTACTGAGACAAAACGCTTTCATACTCCAAAGTGAAGACCGAGTGCAAATAAGAAAAAGCATGTCTGATGTCACAATTTTTAAAGCATATGAATAAATAACCACTGCATTGGTAACTGCTTTACCTGCCCTCCGAAGCAAGGAACGCTTGATATTACATGCCACACTAACTGTCACCCATTTACAGACTGACACTCTGCTTAAATTTGGTGATTGCTCCCAACCGTAACATATACAATTTATTTATAACAATCACGTAAGTTACTCCCGCAATATTCAGGTAAATAGTACATAGTACTATTTTTTCCGGAAGGTGACAATTACCAAAGACACACCAAGATATAGACATTATCAAGTGATTGACCCAGATAAAGAACCTTTAGTTGGCCAATTCGTTTACCGAACGAGCTGTAAACTTTTATGCATCTATCACACTCGGCGGAATTCAAACCAATTAGTAGGAATGTTAGCGTCGATTTAGCATAGATTCTGCAAATTTATTCCCCTATTAATGATCGTATGACCTTTATTGAGACAATAGAGTAAAATACCTTTCTAATGGAGACGGTTTTCCTGAACGGTTTTGAAATGTCATCATTTGAAATTTCGTTGTAAATTTACTAAATGACGATGGAAAAGAGATCTTAATGAACCTTTTTGTAAATAACAGAAAGAACATTCAAGTTTTTTTTATAGATTTCTCTTACTTTAAAACCTTCGGCCAGAATGTATGAATAAATTTCGCGAAAAAATAAATTAAATACCAAAAAAAATTTTTGTATTTCTTTTATTACTAGTGTTGGTGGGCAATAAATTAAACAATGATGAAACATTGTATGTATGGATAGTATTAGGTCCGAATTAGATAGAAATATACTCTATGGAATCTCCCACAAATTACTGGATTAATTTGCAATAGCATCGCAACCAGTGTTAGAACGTCATCTTTTTGACATCTGTTAGATTGAGGATTATATAAATTTCTCAGAATCATATTTTCCAATTAATAAACATTATATTTCAAAACAAAACAACTGTAGTCAACGCAATTGAAAATTTGCATTTCAGAAATATAAATTTACTTATCAGTAACCGTTGAGACTATACATAATTCAAATTAGGTATTATATCAATATTCAACAACACAAATCAAACATTATCTATTTATTAATGGTATCGTTTTAATCAGCTTATCTCTCATCATGTCGAGATTTCAGTCAATTAATCTCTGGCGTGTCAACTAATTAAAGTCAGATTAAAATTAAAATTCTCTCCGTTATATATTTGTTAGAGAAACGGAATGTGATACAAATAAATAGCTAGAACTGTGCGTAAGATATTCTAATCTAGTGAACATGACTACATTGAATATAATAATTTATGCACGGACAACAACTTAGAAAACAGTATACATAAATTAGGGGAACGGTTTCATTTGCTATTGCCAGCTGTTATTATGAATTTACGACAATATTTCCAATTTAAGATAGAAATTTTAACAATTTGCAAAATGATTAATGTGTTGGCAACAAATTATCTGCATCAGTTTGTTTAAGGATTATGGATTATATTGAGTGTATGAGGAAGCAATTTAATTTAATCTTATCGCGATGCGAATGAACGGGACATTACAAAAAAGATTTCTAATCTTATTTGCTCATTACGTTATTGTTTGATTTAGCTCCTAATAAAGTTTAGAATACACGATCGATGGGACACGAATTGAAGAGATAGATAGATAAAACGTTTATTTCCCTTAAATAATGCAAGTTACATAAAAACATATCCCACAAAAGCGTTTGACTGGTTTGTCTGTGGGTCACAGTAGAGACTGTATTTATACTAATACTTTATACTAATTACAACTCTATTTATACTAATAACTAAATTTCAATTTTGCACATACACCAAGCCAAGTTATAAGTATACATCGTTTGGTTGTTATAATTGAACCAAATAATGATGTTTCTTACTGGGTTTTGGAGGTCATACAGCAGTTGCTCCGTGTATTAACTGATATTCAGATAAATCTGCTTACACCAGCGACCAAACCCCGTGCCCGTAGCTTAAGTCTAAAACCACCGGGATAATTCAAGGACGATAATGAGGTATATATACATCCTGCTGTAAAAAATTGCCTGAACGACTACCACAAGCAGTGATAATAGCAGTACGCTACACACACCAGCTCCGGGTGGCGTGATATGAGTGGAATCCGTCTCACCCGGGATTTTGCCACACATCTATTGCCCAGTACTGGTACAATCAGCGAATTACAGTTGGTAACATCCAAAACGCAATAGACTTCGACACACATTTTTATTGTTATAAACGTTAAGTCTATTACGATATATGTGGCGCATTAGGTGCCACTAATTATTTAACGTTGACTGTCCGTCAATTATCGTTATCCTATCCATCCCATCATAGAAGTATTATTTAAGGCGAGTAAAACCGCGGGTAAAAGCTAGTATAATGCATATAAGATTTACTACGACTGGCCGCTATTATAGTTCGGTTAGCCAAACAAAACGCAGTATTAGTCATATGCTCTATTGTCCATAGCTGTCATTCTATGCTCTTTATCTTAATTGACTGGGATTTGATTTAGTAGCACAGAGCTTCGGCAAATTTACATACACCGTTGCGAAACTAACCTTCAACCTATGAAAGCATTTACTGCTCAAGAATAAAGATTACTTTTCTTTTCTTTAAAGTCAGTTCATCTGCGTTCGTAACGTTGTCTACTTTGAACCTTACAACTGTTTATATGTTTTCTTAAAAAGATACATCTGACCGATTTTCGATCTTATTACCAGCACAATACAGCGTTGACAATTTCATGTCAAGGCTATTGTTATGTTTGTCAAGAGTTATTGTACGCCTAAGGGGACATGTTATGTCACAAAACTATTTCTTGTATAACGTGTTGGTAAAAGCAACTAGGATATTAGATCTATATCAATACATGGTATTTGATTCTAGTTTCTACAACTATTAATATGAATGCCTAAAATATGGTTATCTTTATTTGATCTCATTTAAATGAACATACGAGGTGGCGGACGTATGCCGCGTGAAAAGAAATTTTAATTGTTTTTGGAAATTGGTTTCTTGATAAGTTAATTTGTTCAGAGATTTCTCATAGCACTATCTAACCCTAAACTATACATTACTATAGTTAACAAACAACAGAAACACATAATGTCAAATATACTTTGACGTTCTGCGATTTAAATACGTCTTACATACGAGATAACTCTAACATACTAGAATATCAGATAACTCGCATACTTTATGGGTTTAGGAATCTCTTTAGTGTAATGTCAACTTATTTGATAGATCTGTAAGGTGGAGGATGTCTGTCGTGAGACAAGAAACAGTAGAATTGAAATTATAGGATGCTTGAAAATTTTGGAACTGGTAAGAAAGTATTGATAGATGTATATCCTATATTAATGATGCTTGCAGTGCATGCATTAAATGGATTACATACATACATACTTTCACACCTGTTTTTCCGAAGGGGTACACATAGGCATATTATACGCCCACACTTCGCCAATAATATTGTTGGTCCCACGTAATAGATGGCGAGCCTATTGCCGCTTGCCGGGATCTGTTGAGCTGACAATGGGCTGAGATGATGATAACAAAAATACAATAAGTTGAATCAATTCCATATCTTTTACATTAACATGTAAACAGGTATGTATGCAACAACAAAAAAACTTAAGGTACTGGGTTTCGTTTATTAGCATTTTATACATAAGGGGAGTTTTCTTACGCGGGACAATCAGCGACTAATACCACTAATCCGTGGCAACACTTAGTAAGCTAATTGCCAACAATAAACAAAACAAATTTAAGTTGAAAATGTCAGTGAATTATATCAGATGAATAACTTTTACTTCGAACCTAGCGTGTTTTTTTATGTTGGACATTTTAAGAACTAAACATTCTGGAGTAGCCCCACTAAAATGTTACTGCAACACTCTGTCAGCTTATTGCCATCATAAACTTTGGAGATAAGTATAGTGTGAGTTTCCATTTAATTTGTTTACGATAACATTAATTATTAGAGGCAATTTCTACTCGGGTGTAGATTTATTAGTATTACTAATTCAATTAATTACTCATTAGAACGTTTCTGCAATAATATAGAATTACCTACTCATTAATAAATAAATACACCAATTATTTAGATCCAAGATAAGTATCATAAAGAACTTGTGTTATGGATACTAAATAAAGGGTAAACATACTTTAATCCTAAATTTAATCATTAAATACATAGGAAACACGAAGAACAAAAATGTACACAAAGATTTGTCCTGTGTGGGACTCGAACCCACGATCTTAGGAGCGAAGTGCAGGTATACTTCGCTCCACGCCATGTCGGTCGTCCATAGTAAGTGTTTTAGATTAGAGTGTAACGTAAACATTTATTTTTTATTTTTTTATTTGGCTTATAAAACTGGGTACAATTAGTTACATACATTTGTTTGAGCTTAATTTATAACACGTACTTCAAATTTCCCCCTACTAGTTATAAGCACAGCATGCAATAATTATATTCTAATATTCGACAATTCATTAAGTACAGGTTATAACAACTTATTTATAATATAGTCCCACAAAATCAAAAATTAAACTTAAAACTTACTTATTGCTATACAGTAGGTACCTTATATAGTTATTAAGAAAACCCATTAGCTCGTTTACTTTCCTCCGACAGCCGCTCAGCTAAGATTGACAATGAGCTATCTTATGTAAAGTAAGCTATAAGTATTGCTTATAAAAACTGTACACATTATGACAAATGTATATAGTAAAAAAAAAATTAAAAGCGAGGATCACCTCGTATTTGATAAATATTTCAGATTTTTATTTCAGAAAATCATCTGATTTTTACGTCTAAGAAGACGTCAAAAATTGGAAATGTGGTAAGTAAAAAAACGATTTATAGATCTTGCTTGTTAGAGTTATGAGTCTTGACAGCTTGCATGGCAATTATATTATTAAAAGCATCCTTTAAAACTCTTGAAAACTACTTTATTGTACCAACTTCTATGAATGCCTTTCACTATAGGCGTGGATAGAGAAATTAGCATTGACGACTTCCATCCAGTCTCTATAGATATCATCTTCATATCAGCCATATAAAATCCACTGCTGAACATTGGCCTCTCCAATAGATTACATTATACTGGGGGTATTTGCCCATAAACAGCACGCTAGGCAGGCGGGTTGATTGGAATAAAGCCAGTACGCAGGATGATCCGGTAGGATTTCATCGGTGCTAATCATCCGGTAGGATTTCTCTTCATCGTCTTTTACGCGAGGGTTGAAGGGGTGGCACTATTCTAGGCCGGTGAGATATACAAATATGCACATTTACATTAGCACGCTTTAATTAAGTAAGGAAGACATAGATCATATCCTTCTGGCCCGCCCGCTGTGCCCTCCACAGGCCCCTCTTAGTTTCCCCCCCGGTAGTCAGTACTAAGGGCACCCAGAGTCGCCAACTTCTGGGTGTTACTTTTTCCCGGCCTCCGGGAGGTACTCAGCCCCCCCTCCCACGCCAAGGTGAAAAACTGTCCAGGGCACTGGCAGGCTTCATTCATTCCGTTAATATAAGGTCCTTTTGCGGTCAAAAGTAAACCATTAGCATACATAAAAAAGGTTTTAAAATTGATCATAAATTTTTAATTCTTCATAAAATGAAACTAATACCTTAATAATATGGTATAGTCCTGTTGCTGACCCCTAAGCTTATGCAATAAAACATTTCTCACCATATAAGTCAGTCAGTACTGTAGAAAACAGATCCTCAGTAGTTGAAGGAGCCGACCTGTTTAAATTTTGACAGCCACTTTCCAGCTCTCTCGTATAGTTTCTGGTGGGAGCATAAAGCAGTGCAATTTTTCACTATCCAGATAGTGTCTAGGGCAGGCTGTCTTATTAGTGTTGCTGTGACTAGACCACCTGGGCGCGTGGTTTTGTTGCGATGATATGTCACGGTTTCAAGTACCACATTTGTTCTGCTCCATCTGCGATTGCGGCTTTTGTTGAGGAATTGGAGGCGTGTTTTTTTGTTTCTTGACTGAATTATTTCTGCTTTCATTAATATATATGTGGTTTGCAGCACATTAGATTTCTATAATGTTGTTTTGTTAAAATTCTTTTATCCTTCACGTTTAAGCTTCACTTAAATGTCTCTGCGGTGTTGGCGTCCAGCTTCGGTTCGTTACGTTCCCTAAAATATGGTTGAGCGAAACGATGACTGGTTCATGCGTAATACCTGTGAACGGGTGCCGCCAGTGAGGACTGGTCTGCTCATGTCTACTATGTTTATTCGTAATTATGTTCGTATAGCTAAAAAAAGAGTTACTTTCTTATTTTATTTCAAATCTTGTGATTGAAGAACACAGACTTGTCTAATTTTTTTACTTTTAAGTAATTTTATTTGTAACTGGCTGGAGAAAAAACTAACTTTGACGATTTCTTGCCCGTTTAGGATCAAGATCCCGTCTGCAGTCAATGGGCGCGCTAGTTTTAAAGTTTTATAATTTAACTTTCATAAAAGCTCTATTGAGCCAAACTTGAATAAATAATTTTGACTTGACAATATTGAAATGCTTATCATGTGTTTTGCGGCCGATTATCTTATGAAGAAAGCTTTTAACTACTAGGAATGGACGTACTTACTACTAAACATTTTATTCAAAGAATTTTTTAAGTTCCTGTGAACATACAACTGTACACATTCGACGCTTCTTACAGATACATTTAACTCCATAACATAATTAAATTTTAGAACTGTTTGTAAATAGACGCAGTCACCGGTAGTTAAAGAGATTTTATTCCTAAGCGTACTTTAATTTGAAAGCTCTTGAAAGTTGCATTCGGTACTCAATGCTAATTATCTTCGGTCATCTAAATTGATTTAGGTGTTGTGTTTAGTTTATAGATGTTAATGAAAGATAAATAGGACCCATGGCATACTTTAATCATATAGCTCTATAGGTTTCTCTGAATATACGCGCTTGCGCTAATTATCTCCGATCATCTAAATTGATGTAGATTAGTGTACCTGTAGATCAGTCTTTCCCAAAGTGGGCGATAACGCCCCCTTGCGGGCGCTGCAGGTCTCAAGGGGGGCGGTAAGAGACCCAGAAAGAAAATGGGGGCGTTGCGTAGAGGCCTAGGGGGTGATTTGTAATTTTATTTAGCTAGGAGGCCTCTTAAAAACATATATATTCTCAAAGTGGGCAGTAGACAAAATAAGTTTCGGAACCACTGCCGTAGATGATCGAAGTTTATTTAAGATCATTTTTATATGTATTAAATAAATTTAAAGGGGCTTATTACAAATAAGATCTAAAGTTAAACCAGGTTTAAAACTAGTGCTGTCACTGTCTTTATTACAATATACCTGCACTTGACTTCAGGGGTCGTGGGTTCGATTCCCACACAGGACAAATCTTGGTGTGCATGAACATAAACATTTGTTCTGGTCTGGGTGTTTTCCAGTGTACATTAAGTACGCATTTAAAAAAAAAATGTATTAATGTATATTTATCCGTTACTCAGTATCCATAACACAAGTTCTTAGTGATACTTATCTTGGAACTAAATAATTGGTGTGATTGTAAGAGAATATTTATTTATTTAACTCCTAAGCATTCTACTCTTTACTTTTAAAAGTCTTTCTAACACTACAATAACTGTTCAATGTAAACCGAGCGTAAAGGAGGGCATATCTCATACATTTGTTACGTGTATTATTGTTGGGAGGTACAGTCATGTCCATTTATTAATACGACATATTTGGATGACGAGTAATAAATATATGTGAAGAGTGGAACTAAATAGTATGAAATATTCTGTAGTTATACTAGGAACAAGTCTAGTTCAAGTTAAGTTTTGGATTACGATATGTAGAACGCGGATGACTGATTATGTTAAGCAGAATATTTTGTACCTATTATTGTTAGCTCTGCGGAGTTCGGTGATCGGAAACGATCACCATTGTACAGCAGAGTTTACAGAGGTCAGTCCTTGGATGGGTGACCGTTTGTGTGGCATTTGATATCGAGCGCTTCCGTGCTTCGGAAGGCACGTTAAGCCGTTGGTCCCGGTTATCACTAAATGTGATAGTCGTTAAGCCATGTTAGAGGCCTCATGGGCGGCTTGATAAATTCTAACAGCAGGACGCCATACACTTGCCTCCGCCAATCCGTACTAGGTCAGCGTGGTGGAGTATGACCCAATACCCTCACACATCAATATGTGAGAGGAGGCTCGTGCTCAGTAGTGGGACTTTAATGGGCTGGAAATGATATTATTGTTGATTTATTTCATAAGTGCATGTCAACTTATAAATAAAATAAATACATAAAATATTTTTTGAAAATCACACCAATTATTTAGTTCAAAGATCATTAAGAACTTGTGTTATGGATACTAAGGTAAGGTAAGGTGAGGTAGGACATGGCATGGGCTCACTGTTAAACTCATACCTAAAGGGACATAGCGCAATCAGCAATTGTTTGCCTTATAGTAGTCTTAAAAATATTTCTAAACAAATTTTAATGGACAGTAATATACATTCACAGGCGACACTGCTAATTCTTATTGGAAGTAGGGGAACAGTGAACAAAAGTGATTTAATACAATTTTATGAAGCTTTGAACTCACTTAAAGTGAAAGAAATTATTATGTTCACTTTCCCCTATTCTCAGCATTTGTCAAAGTCCGAAAATGACCGAAGATACATACTAAATTTATCTTTGTACAACCTATGTACCTATAGTAATAAATGTAGAATAATTGACACTAACAGTATTGTTAGAAATAATTATTTATTGACCAAAGGTAGGTTTTACCTTTCCAATTATTTTAAACGACAAATAGTTTTGTCACTATTATATTTAATTGACATTAATACCAAGAATTTGGTACAATCTGCTTCTATTGAGCACTCCGACATAAATAATTCATTATTTGACAATTTAAACTAGGTGTTAAGACAAAAGAGAACTCTTTTTCTGGCAATAAAAAGTACACACAGCAGAAACAAAATGGTGTAATCAACCTGATTCACCAGAACATTAGAGGAATATTGGGCAAGGAACTGGAAATTGAATTGTTCATGAGCGATAATCATATTGATATTTTGTGTATTACTGAACATTGGCTAAATTGTAACCAGCTCATGTTCAATTTCAACAGTCACCTGTTAGGTAGTTCGTTCTGCAGGAGTGGTGCTATACATGGCGGATCATTAATTATAGTAAATAAACAGTTTAAATTCAAGGAGCGCCATGATATAGTCAATCTCTCTGTTGAACGTATTATAGAAATGGCCTGTATAGAAATGCAGCAGTTTATTGTATTGAGTGTGTACAGACCGCCTTCAGCTTCATATGATTTATTTGAAGGTATTATGGATAAAGCCTTAGGAAAATTTTGTAAAAGTAATAAAAAAGTTATTGTGTGTGGAGATTTTAATGTTAATTTGTTAGAGTGTTCCAGTCCATGTACAAGATTAAAGGCACTTTTTAAATCTCATAATTTGGTTAATTTGTTTCTGGAGCCAACAAGAATTACTGCTACTTCTGCTACTTGCTTAGATAACATTTTTACAAATATTATGCTAAGTGATAACAATAAAAAAATTATTAATCAATTAGATTCAGATCATTGCGGACAACAAATGTCTTTTATTTGTAAAAATGAAACTGTAGCTAAAAAAACTATTACATTTGTACCAAAAACCAATAATCGTTTTGAGAGGTTTAACAGTAAATTATTATGCTATAGTTTACCTTTTATAGATGAAAGCTGTGACCCAAATTTTTTATATAATGATTTTTTCAGCAGCTTTTCTAACACATTTAAATCAATATTTACTCCCAGAACGGTTAAGGTAAATAATAAAGCTACCTTTAGTGAATGGGCTACTCCTGGGCTACATAAATGTAGAAAGAGGCTGTATGAACTGTATGATGAGAAAAAATTAAACAACAGTGAACAATTTTATAATTATGTAAGAAAATATTCTAAAATATTTAGAAAAGCATGTCATACGGCAAAGTCTTATTATTTAAGCTCTAAAATAAAAAATTGTGATGATAAGATTAAAATGACCTGGAATATTATTAATAGTGAAACAGGAAAAAGTAAAAATTATAATACTGAGTTTAAACTCAACATTGATAAAAAAACTCTTACATCTGACTTAGATGTAGCCAATGCTTTCGAAAACTTTTTTACTAATATTCCAGTGTCTATCACAAAAGCTTTAAATTGTTCGCCCACTTTAGCGGAGTCTATTTTGAAAGATAACGTGAATATATGTACAGTAGATTTTACGTTTAGTCATGTTACATCTATGGATATAATTAAGACATTCAATACTCTTAGTGTTAAGAAAGCTGCAGACCTCTGGGGCAATTCCATCGTAGTTACCAAGCCTATCATTGTTTCGGTGGCGCACAGTTTGGCTCTAATATTTAATAAATGTGTAGATTGCGGCAAATTTCCCGATCTAATGAAAGAAAGTAAAATCATTCCATTATATAAATCAGGCAGTACAACAGACCCAACAAATTTTCGACCTATCTCAGTGCTGCCTACATTTAGTAAAATTTTTGAAAAACTTATTTACAATCAGATGTTAATATTTTTCAATAAAAATGGATTAATGCATTCGAAACAATTTGGATTCACTAAGGGTCGCTCTACAACCGATGCAGGTGTTGAGCTTTTAAAACATATATTTGATGCTTGGGAAAATTCTTTGGACGCTTTAGGTATTTTTTGCGATCTGTCCAAAGCTTTTGACTGTGTTCCTCATGAAGCATTGATAAAAAAATTAGAATATTACGGAATAAGAAACTCCGCATTGGATCTTCTCACTTCATATCTAAGTGATAGGATTCAAAGGGTTGAGGTTAATGGAAAGCGATCTCAGGGGTCTGTTGTAAAAATGGGGGTACCGCAGGGCTCGATTCTCGGTCCGTTTTTGTTTTTGATTTATATTAATGATTTGCCATATTTTATTAAAGAAAACCACGAGATAGTTTTGTTTGCTGATGATACATCATTATTGTTTAAGTTAAAACGAAATCAGTATTTAGACGAAGTAAACAGTGCGATCTCGAAGGTGGTGCACTGGTTTGACGTTAACAATTTGCTATTAAATGGGGCTAAAACGAAATGTATTAAATTCGTGATGCCTAACGTCAGACAGGCAAACTCTACTATTATGGTAAAGGAGGATGAGTTGACCCTTGTGGATACTACCAAGTTTTTAGGGATCACTTTAGACTCTAAGCTACAGTGGGGCCCACATATTGGTGAATTGTCGAGTAGACTTAGCTCTGCAGCATTCGCGGTAAAGAAAATTCGCCAATTAACAGACGTTGTAACAGCTAGGCTAGTTTATCATAGCTATTTCCATAGTGTTATGTCCTATGGTATTCTTCTGTGGGGTTGTGCCGCAGACATTCAAACTATCTTTGTGCTGCAGAAGAGGGCTATTCGAGCAATTTATAATCTCCCGTGTGGACATTCACTAAGGGAAAAGTTTAAAGAAATTGGTATTTTGACAGTGGCCGGTCAATTCATTTATGATAACCTGGTTTATGTACATAAGAATACTGATCAATTTAGTAAGAAAAGCTGTATACATAACCTAAACACAAGGAATAAGCATAAATTAGTTGTACCTGCCACTAGGCTCCAAAAGATAAACAAATCTTTTAAAGGTCAATGTGTACGATTCTACAATAAAATCCCAAGCAACATACAGCAATTGAGCCTAAATAAATTTAAATTAACCATAAAAAACAAGCTGTCTTCAAAGGGATACTATTCTATTAAAGACTATATGGCAGATAAAAATGCTTGGGATTAAGCTGCCGTTTCATACAGGCTATTCTAATATGAATGACTTGAAAAAATAAATATTGTTAAGGTTATGTTATATTGCATTGTATAGCTTCACAGACAAATGAAGATTGTAATTCTAGTACCAAACTAATGGACATATTTAAAAGAGCATAGCCTGTGAGTTTCTTGCCAGTTCTTCTTACAGAGCGGTGGCTCGGAACTGGCACTTAGATTCACTTACACTTAATTATTTTTTGTTTTTAAATTGTTTTTTTGCATGTAAGTGAATCTAAGCTTCGTGATTTAGTGTAATATTATTTCGATTGTATTTTTTTTCATTTGTAATCATGACGTTTTCAAGTACTATGTATAATAGTTTATGAAATAAATAATTTTTTTACTTTTACTTTTAAATAACGGATAAACATACATAGGAAAACACCCAGGTATAATAAAAAAAAAAAATTATAAATAAATAAATATTTTCTGACAATTGCACCAATTATTTAGTATCAAGATAAGTATCATTAAGAACTTGTGTTATGGGTACTAAACAACGGATAAAAATACTTAAATACTTTTTTTTGTAAATACATACTTAATATACATAGGAAAACAACCGGACCAGAACAAATATTTATGTTCTTGCACACAAAGATTTGTCCTGTGTGGGAATCGAACCCACGACCTCTGGAGTGAAGTGCAGGTATACGGACCTCCACGCTATATCGGTCGTCGCATTATAATTGTGTCTATCTCCTAATTTAGCTCAGTCAAAAGTCGTAGGTTCGATCCCACACAGGACAAACATTTATGTGCATATGAGTAGTAATTTGTCTTCGCCCAGGTGTTTTATTTAGAAAAAAAAATTATGACTAGTATTTAGCTCTGCTTATTCAGAGCTTTATGGGATGCCCTACAATATTTATTTATATAAGTATGTTGCGTAAAATAACGCACTAACGATTTACATACATTATGAACCAATGTATTGCGACAAACTTAAGACCTCAAGAGTAATTGTAGGCACATCTGCCTGCATTTATTTACGCATGCAATGTGTAATCACAGTTATCATGCGATATTTGCTGAATCACAAATGGTCTATTGAAATTATTACACTCATGTAAATATATACATTTATATCAAGAATGGAAGAGGTTACCGTGACATAAAATTATAGGGCACCAAACATTAAGACAAATTGTGTATTTGTGTAATAATATGTAATAATAAAAGAGCGGCGATAGCCCAGAGGCGAGACCCCTTGCCTTTAAATTCAGAGGGTCTCGGGTTCAAACCCTGGCGCACCTATGGCTTTTCGAAGTTATGTGCGTAATTATCGCTTGCTCCATGCTTTGGAAAGCATGTTCAGACGTTGGTCCCGGCTGTTATGAACGTCTATAGCACTCGTTATAAGGAAGTCAGTGCCTTCTAACAGACTGACAGCTGGTTTAACCATAGAATGATCTTTCCCTGTGGGTTGCGGGGGTCAGACGGCAGTCGCTCCCCGTGATAACTGAAATTCAGTCAAATCTGGTTGAACTAGTGAGCAGACCCTGGGCCCTAAGCTTAAGTCTAGGGCAACCGGGATAATTCTAGGATATGTTGATGTGTAATAACATGATGTATTATCAAAATCGTTAGAGTTATTAGAAATATTCGACATAGCGGACTACCGCCTTTACAAATTCTAAACCAGAGTTGTTTTGGATGCAAAAAAAGTGCGCGATTAGTAAAGGTTCGTAAGGTAGTAAGGTACGCATCCACGGATTCACGAAGATTGTAATAATATTTAATTATTATAGTGTCATATGATTTCTTACAACCAAAGCGCAATAAAGTTCTCTATTGTCAAGAGCGTTAGGGCGTTTATTTCGAAACACGCGCTCTTGGTGCTACCAGCTATTTGACGTTGACTGAAGGTACACACATAAACAAATAGTTTTAATGTTTTATTTAATCATATTTTGTGTACAAAACAAAAACAGTTTTCGGTATTACTTATTGGCACATGTAATAGTTCCGCCTTTATTGATGAGAATGCGAACGCGGATAAAGATGTCTTAGTTAATGCAAATATTCTGCATTTGCAGACACGGATAAAAAGTTTCGTAATACCCTTGATCTACATAAGGAATATCTTCTTCTCTTTCTCTACCAGGGATTCTCAACCTTATACCCTATACGTAAGCCTCGCTTAACTTCCAGCAGTGGAATGCCATAGCCTCAAGACAACGAACTATTTCTTATTCATAAATTTAACAAATTTCGTTTTAAACCAATAAATAATCCTAATCCTTCCTTTCGTTCATAAACAGCTGGTAATCTTGTACAAATAGCGCATGCATGACACAATAGTATTAATTTTCAGGTTCGGGACAAACAGATTGCATCTACCAATTAATTTCAAAAGAACCTGCTTCAATTCATTGACGGAGCCACACAATGGGTCCTGAGAGCACTTTCAAGGATAACTAACGGCTGTCAATGTGTCGTTTGTCGGTACAAGACACGATCCGTATCTACCACTTAGTTATAACGACTACCCATTTACCAATTAGCCAAATGGACAGGGCTGTGTGTGATGCTATTCAATGAAGTCTACCAAATAAGACCTACGGCCGATATGGCAAATGTCTAGACTGTAGGTTTTCTCACGAGAAGGTATAGGTGTTAATGATGAATATGGTGTTTTTTTTAAGATCCTTATAATAATTTGTTTATTCAAGATGTTTAATGAAAGCAAATGACAGACAAGCGCACGATCAGGAATGGTAGCAAAATCTTAGATTAAAGGTTCAGACTTGGCCCTTCGGGTTACTGAGGCATCAGAGTAGGTAATTTCTTAAAGAAGATTTATTTTCTATAAAAAGTCAACCCGCGGTGGCCCAGGTTATTTTTTTCCTAGAAAAAATTATCTTATGACTAAATTAAATTAAATTAAAAAGCCTTTATTGCTGATTGATTTCTTAGTTTTACAAACTATTTCTAAATACTTTAACATGCCAAAACTTAATACTAATTGCTTATAATTCCTTATTGAATTAAATTAAATATCGGCAAACGGTGGTTGTGTTATCGCAGCTTGTCCTTCGACAAAGGCCTCCTCTAAAGATTTCCACTGTGTGACTAAATATAGCATTGTAAATGCAAACATTCAAAAATCATAAAAGTAAACACCTAATTATTTAATATTGAAACATGGCAATCGACACAATAATTCCATACTCCATCACGCGGAGTCGGTCGTCGGGTGTGAGACGTCGTGTAGTTAGAATTTTCAAGACGGCCTATAACATTGTTTGACGATAGCGCATATAGTGATAACCGGAACCAACGGCTTCAGATACCTTCCTAAGCACCTCGATATTAAATGCCACACAAACGTTCCCCATCCTAGGGGGTAACCTCTAATGAATCTGCTTTACTTCGGTAATCGACCACCTAGCACCGCGGAGCTTACAAGAGCTTCACCAATAAGGGGCTATCCATAAATTACATCACAGGTTGAGAGGGTGGGAGGGGGGTTGACAAAGTGTGACATGTTGTGACAAGGGGGATGGGAGGGATTCTAAATTTCGTGACGTCACATTTCAAAATCCAAGTCCTTTTTTAAATTAAAGAACTGCTGTATTCATGTAATTATTTCTTGCTGTAAAATTGCAAAATATGTGACATCACACCATGGAGGAGGGAGTCTCACTGGTGTGATCAGCTGTGACAAGGACGAAGGGGGGGTCAAAACTTTACGTAAATTCGTGTGACGTAATTTATGGATGACACCTCATTTAGACGTCCTAAAAAGTTAAACCAACCATTTCGGCCACGACATCAAAATAATACTTTAAAAATGTTCTATTAGGTACTACTTACTTCTATTATTTTTTAATTCCAAAGTGACATCCTTAAACCAAATATCTATTAGAATCAATTTTGAACGCGTTATCTGGCCCGACATTAAATAAATGAATGGAATCGTATAACTTACAAGTGGATCTGAATAATCGACACGGATGATCGAGATGGCTATCGGCTGTCGATTTACAGGGAACTGCTTCGTTTCCTGACGCGATTATCTAGCTGGGAGCATTTGGAAATTAGATTTGTACCCTTTAGAGTTATGTGTAAAGAGGCAAGAGGGTAGTAAATCTTATCTAATGTTGTTGTAATTAATTTTGTAATGATAATTGGGTGTATGGGGATACAACAAAGACCTAAGGAGCCCAAGACAACCTCACCTGCAAGTGGGGCACCTGCCGATCAACGGACGAGGCTCTGGCGAATAGAACAGTACCCGGTAAGCGGCTACCTATTACGTGGGACCATCAATATAATTGGCGAAGTGTGGGCGTTTAATATGCCTCTGCCTGAAGGGGTTCAGGGAAACAAGCGAGATAGTATGTATGTAATCTACTTAATGCATGCACTGCAACAATCATGAATATAGGATAAACATCTATATCAATACGTACTTACCAGTTCCTAACTTTTCAAGCAACGAGTATCCTATAATTTTAATTCTACTGTTTCTTGTTTGACGGCAGTCGGCCTCCACCTTACAGATCTATATAATAAGTCGACATTACACACACAAAGAGGTCTATTCCTAAACTCACAAAGTATGCGAGTTACCTGATATTCTATTTTAAATACTTTAGTTATATATTGGCGAAGTGTGGGCGAATAATATGCCTCTGCCTACCCTTTCGGGGAAACAGGCGTGAATGTATGTATATAATTGGGTTGTATTTAACGTGCAACCTATATATAAAATTACCAGGTAATTTTAGAAGTCGCTTTTGTTTAGACCGTTCGGCTGTAGAATTCTTTGCCAGCACATGTGTTTCCCAGCTCCTATAATCCCGGTTCTTTCAGACCGTCATGAGTGGGTGCGCTTGTTATCCTGCGTACTCCATAGTATGAAGCGCCTTATTTTTTAGACTACAGCGACTGCTCACTATCAGGCAGGATGTAGCGATTAGAACGAGTGACTTAAAAAAAAATCAAGTCTGTGTATAAGTTTGAAATCCGTTTAATCAAACTGATTCTTAGTTTAATATTGAACGTTATTTTACTATGGAGTAAGTATTAAAATTTGTAATGAAAATATTATTCCCGCTTATCGCGCGCTTTAATTACGAGATATAGATATCATGAAATTAAATGCTTTAGTGTCCCCATGTGGTCAACTTAAAGGAAAGAAAAACACTAACCTCGATCTTTGAGAGCATTGACAGCATGAGGGACCCCCGCCCAAGGGCTTGGCAAGTCCAAGAACACAGCATCTGCTTTGCCAGTCAGGTCTTCGCCAAATCCATCTTCTAGAACGTCTCTATGTTTAGCCTAAAATAAATGTTACAATTGGAGTGACTTTTTTTTTTAAAAAAACTTGATTACTAAAATAAATAAATTAAGAAGTTTCATTTAAATTCACAACAACGTGGATATTGCTTGGGCTCATGAATCAAAATTCGAGATTTACATAAATATATTCAATTTTAATACCCTTATTTACTGTCCATATTATTACAACGTGATAAGACACATTATTATAAAGCGGATATTTCTTCATATGAAAGAAAGAATAATAGGTATGAAGTAGGTACATTATACCGTTAACTGCAGTCATATAAAAAAATCATAGATTATTCTTAACGAACTTTCGAATTATGATCAACAAAAAACAACACAATACAGTCTGTAATTGCACTTTGTGAACAGGAATGTTTCCCAATGTTGAAATACCAATGTTTCGTTGGTATCTGCGGATTCATGACTGCAGTTGTGTACGAATGTTGACCGAATTTCAAAGCGCGTAGGTATGACTTGACTTTCGACTGTTTCTATCAAGATAGAATTAACAAGATAGGAAACTGATTCCTACTCATCAAATCTCCACCCCATATGTTCCCAGGTATTTAGGCATCATAAAAAAGCTCTCGTGTAGGCCTACAGAATGCCCCAAGAATCCTTTTTATGAATTTAGAGAATAAAAAGTAGCATTTTGGCACGTGAAACTTTCAACTAGAGCTGTTCCCAAGCTATAGTTTTTAAATATTGCAGCACCAGTATTAGGATACATTCTTGACATAATGAAAGTGGTCAAATGAAAACAATTGGGGAAACCTATGTTAGTAGTTAGGAAAACTTCTGTTAGCTTTAATGATATTATATAGAATATAAATTGTGTAGATATTATATAAAAGTATATAGTTTTATTTAATGCCTTTTTATTGGAAATTCTATTTTTATTAAATAAAATGTTCCTTAGTTATTTGTATAGGGATCCAACCAACATCAGAGGAGCCCAAGCCAACCTCACCTGCAAGTGGTGCACCTGCTGATCAACAGACATGGCTCTGTGAGCGTAACGGATCCCAGTAAGCGACAATAGGCTCGACACCTATTACGTATTCATTTCCAAGTGAATTTTTGCGATGGATTCTTTTAACCCATTTCTCTGCTTTCTCTTTCTAGCCAGATATATATATTAAAAATAAAATTTCATGTGGTACTGCTCACCGTTACAAACTCAGCAATACCATGAGCAGCGAACTCCTCTTCTGCAACTTTTGCTCTGTGCTCATGGAAGTCAAATGTATAGACATGTCCGTGTGGTCTCACTCGCCGGACCAATGCATGAGTTAAGGAACCACTGCCGGTACCTTTACATGGACAAGGAGAACTGACAATTAATAAACTAATTTATAAATTACGTATATGAAAATGAGCTTTGAGTAAATTAATAAGACAAAACCAACTACCAGTGACAACTAATTTGAAGTGGTGGCGAGTATATCTGCCCCACCCACTCCTGTGTTGTGGGTTTAATTCCCACACAAGACAATGCTTTGAGTGCATAATCATGAATATTTGTTCTGTTCTGGGTGTTTTCCTATGATATTAGGTATGTATTTACAAAAAAAAGTATTTATGTACATTTATTTGTTATTTAGTATCCATAAAACAAGTTCTTAATGATCCTTATCCTCTTAAATAAATAATTGGTGTATAAGTGTCAAAAATATTTTTGTTTTATTTATAAAAAGGTAAAGATTAAGATTAAATACCTATACATAAATCTTGCTACAGTTTAAAATGTATTTGTGATGTATAATATATATTTAAATAATCATTCATCTAGGGAGGTATCTATGCCATATTATTCACATATATATATATGTAATTCTATTAAGATTAAAATTTATTACAACAGTAGTTACATAAAGTAAGTTAACTTCATCATCATTATATCAGCCTTATGAGTCCACTGCTGAACATTGGCCTTTACAACAGATTCTTTTGGGGGTTTTTTCCCATAATCGCCAGGGGGGTTGGCGATCAAGTAAATTTTGTTATCACTTAAAAATAGGACTTTCAATATATGTATAATATACTGGTGATAAAGGTTTTATAGAATGTTTTAAATATAAATCTAATAAGTTCACTATTTGGCTTATTTCTTGTGATGTTAGGTCTACTTGAAAGACCAGCGCAGTGATACTTTTCAGTTTAATATTTTGTTGAGTAGTGTTCATTTAATTAATTTTACTTTATTATGTGAAATGTGTTTATTGTAGTTTGTAAAATAAATTTTATACAAAAAAAATATTTTTGTAAACATATTGATATACCTAAGCTAAAGGGTGTTATTTAACGTGTCTTCAAAATTAATAAATTGCCAACCTAACCTAACCTTTTTGTGCATCAAAATTACTGAGTGAGCATCTAATGAGGTGATTAGATGCTCACTCAGTAATTTTGATGATCAAAAAAGTATTTTTTTTTAGAGGTTCAGTTTATTATATTCCTATAATAAATGACTCACCTGCTTCTATCACCACACCCCCAGGAAACAAATCAAGTTGTAACATTATCATACTAATGTCTGGGGTGTAAATTATCTGTGTCCGATGGGGTAGGGTTAAGGACCATAACTCTGGGGTCGGTTGGAGCACATGACCCCAACCCTTTGAGAGTTCCACCTGTTGAAATAGGTATATACTGTTTTAATTTCAAAAACACAATTTCTTCTGTTAATAAATTGTCTTATTTAGGCTAAGTTTGACAATTTTTTTTATTTATGATTTAAATTAACGCCACATAGAGAATATTAGGGTAAAATATAATGAACCAATTGTAAAAATAACAAATAATACGTACCCGGCTTCCAAACTCGATTCCAATTAAAGTTCTAACCTTCAAAGCACCGAATGGTGTTTGAAATACATTTTCCACCATATCACCTTTTTTATTCTTTATTTCTGGTCGTACATCTATAGCATACAAGTTATTGCTTAGATATAGAATTGCTGTGTCGCCTTCGTCAATTATATCTTTATAATTTCTAAAACTCATTTTGGATTCAAAGTTTGTAAACAAAACTTCTCAAAACAAAGTATACACAAACCCCGATGACTACAAGACGAGCCACATGAATCTGACGTTTAGCGTTTTGTTTGTTAGCCTTTCTTATTGAAATTGGCATACAAATACAATGCTGGCAATAACGGTCCACTTATTTATTAACTTCAAAGTAAAAAAAAAAATGTTTTTTGGATGCCAACACCTATTATTTTTGATAATAAGCTATTAAGGACCATAAGTTGCCAAAAAGACAGTCACAAGAAATTGAATTAACAAAACGCTAAATGACTTTTCACTAAAGGTTTGTTTTCATTTTCAATACACATACATGCTTGTGATTGGTTAACCTGTTCTATGCATGATTTATTCTGACCAATAGCCTTTGATAGTTTCTGTTTGACATTTGAGGGACACAAGCAAAGCAAAGCTTGACGTATGTTGTCAGTGTTGTCACGTCTTAAAACTAGTCCCTCTTTTTCGGACGTTGGCTGTCACATGTGATAGGTGTGAATTTTTTCAGTAATTTTTTTCAAATTATAATTTTTCATAATTTAGCTTTGCTGACTGTTGTATTCAGAAAATTCAATTCACGGTATTTATATTTACATTTATAGACAAGTAGTTCCATTAAAATGAGTAATAAGGAACCTCCAGACCCTGACCCTCCTGATCCTGATTCAGAATTTTTTACCCCCATAGACTCCGTCCCGCCTTTCTCCCAGAGTATGGATTCTTCATATTCTCCAACTTCTAGAAAAAGACAAGCTGAATCTCATAACGAGAATAAACCTGCTAAGCTAGTTAAAAGCGTAGTTGGCAGGCAGACGTATGTTGCCAGTGATAGTCCCCCGTTTCTTGTCCACGTTCGGCGAATTGATTCTACAGAATCATTGCACCCAGTTAAATTTGGTATGTTTTTATTAAAACAAAATTTTAAAAATATTGTTATTGATGGTGTGAAACGAGTAGGCCGTAATAGGCTCTCGATTGAATTTAAATCTCACGAGGATGCCAATGCATTTCTATCTAACAGCTCCCTCGCCTTAAATAATTATAACGCTTCAATTCCCGTTCACATTGTGTCCCGCATGGGTTTGATTAAAGACGTCCCCATTGACTTGTCGGACGATGAGTTAATACATAATATTATTGTTCCGCCTGGGTGTGGTAAAATTATTAAAATCCGTCGCATTTCCAGAAAGTTTCTTAACAATAATGTACCAGAATGGAAACCATCTTCTACTGTCGTAATTACGTTCGATGGGCAAATTCTCCCGAAAAAGGTATTTTGTTTCTACACGTCATTTACGGTAGAGCAATATATACACCAAACTGTTCAGTGTTACAACTGTTGCCGTTTTGGTCATACCCGCTTAATATGCCGTTCAACAACGCGATGCTACAAGTGTGGCCATGACCATCCTGGCGACGGTTGTAACGTTGACAGCTCTGCTGCCTTCTGTTCTTCTTGTTCTGGCAACCATTTTGCCAATGATAAATCTTGCCCTGAATATATAAGGCAAAAATCTATTAAAATTTCTATGGCTGAGAATAATGTAACTTACTTTGAAGCAAGCAAAATGGTTCCCAGATCAAATCGCTCTAGTTATTCAGACACTGTCAAATCATCTCCCTCATCATCTTGTCCTTTAACTAAACCCTCTTCCTTATCTTCCTCTCAGTTCTTATCTCACCCTACATATTCTTCATATAAGAAATCAGTTTCCATTGTTCGCAATCCACGTTCTCCTCTATCACCTGGTTACAATAAAAAAGCCCATTTAGATCTCACAAAAGATTATTCGTTCATTCCGAGTAATATTACTGGCACTGCTCTACATTCTCCAAACATTAGACATGACGAAACTGAAAACCCTTCCTCCAACGTAATTAAATCAATAGTTTCGCTTTTAGTTTCTTTATTATCTTCTTCTCATTCTTCACCAGACTTCGTGGCTAAAAATCTGTTTCCTCTAATTAATTTACTAAATAATGGCTCCCCTAACTTTTCTCCAGTGGAATGTTAGAAGTTTATCACATAAAAAACACGACCTAATACATTTAATCAACCACCATAAACCTTTTATAGTGTCAATTGCAGAGACTTGGCTCTTGCCATCTCATAATTTTAATATTCCATCTTTTTCTGTTGTTCGTCATGACAGATTAGATGGCTATGGTGGTTCCGCTTTGTTTATTAATAAAAAAGCCACTTATTCGGACTTAAACATAAATTATTCAGGTAACGATTTTAATATTGTTGCCTGCCGTGCTGAAAATTTTTCATTTGTAAGTATATATATAGCTCACCCTAGAAATTGTTTCCTTCCCATTTTGAAAAATATTTTACAATCAATCCCGAGCCCTATTATAGTTATGGGCGACTTTAATTGTCACCACTATAGATGGGGCTCTTCTTGGTGTGACTCTTTCGGTATAGGTCTGGTGAATTTAATAGATGATTTAGATCTTTGTGTTTTAAATGATGGCCGTTCTACTCGGCGTATCCTTCCTGGTCAAAATCCTAGTCCGGTTGATGTCACTTTTTGCTCTTCTTCTATTTCATCTTCTCTTTGCTGGGACTTGGAGCAGTTTTCTTATGGAAGTGATCACTTTCCTATAGTTATTCGCATTCCCTCTTTGACAAGCCCCGAAAGATCCTTGCCTCCTTTTTTGAAATATCGTATATCTGGCTCTAAACAGAGTTGGAGTAAATTCTCTGATTTATCAGAATCTCATTTTCATTCGCTTCCAGATATTCGTAGTACGAGCAACTGTGATTTAAATCAGCAAATAAACGATGTATCGGTAGCATTCAATAATTATTTAAAAACAACAGCTAACTCCTGTTTCCCTCTTAAAAAATGTTCATCTGGTAAGTTACCTTCTCCTCCATGGTGGGATGAAGAGTGCACAGATATAATAAAACAAAGAAAAAGAGCAGAAAAAGCTTATAATAATCAAATGTCTGTTGAAAATCTAATCTTTTATAAACATATTTTGGCAAAATCTAAGAAATTACTTAAGAAAAAAAAAAGGCTAAGCTGGTCTAAGTTCTGTTCATCTCTATCAGCATCTACTCCCCCATCTGTAGTTTGGCGTCAAATTAATAAATTTAGGCGCGGTTTTTGTCCGACTCCTCTCCGTTCTATTCCTCTGGTTACAGCTGAACTATTTCTTGATAAAATTTCCCCATGTTATGTTCCAAACTATAATGAGATATCTCCTTATCCTACGATTGATTGTGTGATTGGTGATGAATTTCCACATTTAAATGATCCTTTTTCATTTAATGAATTAGAGTTGGTTTTATCTCAGCTTAAAGACTCTGCTCCTGGACCGGATGGTTTTCCGTATTCTTTCTTAGTGAATTTGGGTAATAATGGCAAGCTCTATTTTCTAAATTTTATTAATATTTGCTTTTGCAGTGGAATTGTCCCAATGAGTTGGAAAGAACAGATTGTTATTCCGTTAGTCAAACCGGGGAAATCGCCTGATGATCCCAATGGGCTTCGTCCTATTGCTTTATCTTCAGTACTAACAAAGATCCTGGAACATCTTGTGAAAAATCGATTAGAATGGTTTGTTGAGAATAAAAGTATTTTACCATCTACTCAATTTGGTTTTCGAAAAGGTCTAAGCACTATGGATAGTGTTGCTGTCTTGATCACTGATATAAGGATAGCCTTTTCCAAAAATTACTCAGTAGTTGCTGCATTTTTAGATATTTCGGCCGCTTATGACAATGTAAATCTGTTGATCCTTCGAGAATTGCTAATACATTTAAAAATTCCATATAAAATAACCAATATTATTACTAACTTGTTCCTGGAAAGACAAATTACTTTAAAAATACCAGGAAAAAACTTTGGAAATAGATTAGTATTTAAGGGTTTACCTCAAGGTTCTGTGTTAAGCCCTATTCTATACAATCTTTATACTAGTCATTTAAAATCATCCTTAAATTATGATTGCCAAATCCTACAATATGCTGATGACTTGGCTTTGTATGTAGCTCATAGCTCCATTGATGACGCTGCTGATTCATTATCAGTTTCTCTTAATTCCTTAAATAATTGCCTTTCCGATCTGGGTCTTCACTTATCGTCTCCCAAAAGTTCAATCGTAATTTTCTCTCGTAAAAAAAATATTCCTACCGTCTCAATTGCTATTTCTAGCTGTCCAGTTCCCATTAAAAACAGTGTAAAATTTTTAGGGGTTTTTTTAGATTCAAAGCTTTCTGGGAAGCTACACATTAATCACCTGGTTAGTAAATGTGAAAGGTCTATCCCTATTTTAAAATGTTTGTGTGGTGTTTGGTGGGGTGCTCACCCTTACTGTATGAAAATTTTTTATAATGCTTTTATTCGTAGCGTAAGGTAAAGTCACCTATTTTGGACGCGGACCAGTCATGGACATTTTTAAAATTTACCTCCAAAATTAAGCAAACGCGCAGTATTTTTTTTCAACTGTCAACACCGATCAGTTGTGTCAACCTTTTAGCAGTCGTACCAAGTGTTTTTGACAGCCGACACCCATTTTGATTGCGGCCATAACAGTTGTTAGTTGTTCGGTGTCATTTGGTGTCGGTAATCGTAATTTATTAGAAGAATCGCGATGCAAGTAAGTACACTCAACATCTCATTTTTTGTCAGGTATATCGTCGTTCTTGAAATCCGTATTATTTAGTGATTTCTCAATATTAATACATTACTTTTCTAATATAACCTAAAATGTCATTGGCATTCTCACTCTAAAATTACCGGTGTCAATAACTGGATATTATTCAAGCACGCACACCAATCATGGACAGAATGTCCATAAAGTGAATTTTTTAAATATTTTTTTTCTGTAGGTATCATACGTCTGTTCTTATATATCTTTATGTTTCTCTAAAAATATAAATTAAATTATTAGTCTTTCCAATAATGGACATTCTGTCCATGACTAGGTGTCCATAATAGGTTCAACGTTCTAATAATAACAAATTAATTTTTTGACCTAGAAATGGCACCAAGAAAAGACTACACAAAAGAACAGATGGCTAAGGCTATCGAAGAAGTAAGAAAAGGAGAGAAAATATCCGTTGCCGCTACAAGATACGGAGTCCCAAGGATAACCTTACACAATAAAATCACCGGAAAAAGTCCTATTGATTGTAATTTAGGTCCAGCTACTGTACTTACTTATGATGAAGAAAGGATACTCGTAAGATGGATAGCATTTATGGCTGAAAAACACTTTCCTGTAACCAAAGAACAATTGCTTGACAGTGTCGAAAAAATAATATTTGAAAAAAAATTAGATTCTTGTCTATTCACAAACAATCGGCCAGGAAAAAAGTGGTACTCTTCGTTTTTAAAAAGACATCCAGATCTTTCTGAACGTACGGCGCAAAATTTAAGTAAAGCGAGAAATGAAGTCACAGAAGATGACATTCTCCGTTGGTTTGAAGTAATTAAAGGTTACCTTGAAAATAAAGACTTGCTTGAAGTAATAAATGATCCTCAAAGAATTTTCAATACAGACGAAAACGCATTCTACTTACAGCCAAAAGCTGGACGAGTTATAGTGCGTAAAGGTGAAAAAAATGTATATTCAGCAGCAGGGGATGAGAAAGAAAATTTGACTGTGCTGATTACTGCTAATGCTGCTGGAGTTTTAGCTCCACCAATGATAGTGTACCCTTATGAGCGTTTACCTGCCGTAATTGCTAATAGCGTACCAAAAGATTGGTGCATAGGCAGGTCAGAATCAGGCTGGATGTGTGCTAGAACATTTTATGAATACATTAGTAACGCGTTCAATCCATGGCTAGAAAAAAATAATATATCTAAACCAGTTATATTATTCTTGGACGGTCATAGGTCACACATGAACCTGCATTTGTCAGATTTTTGTATAGATAATGGGATTGAAGTTATCTCTTTATACCCTAACTCGACACATCTACTTCAGCCTATGGATGTTGCGGTATTTAGGCCTTTAAAGGTATCGTGGCAGAATCAAGTCAAGAGTTGGAAGATTCAAAATCCGAAACAAACAATGAAAAGAGATCATTTTGCTCCAAACTTTGAGGCAGCTTTGCGAAATATTGCGACAGATACAATAAGAAACGGATTTCGAAAGAGTGGGCTTTTCCCCTTTGGTCCAGAATACGTAGATATGAACAAAATAAGTTCACAAAATCGTGGTACTGTTTCCACATCAGCATTAGCAAGAAGAATTGACACGACCAAACAGTTTATGAATACCTTAGAAGCAGAAATACGAGGATTGTTTACTAATGAAAAATTGAATTTGTTCACCAGACTGTACTATTTACCCAGAGCTCAAGTTGAGAACCTTATTCCGAATGAAGACCTATCATTATATACTATTTGGGCTAAAAGTAAACACTATTTGAATGAAAATGTACCTCAAAGAGTTGCCGAAACTGTCACGGAGTCATCAATACAAGCCTCGCATTCTCCCGAACCCGAACCCGAACATCTAAGAGAATCACAATCATTGCCACCACAAACATCTAAGACATCCGTGGCCGACAATACGATTTCTAGTTCACCAGAACATGCATTAGACGTCCCCCATGACATCTATGAAAAACCGCCAGAAATGTGGGCTTTAAAAAATATGCAGGCAAGTTACAGTGAACCAAGTACGGCACAAGTTTGCATAGACATGAATGCTACCATTGGTGGCAATCGAGATTTACTAGAAGAGGACATTGAAATCGTTGAATCCGTTCAAGAATTATTGAAAATCGTATCGAAAGATGTTGTCGAGCAGGCAATGCATTCTACTCCTAATAAAGATCAGATTTCTGAATCAAATGACACTATATCTAAGCCCATGCCTTCAAAACCACAAAATGTAATGGATAAAAATATTCCATCGCCATTTAAAAGGGCTTTATTTTGGCCAGAACCAGAAATCAAAAAAAGACGTAGTAAAGAACGTCTTCCTTCGGCGATAACTGGTGAGAATTGGAGAGCATATATGATTAAGAAAGAAAATAAAAAAAAAGAGAAGGAAGAACAGAAAAACAAAAGAATGAAAGAGAGACAAGAAAAACAACTAATAAAAGAGAAAATTGCTGAAGAAACGAAGAAAGTTACAAATAAAAAGAAGATTACAAAAACTATAAATAAGAAAAGGAATAGAAATGAATCATCATCTAGTTCATCAGCAGAAGAAAATGATATACCATATCAAGAATGTGACCAAGATTTAGAGTTATCTGAAGAAGACCAGATAAATCACCCAAAACACAGAACTGAATCATTAGAGTCAGATGAAAATATTCCTCTACAAGACATATCCCTGCAATTACTAAAGATAAATACATATGTCATAATTAAATACGAAGAAGAATACTTTCCCGGGATGATTAAAAATATTGATAACAATACTTACGAAATAAGTACTATGGTTCTATCAAGAGGAAATACGTTTCGGTGGCCCGACACTCCAGACCAAATTTGGTATAATAGAGGATCTATAATTGAACGAATTCAAAAGCCTAAAACCGTCAACAATAGGGGTTTTTTTAAAGTACCTGAAATGGAAAAATATTTGCCATTTATATGCTAAGTTTTTATTTGCAATACTTTTTATATAATCATAGGTCTATAGAGATTGTTACTTTTTGAAAGTTCCTATAACTACCCTCTATTTGTTATAATATTTTTATTTAGTAGATATTTATCAATAGTTGTGTTTCTCTGTAAAACTCAGGGAATACATAGATCTCTGTTGAATATGTGGTATTTACTCTTTAAAAAGTTTATTTGTACTTATTTGTGTAAGGAAGAAAATGTTATTAGTGATTTTTGAGACTGATTTTTCAATAAGAGTAAGTTAAGTATTAACAAATGTTGACCTAATTGTTTTTTTATTATAATTTTATTTTGCCTACAGTTGGCTTTCCAGTGTTGTAATAATGTACAAGACTGATAAAGATAATAATGTTAGATTGTTTTGATTTAAATAACATAGCTGACCGGTTGACTTAATGAGAATAATATCGTTAATAACGAATATTTTTATAACATACATAACTTTTGTATTCCTTTTTTAACATATTTCCATAAGTAACTGTTCATCATAGGGGGTCCTACACTGGAATATTACTGTCCATTGATGGATGTTCATAATTAGATAATTTTCCATTATTGGGGGTCCATTGCTGGATTATTACAGTCCATTATTGGTGTCTAATTAGTAGTGTTGTTTATTTATAATATTTTATTGTACTGAGTCCTAAACAGAAATTAAACATCGCATACTAATTGAGAAAAGAGCTTTTCATTTACCTCCAAATCTCAATGGATGTGTATTAAAAAATAAAGAAATTATAGAGCAATTACAAAAAAAAATCGCTTATACTGTCCATGACTGGTGACTTTACCTTAGTTGATTATGGTTTATTTTTATTGGAGCCTTGTAATAAAGCAGCATTACATTCGTTGGATCGAATCCAGTCGTCTTGCTTAAGAATTATTACCGGTTGTATGAAATCATCTCCAATTAATGCGTTACAAGTAGAATGTTGTGATCCCCCTTTTTCTTTACGTCGTCAATATTTGTCTGATCGTCTTTTATATCGAATCAATATGACTTCATCTCATATTTTGATTCCAAAATTAAACGCTTTGTATAATTTGTGTTATTCGAATAATGCCTATTGGCGTAACAAATCAAAACCTCCAATTATCATAAGTCTCCATAATCTCAATACTTTTTCTACTCCTTTATCAAAAAATGATCTTTTACCAGTTTTCGCCACTGATTACAGAGCACTTATTTATTCCCCAAGAATTTTTTTCAACTTAGGTATTTCAAAAAGTTCTCCAGGTCCTAATATCAGTTTAAATAAAATTATTTCTGAACGTTGGTCACGTTGGCAAAGATTTTATACCGATGCTTCCAAATTGTCTGATTTGGGAAGTGTGGGTGCATCAGTCTTCTTGCAAAATTCAAATTTATATTTACAATTCAAATGTCCTCCTGAATCTTCTGTGTTCACTGGAGAATGCATTGGCATCCTTGAAGCTTGCCTATTTATTAAGTCTCATAATATAAATAAATCAATTATTTTTACAGACTCGTTAAGTGCCTTACAAGCTTTAAATAAAAACCTTTTTAAATGTAAATTACACAGTAACATTGTTCTTAATATAAAATCATGTCTGTTGAATTGTTTTAATAATGGTTTAACAGTCGAGTTAGCGTGGATCCCGAGTCACGTGGGGATAACTGGCAATGAATGTGCGGATTCGTCTGCTAAACATGCAGCGTCTAGCGCAAATGTGGATTTGAGACACTACTGTCTTCAATGTTATGACCTTTTAAATATTCCAAAAAAAATATTACGCACTAAATGGCAAGAATTGTGGAATAGTAGCAGTAAAAAAAAAGGCTACTACTTCTATAATTCTCAGCCATCCATTCCCAATAAACCTTGGTTTTTTAAATTTAAAAATATGTCAAAGACAGTTGTTTCGGTCATGTGCAGATTACGTATTGGCCATTGTTGCACTCCTCATTTTCTAAATAAAATCAGAATACGTGATAATTCAATTTGTGAATGTGGATTAGGAGATGGTACTTTGGATCACATATTTTTTGAATGTCCCAGGTTTTTAAATTACAATTTTTATAATTCTTTATCAAAGTTAAAAGTGTCATTGCCTACGAACTTTTCATATTTACTTACAATTTCTTCTCGTAAAGTTTTTTTGGAAGTTATAAAATTTATTAGACATAATGATATCAAACTGTAATTGTAACTTAACTTTAATTCTCTTTTAACATTTAGCAAAGCTTTTCTTTTGTTTCTTTATTTTTATTCACATGTGAAGTCATCATACGAGTCTGGCTGAATTGTCGTCACTACCCTTGATGACATAGTGCCATTAATTTAAAAAAGAAGAAGAAAACTAGTCCCTCTTTCTCAAATGCTTATTTAATAATACTGAGGAGATATATTATTTTTTGTGCTTTTAAGTGATCGAAAAGATTGTTTTAGTCTCAATGAAGCATATATTTTGGATTCCCATCACATTTACCAACCTAAAATAGTAGTATTACAACTTACAAATGGTTACTATGGATGCTTCTAAAATGACGAGTAAGACGAGCTCACTAAAGGCGTTGATACTTAAGGCTTGGCGTGAGAGATGGACCGACATTCAATGGGGCATCAACATAAAGACGATACTACCAAGAGGAGTAAGTGGTGACCTGTATAATCTCGCTGATTGTATACTTCAACAAGCTACTGTGGGATGCGGTGCTAACCAACTTGTAATATCTTATTTAAAACATTCCTTGGCATCGCATCTTGTCTCATATGCAGCAGTGCTCCAAAGAATCGCCAAATTTGACGCATTTCATAAACCGCATTGCATTATAGCATTACTGGAGTTTCTAGAAGGCTTTCTAGACAGTATAACATGTAGAGGTAAAATGGAAGAAGAAGTGTTAGCCTTTTCAGTGTTTTCTATTATTCTGTGGCTTCTCCAAGTGTATCATTATTCTCTGAGTAAGTACCCATCTTCAAATCCCATTCAAAGTCAAGAAATTCTAGAGAAATCTACAACAGTTCTCAACTCAATTGTAAACACTGACTTTCTTCTGGCTATGTTTTATTTTGCCAAACAAAATGACCCCACAGAGTATGTAGAAATAACAAAGAAATGTCAAGAGATAACAACTTATATGATGATGAATACACAATTTAAAGCTCCAGTGGCTATTCATGAAACATTACAAAGGGTCTGCAATATGGATATTGATAAGATTGTTCCACTGAATACTAAACCCGAGTCAGTGTCACACTGTTTGCCAGCACTGATAGCAATAAATATTCTTGCCAATCCTAGTGCTGATACGCAACAACTATCAAGTCAACTTTTAATGGTACAAAGAATAAAAGGATACTCCTTAGCAAGACTTTACTGTGAACTAATCAGGGCATGTTTCATCTCATTGAACGACTCCAGTAAAGATGCATCCAAACAGGCCTTGTGGGCTGCTTTTACATTTCTAAAAATACCTCAAGTTATGGCATACCTTCATAACTTGTGTGGAACTACTAAGGACACAGAATATTCTGTGGAGTTAGTTGAAGCTTTTGAAATGTTACTCCAAGCAACACCATTGTTAGAAGTTGTGGATACAAAAAACTCATGCAATAGCATCATATCTTTAATTGAACCATTGGTGAAATTGAATGTACTATCAGAGAGCCACCTTTCATACTTCAATCAAAAACGAGAGACAAAAGAAATAAAGCTTCAAAAACTGGAGCCCACTGGTCTGCAAGGTTCAGTACCAGTTTTCATTACCAGGGCTGAGCCAACTTTGACTGGAATCTTAAAAACTATGGGTGGAGATTTTTATAAGACACAGGAATCTTTGTATCCAATGCTCTGCCAAATTGTAGGAGGAGCTACTCTTGATACTATCTTGGCAGTGGCTACAGTGGAGGGAAAACTGAAACTGCTTGTTTCAAGATTAATTAAATTTAATGAGTTTGCCCTACATTCTGCAAGTGAAAAGGGAGCTATGCAATCTAAAGTATATATTTTTGACATTTCATTTTTGATACTCTGCTCTATTGTACAGGAGTATGGGGCTGAAGCTGTTTTAGATGAAAATGGTGATACTTTCTTTGAAAATTGGATACGAGATTGTATGCCAAATAAAGGAATACATAAGTCACCTGAGCTAATTACACAGAAATGCGACCAACAACTCGTTGATATTTTTATTCATCACCTCAGTGCACCCGATTTTGATTTCAAAAATACAAACATGAAGCCACATGACTTAGCTATTAACGTGTGTGCTGTAATTAAGGAAATTTTACTTGCTTGGGAGCAAGGATCTCTATCTGCAGCAGATGTAAAGCGAATGTTGGATTCGTTAAGACAAAAAATGGCTTCTCTATCAGTCTGTGCATCTGTTTGGTTATGTGCCTTTATCAATGTCTCTCAACAAGATTCCATTTTAAAACCATTGAATATGGTGCAACAGTTCTTAACGCCTCCTACTGATGTGGAATTAGCACAGATTGACAACTTCAAGGAAAGAACTATTTTGATGTGTCAAATCGTTAAAAAAATGCAACATGAAGTGCATCCTGCGTCCGCACCTAAAAGTAAAATGACAGCTCTATCCCATAATATTATATCGAATCGAACCATTTTAGAACAGCTTAAAGCTGTTTGGGATGATATTAAGTCACGAGGATACCTTCACATAGATGCTACGCATGTTGTTGAAAGTCTTCTTAACACAACAGGCCCAGTTTGGTTTGTGTCATACCTAGTAAAAGAGACACTGAAGTTTAAATACCAAGATGACCTAGACAGATCAGTTGATATTGTTTTAGCTATGTTTCATTTAGACATTGAAAAGTGTACTGAAGCTTTATTGCTTCATGTTTTACCTCAATATTTGTACAACGCAAAGTTATCAGAAGAATTAGTGGAACCTCAATCTGCTGTTTTGGCTAAGTTAGCTGTATACTGTATTTATGCAGCTCTCGAACAAAGTAATTGTAATAGTAAAAGTGGTAGTTCACGGAAACGGCGACACGAAGATCCTGAGGAAGATACTATATGTCCTTCAAGTAAATTGAGAAGACTGAATGATAGCACCCCTGATGGCAGCAATTTGTACTATCCTCAAGGACAATCGGGCTCAGTCCTTTTGAAGGAACCGTTGCAATCAGCTTTAGAAACCGTATATAAATCATTCTCTCAACTTGCTGGAAAAAATGGTGATCTGACTCCTCAGACACATTTCATATTTGAATTTCTTATGTATGTGGTGCAATGTGGACAAGACAGAGCACAAATTGTTTTACAAAAAATGCCAAGTGAGCTGGTGCCGACACTAATAAAGGCTCTCCCAGATAATTTTAATATAGGGTTGATACTTCGGTTGTATGACTTATCTACTGCGTATGGTAGAAAAAATACTGCCAGGGATTTATGTTTATTAAGAAATATGAGGTTGAGACCTGAATGTTAATTTTGTATGAGTCTTATACTATGTTTTAAGTGATATTCTAACAATATGACTAGATATATAATAAATTAATTTAAAGTTTACGAAACATGTGTTATTTCCTTGCTTAAAATCCTATCTTCGTTACTCAGGCGTACTAAGATACAAATAGGATTACAGTGTAATTTTCAAAGAGATAAATAACTTTAAAAATATGCATTATATACCTTCACAGAAAAATGAAGATTGTAACTAACCAATTGATAATTTAAAATAACATAGCTTGTCAGTTTCTTGCTAGTTCTTACAGAGCGTTGGGTCGGAACTAGCACGTAGATTCACTTACACTATATTTTTTCATTTTTAATTGTTATGTTGCATGTAAGTAAATCTAAGCTTCGTGATTTCAGTGTACTCATATTTCGATGTTTTTTGTATTTATATTTAATTTTGACGTTTTCAAGTACTATGCAATAGTTAATGGAATAAAAGATTTAAACTTTAAAAGCATCATTGGCGTGAAGTATCACCATCATTTGTATTATACTTAATTTTCCAGTTTTATAAATGATCCTGATTTTAATATCAAATTAAGCAGATTTATTTCTCAGTTCACTTAGAACTGTTAGTTTATTTGATTTGGGAGGCAAAAGTAAAAGTAAGTTGATTAACAGACCCCAAAAAAGGAATTCTGAATAAAGCGCCACGTTATTTTAATTTTATTAGTTTTGAAGAAATTAAGCCAGCAAAAATATAACGTATTTGTAAATCGACTATTTTGCTGATTGTACTTCTGTCTCGACCTCCTTTTTGGCCTTTGTGCTGTTCCTTTTGTCTAGTTAGTGGGTAGACTAAGTTATCTACCTGTGCCTACAAGGTACTAAGATTAGATACTGACATTTGCATAGGACACTGGAGGAATATTGAAAATATGAAATGATTACTTAATATTAACTGATAGTGCGTTGCATGCTCACTGGAGACTACATCCAGAGGCTAAGACCTCTTTTGGTTTGTGCGCAATCTTGGTTTGTTTTATATTATAATTACAAGCGGACGCGCCGCGTGAAATTCAGATAGATTCTGTTACTAAAAAGGTACCTAATATCGTATATAAGTGTTATAGCTTGGCCACTTCTCGCATTTAGCAAACGGTGATCCTTTGGTTAACGACACGACACACCATAATAGAAAACGATAGATTGCCCAGTCCGACACTTTGTTACTGACACGACACATTATAATAGGAAACCGTAGTTGCTGGTTCCGGTTGGTGGTTCCGCAGCTTAGTGCAACAAGAAAATTGAAAAGAAAGAAAGAAAGAAAAATATGTATTGTTTTTATAATAAAAACATTCAATTTGATGAAGTTGTTTATGTCTTCTAGTTTTAGTTGGTCTACAACTAACTTTTTGATGGCTGCGAGAGCTTTAATCGTAGTTTCGAAAACCAGTGACCTTAAATCAGGATAGGACAGGTAGGGTAAATAAAAATCACAAATAACTTTGCATTTTCAAAATTTATTTTTCGAAACTTCAATCAACAAAATATGTATCAATCATAAATTAACTCTAAATATCTTTACCTATTTACTTAATTGCGAATTTCAGATTCTATACAATAAAAGTATTTGTACAAAATATTCTTACTTCACTATGATGAAGTTAACTAAAGTAGCGTACCTATATATTTATATCTTTAACATTTGTAACAGAATGACATTAATTATAATACTTTATATATATAGATTTATTGTAGATACTGAATTTACAAAACCAATTATACAAAAATATAAGTATACAAACAAAGAGTTCCTAAACTAAGATATTTTATATGCTGGCATTCATAGTCATCATCATCAGCCTATATTCGTCGCCTCTTCAATGGCACGCCACTGAGCTCAATTTTCATCTCTTCGTCTCGTCTCCAACCACTGCCAGTCGTTTCGCGTATATCGTCGCTCCACCTAGCCGGAGGGAGTCCTACACTACGCTCACCAAGATGTGACTATGCTGACATTATGCCGACAAGACTATTTTCGATTCAGAAATTCAGGGTAATTTTTTATACCTATCTATATTTCAGGCCCCTACGATAGCTGCGTATTACAATGGCACAGATGACAGGAAAAACCTAGACCCAATTTCCGAAGTAAGTTACTAACTAAACTCTGGGGCATATTATAAAAAAGTTAAACCACGCTTAAAACTACTGCTGTTACTTTTATTTAATAAAATGAAGACCGTGACAGCACTAGTTTTAAACCTGGTTTAACTTTGAATCGTGCTTTGTAATTGCCCCTCTAGATTTTATTATGACTTTCTATTGGACGGAATATTTATCAAATATTCTTTTGATTCGTGAGCCGTGAGTTCATTATTTGTATATATTCAACAGGAAACAATTAAGGGATCAAAGAATGATGAAGATTTATGAGATTATATATTTCCGAGTCAAAAACCATCCACACGTTAAGCGCAACATCCTGAAGATAAGCTTTCACGAGTACACAATCCATTCAAATCATTGCGGCTGATGCCGCATATAATTTTGATTCTTAAAAACTTTCTTGACATTTACATTACATGTAAAGTTCAATGTCGACTTAAACTTAAAATAAAAAACAAATACTATTTATTCTGTACAATAAAATCAACCAAACTTGTGATTGCTATATAATCTAATAATACCTAAACAAAAATAAGAACTTATAAATACAAAGATCACAGGAGAGTTCCAGGGCTTTTTTACAAATAGTATTTATCTAAGTATCATTATTATTTATATGGTAGGTAACAAATATTACACTAATTACAAAGGATTGCTATTTTATCTTAACCTAAGGTTGAGCCTAGTTATAATGCAGGTTTTTTGGCGTCCGGAGAATCTGGATGCGGGCGTTCTATAACAAAAGAAAAAAAAATGTCATAAAGAGGTAGAGGTTTCTGTTAGGTCGATAAAAAATCTTTACACAATTGGCCTTCATTATATCTTGTTAGAACTTTTTGTTTTATTAGTTCGTATTGATTCGTCAACAGTGTTTAAAAGTAGTGATATATACATTCAGTCAACAAAGTATCGGGAATGAATGTTTTGTTTATGGTTCCAAATTCAATTTTTTTTTTGCTGCTGTTAGATTGGCACTATTGTTTGCAATATTGGCGCGGAGTTTAAGTTGCATCTGTCATTTAATTAAAAACAGTTCTGTTTTTAGTTTTATAATATCTAGGTGTATTGCGAATTTCATAATGGACAATATGGACAACATCGAACAAAGAGTTTGTTTTAAATTTTGCATTGAAAAAGAGTTCTATAACTCTCTTCTACTTATCTACATCTAAGCAGTGAGGATGGTTTTATGAAGAGTAGATTTTAAGCATAGTGTTTTTACAACTAATTAATACGTCTCTCCCTCGGGAAACAGGCGTGGATTTATGTATGTTTGGTTTACTACAAATTCAGACATAAGAACTAGTTTCCATCAAACTTACCCATTTGTCTTCTAAGAACTTCTCCATCTCTGGTGACGCTATACGCTGGCGGTGGATTACTGACCCTCATTTGTAAGCTTAATCTATTAGGATTACAGTTCTCATCAATGGAGCCTTCAGAGGCCATAGCAAACGACGGCCTCTGGTTTCTATTCCACGTCTGCTGATAGGAACTTTCTGTTGTAACTGTGTTACATCTATAGTTAGTATGAGGAACATATTGCTCTGGCGACCAGTCGAACACGAATGTGTGGCTGCAGTTGTGAGTGTAAGCGGAGGGAGTGCCTGAAGGCGTTGGTGGAGTCGTGGTTACGTAAGGACTAAGATCTTGGTGACAAACATCTGGAACCTTCTGCAAAGCTGACTCTGACCACGTCGGACTAGGATTCCATTGGTCCATCATTTCTGTCTCTGGAATCGTGAAGGTTTTTGACCCCGGCCGTCTGCTATTAATAGATCCAGCTTGTACTGCGACTAAAGTGTCTCCTGATGTCACAGTCGAAGGGGTGCATCGAGGGGAAACGTTAGAAACTGGCGTATTTGATTTATCCTCTGCATTTTTTCTTTTCCGCTTTGCGTTAGGTTGAATTCTCGTATCCTCCACTCCAATATTGTGGTACCTGTAACAGGAATCTAAAGTTACACATGCTGCATGTCAATTCTGCTAAATAGCGGGCATATATGAAAATGGTCCAAGTTATATCTGCGTAGAATAAATGTTTGAAATACATTTAAATGACTGAGTTAATTTGGAAGCCCGGATTATCAGAGTTGTATTCGCTACTACACCGTCTGTATGTCAAAGGCTAATGACTTTTTAATCTATAAATTTCCCTCAATTGGTTGGCGAAGGGCAGTTATCTTTAAATTTAAAAAATCCCATCACATTGAGGTAAATACAAAATTGCAATATCTAATCTACTAGGTATAGCAGGCATTTTAAATATTGTAGTCTAAAAAAGCAAAATCCTGTCCATACCTATTTTCTTGAAGAGAAACTGAATAATCTACAGGGCCATTTTCCGACCTCTCATACGTGTAGTGCATCGGCGCCAGGTGAGGCGGTACATGCGGTATGTGTGGTTGGATCCCAGCCGCAGGCATCATGACTGGTTGAGTTCCATTGATGCAGACTGGTGCTGCAGGATATTGCATCGCTGGGTAGGCTGGGACATCAGTGGACGGTGGGCCGTACATTCTGGAAGCTGCTTCGTATGCCAGACCGTAGTGCAGCTTGGATTGCACAGCGTAGTAATGATAGAGCCATGGGTTAGCTTTCATAACAGCTGCTTCTTGTTCACTGTTAACAAAAAATATTATTAAGTATAGCTGAAGTGTCTGCTTGAGTTAGATGCTAGTGGCTTGCTCTCAGCTAGGCCTCTTGCATTTTGTGTTACCTGTGATGCTTTCCACAACATGAGCTAATTATTTCAAACGTCTTTTCAGGTAGCATCAAATTCAGAAAAGGAGCCTAGGCCATAGCCATTACCAGCGAAATATACCATAGCATAGGTTAGGTCGCGGCTCTTGTGCATACGCATAGCATAGTCCGGTAATAGATCTTTGAAGAGGCGATAGTCACCTCCGCTCTCTACCTATATTAGTGAATTAGACCGTTCTACGGTGTCGTTATTACTCCTTGCGATATAAAATTACTGACTTTACTTGCTTCGTAAAAACGAGGAGGCAGGATAAATTACTATTAACATGTTACATGGCTTCGCCATTAAAAACTAAATTAGAAATATAGCAGTAAATGGTGTTTATGAATTGATCATATGCCATTAGACAGATAAGGCGGTCATTATAATTCATTCAGTCTAATTTTTTATCAAGGTAAGCTATTTAGGGCGCTGTCAGAGTCTAGAAGATTTAAAATTTCATATACTATTGGAGTAATATCATCTTATATTTTCGTTTTGTATGAGGTGTTTACAAGGTTACACATGGTGATTTTTGTAATAATTAAGTGTTATTGTTTAGTATAGCATATAGGTACAAACGTTGCCATATAAAAATAAATATTAGTAGGAATTGGAGAACTTTCCAAAGGTTTTGACACCATATAACAGAATGGTTAAAGTAGGCACCTTAGTAGTAAAATTTGATACTGAATGTAACTCTGTAAGGTTAGCGTTTTATCAGACATTGCATTTAATGAGGATTGCAACATCGATCAAGAGAAGCTACGAGATGAGAAGATCTGATTCAGTCGGATTCATTAGTCCCAAAGGTAAAACATAAACAATTAAATGAACAGTTCGAGAAACACTTGAGCAAGTAGGTAGCTGAAATCTCAGTGTATCTGCATTGAGAGCGCACTAAATAGACTCGACCAGAAAGTCTGCTACATGGAACTAGGGATAACGGGTAGACAGACGACTTTCAGCGCAATTTTAAAGAAAATATATTACTAACGGCCTTGGGGTCGTTTGTCAGCGCCGTTCTTCGTTCGCGAGTTCCTTCTTTTGTGTTAAAAGCTCATTAAAGCTATCTTACTTGTCCTATATAGTCGTAGAAATCAGTATTTAAACTTTATAGCTAAAGCATCTTAAATAGAGAAAAACTTGTAGGTACTTATTCGAAAACTATGTTTGCGTTTATCATCTGGCTGGGTAGGTTTTTTGTAGCATTTTGAAAAGGTTAATTGAAATTGCTATTAAAATCAATGAGTTCGTATAAAAACAAAGAACATATATAGGAAACCATAATGTTTTTCCAACCAAATTGAAGTAAGTAAGTACCTAACTTCGGGATATAAATTTATTAATATAAATTGACTCGAAACTCTTAACCTATGACTTAAGGTTCTGAAGCAATAAGACAGTTTTTTAAAATTTAATTCTAGCATTTTTTACACATAACAATATATGTATTATAGTATCTTATCGTTTGACGTAGGTAAACTTCAGTTAAAGCTAATCTAGCCTACTGCAGCTGTGTATTTAGCGTCGGGAGTAACCTTTCCCGCTAGCGGAGGTTTGAGGTGACCTTTAGATCGTGGATGCAGGGAAATGTCACATAGTTGGACCCAGCCTGGACGCTGTACAGGCACGGAGAGAAATGCTTTCCAAAACTGTGTTACCTAACTGTTCGCGAAAAGGTTGGCGTATTAATCGTGATATCATACTGTAGATTAACTAGGTGTAAGAGCTAAGTGGTCTTTGAAGGAAATTACGAAGACTTCGTGGTTTTGTGGTTTTTGAAGGAAAACTTTGGTTTTTAACATTATGTTCTTCGCTGCCCAATTGTATGATATGACATATAAAGTAGCGGTAAATCAAATTGTATTTTAGGTTCAAAGATTTTATTCTTAACCCATAAAATACAACCCAAATAATATCTGGTCTTTTTCCTAAGCGATAAGATCGTTTTATAAAATTCAAAAAATAACTATGAAACGCCTATCATGATCTGCTCGGTTTAGCTTTCGGGCAACGACATATATCTCATTATCATCATCATTACGTCATTCTTATAAAGTCATACATTGGCCTCCCCAATAGATTACATTCTATTGGGGGTATTTGCCCATAATCACCACGCAAAGTAAGTTTAAGCAGAATGACCCTGCCTACGGGACCTACGGGACAACATACATACATACAATCACGCCTGTTTCCCCGAAGAGGTAGGCAGAGGCATAATATACGCCCACATTTCGCCAGTTTTATTGTTGGTCCCACGTAATAGGTGACGAGCCTATTGCCGCTTACCGGGCACTGTTATGTTCGCCAAAGCCTCGTCCGTAGATCGGCAAGTGCAGGTGGCTTGGGCTCCTTTGGTCTTGGTAGGAACCCTATACACCCTACGGGATAATAGCCGCAGAATTCCTATTCTTTGACTCTAACGACTTCCCGTAAGATGAGAGGGGTGGCATTAATCTAAGCCGGCACTACCCTGCACACTGCATATTACTTGTATTATAATATTTTACTTAAATGACACGAACAACGTTTTAATCCGATTGTGAGCGATATGTTTGTAAGTAATTAGCAGAGGTCGGAATTAGGTAGAGTTATTCATGTACTTACACTGATTTCACACAGCGAAAGAATATAGTGGATATGCCTCAAATCCCGGGATTAATTTTAAAGAATAGAAAAAATCCCGTTACTTTTTAATAAAAAGTTATTTACTTTTACTTTTTTAATTTAGACTACTGCACGCGCGACGTTGCCAAACTTACATCAATGATATTGGATGACCGAAGTTGCAAAATTCCAATACGCACACGCGCGATGGTTGCCACGTTTATTGTTCGCACTACATAGCTTGTGAGAACAAAAGAATACAATAGCGAAAATGCGGAGCACTCCCATTTGAAATCCATTGGAAATCCCGGGAAGGTCCACATTAATATCAACATTTCGATGCAAGTACATAAATAACTCTACCTAATTCCGACCTCTGGTAATTAGTAATGCCATTTAAGGCTTATTCAGATAAGCACTACACCTGAGCAAAATATTTTGACGTACCTACCTAATAATTTTGTCAAATAATTTTATTAAAATAGTTATAATTTGTTATTTTTCAATAGAGGTTCTAATTAAATCGCCGCTCATAAACAAAAGGGAAATAAATCATAATATTTTTTACAGGATATGGAAATTATTTGTGACTCAGCCACGATTTTGTTATTTAAAGTGGTTTTAGACAATTTTGGTTAATAGTCCTTTCGTTTATCTATTATTATGTAATTCAAATCTTTTTTAAATTTGCAAGCAAGAAATGAAAAAACTCAAACAAATACTTCAAAGAATGTTTTTTTCCTCAGTTAACGCACTTGTTCAAATAAGTATACTCACTTCAAAGCTTAATACAAGTAAGTTCGCTAAGCGACAAATCGCTAAGCATTCACTTTAGTAAGGAGCACCAAAGGGCATTCGCGTACAGCTATCTTAACTTAAAGAATTAACTTATTTCACCATGTAAGTTGTGTAATCCTTCTATGTTAATTTCAAAGTTGCATGAACATATGTTTTTTACAGTGGGAAGAATTGCATCTTATGATAGTAAAAGGCCATATAACTTTTACTATCATAAGATGCAATTCTTCCCTCCATGTTACAAGGCATTTAGTATTTATATCAAAGATGAGTAAGATTTTTTATTTAGTGTATGTTTATTTATTTATAATTAAACAAAACTAGAACTCTGTTAAATACAAATTGTGTTTAGATACATAGAGCTGTAGTATTTCTGTCTTTTTTTTTGTGAATACATATTTATATTAAATAAATATTATTCAGAACATGACAAGTATTTATGTTCATGCAATCAATTTTTGTCCTTTATTTGAATCGAACCGGAAACCCTTGGCGCTATGAATACTTTGACTGTTGCTTTAACAACTTACTTAACTTTAAAATTTTACGATGGACAACGAACTCCTTACTATGCCTAAATTATTTACCGATTATTTTAATTCACAGTTATGAAGTAACCAACAAACCATTTTTTATATTGACTACTCTGCTCGTTATTCATAAATCAATAAAATATACAGAAAACAGTATAAGAAAATACATCCAGAGTTTATAAACGCTTGAGCAACGGTATTAAGATATGTTTTTGTTAGGTTCTATTTGCAAATGGCGCGACGTCGCCTGTACGCTTTCCCGCCAATTTGTGCGTCCGCGCAACGGTCGCATAAATCAAACGGACGTGACGTAGGCGGCGGACACGTTGACAATTTGTTGTCGCTCACCAGACGCTGCTGCTTTTGTATGGTTTATGTGAGCGCTGTTAGGAAATTTGAGGTAATGAATATATTATTTCGTATATATCGGCAGTTTGCATTGAGTTCGTTTGGTGGAGTATGCCCTAAATTGAGAAGGAGCCGGTGCTTTGTAATGTGACATTATAGACTTACAATGTCACAAAAATATCCCTTGCCACAAAAAAAATCAAAGGACTATAAAGACGTACGACTACCACTATCGGCATGATAGCCTTTAGATTCCAAAGGCAAGAATAGAAAAGACAAGCCAAGTTAGAGGCCTTATTAAGCAGTTACAAAACACCTAATAGCAAGAGACCACCGGCCTCTCAATTGCACAGGATCCACGTAGTTCACCAAACAGAAATAATGTGGATAGGCAGAGGTACCAGTCTTATTGACGCCTTCTGTAATTTAAATATTTCAGCCACCCAGTAGGGCCTTTACACTTGACTTAAAGTGTCTTCTAAAGAACGAAAGCGTTCGATACCAAATTCCATACAAAGATCAATCATCGAAGGACAGACCTTTAACGATATATTGGAAGTCCGTTCAGCTACATGCCTAAGACTTAAAGCTAGCCTATAACTTGACATTTAAATAAATAATAAATAAATAATTCTGACACTTACACCAATTATTTAGTTCCAAAATAAGTATCATAGAGAACTTGTGTTATGGATACTAAATAACGGATAAACTTAGATAAATACATTTCATTTTTTTTAAATACATACTTAATATTGATAAGAAAACACCCAGACAAATATTCATGTCTATATACACAAAGATTTGTCCTGTGCGGGAATTGAACCCGGAGTGGAGTGTGGTTATACTCGCCACCACGCCGTTTCGGTAGTCATTTAGAATGTGAATAGAAATTGAACATGTTATGCTGACATACAGCGCTTTTGGGAATTCCATCTTTAAAAGATTATAAAAGCAGTTCAGTAAAGCAGCGGGGTGATCCCCGCATAATGCTAATGCATCTCGTATTAATAAATGGGTGTATAGGGATCCTACCAAGACCTAAGGAGCCCAAGCCAACCTCACCTGCAAGTGTGCCCAATAATGGACGAGGCTCTGGCGAACATAATAGTGCCCGATAAGCGGCAATAGACTCGCCACCTATTACGTGGGACCAACTATATACTTGGCGAAGCGTGGGCGTATAATATGCCTCTGCCCACCCCTACGGGAAAACAGGCGTGAATTTATGTATGTATTTATTATTAATTTCTCAAAATCATAAGCTTTCGTAATCATTACTGACTGTGCGAATTCCCTTCTTAGCTTATTTATGTGGTAATACGGACTTAAATAATTCAATTTGTCTAAAGAGATATGGCCTAAACTAGTGCTATACTAGTCTAGTCTATGAAACAGCTTCTCAACGGGTGGCCTGTTCGGGCGGAGTTAGTGGTCTAAACTACTCGGGTTAAAGATTAAATTATTTCGCTACTTCAATAAAACCTATTTGTTCTTGCCTACAATATGCTGTAAGTAATTGTGATATGACATTTAATGATATTGTCTCTTTAGTTTATTTAAAAAAATTTTTAAAATGGAGTACTTGCGTTATTTGTTTTAGTATTGAATTGAATACGTTTAACTGATAGTACCCATACAGCTACATCAAATTAATTAAATTTATTTAGATATGTACACATTGTATATGCCTAAAAAGGACTCCGTTTCGCATATGCTGCAATGGGAGTAGTGAGCATTGGGCTTACGTGGAGACCTGACAAAGTTAGTGTACGATGCAAGAGTCACAGAAAGGAATTATAATTAATATGTAGAACGCCATCGATGTCATACAAAATAATTAAAACAAAACTGATTTGTAATTCTAATACATAGATATTGTCACGTCTCAATCGCGTAGGGTAAGGCGGGACTGTTCGAAAGAGTTACCGCGGCCTTGGTGTTACAGGCTCAAGAAGGAACATGGATGGTTTTTAGTCAGTAAAAGTCTGACACACCCTTCCGCTTCACCCACAGCGGAAGACGGTCATTTGATGATTTTCCATCCGAAAAAAAAAAAAAAAAAAGGGTAAGGCAAAGATCACATCCTTCCACTTACGACGATACTAGCACACAGTCTTAGCTTCATTCACACTTATTAAACTTCTCATTCGTTGATTTAGGGTACTTTTGAACTGCTTTTTCTCTAATTTTTTCTAGATTTGGTCATGAAACGTCTTAGTGGTCGTCCTCTCCCATCACTTCCATTAAATCACTTTCGTAAATTTACTTTCATACATCCTCTCGACATGACTAAATCATACTTTTCTCAATCCTTCTCACTTCATCTTCTTTCACAGTATCTGCTCCTATCACTTCATTTCTAATCCTAATTTTACTTCTAACAGATTTCTGAATGCTTTAATTTCAAACGCACTAATCTTTCTTTTATATTTCTGACATTAAATAAGTTTGAATTTGTACTATGCACAAAATTCCCGAGTGGGTAAAGAGTTGGATTTCATGAGATGATGACGATTGTTGAAACTGTCCCGGCATTCAAAATATTACGGTATCTTATCTTTAAATGATAAAGCACTTATAAAATATACAGTGAGTGATTATATCCCAGCTCCCTTAAGCCGTTTCTTAATAAAAGCCACAGAGTATTTGTCAGCAAAGCACGAGCAAACATGAGTGGTTGCGCAAGAGCATTGGCCGTGACAAATTACGCAATCCTGGTAACAATGCAGCTGAGCTTGGGCGCTTTTGGTTTGGGTGCAAGTTACAAGAGCCATAACTGGATTGTCAAACGATTCTTAATTAAAAGCTCTTCAACATTTCAGTGAAGTTTGTTGAAAATTCAAGCCGAGAATCGCAAAATTACGGCGATGCATTTTTTGATAAATGTGTTACCAATTATCCTTACTCGGCATTATCTCTAAGATACGTTGGTAACAGTACTCGCCAAGAATAGCCGCACGATTACAAATACAGAGCCATATTCAAAACGGAAAAGCATTGATTTGTCCTTGACATTCAAGTCCCCTGTATTTGCCATTCGTCTGCTGCCTTATAAATAGGCGCATTCTACAACACGCCTGGGACATATACATATAAGGGAAGAAAAAGTAGAAGAGCCTAATAAGGGTAACTACAGCTATCGATGAATTATTTTACTATAACAACGAATATAAATATGATCATGACGCAAATCATTTACATATAAATATGACTATTATATTTAAGTTTTTCTTTGTACTTGATACTAGAGAAAAGAATTATAAATAAAACTAATCTCTTTCTCGTAAAGTTACTTTGAGTATAGCCCATATTCGCGTAGTGCCTGAATGATGCCTACAAACTACCTTGATTTTTTAAAATTAATTCCCTCTGCAAGCTTATCAATTGCACCAACTGTCTTACAAAACCCTTGGTGCCTTAGGGCCCGCCGCCCTCTGCCCGGGTCAGGCCACTGTCACCCACTCAGGCATTCAAATTAATTTAGATCTTATCTATCCGGCCTACCGCGGATTAAAATGAATTGCTCGCTATTTGGATGCAAGCGTTGCGAGCTTGTTAACGCTTTATAATGACTATGTTAGCACTTGAACTATAATAAGCGTTTGTTCTAACTGCTGCAGTCACGGTACAAGAATTAGGAGTGACTTTGTTAATTATTATAACGATGTTATATTACTTTATGTCCGCAAGTGATTATTATTTTGTGTTAATTTAAATGTTACTTTGTGTTGGAGTGTCAGTAATGTTAAATTAGGTCGATAAAATGAATTATATCCTAAGATTATTGACCTAACTTTAAAGCCGCTACTTATGTTGTTTATAAAATCTACCTTCTTCATTGACAATTCAGGAATGTTTTGATTAGTTGATTGTGTTATTTACGATTGATATTGCGCGGAGGTCGCTTTATTTATTTTTCACCTCAAATATCATAAATTCTATTTCAATTTCAAATTCAAATTTCAAAGGTTTTGGTGCATGAACCGAAATATTTTTTACATAGTGTTTATTTTTTCGTCTAGTGCTCTTAGTTTAGGGCTTATGATACTGTGTGGATTGTCATGAGGATGTTATTATTATATTGTTTGTAATGAGGCATTCATCATCATCATTTCAGCCCATTAACGTCCCACTATTGAGCACGAGCCTTCTCTCACATACCAAGGAGCGAGGGTATTGGGTCATACTCCACCACGCTGACCCAGTGCGGATTGGCGGAGCCAGGTGTATGGCGTCCTGCTGTTAGAATTTTTCAAGCCGCCTATTAGGCCTCTAACATGGTTTAACGACTACTTTAGTGATAACCGGGACCAACGGCTTAACGTGCTTTCCGAAGCACGGAAGCGCTCGATATCAAATGCCACACAAACGGTCAACCATCCAAGGACTGACCTCTGTAAACTCTGCTGTATTTCGGTGATCGTTTCCGACCACCGTGCACCGCAGAGCTACGAGCGCTTCGAATGAGGCATTATGCATCAGTTATGGGGGATGGAGTGAGATTTTACACACACACATACTTATCTCGTGAGATTCCGTATGGGGTGGGCTAAAATGTTTGTATAACTAAATAAAAGATTTAATATAAATAAAGAAAAGTTGACTATAACCACTCATCATCATATCAGCCTTATAAGTCCACTGCTGAACATGGGGGAGGCCATAGCAGATAAATTTTATATTTGGCCATAATCACAACGCTGGGCAGGCGGTTTGGTGATCGAAGTTCAAGCTAGTACGCAGGATGACGCTGCTGCCCATCCTCCGGTAGGATTTCTCTTCGTCGACTCTTACGACTCCCCGTGAGATGAGAGGGGGTGGCACTATTCTAGGCCGGCACTACACGGCACTTTTACCACTAAGATCTCTAAATGAACCGTGTTAAATGTTGAAAGGTGGCTAGCACTTCGCTTACATTGTCACTAGACGAAATCCCATTGCCTCAGTCGTCTTCTGCGACACTCTTGGGCAAGATATAGGAAAGAAAGAAAGAAAGAAAGAAAGAAAGAAAGAAAGGTAGAAAGAAAAAAAGAAAGACAGAAAGAAATATTTATTCAATGCAAGCAAGAAAAAAAATTACATTAAATAAATACAAAATATAATGAACACAAATCAAGAATAATAAGAACTTAAGTAAAAGAAGAACTCAACTTGTATTGAAATGGTGTCCACACAGCATATTGTCGAACATCACAGAGATGTCGCGACGCTGACCTTCCGTGGGCACCTTTTCAGAAGGTAATATTAACGCACAATATTTAAATATATTTGAAAGACATAAATAGTTTCTGTTGAAATAATTATGTTAATACAATAAAGGTATTCAGAAAAAAAAAATAAGATATAGGGTGAATAGAGATATCTGTATATTATATACCACACGGAACATACATAATCATACAAATGGTATATTAGATAATAAGCCGATCTTTTGACAGCTGACATTACTTGTGTAGATAAGTTTTTTTTTAATAAGTATTTTTGTTTTTTTTTAAGTGAAACTGTTTGATTTAACTGTTTATGTAATGTTATTTTGTCAATAAGAAATATTCTTATTATTTCAGTATAATCAAATCTAATTCTTACTGTGTTTTAATATTAAGTAGTAACTTGAAGAGTTTCTCCAATAGTTGACGTTTTTAAGTAGCTATTTCGAGCCAAACTTAAAAAATATATATTTGACTATGACTTGAGTGTACTAAGTTCTTTTGTGAAATATTAGAAAATCCATTGTATAGCTTCACAGACATATGAAGATTGTAATTGTAGTACCAAACTAATGGACATATTTAAAAGAGCATAGCCTGTGAGTTTCTTGCCAGTTCTTCTTACAGAGCGGTGGCTCGGAACTGGCACTTAGATTCACTTACACTTAATTATTTTGTTGCATGTAAGTGAATCTAAGCTTCGTGATTTAGTGTAATATTATTGTTTTTTTTCATTTTTAATCATGACGTTTTCAAGTACTATGTATAATAGAATATGAAATAAATATTTTTTTTACTTTTTTACTTTTACTTTACATACACAAGGATTCCCGACGCCGTTTACCGCCTATACAAAAACTCAACTATGTCAAAAGATAGCGTCCAAGTTACCATAAGCCGCAGATAGGTGAATTTAGTGAAGTTTTTGCCTATAGAATATTGCTGGAGCACAGTGAAGTGCCTGGCCATTGATCTTGGAGCGCTTGTTATGTCTGTTCTTATGGGCACAAGGCCCGTGGCGGCATATTCTGGCCATCCGATGATGACCGGAATCGCACACCGCTCAGATACTTTAAAGCAGCCTAGTCTAAAACCAGTCATAATAAGAATTTAATTTCTAGGGCTATTAACTGTTCTAGTCTTGATTCTGTAACATTGAAACCCAAAGAAAGACACTTGACTGAATGCCAGTTGCATCTACGCTATAAGTTGACTAACGTCTAAAATTTTAAACCTACTCGCAATCTAAGATTGAGAACAATCATAGACTGAATAATATTGAATCGTATAGTTTTAAAGCCTGAATCCAAGGATTTTTTATTGAGACGCTTCACTTGAGAAAATAATTGATTTCTCTATCGCAGATAGCCATTGAGATCGGTTTTTATTGCGGTTGTTAGTCGTTACTAGGTTGAATCTATCAAAAATCATCTATTTCACAAACTGTTATATATTACTTGAAAACCTCAAAATTAAATATAAATATAAAAAACAATCTAAACATTATCACACTGAAATCACGAAGTTAAGATTCACTTACATGCAACAAAACAATTAAAAAACAAACAATATTTCAGTGTAAGTAAATTTAAGTGCCAGTTCCGAGCCACCGCTCTGTAAGAAGAACTGGCAAGAAACTCACAGGCTATGCTCTTTTAAATTTATCAATTGGTTTGGTACTTTAATTACAATCTTCATTTGTCTGTGAAGCTTTACAATGCAATATAATATAACATTGACAATACTCGATTAGATTATCCATACCCAAAGACTTCGCGTAGCAGTTTACCTCCCACAAAAACTCCGCCTTTACTCTTTACGTCTAAAGATAGCGCCCAAGATATCACTAGCAGCAAATAGGCTGTTTGTGGAATTAGTGAAGTTTTCGCCTATAAAATATTGTTGGAGCACAGTGAAGTGCCTGGCCATCGATCTTGGAGCGCTTGTTATGCCTGTTCTCATCGGCACAAGGCACAATGGCGGCATATTCCGGCCATCCGATGGCGAACGCGATCGGACACCGTTCAGACACCATAAATCAGCCCTTTACAATATTTATTCGTTGGTGCCCTTACTATTGGTGCCATAAAGTCCTACTTTGACGTGTAAAGTGAGTTTCTTTCGAGTTTCGAGCTTTTATATCAAATATAAGAAACATATTTGATATTTAAGCTCTTTTTTATATTAAAAACTACTATTTAATTTCGAGTTATAATAAACTAAATACGAAGTGATGAATCAAAAATATCTTTGTGACATTTCCCGCGCAACTATTAGTTATCGAAAAATCGAAAAACCATTCAACACGACACGTTTTTTCGGTAAATTATAGGTTTGCGGCTATTGTCACAAATATGTGTTTAATTCTTTAATTCATCATCATTCAAATCAATTTCCGCAAAGTAACGATCAATAAATTATTTAAAATAAATAACATTGGACAACTTAAACAGCGCGTCTAGCCCCAAACTAAGTAGAACTTGTGCTATATGCCCCATAAAACGCAGTAACATAATCTTTTTTGTACACACATATTTACATAGATAAATAATATACTGACTAAGACAAATATTTATTTTCATATATACAAATATTTGTCCTGTATGTAAATCGAACCCACGATCTTAGAAGCAGCGTGCAGATACACTGACCTAATAGGTCATATAGGTCGCGCCATCCTAATCTGTTCAGTCATTCTTGACAAAGAGGGCCAGCTGAAAGATATTTCTTTTTGAAATAAGCTGTCCCCTGTACCCAATGTTTTTTAGTTTTCTATATTTATGTGTGTGTAAATAAATAAAAATAATAAAGAGAGTAACAAGCATCCATTTTCCTAAAGATATTTCGCGTTCAATATTATTTAATCAAATCAATACTTTTTTACCAATAGTAAGGGCGTCGTTTACGCTTTCGTACGTCGGCCGGCCGAACAGTCATCTAATATTGATATCTCAATAGGGAAGTAAGTGACCGACTTAAGTTATAGCTGTAATTTTTCAAAGTCCTGCGTCTGGGGAACATTATCGCGGGTTAATAGTCACGGTTAGTGCCAATTAGTCGACTTGTAAGTTGTAGATACTTATCGTAATTTGGGGTGTGGTACCTTTAGATAACATTTAACAATGTACTGACTAATGTTTAACTGCGATTCACATTGCTGAAACTACTGTCGTGTAATAATGGCAGTGTACATTATTAGATCGCGCAAGCGTTGATTGTTTTCCGGACCCATATAGGTCCGGCAGTTGTATTTACATATTGCTTGCGTTTCAACACAGGTTAAATCCTTCCTGGCCTTTTTAATTCATACCAAGGTTTCTTTAAAACACATTAACGAACGTCGTCACTATGCTTGCTTGTGTTACATTCAAAAATAAATTAAAAATGGTTTAGCGTTTTTTATATACGTCCTCAATGCACGGCTAAAGTAAAGCTATGTTATAGGAACTTTTTAACACCTTTTATATGTGTATAGGGATCCTACGAAGACCTAAGGTGCCCAAGCCAACCTCACCAGCAAGTGGTGCACCTGCCGATCAACGGACGAGGCTCTGGCGAACAAAACAGTGCCCGGTAAGCGGCAATAGGCTCGCCACCTATTACCTGGGACCAACTATATTATTGGCGAATTGTGGGCGTGTAATATACCTCTGCCCACCCCTTCGGGGAAACAGGCGTGAATGTGTGTATGTATGTTTTATATGTTTTTGTTGATGTTTGTATCGAAATATGGTGTATCCTGCCTGTATTAAGTATATTTATTGATATGTAGTGTACTTTATTTATTTTTTTATAAGTGTGTAATATATTATATGTTAGTTTATTATTATATTTATTTTTAGTTTGTACACCTTTACCTTTGTAGCACCTTTAGCCCTCTCTGCTAACCCTAAGGTTAACTGGAAGAGAATGCCTTCGGCATTAACTTTGCCTTTCTTACGCCACATTTATGAATGCAATAAATATTTAAGTTCAATAATTGGCAATCAAATTTTTTTTTGCCATTAGCTCAACCAATCCGCACAGGTTACGCGTGGTGTAACCTCACTTTAGTTCCTGAATGGAAGCCACTGCTCAGTATTGAAACGCCAATGGGCTGAGATAATGATGTGTCATTAGTATTTTACTCGATGATAAAAATAGCCTTGTAATTTTCTCAAAATAATTTAAAGAAAAAACAAATTCCTTACCCTAGTCTGAAGTCCCTAATAACTTCCACATAACAACAGCAATTAAAGTTATCAACATTAAAAATAAAAACTTAATTGTACATGGTGTTCAAAAAACTACCAGTAAATATATCACACACGCAAAAAACTTTATACCAGAAGCCTATCTAAAATTCTACAATGGTTAAAAAGAAAATTCCTTTTAAAACGCACCACTCACTATGCACTACTAAACGTTTATCGCCTCCGCTATCTCTTCAGCTAGTTCGCTAACCAAGTCATCATTAGAACTGAACCACAAGTGTAGGCTTCGAGCAAAGCGAGCAATGGTTAATATACAAATGTCAGTAGGTATACGATCGAGGTAGATGTTTAGGGGGCTGGGCTCAATTATGAGCTAATTCGTAATGAGTTTTGCTAAGAGGAGCCATGATTACGCCGGTAATCATAATTGCCTGTAAGTCGCCAATAAACTTTCGAGAACATGTCTTATATCTCAATTGTTTGTTATTATCGACCAGTTTACTGTTATTACAGTGTTATTAAATAGAAGATGCTGTGATGTAAACATTATGATAAAATTGTTTGAAATACCTTGTAACATAGCAAATTATATAAAGTTATTTTATTTAATGTGTGATTGTTATTGTCATCTTTACTGAGGACTCAATGGGTTTAGGGGAGGGCATCCTAAACCATCTGAACTGCACTTCATTGGTCTCTGTCAGCTTTCGCTGCTTGCCTTGGCAATTGTCGTGATTATCAGAACCAGCCCATCCTCATCCACTGCCGGACATAGGCCTCTCCAATGTCACGCCACTGAGCTCGATCGTTTTCTAAGCTTTCCGAGCAGTGGTCTTCACTGTAGATAGGTCACGTCACAGCGGTTATCAGTCCTAGGGCCGATAAACAATATCGGCAGACCGTCCTTACCTGAGAACCTGGTTGGTGCAGACGATGACGGGCCGCTGCGAGTTCTCCAGGTTATCCTTGAGCTGCAGCACCGAGTGAGCCCACAGGAACTGCCCGCAGCGCCGCTGGAGCCTCAGGAGCGCTATGCAAGACCGCTCCTGCTCTGACTGCGTTACTGTGTACAATAATTATTAAATTAAGCAACATACATATATGATGGAAAAGCAGGCCGTTAAACAACCGAGATTGGTCAACTGCTCTAGCCCACTGCTGATTCAGGGCAACGCTAGACCACCGCTGCACAACAGACACTTAGAAAGTCTTTGAATGGTCTTTTTAAATTCTATTTTTATGTTCACAATGTTTTGTCAATGTTTTTATGTAGAACTATGTTCAAATTTCAAAAAAAAAATTATGTCATAAACTATTACATAGTACTTAAAAAAGTCAGAATTAAATATAAATATAAAAAAAACAATCGTATTCTCATTACACTGAAATCACGAAGCTTAGATTCACTTATATGCAAAAAAACAATTTGAAAACAAAACATAATTAAGTGTAAGTGAATCTTAGTGCCAGTTCCGAGCCACCGCTCTGTAAGAAGAACTGGCAAGAAACTCACAGGCTATGCTCTTTTAAATTTATTCATACACCACTGATAAAAAAAACACCGATGAAAATCATAGCGGTTAATCTGCGAGAGGCTAAAGTCGGCTTATTATTTACAAGACTAATGTTTCTTTAGTTATCAATTTATATCTGACATATGATTGCTATACAAATATAAGTGTAGCACAGAGATTAAACGTGTCAAGCGGAAAGAGGTAAGCCTCCGTTTGCTTCCATGAACACTAGATGTTATACTTTCTTTGACGCCCTCTACAACACACTCGGGTAAGTGGTATTTGGGTCATGGAATTCTTATAGTGGGTGTTTAAAACGCCGGACTATACTTTATAGTAGATACAAGACAAAGCAGTATAAATCCATAGAATGAGAAATTTTTATTGTATTTCATAGAATTGTAGGTATGATCATACATACATACATTCATGCCTGTTTCCCCGAAGGGGTAGGCAGAGGCATGATATACGCCCACACTTCGCCAATTATATAGTTGATCTCACGTAATAGGTGGCGAGCCTATTGCTGCTTACCGGGGCACTGTTATGTTCACCAGAGCCTCGTCCGTTGATCAGCCGTGGGGTTGACTTGGGCTCTTTGGGTATTGGTAGGATCCCTATTCCAAAAAGTAACATTTCAGAAAATATGAATCAGAATCAATCTTTCATTTAAATTCAATGCACAGTAGTCTATTTATAAAACCGTTTGTGATTGATATAAATTGTCGATAATTAATCGTTGAACATGTAAGGTGTCACACAAAGTATCATCTATGGAGTTGCTCAGTTGACCGCTGTCACCCATACCCGATGTATCTTAAACAGACTATAGTTATTTATAAACTAATCGTTTTACTAAGTATTTGTTTTATTTTCTTTGATTTTCTCAAATACACATACAAATTCATTTATTAGCCATAAATAGGGTTACATTTCAAAAAATTGTGGATTTTATTATAACTATTTGAGCTCTGCCTATTTAGTTAAATTATTACATAGTATGCAAACTTAAATCCTAAAAAAAGGTGACATTGATTGAACCTACTTCGTAAAATTATTTATTCAATTAATTTTAATATCATAATTTTTAAATTACTAATAATTGTTAGGACTAGTCTCGTAGATTCTTTATTATTCTTGCTTCTTCTTTGGAGTCAGAAGCAATCCCCAAAGAAAAGCAGTGAATAAAAACAATGATCTCTATTTCTTGCCTTGTTTATGAATCAGTATTGTGTGTTTAATTTTTTTCAATAATAATATTTTTATGGTTTGAAAAATGTATCACCAAATTTGGACAATCGTCATTATATCAGCCTATATACGTCCAAAATGGGCTCAGACTAGGTCATTAACAAAAAAAACATATAACGGGATAACTCTAAAGCGGAAAAAGACACATCGAGGCAGTATGATGTTTTCCAAAAGTTGATCTGTGTACATATAGTGGATTTTTAGACATAGTACATTCGTCAACGTATACAACTGTAGGAAAGTGGACATAAACACGGCAAAATCACAATTCAATTAAATATGAATTGTGATTTATCCGTTTTGAATCCAAAACCCCGTAGAACCTTTAGTAAAGTCTTTCCTATATGACTTTAAATTGACTCCAATATGACGGACTTTACTTAAATTTGACTGTGACTAAAAGACGAAAACGCTGCATTTGTGCTAATTAATTGCTTTATTCAATTACTTGACACTGGCAAATACTTTCAAACGAATAAGTCCATCTCCATAAAAAATAAAGAATCATCTTAGCTCATTAACGTCACACTACTGCGTTTAGACCTTCTCTCCCTATACTAGTTTAAAAAAAATTATAACTGAACAATTATCCAATAATCACATCAAACAAAACCTACAATTTCTTACAAACATCAATAAAGCTCGACAATGTTTTGATAGTAATTTACATAAACCAAATATGGCATCGCTGTATGCGCGTAACCATATATGGCGGTCACCGCGACGTCCATCTGCCTGTCATAAATGGTTAGTTTGTTTGTCGATTCGCTTAGATGATAAGCTTAAAGGTGTGATTTTAATTATCGATGTTTGTCGATGTTATTTCTCGATTAGGAGGTTCGGACAATTATGGTTGTGTCAATTAGAGGTTAGTTAACATGGTTTTGTTTTATTGATTGGGAGTCTTATCACACAGTGTTATGTTTTTAGACATTGATAATATAACATACATATTGTCACGCCTGTTTCCCTATAGGGGTAGGCAGAGGCATATTATGCGTCCAAACTTCGCCAGTTCATTTATTGGTCCCACGAATTAGGTGGCGAGCCTATTGCCGCTTACCAGGAACTTTTTTGCTAGCCAAAGCCTCATCCGTTGATCTACAGGTGCATCACTTGCAGGTGAGGTTGGCTTGGGCTCCTTACACGCTTAACACCCTTATAATGTAAAAAGTTGCAGCAGTAGTTGATAATATCATCATAATTTTATTCACATGACGTCCACTGCTGAACACAGGCCTCCACAATAGATTTTCACATTGAACGATCCTGAGTCGCCTGCATCCATCGGCCTCCCGCCGCCTTGACCAGACTACTACGCTTTCTGGTCGCCAGATCGCCATTGAAGAACCTTAATGCCCCATCGGTCGTTGATAATATAAAAAGGCATTTTTAAAGTTATTAAGTTGCGTACTTCTTGAAATGAACTTGTTGATTTAAAAGGCATTTTATAGGCATCATTCATGTAAAACGGTACATGCGTAAATTGTAAAGTATCAACAGTACTAAAGTATCAACAGTACTTTATTAAACAGTACTTTAGTACAGTACAGTATTAAAGTATCAACAGTACTTTCCTCTCATTTTCACATGACATCTACATTTTCCCGTAAGCTTCACAGCAACTTACGAGACAAAGCAGGGACAAGTTTAAGTGTTCAGTTTAGAATTTATTTAGTATCTCGCAAGCGGATCCGTTTTCTATAAGTAATAAACACTATTTAAAACTACCTAGGGCCGGAGTTAGGGTCATGGCCCGGGGGCACTTCAGCATACAAATCGTTTCGCATTTGCTGCGATCTTTTGATAAAAAGTATATTTCTATGAATTTAATGATTTACGTCAGATGTCTTAGGATATATAATTGTACAATGAATGGCTAGTGTCTGGCTAAATTCGATAATTAAAAAAAAAACATTAGATAAAACCTATTTTATTGTTTTCTTAATATTAAAATTTAAACCTAAACAATTGAAAAAATAATATATTTGTGCGTTTAAAAGTCTATTTCATATTGAGTTTGGTTACGCCTATACTTTCAGTAAAGTCTATTAATAAGTATTTATCACCAAGCTATAACTCACTACACTAACTAGACTTTAAGTCGGTAGTAAGAAAAAAAGTCATTTTATTATTAGCTCTGGCGAAGGAAAAGTAGGTTTAACTGTACAATAGTTACTATAAATGCATATAGCATGCATGTATAGTGTGGTGTGTTATTCTTAGTTACCTTTTTTAAATATTTATCGGCCTATAAAAAAGAGTCGTAACAATATGTGGCCATGTGGCCCCTCCGTGAATCCGGCCCTGTCCATACATAAATTAAGTAAGCTAATGGTAGCTTTTAGCGGTCAGCGACGGCCAATTGTAAACTACTCTCGGCATTAACTTAGTAACATATGAAGGCTGTGCTTGGGTTTATGTTACAGAAAGCATAAGTAGGTTTAATTGTTAAATGGTTCATAAATTAGCCATTTCATTAGTGGTAAAACATAATAATTATTTATTAATTATTATGTTTATTTATTTATTAATTTTTACATAAACAACTGCTATGAATCGCAGATATTACATAATAAAAAAAAATAAAATTATATAAAAAAAAATGCTCTGGATGGCCAAATTGTTGTTGTCTTCTGAGGCATAACATCTGCTTAATATTTAAATGCCATTACAGGGTACAATGTACTATATACCTATTTTCAAGATCATATTTGTAACCATGTCATACGCGAAATAAATGAATATAAAGTGATATTTTTATATGCATAGAAGTAATAGTAATAATTTTTAAAGGCTGGCTGAAGACGAATAGCTGAAGACCGAGCTCAGTGGAGTGTCATTGGAGATGCCTTTGTCCAGCATTGTACAAATGTTGGCTGATGATAATACAACAAATGCCTTGTGCGGGAATCGAACTCACGACCTTAGGAAGTGCAAGTATCCTGACCTCCAGCCATATCAGTCGTAAGTTACTGGACTGATAGACTTTTAACCGTACAATATTAATAGCTGCCTTTTATGGTTTGATGCTTAACTAGTTTATATTATCGACATTGATCGTTTAAGTTATGGCCTGCTTCAACACCTGCTAAATATACAATAATGAATGCTAAGGTATACTTAAACTTAACGTCTATGTTACAAAAGCACCTTGAAATGTCATAGATAAATTTGTATGAGGATCTTGCAAAATCGGCTTAAATAACTTACATTTTGTAGTGCTAAAGTACTTCTATTATTAAGGTTGTCGTAGCTTTTTAGTTAAGCATCCGGTTAAAATACATTTGGTACCGAGTTCAAACCTTATCCTTGTACTACTCGTATACGTTAACTAAATCGTATGGGCTAAACGATGTGGCTTTACAATTATAAATGTTGGTAATTACATTGTTAGTTGCTTTTATATTGTATAAAATAAAAATAAAATAGTATAAAACAAGCGCTTTTAGCTCACCGCATACAGTGATAACCGGAAACTTCGTGCTTTCTAAAGCACAGAAGCGCTCGATGTCACACAGACGGTCACCCTTGCAGGACTAACCTTTATAAAGTGGACTTAACTTAGGTTATTATTTTCAACCATCTAGCCTCGTAGATGTACCGTTTTTGTACGTGGTAACCGCTTAGTAAGCTTGCTGAAGCACTGGTTTACCAATGACAGACATCTGTCTAAAATTATGTCATCAATTTGTTATCAATTATCGCTATAGTATTCATTTTATTTTTTGACCCTATTCTCTTATTTTTGAATTTGGCATATATTATGCAATAAATTTATATTATTGTGTAAATTAGACACTTTTAAATATTATTATTGAAGCATTTTTTTTTATATCGCATCTGTTAAAAAGTTTTTAAACCAAAATTTTGAATACGAATCCATTTGTTAGAAAGTTAAATCGCCTTAGCCATTTGTCGATACCAAGATTGAAACAAAACAGCATAATACATTTAAAAATAGAACGTCAGCGGAACATGCGCCATATGTCCAGGTATGAAGCCGATGCATTGACATTTCCAGTAGAAATACGTTGGCCAACATAATGAGGGTTAATGTTAGTCGATTATTCGAGCAATTTCGTACTCGACTGTTGGTTTTGAGTCGAGTGGAGATTGACGACTGCTGTGATTGTGGCTGGGTCTAACAGCCCATGTGTTTATCTTCGAGAACTTATTTCGTCTGTCTGTACCTCTAAGTGGGTTTGATTTGTAAGCGCGTTTACCGCGCTCTGCCTACGCGCCGCTCGAATGATTGATATAATGATACCGATGTAAATGGGAGTAATTAATTATCGGTGTGAATTATTGAGCATCAAATTTGCAGTGGACAATATCGAACTGATTTAGAATGCACTTTTCGCTGTGCTCTAAAGTTATCGTAAAGTTAATGTTCCGCCTCGAACAAATAGCCAAGGAATATTTTTGTTTTAATTTTTTACATCTAGTTAATATTTAAAGTTATATGGGCTTATTATAAAAGAACATCTAATGTTAAACCAGGCTTAAAACAAGTTCTGTCACTTTTATTTGATAAAATAAAGACAGCACTAGTTTTAATCCTGGTTTAACGTTAGATCTTGTTTAGTATTAAGCCCCCTAAGCTTTAAATCTATTCATATCGTAAATCCCTAATTATTGTGTTCACGAATTACCGGACCAATTAATTTTAATTGTAAAATGTCACAGGCTCAAATAATTTATTACCTTCAAGCAAAACGTGACGCAAAGGACTGAATTAACCAATGACAAAACTTGGTCCACTGTTAGGTAACTCATGCAATTCCCTTGTCACCTGACACTCCATTCTAAAAACATCTTCTATGCACCTTCACGCTTTGGCAAGTTTGAAAGTGTTCTAATTTAAAATTTACTCATGCTACTAAACTCTCGCCGCTAGAAGTCACGAATGCACATTTGAAATTTCAAAATTTAGAATTTCGCGCTGCCAACAACGTGCAAAGTTTAGAACTTTGTGTCTATGGTGTGACAGTTAGTCGAGTTCTCGATTTTCGATTTAATCGCTCACGTAGTAGGGTAAAGCGTCCACACACGAGCGTCACGCGTTTAGCGTGAACATGCAACTTTCCCTGGCGTGTAACTTCAAGGCATTGTGGTAGGTTATCGACGGGGATCAGAAGTGTTGATAATTTAATCTTAAGTTGCGAGATTTGTTTCTACCTGATATAAGCAATGAAATTACGAAATAAAGATTCTTGGAACTGATTTCTCTTACATTGATGTAGTTTTGGGAACGACTTACCCATTTTTTATAATAAACTAAACAGAGTTAAGCGAAATGTTATGACTTTTACTGTCCTAATATTATCTATATGTCAACTAAAGTTGTGCATACACATAATGGCATGTATAGAAGTCAAACCACAGCAATGTATGAAATGACATGCATATTAAATACATTCCATATTAATTACATTCATTGAATACATACAAATAACTTGACACTGGCTAATAGGTACTCATAACAAACTCAATTATTAAATCTACGTTTTCCCTTTGCAGGGCCAAGGTTTCCCTCAGATGTCTCCATTCCTCCCTGTCCTAGGCGAGTCTCTCCCAGTCCGGGACGTAAGAGACAATGTCGTCACGCCACCGTTTCCAGGGTCTGCCTCGATGTCTCTTACCGTCCTCCGACACCCATTCCGTGCAAATTTTCGTTCAACGGTTGACTTCTATAGATGTCATAATCTGTTTATGTTCAACTTTAAGTTGACAGATAGATAGCCCACCGTAGAGCACGACTTGAATTTCCTCGGGAGCGGGATTGGACGTTAGAGCAGTGGGGCAATGTACTCTTTACTGATGAGACCAGGGTGAGTCTACAAGGAAGTGATCGAAGTCAGAGAGTATTATACGCACTTTTTGTAGGTGTAAGTTTGATAGTTGTGAGGTTTATACTTTTTGAGAAAATAAAATCAGAGTTCCAAGGTGGCGGGTGTTTTTTTGCTGTCCAGTGTATTATAGACAAAGCCGAAACTACATATCAAAGATAAAATATAAAAGTACTCACTCAACCGATGCTTGTTCTGCGCCTCCTTGCAGCAGTCAGGGTGCAGCAGGTGATACCAGCTGACGCCATGCAGAGAACTCTTCTCCCAGCCCAAGTGCCACTCGCTACTGGACAAACAGATACATCTGTTACAATTTGGGATTCTTATGTTAACAGGTTCATCATCATCATCCCAGCACTGTTCCATGTGCGCCTCAAAAAGATGTCAGTTCACAACAGCTGCCAGCAGAATTTAATTATATTGTTAGGGTGGCTTACACACCCTTCAGCTCAAAAGGTTTGACGTCAACAATTTGTTATTAAATGGGGCTAAATCGAAATATATTAAATTCCGGACGCCTAACGTCAGATAACTATAATGGTAAAAGAGGATGAGTTGACCCTTGTAGACCACCAAGTTTTTAGGTGTTACTTTAGACTCTAAGCTGTAGTGGGGCCCACATATTGGTGAATTGTCAAGTAGACTCAGCTCTGCAGAATTTGCGGTAAAGAAAATTGTACCTCACGGTAGGGCGCACAGGGCGCTAGGGAAAAGGTAACCCAGAGATGGGCGACTCTGGGTACCGTTAGTACTGACTACCGGGGGAGAAACTAAGAGGGACCTGTGGAGGGCGCAGTGGACCGGCCAGGAGGGCCCGTCAAGCAGCGCCAGGAGGGTCTTAGGCAGCGGGGGCAGGGGGCCCCTGCTGTCTAACCATAGACCCTCCAAGAAGTCGGCCACACACGCTATGGAAGGACAAGGAGGTAGGAGGGCCGCATCCACTGCGCTTCTCTGAGGAGGTCCTCCCGGTTTTGGTTCGGGGGACGTTAGCCGCGGGCGGGGTGTCTGAGCTGCAACCTAGGTACTGGCTCCCCGCCTCTTTCTTAACAAGCGGCGGGCGTCGTCGGAAGATTTTTAGTGGGTATTACTGCTGGCGGTCGTGTCTGCCGGTGGTGAGATCCACACCTCTTTCGGTCCCCCTTTGGCTGGGAGACAGCGCGTAAATGCATTTTGTTACCGACGTAAATCAAAAAAAAAAGAAGTTTATCATAGCTATTTCGATAATTTCGTATGATATTCTTCTGTGAGGTTGTGCCTCAGATATTCAAACTAGTTCTTCTTACAGAGCGGTGGCTCGGAACTGGCACTTAGATTCGCTTATATTTACATATTATTTGTTTTTTTAATAGTATTGTTGCATGTAATCATATTTCGATTATTTTTTACATATACAATTTTGATGTTTTCAGGTAGATACTAATAGTTAATACAATAAAAGTTTTCGAAGAAGTTTGAAGAAGATTAAGCATATACCTATCGCATAAATCTACCTTAAAACACAGCAAACAATGTTCCCAACATAAGTATTGCGATAAAATTTAAACAAATAGCTCTTCTTTCAAGTGCTATGCAATTAATAAAAAGCTAAAAGAATAACATACACATTACATATTTCAAGGGCGTATTTCGTAAACCAGCTAGACACATAGACAGTCGATCAAAACATTGATTAATGTAATTAAACTGAACTTGACATAGACAAACAAACATGGGGTCATCTTTACTATCAATCACTCTTTGCCTTGTGTCCGACGTATCAATTTTAACTATATTTATAAGTTAAATGTTGCTTTAATTTTTATTTTAAGCAGAGTCATGTATTCATAAATGGAATGAAAGTATTTAAAACTTTCGATCTTTTTGGGTGTTTTTAAACGTATGATGCTGTTTTGTTTAAAAAAATCTTGGTATCGACAAATGGCTAAGAAGATTCGACTTTCTAACAAATGAAGTTTAAAATTTTGTTTTACAAGCTTATTAACAGATCCGATACAATCATAATATGCTTCATTTGCTCATCTGTGTAACAGAATAATATGGAAAACCATTTAATAAGCCTTTTGAATGAGTCTCTACACATTTACCGTTTCGTGGTATGCAAATGTTTATTTTAGTATTTCTCATTACATGTCACTAATCATATTCATACATACATTACTTTCGCGAAAGGGCAGAGGCATATTATACGCTTACACTTCGCCATATATAATGTTGAACCCACGTAATAGGTGGCGAGTCTATTGCCTCTTACCGGGAACTTTTATGTTCGCAAGAGCCTCGTTAACTGGTCCGCATGTGCACCACTTGCAGGTAAGACTGGCTTGAGATCCTTGAGATCGAGGTTGGTATGATCCCCATACACTAATTAATTCAAACTCTTTTTATTAATTGTGGGACATTAATAGACTGAGATAATGACGATTTATATACTAACATGTTAGTCTTAGTTTTGCTGTATTGTTTATTTAACCGATTCTCGATGCTAAGAGATTTCTCAGTTATTTAATTTTTATTAGCAAATTGACTTTGACCCAAGTCTATGAGAGCACATACTTATGTACGAGTACAGAACTAGTAAAAGCTCTTTAAAGCTAATATCGACCCAAGCAAAGAACAATATAGTGACGGTTTTGTTATAAGGTTTTATTGAATATGTACTCTTGTAAGACCGAAGAATTATATAGAAATGTGACAATCCCATTAAGCTGTTGCACATATGGCGTACTAACGGGCGCCCGCGACTTTGATCGCTTGACTGACAGGTACTTTTTTTAAATTGCGTTCCCGCGGGTTAGTGAAAAGTAGCGTCAGTTACTTCTTATTACACCAGTTATCTGTAAGTGAAAGTCTCGCCAAAATTAGTTTAGCCATTTTAGAGATTAAACGGAACAAACAGATAGACAGACAGACAGATTTAACGACTTTTGTACGCCTTCTATGAAAGAACAAACTTAAATAGTCATATTAGTCGTAAGTTTTTTATGTGTACTTTCGTAACTTTTGTGATACTGAGTACGAATATAGAAATGCGACAACCCCATATTATTATTGCCAATTTTTTGTATATGAATTAAAAGGATTAACGATACATGACAAATTATTAATAAATGAATTATCGAAAGAAGCAATAATGACATAACATATATTTATTAGGCATATTAATCGAATCTATACCATAATATAAGTATACATAAGGTTATTTTCTAGCATGAATGCGTAGGTACTAAAGATATAATCAGCGTAAAATTAATAAATAGTTCTTTATTCAAGTAAATTATCACTATACGTAGACGAGAAAATCTTCAGTTAAAAATTAAGCTAATTGTTAAATTTCGTAATTGTTTAATTTCGATCGTCTAATTTGTTTAATCTCTACCGAGTAGCCGAAAATTAACTATACTCGCTGGGATTATTTTATGATTATTAAAATAATATCTATGGCTCAAAATACAATATCAAGAAAGGATTCTAAGAATTTTGCTCGCTAGTGTAGCAGATATTTCAGGTACAAGGTTATTTTTATTACAACCAATGATAAAATACTTTATCCCAAGGGACAAAAATAAACTAAAATTAATTTAAACACACAAAAACATTTAATATAATTAGTAAAAACATAATGTATATATAGTTGATTGATTTTTATGGTTGTTTAATTTATAATGTATTTAATTTCTATATAATATAATATAAGGAAGAAATGTGTTCCTATTTTAAATTGTGATTCCGAAGCGTCGTTTTATGAAACGCCCAGGCACATAGCAATCCAACTAAGTGTAATATTAAGATTAAATATATTATATATATTAAAACCCAAAGGCATAATGTGCGAGAATTTCCTAGGGAAAAAGAGCAATAACATGTCAGTTCATTAGTCACTACCTTGATAAATGGCTTCTCACTCGCGAGCAAAAGTATGGAATCACTTGCTTGAATTTGATTCCACGCGATCTTGAGTACTTAATAACTAAATAATAATAATAAAAATGATACCATTTTAAAGGTTCATTAATTTACTTTAAATTGATACCAATATTATTCAGATAACGCCAGTACTTCAGAAGTTATCCTGGGCTAAGTGAAAAAAGATGCGTTCAAAGGAAGTCGGCATCGCCACATTGGACTGGCCAGCGCTTAGCCCGGACATGAATCCAATAGAGCACGTGTGGGATGAACTAAAGAGGAGGGTTCGATCCAGAAATCCTACTCCTTCAAACACATATGAGCTCAAAACGGCTTTGATTGAAGAGTGGGAAGGTATCTCACAAGATACCATACGGAAGCTCATCAGGTCCATGAAGAACCGTCTCCGAGCTCTCCTTAGGGCGAGGGGGGGGAACACTAAGTATTGACATTAAGTTTTTAGGCGAAATAAAGTTTTTATTAATTAATTTTTGTTGTTTTTTTCATTCATAATTTTTCCGTTATCCTTGCCTTTTCCTACCTCCTTCACTTAGTCCAGGATAGCTCCAGAAATAATGGAGCCATTTGAATAAATTTGATATCAATTTAAAGACTACATTTTAACCTTTAAAATGGTATCATTTTTAATATTATTATTTAGTTATTAAGTACTCAAGATCGCGTCTAATCAAATTCAAGCAAGTGATTCCATACTTTTGCTCGCAAGTGTAGATATGGCTTTCGTATTCGGTGAGGCATTGGAAAAGGTTTATAATGACATCACTTACTTAGGCATCCCACAGCAGGACGCCGAGAATGTATGTAAGTGTCCACGGTAAGTGACTTAATTTATTTCAATGCTGTCTTTTATTAATAAGTATGAAATAACATTTGTGTGTTTAGGCAAATAATATTCCCTTCGATCAATATGGGCAATTACATCACAAACCATCATCAGCAGTAAACGTCTATGAGCTGATGATGATGATGGTACCAACGACTTAACGTGTCTTCTGAAGCAGGGAAGCGCTTCGTATCAAAACAAACTATCAGCTAATTATATTCCGTCTTTTTTTCGCAAAAGCAAAACAAGATTAACTAAAACTATAAAGAAACTTATTTTCTCACAGCTCTTCCTTCTTATAACATAGTCAACATAAAGTCAGACTTAAACAATTCACGATTATGAAATATATTTTACTAGATATCGTTGAGATAAATAGAAGGTTGACTTTAATTTAAACTCTTTTAAATCTAACTTAGAGGTATGAAGCATCTGACCTTTGTAGCAGAATCGATTACCGGTTAAGTACCTAGAACCATTATTGAGAAATAATTTCGCATAGATATTGTGATCGACTTTTCTATAAAGTCAAGGTGAGATGCTAGCAGTCTGTAAATATAATATATTGCATAGATTTGTTTATTTATTTATAAACGAACAAACAGTTATAATAATATATAGTCATTAACAAAATACAAATATGAGAGACTTAAAGAGATATATGAGGTGTATAGGGAACCTTTTTTTTTTGTTTTTTTTTTATTTACGTCGGTAACAAAATGCATTTACACACTGTCTCCCGGCCAAAGGGGGACCGAGAGAGATGTGTGGGACTCGCCACCGGCAGACACGACCGCCAGCAGTAATACCCACTAAAATCTTCCGACGACGGTCCACCGCTTGTTGAGAAAGAGGCGGGGGGCCAGTACCTGGGTTGCAGCTATGACACCCCGCCCGCCAACGTCCCTCCTACCAAAGCCGGGAGGACCTCCTCAGAGAGACGCAGTGGACGCGCCTCTCCTACCTCCTTGTGCGACCATAGCGTGTGTGGTCGACTTCTCGGAGGGTCCATGGTTAGACAGCAGGGGCCCCCTGCCCCCGCTGCCTAAGACCCTCCTGGCGCTGCTTGACGGGCCATCCTGGCCCGCCCGCGGCGCCCTCCACAGGTCTCTCTTAGTTTCCCCCCCGGTAGTCAGAACTAAGGGCACCCAGAGTCGCCAACTCTGTTACATTTTCCATAGCGCCCTCTGCGCCCTACCGGGAGGTACTCAGCCCCCCCACTACGACAAGGTGGAGACCACTCGGGGGGGTGTATAGGGAACCTCCTAAGGAGCCCAAGCCAACCTCACCTGCAAGTGGTGCACCTGCCGATCAACAGACGAAGCTCAGGCGAAAATAATAGTTCCCGGTAAGCGGTAATAGGCTCGCCGCCTTTTAATACTCAATATCTTCATTGCTTTTCACAAACAGTTACAATAGGATGGTAATATATATTACAGTTTGTTGTGGACCCTGATGGGAACGGCAAGTAGAAGAGAGGACAATATATGCTTTAAGTTTTATAAATAAAGTAGATTAAATGTTGTTAATTTATATGTTATGTTTTGGCAGTGCACGGAAAAACTTCGATTGGTTTTTGTTGCACTGTTTTTATTTAAACTTATGTATGAAATTGTAGTTTGTTATAAAATAATTAAATAATTCTATATAATTTGCGAAGTGTCGGCGTTTATTATGTCTCTGCCTACCCCTTCAGGGAAACAGGCGTGAATGTATTTATGTATGCACGAGACACTTAAAAACTTATACCATAGAATTTTACTTTTGTGATATAAATAGTTATTACAGTTCAAATTACAAATGTTACTAATATCATCATCATTTCAGCCATCTGAAGCTTACTGCTGAACATAGGCCTCCCCAATTTAAAATCAAAATCAAAAACAAAAATCAAAATCAAAATTAAAAACCAATATAAAGACAAATATCAGGAGCTATTTGAGTACTGCAAATTAATGCATATCCATAATAAGGTTGGGTATACGTTACTGGCTGAACAATATTTTAATGACAAGCTCCAAATTAAACCAACTCAAACCAGAGTTACTCGCGTGACTGATCCCACGAAACTTGTCACTCCAAATTGCAACAACTTTTATGGAAAGCGCAGATTATGTTACATTGTGCCCTATTTATTAAACTCACTGCCTGCTCAAGTTAAAAGCCAGATAGATGAAAAAAATCTTAAACCTAAATTAAAAGCGTACTTTACTGGTTTGTAATTCTCATTTCACACATTTATAACAATAGTGTAGCTGCGGAATTATAGTTATGTCAAATTGATGTTTACTTTGTGTAATTATTGTTATTATTTTTAATTAATGGTGTAATGTATGTTATAGCTGATATCATGAGTATCCGATGTACTGTACAAAACTTACTGTTTTTTTTTTGTACATCGTAATTATTGTATTTGTGTAATGTATGTGTATAATGTAAACATAAAATAAAAAAAAAAAAAAAAAAAAAATTGCTTTCCACGTAGATAGATTATTTGCCGCCTGCATGCACCGGCTCCCCGCCGCCCTGACCAGATCATCGGTCCATCGCGTTGGGGGCGGTTACTATAACAATATTAAAAACAGTAACTTTTTGCTGCACCTATTGGTTGATAGGATGTTAACTAGTGAAGACGATATATAGGAATGTTTCTGTAATATTCTGGAGATAAGAGATAATAAGACGATGCGTGCACACGTGAAGACGATTGATCCAAGAACTGATTATGAATAGAACGCTCTTAAAGAATTTTAAAATTATGTTACTTTGTAGCACTAGCAATATGAACCTATAATTTCAGATTTAGCCTCTTTAGGCTACTGTGCACGGCGAAGGAGCCTTCAGAACTGCTTTTAGTTACTTCACCGAGATTTTGTTACACTTTATGTGTGATTAAGTTAGAGTAGAAGCATCTGCGGTATATAAAGGATTTCCCTCTTCTTCCATTCCTACCGGTAACAACAACTTAGTCCACAACTTTAATAAACAAATTGGTGGGTATTGATCCCACTTAATTAGTAACAGTACTACTATAACCAGCTGTCATATAAAATGATAGCTTGATAGCAGTTCCGAATTTCCCAAGACCTGCACTTCTAAGATATTGCCATATTTGCATGAGTGTTAGAGCCTTGGCATCACCAGGGCTTAGATAGTGTAAGAATCTAAAGACTGAGACATTAAGAAACAAGAATTGAATACTTTTCTAAAAAAGTGCACCATAAGAAATCTTGTCCATAAACATATTATTATGATTTTGAACAGCTGATTCACAAATAACCTTTCGTATAAAATACCAGTAGCCGGTACAGCCGTAACTCACTCATTGTATGCAAAGTTGTAGCAAACAGGTGACGACGCTACCGACGTGGCTACTAGATGACTTTATAATTTCAGTCAACATTGCCTACAATGTTTGTGGACAGAAAGGCAGGTAAGATAAGTAAAAAAAAGTGTTACGAGTGGAGATTAAAATATCAATGAGCTTAGTAGTGCTTTTAATGTGACTCGTCATATTGACTTAAAGGCAAGATGCAGTTCAAAAAAATGAGAGCGCTATATGCCGTGGGATAAAAGAAGTATACCCACTCATGATATCACACTGCATTAAGACTCGGTTCTTAAAAGGTTGGCAACGCATATGTGTATTTCGCGTTCTACAAATAATTGCTATGTGCGACATGTTTTGCAAACGACTGTAATACATATCGATCATGATAAATAAAACATACTTTATTGTCTTTAAGATCAACAGGATCATTTATATTCGTAATTTTTTACAAACAAAATGGAAATTCGATATATTTTTAACAACAATATAATATAATATAATATTCTCCTACAAACACACCAATTATTTAGTTCCAAGATAAGTATCATTAAGAACTTGTGTTATGGATACTAAATAACGGATAAACATACAAATATACTTTTTTTTTTTGTAAATACATACTTAATATACATAGGAGAACACACAGACCAGAACAAATATTCATGTTCATGCACATAAAGATTTGTCCTGTGTGGGAATCGAACCCACGACCTCTCGAGTGAAGTGCAGGTATACCTCCACGCCATATCGGCCGTCGGTCACAATGATAGTGATATGAGAGTTTATGATACCATAATCAAGAAATAAACGCAAAAGGATTCTTTTTCAGAATCTGTCAAGGTTTGGTTACTTACACTCACTATCTACACTTGAGTACTACAACAAATTCGTTAAAATACGGCAAAACCAATCCGCTCAAGGACTGCCTTCCTTGTTTTCATTTTAGTATAAGATACCTAGCCTTCTGCTATTGTTTTCGCCTAAATTTACTTCATACCTTTAAGTTATGAAGTCTGAGTCTTCGTAAAAAGTTGAGTTTTTCAGCGTGTCGTGACCATTCTTTTCCCTATGCCCGTAAATAGACGTACCATTCTTAATATCCCAGGATAGACCAATGCAAAAATTTGTAATTTATTTGCAATACTTCAAAGATAGCTATTCCAAAAATGACTTCTATATTCCGCGCCGCTGTTTTACGTCAACGTCATCTTTTGTCGCTCATTCTGCTGTGCGTTGTTTTAATGCCGCCTCATTATTCCAAAGCCCGTGACTCTCATGAATATGAAACGGGCTCAATAGAGATGTTGTCATACATCTGCACCCTTTGATGTACGACTCTGTCACTGACAGGTACGCATCAATAACCATTGTTTATTGTTTACACGGGCCTTGAAAATGTTGTATTTACGGGAGATACAATGCCTAGATTATACGTTCTACAGCAATTCTTGTAATGAATGCTGCGAGTTTTGCAACTAAATTGCTTGAAATATGCCATAAAATAAGCAGTGTAGTTTACACTGCTTGTCGTTAGGACAGAAAAGAGAATAATAATTGAATCGCATCTTTTTCATACATCATATTAAAGGAAAATGCAAGCTAAGGTGAAAAATGTAAGTATGTGTTTTGAATAACAAAGTTAGCAAATTTTAATAAAAAGATACTAGAGCGATAATATCAGACACTATTCGTTATCAGATGCTACTGACGGCACATTTGGGAATGTGCCTGATATTTGATGAGTCTACTTGTTTGAAGTCGATATTTTTTTCAGCATTGCAGCATATATTTCTTACCACCACCAAACTAATTGTCACCAACAGTATTTGCTAATCTCCTTTAGCAAAACTCAGACAAATTTATGAATTCTTCCGCGGAGAACACTTTAGCCGCCCGTGGACTATAGGTACTCTCACCTGTCTTAGGAGTGATTTGGATTTGTCCTACATTTCGCTAGTCATGTGGATCCACTTACTTGGCGTCGATGTGTAGAATCTTCATGTCGACGGCATGCACTGTTGTAAAGACGTTGGTGGCGCCGTGCACCACACACTCGCGCGTCTCGGGCATGGCGAGCGGCGTGCAAACCGCCAGGAACACCGGCTCGTTGCGACTGCATAGAGGCAGGTACGACACGTAGTGTCCCCGGACGAGAACCACCTGATAACAAGCAAAGTAACTTTAGGCAATGTGATAGGCTTCATACATACATACATACATAATGTCACGCCTCTTTCCCGTAGGGGTGGGCAGAGATCACATCCTTCCACTTGCTACGATCTTGGCACACACTTTTAGCTTTATTAACACTCAATAACCGGTTAGGGTACTTTTAACCTGCCCTTTCTCTAAAATTATTTGAATTTGGTCATGGAAGGTCTTACGTGGTCTTTCCCACCCAACACTTTCAACCACTTGTCCATCATTAATCACTTTCGTTAGTCTACTTTCATTCATTTTTTCAACATTACCAAACCATCTAAGCATACCTCTCTCAATTCTTGTCACTATATCTTCTTTTACACCAGCTTCAACATTTATCACTTCATTCTTATAGGCGAATTTCATTAAGTCAGGGACTAAAGATACAATGTAAACAGGTAGGTGTATTTGTAAAATAGAAGCCCTTTGCACTGCGGTGGTGCAACATAGGTTATTAATATCGCTTACTCAGAATAAGGTGAAATAGAAAGTATGCTGACAATGTTTTTTGCAATGTTAAAAACTTGAACTATAAGCGCCGCTTATTTATGTTGCCTTTTTAAGGCGCGCCAAAAGATAACGTAAATTCGAGTTTAAAATAATCGGCTAAATACGAAAAAGAGCTTATTGGCGCAGACATTTTTTCTGCCAATCATCGAGCTACAAAATGTTAATCCTTACACGAAACGATAGCAAGGTCGCGTCGGAACTTTTTCTATCGCTCGGTCTGCCGCAACGTCGTTTAAAATAAAAGATATTCTATAGTATGGGCGGGTTCGTTTGACATTCGTCAACAATTGAATCACAATAGACGTGGAATAGTTCAGAGGTCAACTAGAGGTGGGTACTTACCTGTTATTATAATAAGTATGCAGGATTGCTAACAAGATAGCTAGATGCCTGACTATAAAATAAATGTTTCTCAAATATAGCAATTGTTGCAAATGTTTTATTGATTTTTTCCATTTTTTGGCCATTTATGTCTAAATGTTCGGCAACTTTGCATATATCACCAAGACTAAGTTTCCAGATAGCAGAGAGGTTATTTTGGCTCACTCGTGAGCAGCTGAGCGTATTCGAGCTCACTCGTTTCAGCGTTGGTCGTGAAGACATCGTTGTTCTGAGTCCTATCTTACCTAAAGATGCCCTATGTCGTGTTGAATTGTTTTTTGATTTTGCAGGAAATTATAGTTGCGCGGGAATTGTTGCAAAGATATTTTTAATCCATGCTTACAAAGGATTTCCGCAAAGTGACGCGACAATATTGCGACAGTTCATTTTGCTTTGTAAAACTGTTACCAGACAATATTTAATCGAGCTGAAATGAACTGAATGTTCTTTTAGTTGCAAATGGTAAACACTGCTATGCTGAATTCGATATCACAATGTTCTTATCAATATTATAACATCTCGTTCAAGCTATAGGCACTACCACATTCTACAGCATTCAATAAATACATACATAATGTCACGTCTTTTTCCCGTAGGAGTAGGCAGAGATCACATCCTTCCACTTGCTATGATCTTAGCACACACTCTTAACTTCATTCACATTCATTAACATTCTCATACACGCCCGTCAGTTTAGAGTACTTTTGACCTGCCCTGTCTCCAAAATCTTATAATCAATTGAATTGATATTCTTACAACCAGTGCAGTCACATGTAAATAAAATCTAGGCAATAATTTAATAAAACGTGAAGCGAAAATATAAGACGCAAGTAACCTGAAAACATGAACTTCTACCCCAAAATAGATACAGGTCAAATAGATAATAAGGAACAGAAATATCATTACATACATTTTTTAGAAGAAAGTAAGAAGATGTCAAATATGAATACATTCTTCATATTCTAAAATAAAGAGTACTGCCATTAAATTTTCGATATTGGCTTCGACTTAAATAGTACAATAGCTGCAATACATTACGGAATCCATAGTATGACTCATTCGTATTCGTATGTGATACAGTATTATTTAAAGGTTTACAATGACAATAAGGTCGGACAATATAGTTCAAAGATCAGCCGTTCACCGCGGGATCTCCGGGTGCCGACCTTGGACGATATTTTATTGTATCGAAAGATCTCCGAGTTATATTGGAGTCTTACTACTCGTATTATAGTTTCAATATCTTTGCTGACTATAGAAACTGCATCTATTGTATGCTGTACATCTATTGTAGATATCATAATGTTGGATTGTCATATCCTAGCATTAATCTGGTCGCCCTAGACTTAGAATCCAGTGCTTACTGGTCAACCCAGATTTTGCTGAATTACTTACCTTGGCAACCGAGAGGGAAACATCATTATATTGATTAAACCAGCTGTCAATATTTTAGAAGTACTACTACTACGACTTCTTTATAACGAATGCTATAGATGTTCATGACAACCGGGATCAACGGCTTAATGTGCTTTCCGAGGCAGGGAGCCAGCGACAAAACTTTGAAAAGTCATAGGTATGCCACCAGTCCGAATTGAAAGTGTACGGTTCTCGTCACAGAGCTATCGCAGCTAGTTTATTTATATAATATAAATGGCGTGGAGGTCAGTATACCTGCACTTCACTCCAGAGGTCGTGGGTTTGATTCCCACACAGGACAAATCTTTGTGTGCATGAACATAAATATTTATTCTGGTCTGGGTGTTTTCCTATGTATATTAAGTATGTATTTATGAAATAAAAGTATTTAAGTATGTTTATCCGTTCTTTAGTATCCATAACACAAGTTCTTATGATACTTATCTTGGATCTAAATAATTGGTGTGATTTTAGAAGAATATTTATTTATTTATTTTTATTTATTTATACAAAGACACAGCGTCATCATTTTGGGTATGTCTATTGAAAATCCCGGGATAAAGAATAAGATATGTACTGTAAGTTCACCATCTCGAAACTGCAATGAGACAAATCACAAAATGAATGCGGTCTAGATTAGCGCGTTGCTGAACTTTTAGGATTTGACTTTTAAGATACATAACATACAGATTCATACACACCAATAATAGTACCGTTTATGCCTGAAACCAGTACACACAACCAGACCAAAAAGGTTGATTTAAAAAAAATATTTTAGCACTTGATTGCATACAAAAAAAAGTTTAAAATCACATATAAGAGATCTCTTTAGCAAAGCTCATTTAGTAGTCAAACACTGTCTAACATATCTCAAATCAAATATATATGAATATTTTTTACATCACTAAAAAAATATTTTAGTAAATAATACTTAATATACTTAGGAAAACACCCAGACTAGAACAAATATTCTTGTTTATGCACACGAAGATTTGTCCTTAGGAGCAGAATTCAGGTACACGCTGCCACGCCACATCAGTAGTCAAATTTTAACTTTTAAAGTTTCCATTTACTAATTTAATAGTAACATTATAGTTGAATAAGATATAAAGTAATAAACCAAGTACAATTAAACATTCTTGAATAAAGCCAGTGTGTGGGCTAGATTAAATCATTGCCTATTAATAGCGCATTATAAATGGTCTGCGTCATTTTAAGTATGACCGCATTTACGTATCCTGGAAGTTAATTTATATTATTATGTTAAATATATAATTGTTTGCTACTTGCAATTAATTTAATCAACAAGGATGCACTAGTAAATTTAAAAGTCTTGTTTTGTACCTCTTTTGCATAACATTCGAGAAAAGGCGTAGTATCTGAATTGGATACTTTTCCTTCAATTCCTTTTTCAGCATCATCATGTCAGCCTTATAAAGTCCACTGCTGAACATTTGTCTTCCCAATAGATCTATGGTTGTAGGGTTGGTGATCGCAGTTCAGTTCACGGCACCTTGCTTCCTTAACCCTTTAACAGGCAGAGCTCGTTGAAAACATTCATTGGTTTTCCACCTTAAGTTAACCGCATAAGGTTCAATTTATGGTGGTATTGACCACTTGTTGGTTAAGGGTTAAATTTCTTCTTAACCTTCCTCAAATACTTCAAAAAAATATCATGATATTGCGACATAATAATTAGCATTTATTTCCTTTCAAAACGTTCCTCCATCATTTTTCGTAAACACACAAAATATTCATTATTGTTTTTGTTACTTTGTAAAGTAAGAAAGCTTAGTGATTTATTATTTCATTGTTTTTAAAAGTTGTTATATTGTTTGAGACTTTTATTCAATTTTAAACATAGCAAATAACAAAAAATCTAAGAACATTGCCCGCGCTTTGACATATTCTGCAAAGCTTACAGATATATAGCTTTCGAATGTAGCTTTTGAATGGTTGTGAAAGTGAAACCAATCGTGTCGTCATAGATTGAAAATACGTATTAAGGTTCCGGAATCTTATAACCTTACATACAAAGCACAAACCCAAGTTATACGAATGGGTTCAGAGCAGTATATCGGCAAAATCAAAACGCAGTGCCCTTTAGAGCCCATCGAAGTTTTGAGTTTGGCTCAAATTGCAATCAGCATATTACTAGCGCCCCGTAAGTATAAACATATCAAAGAGTATTCGACCAAAAACACAAACGTGATCGAAATAGAAATTCGGTAAAAAGAAAAAGTGTCAAAGTGAAACCTACATTTATCTCCGCCCACCGCAAATAGGTAGATAACTATACCGGATACGACTTGTAGATTATCGTATTAGACCAGCGACTAGCATACTGCACAGATTTGATTATGGTCTAAGTCAAAGAAGACGAACATTAGACTTTTAACATTATAATAAATACCAATAGTACCATGCCGCTTGTCTGTAGACAATCCTGCCCGAATTAAAAAAAAAAACTTTTTATAGACGAAAGAAATATATAATATATCCTTACTAACATAGGGACAAAAATAAAACTAAGATTTCAAACAACACAACAATTGAAATAGTAAATATTAAATTGGAACCCACTCAGCAAAATGTCGAGACTCCGAACGATTATAACGAGACTTGCCTCGCTGAATAGTTGGAATCTTTATTATTGTGCTATTTGTTGTTTTTTTTGATAAAGAAGGTACCTTTTAATTACTTGTATATATTCCTTGTAAGTTTGTATTTGTTGTATAATAAATAGCTTTTCCTTTCTCCACATTATTTATAGTGCATCTTTAGAGCGGCGATAGACCAGTGGCATGCCCCTTGCCTTTAAATTCAGAAGGGTCTCGGGTTCAAACCCTGGTGGCGCACCTATGACTTTTCGAAGTTATGTGCGTAATTATCGCTTGCTCCTTGCCTCGAAAAGCACGTTAAGTCGTTGGTTCCGGCTATCATGAATATCGATGGCAGTCGTTGTTAGGAAGTCAGTGCCTTCTAACAGACTGACAGCTGGTTTAACCATAGAATGATGTTTCCCTCTGGGTTGCGAAGGTAAGACCGGCAGTCGCTCCACGTAATAACTGAAATTCAGTCAAATCTGGTTGAAACAGTGAGCAGACCCTGGGCCCTAAGCTTAAGTCTAGGGCAACCTGGATAATGCTAGGATATGATACATGTTAAATTCATACAACTAAGAGCAGAAGCAGAAGAAGATTCTTAGAGACTGAAGCCTGAAGAAGCGTGATCCTATATCGCAGTACACTTATACATTTATTATCAGCAAATAAACTTACTGTCTATTACAAATGCCATAAAAAAATACATAGGTTTCAGTATTATTCATCAGAACTTCAGGATTTATGTTAACTGCATTTTTATATAATGATGGACCTCATAATTTTGTAGACAATGAACCATATAAAAGACCATATGGATAACAATGTGGGTGAGAATAAAATAAGAGATGATGATAAAAAGAAGAGATGATGATAAAAAGAAGAGATGATGATAAAAAGAAGAGATTACTTATAAGGGAAATAAAATCGTTCGCAGCAGGTATCTTAGTCGATAATTTTACTTATGAACTTCAGATAAATAAATAAAATACAAACGCTGCCTCTTGTAACTTGTATTACAATTTTGTTTGAACCATATGGACAAACATAGTGATCAATCGTGACTTATTATCAAAGTGCGTACAATTCCGCTGATTGAGATACTCTCGTTTCATTACGACCTTTATTACTATCGAATTAAGATAGCGACCCGTTTCCTTTCCATGCCCTGATCCATCAGTAGGACATACGACAAGTATGTGAAGTGAACAATAGACCACTTTCACAGATAATTCGTGACTGATTGACATAACCTACCCAATTAGACTCATGGCGCTAGTTGTCATACTACTGATTAAGTACCTACATTAGTTCCTATTTTCACCGCCTGACATAATTATCTAGCCATGTCATAGCAAACGATAAAATCCAGTGAGATGTCAACAGCGGGAGTAATGAATTAGAGAAACGATATGCCTCTATTATTTAAGTTTAATCAAATTATTGCTTAGTAAAGATAGGATTTGATTATTTCTTATTACATTTTCTGAGTTGGTTGTAATAATGCGGAAAATATGGTGGTCTCGTAGTGGATTCGATAACGTGAAATGTCTTGTAAGGGATTATATTGGCTTTGCGCATACTGAAGTACTGTTAACTTACTGATAATTAAATGAAGAGATATGTAGATAAATAAATATCTCAAATATAATATCATATAACTCGCATAGTTTGTGGGTTTAGGAATAGACCTCTTTAGTGTAATGTCAACTTATTTTATTGATCTGTAAGGTAGAGGATGACTACAGTGAGACAAGAAACAGTAGAATTAAAATTATAGGATACCCGTTGCTTGAAAATTGGGGAACGGGTAAGAAAGTATTTACTTATGTTCTTATGTTCATGATGCTTGCAGAGCATGCATTAAGTAGATTACATACATACTATCGCGCCTGTTTCCCTAAAAGGGTAGGTAGTGGCATATTAAACGCCACTTCGCCTTATATTGTTGGTCCCACAATAGGTGGAGAGCCTATTGCCGCTTACCGGGAACTTATAAGTTTGCCAGAGCTTCGTTCGTTGATTTCTAGTCGCAGAACCATCCAGAATCTTTATTTAAATAATGCCTGTAAATTACAGTTGACTTAGTAAATTACAGGCATTGCTATGTTTTGGGTTAAAAACGTAGCCAAAGTTACTCATTATGACATCAGCTATCTAACATACAATCAATCTCAATGAAGTACCTTTGATTCTGATATTACAACAGACAGTCAAATGAAAACTATGAATATATTTTAAGTATTGTACTACTTTCATGTGCTAGACAGTAAAATTTCTATAATTTGTTATGTTTCATATTCCCTTTTATATATTTCGTAAATTTTTCATTAACATAATATATATGTTACAAAAACTTTGTGAATAACCGTGTACAAGAAACAGCTGTAACTGTATCAATTCGTGAGCCCATAGCTGTGAGTTGTGACGTAGCGGCCGCTCGTCGGACAGCAAAACCATTTGGTCAAGAGAGTCACGTCACTCACGTATATAAGTCACGACGCGTGACGTCATGCAGGACACACCTCTGAGTGTTTTTTTAAGGCATCCTTCGTAACGGTGTCGAGTTTGTCGGCCGATGCGCACGCGCGCTCAATCACGACCCGCGCCTTCGATTTATTACCTCACACATGTTCCTTTTGTGTCCATCGATTTTATTTTATGACTTATTTTAACCTCTCACTTTTTATTGGTTTTGGGTTGTAAAGTTGTAATAATACAGGTTTACACGTTTCCATTGTTAATTAATCTCGATAAAAAGGCACTTATGTTGTTTAAGTGTTTGGAATAGTCATTTTATATAAAATGTTTGATATTTATAATAAAATATCGGATGTCTTTTATGAGATTTGGCAATAACTAGAATGTTCAAAAAGAAATGTTGTTTACATAGCGTAAGATGTCGGGTTATAATTTATTAGCGTCATTCTTTATGTAGTTAAAGGATTTGAAAACCGTTCTGGCATCTTATATCTTAGTCGTCACGATATGTTCTAAGCGGATTTAAGGGTCCTGTTAGAAATTCTAGCAGCAGGACACCAGGCTCCAGTCTCCGCTTGGTTCACGTGGTGGAGTACTATCTACATTGCTCCCACCTTCTTCCGTAAAAGAAGAACCGTTTTTAGGTGTGATGCTATCGGGCTTAGGTTATAATCTTATTTAACATCATCCTTTTCACCAATAATTTGATATAGATGTCAATGTAGAGCATTACCACAAGTCCAGACATCACTTATAAAGTATTCACCTGCTGTGGAGGGGTTCATGGACCTCTACAAGTTAAAAACTCTTTAGAGTCAATGCCACCCGAAAGAGGCGCCTGAGTCACTGGAAACCATAGACGAATATTTCACAAAATATAATAAAAAGTTAAGTGAATATATTAATAAGAATATTTCTAAAAGTTATAACCTATATAGTGTATAGAAACAAATATAACAATGAAATGTATAAAACTATACTGTATAGCACATTTAAACTATGTCTTGTATCACTTTGTAAAACAGCTTTTTACTTCAAACATACTTCTTATGGAATATATCAGTCTGCAGTCGCATTCGCAAAGGCTTCGGATGTAAATGCTTGAGCATTAATATTTCATTGTACGGTGAGCAAATATCTAGATTTTATACAAATTTTATGTTATTGATGATATTTTTTTCTATTAAACAATTCAAAGAGTGGATAAATGAATCAGAAAGTTTTTTTAATTAACTTTTACAATCATTAGAAATTTATGGTAAGATATTTTATTCAATGTTTAAAGATAATATTACGTTCTTATATCGCAAAGGTACGTGCTATGATCTAACAAACAATATGGAAACACATGACACAAAGAAAATGGTGTACGTTTTATTTGCACGCTGTAATACGGTCACACGTCTTCGCAGTTCACCGTATGCAAATAATACATCTTAATATAGAGAGCAGTGGCTCGCAGTTTTGTTATTACAATCAGACGAATTTACATTTTCATAAATAAATGCATCTCCGCCACCGACTAACGACGCCACACTGTATGTTTTTGTTGAACACATAAAGTGTATGAGTGGCTTAATTTAAATAAGCCAGCGTACCATCGAACTCCATTGCCCTGTGTCGTGAAGTGTGAATCTTACACAGGGGTTCCTCAGGGTACTATTCTCGGGACCGCGCTTCTTCTTGTCAACTTCAACGATCTACCCAACAATACGGCGTGCGCATTCTAATAAAGAGGTCTTAAGTCCACAAAAGCGAACTCTTTAGTGTAATTGACATATAAAATAGTGAATACGTCGTTTCAAAAATGAAAGCGAAACCTTGGCGAGATAAAGCGTCTCATTCTACGTTAACGTTGTGTCACAATCGTAATATCTGGTACACGTACCATTGAAACGATGCGAAATTGAAATCTTACATGAGTCGTGTGTGAATGCGTATGGTATGCAAATTATAACCATTTTAAGGTCTATAAAATTTCATCCATTGTTGACGACTAATGCCGCGGTTAGATTAAAGGTAATATCAATTACAATTAAATAGGGAAATTGGTATTGAATGATATCATAAAACGAATCAACGTATTGAGCAAAAAGTTACATACAGAGACATATCATTTGGTGATGTTCTCACGGACACCATAAAAATCGAGTATCGATCATTAGACGGAACCTTTCGAACTGACACGTAGGTATATTAATTCGAATAATGACCAACCGAATGGAGCTTCTTTCGTCACAGCGTATAGAAAACATCAAATACATATAATTAGAGGCATCTATAAACTACGGTAATTGTGAACCGTCTTCTTTAATTATGAAGGCCGGTTCGAAGGTTGTACAAGACGCGTACCTTGTGAAATAACTGAGTTTATTTTATTTGTTAGTTACGTGTTTCTATACTCAGTTTTATAGCAAATTGATGGTATTGCTATTGAGTATTTAATTTAAGTATTATTGCATGTTGCACTATTTGACACAACATAAAAAGGTTTCTTTAAAGAAGAGAAATTAGTTTAAAGAAGATCAAGAAGACTTTATAATATGCTATAATTTGAAAAAATCTTTGCTTGTGTGTCTGTGAGTTTGTTGCCACTTTATTTTAAAAAAACGGTGGCTCGGAACTGGCGCTTAGAATTTAACAACGTTAGAATCACTTACACCTTTTTATTTTCAGCTAAGTGAATCTAAGCTTCGTGATAGAGGGATTTCTAAAATATGGCAGCGACTCATCCCTAATAAATTCGACATAAAAAGAACTTCTAGTTACATTTTATACACACTGTTAACAATTGAAAACTGTTTTATTGAATATCAACTTTCTAACTATAACTTTACCTACATTAAAGCTTCCTACTGACTTCTTTCTCAAACTTTAGATACATTTTTAAATTTAAATTGCCGTTTAATAAATGAACTACATAATACAGCACTGATCTTTAGATGAGATCAATCAGTAAAACCTTACTCCATAACAATAATGTCTTAGATCATTTCTTAGCGCAAAACATTCCACGCAATCATTTTGACATTACGGTGGTCTTTAATGCTTCTATTTTGATATTTAGTATGCGATTATAGTGGATACTCTAGCATAGAAAATGTTAGATGTATAACTGTTAAACTATCAAGTACGTGCCGTTATTTATGTGGCCAGTGTATTCTGACTCTTCTATGCAAGTTGTTTCGAACCCCTTAGAGGACATATGTTTGTTTGCATAAATATGTCTTGGTCTGAGATTACAAAAAAAGTGTTTAAGGTTATCCGTGTTTGTTGTTGTACGCATAGAACAAGATAATTAAGCAGTCTATTTAATGTGTAATATATTGAAAAAAATATACATTGGTATAAATACATGTGTTAATAATTAGAACAGGTGTTTCCTTAAAAGATAATTTTGAGCATAAAGTATGCCTGACATTCACTCGATAAAAAAAAACAAAAAAGTGTAAACATACACAAGAGCTAAACAAATATCACGTTAATAAAATATATGAAAACATGACTTCTCCCTACAATATTGAAACGTTATAATATATTTTGTTTTTATAAACTCTCACAACCAGATGCAAGAACAAGAATAAATTTAATAAATAATTCATGTTTTGCTTTATGCTTTGCAAACTCTCTAGAATTGAATCATATTAGTCTCAATTTATTTCGCTAACTGTACTTATAGTTTGTTTTCGAACTAGATTGCAGGAATATATTGTGGGCAGTGTATCTCGCTTCAGGTCGGGTGTTAGGATATTTAAAATGGTCATCATAATGTCTTGCTATGTTCTTTTAATAAAATATATGGTTGCTGGTTTAATTTCATTGAATATTGTAATAGGTTGCCGTTTGGTGCCGGCCTAGAATAGATCCAACTGTTCTCACCTACGAAGAGAAATCTTATAGATGACGGGCAACAGCGTCATCCTGCGTACTGGCGGATTCTGCGATTAACCCGCCTGCCCAGCGTGGTGATCATGGGCAATATACTTAGTAAAATATTGGTGAGGACAATGTTCAGCAGTGGAGTATTTATGGCTTCAGTTTATTATGATAATGTAATAAGAACACAAAGTATGAGAGTCAAGTGCAATTCATTAGGCCGTAACCTACCTACCTGATCATGATGTTCACCATGTTTCAGCTATAAAAAGAATGATAAAATTAAGAATTTAATTTGGGGCTTTAATAGGAGCTTGAAGCACATTTAGTTCATACTTCATGAGGTGGTAAAGTATCTAATATGAAGTAAAGTAAATTAAATAGAACATAAATAATGAATACTTTAAACTATATGTTCATTTAGCTTAGAGTTTTGTCTTATTTTCTTTAAAATCATGTGACTGCAGAATATGCATTTGTGTTGTTTTAATATTAACTGGCGGGAAAAAACCAATCTTGACGATTTACTTGCCCGTTCTTTTACGATCAAGCTCCCGCCCGCAGTGAATGGGCGCGTTAGTTTACTAGTATGACTTTCATAAGAGCTCTATTGAGCCAAACTTGAATAAATGAATTTTGATTTTTATATAACCGCATCCTATGGTCTCTTGCAATACCAAGAGAAACGCAAGCGCGATGCTTTTTAAAAACCATTTGACGCCTTGTTATACGAGCCTCGTGCTGTTCTCTTGGTAAAACTCAGTGAAGGAGCTAATTCCACAACCCAAGTATTCCCGGCTTTAGTCATCAGTAAGCTTTTTCTCTAAGGATAAATTCCCTGCCAAAGAGCGGTGCAATAGGACCGACAGTCGTAGATTCTATTTCCACACGGGATAAATAATTGTGTGAACATTTATATTTGTCATGTGCCACGTACCAGTAGCCATGCCATCGTATATTTTTTATTATGATTTGACCTATTTTTATATACGGCTAACGGTCATGACGTACATGTATTGTCTGGGAATGTACAATATATTTGATCTGGTCTGCTGGTTTTCTCTGTGTATTAAGTATATAATATTTACAATGTAGTGTTTATATATTTTAATACGTTATTTTATTAGTTATCCACAACACAACTTCCTAATGATACTTATCTGGGAACTAAATAATTAATGTGAATTTAAGATAATTTATTAATATAGAATATCACTAATTAATCTCATAACTGTTTAATAGTTTTTTTTACACTTAACTCTTTCTTTATAACCCAATGTGTATGTAGTGGTACAATTATTTTCTTTTTCGGCGCCAAGTTATAATTAAAAGTTAGAAATTGAGGCTATAAACTAAATACAAACTTAACTAATACCTTAAACCAACCACTAATCACAAAAATTGCACCTTTTTATTGATCGGCGTTCATTAATTTGTATTTGAATCAAAGTGAACCAAATTATCATCTACATTATTTGTACCATAAAGTTTTACGATCAATCATTAAATAACTATAATCACGGAACATGTTATATGATTAGAAAGCTGAAATTTCAACTATTGCTGCTTGAAATTTGCAATTTCTATCGTGATTGCGGTTTTAATACTACCCTATTTCTTTTCTAGTTATTGAATGTTCGAAAACAGTAGTCTCTGTGTTTACCAATAGTTCAGTAGGACTAGCTTTTTCCTTTGTAGATTTCAGTGGTGTGCATAAAAGCAATCACGAAATTTCTCATAAATATAACAATTATTTTAAATTAGCTAAAAGTCTTTGTCTTTGACTGCTAAAAAATACCTATTCAAATTTGGTGAATTATTTTTGCACGAGCTGAGAATAAACTCTTAAAAATATCACCTATTGCATTACATTGATAAAGGCATATACATGTGATATTTAACAGAAATTCTATAAATTTATTTTTTAACAATTCTAAAAGACATAATATTTTAATAATAAACTCGTACGCTAGTGTATAAATTATTCATCAATCAAGAACAATAATTATGAATGCTCAAAATCTCGGTCCCGATCCTTTATTAAAATAATAAGTGTATGAATCATTTATTAGCTTACCTAAATTCTATTAGGTCTATTTATTTACTATTCTTTCCATGTGTCTTGATTTAATAATTCTTCTTCTTCAATATCCTCTTCGTTAACAATAACTTTTTTCTTATTTCTTAAAATTGTCAAGATTAGATTCCCACACATATATATGAGGCCACCAAAAAGACCTAGTAATATCATATAAAGGATGAAGTCAAACATATTCAACGGATTCTCTTCTTTAGACTTATCTCTAAACATTATAGAAACATTCTCTTCTTCTCTTCTTGTCATAAATCCTGGATGTAATAGGACATCTTTAACATCTTCCGCAAGCTTATGAAAAACAGTGATTCCTAACCAATCTGCAAGATCATACCTTCCAATTTGACGAAGTTTTCTAGCCACGTCTTCATGGGTTTTACTCTGTCCTCCCCATATTTCTTTCCCATTGTTCCACTTAGTCAAAAGCTTAAGACAAGACAAGTTATTTGGCAATTTCTCTTCGGCTGCAGATAATGCTGATAGCTCGGTTGAGGCAGAATGTAAAGATGCTACGAGCCAACGGCATTCCTTTAAGGTCAAATGGTTAGCAATGTAACCAAGCTCCGCCACATTTATGTCGATTGTACATTCGGCAATGGACAGAAATTCGAGAAATATTATCGAAAATGCGCCGCGGGACCTCATTGTATTCAAACAAGGTGGGGTGCTCGCTTGACGTTTGTCGTTATGTCATCGGTTAAGTTTTTTTTATTAAAACGAGGCATTGTCATCATTTGCAAGTTGAAAAATTATATCGGTTTGAAACGTTTTATATTTCTTAAAAAGGTTATGAACTATTTGATTAAAATATTCGATTCGAACCATAGAAATCTAAACAAACATGGTATGTTGCTCTTAAAACTATCGGACATGTCGCTAATTTTAAAAGAAACGCATGTCGCCAGTTTGAAAATTTAAATTGGAGATTGACGTTGCTGTTAAATACTTCGGGCTACATGTTATTCTTGAATACAGTACATTGATTGTTTGTGAGGGTGTAATTCAGAAATAACGAACGCAATTGGCAATGTATTTTATAGTTCTGGATGCACTGGTGCCATACGACACCCCAGTACAGCTGTAATATTGTTAAGATTTCTATGACTTCGAAAATATTAAAATAAAACATTTAATTTCATATTTTTACATGTTTTTGACAAAATATGACAATATAATATAGCAATACAAACAGGATGAAATCAAAAAATTATTTACAGCAACCGCCATGTGTTTAAACAGCGATGACGCCTAGGATAACCTCTTTGTTCTCGTGATTTTAAGTGGGAAAACCATGTTCCCAGTGTTTAAAATGTTGTACGAAACCATATGTAATTTTTAAGACATGGATCCACCTTATCAGATCATTATCATCATCATCACAGCCCATTAACGTCCCACTACTGAGCACGAGCCTCCTCTCACATATCAAGGTGTGAGGGTATTGGCTCATACTCCACCACGCTGACCCAGTGCGGATTGGCGAAGGCAGGTGTATGGCGTCTTGCTGCTAGTAAATTACAAGCCGCTCAATTAGGCCTCTAACATGGCTTAACGGCTACCACATTTTAGTGATAACCGGGACCAACGGCTTAACGTGCCTTCTGAAGCACGGAAGCGCTTGATATCAAATGCCACACAAACGGTCACTCATCCAAGGACTGACCTATGTAAACTCTGCTGTACTTTGGTAATCGTTTTCGACCATCGAGCACCGTAGAGCTACGAGCGCTTTGATCTTCCTTATGCTGATTTGTTATCCACCACAAGAAAGATATCTGAGTTATATGTTCCCGGAACGTTATATATTTTTTGGTCGTTAACAAGCCTTATTATGACTCCAGAAATTGCTGATCAGTCTTAGGAGCAACAAGTCTTAGTGTTTGACTGATACATAAGAAAAATGCTTTTATATAATTATATAATACTTAAAAATAAGCTTTTATAAAATAATAATTATAATAGATTTTTTAAAATACCGATCATCGATTCGATTCGAAAAAATCGAGCGATAAGCCTTACGATATTATATCAGTAACAGCTGATTGTGTCAATGAACTTGAAATGGCAGAAGCCACTTGAAATTGCGATCGTTCAACAACGACGACGTTGATAAGTACTTTAAAAGAAAAATGCAAGAGTATGCAGACTATGCATTTGAACTATATTTCCAGTCCATAGACAATATGAATAGTACTCGTTCTTATATCATTGGGAGTCTTTTATTTAATAAAGAGTAGTATAAAGAGTAGACTTTATATGGGACCCGAGAGATTTTTGTGTATCATTGATCCTCGCATCATAGAATGAATATCTTAACGCCCTCCTGGTTTCATAAACTGTGCACATTACGCCTTTTTTTATTAATATTTAAGAGATTTAATATAGGGTGTATGGGGATCCTACAAAGATCTAAGAAGCACAAACCAACCTCACTTGCAAGTGGACGAGGCTCCGGCGAACATAATAGTTCCCGGTAAGCGGCAATAGGCTCGCCACCTATTACGTGGGACCAACTATATAATAGGCGAAGTGTAGGCGTATATTATGCCTCTGCCTACCCCTTCGGGGAAACAGGCGTGAATGTATGTATGTAGAGTCCTTTATTTATATAAAGAGTAATACTGTATATGGTACTTGATAGATTTTTGTGTGTCAATATTCCTCTCATTACAGTATGAATATATTAGCGCCCTCTTGGTTTCACATACTGTCCATATGTCGCCTTTTTTTTAAATTCATATCGAAGAGATTTAATGCAGTCTGACATTAAGACTTTTTTAGTTGTTCTAAATTTAAATTACAAAGTCAACCACGTCAATAAGACAAACTAAGTCGATTTCAAAAAAAATTCAAGCCAGTACTAAGAAAGTATTGGAAATAAGTTTGTATGTGCGGGTCAAATCTGAGGCCATTACAAGGCTCGTTAGCGAGTTAAACAGGATAACTTTCCGGCCCTGTGGTCCTGCGGGTGCATCCACTGATGAAGTCTGGAGTCGCTAATGAGCGTTATCGCGCGATGACACTTGCGATGGCTGAGCCCAGTACGCGCCTTGTTAGCAGACCCTTCATTCTTTAGACGTTAAGGCTTCATTTTCATTAGTATTCAGGTATAAAGCATTGCATGGATACAGTATTTTTAGCATTAAAATCTAATCGCTGTCTGTTTGGCGGCAAACTTTTCCATTTACATTTAGTTTTATCAGACATAATTTTAAATAAAATATACTTACAATTTTTTACTTGTGTCAATACTATTACGCTTATTTGGCTAGGCTCTAAGTTTAAGTCTAGTCGTGAACAACAAAAATGAACTTAAATATCGGAACTAAATTGATATTCGTTGTGTTGCCCCCTTACCCCTCTAGGCAACCTACCTGTTGAGAATTCAGTTCAGAAACTAAAACAGAAAATATTATGATATGTTGTATGAAACAAAAAACAGAAGTTCTTCGTATTTAAATATGACTGCAAAGACAACAACAATCACCTACACTTATATTGCGTCATAGTTTTACAAAGAAAAAAAAACGATTACAACCTTAAAATATACTAACTGTCCACGATTCTGCGTGTTCTCATACGTTTTAATTGAATAGTAGTAATCTATGACGAATCGTTTTGGCCGTTAAATCGAAACAGCTGATATTAGGCAGCATCATCACCTCATTTCCATGGGACCACACGTAGTTAGTTTGTTTTTTATCGATGCAATATCTTACTCGATAATTTCTGTCGTGTAAAAGATATGGGAGACGGTCGTCGCCTGAGGCTCTTCGATATCTAAATAAATACTGATTTGTTACGCGTGTAACTGCGTCTTGAATGTTGCATTGAATTGATCAATTAAAATGTTACGTACCTGAAGCTATGGTATTTCGTATCTATATGTTTATAATGCAATAAAAATATTTTATTTCGAAAATTGTACTGGTTTTTATAGGTTGTAACGATGTAATAGGTACGTAGGAAAATTGGCCTTGACACATTTGGCGTGTATAAATATTTTTACGATTATTTATGAATTACGAATCTGCTTACTTAGGTTACAAATATCCCACTACTAGAAACGGCTTTCGAAAACTTTGGTGTAAGGGATACTAAGAGGAAGGCAGAGGTAAGTAAGGGCCTACTGCTGTTGACATGTTTGAAACCACCCAAAAAAGTACGAGTACTTAACTTGGCATAACGACTTCTTTATATGGTGTTAATCGGGACTAACGATTTGATTTAAAATATCCCACAAACTTCAAGGTCTGAAAGTTTCTCAGTAAAGGATATAAAACTCCACATAAGTAATTTAAAAAAATAATGTTACCATAACACGGGCGGAATCCCGATTAGAAGCTAATGTATAACAGAATGTTATTTCAAAAGTAAATGTAAAAAACGAAATAAAAAATTGACCCTAAAGATTTTCAAGCAAACAAATGTAGTAGTGACATATAGTGTCTCACTTCTACATTTAAAAGGCCTTTACGAGAGCTACTACCCCAATCCAACAGTGATTAAAAACATAGGTCTTTAACCCTTTTCTTGGTAACGTATCTCTCAGGACACAGTGAATTTAAAAAAAAATCCCTTAATCATTATTTGTGTAAAACTTAAACGCAATGTTATTTTAATTTAACGTACACGTTTCTGAACGCTCCTAACTGACATTTGACACATCTAATTGTCAAATTCATTCAAAAGTTGTCAAAATGGCGAGCCGGTTAGGTGCTATTCAGCGAAAGAAGGGAAATACATGTCTATATTAGTAATTTACCATAGACAATTACACTGGAAACTGGTTTTATGATATTTTCTATGTCCGTGTCTATGCTGCAAAGAAATAAAATAACAATAGTAGCTACAATTGGCTTTGTAAACTAACATCAAAGTTGACTGTGTCCTGCAGGATACGTTGCCAAGTGTCCTAGGATTTTATTCGTTCGGGCAACGTGTCCTGTAGGATACGTTGCTAGGTATCCTAAGATTTTGCTTTGCCGGGTAACGTATGCTGTTAGATACATTACCAATAACGTAACAATTTTATAAATCTAGGTTTTGGGCAATAATTTCATGCGAGTAGGTATATAATAACAGGGTATATGATTACATACAATATAATAATATTCCAATGAGTTTTTGTAATATACCTACTTACTTTTTTAATAAATTCGCATACCAAATATACGGCCAGCGCACGTAGCGGTGTTTCAATTAGCCGGCACAGGCGACAACTTCTTTACCAGTCTAGAGTTGATAAAGCATTTACGAGAAGAAATGGGCATATTTTCTTTGGGTACCATTAGATCTAACAGACTGCCTACTAAGACCTGAAAAAAAAAACCTAGAGGAACGTATTCGCAGGTCGTATGTAATAAAAATAAAATCTGCATTATAAAATAGCTAGATAATAAATGCGCAACTACAGTTAGCTGTGCAACTTCTGAACCTGTAACAACCATTCAACGTTACGACAAAGTAACAAAAAGAAAGATTGCTGTACCTTGCCCAAACATAATCAAGTATAATAATGCCCATATGGGGGGTTGGCCTTCTACAGGACTTTTATTATATTTATATATTTTAGAGGCCATCGCTGGTATTAAGGTCTATTGTGTCGCAGTTGATCTTTATCTGCGTCAACAATAGTTGGATCTTATATCGACGGCACAGCCAAGAAAAAACAATGCCCCTGAAAAGGTTTAGATATCAACTGTCACAGAACCTTTTGAAGCGCGGCCGGGGAGAAAGACAAAGACAAAGACTTTTTATTTCACATGAAATATGGTACATGAGTTATCTTAAATTTTAATACAGTCCGCATATTTCAATGAGAACTAATGAAGTTCCAGGACCAACGCCGCGGAAAGTGATCCAAGCTTCTGTAAAACCAAGACGGAGGTCGTTATGATAATTTTGGTCATTTCCCAATATTTGGTTCAAAAGGAAGGTGTAAGTTTTGTACTCAGGGGCAAACTTCAGTTTCGTGCTCAAAGTACCTTCTGCGCCTCTGCTGTAAAGCAGAACGAAATTATTTTGTTCATTTTCATAATTTGTAATTTTTTTTCTATGTAGTTTTTTTCATTTATTTGACAATTGTGAGTTATCTTTTATTTCGTTACCATGAGAAATCATTTATTTTCCTGGTATATGTGCAATATTAGTTAATTATTGTCTTAAGTTGTAATTATTTTTATGCTTAAGTGCACTTATCAATAAAAAAAATTAAAAAAATGTTCTATCTTTTTTTCACATAACCTGGCAATGTGTCTTATAGGATACTAACCAATTTGAGTTCATTTTTCTGGTAACTTGGCAAGGTATCCTGAGAGATACATTCAGTATCTTATTTTATAATAATGTGGTAATTTTTTTAATATTTTTCCGTAGACCCTAGGTGCATAAATAAGCTGTGTTTTTAAAATCATTTGGAAATACAAATTTTTTTTTTTTGCCAAGTATAGGGTTAATAAGGAGTACAAAACCATATTCTGAACAAGACCACGTGTTACGGAACAAATGTGCCTTATATAACCTCAAACTGCTCTCATTTGTAACTTCCCAAGTGTTTTATGAAGCCTTTGGCTGTGTGGGTGTCTCGATTCATAGTAATCTTAATTTATGTGGCCCAGTTTCTACATTATGGCCATAAATAATTTAACTTGTGTTTGCAGAAAGGTGTCCGAGCCTCTTAGCGACTAGCCGAGATACAAAAGACCTAATCAGAACTGTACGAGGCGGTTTCATTTGTATGCAAAGGTGCACTGGCGAGGAACGTCAGCAAATAAACTACATAGGTATTTTTTCCATGTAAGTAGTTCACATATATTTTTTTATTAATTATTGAATCGTTAACTAACAAATGCAACTGTGAGAACGCCTCGACCAATTCCGCACTTTTCTTTAATGTTTTCGTTAGACTTAAAGAATATAATAGGAACTTTCTTATGGAAAGGAAAAATATCAAAACTATAATTCGCATCTTCTCACGACGATCGCTTTCCTTTATTTGTTTTTTCCCAAGTGCTACTCTTATACTACATTAGTGTATTGAAATGAAGCTAATAAATTTATTAGAATAAGATCTATGAGGTCGATCACAGCTAGATTTTAAACGAGTTACAGTTGAAAATCATATATTTATATGATTTTACTGCTGACAGTACGTGAACGTAAAATTCTGTTATAACTTCAGTTAGTATTGAGCTCAACAGTATTTTACTGAATAATATCTAGAAATAATATCATGTGCGTATGAAACGTTTGAACATACGTTTCAAAAAATATCTAACATTAATTTTAGTGATGGGAGCCATAAATTATAATCGTTTATCTGAAAACTTCATTCTGAAGTATTTAGATAAAAGATTGTCACAACAGTATTACTTATGTACATGTTTCCTTTAGGTATGTGAGGAAACCGATCTTAGCTTCGCGGTGCTAAATAGTCTGCTCGGAAAGTTAGTCATTGAATAGGTGACTGTTTGTGCGGCATTAAATTTCAAGAGCTCACGTGCTTTGGAAGGCACGTAAGATGTTAGTCCCGGTTATAATTATATGCTGTAGTCGTTAAGCTGAGAGCCTAAAGGTCTATTTGGGGTACTTAAAAAATATAGCAGCAGAAGGCCACACACTTCCCCCCTGTTCCTTCTTATCCCCTCCATATACCCTACAATACCCTCCCACTATGGTTCGTCCAAGGAGGCTCGTGCTCAGTAGTAGAACGCTATTGAGCTGAGATCAAGCAGTTATTTATTCTGCCAAATGTTCCATAACAATCTAGAAGAAAATCCCTCTGTAAAACTCAACTACCCACCTTCCCCGCGGCATAATTTCGCCATAAACTCTTTAAGCAAATATCTTAATCATTGAACGTGTTAATAGTTTCTCACGGGCAAGCCTACGCATCTATTATACCGATCGAAACCGTCAGATAATGTCTGATTACTGCCTGTTCAGGGCATTTTGAAACCCACTTTGAAATAGGGATGGCAATCATTAAAAAATATATATGAATATGTTTTTGTGACTTAAACGATAAAAGTACGCGTATTTTTTTATTATTTATGCAGAAAAAACAATTGTATGCGACGTGTAAAAAATATTTAAAAAATATTAATTTTGATTGTTAGGTTTTAGCTACATAATTTTAATACAAAAAAAATTATAATTATTGTCTCTGCAATAGATATTTTTTGTATTTCAAGAAAAAAATGTACTAACAAATATTTATTATTCATACTACGAGCGTAGAAATATATTCTAACCAGTATACTACAAAATAATTAAAACCTGTGGTTGTACAAAACTGTAAAGCTTATTCCAAAAGACTGATAAAGTCAATCTTGATTACTTTAACCATACATTACGTTTTCTCTTTAAGCTAACGCACAAAAAAACTGAACTCGCGCAGCAATGAAAATAAAAACTTTGTAGATTTTTATTTCATTTTCTTAATCCTCGGGTTCATGTTAACGCCGGCACACACTTTCATATGCATGATTATTCAATTACGTTAATAACTTGACTGTATTGAAGCCTATCAATTTGTACGTCAGGTCAGTTGACCTTAAAAAGGTGTGTTCAGACTTGTGATTTATTTTTAACCAAATATGGGTATATAGAGACGTTGGTGAATTATTGGGCACATTTTAGACGAGTCAAGTTTATATGACTTTTATTTTATTTTAACGGATAGATGAGATATCGATCTTTTGGTGAGTAATGTATTTATTACTTTGCTCCTTACAAGAGACTTTATAAAACTCCATTAATATATATATATAGGTATATCTCTCTCTCTGACTATGTACATACGACTGCATAAAATTGGATAATCCCTTCTCTCTCTACTTTTTATATATGTTTATATATCTGTCTTATTTTGTTGTGTTCGTTTTTGTCTGAACAATGTTTGTCTAATAGTTAAAATTAAGGAAAATTGAGAGGAAAATTTAAAAACTTGAAAAACTTAACGACCCAATAATATTTTTTCAACATAACACTTTTCATACCATAGCGTTTGACATAGCTGTCAGTCGTTTGACAATTAGCGCAAACCGAAAGAATTTTAAGAGGACAAGACAACGCGCTGTCGGGTCGGATAGTAAGTAATATTATTACTTAGCACCTTTAAAAATGCAGACACCTATCTCAAAAATATTAGTTTTTTTTAAATCGGCTAATACAGATATACAATTTTGAGCGGAGTGAAAGAGACAAATGTATGAGTGTCTCTCTTTTTACGTTACTATAGAAACCTTCTAATTTTAACTTAGGTCTTTAAAATTCTGAAGGAACGATATCATTACTGTGTGAAACCGTAGCTTAAAATGTTACCCAAAGTGTGAACAACACTTTACCGAACACATTTTATATTCACTTTAATGTTTTGAAAGTAAACTTGTTAATTATGCTTGCATCAATTTCGTGTATGATATTTCAAATTGCCCTCCTAACGTGTTTGAGTGACGTTACAATTTTACTGCTCATCGTGATTGAGCACCAGAGATCACTGGTTCAATATTAATATTATCAGTTGTGTTCCCAGCGTATGTTATCTTGATAATTACTGATTAAAAAGTCATGAATATGCTTATTGTACAAAGGTAATTTGTTTTTAACTAGCGCTTGTTTGCGACTTATAACTTACGACTTAGAATTGACAAAAACTTTTTTACACTCTAAGTATAATTTCAAGTTTTATATAATTGCAATGCACGGAAGCTAAAAAAAAGTTCTCATTTTTAAATGTATAATTCATCAAAGGTTATTTCATAAGGTATTAATTAATATGTAGACTCATTAATCATCTTTCGAATTGATTACTTCGTATTATTTTTTCTCAGTCTTAACCAGCAGAGGTGTGCATTAGCTGTCAAGTGTTGCTAAATAGATTTAGTTCTATTTTTAATAACTACTTAAAATCTATTTTGACAATCAGGTGAGAGTAGAAGCACGAGCGCTTGCAGCGAATACTTTTGTTCGTTGTAGGTATGTGGTTCTTCTTATATTATAAGCTTTTCGACATATAGGCACATGGCTCTCTTGACGGAAAGTATTCCAGCCAGGATAAGACGCTCCTTGCAATATCAAAAGATTCACTAGCGCGCTGCCGACATACAAACTTCGTGTTTCGCCTTTTTTAAGTCAGCCCTATTGTTTCACTCTATAGAAAAACCGCTAGTGGGTAACGGATCACACTCATACTTTAATCGGCTACCGTAATGGCTAGCAGTAGTCAGCTTACAAAAAGTATCAGAGCTAAACTTACAATTGGTGTTATAAATAAAAAATGTTTCTGACAATTACACCAATCATATAGTTCCAAAATAAGTATTATTAAGAACTTGTGTTATGGATACTAAATAACGAATAAACATACAAACATACAAAGGAAAACACCTAGACCAGTAAAAATATTCAGTTTATGCATACAAAGATTTGTCCTGTGTGGAAATCGAACCCACGACAAAAGTCAAAATCATTCATTCAAGTTTGGTTCAAAAGAGCTCTTATGAAGTTCAAAACTTAAACTAGCGCGCCCATTCACTGCGGGCGGGAGCTTGATCTTAAAAGAACGGGCAAGAAAATCGTCAACGTTTTTTCTCCCGACAGGAGTAAAATCCGGGTATACCACCACGCCATATCGGTCTAAAAAATCATCGTGTCATAATATCAATTGAGATCACAGTGTGACATAATCCTATCGAGACTTTATAATACGGTAAGAAATCAATTACCTTCTGATCACCAAACCGCATCTGTCTTCTAGCGTTTCTGGCCACGTTCATCCTGCAGAGGAACACCCGGTCTTCACCATCGGCTGGTGCTCTGGACAGCTCCGTTCGGACTGCCTGCTGATCTTGTTTGTCGATCACGTCGTACACGCTGTCGCCGTGGATTAGGAGATCCTCCTTAGGGTAAAGAACACAATTACTAATGTAATCATTATAGGGTTTTGATGCACGGGATTTATCAATTAGCGGAAGTACAAATTTGACTAGTTTTCTGTTGAATGGTAAAGGAACTTTTTCCTTATGTATGTTTGTGCTTTTATAGACCACCTACGAGTATATTCGGCTGTAAATAGTATATAACGTCACCTCCACGGCAAACTTACGAATCTGCAGTTTTTGTAAATTTGACATTTCTATTTAAAAATGTACCTTCTGTTGTACTACATAGGTATGAAAATATTAAAATTTCTATAGACTTAGGTGTGAGAATACTTTCACACATAGTGCATTTTGCCGTTCGTAAGTTTGCCGTGGAGGTGACGTTATATACTATTTACAGCCGAATATACTCGTAGGTGGTCTATAAAAGCACAAACATACATAAGGAAAAGGTTCCTTAATAAAGTTCCGTAAGTTTGCTGTAGAGGGGAGGTACTTAATAAGTAAAATAGATATTACTGAAGGATGGTAGGTTCAATTTTGTTATTTTTTAAATCAATACTGACGGGAGAACACAATCTACGAGATGCTTTCTCAAGTTTTTGCCTGTAGCGAATGAGCGCATTTCTATTAAAATATCTCGACATCCATAAGTTAGTATATTTGTGCTCTACTGTCCCTCATTCAGCAGTGTATAGCCGAAAATAAATAATAATAATAAATAAATTATAATAAATATTTTTAGACATTTACACCAATTATTTAGTTCCAAGATAAGTTTTTTTAAGAACTTGTGTTATGGATTCTAAGTAACGGATAAACATACATATAAACAATGTTATTTTATTATACATACATACCTAACATATTAGGTATCTATATATATGAAAACACCCAGACCAGAACAAATATTCATGATCATGCACACAAATATTTATCCTGTGTGGAAATCGAACCCTAATCATAATAATTATTCTTTTCTCCATATTGTTTTTTAGTCATAAAATGGCAGTGAAACACATTGCAGAATCTGGCATTTCGATAGCCGCTTAAGCACAAAAACCTACAACACACTACACCTACGTCTTCACGACCAACGCTGAAACGAGAGACTTGGTCTTGAAGACATCGTTGTTCTGAGGCTCCTCCTATCTTACCTGAAGATGCCCTGTTTAAGGGCGAAACACGTGTCGTGTTGAATAGTTTCTCGATTTTTCGGGAAATTATAGTAGCGCGGGAATTGTTACAAAGATATTTTTAATCCATCACTTGCTTATTATGGATTTCCGCAAAGTAACGCCTGAATCAATAAATTATTACACTAAAAGTTTCTGCATTTAAAGCTTTTCCGGCTCATAGTGACTCCTAAATTGCCGTACCCGTTTTAAAAGCGGAGCTATTACCGTCGCAAGCACTGTGATTGTTCGAACAACATGGAACAACTTAGAACAAAAGAAAGGCATTCGGAATGCTAATTACAGAAACGTAGCGTCGCCGCAGACTTAAGTCAAACGTTTTTATTTTTAAACAGCCGTATACTTTAGGAGATTACTTCGAAATTTTCATCAGTACGCCGACCGCAGGGAATTATTTTAATCGTGTGGCAGCACCTCTGGTGTACCGTTCCACGTTGAGCCATCGTCTGTGCGTAGATTAAAACATTTAATTTTGTAATAGAAACATATTTTATTGTAACTCTACGTAAAGTACGACTTTATTGTCAATGCAATTTTTTTTAACATGGCTGCGATGAAATGCGAGAGAGAGAGACATACGTAAAAAAAAGAAGATTAGCACTATCAATTAAAATTTATGAAATCTGTCACATGCTGATTCAAGAAATGCAGGCATTTTAAATAACTAGGTAATTTGTGAAAGTATTAGAAGTTTTTGTATATATAGTATGCGTAATGCGTATAAAGAACCCATTCCCTTAATCGTCTTCTACGAGACCATTGGACATAACATGAATTGGTACAACTTTTTGAGGTGCCGTTATCCCGCGGATTTTTTTTGTTTAAGTAATTTAATAAAAATTGTAGTAGGTCCACAACTCAATAAGATTATTTGTATGCATCCGAACGTGTGCTAATTAATGTTTTAGTGGGAGTATTTTTAAATGGGTGTTGAGGGATCCTACCAACTTCAACAATCTTAGGAGACCACGCCAATCTCACCTGAAAGTCGTGCAGATCAACGGACGAGGCTCTGGCGACACTAAAATTTCCCGCCAGTAGGCGCTCCACCTAATACATGGGACCAATAAGATGATTGGCGAAATGTGAACAGTAATGATCATTTCATCATTGAAAAAATTAAATGAAAAATTTAACGAAAATGTGGGCGTATAATATGCCTTTGCCTACCCCGTCGGGGAAACAGGCGTGATTGTATGTATTTTTAAATGTATAACTTTATCTACGGATACACCTGTAGTTTCAGTATCCTCGTTACCACGAATCACTGTATTCGAGTATTCGAAACGAAGTGATAACAAAAATTAGGAATTAAGATTTAAGGTAAAATGTGTTATATTTTACTTCTGACTACGGCTTAGCCTATATTTGAACATATATGGGTTAAAATTGTTAGGATTCCTAATAAAAAACGATATTGGATATATAATAAAGCGTATGTTACTTTGTTTGCACTATTTATATTTTTCTTTTTCCGAAACTTTAGAAAACAGAAAATGAAAGGTAACCTTTCTTTGAAAGTAATAAACTTTACATAAGGAGCCTAACATTTGATGAAACCACATAAAAGCCATTCAACATCATGAAATTTATAGTGTGATACTTAGTTCGTCAGGCCAGTGTAGATCTATATTTACGAAAAAGAAGAAATCACAATAATATTACCATAAGAGAGTAAGAATTTACAAAACAAGCATCTAGAATGAAACAACAAAGGCTCACGTAGGTACAGTACCGTCGGATTATCTTGTTGGGCCTGAATTAAACACACATTTAAACATAATTGCAGACCAGAGCCCACATCAAGACGGCAGAGGACCTCCCCTAGTTCGACCCGGGGCACATAGGTCAATGAAATTGTACCATCATTTTCTTTCCTTACTATTATAACTAAGTTTTCAATTAACCCGGCATTGCTTTAATAACTTTAATTAAATCATACTTCTGCTGAGAATTTGCTCTTGAACTGTGTTTTGTTTAGATTGCCTTTTGTTTGTAGGGTTGTCAAAATAAAGTTTCTGAGAAAAAAGGTCTAAACAGACTGACGGACGATAAAGTGATCATATAAACTTTTACTTTTCTGGTTCGGAAACTAATACTTAAATGCGAAAATAATTTTGCTTGTTACGTTTGCATTATAAGTCAAGACATAATAGTCAGTCTAGTAATGTAATTATAAAAATAGAATCTGAGACAGGCGAATTCAAGTCAGGGAGGCAGTATGGCAATGTGATGATCAAAGACGATTCTGAAATGTTACAGACGAATGCTTATAGTGAGGGAGTACTTTAAGAAAAACACATATTACTATTATAACAAAGTTTTCAATTAACCCGGCTTTGCCTTAATAACTTTAATTAAATCATACTTCTGCTGAGAATTTGCTCTTGAACTGTGTTTTGTTTAGATTGCCTTTTGTTTGTAGGGTTGTCAAAGTAAAGTGTCTGAGAAAAAAGGTCTAAACAGACTGATGGACGATAATGTTGTCTTATATAGATTTTGATTTTCTATATAAGATACGAAATACAAACAGGATTTTTCTTCGTACAGGACTCTTACTCTCTGTGAAATGAGAGGGGGTGGAAGTATTCTTAGCCGCTACCACTATGAAAAATTTGTAATATTATTATTTCCCCAGTTATGACACACACACACATTATAACTGTGCACTGACTAGTCTTGTTTAAGATTTTATTGTGACAGCTGTTTGTTATCCCAAATAAAATAAAATCATCCTTATCAATTACAGTATTTATCGATTACAGTGACTTGCGTAGTCAATAATTACAATGAACCAGAGCCAAACATTGCATTAGCAAATTTCCTGTGACACAGTTAAAATAATAATAACATTAAGAGACTTTAGTTTTCAGTTCTTCTTACAGAGCAGTGGCTCGGGACTGGCGCTTAGATTCACTTACTCTTCATTATTTTTTGTTTTTAAATTGTTTTGTTGCATGTAAGTGAATCTAAGCTTCGTGATTTAGTGTAAGTGTGTTTGTTTTTCTTCCATTTTTAATTATGTCGTTTTCAAGTAATATGTATTAAGTAATTATAAGAAATAAATAATTTTTTACTTTACTTTACTTACAGTGAAAAGTGGAATTAAGTATGGTAAGGTAGGTCTTTTATTGTATTTAAAAAATATATCAAAATTTCCATTCTGTTGGTAAAAATTTTACGAATCTAAATGATTCTTTTGATCGTAAACACATTAAAATATATTTTATTAAATTTTTTATTTTGTAAGGTGATGTGTGGTGTCTCATCTTGGTTTATAAGAGGACCCTGCTGAGCATTATCGTCATAAATAGGTCCAAAATGACAACGAAAAGAAAATAAATAAATAATACTCCATTCTAAGGTTATAGGGTTTATTCTAGGTATAGTAAGGTTGGCAGCCCTGTGTGACGTCACGCGCATCATCTGGCCCCGCCCACCTGTCGCGCGCGCTCGCGTTAAGACATAATTGCGGGCGCGCGACTCCGCCGCCCACGCTCTTGCGCGTGGGGGGTGCAACATGTGAAATTCGCGGGAAAACCGATCGCATCTGACGGTATAATAATCCTTCTGTTAATTGTACAAGCAGTAATCGTATTTTTTATAATTTTTACTTTTTTGTAACAATAATATGTGTAAATCTATTTAATAAAGATTTTTTTTCAATCAGTTTGCATTAAAACAACAATTAATTTTAATTTGATGTATCTCCTTCAATTGCAGAGCAAAATCTAGGTAATGGTATAAAGCTATCAACGTATTACTTCTAGCTGACCCGTTAAGCTTTGTACCTACTGCTATTTATGTCTCGTGATTTTATTCGAATTCCTCAAAAACTTTTACAATATTTATTACACATCTTGTATTTTCGATGAGCGATATTGATAATCTTTTGAGAAAATAATTGGTGTAATGTATGTAACGAATCTATCATTCGTTCATCATCATCAAAGTCAAAGTCAAAATACTTTTTATTTCATAAACTATTACATAGTACTTGAAAACGTCAAAATTATAAAAATATAACAAAAACAAATAAAATATAATTATACTAAAATCACGAAGCTTAGATTGCAACCAAACAATTTAAAAAAAACAAAAAATATTTAAGTGTAGGTAAATGAATCTAAGTGCCAGTTCCGAGCCACCGCTCTGTAAGAAGAACTGGCAAGAAACTCACAGGCTATGCTCTTTTAATATCATCGTCATCGTTTCAGTCGTATGAGTCCACTGCTGAACATTAGCCTCCCAAATAGATAACATTCTATCGGGTATTTGCCCATAATCACCACGCTGGGCAATCGCATGGTGATCGCAGTTCCAGCCAGTACGCAGGATGTCGCTGCTGCCTATGATCTTGTAAGATTCCTCATCGTGGACTCCTCGTGAGATGAGAGGGGATGCCACTACCCCAGGCCGATACCACACGGAACCTATCATTACTTCCTCATTAATATTGTAAGTGCAAAAGCAATAGTCCAGTTTGAATGAAATTTAGTTGCTCGCTCTGCAACTACGATTGACGAAGTTAATCAAAGGTCAATCCTTGGATAAGTATTGACATCAAGCTCTTCCGTACTTCTAAAACACGCTTAACTGTTAGTCCCGATTATCAATAACAAGTTATAGTAGTTAGGCCAAGTTAAAGGTCTTAATGAGCAGCTTGAAATGCTTGACAGCTTGGGTCCTCGTGGTGGTTTTGGACCGAAATTCCTCTCTCCTTGATTAATGAGTGGAGGCCTATGTCCAGTCGTGGGACATTAAAAGGCTGACTTTGACATAAATCATTAATTAACAGCATTTTCATTTAAAAAGGTAATGCCACCTATAAAAGCAATTGCTTATTTCCGCTAGATAGATCTCTTCAAACCCAGAAGACAGTACTGCGTGGAGCATTTCTATTTCATGACTGCTGTGATATTAATAAAAAGTCCTCTGTCAAAACGTGAACAAACTACAATCTAAGAAAAAACAAAATAGCTATGTCATTGAGAGCATAGAATAATTTGAAAACAATACTTAATTGGCAGACATTAACCTAGATAACTACAAATAAATAATTAACAGCACTAAATGAAGAAAACAATTTGTAACACGCAGGTACACTTGACAGGACATAATATATAACTTTTTCGGTCTAACTTGACTCTAAGTTAAGTAGAAATTCACCTTTTATAGAAGCTCAGTTTACGATGGCGCTGTAATATATATAGTGTTGTATATACTTTTACAAATTAATAACATGTCGATAGAAAGCTCACAGTCTAATGTTAAATGATTGATTGCTTGTTTGGGTCATTTGTGATATGACCTTAATTATTTTTGGGGTTCCACAGCAAATTGCGTTCTTATTCATGCTATTGTATGTATTTTTCTATGTTATTATAATTCTGTTATTTAAATTAATATTTTAAAGATTGTATTTTATTTCTTTATACAGAAGAACTTAAAACTAAGAAATATAGTGTACAGGGCACAGCTTTTTCCAAAAAAAAAATTTCCACCTGATTGAATGTTTAAAAATTATATGTGCTTATTATATGTATTATATTAACTTTTATGCCTTAAGTTTAATACGTTAAGTCACAAGTGAGTTTACCTTTGTAAAATATCCGTGAGGTTTGATCTCAGTGCTACCTGATTATTTGACCGAACTCTTAACATATTGGTTGACTACGACCGCCCTAAATTATTTTTTTAATTTAATCTATTGTTTTAAGAATATATATTTTACCCCAGAATTATATCTTAATTAGAATTGATCAATAGATATAATACGACGATTATACTCTAGAACCTACGATTAAACAAATTTACAAATCATTACTGAATAAACATGACTCAAACAGTGTCAAAAAATTTAACAAATGGCATATAGACGTCATCTCTACAACAATGATAAGACCTTTTCTGTCAAATCTTGATTTTGTCAAAACTTCAAAAGACATATCACATTGATCTAAAAATTTTAGATAGTCTGACTCGAACTCAAGGTCTTTTGCAATTAACATGTCTGTCACTGTCAAATAAGCAATAGGAGTTAAACGCATATCTCTTGAAGCATTTGAAGGTTTTGTATATGATATTGTTCTATTATAAATTTGTCTGACCTTATGTCCTTTGCTCGAGCGAAATTTATATACCTATACTTATAGAAGTTCGGTCACACAGACCTGAGGTCCTGTGCTCCAATAATAAGAATAATTATATATATGTAGTATTTCCTACTCTGAAGTGCTCGTAGCTCCAATGTGCTTTACACAGGTCAGTCCTTGAATAGGTTTGTAAGGCATTTGATATCGAGCGCTTTCGTGCTTCGAAAGGCACGTTAAGGCGTTGGTCCCGGTTATCACTAAATGTGTTAGTCGTTAAGCCGTATTAGAGGCCTATTTGGGCGACTTGAAAACTCAATACGCCTTTCTCCGCCAATCCGCACTGGGTCAGCGTGGTGGAATATGATCAGTACGTGCTCAGTAGTGGGACTTTAATGGGCTGAGATGATGATGATGATAATTTCCTACAAAAACTTTGGCCCAGAACAATCGCAGACCATAGTTAATTTACTCGAAGGAAAGAAAATCAAAGAGTAAATAAAATGGATTGTTTTACTATACGTCGTGGCGTGGTGGCGAGTAGACCCACATTCCGCTCCTGAGATCGTGGGTTCGATTTCCACCCGGAACAAATCTCTGTGTTCATAAACATGAATATTTGTTCTGATCTGGGTGGATGTGGGCTGGGTGATGTATATTGAGCATGTATTTACAAAAAAAAGTATGTTTGTCCGTTATTTATTATCCATAACACAAGTTCTTAATGATACTTATCTTGGAACTAAATAATTGGTGTGATTGTAAGTAAATTATTATTATTATGTATAGTGTATGTTTACTCGTTATCTAGTCCCATAGTACAAGCTCTGTTTAGTTTGGTGCTGGAAGAGCTGCGTCAAATCTTCAAGAATCTTTATTTAGAGTGTGTGCGATTTACTCATGCAGGTCTTTCTTCCTTTCATAAATATATTTATTGACAAAAAAATACCGCAGCTACTTACGACACTTAGACATATGAGATTCTTATGTAGTATATTCGTAAAGCAAAGCAAATTATATTGTAGGTAGCATGTTATAGCTATTAACAAATGTGCTAGATTCCTAACAAAACCCGTTAATTGTGTAATTAAATCCAACTCACTAGCGAATGACGTCATTACTCCAAATCATCTAAACTCATCGATGAATTAGCCATCACATTAACAGACTCTTAAAACAGTAATCAATCCGAAAAAATCTCAAACATAACCGCACTGTTGTAGTATCTTCCAATCTTAGAGTTATAACGGTCAAAGCACAATGGGATTCTATTGAAATCAATCGGAAATAACAAAACCTGGACCGAGTGCATAGTAGAAATAATTCCGAAGATATAAAGATAAATTCAATAGGCCCACCGCCGCGTTGGTAATGTTATAAAATAAACAGTTTCAGTCAGTAATGAAGGCTTGCGATATGTTATTTATTGTGTTTACTCATAGAAAGCGAAAATGTATTTGTAATACAGAATAGCTTCATTGGGTGCAATCCTTTATGGGTTCGGGCCGAGTGTGGGGCATTGCTTATATTGTGTTTGAGCACGCCGATGGTATTGAGACACTATTTCATCGCCTCTGGTCGTATGATTCGATATAACTTTGTGTGCTGTATGTTTAACGAAATATCTACTATGTTTATTCGGAATTATGTTCGTACAGCTAAAAAAAATCAGTATTTCTTATTTTATTTTAAATCATGTGACTGCAGAACACAAGTTTTTGTAGACTTGTCAAATTACTATTACGTACATTTTCTTGTTATTTTACGATCAAGCTCTCACCCGCAGTGATTGGACGCTCTGTATTTTTTAAAGTTTTTAATTTTAAGTTTGATAAGAGCTCTATTGAGCCAAACTTCAGTAAATAATTTTTGAATTTGACTCTGACTATAATTGAACGGTTTTTTTATAATACTATCTAAGACCGCAATTTTCATTACTTTTATTATTAGCGTGACGTAAAATATGTAATGTTGCGTTTCGAAAAAAGCTCAAATTTCATATACGATATAGATGATGGTTTTTTTTGTTTCACAGAAAATTTTAACACAACGCCGGCGATCACAAAGCTACATATTAACATTTCAATCTTAATATTTATATAGGAAATCCATCGGGAAAAAACAATACTTATTGTTTGTATCTTATGGGCAAATGGATTACATTCTATCTGAAGTATTTGCCAATTAGAGACCAAAGTTCAGTAGTAACTCAGATAGCTAATATGATGATTAGTTACATGAAAAAATCAGTCGCATAACATAAATAAGCTTAGAGTCAAATATTTTGACGGTAACAGAGCTAAATCATGGGTGGGCGCTCGTTCGGTACACAGCCCGGAGCCTCGATAAATCTCACGTTCGGCAGGTGTCTTCGGCGCAAATCTCCGCCACACCAATATTCACGACCGAATAGTTAAGTATGAGTAATTGAATTTTATCGCTCCTAACAAGGATTGTGAGAATCGGAAGATTTATAGATGAGGACACTTCGAGACCAACGTTTTCGGATTTATATTTATTTGAGTGGCTACAAAGTACTCGTTATTCCTTACAAGACTTGCATTATATCAATCGCAACATACAAAATAAATAAGGGATGTATTTAAAGTGTAAATCAAAATTATAAAATTTACAACATAACCTAACCTTATTGTGCATCAAAAATACTGAATAAGCATCAACATTTTTTTTTATATCTAATTAATCTTATAAATCTAATCTAATTTCCACATTAGGTGCTCAATCAGTATTTTTGATGCACAATCTAGTCTTTTTCGAATTTTATAAAACTAGTACTGTACTAGTAGTAGTAGTTCATTTTATCAAATAAAAGTGACAACATTAGTTTTAAACCTGGTTTAACTTTAGGTCTTGTTTTGTGAAAAGCCCCTATGTGTGTACTATCATGTTACATAAGATCTACACAATAATCTACCTACCTACTTATTAAAAGTAATTAAATTTAAAGTATATAAATATAACAAATGGTAGTAGAACGTGTAAGTAACGTAAACGTTTTGTAATTAGCCCCATAAAGTTTTGTAATAGTCTATATCAGATGTCGAACAATTGTACCAATATTACATTGCATTATTTATTTTATAGTAATTTATCTGAAATGCATGTCATATATTATTAAAGATCTTCAACTATAATAAATCATTACAGTCTGAACTTGGTGCACAGGCATTAACATAACATTACACACCATGTCAATTACAATAGTTAAAATCTGTAGCATTCTTTATTTTTTGTTTCGCTCTGGTCTGTTTAAAACAGAAGCAGTGTGAATGAGATGCAGTGATTGAAAGTAAGTTTGAGTAGTCGTTGAGTGTATGTTAGAGAAACAAACAAGCCCCCGGATATATAGATTAATGAGCCAGCGATCTCCACAGCCTAATTGTGTTACAAATGAATGTGTGTCTTGTTTGATTAATAGTGTAGTAATTTTTTACATAGCCTCTACACTGGGGCACGTCAGTGAGATCATCTGTCGTCCTGTATTCAAATATGATACGTATTTATGTTGCATAATTATAATTTATGCCATCATTTATCATAGCACTTGGACAGTGAGATTGTGAACTGAACACGTTTTGTGTCAATATTGGTTTTCAACTGTTTGGTGTTTGTAGATGCTATCAAAGGATAGTACTAAGGGCTTTGTTCGAGGTTACGCTTGTATTAAATTTGATTGATAAAAACTGCAAAGGATTTTGTACGCGACAATTTTTCCATCTATATATATTCTCGTAGCTCGTGGCGCCTCGTTAACAGGTTAGCAGTTAGTAAATTGTAGCAAGCTATTAGAAAATTAAATAAATAAATATTTTCTGACAATTACACCAATTATTTAGTTCTATGATAAGTATCATTAAGAACTTGTGTTATGGATACTAAACAACGGATAAACATACTTAAATACTTTTTTTACTTTTTGCAAAAACATACTTAATATACATAGGAAAACACCCAGACCAGAACAAATATTCATGTTCATGCACACAAAGATTTGTCCTGTGTGGGAATCGATCCACGACCTCCGGAGTGAAGTCTAGGTATACTGACCTTCACGCCATATCGTCAATAATTAATATGTCAATATTAAAAAAAAGAGCTAAGAAAAACACATTCTTGTTTGTTTTTAAAAGAACATACTAATGCTTGTAGCTTCTGTCTTTATAATTTTTCTGTGTTATAACCAGAACAGAATTGTCAATCCTTAAAGACCCAAAGTGTACGCCAAAAGTGAATGTAAAGATATAAATTTAAACAAAGGTCTACCGTAATTCAAAACGAAACGATTGTACACTGCGAAAGTTACGAGTGAGCCGGCAACCCCGCCAAGGTGGTGGCGAAACTTTATCCAGTTAAGCCACACACGTAGCCAAGATCCCAACCATAATAAACAATAGGAACGCACAATTCAATATGCAAACCGAACAATGTAATGATATTGTATAGACAATGCTCTTTCGTCGCACTAACCACTGTGCCTATTTATTGATGTTCGCCATTAAATACCTTTGTAATAAAACCGACCAGTTAATATAGAGCCTTTAATTCCTTCCAATGGGAACTAAGAAAGTATGCCAAAGAAGGAAACAAGCGAAGGGTGGCAGATCTCGCTGTTTTGGTGGAACAGCCCAAAGTAAGGTTGTAAGATGCCTTAGGCGATGCTGTATTTATCATTGTTATTGTAAGGCCTTTTGTAATGCTCTGGAGGAAAGGAAATTACTTTAAAGGCGGTGAAGTGTCATTGTTGTTGCGACTTTCAATAATTATGAACAGTTATCATATTTAACGCATATAAAATTAAAGATAAGTCAATTTAAGAAGTGTAAATATAATAGGCATTTTGGAGTCATTTGAAGTGTAACATTATTTTAAAGTTTTAGATTCCCAGCTTCCATTGATTGCATATGTCGTACGTGAATATAGGGTAATAATTGACGATACTGAGGAAAAAGGTCATATTCATATTCATTAATTAGCATATTATCACATAATTACAAAGATGGTCTTAAAAATAAATAATACATTGACATGTGCTAATGTGCATCGATGGATACAATAATTCACAGAGAATATTTGAAAGATTTTTCAACATAGTACCAACAAACAAACAGTTGAAACAAATAAAACAAACGCAGCGATGTAAATCAGTGTTTTATATAAAACCTGAGCTGGATTACCATAGAGAAAGCGATCGGGGCGAGCGCGGACGGCCTTTCCTAAATGCATAATTCAGTGCAACTTTATAGGTTTTGCGATTTGTAGCCATTGGTATATTGATATATTTATAGATAGATAGAGATATAGCCTTTTTTGCACTAAATTAACACACATACAAAATATTAACATAAACAACAATAAAACTAAAACAAAATTATATAAATAAAAAGAAATAAATATATCTTACAATAAATAAATAATTGCTCAGCGTGCAAAACGTTGATACTATTCTAGATATACCTAATGCCATATGTTTTTTTTTAAATAATTGCTTAGCGCGATCAGCACTTTTAGCCATTGTCAAGTTCATATATTAATAATATATCATTCATAGTAAATGAGAATAAGCGTTGATAAAGATGATAAATGGTACATGTGATGCCCTCCCCTAAACCCACTGAGTCCTCAGTAAAGATGTAGGACTATACTGAGATGTCACATGGACTTCTTGAGAAAAATTTAAGAGTGATTGCACTGTTCTGTTTCATTTACCAACACTCATGTACGTGTACAAACACTGAACGGTTAAAAATCCACCGTTGAACTGAACGAAATAATATCTAAAATTTTAGAAAATAAAACAAGTCTGCAGACATTACATTTTACTTTCCCGCCAAGAAGTCCTACTGATATTAACGATACTATTTTTTTGGTTTCTTAGTAACGTTCTGTAAGGGGTACGTGCAATTAAATGAGGTTTTTGTTCCCCGAAAGACGTCATTACAAGATTGAAGTGAATATCCTTCGTTTAATAATTATAGATGTATAGGGATCCTACAAAGACCTAAGGAGCCCAAGCCAACCTCACCTGCAAATAGTGGTCAACGAACTCTGGCGCACAAAACAGTGCCCGGTAAGCGGCAATAGGCCCGCCACCTATTATGTGGAACGTACTACGTTTGCGAAGTGTGATAGGTTGTGGGTTCCTTTCCACATTGGATTATTTGCAAATATGGAGCTTCGTCTTGGTTTGGGTGTTTTTTATGCATGTACAAATATTTTTTTAGTTTTTTTAAATGGTTGTCTAATAACCGTAGTAAAAGCTCTTCTTATTTTGAGACAAGAAGCGCAATGTCAGAACATGTTGTTATTATTTATTTATTTTGACGACTGATATGGCGTAGTGGCGAGTATATCCGCACTCGGCTACTAAACTCGTGGGTTCGATTTCCACACAGGACAAATCTTTGTGTTTATTCTGGTCTGGGTGTCCTATGTAAATTATTATTATTAAATTGTATCTCATTTTATGTGAACTATTATGTTTTTATGAGAAATAAATTCTATAAGCTTAAATTAAGTATGTATTTACAAAAAAAAAGTATTTTCATATATGTGACTCCGTTATTTAGTATTCATAACACAAGTTTTTAATAATACTTATCTTGGCACTAAACAACTGGTGTAATTGTTAGAAAGTATTTCATATTTTTTATACAGTATATTTTGAGATCTTACGTTGCGTGCGCTGCGTTAACGGTTAAAGTAATACAAATTTTATTAATATCATTTGATTTAACCTAAGTCTCATATGTATTTCTCATTCATTATTATGAAATATCACTAACTACAAAACTTTTGCCAAATTGTTCGCGAATCGCCATCGCAGAAACTATTAATGTGACATAGTACAGAAATCCATACATCATACATACATCTAAACACCATACCCGAATGACTAACATTTTTAAAACCAGATCATCCATAACTCATTCATCGGAGTTCCCACGATCCCGTTCTTATAGACTAGACCATGTAATGATCCAAGCCCACCATTACGTCTAAAAACACAACAACAAACCTTACCCAGAAGCGAATAAAGACCAATTCTCCACATCATAACCTCAACCTTAAAGCAATATTTTATTGTTATTCCGCAATTAAGATTAATGATAAGATTTTAAGAGCAGTAAGTACTTAATCCAAACATCTAGTTAAAAACAATGCTGGACTCGTTAATACGCCGTTTATGAGATAAAATTGTTGTGTAGGTGTTCTGGGAAATAAAAGTAGGTACTGGTTGTAATTTATTGAAACTACATTAGAGTTAATTAGGTTGTAGGTGTGATTATAATGCTTGGTAAGATTAACACCCGTATGTATACAAATTAAGCTCCGGGGCGCGCTGAGAGACTGAACCGACCGGCGAGTTAGTAAGTTGGCTATCATAACTGAAGTATTTAATTATATCTAATAAAAGCTTCTAGACAACATAGCTTCTGACTGGTGAACCTAACGGCTGGAGATCGTTTCAAGCTAAACCACTTTGCCAGGGTCACTTTATCCGTGGCAAATGGTGTGCGCAGAAAGTTAATGAAAAGTAGGTATTTTACCAATAGTAGGTAGGTATGCAAACCGTCGCGCTCCTAAGTGAAAGGAGAGAGATGCCGCCGGGAAATAAAGCCGTAGCCAGAACCCGGACTTTGGTGTGCGGTCTCTCGAGTCGCACTATGGGGCTCAGACTTTATTTCACACACCAAAGTTATAGAGTTGCCGTTTATTTGTGAGCTTAATTGAAACAAACTTGAATAAACTAACTTGGCTTTGATTCTCAACCTATTCCCCCCGACTGGTCTCCACCTTAACGTGGTGGGAGGGCCGAGTATCTACCAGAGATTTTTAGTGGGAATTACTGCTTGCGGTCGCTTCCGCCGGTGGTGAGTCCCGGGAGTGGGCCTTGTGCCGGAAGGCAGTGAGTAAATGCATTTTGTTACAGACGTAAAAACTTAACTCTCAATCTATGCCTTAGTAGAGTGTTCTGTGTCGTCCGGATACCCGTGGCTTAAATTAGACTCAAAAGAACTCAAAAAAAAAATGATAGATTGGTCGGACTAGGTCCGAATCGCTCTGGACACCACGGTGCTAATTCTATCCGCGCTACTGCCGACACGAATTTATGGAAGACTATTCTGAAAGATAAATTGCTTCCTGGACGAGGTCAAGAGCTTTAACTTTGAGGAAAACGACGCAAGAAGGAGAAGGAAAAAATCTTAGTAGGTTAAATCTGATACAAAGGTCCAATTACCCACCCGAATACGCCTGACAATGTACGGCCCCATAAATATTTGACATCTGACAAGCCGCCCAAGTGTCAGATCAAAACAGAATCAGCGAAGCGTTCGGCCGGTAATGTTTGTACAATCAATGCTTTAGGAAGTTATTGGTTCATCTTTAGTTGTCAGTGATGTTATCGCACTGGCTATCTGATCGAAGCGTTTTATTGACGCATTTCGGTTGTTATCTGAAATAAGATTTTAGATGACGCGATTTTCCTATCAAAAGTCAAATGTTATTGAAGTAGCCATAAATCTTTTCAAAGCATAAGAAAATATATTGAATTCAACAGAAAGTTAAAGGAGTTAACTATTGATTAACAATTCATACTTTTCAATGAATGAATACCTACATGATACACTTGCTATGACATGACATTTGCTTTAAATTTTTTTGACATTATCAATTACTAATAATAATGCGATTTAATTGAATTTTATTAATTATTATAATAATATATAGTTTTTTTTCCCTGACGTGTAATGTTGTATTATCAATAAATGAGTATTTGAGTATTTGCTATCCGTCTATAACATCGTCCTCTCTCGTAAACATTACCGCGCCTGACAGGCTCCACAAAGATACCTACTGTTTGTCATATTTTAACACCAAATGTAAACTTATGGAGTGTAATAATAAAAAAATTGTTCACATTAAAATTCATTTAATTCTAGTAGCCACTAGGCTTTAGTTTCTTTACTAAAGTGGGAACTTGATACGAAAAGTTGGCAAGAAACTCGACATGGTTATACTCGTAAGTCTTTTGCCACACGCCTGACATTTAGATAACAATATACATAATAAATAAGTATTTTTGGACATCTCAAACAGCGTTTCTAGACTTTAAGTATATACTATAAAGCTGGTGATTTAGTTACTAGACAACAGATTTTTTGAAAATATATAGATACTTTTAACAGATAGCATATATCTACACACTCCAAGACACATATATTTTATAAAAAAATGTGTATCTTTATGTTCCGTTTAGATCTAAATTACTGTGGCTATGATATTGTGTGGCTTAGTCACTAATCTTATTATTAAAACTAAAATAAATAATAAGAACTTTTTCAAAAAGTAATAATCGTTGTATGGATAATGTTGTATTTATTATTTTACCCTGCTTAACCTATCCTATACCAAAGGAAACTGCTACAAAAAAGTAATTTTAAATTTTGTATTTTATTGTCCTAAGCTATATTTTGTTATTCTCTTGCCGCGTTCGTGGGGTTAACCCCTAAAATATATAGATTTAGAGCGAGGTGTTCCTGAAAACTTTAAAAACAGTAAACTAGAAAATTCTATGCCGATTTCCCACTAGTTCTAAATAAATAGTTACATTCCAATCTCAATCGTGCTCCAATAGTTGCAAAAGGCAAAATAATGTATTCAGTCTCAATCTACTATTACCGTAATGCGATGGGCATTCGACCACCAAATCGATCACCAAAGTACAGCAGAGTTTACAGAAGTCAGTCCTTGGATGGGTAACCGTTTGTGTGGCATTTGATATCGAGCGCTTCCGTGCTTCGGAAGGCGCGTTAAGCCGTTGGTCCCGGTTATCACCAAATGTGGTAGTCGTTAAGCCATGCTAGAGGCCTCATGGGCGGCTTGAAAAATTCTAACAGCAGGGCGCCATACACCTGCCTCTGCCAATCCGCACTGGGTCAGCGTGGTGGAGTATGACCCAATACCCTCACACCTTGATATGTGTGAGGAGGCTCGTGCTCAGTAGTGGGACGTTAATGGGCTGTGATGTGATGTGTGATGGGCATTCCGAAGAGAACAACCAATTAAATATACGATGTCCAAAAAGCTTCTTTAGTTTGTTGTCACATAGCTTTTTAGACCAAAGTGTTCAAGAACCGTATAGCAGTATCACAACTTCAAAGACACATCGCCCTCTGCATAGAAAAGGCGTTCGTAGCTCAGCGATATTAGGTGGTACTAAACGATCTGTTAGGTTACGCTTAGTTGATCCCGCTTATTACTATAGGTGGAAGTCGTTAAGCTAACTAAGAGGCTACTGGGTGGCTTGAAATAAAAATATGCTCCGCCAACACACACTGAACTCGCATGCTGAAGTGCTTGAATTCAAGCACAATACTCTTTACAATGAGTCGCTCTTAAAAGAACTGGCGAGAGACCAACATTTGATCAAAATCTTATTTTATTCTCGTCTACTCAAACTTTTGCTTGCAATAAAATGGCCATTTAGTTTTTAAGTTGACGTTAATTCATAAAAGCTTTATTCAACCCTTTGTAAGGCAGTGGTAAACATATGGCCACCATAAATTGAACCTTATGGAGTTAAGTTAAGGTAGAAAAGCAATGGAAATCTACAACATGTCCTGCCTGTTTGAGGGTTAACCGAACTTGAACATAAAAAATCATACTTTGACTTACGGTGGTAAGCTCTGAACTTCGGCTATCGTTTTTGATTACTTTATTTCTGAAACTGCATTACCTAAGGCTTTAATAAATTAGCCATGTGTAAAAGCTATATATACATACACCATTTTTGGACAATCTTCTAGAATCAGCGTGAAAATCAAGCATTGCAAACATCATTCTTATGTTTGGTTTTTGTTTTTTTTTAACATGACAAAAGAACAATCCCTATAAGAAATCGGGATATAGGTCATTCAAAAAATCTTAATTACATAGTGCTAGAAAAAGTCAAAGTCAAATAAAAAATAACATTCAATATATGACTACACTGAAAAAATATGAAAAATAATATGAAATAACAATAAAGTTTAAATAAAAACAAATATAACTAAGTATAGGTACCTAACATTTTATTACTAAGAAATTTAATGAGAATAACAACTAATAACTACTCGTAGTCAAAAATGAGCAAATATTTATGAATTATTTAATAAACAAATATATTTAACTAACAAGTAATTAAACAGCGTCCTTCCTCCTCTCTCCTACACTATGCTGTGCCCGACAGGGTCCACAATTGATACTTTTGTACATGAACTACCATCCTGTAACACATTGATGGAACGCAATAAAGTATTGAGTAAGGAGTATTGAAATCACGAAGTAAGCTTCACTTATACGCAAAAAAAAACTCACACCGATAGAGAGAAGATTTTCAGTAGAATATTTTTTTACTGTTTAAACTCCATGCAAACATAAATAACCAACCAACCAGTAATCGTTCAAATCTTCTTTCAGTGAATTTTAATAATCTAATAGTTTGCAAGTGATTGATTAAAAATATCTTTGTAACCATTCCCGCGAGCGATTCTCATGAGCACGAGCTGCTTCTCTCGTTTCAGCGTTGGTCGTGAAGACATTGTCGTTCTGAGGCTCCTATCTTACCTGAAGATGCCCTGTGTAAGGGCAAAACACGTGTCGTCTTGAAAAGTTTCTCGATTTTTTGGGAAATTTTAGAAGCGCGGAAATAGTTACAAATATATTTATAATACGTCACTTGCTTACAATGGATTTCCGCAAAGTAACGCATGAATTAATAAATTAATCTAATAGTTCTTGAAATCATAATGAGACTTACCATTGAATGTCCGAGGTACTCCGCTGCGTTGTCTGATATATACAGCAGTTTTCCGTTCTGTGTCATCATCATGAGAAATCCGTTCATAGCCTGGGAAAAGGATTATAGAAATCAGTATAAATGTAAAACTAAAACATCGTTAAAAAGGACATCTTTATCATCATTAAAATTTACATCATCCCCACAATATAAAACAATGTTCTGTACATCATTTCAAGTTATATGATAATAATTTGATACTATATTTTGAAATATATCATCATCTAAAGTTAATAAAATCTTTCAGAAAAAAATGGATTTAAAATACTCTAACTTCAAAACCCATCGCAAACCACAAAAGAAAAGACTATTCATAAATAATAAAAAATATTAGTATAACAGGTACCGATTATTATACCAAAATAATGTAGCAAAACTAAATTTTATTCACTAAATGAGACAAAAGTTTAATCGAAACTCCGAGTTAACCCCCAAAGTTAAATATAATGAACATGTGCTTCCTAACACAAACCCTATGATTAAAACCCTCTCATTTATAGTTAATAAGTGGTTACCTTAGATAACTCCCACTTAAATACTAGCTTAAAGAACCACTGAAACAGGGGCGTTACTCGTAATCCCATTTTATCTAGATTAATTAAAAAACTTTTTTACTCAATTTTTTTGCATTTTAAAAAAAATAAAAACAATCTGTATTTCTTGTTTGTGATATGATTACAGATATATCCATACTAATATTAAAAATGCGAAAGTAACTAATCACGCTAACTACCAAACCAATTTAAATGAAATTTGGTACACAGATAGTTTAGAGACTGAGAAAGGACAAAGGCTACTATTTGATTGGAAGAAAATTGTTGTTAAAGGTTGAGTTTGTATGGAAAGTCTTAATTTTTAAGCTAGATGCATTACCTATTTTATTCGGTTCATTTATAGGTGATATAAACATGATATTTTAAGTTACTCCGAAAAGATATTATCGAATATTACGCGGACGAAGTGTCGGACGAACCACTAGTACTTATATAAATTAAACTTCCATTTTTAACTAAGCTGGTCCTAGGTAAGGAATTCATTGACAACGCCTAAACTTAAATCACTGCACCACTCCACTGCACTTTTGTTAATTCAGTTCTAACTTTAGATATTATTTTAACCAGTAGAAGTTTTATTGTGTCCTGTCTACCAGCAGTTGTCTTTTATCTCGCAGCAGCAGCGACCAGTTATTGTTAATTACTTAATTAATATACTTACTTTAGAAAATCCAAAATTAGGCGCGGAGGTTGGTTGGTGGTTGATTTCAAATCTTTTGAAAACTGCAACAAAGAAATAAATGTTATGAAATGTATGAAGAAATATTTTCTGACAATGACACCAATATTTAGTTCCAAGATAAGTGTCACTAAGAACTTGTTTTATGGATACTAAATATGGGATACATAACATTTTATTTAATACATAATGAATATACACGAAACCAAAAACCAGACCAGAACCAATATTTATGTTCATGCACACAAAGATTTCTCCTGTGTGGGAATCGAACCCACGATCTGAGGAACGAAGTGCGGTTATACTTGCCACCACGCCATATCGGTTGTCAAATGTATTTAAAAAGTGAATTAAATGTTATAAAGTGTTTAAATTATTTATTTCAAAGTAATAAGCTGAGTTTTTACCCGAGGATCCACTCACAGGAATTAAGTTATGTATAAGACCGTCATATTTTCTAGGATTAGGGAATAAGATCTCGAGATCTTATGGTAATAATGGTCGTAATGGGCAAAAGGAAAGCCACCTCTCACTACCATCTGTCATCCAGCGATCTCTGGGATCAAATCAAAATCAAATGTCATTTATTTCATTAACTATTACATAGTATCTGCTTGAAAACGTCAAAATTTAATATGAATATAAAAAACAATTGAAATATTATTACACTGAAATCACGAAGCTTAGATTCACTTATATGCAACAAAACAAATTATAAACAAAGAATATCGATAAAAGTGAACTTTCCTACAACGAGATATAGATACTTATACATAACTTCTGCATAGTTTTAGCAAGGATTCTGGCTATCCTGAATGAGAAGATTATTTTATTCTTTATTTTATAAGATTATATACTTATAAGACATTTTAACGTGTTAAAATGATACAAATTTGACGAATTTGTCCAACTCTGTTCCATCAAAGCTTCTGTCTGTTATGAATTGGCGCGAATACTACTACGCACGCGCTTGTAACACAAGGGTATATTCAGTTTGATATTGAGCATAATCGGAGCCTATAGCTTTTTTTGTTAAATGGAAAATCATCAAATGACCGTCCCCCGCTGTGGGTGGAGCAGGAGGGTGTGTCAGACTTCTACTGACTAAAAACCATCCATGTTCCTTCTAGAGCCTGTAACACCAAGGCCGTGGTAACCCATTCGATAAATCCCGCAACCGGAGCCTATAGCTGGGCTAGTATTACTTCCCTTACGACTATTAGAAACAAGTCAAATTTGTTTGTTTGTAGCACTATCTATCTATTTTGATTTTTTCATTTATAATTTTTGCCTATATTATTTGCCAATTTTAAAAATAGTAGGTATATTTTTCCCCTAGGGGATAATATATAATTCAAAGGAAATGAAAATTAAGTGATACAGATCATAATTAAGTACTAGTGAAATGTTGATTACACGAGAGAAGCTGCTAGAAAAAGCTTTCACTATCTTAAATATTTTTCATTCCACATCAAACGTAAGAACAAAAACGACATGTCTGGCGTTTACCCATCGATTACGCACAAACGCAGATTATGCGTACAAAACAGTTGATACGAACGGGTCGACGATCATAACACTCATATTCACAATGTAATGCGGCGTCCCGCAAGAAACTCCGCGGCACAATGAGAAATGCCGGCAGTTAAAGCCGGTGCACACGCGACTACGGAAACACAAGTTTATTCATATTCTTCCTCTATACTTCTTTGGCCAGTCACCGCATTCTATCAGTTTGTATAAATGTAGACTTCTACGAAGACTTTGTCAGCCCAATATGCTTTCACAGCAATACATATATCGCATGATTAAAGGAACATGGACCCATTAATAGATAGGTCAGGTTTGAGTTACGTACTTATACAGTATTTCTATTTCTTACTGAGATCGAATCAATGTTAATCAAATGTTCAAAACACAAGCAGAATTACTAATTAATAAATCAGTATCAATTTAATGCGCTTACAAGTAGGACAAGTATTCTTTAGAAGATCTTCTTTTGTGATGTATCAAAAATCGTCTTTTTTGAGTTAAGTCACTATTCCGTTAAGCATGCGATATTTAGGTACGTTATAAAGTTCAATGGGTATAAACTTTTTACTTTTTAGCTGTGCCCTGGGTTTCATCCGCGTTAATTTAAAATCTTATTTAAAAACGTTATATTAAGGCAGGCATGTACTGCGTAAACAGTAAATATAATGTTTGTGCATAATTCCCGTTTTGGATAACAGTTTCGCTATAAAAATAAATTTTGTTACTATAAAACATAATCGGTTCTTTCGTTTGCCACAGCGGATACACAGACACATAGTATACACAGACATATAAATCATGTATACATATATTCACGCCCGTTTCCCCGAAGGGGTAGGCAGAGCATATTATACGCCCACACTTCGCCAATTACTTTGTCGGTCTCACGTAATAGGTGGCGAGTCTATTGCTGCATAGTCTAGTCTAGTCTAGTCCTACATAGTCTCATATATACTTCTTTAGGCGAACTCCACGGACAATGAGACATGATGGCAGTTAAGGCATATGCGACTATGGAACTACTTGATTATTTAGATACGTTATGAAATGCAAGTAGTAGGCCTATAAGCGCATATCGTTACTTTTTAGACCGGGGTTTCATATTTGTTAATTTGAAAAAAAATCTTATTCAAATATATTGAATTAAAGAATCGGACTTCATGGCGGGAAGAGTCATGTCTGTAGTTTTATTTTATTTTCTAAAATTTGTGATATTTCGAACATTAATGTGTAATAACGGTGGATTATTAACTTAATTATTAAGTGTTTGTGAACGTACATAAGTGTTGGTAAATGAAACAAAACATCGCAACATCACTTTTCAAATTCTCTCAAGAAGTCCATGTGAAATCTCAGTATAGTCGTACATTTAAGGGGAGGGCATCTCATTTACCATCTATCATCTTTATCATATCGTTATAATTTATATGTTATTAATATATCTCTTACTTGACACTGGCTAAATGTGCAAACCGCACAAAGCCATTATTTATAATAAAAAAATTTAAAGAATCTCGAGAATTTTGAAAGAATAATATTTTCTGTTTTTGCAAAAATTTTCATTGAGGTTTCTGCCGTATTAGTCGTGCTGTGAGGTTCCTTATTTATAGTATTTCCTCAAAAACGGACATCCAATTTTTAAATTTAAACCAATTTCAAACCGTTTCGACAAATATTTTTATATATCGGCAAGCTCAGAGCACAACGACTGCTTAAATAAAAATAATGATTGCTCGTTATCTTGATAGCGCTATGTATAATGTAATGTTTTCTCGCATACTTGTTTCATCTGCTTTCTTTAATCTTTAATACTTCTAATGACTCAATCTTGAACTATGCTCTTGACAGTTATGGATCCACTTGTAAAACAAATTTGCTAAAACTAGAATCACTACAAATACGTTTCTTAAAATTATTAGTAAGTAAAAAAACCAAAGATAAAAGTAAAAGCAACTACAATAGATTATTCAAAATATGTAATATTCTACCACTTAGATTACAGTATAAATATTTGCTAGCAGTTAACAACTATAACAGTCGGGAGCATGGTCTAACTTGCGTCGACAACACTACTCATACTCGCTCAATGACTGCCGGTAAACTCAATGTACCCAGAGTTTATAATAATTATGGTGACAGAACTATAAAAAAACGGCTTCCGTACCTATTAAATAGTATACCTGAAGCCATTAGAATGGAAACAAACAAAAATAAGTACGAAACAAATTTAAAAAAGCATTATATTGGTTTAAGTGAAAAATTGTAAGTTATTTATATATAAAATTAGTTGTAATGTATAAAGTAGTATAAAAGAGACTGTGACCCACAGACAAACCAGTTAAACGGTTTTGTGGGATATGTTTTTATATAACTTGTATTATTTAAACGAAATAAACGTATTATCTATCTATCTATCTTCTAACAATTTCTTACTGATCCAGTTTCGAGTGTGTCCACAGTTTAAGTGCAATCGGCGATATTCGAACAATCGATAATTCGGCCCGCCCCTCTCGATACACATCTCTATTCAACGCGGGTTGCCCAACTTTCAACACTCCTATCTGTCTTCCGATTGTGAAACCTAGGCAGCAGTCACTGTCATTTAGAAATAGGTTGCTCCATTCGTGCTTGAGCTCTAGTTAAGACCTAAACAACACTTATTAATCTCTGTTCAGCTTTTGCCCATAGGAAACAACTTTATGTGGAGCGCATCGCATTCGTTCCAATTTCCATGTTTTTTTTTAATGTGATTCGTGTTTGTGACCATTATCTGTCTGATGGTAAGCAGCCGATGCAGTTCAGGAAAGTATGACGGCTTGCAAAAAATCAATTTTGCAACCCGCTTAAAAGAACCGGGGCTGTACCACTTAGGAAACACATGCACCCGCAGAGTATTCCAAAGTCGAACGGTTGCACAGAAACAACTTACTTTTTTTGGTGTCAGGTTATTCTATTTTTTTGTTGACAGAGTGCGCAGTATGAGAGTGGTTCCTAAAACCAGCTCGTCTACAGAGTTCAGTGCTGCACACGGATAGTTCTCAACTCGCTGTACGCAGATGATGGTAGTAGAACTGTATAAGTGTGACTAGATCCGTTCAGCAAAACGCGAATGAAGCTGAATTAAAAAAAATAGTTCCTCAATGTGACCCTTCAAACGAAAGCAGCTACTGCTGAAGTTTAGGTTGCGTTGGTAAAGACCCGTATTCAAATTTCTTCTTTAGTTAGTTACTTGTTTTTTTTAACTTGGGATTATCGTATTTACGTTAGGTACAATATTTAGCAAAGGAGTCGTAAGTGTCGTTGAAGATAAATCCTACCAGATGATGGGCAGCAGCATCATCCTGCGTACTGGCTTGAACTGGGATCACCGACCCGCCTGCCTAGCGTGGTGGTTATGGGCAAATACCCTTAATATAATGACTAATGGGATTCCCAATATTAAGCAGTGGACTATGTAGGGCTGATATGATGATGGCGATTTAGGAACGTAAGGAGCTGAAGTTTGCCCTATACTACTAAAAATAATTGTCACAAAGTAGGTGGGATAAAAGTACAGCAGCGTTTACAGAGGTCAGTCCTTGGATGGGTGACCGTTTGTGTGGCATTTGATATCGAGCGCTTCCGTGCTTCGGAAGGCACGTTAAGCCGTTGGTCCCGGTTATCACTAAATGTGGTAGTCGTTAAGCCATGTTAGAGGCCTCATGGGCGGCTTGAAAAATTCTAACAGCAGGACGCCATACACCTGCCTCCGCCAATCCGCACTGGGTCAGCGTGGTGGAGTATGACCCAATACCCTCACACCTTGATTTGTGTGAGGAGGCTCGTGCTCAGTAGTGGGACGTTAATGGGCTGTGATGATGATGATGAGGTGGGATAAAGTATAGATGGGATTTATAAGGGTCAATGCATTTTGACATAGGCTGTATACGACTACTTGGTGTAAATCCTAAGACTCACCGGCGGGCCATTAGAGACAGGAATGATTCAGATAACCTTATCGATAATCAGCTTCTCGCAGTTATTGTTTATCGTAAAGCCCGCCGAGAAAGTATCGATTGAATCGATTAATTACGCTGCCGTTTGTCCCCTAAGTGCATGCAATGACATCGATATATTCGAGATAATGTCCCGCAGTGGGCGATCACTAGGTTAAGTGGGGATTTGTTAGGCTCTTGTTCGATATGCCAAAATGTGTTATTGGTGTCGTATTGGAGGATTAGAATGAATAACGTAATAGTATCAAAGTGAAAAAACGACACGAATTATTTTGTTATGATACCTATATGATTGATTATTATTATTTATGATTATTTTTTTTAACTCAGTAAGAAACGTTTTATTATTTTTCTGAGACGGCAAACGCCCTACTTATTATACTAAAAAATCTAACTAGACTTAAAAGACAAAACTATTTAGGAATATTTTAAAACATTGCCTATTTGGTTGGCGACAGAATATCATGAAGTACGAAATTTCTTAGGCTATCGGAACCCCTATTGGAATATAGAGAAATTTTATGTAGATAAGTTATGAACCTACACTATAGGCGCAGTGATAGTAGAAGAACTGAAATGAACTGCGATGTTAACCAAAGCTTTAGTAATGCATTTGATATCGAGTCCTTCCGTACTTTTAGCAACTTAGTGGTTTTTAATATTTATTTATTTATTTATTTATTTATTTATTTATTTATTTCTAATCTTATGCTACCATTACAGGTGTCTTAACCTAATGCGATAGCATAGCAATGTTTATAATAAATACAATATTCTATCTTTTTAATTATTAATCTACAATATTATTTATATGAATTGTAATAGTTACGACAAGACAATAGCACTATTAAGCTGCTTCAAAAAATCTTATACCAGTATGTCCGTCAATGGAGCTGTCTCTACGTGGTAGAAAATAATTTGAATCCCTCTCACTTTGGTTGGAGAGACAGCCAGCTATTGGATGGAAATTTATTGGATAAGATGACTATGATGAAATCGTGCACAGAAGCATATTTACGAGTACAGAATGAGTTTTATCATCATCTTTGGAGCCCAAGCTAACCCTCACATGCAAGTGGTGCACCTGCCGATAAACAGACGAGGCTCTGGCAAACATAATAGTTCCCGGTAAGCGGCAATGGGCTCGCCACTTATTACGTGGGACCAACAATATAATTGGCGAAATGTGGGCGTAAAATATGCTCCTGTCTCTGACCCTTTAGGGATACAGGTCTGATATTATATATGTATGTAGAATAATTGGTTATGGCAGAAGAAACAAGAAAGTAAGATTAATGCAGTAGAAATGAGAGCACTCAGAAGTATTCTAGGTGTGAAATTGATTGAATGAAGTGATAAGGGTCGAAGCTGGTGTAAAAGAAGAAATAGTGACAAGAATTAAGAAAGGTATTCTTAGATGGTTTGGTCATGTTGAGAGGATGAATGAAAGTAGACTAACGAAAGTGATTTATGATGGACAAGTGATTGGAAATGTTGGGAGGGACCACGTAAGATCTTCCATGACTATATTCAGAAAATTTTGGAGAGGGGGCAAGTCAAAAGTACCCTAAACCGACGGGCGTGTATGAGAAGGCTAATGAGTGTGAATGAAGCTAAAAGTGAGTGCCAAGATCGTAGCAAGTGGAAACATGTGATCTCTGCCTACCCCTTCGGAAAGAAGCGTGGCGTACCTATGTAGAATATTTTTTTAATATGAAATACATAATCTTCATACAATTATGAATTAACTTGCAACATCGAAAAAAATATGCTTCTATTTTATTACACTCGAATCAGTTACTTGAAATGCTAAAAAATTACATTGATATACTCAAGAGGCGCGTAAAAGATAACGAGGTAAGTGACATATCTGGGAGAAAGAGTGATGGGTGTACACGACGCGCTAATGTGTGCGATTGGTCGCGTCCTGCCCCACTGAATCATGTCTAAGTGCTCGGCTACACTTCGGACGCGCAGACAGGCGAGCGTATTCATTAAATTATATAGTACTGAGAAGAAATCAATTACCCAATTCAGAGCAAAATATGCTGAGAAGGTACAAAATGTGTCTATGTGCTTGCACTTTTATACTAAAGAGAGACTTCACAATTAAATAAATGCAAATTAGTATTCAATTTTCTAGTTTTATTAGTACAATACATACATACATAACATAATTATGCTGTCTTACAGTTTGTCAACGTTTTATCGATTCCTATAGTTCTGTCTATTTATAAGTGATTTATCTTTAAAAAAAGATTTATAGACGCAGTGCTCATTAGGGATTTTCACGGATACTGCATCACATTTATGTATATAACACCTACGCTTTCGCCACGACTAAAGTTTGAGTTGAATACTAACTTAGTCCAAGATATGTATTGCTTTGAACAAAAAGAGAAATTTTGTCATTTCTTAACACTTTTTCAAGAAGCCTCTGCGCAAGTCAAGTAGAAGAGTGATATCATAATATATTCATATCGGAGTATAATATAAACAATCTGCTAGTATTCAGACACATTTCACAATTTGTGACAAGTATTCATTAAGACTTACTTATAATTTGAATGTGAGTTACGCTAGCTCTAGTGTAGCACGCCTGAGAATCTTAAGCATGCACTGTGTCTACTGGTACGGACTTGTTTAACATGCCCACGCTCCAGCTACGCTCACAGTCTGGCCCAACCCTCAATCACGTCGGTGTCTGTGATAAACAAGCCCTAAGTATTAGGGCAGATGTCACGTTTTGAAACGCGTATTTATTAGCGGAGATTGCATAAAAGGTATGCTATTTGATTCGAAACATTTATCTACATGACGTATGCCTATCTTCACACGTAATGGTGTGGCATTATGAAAACAATTTACCTACAAATCAATATAATGGACTTAATGTTTCAAATAAATACGCATAGTACTTATATTTACATTTAAAATAGTTTATCTACAGCATCGAATAGAGTGTAAACTATTTTATGGAAATTATTCAAATGACCAGTTATTATAATTGTTACTTATATTATTATCAATGCGAAACTAACTCTGCGTTGATCTGTTATCCTAGATGGGGCATAAGTTTTTCAATCACGAAAACCATCTCTTAAGGGGGACATCCATTAAAGAATTTCTCTATGGTCGTATATTGTGAGACAATTATTTCTCAAGTAAGGAATATAAAACTCATAGTATTTTAAAAAAGTGCAAGTTAACCTAACTCATGATAAAATGAAGGCCTAAGGTACTTTAGAATAGCCTTAACAAAAGGTATGATAGCGAAGATGGAATAGCCTTTATTATAGGTATGAGTAATAGGATTTACTTTTGGGTTCAGCACATTTTATGAGTTTATTTTGCAAGGATAAATAAGACTGTTTAGTTTCTACATTGCACCAGATAAGATGGGAGCTCTTCAATTTAATTTTGCATTTAGAAGGCTAAATCCAGTTGTATGACTTTATTACTATTTGGCAGTAGAAAATCTAGCATTGTAATAATATCATAAGAATCTACTATCATAAAGAGTTATTACTTATACTATCATATCATGTCAACTAAGTTGCACAAAGTGACATTAAAGACACTCTTAACGCACACATACGAACGTATTGATTCAAAATCTATCAAGATCACATAGTCCTACCACAATATTAAATCGAAACAAAACGTTTCGAATAGAAAACGACAGCGACTAATAGTCGATGTAGCAGCTTGTACCGACATTACAAAGCTGTACTACATTGTATAGTACAGGTTGAATGCAATATTTAATTGCAGTTACCACAATTTTCCATGTTAACATTAAGTCGAATGTAACAAAATAATTTTAAGTTACCGTGCGATGCCGCTTAGACAAATAGTCGTACCATTAAAATTAGTTAGGACTCTCGCGTGAGCTATTTATTCTGACTTATACTAATGCCCTAGGCGAGTCAGCTATTATATTTTGACTAGATTTGTACCTGGGAATACTTGGCGCGGGAAATTTCTCGTTTAGGAATTTAAAATTGTGGAATGCACGTCCGTTATAAAATGTAGGATACATTGTTTTGAATTTGATGTCTAAAGGCACTTTTATTATAATGTTTTTGTTTAGTATGGTATTGTTAGTTTCAGTTCCGGATATCGAACTATTTAGTGCGACCACTAATTCAGTACGGCGATTTTTGGCGGAGCAATTTTTTAATAACATTTAAAATTTTAAAAAATAGCATAAGTGTGTGAGTAGTGTTACTTTTATTTAAGTCTTTTATAAGTGGAAATTTGTAATTAGCGTTAAGTTGTTTTATACTGTGTGTTATAAATATAATAAGCTGTAAATTTTCCTAAAATAAATAAAATAAAATAAATAAATAAAATAAATATAAATATATATATATTTGCTTAGATTAGGCTTACTCCATGAAGGATTTGATTTTGGTACAACTGTACAATATTCTAGTAAGCAACATAATTTTTCTTCTTATCTTAGAGTAATTGCAGGTAATAAGACGAATTTCTACATAAAAACGTCATATTATTTATTTTGGTTTTAGAACTTATTATCTTTTTAAGTCGAGAAAGGTTTGTAGCATGAAAGTGAACCTAAGCTTCGTGATTTTAGTGTTATCATATTTTAATTATTTTTTATATGTAATTTTGAAGTTTCCAATTACTATGCAATAGTTTATGAAATAATAAGTTTTTTCAAAGGAAACGAAGCAAGAGTAATGTAAACAGTCAAGAAAATGTTGTTTTTAATTCATACTTATATATGTGTATATGAAATACATTCACGCCTGTTTCCCCGAAGGGGAAGGCTGTGGCATATTATACGCCCACACTTCGCCAATTATACTGTTAGTGCCACGTAATAGGTGTCGAGCCTATTGTCGCATACCGGGAACTGTTACGTTCGCCAGAGTCTCGTACGTTGATCGACAGGTGCATCACTTCCAGGTGAGGTTGGATTAGGCTCCTTAGATGTTCGTAATCCCTATACACCCGACGACTATCACACAAGGGTAATAATTAAGATAACAGTATATTGAAAATACATTTAATATCTATAGAAGAAACCAACCAATCAACGCTACCAATAAATCTTTTATCGACACAAAACCATACTCATATGATACTTAAAAGCTTGTTACTTAGAATGTCTGTTGGCGTCATAAAAGATATTTTATGTTCAATAAATGCTTGTACTCTTAACACTATATTAACTTAAGTACACTAATAATAATTGAATAACAAGAGGGAATAAATACCCTCAGGGTACAATAACAGTTTATTAAACAACTCCATCATAAAAATGCGTACAATTTGACAACGCTCACATCTTACAAGCTCGTACGTTCGTATAGTTATAAGCCGTTTCTAGTAAACGGAATATAATTAAGTGAAAAGTATAAATGTAAACACGCGCATAATGGCTCTGAACTTTAATGGTGGCTTGTAGGAACTTGTAATTGCGTTGTTTTGAGTTCAGTTCAGGCATAGACCATCTACTTTAATAGACGTGCTTTAGGTCAAAAATGCGTAATAAACGGATCTGTCGAACACAAAATGGTGGCATTAAACAAAAAGAAGCATAGATCTAATATTAATGGAAGAAAGAACTGAAGTATAGTGGCTTCTATTATACGTCATTATTCGTGTGAACTTTTTGATAGAGACTCACTGAGACTTCGGGAGCAGGGTGTGACTTATAACAGACCGCTTGTGTTGGCGAATCTTGTCTAGGGTTTGTGCTGACGAAGCAAGAGCCTTAGGCTAAAATAACAAATATCTTTATTTGATTTTAGTAGGGTAGGTGAACAATAAAATTACAATAACAGCAGTTTTACCTTGGCTACATAGGTAAATAAATACAATGAAAAATGAAAATAAAAGAAAAATGAAAACCCTGAATAAAAAAAAATATTTTAAGGTGGTCTATAGCTAAAGATATGGCTTGACGTGGCGTATGGCTTATATTGTTATTTGGCTTGAGCTTTGGAGGTGGTCTACGGCTAGAATTAGTCTATGGTATCGATATATAGTGATTATGGTGTACAACTTCATATTAAGTTTTATAAGTTACTAGCTTTAGACCGCGACTTCCCCTGCAAGAATTATAGTTTCTCACATTTCCCAGTAAAGATGCATATTTTCGGAATAAAAAATGCTTAAATCCTTCTTTAAATTATCATCAATCATTTAAAACAGGTATCTACTATACAAACTCTATTTTGCATCTATTACTAGTATTCACATTCGGCTTCGATCGCGTTAAAATTGTATTATAAAGTGTCATTAGATCATAAAATTTCAGATCACGTTTTATCTGTGTGCTAAATGTAGTTTTTTCGTGTCATAGTTACATATTTTATTTCTCAAATGATATTTTAATAAATTAAATACTTTATATATAGTAAAGAGAGTTAACATATTTCTTTATATACGTGATTCTCAAACAGAACAAAAAACTACGCAAAAAAGTATACTTATTCGCCATTTCAGCCCGCGCAGCTCATTCCAATACCTAAGGTAGAATCGAATGTCGGTTTTCGCGGGAGGTAGGAATAACTGGCACCAGATTGACTGATACATACCATTAGGGACTAACGAACATCTCAATTTAGCTAGCCACCTGCGGTTGAGCTGCGCCTGGGATAGTTAAGAGTTCGGCTCCGGACCGGTTTCGTATAAACCCTTTTGAACCTGGACGAAACTTTGAAAGTAATAGCGATATGATTTTGAGCGTTTTCGTAGTGTATATAAATAGTAATAGCATTTTTAGTAATTATTTGTAACTATATCTATACTAATAAGAATAACCCTTTTAATATCTGTACAAACTGCGAAAGTAATAGCGATATGATTTTAAGCATTTCAGTGGTGTATTTAAAACGTTTTGAGTATTTTTTTTTTACTTTATCTGTACTTATAATAATAACCCTTTTGAACCTGAACGACACTTTAAAAGTAATAGCAATATGAGCTTGAGCATTTTCGTGGTGTATATAAAAAGCATTTTGAGTAATTATTTGGAACTTTATCTGTATTAAAAATAATAACCCTTTTGAACCTGGACGGCAATTTGAGAGTAATAATTTTGAGCATTTTTGTGGTGTATATAAAAATCATTTTAAGTAATTAATTTTAAATTTATCTATACTAATAATAACCCTTTTGAACCTGGACAAAACATCAAAAGTAATATTAGCGATATGATTTTAGGAATTCTTTTGGTGTAGATAAATTTTAATTTTAGTAATTTTTATTCTTTTTCAAATATTTATTGCACCCCATAAGTTACACATCGCACCCTTATTTCGAAACCGTTACTAATCGATTATTTTACGAAAATAATCTAATATCGCCATTTTTTTTAAATCTATGAAAACTACAAATATATTGCTTCTCCTGTAAAATTACCATTTTTCGTACAGTAACAGTTTCGAAATAAGGGTGTTAATTAAGTTAATTAATGGTAAAAATATAAAAAAAGTACATTATAATAACCCCGTAGGGCACGGAAAGTAGGAGAGGCGAGGAGTCACCCACCCTACGCTTGTATTCACAAGCATTTATTAACTTAAATCTGTACTAACATAACAAGTTCTTTTACAAACTACATACATACATACATACATATATACATTCACGCCTGTTTCCTCGAAGGGGTAGGCAGAGGCATATTATACGCCCACACTTCGTCAATTATATAGTTGGTCCCACGTAATAGGTCTTTTGCCGTTTACCGGGCATGGTTATGTTCGTCAGAGCCTCGTCCGTTGATCGGCAGGTGCACCACTTGCAGGTGAGGTTGACTTGTGCTCCTTCGCGATACTAGATAGTAGAAAACTACTTCAAGTTAATCATAGCTTACTGAACCCATTGGAGGGGTATCGTTTGGGGCATTTTCAGTATAAAAACGCTTTGTTTGCTACAAGTGATTTGTTTCAGTCATAGAAATCTAAATAATTAATAACACACTAAAAATGATATGTGCCGCTCATAACTATCGCCCACACATGTCGCCCAATTTGAAAAAGATCGCATGTGGCTAATTGAAAATTTCAGTTCGAGATTGACGTTGCTTTAATTCACTACGGACTACAAGTTATTCTTGAACACAGTACATTAATTGTTGATAGTGAGGTACGATTCAGGTATACCGAACGCAATTGGCAATGTATTATATTTCATAGTTCTTAATGCTCTGGTGCCATATGGTACACCAGTACCTACGCCAGCGATTTTACGTGCGCACAGCACTTCTATTGTTATTTTATTAAGATTCATTAAAGTATTAGAATTATATTCGCTTTCACATACCTCGAAATGATAATAATTATTAATGCTAAGTTATTTTTTGCATCTAACACAAAATTGATCATACAATCTAGACATAACTATAAACAAATAAAAAAAAAAATTGATTCGTCAACAGTAATTTGAGTATAATATTTGAAAAGGTACAGATATATATTGCCTAAGGTATATTTGCAAAGATTGTCTTATAGCATCAAGTTTATCTTTGGAATAACTTTTGAAGTATGAAATAAACCTTAAATAAATAAACACACAGTCCCCAATTAAAGCAAATTCCCAACTATATAAAACTCAATGCGGTCATACGTTCTTTTAGTATATTCTAGCCTAGCACACAATAGTAGAACGATCTCATTTGGACCCTAGGACCCAAAAGGTAACCCACGACTGTGCCTAAGTGGAGTGCCTCCGCGTACTAGGAACGTTTCTTTAAACCTAGGTAATTGCCCGTGGTATTTTGCATAAACAGTTCTCACACTGCGGCGTGTAACAGAAGGCTATAAATTAGGTGAATTGCGTTAGGTTCGATTATTAATCCCATTGGTTGAAATGTCCTGGTGCTTAGGAATTTAATTAGGTTTTTTTTTTTATTGGAATTCTGCAATAATTATTTAATGCTGGCAGAATAAGATCGATAAACGTAGGAGACTATTGAAAAGGACTTTGTTTAGCAGTGAATTTATAATGTTGATACAGTTAATTATTTAAAAGCGAACATTAATTGACAAGCGCTCGTAGCTCTGCGGTGCTCGGTGGTCGGAAACGATCACCGAAGTACAGCAGAGTTTACAGAGGTCAGTCCATGGATGGGTGACCGTTTGTGTGGCATTTGATATCGAGCGCTTCCGTGCTTCGGAAGGCACGTTAAGCCGTTGGTCCCGGTTATCACTAAAAATGGCCTAATGGGCGGCTTGATAAATTCTAACAGCCGGTCGCCATACACCTGCCTCCGCCAATCCGCACTGGGTCCGCGTGGTGGAATATGACCCAAAACCCTCGCACCTTGGTATGTGAGAGGAGGCTCATGCTCAGTAGTGGGACGTTTATGGGCTGATATGATGATTAATTGACAATACATTTTGGGTGAATAGGGATCCTATCAAGACCTTAGGAGACCAAGTCAACCTCACCTGTAAGTGGCACCTGTCGATCAACAGACGAGACTCTGGCTGACATTAAAATATAAGAATATAATTGGAAAAATGTGGGCGTATAATATGCCTCTGCCTAACCCTTCGAGGAAACAGGCGTGATATATGTGAAACGGCAATTCAAAGGTCGGCATAAATTGGTATATTTTTTTCTACGCTAATCAATCTTATGCCACGATATGGATCGCTCAATTTCTATAAATACGAGCATAGTGTTTCACTCCAGACACCAGAGCCTTAATCATCATCATTATCTCAGCCCATTAACGTCCCACTACTGAGCACGAGCCTCCTCTCACATACCGAAGTGCGAGGGTATTGGGTCATATTCCACCACGCAGACCCAGTGCGGATTAGCGGAGGCAGAGGTGTATGGTGTCCTGCTGTTAGAATTTTTCAAGCCGCACACTAAGGCCTCTAACAATGGTTAACGACTACCACATTTAGTGATAACCGGAACCAACGGCTTCACGAGCCTTCCGAAGCACGGAGGCGCTCGATATCAAATTCCACACTTACGGTCAGCCATCCAAGAACTGACCTCTGTAAACTCTGCTTTACTTCGGTGATCGTTTCCGACCACCAAGCACCGCGGAGCTACGAGCACATCGCTACCAGAGTCTTACCTTTACACAAGGCGCACACAAATAATATTTTCAACGATTTATTATTTAAAGATTACAAGACGAACCAATATTACTATTTTGATATTACTATACGTTGATTGGTGATTACGTCGATACGAGTCTGATGCAACCAATCACCACATATATATTTTTAAATACCTTTAGCTCGGTAACAACACATTTTAAGAAGTTACCAACACATCACGTTCCAAAGCAGATGACAGATCCCTTTAACGTTTGAAAACCAACAAGAGCCGTCAGTTGCGACATTACAGCTCATTTGTTTAAGGTCGCGTTCACACTGCCTTTTAGTTCGAACCGCAATTAACTCTTCACCGCGTCAGCCAAATTAGCTTGTCAAGCACCGCGTTAAAGAGGCCTAGTCACAACGCAGATCGGGGCGTACTTGAATGCTAGGTGGTAGGAAGTGTTTGTTTTGGCCTTGAAGTGAGTTTGTAAATAAATATCCTCTTACTTATAAGCATATTTATGTACCTTTTTTTGTAAATATGTACTTAATAGACATAGGAAACCCCCTATTAAGTACATATTTACAAAAAAAAAAAAAAAGACATAGGAAACCCCCCATGCTAGCAAAGGAGGCGGCGGAACGAGAGAGGCAGAGTGCCTCTCGTCACGGATCCAGCCGCCGCGGGGGACGCCCGAGACGTCGGGAGCCGAGAGACGACTCCCGGCCACCGTAGGCGCTGGCTTGTGGGCGGTGGGTAATGGGTAACTCGCCGCCCTTCCGCCAACTATAGGCGACAGGCCGCGTCGACGGCGCGTTCGTGTTCCACGCGCGCCTCAAAGAGATGTCAGCACACTGAGGGGCCCCTGGGGAGGGGGCCAAGTCTGCCGGGGTTGCGGGACTGTTCGAAAGAGTTACCGCGGCCTTGGTGTTACAGGCTAAAGAAGGAACATGGATGGTTTATAGTTTTTTTTTTTTTTTTTTCTATCCCGCTACTTAGCAATCTGCTTTTTCTTAAAGCAATAATCTAATCTGTTGTCTGTTCTTTAAACAGTTAATATCCTTCGCCGAGAATGGTTTATAGTCAGTAAAAGTCTGACACACCCTTCCGCTTCACCCACAGCGGAAGACGGTCATTTGATGATTTTCCATCCGAAAAAAAAAAAAAAAAAAAAAAAAAAACATAGGAAACCCCCAGGACCAGAACAAATATTCATGTTCAAGCACACAAAAAAATTGTCCTGTGTCCGAGAATCGAACCCACGACCTCAGGAGCAAAGTGCAGATATACTGAGCTCCACGCCATATTGGTCGCCCAGGATGTGTTTCAAATAAACAGAAATTACTCAAAAATTAAACTGAAGTAAATAAGAATAATCATAATATTGGTACAGGTCAATGCAAAATATTAATGTAAAAAAAAGTAGAAACAAGAAAAACAATGAAAAGAGAACCCTCAGAAGACCTAAGTACTTTAAAATATGAGAAATAAAAACGAACAAACGAGTAGAAAATTTTACCTATAAATAAGAATTACCTAACGGCTCATGGTTAAAAACGGCAAAGGCGACCATATTATAAAAGAATAATAATAATAAATACATATTTTCTAGCAATTACACCAGTTATTTAGTTCCCAGATAAGCATCATAAAGAAATTATGTTATGGATACTAAATATCGGGTAAAAATATATAAATACTTTTTTTATATAAGTACAGACTTAATAAATTCTGCTGATAGTGCAGGTATGCTTGCCTCTACGGCATATCGGTCGTCTACTATTCTGATGAAAGAAAGAACCTCATTAGGTACTTCTAAAACCTCTTTCATTGCAAACATGTTATATGCCATTAAAGCGAAAACCAGAAGCTTGTAAGCCACTTGAAAAGAGTAATATTTTAAGAAAGCCATAAAGAAAGTAAAGAAACACAAATCTACACAGAAAACTGAACTGTAGCTACCTCCACTTTGTTACCAATGACAAGAATGTTGAAATTAATACAGAGGGATTTTACTGTTCGTATTTGACTATGATGATATCAAGCCGCAAACGATTACAACTGATGGTTTAATGTTGACACACAATTTTTTTGTTTTTATACATTAGGCTGCCGGATGGACGTGTTATAAAAAACACTATGAAACATCTTTTTAGACCCATCATATAAACTTTGACTTTAAAATATTATAAATTATGTGTTAGTAAGTCATTTTGATATAAATTTTGATTGTTTCTGAAGACATATTGTAAACATTATTGAGATGAACATCATTTGCAGAAATATACTTATATGTAAATAATTAAAGGCATAGCTTGCTGAACAAAGGACTGACGGGCGTTAATGGCAAACTGCAAACGTAATAGAGGACGGCCTCCTTATGGACGAACCAACGATAAGATCAAGGCGGAAGCCGGTGGATGAAGGCGGTTCGAAATCGATCGACGAGGAAAAAAATGGGCAGAAGTAGCTTTAGCAGTGAACTTCTTGTGACTGAAATCATGAAGATGAGTGTCGTGTGGAATCAGCCTAGAATAGTCCCGGCTCCTCTCTTTTCACGGGGAGTCTTAAGAGTCGACGCGGAAAAATCCCGCCGGATTGGCAGCAGCGTCTTCCTGCGTACTGGCTTGAATTGCGATAACCAACCCACCTGCACAGCGACGTGATTTTGAGCATATACGAATGGACAAATCTTTGTGTGCATAAAAATGAATATTTGTTCTGGTCTGGGTGTATTCCGATGTATATTAAGTACGTATTAACAAAAAAGGAAAAACGGTTTAAGTATTTTTAGCCGTCCTTTAGTATCCATAACACAAGTTCCTAATGATACTTATCTTGGAACTAAATAATTGGTGTGATTGTGAGAGAATATTTATTATTTTATGTTAATAAAGATATTATTAAAAGTAACTATAACGATAATCTCATATAAATCATAAAAACAAATGTTAGAACATTTAGATAATTCTCCATTTACATTGAGCATTAAACATAAAAATCAAAACACAAATGTGATTTTTATTATACAAATCAAAGAACTAACTAACAATGTTTTACTACTATAATTAAAATTATGAAATCTCCTTGACATTTCACTTAAAAACCACTTTAAATGATCGAACAATTATAAAATTAACATCTGTTTTCTAAAACCGTGAAGAGTGTAGTGCTGCGTTAAACAAATCATGAAAATTAAACGGATACAATAGTAACGTGTTATTTTAATCGATACAATATATTCTAATCGATAAATACAGGCCGTTCGATTTATAAATCAAATTCGAAATCGATTTCAACAAGTGACTATTAATTAAGTTGTAGTCAGATGGGGTTTTCGATTTAGTAACTGTTGTTATTCTGTACTAACCAAGAGGGTTATTAAGTTGATATATAGTTTTATATGTGATAGATTTATCTAGATCTTACTATTTTTTACTGATAAACTCATAAGATAAGTAAGTAATGTTATAAAAAAGTTTTTATTCCTTCACAAACCTATTGTTGGAGTTGGCACGTGTTTAACTGGGACTTTAGATTGTATGACTCATAAATGATATAAGTTATGGTTTGAAATTGAGTAACTTTAATAATTACATAAAGAAAAAACTTATTGCTCGTTTTTAGAGAAGTGTCAGATTAGAAAAAGTTTTTATGAAGAAGGCGTGTGAAGCACTCACATTCTATTAAGTATCCAGAATAATAAAATTATCCATTTACATTTCACACTGCGCCATTTAGACCCTAACTAAGCTGAGATTTTACTATAGGTACTAGACAACGGCTACACTTGAATACTTTGTTAGTTAAACACTTACTTATAATATTTTAGAAATCACCTTGATGAAAATACCACACATATTCATGCACATCGTTATTTGTCTTGTGTGGAAATCGAAACTACGATCTATGGAACTTTCCTGACCTATGCTACATTATCTACTAAGAGAGTATCATGTTTTCGGTATATTAGCAAATTAAGTTTATAATATAACTGGGTGATTTTTCTTCAATTACACTGAAAGTATTTCTTCATTTTCCATTAATTTGTAATTTTTCTGCTTACCTTAAATAAGTACTTAGCTCAGCTTGCACTATGGCAATGAGTAATAATATAAAAAAAACTCAAGTCATAAAAAAAAAAGAAAAAAAAGAAAATCATGAAAGTATCTCTTGAAAGCTCCTACAAATACAGTTGCAATCATTACAGAGGCAAAAACAAAATGTTACTCAGTTGGATGCGTGTTTAAAGTGTTGTTAAAAACCCCGGGTCATACTTACCGTATTACCGTCCCGTACCGGTTTAAGTGACCTCTGTCGATCGGAACTTTTTACTAAAACAATTGAAAGTGAGAATGAGCATTCGTGATGTAAGTTTAAGGTCGGCCGTGGACGCCGTGGTACAGTCAGCGTCAGATACTTGTTAACATCCAAAGCGCCATAAGATATCCGTCTCTATTGCCAAGAGTGTTAGGGCGTGTTCCGATAAATGACGCTTTGAGTGCTACCAACTATTTAACGCTGACTGTACTAGCAAGTCGTACAAACGACCTTATGACCTTTTCAAACTGTCTATCATATTCATACACGCTTGTGTAGTGAGACCTGTTACAAAGTAACAGATATAGAAAACGATTTGATATATTGTTGACATGTACTGCGACAGACGGGAGGCTGTTACAAGGACATATTATGTGAGACTTGGTGGTGTAAACAATCAGTTTTTTAGTAAGGTAATTCACAGCACTTAAGTTTTTTGTATTTTTAACTAATTAAGATTATTCGCAGCATCTAAACAGCACTTTTAAATTTTACACTAATTTCATTTCAAGTTTTTTGTAGTCATATATATCAAAATTTGTATTTAATTTTGTTACTAAGCTTTTTATTTTTGATTATCTTCGGTAACAAAATTCATTTACGCACTGTCTCCCGGCCAAAGGAGGAGACCGGGAGGGGGTGTGGGGCTCACTGCGGCAGACGTGACCACCGCAGTCCTACCCACTAAAAATCTTCCGACGACGCCCGCCGCTGCTGAAGAAGCTCGAGCTTTATTAATTAACAACAATTGACAACTGTGGTCTGGGCTCTGCGATATAAGCTTAGCTCAGTGCAGAGCTCGCTAGATATTAGTTTTATGTATGTAAGCATTATGACAAATAAATGATTATTATTATTATAATTAATCTCCAGAGATTTAGATTATAATTTACCACACGGACTAAGTGTGATTTTTTTAAGCTGCATCTGACATCCTTCTCATAAAATAGTTCTTTAAATCTTACTGTGATAATCGACATTATAGGCATAACACATTTTCTAAAGCACCAAAGACTGAAAATCTACGCGTCTAGAGCCCAAACCTTTATAGACGCTTCTTAACTCTGCTGATTGATCTCTCCACGAACATAAATTACCCGCAAACCAAAAGACTGCAGGTTCAAATCCTTCACCTCCACCATATGGTTTATAACTTTGTTATTCGAACAATAGGGCATAATAAAATAAAGCTTCAGGTACATGTACACAATTAGCGTCCAACATCGTTCATCGATTCGCATCGGTCATTGTATCGAATCTTAATCGCGTGTCGTAATCGATTGTATCAATCGATACCAAAAAATAATTATTTCCGACCTTACTCAAGCAGTTAATTCTTGTTAGAATAGCTTACTAACAATTAAATTAATTATGAAATGTTGTAAAATTGTTACTTGTTACATAAAACACTTACTACCGAAGTAAGTGAGGTCAGAGTGGCCAATAAAAGCAATAAGAATCAATAAAAAATTATAACGATTTGCAATGACCTCTCGCTGTTGGTAACTAGTAGAAAACTGGCAATTCCATCACCTGGTTTCATATTCTCATAAAAAAAATCTAAAATATTTATATTATTGTTTTTGTAAGGACATAATGAATTCTTACGTTTTTTAAATTAAATAATTTATTGATTTAGGCGTTACTTTGCGGAAATCTATTGTAAGCAAGTGATGGATTAAAATATATCTTTGCCACAAAAATGTTTCTACGCACATCATGAAGTAAATGGAATTTCGTAGAGCGTCGTTCATATTAAAGATATGGATAATGACGATGTTTACATAAATAATCAAGAACACATACATACAATCACGCCTGTATCCCCGTAGAAGTATGCTGGGGAATATTACAAGCCCACATTTAGCCAGTTATATTGTTGGCCCCACGTGGAGAGACTATTGCCGCTTATCGGGAACTTTTATATTCGCCAGAGCCTCGTCGGTTAATCGGCAGGTGAGGTTCGCTTGGGTTCGTAAGATCATCCCCCCCCCCCCCGACTAAGAGGGTCCTATGCAGCAGGGGCAGGGGGCCCTTGATGTCTATGTCTCCGAGAAGTCGACCACACACGCTTTGGTCGCACAAGGAGGTAGGAGGGGCGTAGAGGGACTCTGAGGAGGTCCTCCCGGTTTTGGTCCGGAAGACGTTGGCCGCAGGCGGAGTTTAAGGCGTCGTCGGTAGATTTTTAGTGGGTATTACTGCTGGCAGTCGCGTCTTCCGGTGGTGAGTCCCACACCCCCTTTCGGTCCCTCTTTGGCGAAAGGCAGGGCGTAAGCAGCATTATTATACCGACGATAAAAAAGAATAAAAGGGTTCCTAAAGATCATCGCCCGCCGGCTCTGGCACTGACACTCGTATAAACAAGCTTGGGCTCAACATTTTCAACTTGTATGTGTATATTAGAATAAAAAGTCAACCAGATCATTGTCGTGACCATCCCTTATTGTACAGGCTCAGCTCAGTTTCACAATACATACTTACTTGACTGTGATGGAAGGTTCCCTTAGTGCTACTTTATTGGTTACAGCTTCGGGGGACCCTTTCAGTATCTTTAATCTTACACTGTGTGTGTTTTGTAAAAAAAATAATGTAAAAGAGCATAGCCTGTGAGTTTCTTGTCAGTTCTTCTTACAGAGCGGGGGCTCGAAACTGGCACTTAGATTCACTTACACCTAATTTTTATTTATTTACATGTAAGTGAATCTAAGCTTCGTGATTTCAGGGTATTAATATTTAATTATTTTCTTATATATATTTTGTTTTGACGTTTTCAAGTGCTATGAAATAAATATAGTTTATGAAATAAAGAACTTTTTACTTTACTTTACTGGCTACCTTAACTTTTTTTTTTTTTTCGGATGGAAAATCATCTAATTTGACCTTCTCCCGCTGTGGGTGGAGCGGAAGGGTGTGTCAGACTTTTACTGACTAAAAACCATCCATGTTCCTTCTTGTGCCTGCTACGTCCAGTGGCCGCGGTAACCCTTTCGGACAGTCCCGCAGCCCCGGCAGGCTTGACCCCTCCCTGGGGGCCCTCACTGTGCTGACATCTCTTTAAGGCGCGCGTGGAACACGAACGCGCCGTCGACGCGGCCTGTCGCCTGTAGAAGGCGGACGGGCGGCGAGTTACCCACCGCCCACAAGACTGGCTACCTTAACTTGCTGAGTACCTTCCGTACCATAGGGCGGAAAAAGCCGCAGGAGTAAGGTCAAGAATCAGAGGCGATGACGCGGGTTGCCCTTAGTACTGACTACCGGGTAGGGATACTAAGAGAGGGCGGCTAAGACCATAGCAGGATCCCTATACATATCAGGAATGAAGCCTAGTATATTTTCAACAATATTATTTGAATGTGATAGTCGACACCACAAAAAACCAACCTTGACCATTTTCTTGCCCGTTATTTTACAATCAAGCTTCCACCCTTATTTAATAAGGACGTTAGTTTTTAAGTTTGACTTGATAAGAGCTCTATTGAGCCAAACTTAAATAAATGATTTAGACATTGAGTTTTACTTTAATAAATGCATATATTTTCAAGTAGATACAACTCTATTCACGGCTCTTAACTATACAATAAATTAAACGAAAAAGGCGGTATATCTGTTCAATATTATAATAAACAGTGTTCGCTTGGGTTTGCTTGGCAATTAAATCTATGAATTACAAATTCAAGGTTCGACTACACCTTCGACTATTTAAATACATCGAGTTATTGTAAGCGAGATTACTATAAATCTTTGTAAGACATGTGTTCGTTAGGTAAGTACAGAATCGATAGTGACGTACTAAGTAAGGGATTTAATGTTAAAATCTTTAATGCTATTTTACTGTAAATGTATGCTTTTGTTAGCACGAAACATGGTTATTAGCTAAATAAAAATTAAGTTAGTTTAACCTTCACTGGACTTAGACTATTGAAGCTATCGGACTATTAGAGATTATTAGATCTATATTTAGTTTTATTAATAAAGAAGTCTATGTTTCTCAGTCAGAAAGTTGCACCACTTACCTGAAAAAAAATAACTAGGATATTTGAAATATATTTTACGTTCTCCAGTTTATATATTGAGATGTCCAAGGGTATTTATTTCAATTATCTATTCGTTGGAAGTCCAGCATACAGCCCATTTGATAAGGATTACTGGTGGATAGACGATGTTCAAACAAGTAACTTAGGTTACTATTTAACCAAAAATAACAAAGTTTTTTAGATCGCGCGTACAAAGTCGCGGACGGCCGCTAGTATAATATATTTCTGGGATAGACAAAAAAAATACTACTTTTATACTATTGTACTTGTAGGAAGTTATTAAAATACAGCCATGTTGCAGGCGTTGGTATCTCCCCATCACTACGACAAAAAGGTCCGTGAGTGCCTTTACAAAAATCCTTGACCTAATAGAATATCATGTAATCTAATAGTGAGTTACTATTGCATTCATTCTTCTTGGTATTAACTTTATTAAACTTGTACTAGCGAGTCGCGTATGACCGACTGACCTCAAAAACACGCTGAATTACGCTTTAATTGTTTCGAGTAAGATTTTATGTGACTAATATTTCTGTTGCTAAATTTTTATCTTGGATAAGATAGATTCGTATGTCATAAATCTTATTTTATTTACTAAGACCCAGGTATTTAAAACACTTATATGTTCTGTCAGATGAAAGAAGATGTAGTAACTAGAGAACTGAGAAAGATATGCTTAGATGATTTGGTCATGTTGAGAGGTTTAATAAAAGATTAACGAAAGCGATTAATGATGGACGTGTGAATAGAATTGTAGGGAGGGGATCCCGCGTAAGACATTCAATTCCTAAATCCAAAAGGCTGGTCATGTCTACTCTAAACCAACAGGAGTGGATGAGTAGGTTAATGAGTGTCAATGAAGCTTAAGCTAAGAGCTAAAATCGTAGCAATTGCAAGGATGTAGTCTCTCTGCCTACTTGTCTCCGCAGCAGTCGCCCATCAACTTCACGATTAAACGAAAGTAATAATGCTTTATTAACAACGGACGAGGCTCTGGCGATTGGTAAAGTCCTCGGTATGCGGCAATAGGCTCGTCACCTATTACGTGGGACCAAAATATTATTGGCGAAGTGTGGGCATATTATATGCCTCTGCCTACCCCTTCGGGGAGAAAGGCGTGGCTATATGTATGAATGTATGTAATATCTAAAGGGAATTAACAACATTCTGACATTTCAGTGTTTAGGGAAATTTATAAAACCTTCTAATTAAGTACTATAATTTCCTTTTTATTTATTTTTTTTGTTTTCTATTTTTTGGTTATTTTACTTTTTTTGAATTAAAGCCACTGTACCGCAAAGGGGCGCTACAGGAACACCAGCGCTGCTGTATCAGCAGATGCAGCAGCATTAAGCTGATGTATCGCCCTTTTGACAGGTTGCACACATATTTCATATTTTACTATTTGTTTAATGTTATTTGTGTTGTTATATTGTATTTTGTTACCATTGTATGATATTGTGTGTGTTGCTTAGTCAATAAAAAATATTCTATTCTATTCTATTCTATTCTATTCTACATTAATTATTTAATATTATATATATATTGTTTTGTTTCTACGGATACGGAGGTATGTCGCTTTGCTAAGCGCAGCAGTGAAGCAGTCATAGCTCCGCGGTGCTCGGTGGTCGGAAACGATCAACGAAGTAAAGCAAAGTGTACAGAGGTCAGTCCTTGTATGGGTGACTGTTTGTGTGACATCTGATATCTCTCAAAATTCTAACAGCAGAACGCCATACACCTTCCGCCAATCCGCACTGGGTCAGCGTGGTGGAGTATGACCCAATACCCTCGCACCTTGGTATATGAGAGGAGGCTCGTGCTCAGTAGTGGGACGTAAATGGGCTGAGATGATGATGATGAATAAAGCAATTATACCAAATCGAATAATGAATTAAGCTAATTGAATATGTTAAATGGCGGCAATAGGCTTGCCACCTATAAGTTGGGACAATCATTATTTTTGGCTAAGTGTGGGCGTATAATATGGGCTCTGCCTACCCCTTCGGGGAAATAGGCGAGATTGTATGTATGTATATATTAAAGTTGTTCCGTAAGCGGCCTAGGATTTTGTTATAAATTTTCATTAAAACTTAATTGCAGGAAATTTTCACAAATAATAAATTATTTAGACCTTTCACACAACGCCACCAAGGCTTTAACAAGTTGGAGCAATATGAGATCTAAACTACAATATATAAGAATACCAGACCAAAACATATGCCCATGATTGTACATATGCACAGAAATATTTGTCCTGTGTAGGAATTGGACACACGACCTTTTGAACGTAAGAACGTACCTCCTCACAAACCTCCGTATCCGTAGAAACAAATCAAAATATATAAATATAAATAATTAATGTAGAAGGTTTTATAAATTTCCCTAAACACTGAAATGTCAGAATGTTGTTAATTTCCTTTAGATATTACATACATTCATATATATAGCCACGCCAGGCATATAATATGCCCACACTTCGCCAATAACATTTTGGTGCCACGTAATAGGTGGCGAGCCTATTGCCGCATACCGAGGACTTTACTAATCGCCTGAGCTTCGTCCGTTGTTCGGCAGGTGAGGTTGGCTTGGGTTTCTCAGATCTTAATAGGATTCCTACACACCTTTAGAAATTATTGAAATTATTGATATTGTTGTGACTTTATACACATAGTAACTTAAAAAACGAGAGCGATTCGTTTTTCGTCTTTGTGAAAATATCTGTACGAGGAAATACATTTCATACCCATTAAATTGGAGTTAATCACGCTTATAATAAGAACATTATCGGACATTGCAATTAAACAGCGCCCAGTAATGTATGCGTACACGCAGGCTAATCCAATTAGCAGCCACGGAGCCGTGTCACATTAGCATCCATTTGAAATTTAAAGCAGGCTGAAAATTGCTTTGCCTTCGACAGGTGTGGACGGCTGGCTTAAACCATATGATAGATAATGTGCTAATTTATTTATTTATTATACTCTTAAGCGTTCTGGAATCTGTGAAATATCTGTACATTCAATATACATCAATCGCGACGAAAAAATCAAGTACAATAAGTTTTTTAAAATTAAATTAGTTAGCACAAATCGGGCTCTTCTCAAACTATAAATTTAATATAACAAGTCGTTTTAGCTACAATTATCTGATTTTACAAGTTATTGTGTTTAATAACATCTCTGACCAGGGGCCTTACCATGAGCTCTTATAGCAGTATTATTGCAGTTGAGAAAGCGAGACGCGTGTAGTGGCGTATCTACACGCGTCTCTTTTCCACAACTGCAATAATACTGCTATAAGAGCTCATGGTAAGGCCCCAGTTATTAATAAGAACGAATTTCCAGAACATCTACTTCAAGACACAACACAATATTATTCCAGAATTATGTACTAACTCAAGGTCTGATAAACGTTTTATAATTACAATCAGCTTGGAAACCGCAAGAATCCTATTTCAAGACTCAACGCTGTTATAAATAAATATTACAAAACAACCACAGACAAACAATGATTCCTAATTACCATAGATAGAAAGACGAACTAACAATACGGTTGCGATAGGTCGATAATTGTCGGTTGAGCGTCGGCACCTCCCATAATGGTGTCGACTAATGATATGAAGAACGCTGTAGTGCAGGGGTGGAAAACCTTTTTTGAAACTACATGAGTGCTATTTTTAAAGGACTTTACATAACAAGCGTTTAATGATACATACATTCACGCCTGTTGCCCTCAAGGGGTAGGCCGAGGCATAATATACGCCCACACTTCGCCGATTACATTGTTGGTCCCATGTTATAGGTGGCGAACCTATTGCCGCTTGCCGGGATCTGTGAAGTTCGCCAGAGCCTCGTCTGTTGATCAGCAGGTGCACTACTTGAAGGTGAGGTTAGCTTGGGCTCCTTAGATGTTAGTAGGATCCCTATACTTACTCTACAGTATTTAATAATACAGCATCGATGTGACGTAGCACGTCGCCTAAGTGATAGTGAGTGCATAACTATAACCTTTTTAGTAAAGAGTATTAAGTACGCTTTAACTTAACTCAATGTGCACTCATAATAAAAAACAAAGCCGCACGTCATATAACATGTTTGACACGTGCCATTACGATAGTAAATAGACAATTACGATTTTTGATTGTAGAGAACTTAGTTCGTTCCGAACGAACTCGATACATACCTAATCAAACTCAGAAATGCATACTTTTTTATTTCTTCCAATCTTATGGCATGTCATAAAATATAATAAGTTTGACACCTGTCATTAAGGCTCGTCAAGGTTCACCATCTCTGCCTCAGTGATTACGACTATTTCTAGGTTATTTCTAAGTGTTTAAAGAAGTTAAACGTAAGCTATTAAGTTCTTGTAAGTGTTCTCTGATTCGCGGAGTAAACGGTGGAATAACACCGCCTACCATTATTATAAGTATGCAAATAAAAAAAATTACAAATGCTATAATGATTTAGGGTATATAGAATCAACTGTCAAGGCAGTCGTTGCCTATCGGTTCAGCCGGTAGAATAATCAGTTTTTATCGATTTCGAACTATATACAATAAAACAAGTGCTTACTACGAAGGGTGAACGAGTTATTAACATTCTTGCATTAAAGCGCCTTAGGTTTCTTTTTGTTGTATATAAATTGATTAATATCAAATTATAAAGTCAAAACATATTATTCAAGTTTATGTGAACTTAAAACAAACCTTTCCTTAAAACGCCATTTCACTGCGGATGGGTGAAGTTTAATTCCCCCCCCCCCCCCCCCCCATTACAAAATATAGACAAGAACCTTGCCTAATTTTGTTCTCTGGTACATAAATTACTTTATATAAAACACAGATACCACATATAAAAAGCAAAGATATAATCCCGAACAAACCATTGACCCGTAAACGAACCGTGAAAAGAAATGACCCAAATTATTGATCATCCACCACAATCAAACTCTTTGAAATGCACAATACAAGTCCACCATCATTGTACCACTTAATTACCCCGTAGTGGGGTCTCTACACGGTAGGTTCCCAGGGAGGTATGCAAAAATTGTTGAGAAAATACCGAGGTATGCGTGCTTGATAATGCCGGACCAGTAATTTCAGCATTTAGAACGATAAGAGAACTGGGATGCGGTATAAAGACCCAGTGTAAGACTTTACTGCGAAAAAATACAGGTTCTGTGTGAATGTATGTGATCTGTGGTTAATTTTAAATATTGAAGTTGATCTTTTAGCCTGTGCTAGGGAATTTAGTCGTTAATGTAAATTGATTTAAATGTAATGCTTCTGTTATGACACTTCATAATGTTTACATTAAAAAATAAAACGTGTCAGTAATTTTGTAAATTGTTTTTATACTGTATTGTCCATATTATCAAGATAATTTTAATAAATGTCTTTATGTTTAAAACTCACTCTCTGTGTATTTAGATCAAGTGCATAAATTTAACGCAAAATTAACAAGCAATTTCTGGCATTTCAATTTATAAAAAAAATAGAATTCCATGCTTGAAACCTTTAAAATATTTGTGGGATGGCAAACACAGTACCATATTAATAAAGATTATACATACAAAGTGTTTTCTGATAATGTGAAGATGTATAACTTACCACCAGGCAAACGTCTACTTAATCTTGTCATTCAATGCAAAAACATATACCTATCAAGTAAGATTCTCTATGAAGGTTTTAAATGTATCCTCAGATTATTTTTCTAAGGACTCTGTTACTCAGAGTCATAGAAATGTTACGCAAACTGCAGTTTTACAAGAGATGGTCTCAAATTAACTTTATATTATATTAAAACGATTAGTAAGAGTCGTATTACTACACTGGCCATCAGGCGAACAGAGGAAGTAGACACTTAATCAGGTCATTCAGTGCAATAAATTCTCAATAATAAATTCTCTTTACTTTCATATGAACACGTCATTCAGTGCAATAATATCTAATCTATCTAAGAAGGTCTTTGAATACGGTAGTAAAAGTATTCTCAATTTATTTTCCCAATGATTCAGTAACTCGAAGCACTCAGTCGTTGGGAAATTATATTCAAACTGCAGTTCTCACAAGATACGGTTAAGCGTTTACTTTAAAAAGTTTTGTAGCGATTATCTCATAGCATATCACTACGTTTACCATCTGGTGAACAGTCGACGTAAGTAGACACTTCACGTCGATCAGTTCAATGAAAAATATTGAATAAGAAAGTCCTTGAATATTGTTGTAAAAGTTTCAGATTATTTTCCCAAGGATTCAGTAACTGGAAGCACTAAGATCGTCGGACATAAGACGGGCGTCGTTGGTAAATGATATGCAAACTGCAGTTCTCACAAGAGACGGTACCATTGGACGTTATCGAGACGCCGCGCGTTCGGACCTTTATTGCATTAGATAAGGCTTGTGGCACACCAAATATTTGTAAATATACAGTGAAATGGTTCCGATTCCATGCGCTCTCGTTTCCTTCGAATATTAAAATGTGCTTGCTCTATGTAACTAAATAAATCTTAACGACTGGACGATACGGTACAAAATATAAAAAATCTAATTTGTACCTGTTAAGGTAGGCAGACATCACATCCTCCGTCCACTTGCTAGGATTCTGACACACATTTTTAGCTTCATTCGCAATCATTAACATTCCCTCATTTACTGCCGTCGGTTTAATGATCTTCTATTTATTTTCTTAATATGACCAAACCATTTGAGGATACCTTTCTCAATCCTAAATGCAATATGTTTATTGCAATATCCAAACTTATATCTCGATTATTAGATCGAGAAATTATTGAAAGGTAAAATTTTTATGATTTACGTTACATCTAATAAGTCCCAGTATGTGTAATTGTTATACATAGACTCTATATTCGTACCAAGCGTTTACTCAAAGTTTATTTGTCTATGATTTTTGTCCATGTAAATAGTTGTGTCAATAAGCATCAGTCAAATCAATATGAAAAACATATTTTTATACAACATGGCACAGAATTAACGCACACCCTCAGACACCCCAATTAGAATATTTAATTATTATTAAAAAACATGCAAAATAATTTTACTTTTATTTAATTAAATATGGTTTATTTAAGTTACTAGTTATACTCATCGAGGGCAAATCGTATGGGCATATTAGCGCTTTAGCCTACCGACCTACACACGCAGAGAGACACGCACGCACACATCGCCTAGCACCGAAAAGTGCCGCAAAAAAAAAAACAAAAAATAAAAAAAAAATTTTTTAAAAAAATTACCTATTTTTTAAATATTTTTAATCGATTGAGTAGCCGATTTATAACAAACTACTTTCTTGGTGTAACCCTTATTCTGTTACATGTTGTATATAGTTAAGTAGTAAATAAGTTTGTTACAGTAACAAATATTGATGAATATCATTTCCAATAAAAACGTATCCGATAGATATATGCTTTCAGATATCGCTATCAATGCAATGGAAAACAATCCTAATGTGTCCCTTGCGCTGACGGACGGTTAAGACCTCTTTACAGAAGCACGATAGTAGATTTACGAACACGATTGGGGCGTAACGAAGAAACTATCGATTGTCATTTGTTACTTTGTGAAACAAAAAAGCGAAGCAGCGCTTTCATGGTGGAGTCAGGGGTCAACTGGTTTTATTGTGTTTGCGAAATTGGTTTTTGATGGGATTATAGAACAGGAATAGAGACAAATCATAGAGAAGTATCTTATTTTGTTCTTGAGTTCAAAAATATTATCATTATTATATTTAGTTTTAAAAATTATAGAAAAAAAAAATTTGTGTATGATCCTTATGTGCATAAATTGTTAAATAAATAAATTGTTAAATAAATAAAAAAGTTATTGTTAATTCCAGAAAAGTTCATATATTAAAAAAAAAATATGTCTTTCTTGTCCAAATTTTGAGTCTCCTTTTACTAAGCAAGGTAAGACGGATTCAGGACTAAGCTACCACGTTCTTTCTTCTGTTAAAATGTTTCAAGTCGACACCAACGGCTTAACAAACCATCCGAAGGATGATCTCGTTACCAATTTTAAAACGGGCCCTTATCTGTTTTGCTAAACGTTTCTGATTACTTAGTTTTGTGGCGTTATGAACACTTATAACTTTTATAATTAAAGTATTCAAGTAAAATAATAATAATAATTATCATTAATTTCAGGTTTTAATATAACTAATTATTTGTAAACAAAAAACAGCGATGAAATAAATATATTAATCTAAATACGACTATAATTATATTTATCAAACAAACTTGTTTTAAATAGTATCGTATTGTTGTACTAGTAAGGTATAATAACTCAAAAAACTTTATCACAACAAACGACTTAACGTCACTTATTGTTCTTTACAACAGTGAAATAATAATTTTATACAAAGAAATGTTGCCAAAATAAAGAAAAAACATGACGTAAAAACGTATCTTTGTTCAAAAGGAAGTTAATTATTAAACAGTGGTATAATAGACAAATTTACTGACAACAAAAGTCTTAAACTTTGAATCATTGCACATGAACTCGTAAAGCGTAACTTTTCAAATTCATAACGCATCTTAATGTATTTAAATAAGATACAGTTTCAAGTTGACTTATAGAACTATGACATAAGCGTTCTTACCAACTGATGTAATATATACAAAAACAGTAACAGCATTGAAATTTAAAACGTGTTTTAATACTGTCACTTTAAACAACAAACAAAATATGAGAGACAAAAGTTAGCTTTAAAAGGCTTCATTAAATTTGATTGGCTGTAAATGGCAGTCATTAACGCTTATACCACACAAAAACATTTGTACTTGAATTTGTTCAATAATTATTGCCCATTGTTAAAATATATACAGATAAGTATTATAGAATTATATTAAAAGAGTTTTAACAAAGAGTAATATTTTGCTTCTGTAAAAATGATTTTTCTTATTTTGTAATGTTGTTTGCTAGAGTTTAATAGATTATGAATAAGAAGGTATGCTATAGTATTATAGCTATTTATATGCTATATATATATTATTTATAACGGTGTCTTGTATCAAATATATTTTTACTTTTAAGTTTCTGCTTAATATTAGTTTCATATAATTTAACACAAGTATGTTTATAAATTATTTAAAAAAATCTATATTCTTATACTGACAGACAGACAGACGGTATTTAATTTAATTATTGCATATTTTCTTTATTCTATTCCATATTTGAGAAAAGACGTTGAGAGCTTACTTTTTAAAAAGCATTCTATTTAATCTACAAAAACCTTGTAAAGTACAGACTTAACTTCTACAATAACGTTTAAAAAGCTACTAGCTTAATTATCTACACAAATCTTGAGTAGTGCAATTGTTCTAATAGAATATAACGTTGACAAAGACACAAGCTACTCATAAATAAAAAATACATTGACCTTTTATATCCCAGCATCCTCAAAACAAACAAAGCAAAGTCCTCAGTCATCCATATTCATCCGAGAGTCTCCGAGTCCATGTGAACCCGGCGTGGCGTGCGGCGCGGGCGTGACATGCCCGGGTTCGACTCCCTGCAGGCACCATTAGGACCAATAACCATCAGACGGTAGCAGCCGACCGTACCGCTAATTTTCTCTAATTTTCCTATCAAAATCGATACGGCGATTGGCCTTTTTACAACGTCGCCGACCGTGGGAACTTACCATTTGTTGCGTTATGTAATTACGGATTTTTGCGGTGTTTTTTTTCAGATGCTCCTGTGTTTTTACTTGTGAATGTTTATGAGATGTGTAATGAGGTTTGAATTGGCACGTCGTTTATGTTTAGTTGGCTTGTTGCGAAGCTTAATTTGTTAGGTTTAACAAAATGTTAAAGCGAATTTACTATACTGTAATTTAGTTGAAAGACGATATGAACTGAATATGAAATTGCCTGTTTCATACGAAAGGGTAGGCAGAGGCATATTATACGCCTATTTCATGTCTCCAGCATTAGAGCGTAAGGGTGAAATAAACACTTGTTTTCGTGTTCATTTCCTATGAATAGGTCAAAAATCGACTTTTGAGTTTCTAGCTTAAAAATACTGTCGTACTAATAATCTTTAAGATTGTTTTTTTAGTTAATATCCTTGCGAATGTCTGTGTTATAGCTATATATAGTATGTAGTTATATAGTGTGTAGTTATAGCTATCTAATTTTAATCCGTTTGACTTCTGTGAGGTTTGAGTTGATAGATCAGTCAACCACGGTTACTTTAATTAGCTTAAGTAAATATGTCACTAATTTAAAATTTAATACAATGAAAATTTATTTTTATATTGAAATGAATCTAGATAAATTACTAAATTGAATTTAAAATTCTTTTAGTCGATGTTTTCTTTTCTGTGTCTGGATATAGTATACCTGAATAAAGAACTGAGTAATTATTTAATCATATTTCTGAATCCCGTGCTTAATCCCGTGTTATAGATGATAATATGACACGTTTCTTATATGACGTCGCGTCTTCGCATGACTAGTGAAGGTAGGTAGATAATTATACAACGCGACGCATCGCTTAGCGTTGCTTACGTACACATACCATTAGGACTAATAGACGTGTAATAGGCCCAAAATTGCCAAAGGAGTCAGAAAATGACGTCAGAATCACTTACACACTTCGTGTCAGATTTTTTGTTACGGTCAATAAAAGGTCAATGAGCGAATGTAAGCTAATTTTTCATGATGGGTCTTTTGAGTCTATACACACCAACCCCTTGTTTTATTTTAAATAGTAATCACTATCGAGTAGTTTAGATGTTTGTTAATGAAAGTCAATATTTTCCAGAAAGCGTTTCTTTTGTCATATTTTCTCCTCAAGTCTTTGTAACAGATTTCCAGAAAAATATGCTAGAATGAACGAGAAAATATTATAATTCAGTGCCATTTGGATTAAAACATTAAAGTGTCGTTTGTGGACTGTTCACATCATTGTGGATAATTATCATAAAATTTTAGGAGAAATATCTAACTTAGTTTAAGCTAAAACGAAATAGATCTTTTTGGGGTCATATAAAATGTTTGGTAAATTCTTAGCTTCGTTCGTCTTGACTGCGTGCGCGTTGTTTAACATAGTTGTTCTTCGTCATATAATCGTATGTACAGTCAAGTAGTGTATGGTAAGAAGATATACTGACATTGTAGCTGTTGATTGTTAGGATATTAGAAGGCTGACTTCCCAAAAATCCTTTGCCATAATTGTTCATGCCAGCAGGGACTTGGTGTGCTTTCCAAGGTATGGAGCGCTTGCTTGATAGCAGAACGACTAAACACAATTCCACTAACCTTGCTGGAAGTAATTGGACTTCCTGACGTAGACGCAGACGAGGGCCATAAGCTGCAGCTGCGAGAGCCTCTGCCTGGTGGAGGGCGGCAAGGGAAGCAGGTCCCGAAGGTTGGCTATCTCGGCGTTGATCAGGTCCCGGCGAAGCTTGCTGGCTCCTTTGGTCGACTTCCCCTGGTCGAACCTGTGGTTGCAAAATGCTTGTTGAGTATGGAGTATGAAGGCAGGGGTTAAGTATGTAATTTAGTTTTAAAGACGATTTGGAGAGAAGTGGTGCGGAGGTCAATTTCGACCTATTTGCACTGCACTTTCTGAAGGTCATGGATATAAGTACCACTCAGGATTGATATTTGTGTTCTTTAAAATGAATGATGTCTGTCTTTGGGTTTTTGTGTAATATTGTAGTTTGGAGCTAAATAATAAGACGATAAGCTGTATAGGGATCCTATTAAGACCTTAGGAGCTCCAGCCAACCTCATCTGTCGATCAACGGACGAGGCTCTGGCAAACATAGAAGTCCCTATAAATAGCTGTAGGCTCGCTGTAGCTCTAACCTATTACGTGGGATCAACTATATAATTGACTAAACGTATGCGTATGATATGCCTCTGGCTATCCCTTATTGGTTTTATATATGGGGATAAACGACGCTGTGTGAGATGTCCGTAAATATTATTACAGCGTTACGATTCTCCTCTCGGCTTTCACTTTGCTGCTTGCCTGATCCATAAGAATGGTCTTTAATATGGTTAATATCACCCCAATCTTCATTATGGTTTTGCCTTAAAGAATCGAATTGAGAATATGGCTAAGATAGGAATTCACATATTCTTTAGGCAAAAGTAATCTTATTGTCACATTTGTAAGTCCAACTAAACCCCGGGACGATCTCAATTTTACATTTTATTATTATTATTAATTAACAGGCAGGCAGTTTGAAAACTGATTGCGCCTGTATCCAATTCATCTGCATCTAGTTCCTCTTAACCGGTTTCTTATTATGTATTTCTAATGCAGTCACAGTTATAAACATTATGTGAAAGGTTTTAGGAAGTCTTTATCGTCTTAAGACTCACAAACTATAAAACCGTTGCTCTACCTACTGATTTTCAAAAAACTTTTATTTATTAAAGTAACTAAGCATATTATTATAATATAAAGAAATGACGTCATCTCCTCGCCAGTAAAATAAATTCTTAACTATTTTTCCATAAATAAAATTATATCTAAGAACTCAATTAAGTGTTATGTTCACATGAGATTAGTTCCGAGCCACATCAAATGGATTCCTTTGATCGGATCGCAACAATTATCTAAAATACGACCAATAAAATGTATCTCACTAAAACGCGAATTATTTTCAAGATTACGCGAATTTTACCTTGAGCTGATAATTGTGGCGAATGAAGGTCAATTTGTGGATTGGATAGGTACGTTCTGTTATTTAGATGTGATAATTATATCAACTTTTGACAAAATATTTAAACCAATTTTAAGAGTTCTAAATTAAAAAAAAAAACAAAATGAAGCTATAATTTTCTCTCTGGTTAGCTAGAATAATAATAACAGCGATGATTGGTTTACCTCTTAGGTACGCAGATCAAAATGCAGTCGCTCCAAGTAAAGACTGAAATCTGGTTAGAACAGTTAGCAGGTCTTGGGTTCTTCCCCCCCGACTGGTCTCCACTTTGTCGTGGTGGGGGGGCTGAGTACCTCCCGGTAGGGCGCAGGAGGCGCAAGGGAAAAGGTAACTAGAGATTGGCGACTCTGGGTGCCCTTAGTACTGACTACCGGGGGGGAAACTAAGAGAGACCTGTGGAGGGCGCAGCGGGCGGGCCAGGAGGGCCCGCTCAGCAGCGCCAGGAGGGTCTAGGCAGTGGGGGCAGGGGGCCCCTGCTGTCTCACCATGGACCCTCCGGGAAGTCGGCCACACACGCTATGGTCGCACGGTGAGGTAGGAGGGGCGCGTCCACTGCGTCTCTCTGAGGAAGTCCTCCCGGTTTTGGTCCGGGGGACGTTGGCCGCAGGCAGGGTGTCAGAAGCTGCAACCCAGGTACTGGCCCCCGCCTCTTTCTCAACAAGCGGCGGGCGTCGTCGGAAGATTTTTAGTGGGTATTGCTGCTGGCAGTGGTGTCTGCCGGTGGTGAGTCCCACACCCCCTTTCGGTCCCCCTTTGGCCGGAAGGCAGTGCGTAAATGCATTTTGTTACCGACGTAAAACAAAAAAAAAAAAAGGTCTTGGGTTCTTAGCGTAATGCAAAACCGGGATAAATGCTAGATGTATAATAATTGGGATAATCTTCGCTTGGTGTAACTTAAAAATAAGATTAAAAATTTCTTATGGGCCTCTACATTAAGTCTTCGGTTCCACGCACATTTCAAATATCAGAGTAATTATTGGCCCAAGATTGATAAATCCAAATATTATATATTTAAAAACCATTTTTTTTTTGGAGTAGCCTTCAATATATTAGTTTATCATTGACATATATCATAAATGTGACAAGTATTATAATTGTTCTGCACATCTACCAATTATTGATGGCTTTTCCTCTAAAATATTTTTTATTGATTCTATTCCCAAGGAGGAAGAAGAAAAAGGAAGAAATATTTGTGAGCACGAACATACACTTACTTGATAAAATAAACATTTTAGAATATTGGTTTCTTATATCTTGTCCCCGTATAACTTTTAAATGCCTTCTAATGGATAGGTTTTAGAAAACAAATTTATTTATACAATGATTATTCATTAAGAAAACAGAACTTTTATACGAACGTTATAGAAGAATCAAATTCAATATTTTTATATCTGAATATTCATATCTTCTTCTCAGAAAATCTTCATTCTAAATAAATAAATATTTTCTGACTATTACACCAATTATTTAGTTCCAAGATAAGTATCATTAAGAACTTGTGTTATGGATACTAAACAACGGATAAACATACTTACAAAATCTTTTTTTTGTAAATACATACTTAATATACATAAGAAAACACCCAGACCAGAACAAATATTCATGTTCATGCACACAAAGATTTGTCCTGTGTGGGAATCAAACCCACGACCTCTGGAGTGAAGTGTCTCCACGCCATATCGGTCGTCCGTGGTAAAGATACTATTACAGACTATAATATGAATAAGAATCTTCTATCATAACTGGAGACGACTCGGTTTATTCATCTTTGCACTTCGCATTCGACCCCATTCACCTTTAGCCACAATCCGTCCGCGGCCTCGTTCCGAGCCGGTATGAACGTACCCTCTGACCGGCAGCGGTAGTAATTTAGACCGTTTAGTTCCACAGTGTCTACTTGTCACTTACCGCCTGTCTTCGTACTATCTTCTAATTTAACTCTTGAACGTTGTATCAAGTGTTGCTATGGGTTAGGTGGTTTAAACGCGTGCAATAATTATATTATAAAATTCCTGTGGTCTTATAAGGTAAAGCTGGTGTTGAGGTTTAAGAAATATGTTGGTTGATTACAAAATTGTATAGATAACTAATCTAGACGATCTTTTACATTATGCTGTATTGTGTTCATGTGCATTTAACGCAAATAAAAATTGTATAGAATTTTAGACTGCAGCGTCTGACACCCCGGCTGCGGCCAACGTCCCCCGGACTAAAACCGGGAGGACCTCCTCAGAGAGGTGCAGTGAAGGCGCCCCTCCTACCTTCTTGTGCGACCATATCGTGTGTGGCCGACTTCTCGAAAGGGTCTATGGTTAGACAGCAGAGGGCCCCTGCCCCCGCTGCCTAAGACCCTTCGGGCCCTCCTGGCCCGCCCGCTGCGCCCTCTACAGGTCCCTGTTAGTTTCCCCCCGATAGTCAGTACTAAGGGCACTCAGAGTCGCCAATCTCTAGGTGTTACCTTTTCCCTAGAGCCACTACGACAAGGTGGAGATTAGTCGGGGAGGAAGACCTAAGGAGCCCAAGCCAACCTTACATGCAAAGGGTGCACCTGCCGATTAACGGACGAGGCTCTGTCGAATATAAACGTTTCCGGTAATCGACAGTAGGCTCGCCACCTATTTCGTAGGGCCAACTATTTAATTTCCGAAGTGTGGGTAATAATCATAATTCGCCTCTTCCTACTCTTTCGGGGAATCAGGCGTGATTGTATGTATGTATTATGCATTTGATCCCAAAGGGAAAGCATCCCTGAGGCCTGATTCCAGAAGTGGGACTGTAAGACGTTAAGAAGGTGAGTGCATCGTTCGTCAAGCGTAATTGAAGTCTAAACAAAAGACGTCTTATTTATAGGGATAATTTCTTCGGAATAATGAAAAGTTTCAGAAGCAATGTTCCGTTTTTGACCCGAATACGATGATTCACACGCCTCACATTCCGCTATTAGTATACGAAGCGCGAACTCTCAGGAATTGCTCTCTCAAGTCGGACTCTTCAATTAGTGGCATAAAGGGGCGAGAATCAATGAGTGTGCTCCAGCCCTCTTATTAGCTAATATAGTGCAACACGCGATCTTAGCACTGCACTTGGGATTGGTTTTTCCGCTTTGCACTGGAGATTCGCTTCTTGTTGAGTTTTTATTTCACATAAGTGTTTAAATTTAAAAATACTGAGGGTAAGTGGTACGCCTGCCCTGCCCTGTATGTCGTGGTAGAATAGTACATTTGTCTAATTTTTAGTCACGTACGTAATAACAACGATATTTATTTTCAGATAGATTTATAAACTGTTTAATAAGTGCTATTACAAGATGATAATATACTATAGTTAGGGTACCTAACATAAGTAAGGAAAATTAATGATTTTGATACTACAAATATTTTTTCAGGTTGTCTATATAATTTAATTAAAAATCTATGAGTGTAGGAGTAGTACTGGCACTATATTTGGATTTGTGTCATGTCAATACATCTATATAAGTTTTATACATCAAATATCAGAAATTATTGAAATCGAAATGAATATTTTAAACAAAAACTTAGCCTTTACAGTAATTTGATTTGATAGTACGATTTGAAAACAAATAACCACAATAACAGTGAACTAAAAACCCAAACCAATTTCTTATGAAAACCAATTCAACCATTCGCAAGTGGAGCAAACCTCTCTTCCATATACACCGTGAGAACGGGATACATTACCGCCTTAACTGGGTATCGACTCCTAACCCATTTTACATAAGGCCCTCAACTATCCACGAGTATTCCGTTCCGTGTCTTTGAGGGACTGAGAACAAAGGCTTGTAACTAGATTGATTTATCGCTACTTGGAATGCGGCCTTTTTATTTTAATGCAATTTTTCAATTCTAACGGTTTGCTGTACTGGCTATACTGTAGTTTGTTTCCTGACTTTGTATTTTAAATCTGATTCAGAATTTGTTTTTCATATTTAACGACTTCAGTGCTGCAGCTTTCCTGGCTTTATATTTTTAATCTGATTGAGATTTTAAATATTACTTATAGGAAAATCCTTCAAAGTTCAACTAGACTTTACAGATAGTTTTTGACTCGCTATCAAAATTTATCTGTAAAGTTATGCAAAGTTCGGAGAGGTCGTTCTTAATCTTAAAGTGTATGGCAATTTACATCGCGTTTGTCGATGCTTTGGAAGGTACGACAAGTAGTAAGCCATCAACACCTGCCTTCTAAAAACCATGTTGGCGTTCAGAGAAAACTAAATATTATATTAGAATTTTCCTAAAAATATGAATGAACGGTGGAACTGTTTCTAAAATATTCTCTGAATCGATAAACTGAACCGGAATGATTATTTGTGTTTTTTTCGACCCATAGAATTAATTCATTGCCAAAAAAATGTTTACAATGTCCATAAAGTAATAGGCTTATATTTGCTTTTGTAACTCAATGCGTCTGAATTGCTAAGAAGTCAGGAATGACAAAATAGCGCTAGCTTACGCGTTTATACGCCCCACATTTAGAAATATTACATAAATTCTATTTGTTGCAGCGACATCCTCAAACATTAGGCATGATTCCATTATACTTTCCAAACTCCTTTATAGGGAATCGTGCTCTTCAAATTTCAAAATGGCTACCAGAATATGGCAAACCTTTACAATGACCACACATGGCGAAGTATGAATGCATTTCGGATGTAAGTCTCGTACGGTAACAATGTTTTGATATTATTCCCGATGAAAACCTTTGTTTTCCCACGCCCGTAAGCCGTTACAAAAGCAACTAATAATTTAGACAATTTTCCAATATCGAACTTTGTGTGGCGCAGATTGTGAGATGAAGCGTTCTTTTTTACATAGTTAAGTATTGGTTTACTGAAATATTGCAGCTATCCTACTATAGGGGTACATCATAAAGAAAAATTAAATTTAGTTATGATCGATTTTGTGAAAATATAGGCGCTGAAACATTTTTAAACGCGTTATCCCAAAAATCATTATTTTTCGAATTGGGCCCCTATAGTATGAAAAGTGCGATATGTAAAATAAAAAAGTGGAAAAGTAATTTTATAGTCAACTTTTAAAACGACTTTTAACTTCTCCAAAACTACGTCACACTCGTCATTGATTTGAATAGGATTACATCTGCCGGATCAGAGAGTATTTTAAATTAATTTGAAGATATGAATAAAGGAAAACCGGTTAAATTGCCACTCACACACATTCTATAGATATTAAATATAGTTGCTTCTACCATATACCAAAATTTTATTCATATTTTAGGTGATATGGTATGTACATTTTATAATACAATAAGTATACTTGTATGTATGTTGAAAAGGTTTATTAAATTATTAAACTATAGACAGACGTACATATTACATTACATGGTTGGCTTTCCAACTCTGATTCAGGCTGGGATCACCACTGTTCCGTTCGTACAGTACCCATTGTACTTAGTTAATAACAATCATGAACTAGCACTAGAGTAACCGCGACCTCTAGTGACTTGCATCAAACACCAAGGATAGTCCCTACTAACCGCAACAGCGTATCGGCGTATGCGGTACATGGCCCAAGCATTACCTATGGGGAATTCCTCGCTGCTCTAATACCAGTACGCCCTATAAATCGCACACCGTGTTACTGTCCGAAAGCTTTATTACTACTGCATGTTTATGCAACCCTGGTACCCATATCGCGATTTTCATAGATTTATCTATCGACCACATGGACAGATAGCTCTGTCTCTATCCGTCCTGCAGATGTTACCATTTGTCTTGATATATGGATGATTACGGGTTTCCGTATGTTAGTACGGCATATATTCTAGTAATATTGCCGTATGAATGATAAACGAATCGTATTACCATGGAAACGTAAGTACGGTTTTATTGTAGCTACAATTTTATGCTATCCTGTCAGTGCATTCGTGTTTGTTTCCGTTCGCAATATAGCCTGTATTCATTTAAATCGTAAAGAACAGTTCTTACTGAGACTCTTTTGATTGAGTGGTTATTAGGTCCTAACTGGACCAATAACTTTGCCGATTTGATATAGTCTGCTCGCCTTGCTGATGCCCCCGGTGACAAAAAGGCTGGCAGCTACTCACATACATAATGTCACGCCTCTTTCCCGTAGGGGTTGGGAGAGATTACATCTTTATACTTGCTACGATCTTGGCACACACTTTTGGCTTCATTTACACTCATTAACCTTCTCATATAGCTACTTCTGCCAGCGTATTAGCCTGGCAATCCACGGAGGAAATATTGCTAGCATTCTTGGTACCCATGGGACCACAGTTGGAAGACATCTTTTATTAATAGTTTTAAGTTAAGGTAGTTTATTTACGTTGTTCAGCTGTTCCTTTGTTTATTTTGTATATAATAGAACATTCGCAAACATTAATCGATTTAGGTATCTATAGTTATTAATATTTCGAATTAGGTCGAATTATATCTAATAAAATATTAATATGGATAGTTATTAATATGAACCTGACTTAAATGATATTAGCTACTTAGTCAACAATGAAGACTTTCAAAATAATATAGACAGGTGATAAAAAAATTGGAGCTAAGCCAAAATAACCCAAATTTATCATACGAACGTGACTTATTTTTTTTTAAATATTTTTACTTTACAACTTACTCAGCCCATTAACACCCACTACACGTACGAGCACGTTCAACCCCTCTTGAACCAAGAGGAGAGAGGTCATACTCCACCACGCGGTTCCTTGTGCGGAATGGTGGAGGCAGAAGCGTGCTGTCTTGCAATTGCGACTTGAATTCCTCTTACCATGGTTTGTGAGAGGAGGATCGGGCAGTAGTGGGACGTTAAGAGGCTGAGACGATAAATGAGGATGGTTGGGAACTGAATAAGTGGTTCGAGAAAGGATTTGAACTTGGGGCCTCCAGCTGTTGCTTTAAACACTATGAACATTAGGAAAGAAAACTGCCTACTTATATATGCTCAACACACATAAGACATTTCGTTCTTCTCAGAACCTTCTTCTCGCCATCCCTCAGCATCACTCTGGGTACCTGTCCAATTCTTTTCACATAAGGGCTGCTCCACTTTGGAACAATCTCCCAGCTAGAATAAGACTTGCGCAAAGCAAGCCAGTTTTCAAATAATTGATTTTTAAGCTTTATTTCGAAGAGCCATCGTTGGTTTGATTCTCCTTGCTGTCATATTTTAATATTACATATTTTTATTTTTATGTAGTTTATGATAAGTGTAGTTTATCTTTTTTATGTTAGTTTATGTATGTTTATTAACTACCGCACCGCCTTCAAAGTTTTCTGCTAACCCTAAGGTTAACTGGCAGAGAATACCTTATGGCATTAAGTTCGCCTTTTGTAATACTTTTAAGTGTGCAATGAAGATATAATAAATAAATTAATATGCTGGTGGTAATAAAGCCTAGAATTAATAAATTCATTTCGAATTGGAACCCAAGGAAACAGTCGAGCCGAAAGAATACAAAAGTCAAGTCAGTGTTGGCAAAGACCGAAACTCAAGACCACGTTGAACCTTTCATATCAAAATGCCAACAGCCAACTTTCTCGGCGTGAACTATTAGGGCGTGTCAGGCTTAGAAGCGTTACGGCATCGCAGTCGCAACTTTCTGTCGAGTGTGGTTTGATTTTTATATTTTTACAGTTACGTTTGTTATTCTGTAATAGGTCTGTGCCTAGCCTGGGGTAAATTTATGGGATTTTATTTTTTAATTTTGCTTTACACGATTTGAATTTATTTCAATTAATACATTTATACATACGAGAGGAGCGTCTAAGATGTTCATCTGATTAAAAAAGACTCACTTGCTTATAATGAGTATTTTGGAAAAATCCCAATTGGCAATGAATTGCTGTCATAATTTCAGCCATGTAAAGTGGCACGTTAAACGTTACTGCTGAACGTTAGCCTTCCCAAATAGTTTATTATAATAGGGGTCTTTGCCCATAATCCCCATGCTTGGCAGGCGGGTTGGTGATCGCAGATTGAGCCAGTATGCAGGATGACGGTGCTGCCTATTATCCGGAAGGTTCACTCTTCGTCGACTCTTACGACTCCCAATTAAATAAGAAGGGTGGCACTATTTTAGGCCGGTACCACATGGCACCATCATGATGAATGATAATAATTAACTGCAGTAGTTGCGCCTAAACATCTTGTGTATTGTTAAATTGCTTTCAGATGCGACCGTGGGGAAAAAAGTAGGAATAAAAACTTTACCAAATTAAAAATTATATCAATCCCTGACACGTTTAACTCTAAAGGTTATATAATATTGGTTCTTTAAAAACGCACCGGCATTATGCTATATGTATGGATACTTGTAATGGCCTTCTTTAAGTTTAAGCTTGCAAGCTGTAAAAATAAGCTATAAGTTTCTTAAAAATGTCAAAATAAAACAAATGCTTATCTAATAAGAGTCGTTGAGTGAGATAAACTAAACGAAAACCTTTATCGTTGCCTCCGTGACTGCGTATACTAAGCGATATTAGGAGCATATAGCCCCGTAACTTTGTAACAGTTTGTACCTTGCCACGTTAAATGTCCACTTATCTTGTCGACTTACCTGCGACTAGGTTTCTGAATAGCTTTGCAGCTTTTGGTTACTAAGCAGGACAGGGGTATTTTGAAAGTTTTCATTGTTGACTAAGTAGCTAATATCATTTAAGTCAGGTCCATATTAATAACACTACGTTGTATTTGATAGCGCAGTGGGTCCAGAATTTTACGTTATTTATTAAACATATTTTTTATAATATTATCTCTTATAATATATTTTAAAAATAAAAAGTAGGACACGGGTATTTTGAAAGATTTATTAAAACTTTTTATTGCACATAAATCAAAACATTACATAAAAAAGGACATGTACGATGGCGAACTTATCTCTCAAATTTGAAACAATCTCCCAGATAGAATAAGACTTGCGAAAAACAAGCCAGTTTTCAAGCAATTAATTTTTAAGCTTTATTTCGAAGAGCCATCGTCGCGTTGGTTTGATTCTCCTTGCTGTTATATTTTGGTATTACATATTTATATTTTTATGTAGTTTATAATAAGTGTAGTTTATCTTTTTTTATGTTAGTTTATGTATGTGTATTAACTACCGCACCGTCTTGTGAATGCCTTATGGCATTAAGTTCGCCTTTTATAATATTTTAAATTGTGCAATAAAGATTAAATAAATAAATATGCTGGTGGCAATAAAGCCTAATATGAATAAATCTATAAGAGATCTTTTGTTTTTTTTTTGATTTACGTCGGTAACAAAATGCATTTACGCACTGTCTCCCGGCCAAAGGGGGAGACCGGGAGGGGGTGTGGGGCTCCTACCCACTAAAAATCTTCCGACGACGCCCGCCGCTGTTGAAAAAGGGGCGAGGCGCCAATGCCTAGGTTGTAGTTTCTGGCACCCCGCCCGCGGCCAACGTCCCCCGGATCAGAACCGGGAGGACCTCCTCAGAGAGGCGCAGTGTGTCGCGCCCCTCCAACCTCCTTGTGCGGCTATGATCTATAAGAGATCTCTTCCAGCCAACCTCATGAGCAGTCAGATAGATAAACAAGGAAAGGTGGGATACATGTGCAGATTTCAATGTTAACTAGGACTAAGTAGCTAATATAATTTAAATAGCCTTGTTACCAGTTGTATTTTTTTATACATACATACATACGTTCACGACTGTTTCCCCGAAGGGGTAGGCAGAGGCATATTATACACCCACACTTCGCCAATTATATAATTGGTCCCACGTAATAGGTGGCGACCCTAGTGCCGCTTGCCGGGCACTGTTATGTTCGCGAGAGCCTCGTCCGTTGATCGGCAGGTGCACCACTTGTAGGTGAGGTTGGCTTGGGCTCTTTAGGTCTTGATAAGTTCCTTATACAACTATGTATTTTTTTATAATATTTCTAAAGTGTCGAAGAATGTGATAATGTGTATGTAATGTTTTGTTTAAATTACTTTGCAACATACGTATTTATTTTTTTATTAAATTTAAAAAGTTTACAGTTGACTGGCCGAAAATAATGTCATGTGTTTATATAATTTTTTTTTAAGTTGTTGTTTATAATTTCAACATAATACTGATTCTGATGCATTATTTGACAGAAGCCAGAATACAAAGACTTTAATCGAGTCTGGATACATGTAGTTCGAAAAGTTTTATATAAAAAACTTTGTTTTATTTCGAGCTGATACGACTGTGGACTTCTAGTCAGTCCGGCAATAATTAGAGTGTACGAAATAGCGTGCTAATTGGAACACTATTGTATCAGCTGCCCAGGCGCTGTGCGACTCGTACTTTGCCTTTTTCTTTGTCTGGTTCCATAGATTAAAAAGCCGTGTATAATGCTCTATTTTTTCTTGTGGACTGACTTATCAAGATATCTTTTGCGATGTTTTTTACCTACCTTTTACATATTAATTAATTTATAAGGCATTAAATTTGACAGATTATCTTGATTGCTATATGAAACTTAAATGGAATAGAGTTGGGAAGATAACCCGCCATGTTTGTTTTGTAGCCAGTATTATTAAATATTATCTAATACGACTACTTCACTATGTAAGACATCTATGTTTGTGTTATTTATATTGCTATAATGTCCATGCTTACTGCTCAGCAGCTATATTGTTATGTTATAATCATCAAATCAGCCTTATAAAATCCACTGCTACATATTGGCCTCCCCAATAGATTACATTCTATTAAAGATATTTGCCTATAGTTACCACGCTGGGCAGGCGGGTTGGTGATCGCAGTTGAAGCCAGTACGCAAGATGACGCTGCTGCCCATCATCAGGTAGGATTTCTCTTCGTCGACTCTTACGACTCCCCGTGACATGAGAGGCGGTAGCACTATACTAGGCCACTACACACGGCACTGTTACACTAAATTATCTTTAAAGAGACATGTGAAACTTCTTTAGAAAATAAAAGCAAAACGAAACCATATATAAATATTATTATGATTGATCTTATGACCTCAACTACTATAAAAATAAGTAGCGCTCATTGGTCTGCGAGACTTGGCAGTCGTAATCGATGAGTGAAGTGAAGCATAAGTCCACAGATTTTGCCTTTTGTCTCACGTCCAAAGACTGACTCCAAGAAGTCATACGGATCAGCAAAATTACGATATAAATCACAGAGAAGAGTTTGGAAACTAAATCAAATTTTTTTTTTTGTTTTTCTTTTGGTACAAATATGACTTGAGACACAGAAATACAAGAGACGAGGATTCGCATCTGATCAATTGTTTATAATACGCATAATTCTCATTTAACGCTGTCAATATTGGCAAGGCGATCTTAATGGTATTAGTTCTCATATAACGTATGTTGTATATTGAACCACGGACTCATTACTCAGTTGAACCAATTCGCATTGTAATTGTTTTTTCACGCTCATTTCGTTTAATTGAAATAAATCTGTTCTTTTATAATTTATTTCATATTGTGCCTTATTGATTCTCGTTCGGCCAACAGGCTGTAATGGTTTGTTAATTAAAAGTTTATTAATTGTTTTAAATATTGTATTAGCATTTCAGACCATCGGTTGGGTCATTATGAAGTAAGCTTCATAAGATTAATGATTATGAAAGTAAACGAAATAATACCGCGCTCATCCAAGATTTAATTTAATTTTTTAAAATTTTAATCGAAGGAAATGCCCAAAACTTCCTATGCAGCTGAGATTCATCGGCTTCCTGCAATCTTCCGCAATTCCAATATCAGTTAATTCATCACTCCTCGTGGTTGGAGTCCTTACACAAACGAAGAATATTGTTAATTATAATAACACTTACTATTAATAACAATTAGTCGTAAATAATATTTGCTTCTTTTCTTTTTGTCTGAATGCAAAACACAAGACTTTGTAGACTTATTAAATCTTTACTATGTAAGATTAAGTTTTTTTTTTTACTAGCCGAGAATAAAACCTTGATGAGTTTCTTACACGATTCCTCCTCTTCGCTTCCTCTACGATCAAGCTCCTGCTCGTAGTAAAAGAGCCCGTTAGTTTGAAGTTGACATACATAAGAGCTTTATTTAACCAAACTTTAACAAATGATTTTGACTTTCGAACTTTTAAATATCATATATAATACTTTTTACATCAGCAAAAGTTCTACACATTCACATGAACATATATACATACATTCACGCCTGTGTCCCCAAAGGGCTAGGCAGAGGCGTATTATACGCCCACACTTCGCCACTCACATAGTTGCTCCCTCGTAATAGGTGGCGAGCCTATTGCCGCTTATCAGGCACGTTGTTCGCCAGAGCCTCATCCGTTGATCAGCAGGTGCACCACTTGCAGGTGAGGTTGGCTTGGGCTCCTTAGGTCTAGGTAGGATTCCTATACATCCTATTTTTCACATGAAAAACACGATGAAACAAAAAAATACGTTTGGTTGGGAAACAAGAGTACTTTCTTCGTAAGGCAGGGACGTGCACACCATACATGTTAATAAACACTGCGTACCGAAGTCTGGATAAATAAAATTCCGATAAACTTTAGACACGAGATTCCGGAAAATATAAAGACACTTTAAGTAAACATTACATACTGTCACCAGTACTTTTTATAATTATAATTAAACTTAATATGGTTAGGTACTCAACAAAAAAATGTTATAACGCACCATGACCTTGGCCATACAAGGAAACCACAATGAGACCTACAAGAGTAACCTCCAACCTATTAATACTTGATTGTGCTTATTGTGTTCACTTGAGGCTGTATTGTGTATCACAAGGCTAATGTCATCGCATCTTCTTGTAATTAGGTGCTTATGACGTTACTGACCTTGAGTTTTGGCAGTCATGTGTTATGTCATAGCTTTGCTAACGTTTTGAAAGTAAGTCGTTTTTGTTCGTTTGAGTGGTGAAATTTGGGGAAAAGTTAGGTTAAAAGCTAAGGTCCCCCCTGATAGGTCTCCACCTTGGCGTGGTGGGGGGGCTGAGTACCTCCCGGTAGGGCGCAGAAGGCGCTAGGGAAAAGGTAACACCCAGATATTGGCGACTCTGGGTGCCCTTAGTATTGACTACCGGGGGGGAAACTAAGAGGGACCTGTGGAGGGCGCAGCGGGCGGGCCAGGAGGGCAGAATTAGGTGAAGCAGCGCTAGGAGGGTCTTAGGCAGCGGGGGCAGGGGGCCCCTGCTGTCTAACCATGGACCCTCCGAGAAGTCGGCCACACACGCTATGGTCGCACAAGGTGGTAGGAGGGGCGCGTCCACTGCGTCTCTCTGAGGAGGTCGTCCCGGTTTTGGTCCGGGGGACGTTGGCCAGAGCGTTGGCCAGAGAGTTTGTCAGAGCTGCAACCAGCGAGCGGCGGGCGTCGTCGGAAGATTTTTAGTGGGTTCGTGTCTGCCGGTTGTGAGTCTCACACACCTCTCTCGGTCCCCCTTTGGCCGGGAGACAGTGCGTAAATGCATTTTGTACGGACGTAAATAAAAAAAAAGGCCTCCTCTCACAAAACAAAGTATAAGTAGTATATCATTTAGGTCGCACAGGTTTTACAAGGCCATGGGCTTATAAGAGAGCAGGAGTTCTTATCTTAAACATTATTTACTTACGAAGACAAGGTTCTAATACGAATGCTAAACTTTGATCTTAGCTTTAGTTTGAGTTAGATTCTCAAATTGGGATTTGCCATAAAGTCTGTGGTATTTACCTATGTTATTTATTACCTATTCAAGTGTATAATCATAATCGTAAATAATAATAAATCATATGTAGTTAGTTACGATGTCATTCTATAATAAAGGTGGAGTATCTTCACAGTGATATTGTGGTATTAAGTGGTGTTACAACACTAACGACTAACATATGTATGTTTAATAATAACTTAACAACTGTTAATGAAAAATTTCGGTTTATAATTTAGAATTACTAAAAATTCGTATTTTTTATTAAATAAAGAAAAACTATTATAATAATAAGTTCGTTATTCAGGTAAATTATACCCATGCACAGAAAATAAAAAAACAAATAAAAATTTAAAATACAATACAGTTAATTTAAACAAAAAAAACAACCAAATAACATTTCAAATAAGCTAAACTCATAATAATAATTACAAAATGTTACAAAAAAAGACTCTTTGAAAATTTTCAAAAATAATCATATCACAAGGAACTAGTTCTTTATCATTTCAGCCATTTGAAGTACACTGCAGAACATAAGCCTCCCCAATTGCTTACCACGTTGATAGATCCTGTGCCGCCTGCATCCACCCGCTCCCCGCCGCCTTGCCTAGATCATCGGTCCTTCGGGAACTCATTGCTACTTAATTAGTTTTATTTGAAAGTATAATTTTGCAATACTGTCTCATGAGACATTCAGCAAGCTGTTAAGTATGACTTGAAGGGCAACCGTCCAGTGACATTCCCCATAAAAATGTCATTCCTTCTTAGAGATTTCCAAGGGCTTTTCTTTTCAATCTTGAGAATTTGGAGTCATTTTTCATAATCTGCTGTTGGTGCATCCAGATTCTTTAGGTAGTACTGCATATTTTCATTTCGCAGAGTCAGTTTAAGGTTTGCTACTAACTATATTAGTATTTTTTTATTAGTAGAGTTAATTACATCAGACTAACTTAGCAAAACGCTTAGATGTTCGTCTTGATCAAGCGTACACTCAGGGTTCACAGCAGGTTGAAATTATTATATATGAATTATGTTAACTGCACAAGGTTAATTTTTAGAACTGGCAATAAATAATTTATTTCTTCTAGCGTTACTTTGTGGAAATCGAATGTAAGCTCTCGAGTCACGTCAAGTCACTCCCGTTTTAGCGTTGGTCGTGAATACATCGTTGTTCTGAGGCTCATATCTTACCTGAAGATGTCCTGCCTAATTGCGAAACACGTGTCTTGTTAAATTGTTTCTCGACTTTTCGGGAAATAATTAGTTGCGCGGGAACTGTCGCAGTATATATAATAGATATAATCCATCCTATCAAAATGAACTTATTTGCCATAACTGCTCACCCTTGAAACATTTAAAGGTGCCAGAATTTCAAAGCATTACGAAACTCTTTGTTTAACAAATGTTTTCGATACAACGAGTACTCAGAGCTGAGTGTTACATTAAGAGTGAATGTCAGACAAATTGACAAGACATTAATTGTTGCACTTAATTAAGTCACATTTATCTCAGTGAACATTCATTAATGCGGACCAGTAATAGAGGCCATAGGTCGAATTGCCAAATGGTCGACTTTGCCAAATGCCTTCTAGATTTGGCAAACTAAACGTTCACAAGTTTGGGTAAAGCTAAATTATTTGGCAGCAAAATTATCTATCTGAATTTTATATAAAGATTTTTTTTGTTTGAACTTAACGTATGTGTTTGCCAAAATAACGACAAACACAAGATTTTCTATTGTGTCTAGGAATGATAACGTTTAACGTGTTGTATCTATTTTTAAAAAAATGCTCAATACCTCGTTTTACATTAGCTATCTAGATCTTATAACGAAAGCTCGTTTTTTTGTGAATACGAACGTGTAAATGAATAAATGTTTAAGTGACATTAGTTTAAATTTTTAAATTATGCCTATTACGGTCTCTCTGTGATCACAAATAAGTGTAAATTATTCAAAACGTCTCGAACTAGCTTAAAAATAGTTTGATAATTCGCTTGACTTATAAAAAGTGTATTTTTATTTGGTATAAAAAAACACTAGAGATCGAACTTTTCAAAGTAAGATGTATAAAGCTAAAATCTTAAGATAAGTTATGATAAAAATATTTTAGTTCAAACTTTGTAATAAGCAAATACCATAACTTTAAATCCTATTAAGAGTTATCATTTAAAATGGCATACCAAAATAAGCTACGCAGATTAAATATGAATCAGTTTGAGTTCAGGCCTCGTGCCGGAACCTGATTTAATGTAGTCACCGTTGCAGGATCCCGATTATTTATTGCCATTCGCCCGTGGGAACGCCTTGTGATAAGCGCGGGTTAGCCGGTATCATTTACACCGGTGTGTAACGCTAGATTGCTAACGATAGAACGCTAGAGTTTAGTGTATAGCGATGTTACAACCGTCTATGCTGTCACCTGTGCTGTATAATTGTTGTGTTTTTATAATATACAGTCAATTCTTTACTAAAACGGCACTTAATCTGAGCTACACGATAGCAGCCAAGTAGTGTGATGTGTAATGTGTACTTCAAATTAATTATCTAAGAACAAGCATTCTAAGGATGTACAAAGGATATTAAAATACAGTAAATTCGTGTTTTAATACCTTATTTCCTCGTAGGAAACTAGACAAAATAATATAGATTCAAACATGACTGTTCAAGGACAATGCAATATGCGCATATTGCATTGTCCTTGATGTGCTTGAGTAAGCCTGTTCAAACATCAGTCTAGTAGCGTAGCATCCAAGAGAGTACATAATACTTTTTTTACAGATAGACCTATTTGTTTTCACAGCATTGTATTAAGTAAGTAAGGGTAAATTTACTGTTCAAATTATTACTACATTTTTTTAGGGCAAGGTATATGTAGTATTGCTTGCGACTGCGGTGTAACTGAGGTCTAATAAACTCAATTAAAATTATATAGTAGAGTAGTTACTACTACGGACTTCTTGGCGGAAAAGTGAAGCGTCATGTCTGCGGTTTTGTTTTATTTTCTAAAATTTGTGATATTTCGAACATTAATGTGTAATAACGGTGGATTATTAACCGTTAAGTGTTTGTGAACATACATGAGTGTTGGTTAATCAAACAAAACAGTGCAACATTACTTTTCAAATTTTCTCTCAAGGAGTCCATGTGAGATCTCAGTATAGTCCCACATCTTTACTGAGGACTCAAGGGGCTTATGGGAGGGTATCTCATTTACCATTGCAAAACGCACGAAGCCATTATTTAAAAAAAAAACTACTACTACGGACTTTTTGGCGGGAAAGTGAAGCGTCATGTCTGCAGTTTTGTTTTATTTTGTAAAATATGTGATATTTTAAACATTAACGTGCCATAACGATAGATTATTAACCGTTAAGTGTTTGTGAACGTACATGAGTGTTGGTAAATTAAACAAAACAGTGCATCAACACTTTTCTAATTCTTTTAAGAGTTCAATGTGAGATCTCAGTACTGTCCCACATCTTTATATATTATGTATTTTTAATTTATCTTTTAATTGACACTTGCTTAATGAGCTTACCATAAGTTCGATGGATCCTGTCGAATATTACTTCATATACTTATTCTTTGATTAAGAAATTGATGGTAATTCAAAATATTGTTTGTAAATATCGATTAAATTAGTACGATACTTTATTAATGAAAACTTACATTATTCCCAAATATACATAATTATAAGGCAGTATATGTGCAGTAAAACCCTTTTCTTGCATCATAAATAACGATGTGAAATCACATAAAAACATTGTGTAATATTTTTATGTTAGCGGAAACCGAAAGCTTATTGTAAAAAAAGACAACAAATAATTCTACAAAAATAGAACCATAAATAAAATTAGTAAAAATTAGGCGTATTATATGCCTTTTTTTTTCTTTTTTTTTTACGTCAGTAACAACATGCGTTTACGCACTGCCTTCCGGCCAAAGGGGGGCCGAAAGGGGGTGTGGGACTCACCACCGGCGTCTGCCGGTCGTGAGTCCCACACCCCCGCCGTCGTCGCCGTCGTCGTGTCTACGACCGCCAATTAATACCCACTAAAAATCTTCCGACGACGCCCGCCGCTTGTTGAGAAAGAGGCGAGGGCCAGTACCTGGGTTGCAGCTTCTGACACCCCGCCTGCGGCCAACGTCCCCCGGACCAAAACCGGGAGGACCTCCTCAGAGAGGCGCAGTGGACGCGCCCCTCCTACCTCCCCTTGCGACCATAGCGTGTGTGGCCGACTTCCCGGAGGGTCCATGGTTAGACAGCAGGGGCCCCCTGCCCCCACTGCCTAGACCCTCCTGGCGATGCTGAGCGGGCCCTCCTGGCCCGCCCACTGCGCCCTCCACAGGTCCCTCTTAGTTTCCCCCCCGGTAGTCAGTACTAAGGGCACCCAGAGTCGTCGGTCTCTGGGTGTTGCCTTTTCCCTAGCGCCTCCTGCGCCCTACCGGGAGGTACTCAGCCCCCCCACCACGACAAGGTGGAGACCAGTCGGGGGGGAGGCGTATTATATGCCTCTGCTAACCCCTTCGGAAAAAAGGCTTAACCGTATTTATCTACGACAAAACAAAAAAATGCCAACACATTTGTTATGTAATAAAAGCAACAAAAATACTTCAAACTTTTGCCTATTAAAAGTGGCTACAGTCATCATGATCGAAACATTTTGTGTGTGACGAAATCGAGTAACATTGTGACGTTTAGTAGAAAAACAAAAGAGTTAAGTAACAAAAGAAGCGCTACTCCCCAAGCAGCCTGTAATGCGCATCAGCCGCGGACAGCCGTAGAAAACTCACAATTAACACGCGCATACTCTTAATGGATTAATGTATTTATTGATGCATCAATCAAAAGTCATCTTGGATTAGGGCTGGCTACTTGCGATTTTATGTGTAACGAAGTGGATTTTGAATATGGATTTATATTCATATATAAAGATTTCCGTTTTCAGTAGCATTAATTAACTTTATTTTTCATATCGTAAATGAATTTATAAAATAAACAGCTACGGTGTTATTACAAAAAATACTTTGAACACTCCTTAGATATGCGTTTACCTAAATAGTGTCTACAATTTAAACGATGTATAAGGTATGTTTAACGTTCTCTATTACAAAAAACTGTTTAGCTAGTTTTTAGTGAAAACCGTTTAGTGAAAACCACTACAAAGCGATTCGTTCACTCAACGGGCTTTTATTCATTCTTTCACATTCCGTGTTAAGATAATCATATTCGACTTATCGGAGTTCATTATTATTGAATATAATAACTCAATATATTTAAAAAATGTGTAATTTTAGTTAGGTAATATTTTTATGTATGTAAACTACTTTTAACTCAACAAAGGATCATGATAGGTAATAAAAATACCTACTTCTAAAAAATATATAAAGCGGAACGTCACAGTTGTCAGCTGCCATCGTTTAAAATATAATGTCATAGTTTTTAGGTTAAACGCATCCTAAGCAAGCGCCAGCGCGTGTTTAAATTTAAACAATATAAGGAGTGTTTAACTTAGGTAATCACTAAACAAGGTTTTGTCATAGAGTTTTACGTAAACGCGTGTTCATCATGTGCTTAACTTGTTTGTAATAACACCGCTAAAGTTCTAGAAATTTTTTTTTTCTATATAACAAAATATGTTACTTTAAGTTACGTCACAAGGAAGAAATTAAACGTAATCGTTATTATGTATCGGAACAAATTAAATTGCTTATGTCCATCGAAACTAAATCCTCAAAAATTCAGTTTACCTCTAAAATTTACATCGAAGAGGTTTGATCTTAATTACCACCAGTTCTAAGCCGAAAGCTTAAGGGTACGATCGTGGTAGCTTTAATTATTATATTATATTATATCCTTTTTGAAAGGAAAACATTTTTTTATCTTTATACTTACACTGTTTTATCTCGTTAAACCTGCGCTTTATCCGAGAGATCCCAGTTTAAATCCGACTCTCTTTACTACTTGTTTTCGAGTGTACAAAACTAGTGGGTACATTACCCATATGAAATTACATTTCACAAAGCAAAAAAATAATAAGCTATATTTTTAAATTTTGACAACCCTAACAATATATCGACTTGATATTGGCCTAATTGATAGATACATTTCTATTCGTACGAGACTCCACTCCAGACCACAGGCAGGCAGCTTTTTATCGATTGCCATTGTTTTTGCAGGCAAGGTAAACGGATGGGTGGCATAAAGCATTCATTAATGTGGCGTATAAACGTTTGGCGGCCCATCTCAGATTGATGGACCGAGATTGCATTTATACTATTAATGTTATTAAAGTAGTTACTACCTATGCAGTATTTTAATATATTAAGTAGTTACGTGGATGTTGTGTTAGTGTATAACATTTTGTTATAATTATGGTATAATAGACGTTTTATGGATTTTGATCGTGGTTTAATTATACATACACACATAATATCCAGCCTCTTTCCCGTAGGGGTAGGCATCCTTCCACTTGCTACGAACTTGGCACACACTCTTAGCTTCATTCACACTCATTAACGTTCCCATACACGCTTTATGGTTTAATTTTTATTCTAATAATACAGTTGGTAATATTTTTATACATATTTTTGTAATAAGTTTAATTCGCTTTAACAGAATACGATGCGTTAACTACTATAAAACACCCAGTTAACCCCTTGCGGTATCCTTGTGTGTAATGTGCTATTAGTATTATGTCGGCGATGTTTGAACTCAGTGGGAAATGGTTCTAGGGTCGTTACCTATCAGTTGACCAGCTCAAAATCAGGTCTTTCGTACAGTTCGTCAGGACTTTCGTAGGCACTAGACTTTCTTTCCATTAGGTACTAACTATGTTTACCTTGAGATGGTAGTTCTGTTTGTGTATATGTATAATTATGAGATCATTTGCCATCCAGTGAGCAAATAATAACAATACAATAATGTTTAATTCACACCATAAAATGCATACAGAGAAATACTTACAAACAAATATATGATTATGGTGATAGTGTCTTCTATCGGAAGTACTGAGGTGAGTATTCTGAGAAGCTTTTCAATCTCATCCTGCCCTCTCCTTTCCTCTCCCGAACAACACGTGCTGGTCTTAAAAACCATCCACATATTGTGAAGACTATCAGCACTCGAACCAAGAAATTTGGAAAGTCGTTTCCGTGCAAGACCAGTAAGCTCTGGAATTTGATGCCGGCTCATGTGTTTAGGAATTAGGGTGTATAGGGATTAATTTAGGGTGTATAGGGGTCCTACCTAGACCTAAGAAGCCCAAGCCAACCTCACCTGCAAGTGGTGCACCTGCCGATCAACGGACGAGGCTCTGGCGATCATAACAGTGCCCGGTAAATGGCAATGAGCTTGCCACCTTTTACGTGGGACCAACTATGTAAGTGGCGAAGTGTGGGCGTATAGTATGCCTCTGCCTACCCCTTCGGGGAAACAGGCGTGATCTTATGTATGTATGTATTTGATGCCGGCTCATGTTTTTTCTAGTTTCATTAATCCTGAGTCTTTTAAGCGGGGCGTGAAACGGCATTTTAGCAGGACGTCATGAGTGGGTGCGCTTTGTACCGTGCTTATTTCACGATATGACGTGCCTTCATTTTTTTGGATTGCATCGGCTTGTTACCTGATGGTATTGTGCCTGATGGCAGGATGTATCCATTACGACGTGTCTTATTAAAAATATAAAAAGTTCCTGTATCTCAGTTCATTAGAACTGTGGACTGTGGAGTGTTAAGTGATCTTATAAAATAAAAACAACATAATAGAAAATTTAATTATTATTATATACCTAATAACATTTTAAAAAAACGCATATTTGTCCCAAAAGTACAATCAAAGAATAAATAAGTTATTCACATATACGCGTAACTTTAATTAAACCGTCCTATGCCTAGTTAACGGTTAAAAGGGTACTGTAGTACATTAGGTTGGTACGTCCTACTTAGATTACAATCAATGTATCATACTATAGTAAAATACAATAAATAAGTTTAGTTAAACACTACATACTCGTAGTATAAAACAAAGTTTATTTTTACTGTCTGTGTCCCTATTTGAAGGGTACAGGGGCAAAATAAGGAATATGACATTTGTTAACCCGCGCATTTTTATGTAGCATCAATTTAAAAACGTTTAAACAAATAAGAGTCCTTAATACTATTAATATGTAAATGTTATAAGAAAAAGTTTGAAACATTAAAATATTAATAATTCAAAATCCTCTTTTCTGAAATTTATTGTTCGCCCCTGAACCCTTAATTTATGCTTTATTAAATCTTTAAAACTACACAACTGATTTTGATTATGTTTTTTAAATAGGGTGATGCAATAGGAAGTTTTATTTGTAATAACGCAGACGAAGTCGCGGACGGCCGCTAGTTCAAGTATAAATTTATTAGTCCTGTTGAACCTCTAACCCTTGTAGGGTATCACCCAACTCAATGACTAAGGATTATAATCTTATGTAATGTGCATGGAATAAACGATTTCATTTGATTCGATGCCTCTTAAACTTAATAAAATTTGTGAGTATAATAATAATCCAATGAGTACATTAACCGTAATGAGTTTAGCGGTAACACAATGGATTAATTAGAGCGATCCGGATCATTAACATACGATTGTGTCAAAACATCCCAGCTGTCACTGTCAACTTAAATCTCAAGATGTCGCGCGACGGGTTTGTGCTTAGATACAGGTGCGAGGAAAAGGTGTTAATGGAACCAATTATTTTTATTTATGTTTAGTTAATAGTTTTATAATAATTATTTATAATAAATGCAAGTTTTCTTTTAATTCATAACAAGAATATTAAAACGAAAAGTCAATAAAACACATGTAATATAAATCTAAAATTGAAAACTAGATATAATGGTACACAAATGGCGTTTACTCAGCATCTGCCAAGCATTAAAGAACCCATGATATGCCGATGACTTTCAATTTAAATGAAAAGTATATAGAGCGTCACAGAAGATACATGAAATCAAAATACCCACAAAAACTGAACTGAACTATAAACATTGTTTTAATAATAACCTAATGAAATATTTGCACTTTTGTGTGTATCTGTAGTGTAATAGTGTCACAGTAGTTAACTAGACTAACTAGAAGTGTTTTATTTGATAACGTAAATACAAGAACTCCACTGCTGAAAATAGGCTTCTCTAATACGCACTCATACTCATGCATGCACGCACGCACTCACGCACGCACAATAACCAGTCAACTCACTTTATAACCAGCTTTAAAGTTTTTGATTTTATTTTATCATTTTGCTTCAGTTTTATATAAAATTTCATCTTTAGCATTTCATATCATAACAATATATAAGTATGTTTGTTAATTTTTGCATGTTATGGCAGAGTTGCTTATTTTGACACAGATTTCTTATCACTTAAAAAAAGGAGTCAACTTTGGTTCTATATAGTATAGTATATTTTTATCACGGTAAAGAAATAACATTATTCTAATTTCATTTAAAAGGCAGGTTACGTTAGATTGGCATTTTTTTTATCATATTAACGCCTTAAATACTCTCTTAGTAAACCCTCCATTTATATAGGAAAAATTACTTAAATATAGGGCTTATTACAAGCTTTAAGATTGTTACTATGTAAACAAAAATCTATAAAAAAACTTCTCTCCTTAAGTGTACTTTCTGACAAGCCTGAGTTGATCGGCTTACACGGTATCAGGTCCATCACACCACGTGCCGTGTACCATACATGTTATACAGTCAGCATCAAATAGTTGAGAGCACCTATAGAACCATGTATATCGGAATTCGCTCTAAAGCTCTTGACAAAAGGGACGTGTGTCGATCTTTGTAGCGCTTTGGATGTTATTAGCGTAATGTGATTAATGGACCTCGATCTGAAGTTTGTAGGTACTGAGTTCTTGAATTAAATATTCGACTGACTATAGTGACTAAAGAAATGTTTTATTGTACATACATAAATTCACGCCTGTTTCACCAAAGGGGTAGGGTAGGCAGAAGCAAATTATACGCCCTGAATTCGCCAACAATATAATTGATCCTACGTAATTTTAAATTTGAATTATATTAATACATATACGTTAGGAACAGTTGCCGATGGTAGTATAACAATAAACGATTTTTAGCTTTTTCTCAATTATTCTCAAATACTTCTGTAAAGATTCTGGTTTGATTCGAAGAGTTCTAGAAATGGCTATTACTAGTGATTTATTGTACAAAATTTTACAAAACAAGCGCAGTACAATGCGTATTAAAATTTTTATATAGGTAGGTAAGACACTGAATATTATGGGCATACATACATAATGTCACGTCTGTTTTCCCGAAGGAGCAAGCAGAGGCACATTAAACACCCATATTTCGTTATAGTGTCCGTCCCACGATATAGGTGGCGAGCCTATTGTCGCTTACCTGGAACTTTTATGTTCGCCAGAGACTCGTCCGTTTATCGGCAGGTGCACCGCTTGCAGGTAAGGTTGGCTTGGGCTCTTTAGATCTAGGTAGGATCCGTATACACTATTTTTCGTTCTGAATTTTCCATATTTATGGGATGGATTTCGCTGAAATTATGTGTTCGTATAGATTATTGACCTGGAAAGCCAATACAATACTTCGCATACCAATTATAAGGTTTTGATGAGTGCTTAGGTATTTAACTCTTCTGGTCTAGGTTGCGGGTATCCAAGCGGGCTCAATACTTATTAATAGTACTAGCGGTTTAATGGTTGCCGTACAAATCTTAAATAAAGACAATCGTAGTAGATCTTGAGTTATTTAATACGAGTGCACATTTCATCACTCAATCGGAAGTTTGTTTAATTATTACCAGTTCTAGTACAACATTTAATTGAAAGTTCCTTAAAAATCATAAACTAGATAGTCAAGTATGTCTTCAATACCATTCCAATACAATCGATTTTCCTTTGAACACAGTAAAGCTTTAAGACATTGACAAACTATGTAAATGAATATGTTGATACGGATATGAATTAAGATTGATGCATTATAATACTTTGTAAGAGGAAGTGGAATTATTTACATTCAATATTTATGTTTAGTTTTGAGTCACTACAAATTTTTCTTTCATTTGATGGATGCGATTGAAGCCGTTGGGTTGTTCATGGGAATGGTATCAGTTAGCACCGAGTTCTGATTTCGCCAGAATACTAGGGACGTGAACCCAGTTATAAAACAAACACTTTGACCATACCTCGAGCGGTTCATTAGATTTATTATTATTAACTCATTAAAAAAGCAAATTAAAAGTTCACTTCATGGTAAATCATATGCATGCCCTTAAAATGTATAGGGCTTCTATCAAAATCTAAAGAGCCCAAGCCAACCTCAACTGCAAGTAGTGTGCCTGCTGATCAACGGACGAGGCTTCGGCGAACATTAAAGTTCCCGGTAAGCGGCAATAGGCTCGCAACCTATTACGTAAGACATATTATTATGATATAACTAGCGAAATGTGGGCGTCCAATATGCCTCTGCCGTGTAGTCAGTGTCTTACCTACCAATATAAAAATTGTAATACGCATTATACTTCACCCGTTTTGTATAATTTTGTACACATAGTAAATCACTGGTAATCGCAATTTCTAGAACTCTTTGAATCAGAACAGAATCATTACGAAAGTATTTAGGAATAAATGAGAAAAATAAAAAAAAATTACATATTGTTCTGTTTCCATCGGCACCTATTCCTAATGTTATATTACGTTAATTCAAAATTTAGTTAAAACAAATTACTAAAAGTACAACTTACAGTCATTTAGCTCAAAAATTATGTGTTGTATGAAACTTAATTCCGTACCACATCTAAAAAAATAAGTAGTTTAACAGATAAAAGTAGAGCTCGCAGCTTCAATGCACTATGTAATCGGAAACGATCACCGATGTTAGGCAGAGCTCACAGAAATCTCTCCTGGAATGGATTATTGTGGCTTGTAATTAGTGCTGATGGCAGTTGTTATTGGGCGGCATAAAAAGTATACGACAGTACGCCACACACCTGGCACCGCTGGACATCAATCCACCTGAATCATTGTGTTTGAGAAACTTATTTCCCCGATTCAGGATATGACGCGTCGCATCACTAGTAAGATATTTAGAAGTACAAAACCGGTAACCATTGAAAATTGTAAAAGTAAAGATTGCCCAATGTTAAGTAAATCATTTTAATGACGTTGCACTAGTTGTTAGTGACCTTTCGAACATGATAACTGAAACTAAATCGTTAAAAAAATATTACACAATACAATTTACACCATATTTTATGAAACGTCATTTTTCATTGTAAAATGTATCAATAAAATTTATTTAGATTCTTTGTTATTAGTCACTTATTTACACTATTACGTAGAATACGAAAAGTGGTATCTATAGTGTCAAAATCCAATGCTACGTCACAAGTGATAAATGATTGATAAATATAGTGTAAAAAATTTATACAACGTCAGAGGTGATAAATGCTCTAATTTTTAGCATAAAATTCGTTATATCAATGTGATTAGCATGAGATGTCATATCTTTATTCTGGAACGTGGTAACAGTGGAAATGTTAAGTTTTGAAAAATACGTCACTTATGTACACTTATTAGGGTGTACATATATGTACACAGATGTAATTTACTAAAATTTTCTATGATAAAACTTAACATGCAATTTTGCGTAGCATCTAGTATGCAATTTAGTCACATATATTTTAAATATGGTATAAAAATGCACATTTAATTTATTAGCAGCGTTTTTGTGGTCTGTCCGTAAGGAACATGATGTTGGTGATATGGGCATGAACCAGTTCTAAGCTGTGTGTCCTTTCCCATTTTGTCTTAGATAGCTAGACTGATAGATAGATAGACTATCTCTATATAAAAACTTCATTTTAATTGGTTCAACGGTTTAAGGATAAAATAGTTACGTACCGCCAGACAGAAAGAGTTACTTAAATATGTATAATTTTACTATTCTATGCCCAAGCGAAAAGTTATGGACAAAGCATGGAATTTCATTTCATCAAATACTATTATGGCGACATATTAATAGGTTACCTGGTGAACATGATTGCTGGTTCTATAAGAGTGTGGCACGCCCTACTCAGAAAATCTAGTACTCAAGTATTCTAATTACTTGCGATTATTTTCTTTTTAAATAATATATTTTAATTAGTTTTACTAAGTGAATTCTAAAATAAACCATTTTTCATTTTTTCTTTTAATTGTTACTAACTAGTTATTTGGTGTCAGTCCTCCGCTGAACTTATTCTTCCTCAATTGCACTTCATTGAGCACGATTACTGACTATATACTTGTGAGTATTTAACTTTGTGCGTGCGCTTATGACCAAGGGTCTGCTCACTGGCCTAGTCAGATTTTACCTGTATTTCAGTTTTCAACAAAGCAATATTCTTTCAAATTGCACTTACTCAACGCAGTAGATTTTTTTTCTCTTATTCATGAAAAGTCATTAAGTTAGTACATATATTACGTAATTGTTGTTGTATTTTATGATTTAATATTGTCATTGTCCGTGAGGTGATTTGTAATACAGGTTATTCCCATATTAAACACCAGCTCCACACATACTTATTGTAAAAAATATATATATCTCTTTTTTGCTGTACTTAACATACTGTATGTGAGAAGAAATTAATAAAAAATAAACTTCATGGAAGACTACGAGTAATTGAATAGGTTACCTGGTGAACATGATGGCTGGTTCTGTGAGAGTGTGGCACGCCCTGCTCAGCGTCCGCGCGCGGCTCAAGCGCTCTCATCATTGGCGACACTGAGCTGCCTCCACCGCGCTGATCTACCTGGAGAAAAAGTATTGCTTAGTAAAATTAAAATAATTTATTTCCAGAAATTTTGCCCCAATCGTGCAACATAGCAACATAGCTAAACTAAGCTAAATCTGTTTCCAATAATATTAAGCATTTCGGTAAAGAAATCGTTATAATTTCGGCTTTTAAAAGTGAACCTTCATTATCAGTTTTTTATTAAACCACGAAGTGGTCCCCGCATCTTATGTATGCTTGCATTACCAAGAGCATTACTAGCAACCGACTTTTAAAAAGAAAAGCCCGATTCTGTAATTTTTTGGGAAAACCATTCTAGGGACTTCGTTTCACAACCCAAGGGTATGACGACGATGACGATGAAATCAAAAGTTTGTAGCAAGGAGTGGTAGCCAGCGCACAAGTTACGCGTCTCCTTTCAGTAGTTATTAAGGTACTTTGCTATAATTCATATTATAAGTAATATTTAGTGCTTTGTAACAGAGCACTTGTATATCTAACTTATCCCATCTAAAATGTCATTTCATAATATAAAACCATTTACCAAGACTTACTGATTGCGAAATGTTATTACACACTTCACGAATATTCTGACGACAAACTCCATTAAAAGCCTATAGTGATTTATTATATAAATTATAAGTTAGTTTTAAATATAATAACAATATTGTATAAATATTGTTATTTGTTGATTTTATATTTGTGTTTTAGTTAGATTTTATTAGCTTATAGAATAATTAAGTATGTAGTTTTGTATGTTTAAGTTCCCTCTTAAATTGCAGTGCCCTTACAGAGTATCAGTATTCATTGTATTACTTAGGTACCTACTTGTTTACTTGATGCAATAAAGATTTATGATTAAAACATATTTTCTTAAGAATATTTCTCTCATATAGTACCTAAAGTTATAATAACAAATATTACCTACCCACCATGTGGCCAATGGGATAACATACGGTAGTACCACCTTTAAATTCACACACCATAAAAGGTGACGTAGCGAAACGAATCGGACAAAAGTGCTAAAATAATCAATTAACATTCGACTCACGCCAATCAACGTGCATTCCTAAATATTAAGCAAGTAATGGGTGGGGCTAATGTAGGCTCGTGAATACCTTTAGCCGGGCGTGCGGGTAGAAGTTCGGGGAACATCCTACTCGCGCTTTGATGCAGCCCGAATGAGTAGAAAGCGGCACAAATGTTTACCGAATCCAGGGGCAGGAAAAGAAGAAAGAAAAATATGACAAAGGGTCTGTTACACAGGCAGGCGTGCAGTGCCAACGGAGGATAAGGTTACTCTGTTACCTCCTTAGCACCTTACGTTGAGCAGGAAATAGTGGGATTTAGTCGGTAGTCCTGGCCACCACCATCTCGGCCAGGGGGCCCGACATAACTTTGTGCTGTCCCCGCAGTGCATTGTGTAAATGCATTACCACTCAAAAAAAAAAAGTCTCGTAAGTACCATGCTTGTATTACTTCGACGATAAAAAGAAAGTGTATCCAAATTTGCATGCTATTAGTTGATGACTGAACTGTCAAAAAGAAAACTAAATGATAAAGTAAGAAATAATATTTATTCGGAGCATTATTAATGAAATGTTCCCGAAGGCTCATTAAATGCCCACATTATGTCAGTTTCTACCCGGAGTTTAGCACCCCAAGCCAACCTCACCTGCAAGTGGTGCATCTGCCGATAAACGGAGTAGGCTCTGGCGAACATACAAGTTCCCGATAAGGCGATAAGCAATATATTTGGCGAATATATTATGCCTATCCCTTCGGGGAAAGAGGCGTGATTTTATGTTTATTGAAAAAAAATTAAAAGTAAGGTTAATTTTTTCTGATAATTACACTATTTATTTAGTTTCAAGATAAGTATAATTAATCAAAATACTAAATAACGGATAAAAATATATAAATACATCTCTTTTGTAACTAATTACTTTATATACATAGAAAAACACCAAGAACAAATATTCATATTTGTGCACACAGAGATTTGTCCTATGTCGAAATCGAACCCACGACCTTAGGAGTATACCTCGCCTCCATGCCATATTGGTCATCTATTGTTGATTTTGTAGTCTTATTATATCTTTAGACATACGTTTACACTGATTTTTTTGAAAGACCGCTTACCACTTTATTAAAGAACATACACATACAACTATGTATATGTAAAAAACATAAACTTAAATACCTTACAATGCCTCATCGATATATTTTAATGGTACCTACATTTTGTTAGTCGAGTTTTACAAACAAAATTACAGTTTTCGAGTCAAGCCCGTAATTCCGAGTCCAATGTGTATTAAGGACGTGTATTAAAGTGATTACGGCCACTTTCGTCGGTGATTGGACACATTTTCGAATGTAATCATCTCTGCTATTATTGGTAAAAGCCTTGTAATTGTTATTAGTTCATATCTTGTTATGGGACATTAATCTTTGAGTATGCGGTTTTGTGAGAATATTTTGAAAATTTTGTTTGTTTGTTTTTATAATAATGTAAACATGTGAAATGTATATCGCTATAGAATAACTACTGCTATATAAGTATAACTATAGTAAAACTATATGTCGCTTGGGGAAATTCGAAGTGCTTTTTTATTCCATTTTTAATAAAAGTTGTAACAATGAGTCCTAGAGGCCCATTTGTGAAGCTATTACATACATATCTACACACTATCCCGCCTATTTCCCGAAGGGGTAGGCAGCCTTTGGCGAGCACATTGGCGAGCCTTTTTTTTTGGGATGGAAAATCATCAAATGACCTTCTCCCGCTGTGGGTGGAGCGGGAGGGTGTGGCAGACTTCTACTGACTAAAAACCATCCGTGTTCCTTCTTGAGCCTGTAACACCAAGGCCGCGGTAACCCTTTCGAACAATCCCGAAACATGTGGCGAGCCTAGAGTGGTGTGAGAATAATGGCTACTACAAATTTATACACGCTGCTCTTTTGTTCAAATAATTTATAAGACATTCTTGAGAACTAACGTAGTATCATGATAAACCTTAAAAATGCTTAGAGTTAATACTAATAAAGTATAGCAGCATAATGAGCAGAGAAAAAAATTGATTGAATACGGTTAAACATAAAAGTGCATAGTATCAAATGATATATAACTATATTAGACATAAATAAGTACCGTACCGGAAAGCGGTACATATTGCAGACAGACCTTTAGAGAAGGAAGTAGTTTAACAGTTTTGATTAGTTCACAACTAAACATACATAAAGTACTTATTTCTATATTTATAATTATCATACAAATTAATCTAATAAATTATAAGCAATTTCTTTTCGAAAATGCGACGATTGCCGATGTTTGATATTTACTATTGGGTACTGTACAACCCTATAGTATAACTCTAAAATATTTCCCATAAGAAAATAGACAAATATCTACATAGAGACACTACTGAAAAATAAAGTAAGTACTCACAATAACAAACAAATAAAGTCTGCGAGCCCATGAGAACTGCCTCGACAAAAAGACTATCAAGCCCCGGTGCATTATGAGAGGCCAGATACAGAATCTACTCACAAATCGAATAAAACAAACCAATATTCTATTATGGTTGTCTTACGTCCCTCTCTGAACTACTGAGTGAGATAAGGACAGCGCTACCGGTTGAAATGTCGTAGGTCATTAGGTCCGGGCCATATACGGGCCACAATATGCCAATATGGGACCAGCCGTGACTGCACAGTGGGTTTGGTACTCGTATAAGAACAATAGGTCATTGGTTTGTTGCGTAGATGACCCAGCGGTGAGTCAGATGACTTTTGATAGTAAGGGTTAATTGTTTCAGGTGTTGTTTGTGGATTTTAAAGAATTAATCTGTCATAGCGATAGCTGTCATGGTGTTAACGAGTTAGAATAGCAATCATATTTCTTTAAAAATTTCACTGATACATTCAGTGTTTTAATGAATACTTTTTTGGTAAATACATAGACTGGTGTTTTTCAGCCTTGAAATTCTCAGCTGTCGCATCTGTTTCTCTGCTCCTTCAATCCAGGGTCTTTTGAGCTGGGCGTGAAACGGCTTTTATGGTGGCCGTCATGAGCCGGTGCGCTTTTTTCACGATTTTCACGGTATAAATCGCTTACGAAGCTGCATCGACTGCTTACCATCAGGCAGGAATTGGTTATTATGACGAGTCGCTTAAAGAGCATAAAAAGCGTTCGTCCTTGGGGAATGAGTGCAGGTGTACTTAGGTATCGGTCTTCTGTCGTCAATTTTGTTATTAATTTATCGCTAGTTACCTGTTATCGTAGTACATATCGCCTGCGCGTATCCTTGTGCGTTAGTTTGAGCATATACGACTACGCCGAGTCAGATGTCCAAGAGTATTAAATTATTTAAAATAAAGGGTCTAGAAGCGCTATGTGAGATGTTCAAACTTTGTTATTAATTTATAAAAGGATAAGAGTTGAAAAGCGCTGTGTGATATGTTCGATCTGCAAAGCACGTTCGCATTCGCTTCAAAGATCGTGGGTTTGATTATCGCATTTGACAAATATTTGTTTATATGATCCATTTGATTTGGTATAGATGTTTAAGGTATTATAAGAATATGTTTCCAAAAAAAGTAGGTTTTTTAATTTACTTATTAAATCATCGTCATGTCATATCCTAGCATTAAAGGTCTGCTAACTGATTTGACCATTTTTGGCTAAATTTCATTATTACATGGAGCTCCTGCCATCTGACCTTCGCAACCCATCATTCAAGTGAGAAAAACATCATTTTATAGTTAAACCAGCTGTCGGGATTTAAAGGCACTGATTTCCTAATAACGGTTGCCATAGATGTTCACGACAGCCGGGAACCAACAGCTTAACATGATTTCCGAGGCACGGAGCAAGTGATAATTACGATCCCGTTTTTTGATCCCGTGCCTAAGTGAGCTAATAAAGATTATTGTTATTATTATTTGGATAGACAGACATATTGGACACAGAGGACGGATGTCAAATTATTAGCATTCATTAGTTACAACTTCACACCAATCGCCAACTTTTCCAAAAGTTCAATGAAACATCGTTAGACATTTTGGGTGTACAAGCTTGTTGCATTACTGTTACTAAATTAATAACCGTATAAGAAAACAGTGGTTTGTCATACAGAACTCATACAGAATGTCGATTCAAATTATGATAAGGAGAACGGAATTAGTTCTGGTAGGCCGTAATGTCCGACGATTTGGTTATGTAGGCTGCGTGGCGTGGATGCGATGCGGGTGGATGTGGTATCGTATACATGTATCTGTATAATAATACATAGATCAATCTTTGTCTTTTATAAAAAGATTTATTGATACAAAGAAAATAAAAAAAAATTACTTTTAAAAAAATATATAATATGATGTGTAGAATTCCATGGAATGTTATTTCAAAATATAGTTACTTAATTTTTTTTCTTTTAGATTAATTTGAATAATGAAAATAGGTAGTGTTTCAGTAAATATGTTAATATTTTACGAAAAATAAATTAAATTTTATAAAATACACTTTAAAAGACAAATAAATATTTTCAAAATAGCTTGAATTAATTTCAATTGCCTGTCTATGAAAAACTCGTGCATACCAATACATACACTTACTTACAATCAACTTTACAAAATTCCTAAAAGAAGTCAAAATAAAGATCAGTCTAAAATTCCATCTTAACTTCCATCCATCTTTTCATCGAAACTATTTAAAAATACAATTATTTAAAAAAAATACAAAAGGACAACAAACAAACAAACAGCGCTTACAAACGTAATTTCATGTAAAAAAACATATTGTTCTAAATAATACCACATCCAAAACACATCGGCAGTCAGAATCATCACTCGGGGAGCAATCAGAACGGGCGACATACCTGGGCCACAAAATAAACCTTTCTTGGCTTACGAAATGTTTAATTTGACGGCGCGCGCGCACAGTGCCGAATCCATTGACGTTTTGTTAACTCATTGCTTTTTTACGCTGGAATCTGAGATGGACTTCAATTGATATTTAAGTATGCTTGTGCATTTCTCTCGGTATGTTAAGTATAATGTTTTATTTTAGATTATTAGCGAGATGTGAATTTTTTTGTGGAACTCTTTATATTTGTGAAATTTTAGATTTCTTGTTAAGTAATGCTACCATGGCCCAGGGCATCATAGAAGACGACTAAGGGAATTAAATCTCGCTCAGTGTCAATGTGAGCGAAATGGTTGTCACTAGGGAAAGAAGTACCGAGACCTCGCGCTATGTTTCAGGTTCAATCCCGAAGCATAATAGGACGAGATCCCGTTCAAAACCATTTTATGGTTCGAAAGCTCCTCCTCTCTCAGAAAAGTTGGTCTCTTCGATGAACAATCGTAACCCTGAACGGCGCATAAAAGCGACTGCAGTGCTGTTATATTTCAAAAATCCAAATAATTATCAAATTTTTGTTTTCTGTCAAATAATATTTTTTTTTAATTAACCTCAAAATCAGAAACAAGCAATTTTCATCGTTTTCAGTTATCCGAACTTTACTTTTTTTTAAACTAGACGGTATCCCGAAAATTTTGGGATGTTTCTCATCCCACGGAATCCCGAAATTACGATCCCGAGTCGGGATTGCATTCCCTAGTTGTAATGGTGAGAGGTCCACTTGACACTTTTCGTCTAGAGATTCCTGTGCTAAAAGTAAGCTTAGCTACAATTATTTATATCATTTTTAATTGGTACACGTAATGCTTAGAAGAAAAAGTAATAAAATATAATATTTAACATAAAACATACGTACATAATATCACGCTCATATATCAAAAAGACGGAGAAGAAGGTACGTCTAAAAGGCATAGAATTGTTGCAAAGTTTACTTCTAAAACAGAACTCTTTACATGTAAGATGTCAAATGATGCTTATCATTTCACCGATATTGCCACTACACAAGATCCAATTCCTTTTTAAACCATCATCTTTCTTTTAAACCTACACCCGATAGCCAATGAGGCCCAGTAAAATGCAAACAGGATAACCCCTATGTTTACAAACAAATATCACTGGTACCTTTTAAAATACCTCAAAAACTTAAGGGGGAAAACAAAACCCGATTAAACAAAGAACACCTGGCTACCCCTCCGGTAACTGAGTGCTAACTGCAGTGTTAATTTAGACTGCTACTTACAATGCCGCACCCTGCCACGTGCTAATGTACGGTGTTAAAAATGCGGACCAAATATTTGTACTTGTATTAATATTTCCTTGGCGTTTAAGGTCCTTCGTTACACTTATGAGCCTCGTTGAACCGTTTCTTCGCCTCTCCTTTCTCAATGGTAGCAACCCATTTAGTTTTTAAGAGACCGTGAGACCCACAATTTACTGCGTTACTCCAAAGCTATGCATTTTACTAGTTAAAAAGTATTATAAATGTGAAGCAAAATTGCAAAAGGTATAATAACAAGTTCAATCGAAAACGTAACTTAATATCTGGCATAAATAAAAAAAGCGTTTGTCGTGAAGACATAATTGTTCTGAGGCTCCTATCTTACCTGAAGATGCCCTGTGTAAGGTCGAAACATGTGTCGTGTTGAATTATTTCTCCATTTTTCTGAAAATTATAGTTGCGCAGTTTTTAATCCATCAGTTGTTTACAATTGATTTCCGCAAAGTAACGCCTGAATGAATAAATTGCATTAGTAAAATATTAATGTTGCTAATATCAAATTTTAATTTTGCACATAATAAGAATTATTTGTACATGTACCATATTTCAATTACGAAGGATATTATTGGTGTCAGTAATCACACTTTTATTTGCATTACCAAAATATATTTTAATTATTTATTAACATTTTTATTTTGCAATAACAAGGAATATTGGTGACTACTAAGGAGATTGATGTAAGTAGGTATTATTTAGGTTTTCGTTTTCACTATATTATACCAATATCACAATACCGATGATTTGTCTGTTTCAATTAATTTGATTGCTTTTAAAAAGCCAGTCAGTCTTATTAGTCATTACAAGTGAGTAAGGCCCCATCAAAATCCTGTTTCTAGTACAGTCATAATTTTCCCATCCACTTTATACCTTGATGATGTAATCATTGATAAAACGGCTCGTTGATATTTAACACAGAAGTATTTAATTATAATCGTTCATTGTAGGTAATTATAGGGGATAAGTCTTATAAATAGTTATAGCGCCGTATTATTTTCTATTAATTCCTTGAGTAAATTGTTATCTAATTGCTTATTACTTGTATAGGAACGGCTTTTTAAGGCGGTAGGTAAATAATGGTCAGAAGACCTATATAGAAGTTGATGTATTTATACTTCAGTACTAAGGGCTTGGGTCCACCATCAACCACGAATAAGACCAAAATTAAATCTAGTAAGTGTGAGATTTGAAGGAGAGTCCAAACGAATAGCTTTTGGTAAAAAAAAAATAGTTTCACTGATTCCGAGTTCTGACTGTAACTTAAAATTTGGGCTTAGCACAACTTAGTTTATACCTAATTAAGTAATGTTGTCTGATAATTTTACTCCAAAAGCGATGAAAACCATTACATACCTACACTAAGTGGGTTTATAAGATTAATCAAAAATTTTAGAAATAAGTTACTATCAGAGTATGATGTCAAACCTCCAATAAACTCTTTTTTAAATTATTTGTCAAAACTGATCGAAAATAAATAAGAAAAAAATTAACATAAAGAATGTTAAAACAACAAGGCTCCCGTAATTATTTCAAAAGGCTATTGACGTTCGATAGACGGTCTCATTGTGATGCATCAGAGAAAAGAAATCACATGGATGCAGAATAAAAAAAAGAAAAACGAAAAAAAAGAGTAAACGAGATGCGCCAGCGTACGCCGAGATCTCGGTCAGCTTGCCGTAGTCGACTTCTTTTGTTTCAACCTCGAATCAGCCAGTATTTCGAATCTAGATGCCGCGTTTATTTTTTCCTTTTCTTCCCCCCCTAAAGCTTTTTTCTTTATTGTCTCAGTGCGGTCGAACTTTTTATGAAAAAATAAAAACCCCGGTGGCTTATGGCTCCCCATTGATATGCGACGTTCGAACTGAAATTTAAATATTTGCTTGCGAGTATTCGCGTCCGACTTCATCGTATGGTTTTGTTGTTAAAACTCTTTGTGTTGCCATCTTAATATTTATTGTTATTCCAAAAAGTTCAGTTGTCCCTTTTTGCGGAATATATTTGACAAAAGAGTGTTGCAGTTTTTTTAGATTAGATTAAAGTTTCATGGTGTAAATGTAGCTTGATAAATCGCAAACGAGACCTGTTCTTTCATAAGGAATTTGGAGCAAAGAAATTTAATTACGTTTCACGGAAGAGGGGTCAGGGTTCAGCTGATATTTATTTCAAACCGTACCGTTGAGTGGCAACAAGTGTTTTTTTAATAGATACTACTTATAGCAGAATGGTATCAAAAAAGTAGTGCTCGTTTTTTTGTGATTTTTACGTTGTGTGTTAGATGAGTGGATTTTTTCATTTATTGCCTGTTAGATGATTGATTGCTGAATGACTATTGACTATAATAGAGATAACTTTATTTTATGTTAGTGATTTTTTTTGATGACTATGACTATGACTAAAGCGAATATTTTAGTGGCATATTTAAGCACAATATTGTTATTGTAATGCGTGGGGTTTTGGTGGCACAGTAAAACCTTTCTGCCTCTCTCTCTTGGTTTATAAGAGAATTTCAGTAGTGGGACATAATAATAGTATCGTTTATTTCAGGCACCCATAGTATACACAAATCACACAAAGAAATAACATACATTTTCTAAATTTATACCGTACAAAACAATAATAACAAAAAAAATTACGTTTAACCTATAACCCATCGAAATAAGTGTATGTGACAAAATATTACGGACACTAATTTGTTTACACACACGTAATCACGTCAGGAAGGAAGCTCTGAACTTCCGCATGAGCCTGTAGATATCAGTGACTCTGTTCTCAACAAACATGTTGTCGCACTATACCGCCAGGGCAAGCGTAAAAAAGAGCTCTAAACGCATTATTATATTGTACACGATACACAGAGTGTAATGTACACACATTAACGGAATAAAATTATGAATATTGTAAAAGTAATAATATATTTTGGTAAAATTATGTCACTACGTAATCGTTTGTTATAAAGTTCTTACACATTTTTTATATAAATTTCGTAAGTATAACATAATACCATAAGCCCTACATACACATATCAACACCTTTATTCTACAAACAATTTTCAAATTAACACCAAAAAAAAAATTCCACATTCAATGTAATGTCCTTCAAATATTTATACAAAAAAAAAGTTACTACCTTCAATCTTCCAAATATACACCAAAATATAGTCTGCGTTTCGTCACAGTACTATTAATACTACAGATTAAGTGTGCGTTAGAAGTGTTTCAATTTTTATTCACCCAAGAGCCTTTTGAAAATAAGCTAATGACAGCTATGAGAGGCAGATCTACATCCGGTTAGCGACCGGTTTCGATCTACGATACCTACATTAGTATCGACATTTTCTTATGTTGGTAGTATATCACTGGGATATTGCCATAACACTTCATTGGAAGGAAATCAATAGCAATTTTGACAGTGACTATTAAAGTCTGGTCAACTGAACATTTCGAGAGCGTATGTACAGTCAGCGCCAAATAATTGGTAGCATCGAAATCGCCAAATAATTGGTAGCATCGAAATCGCCATTATAATATGACGAATAACAACCTAACGCTCTTGACAATAAAGACGTTTGTCGATCATCATGGCGCTTGTTGCGAGACTGTACTAAGTGAAAAATGGAGTAACGACAAATGTGTGCGATAGTAACAGGGCATTAATTCTACCTCTATCCTTATCCCTCAAAGTTCCTTTGTCTTTTACTGTCATCAGCTTAAGGACGTCCACCAGACCCTATCCCACCTCTCATCTTTCTACTTTACTAGCATTAACCTGGTCGCTCTAGACTTAAGCTTAGGTATAACCAGGTTATGGCTGAATTCCATTTCACATTGACGTTATATGTGACTGATTGCAGGCAGGCTACAGCCTTTATCAGAAACTCCGTCTATTTTTAGATTACACGTCAAGACTTATTCCAATACTTTCCATTCTAATACTTTACATTCCAATACTTTCCATTCCAATACTTTCCATTCAAATATCTTCCATTCCAATACTTTCCATTCCAATACTTTCCATTCCAATACTTTCCATCCCAATACTATTCATTCCAATACGTTCCATTCCAATACTTTCCATTCCAATACTTTCCATTCCAATACTTTCCATTCCAATACTTTCCATTCCAATACTTTTCTGCCCTCACAGTCGTCAGTTATTCGTGCCATATGCCGTACCTACTGCCACTATACTTCTTTAAGCTATGCCGGTGACTTTTCTAATTCTGGTTTGTAATTGTATACCATACAAATTTTATCGACCAATATGACAGATCAGTACCCGCATTACTCTCCTGAGTTCATCCAATAAACAGGACAAATCTTTGTGTGGGTGAATATGAATATTTGTTCTGGTCTGAGTGCTACGTATATTTAGTATACATTTACAAAAAAGTTTTAGGTACGTTAATTCATTATTTAGTATCAAAAACACAAGCTTAATGATACTTATCGTAGAACTAATTAATTTGGATTGTAAAAGGGTTATTTCAAACAAGCGTTCTTTGAAAACACAGTGCTTCAACTATATAGGGCCCTTTTAAATAATTTAAAAATATCATACACAAACACACACATTAAAAACGATTTATAAATTTTACTTAGAAACAAACAATGTAAAAAAAAAGCTTTTAAAAATTTTCTAAAATTAAATCGTCGTAATAATTAAAAATATCTATGACAAGTACCAATAACTTTTTATCAAACTTTAAACGTATGAATTATACAACTGGCAACTTTATTAATTGGCTAATTTGTGAGGAGGTACATACTTTTAAGGTACACAACAAAAAGTGAACAAACACAAGTAAGTAGATGCGTCATTGGTTTGACCTATTAAATGTAAGGTGCGAACAAAAAAAGTTGGCCACAATAGAATCCACACTGCCTCTTTATTGAAGCTAGTACGGCGATGTTATTTTTAAGGATGTATTTCACCTTGGAATCTTTTATCCTTTTATTCGAGCCAATTAAATAATTATGTAGTAACCATTCGGTACGATACTCGAGATATCGATACTAAGCTTTCGAAGAGGTTCAGAGCTGAGAGTTGTGAACTATTTGTTTTTTTTTATTTGTGAATTCTTATGTTGATCACACCCTGCTTGATGGTTTTTATTTATTTATTGTCATATTACAAATTATAACACTGCTAAGATTTATAATGACACAACTCGAGTCGTTTATATAACTAAAACTAAACTATACTATCAAAACTTATGTAAAAACGTACATAAATCTAATTTTACAATCATGACTGGTTTAACTTATGAATGTAAATTTCTATGTCTAAAAAAAATTCAATGAAAAATACTATTACAAGAATATTTTTTTTATTAAAATTTTATAAAAATTCGATGCTGTCAAAAAAAAATTGAATACTCCATACCATTCAGCACGGTAACAAGCGCACCCACTTATGATGACGTTTCTCCTAAAACCAGGGGCTATAAGAGCTTGAAACACATCGCATGCTTAAAGGAACATCGACCCATTAATAGATAGGTCAGGTTTGAGTTACGTACTTATACAGTCTTTCTATTTCTTACTGAGAACGAATCAATCTTAATCAAACGTTCAAAACACAAGCAGAATTATTAATAAATAAATCAGAATCAATTTGATGCGCTTACAAGTAGGACAAGTATTCTTTAGAAAATCTTCTTTTGTGATGTCCCAATAATCGTCTTTTTTTTAAGTTAAGTCACTATTCCGTTAAGCATGCGACATACCCCGGCAGAGAATTACAAAGTTGTATTAGTCGCTGGACGGAGTAAACAAGAAATCATAATAGTTTTGCATTGTCTTAAATTATTAAACGTTTAAATTAATATTTTTGATTGATGCGCTTAGCCTATCACGTCGTTTAAAAGATAAAAGATTAAAAAACAACAGCTGATCGTTTTAGTAGTCTGTGTCGTGACGAACGGCTGCCGGGAGACAGGAAATAATAGAATATTAATTGACTTACATCGCCTAAAAATATTACTAACTCTAAGACGCCGATTATGACGTCAATATCAAGGATATTTTGTATTGCAACTGCCATTTATTTATATAGAGATTTTATTGATGCAGACACCTTGTTGATAAATCATACTTATAATGCAATAGTGCATTTTGGCGACTAATCACATATTTATTTTTAAAGGGAGTGATAAAATACTGCTTCGAGCTGATTTATTAGACTCAACAAACTTAGTCTTTAGCGTGTATATATATATGGACATATGGTTTATATTCTACTTTGGTTTTCCTGATCAACATCATATGCTGATGTTACAGCCCCAGCTAAATATATAAGCTCTTATACTTTATGTTGCGACAATGGACTAGACCTTTGCGACAATACCATTACATGTGGATGCTCGCTAACAACTCTGACGACCGATATGGCGAGAAAGTATACCCGCACTCCGCTTCTGAGGTCGTGGCTTCGATTTCCACATAGGACAAATCTTTGTGTGCATAAATAAGATTATTTGTTCTAGTATGGGTGTTTTCTTATGTAGTCTGTATTATATTATAAATTATTATATTTTCTGACAATTACATCAATTATTTAGTTCCAAGATAAGTATCATTAAGAACTTGTGTTATGAATACTAAAGAACGCATAAACATACTTAAATACTTTTTTTTTATAAATACTTAATATACATAGAAAAACACCCAGACAAGAACAAAAATTCATGTTTATGCACACAAAGATTTGTCCTGTGTGGGAATCGAACCCACGACCTCTGGAGTGAAGTGTAGATATACTGACCTCCACGCCATATCGGTCGTCAAACATTAAAAGTAACGTATTTAAACACAATTTCTTTATGATACTTACTTTGGAACTAAATGATTCATGTAATTTTAAGAAAATATTTAGATCAGACACTGAATAAGTCTTACCACTAATTAGACTGCGAATTTCGAAGGGCCGTTAGATTAGCATTACCAAGCGCTGGCTAGTAGCATTCATAGCTAGCTATAATATAGTTATAGTGGCTGAAATCTTCTGCCACCAACCAAACCCATCAATTTGTATCCATTACCTCCTGACTTTAAAGAAAACACACAAACCACGTTACCAGGTTGTCTCTCGATTAGTTGGTTGTATTTTATTATTCTTTTTAAATTAAAGGCCTTTATGTTTTTTATGTGTGTAGCTTCACCTACCAGCGATTCTTAATGTGAGTTTCGCGGAACCTAGAGTTTCCATTGGTAAGTCCCCAAGGTCCTGCGAAATTTATATAACTTTGTGTGTTAATTTAAATTACATACTAACTTTCAATCACGTCTGTTTCCCTGAAGGGTTAGACAGAGGCATATTACGAGTGTACCCTCACACTTCGCCAATTATACAGTTGGTCCCACGTAACAGGTGGTGCCATTTACGGGAAAATGTAATGATCGCCAGAGCCTCGTCCGTTGATCGGCAAATGCACCACTTGCAAGTGAGGTTGGCTTGTACTGCTTTTATGTTTGCCAGTGCCAGATTTAATTACAGAATAACACAAAGTATTTCGTATGTAAATGTCAACAACTACAGAGTTTTATTTGGGTGTTATTTAACGTGTCTTCAAAATTAATAAATTGCCAACCTAACCTAACCTTTTTGTGCATCAAAATTACTGATTGAGCACCTAATCACCTCATTAGATGCTCACTCAGTAATTTTGATGATTAAAAAAGTATTTTTTAGAGGTTCAGTTTATTATATTCCGTTTTATTTGGTAGATGTTAGATTATAACCTTAAACTCCAGAACCTTTGGGGTACACAAACACTTTCTTTCTTTCCTCAAACTAACATGTCTTCTTATACTGTGCTTTAAGGCTGAGGTAACCTCTGACCTTACCGCTTAGCGTAAACGCTCGGGGCACCAGTCCCGGGTTCGAGCGACGGCTGTACAAACACGAATCTCAATACATGTATCTTGCTTTACATGTTTATTTTACCATTAGAGCCCAGATAGAAATACATTCATAATTTAGTACTTTATATCTATTTATGTGTTAGAAAGGTGCGTATATCATAGATGAATTGGCTTGGAATAAATTTATTAATGCTGTATCGTCTTTATTGAATATTGTGTCTTAATGTTAATGATTGTAGGTAAATTATGGTAGTGAAATATGTTTATGTTACTGGTTGTGGCAGTCCTCTTAAGAATTAAAGTTAGTGAACAAAATCATGGCCAGTATTTTGTAGAATACACAAAAAAGTAAAAAAAATATCTATCACAACCTTAGTTTAACCAGCAACATTATGCTATTGTGATATATTTTACCATAATAAGGTAGAAATGTTAGGCCCTCTATCGACTGGACCTCCTTGATGGTGCCTACCATGGAACCAGTTACTGATCCTGTGACTACCATCCAGATTTGCTTGCTCTTAAACTAACTGACCGCGTGTCAAATCGAAAGGTTTTAGATAGTGGAAGATTTTTGCATGTGTCTAGCCAGCGCTAATCGGTGCTCATTCAAATGACTCTCTGGATTCCACATGGTGCTGACTAGTACGTGTACTTGCTTATGTGTTTTAAGCCATTGCTGTAGAACCTATGGTATTCATATCTCAGCATTTTGCTACAGTAATTTACTATTCTGCTTTACTAATACTATTTATTAACATGGCGCGGGTTAAAATATTTGGCAACTGATGACTTAGGCCAAGTTACACCACCTTATTTTAACTGCTTTTTTTGTATGTAGTTTGACTGATTATTGACGTTTCCTATTGTTAATGTAGGATGGTGCAACTCAGCTTAAGTTCGCTAATTATACAATATATGAACATGACATTAGACGTCGCTAAATGAAAATGACATTTTGTCTTCATCCGTCAAATGTTATTTTAAGTCTACACTGCAATAGCACTGTCGGCTAACTTATTCCTCTTATGAAGGTTCCCTATTGGCAAAAGGCAGGGTATGCCCATTTTATATACTGTTCAATCAGTAATTATAAGCTCAATCTTAAATATGAGGGTGGTGGATCGGTGGGTAACGCCTCCAGTTATTCGAGTTTCATAGGTCACAGTAACCAGTAACCAGTTGTTTTTTAACCAATATCATGCGCGATTTATGCTTGATGGCTTTTACCAAGAAATAAGAAAAAAAATACGTAAAAGCTTAGCTCATTGCCCAGAGTAAATTGAACCGAATGGCGTGGATGTCAGTATACTCGCACTCCGCTCCTGAGGTTGTGGGTTCGATTCCCACATAGAACAAATCTTTGTGTGCATTTACATGAATATTTGTTCTGGTCTGGGTGTTTTCTATGTATAATAAGTGTGCATTTACAAAAAAAAAAGTATATAGTTAGGTCTTTTATTTTAGTTATTTTGTATCCATAACACAAGTTCTTAATGATGCTCATGTTTGAATTAATGAATTGGTGTCATTATTTTTCATCAAGAAATAGAAATTTCTCAAAAGAATAGTAGTTTTAAAAAAAAGTTTGCAACATGCAAGTTAAAAACTTACCTATGTTAACAATTGCTTTGTAGAGATCCAAATTGTAAAAAGAAAACATTAACATATTATTTTTATAATCGTCTCATAACACTTTACTATTCAATATATTATAAAGGCGAAAGGGATAACGACTTCAACACGGCTACCTTATTATGTGTTCATTAATTATTATTAACTTTAATAAAGAAGAAGAAATAGAGTGTTGTAATGATGTTTAAAATTTCAAGCCACATTTCCTAGATAGACACAATTCAATATGTATAAATAAGGGCTTGAACTGATAGGCTACGGCTGTCCAAAAGTAATTACTTATAATCATATCAGCCTTATAAAGTCCACTGCTGAACATTGGCCTCCCCAATAGATAGGCCAAAAGAGGTTGGTTACCGAGCTGCTGCCCATCATCCCGTGGGATTTCTCTTCGTCGACTCTTACGAGGTACCATTATTCTAGGCCGGCACCTCACGGCGCATTACTTACAATAGAGCTCAAAATTTTCAGCTTTCATTGTGTCCTGTCTCCTGGCAGGCGGCCGCTAGCTCACAGATAAGTAAGACCGAGTAGCTTTTAAGAATGATATGTTAATCATAATTCGCACCCCCGGTGCTACAACGTCACTTATGCAATTTTGTGAAAATAAATCAAATTATAAGAAAAATTACGAATATACCAAACTGTAAGATGTTTCGTTTTACTGTGAAATGGAGTCTGAAATAAAGGCTTAAATACTACTAGTTAATTTCTTAAATTAAGAAGAACAATTTCTTAAATTAACAGGATATTTAATTTGGAAACGCTTTTCCTGGAAAATATTTTTTTTTGCAGAAGTGACGTTGAAGCACCGGGGATGCGATAATATGTACTTTTATTTTTTACTAGTGGCCGTGCGTGATTTCGTCCGTCGTCTGGAATAACTCTATTTATTGAAAAAACTGCAACAAAATCCGCTGCGTCGTTTCAAAGATTTAAGCATTCATAGGGACAGACAGTCAGCGAAAGGCAACTGTGTTTTATACTATATAATGTATAACACACACATGTAGTGTACTATTATTATAATGTATTGAAACGACGCAACGAATTACGATGCGGTTTTTAAATAGATAGAAAGACTCAGCTGTTGATTTTTATAAACGATTGAAAAATCCCTAATAAATACGGAAAATTAAAAATTGCGATAAATAACCGGAATTCGTAATTATTTCCACTTAAGTTAAGCTCCGCTTCCGCTCAAAACCGGGTGGGTTCAACCTATAGCATCTACATTAAAGAGTTTGGAACATCCTACCAACTGGGTTTGAATCGGACACTTAACCAATGGGCTACGATCGTGACACATTTATATTGTAACGTATAAGTTTTCTATAAAAAAAAATTTAAGACAATACTATCCGTGATTTTAGTAAATTCTAATATATACTGAATCGAAAGTAAGTTTTATATAAATATCCTATTTATATTAATATTGTGTGATAAAATATCAAACTTTAAGAACATCATAAAAATAAAAACATCTACGTGAAAACCTAAAAATAAAAAAAAGTAAATAATTTTTTATGGTGTTAGAAAGAAATTGTGCTTACCGTATGAAACAGTACATAGGCAAATCCTTTCCAATGGATGCTTCACGGTAAACATAGATACCTAATGAACAATCTCACAACAATATGAGCCAAAATAGATTGTTCACACCTTTTCAGTTCACACTTCGAGTCCAAATTCACGCCCTTGTAACCACTAAACGAAATTGAGCAGACCTTAGAAACGTTTAGCACAGAATTAGGAACACACTAACAGTCATTTCGTTATTACTAGAATCCACAATTGTAAAGAAAACTGTTTTGAAACTTGCAAGCTTTTTCAGCTGTTACTGGCATTCGCTATTCATGTCTATATTCGTAAAAAAAGTACCTACTTCACTTCAGTTTTTAATCACAAAAGTAATTTTTTATTTACTATTTGAATACACAAAAGTTTTGAAAAAACAACAATTAAAATGATACTTAAAAAATCTGTTAAAACATGCAACCTTTGTTTTTAGAAAAAAAAGTTACTGGCATTCGTTCATGCTCGAGAAAAAAAAGTTAAGTGAGATCAACAAAAAAGAGGTCGAAAGTCGTGTGTTCCATTTTTGAATACGATCCGAATACGAGTTCGCGCGTCAGGGCAGTGTTCGCGCGCACGCGGCCGTGTGAGCGTGCAGTGCGCACGAGTCTCTGCGCCACACTGCGTTCGCGCGCTTTTCAACCACTAAAACCTTACCCATAATACAGCATACATAGAGCTGTCGATACGGAGATTTTCTCACGGAAAGGACTAAGAAGATATTCTCTAACGGTTCAAGGCATCTTCGTTGACTGATGTTGATGAGCCGACTTAGTTTTGTTTTGATTCTGACTAGTTTATTTTTCTCTCCGGATTATTGTAAGGCTTATGAATAGAGGCCGTAGTAAATCGCTTGATGCCTTTCTGTGTTAAGTAGTTTTGACAAAAAAAGAAGTTTTCAAATGCTCCGGAGTAGGTTTTATATCATATTATCTGGATGACATTGACGTAAGCAGTGGTATTCTATTGTTTAAATTTTGACGGTATTATCCTTGAATGAGTTAATGAAGCGAATTATGTTAGTAAATTAGTTTAACAGTGAGAGGATAATAAAAAATAATTATCGTTGGTATTGTTTTAAGGATTATGAACAATAGCACATCCTACTGCTCTATTCTACAAATATTGTATTTAAAATGTTTGTGTATTTGGATATTTAATCATAATACGGAAAAATCTTAATTATCACGAGGAAACATGATAATGCACATAATTCGTGTTACGGCCCCCGTCAGTGGTGCTCCGGCTAAGTTTGACGATTGAAATGGCATGGAGGTCAGTATACCTGCTCCAAAGGTCGTGAGTTCGATTTCCACACAGGACCAATCTTTATATGACAAAACATGAATATTTGTTCTGGTTGTGTGTTTTCCTATGTATATTAAGTATATATTTATTGTATTTAAAAAAACGATATTTAAGAATGTTTACCCGTTGTTTAGTATCCATAACACAAGTTCTTAATGATACTTATCTTGGAACTAAATAAATGGTGTGATTGGTATGGTGAGTATCAACTGTCTTGGCTTTGTCCGCTGAACCGATAGGCTACAACTGCCATATTTGACATTATCCCTCGAATGACTCTTATCTTCAGTGTAGGTCACTATTAAGTTGTGGTGTCCAGGCAAATAACTTATTGAAAAAAAAAACAAATTTATAATTGACAATATCGACGGTAGCAATATACAATGTCGTAAGTGTAAAGCCGTTACTTTAAACAATGTCGTAAGTGAAAACTAGCGACTTATCACTTATGATATTGTTAAAAGCAACGACTTTTCACTTACGACATTGTTAATGGCTACCGTCGATATGTTATAAATATAAATCAATCATGTAAACACATTAAATGTAGATATAGAGGACATTATCATACGGAAAAATATAAACCAACAGAAATTCATGTAATAATTGTTTATTAAATATTTATGACACTGTAACAAACAATTGTTGCCTACAAAGACATGATTAAGATTTTGTATTATTTATTATAATTTATATTAAAATATAGTTACACTGCGGTATTGATAAATAGTTATATTATTGGGTTAATAAAATAATATTTTTATTAAATGCAATAGAACGACAATTTTTTTTTTTTTTTTTATTTGATTAGATGGTACGTTTTTAGGGTTGGGATTGTTCATAATATTTCAACTGTATAAGTTTTGAACCTTTGCAAGATTAGAGTACTTTTAATCCTTTTTAAAAAACAAAAGCCATCAATTATTGTAACTGATTGTCAACTGACCCATTAAAGAAGAGTAAACAATCGTAATAATTGTTTCAATATTGCTTAAATGACTGCAGAACTCAATACGAAATGATATACGAAAGTTTCAGAGTAAGAGTTGCCACAAACCTTACTATAAAAGACATCAACGCACAAAATATAAAATATTCGGAACACCTTAAATAAAATTTAATTTAATTCATCAATATCTACAAGTTTACCGTTTTTTTGAGTATAGTTTAAATTTCACAATTAACTAACGTACCTATGTAGATACAATATTTATTAACTTTAAAAATGAAAATTTTGTTCGGACCTCCATCTAAACAAAAAAAACTATCTATAACGTCTAAATCATAAAGTGTGTCTATTGCGAAGCATTATCTTAACCTTGATAAACCATGTATCAAAATTGCATCACCGCCGTCTTCTTGTCAATAAAGTACGTCATAAAAAAGCAAGAAAAGGACGGCTATAATAGCTCGGCTCTCTCCACAGCTCCGTCTTCAAACAGATCACTCGTCACGGTACACTGCTAAAGACGGCCCACAACGCTGCGTCGTCGACAAAACTATGTTCATCTCGCTTACTCCTATGAGAACTGTACCAAAGTTCGTGCAGAAAGAGATGAGTGATCGCACGTTTTTTGGACAGATTGTTGATTTTTTGTGAAATATAGATCAACGTTTTAAACAATGGGTCATTGACCCTTAGTTGTTAAGATTGCGGAAAATTATCGCGATTGAGACATTTTGTGAATATACTATAATGCTATGCGATTAAAGATTAAAGTTAAATGTTTTTATAACCTAATAAAATATGCTAAATTACTGTTTAAACATTTAGAGTTTAGTTTTTATTTTATTTATACATTTTAGGGAAATTTACAGCAAATTTTTTACAGTTTTAAAAATAAACTTACATCACGGAAAGCCACTTATATTTAGATTTTTCTTGATTTAGATAAGACTTAGCATCCATGTTATATTTTAGCAGCGAGTAGTATTAATATAGGTTACCTATATGTCGCAGATCTGAAATATTTTAATTTTTAATTATAATAACGTTCATTCTACATGTTTCAGGCTTCTTCGAATCGAGACTAGTATGAATTAATATTAGAAAAATTTAAAAATACTGCAATATTAAAACTGTCTTCTAATTTCATTATTAAAAGTTATATATGTATGAAGTACATAAAATTATACTAATATTTGAGTATCGTACACATCATGTTCGTATATGTAGAATAATGAAACATAGTATGTATTAAGTGATGAACTGTAAGTACAAATTTATTAGAACAGTATGTAAAAATAAAAGATCGTATAGAAAATCACGAAAATGATCTCAATTCCCACGGACCCATTTATTGAGATGAGAAGCATTAGCAATGGTTGCTTGCTTGCTGTAGGGGCATGCATTCGCGAGGTATATATGCGAATATAAAAACAAAAAAATAGGTTGGGGAAAAAGTCTTTTCGTATGAAAAGTCAAGACATTTTTTTCAAAGTTTATTTACATTTATTTACAATATATATGTACCGTTTTGTTGAATAACTTTCTGCCATTTTGTGGGCAGAGACATTATCCCGTTACTGTAGAAACTTTGGGACTTCTGATCAAAAAAACGGGACAAATAGTTTTGGCAGTCCTCTCTTGAGGTCAACCTTATAGAACCTAAAGAATTCTGCAGAGACCGAAACAGGTGAAAATCTGAAGGCGCAAGGTCAGGGCTATATGGTGGATGCACTAGGACCTCCCAGTCGAACTCTCTTAATTTTTGCTGAGTGGCTAAAGATGTGTGTGGTCTAGCGTTATCGTGATGAAAGACCACACCCTTCCTGTTGATCAATTCCGGCCGTTTTCTCTCGACTGCTTCCTTTAATCTCATCAGTTGCTGGCAGTAAAGATCAGAATCGATGGTTTTGCCGGGCGGTAAAAGCTCATAATAAACAATGCCCTTCCAATCCCACCATACACAGCATCACCTTATTTCGTGTTAGGCCAGGTTTGGCCACAGTCTGTGAAGCCTGGCCAACTTTCGACCACGACCTTTTTCGCACGTTCTTGTCGTACGTGATCCACTTTCATCGCCAGTTATCAATCTCTTCAAAAACGGCTCGGTTTCATTACGTCTCAATAATGAATCGCAAATGAGTACACGGTTCATTAAGTTTCTTTGAGTGAGCTCGTGTGGCACCCAAATATCGAGCTTTTTTGTATAACCAGCTTTCTTCAAATGGGTCAAAACTGTTTTGTGGTCAATTTCCAGTTCTTCAGCTACATCGTAACTACTAATATGCCGATCTTGCTCCACTCTTTCAAAAATGGCGTCCATTTTATTCATAACAGGGCGACCAGAGCGAGGTGCATCTTTAACATCCAAATTTCCGGACTGAAAACGTTTGAACCAAATTTGTGCTACTCTTACTGACACTGCATCAGGTCCATAAACATCACAAATTTTTTTCACTGCTTGAGTTGCATTTTTGCCTTTATTATAATAAAATTTTAAAATGTATCGAATTTCTTCATTAGATTCACTCATTTTTACGGAGAGAAAAACAAATGAAAAATAGCGGCTCGGCGGCATAGGCTCATAAAGTTTAGGCACATACAGATATGAAAAAAAAAATCGTATAAATCGTGGGTTCGATTCCCACACAGGTAAAGTATTGGTTTGCACGAGCATGATTACTTGTGCTGATCTAGGTGTTTTCTTTATGAAATAAATATTTTTAATCGTTATTTATACGTATTTAATATGAGATTATATAGGGTTTAAAAAGAGTATTATTGTTACTATTAAAATTTTAAGCTAGTGTCAAGTAAAATATATACTAATAATATTTAATTTATAGTAAATGAGAAGTGTTGTTGAATTTTATAGTAAACGAGTAGTAAAATACCCCTAAACCCCTTGAGTCCTCAGTGAAGATGTGGGACTATACTGAGATATCATAAGTACTTCCTCAGAGAATTTGTAAAGTCATGATACACTGTTTTGTTTTATTTACCAACTTTTATTTACGTTTACAAATAGTTAACGGTTAATAATCCACCGTTATTACACATTCATATTTAAAATAACACAAGTTTTAAAAATAAAACAAAACTGCAGACATGAAGCTTCACTTTCCCGCCAAGAAATCCACTATTAATTTGATTAAATAAGCATTATGGCATTTTTCCAAAACTGATTGAGTAACATACATCAGAACCGTGCACAACCTGGCTATTATTCCAAAGGGCAAATAAGATCCTGTTTCGCAAAACCTTCTTGGTCATTACCGAGAGGCTCTCACGGTTGCTATGGCAACGGGCCATATCTAGACGATATTGTGTGTAATTTGTAGGTTCGTGGTGCACCAAGATTTACTGCACTCAAGATACCAAAAGTTTTACTTAGGAAAGTGGAGCTGGTTGTAGATGGGTTAGGCTTGATGATACGTATAGAGTAGGTACGTTCGAGCTAAAGAGGTGTGATAAGAAGGTGATTAGGGATCTAGTAACTAATATTTCAAATTTCATAGTTTGTATGTATCTTAGTTAAACATTGTACTTTAGTTTTTAAATACTTTTTGTAATCTATTTATGATTTATGTGCAATAATAATAATAAATAAATATTTCTGACACTTAGGTACACTAATTATTTAGTTCCAAGATAAGTATCATTAAAAACTTGTGTTATGGATACTAAATAACGGATAAACATACATAAATACTTTTTTTATTTGTAAATACATACTTAATATACATAGGAAAACACCCAGACCAGAAAAAATATTCATATTTATATACACAAATATTTGTCCTGTGTGGGAGTCGAACCCACGACCTCAGAAGTTTAGTGCGGGGTATACTCGCCACCACGCCATATCGGTCGTCAGATATAAGGATAAAGGATTATTATTATTATTAACATTTTTTCTAATAGTTTAAAAAACATATTCCTGTGTAAATTTGTAGAACAAATTAAAAATAGATACTGCGCTTTATAATTGATGTAGTCCATGGAAGATCAGTGTCGTGACATCCTATGGTGTCCGACATTATGCTGAGGGGGCCTATTCAGTAAAAACATACACACATAATATCACGCCTGTTTCCCCGAAGGGGTAGGCAGAGGCATATCATACGCCCACATTTCGCCAGTTAAATAGTTGGTCCCACGTAATAGGTGGCGAGCCTATTGCCACTTACTGGGCACTGTTATGTTCGCCAGAGCCTCGTCCGTTGATCGGCAGGTGCATCACTTGCAGGTGAGGTTAGCTTGTAGATACACATGCTGTAATGTTAATTTTTTTTATATCATTTTATAACAAAATACTTTCCTCTTTGAAAGTATCTTATATCAACTATAATCTATCTATTTAAAGACTAATTATTAACTTTCTTTTATCATAAACTATTACATACTTTAAATGTGAGAATTTGTCCAATAACACTATTTTTTTTGTTTCTCTTAAGGCGAAGACAGTTTCGTTATGTGTTCTTTGTCACAGTATTACACTTCACTGACACTACACTGAAATGTTTATATTTTTAGTTGATCTGATTGCTTCTTTTGTATGACGTATTATGTTATACTCGATAATTTTATATTCTTTCTTTCAAATAGTTTATGCTTGAATATTTTCACAAAGAATTTTCATTGCAGTATGTCCTGATTTACAAAGCAAAATACAATCTGTATCAAAAATCTAATATCATACAAACAAACCCTCGGGTATAACAGTAATTAGAGAACCTACTCAGTAAATAAAATTGAAAAATATAATTTGACCACGAAAAGAAGACCGACTTTCACAGTACTTGTAAAAAAGGACATTGTTTCAAAATGTTGATTCGGAATATTCCGAAAAAGTTCACATCCACGAGCTATATAATTATGAGATTTTAAACCTACTAAATGTCAAAACTGCCTACTTAATTGCTAATAATTCTAGATTAAAGAAGGAAATAGGTTTTTTATTGCTTAAATGCCATAGTTACAAAAAATAAAATGTGATATTTCCATAGAACATTTCTTTTAATATTTAAATGACATTGACATTATCACTGACAATAAGTAGAAGACATCTAGCAACAACGTTCATTACCAAATGTACAGACTACTCGAAATTCCAACGCATTCCGAACAGATCTATTAGTGATGCGCCCGCGCACATAAAAAGCGTACAATACGCTACGGGTCAATGCGTTTGAGGCGTCCACGGGTAAAAACATCACTTCCGAAATTACTGGGATTCTTGCGCGTATCGATCCTCCTCGATACGATTTGATACTTCTAAACCAATTCCAACAGACCTCTTACAGTAACTTTACTTTCCGTACTGCAATGTTAAAATTGTGAATGTTGGTTTGATTCCTTCTCCTTTTTTATTGGCTACATCTTGTACAATATGATAATTTCACAGTCCACGTAGTGTGGCGATCTGTTTACCTTTTTTCAAGACCACTGGTGCCTCTAATGTGCTTAACGACTAACACTTGAAAAGATAACTGGAATCACTGTTTAGTGTGTACATTATATTGACAACCAAGCTGTGTCTGTATACGCATTATTTATTTACCTTAATTAATAGCTAGCTGAAAATCTTATTTATAAAGTAAAGGAATCAAATTTATAGATTTTTTTTACTTTGCGTATACTGTTATTTTTATTTGGTATGATATACTTGATATTAAAGTTAATAATAGTAATATTATGTTGTATTATAGAATATTAAACGTATAATATAACCTGTATTAAAAATGTAATTTATGAAATAACGACCATTTCAGCACGCATAAGTTTAATCAGAAAATACATCATTTGCAGAGTTATGTGATGTTGTGTAAACCCTAATATATTTTTTAAACGAGAAGTCGGAAGATTTTTAGTGGGTATTACTGCTGGCGGTCGTGTCTGCCGGTGGTGAGTCCTACACACCTCTCTAGGTCCCCCTTTGGCCGGAAGACAGTGCGTAAATGCATTTTGTTTCCGACGTAAATCAAAAAAAAAAAGGTCTTGGTAGGATCCCTATACACCCTTAGTTTTAACTTGATAGAACTAATTATCTATTAACCATGACAATGATCACAATCAACAGATAAAATAAAAGTATTTTTCTTACGGTATATTTTTTTGTTATTCTAATCAAATTGATAAGCAAGGTTTGAAGCTCAAGTTAAACTGGACGTTCTTGAAGGATGTTTTGATAGAGAAATGCTTAATCGAATTCTGGTTGAAAAAGAGCTTGAAAAAGACATTTTTGGGATTGCGCGCTACGGTTAGTTTCCAATATTTTCTGGCTGTGAGTCACTTGGGGAATTTGGGTTTTGGTGTAAAAAATAATTCGTAGGCTGTACTTTACTTTTGGAAACAATGGTTTTCTTTAGTAGCTTAATTAAGGCCATCATCTTCTCAGCCCATTACCGTCTTGCTTACTTATAAAATAAAAAAAAGTAAAATAAAGTGATTTAAACTAATCACATTTTATTAATCAAATACGTTAGTCAACAACGTCTACGTTTTACATTTATAAAAGTAGAGAATGCATAGTCCCACAATTAATACACACATATGAATACACCCACACACACATATACAGTCATGGCCTCTCCAGAATGTTAGCATTGCAGTAATATAGGGGACCTAGTTGGCGATAATAGATTAAAGTTACTTTTTTTTTGTTATTGCCAATAAATGTATTTGTTTCTTTGCCATAAACATTTTATTTATTTATTTAGTACACACACAGAAATATACAAACAGAAAAACTAAGAAACATTGGGCACAGGGCACAACTTATTCCATATAGAAATATCTTCCAGCTGGCCCACGAAACGAAAAAAAAACTTAACTATGTGCATTGCAATACAATAAATACATAATTTACTGTTTTAAGGTAATAGTTTATTGTTTTAAAGTATATCTAGTATAGTTAATTTTTCAAAACTACTACAGCAAATCACGTAAATTATTATTGTATATAAGACAATTCTAATGTTTCCAATTTCCCAACACTCCATTCCACATTTTCCTACTTCCACTCAAATGTCCATTATTCCTCCTAATAGTACAACATATTGGACTTATTACATACAATTTAGTTGCAATAAAACAGCATAAATATATTATAAAGGAGATTGAATATAATCCAATTTCTGGTTAAAGTAATCGGCGATCGCAAAGTGCGCGTTATCGGAGCGAGCCATCCAGTTTACCCTAGTGCATAGTGAAAGATGGTCCGTACGACCGTTCCACCAACTACCAAATTTAAACTTCGATTCTTTGTCGTCATAGCGACTACATTACTTGACATTTATTTTCACTCGATATTGGTGACATTTAACGTTCGTAGCTTCGCCGTGCTAGGTGGAAGTTATCATATCATCATCATGTTGTTATTTATAAGACTATATATATATATCATAATAATTATTGTTAATTAGAGCACTCTATTGCGCTACCCTACGTGTATAATTCTTATCATGTCCTGTTCATCCCAAGGTTGCCTGGAAGGAATTGCTGTGAGAAATAAGGCCGCCCATTGTACAATTAATTTTAATGTAATTTTTTTTTTCAATTGCTGTATTTCTCTTTATTTTGGTGTACAATAAAGTGTTCATTCATTCATCCCTTCGCAGCTCAGAGGAAAACATAATTCTGTAGTTAAACCAAAACCAGGTGAACGTATATCATCACCAAAGTAAAATAGAGTTCACCAAGGTCAAACTTGGATGATGTGTTGCATTTAAAAACAACCGCTTCTGAGCTTTGGCGGGCACGCTAATAAGCCGTTGGTCCTGGTTATCACTTTATGTGTTGGTCTTTAGAATAGCACGATGCCACATCTTCGAAACTTCCTCCGCCAATCCGCACTGGGTTCGCTTGGTCTCCACCTGAATCCCTCTCATCTTGGTTTACGAGAGAAGAACCATGGTCAGATGAGATGTATTATTCTGAGTTTAAAATAACTAACTTCGCTCGTAATTATGTTTAAGAAAGAAACTAATAAAAAATGTTTTTGTTTATATTAACAGTTGTCAAGTAGCCATAGTAAAAGCTCTTCTTAGTTGAGTTTCAAGAAGCGTTGTGTTCGAATTGTAAATGCAAAAGCAGATTATATATGTCTTACCAAATAGGTGTACTCGTATTTTTTTTTTACATATATTCCTATTTTTGTTTTTTAAAAATTTCAATGGATAGGCACTAAAGATTTGAATCTTAAGAACAAAGCTGTATGATTCATACTGTACTCATTAAACTATGGTATTTATCATAGGCAGCACGCGCGCGGATTGTTATCCTGCGCGCAAGCATTCGACGCATATGTACGCGCTAGTATCAACGCGCAAGTCGCGATAGGGCTGCGATTGGATGTAGTGGCAATGTATGGATTAATAATTAATTTATTTTGTTTACCTCTAAGCTTCCCTTTCTTAGGATTAGGAGAGACTATAAAAAAATGCTTCACACACTTATTTATAAAATCTAAGAATAAAATGGAAAATAACCTATATTCCACAGCCGATAACACTGCTTAACTAAACGAAACTTTAAAATAAACGCATATAAGAATCCAATTAAATTTAAATACTCGATTTAATACTCGATTATCCACTCTATATGATACACATCACTTATTGGCATTGCATATAATAATAATAACTTATTAGAAAATTTATTAGATAAATATTATAGAAAAAAACTAGATTAGATAGTTAGGTTATATAACTAAGGTAATTTATAAAGACAATATATAAAATGAAATACTCGAATAATTGATAAAACTAAAATCCCTAACAAAACGAATATCGAATATGAACGCGTATGGGAGCCTTGTGTTACGCACCGCAACTTTACATTTTCCGTATTACACACAGACGCACATAATATTTCTCACTAATATCTTCATAGCGCGCTCCTTCAACAGTGCGCGCGCGCAGCTTCCCAGGAATGCTATCAATGTATAAAAAACACCCCAAGCCCGCGGTTCTCACTGTTAATAATGCTATAATATTTATCAAATTAATAAGATTAAATCTTGTTAGGAATAACTAACGAGAATGCCCGCAATATACCCCTGCGTATTAGATTAAACAATTAACTAATCTCATGTATGAATCAATAAGGGAACCCAATGAAGGTTTTCATAAAAACGCATGTCCCTACGATGTAAATACTCGATAGGTCGATAAGATCATCATCCCTAACAAAACGAATATCGAATATGAACGCATACGCGAGCCTCGCGTTACGCACCGCCACTTTCCATTTCCCATATTACACACAGACGCGCATAACATATCTCACTAATATCTCCATAGCGCGCTCCTTAAACAATGCGCGCGCGCAGCTTCCCAGGAATGCTATCAATGTATAAAACACTCCAAGCCCGCGGTTCTCACTGATAAGTTTGCTATTCTACAATATTATGCTTACAGAAGAAATGTTTTTAAATTAAATAATACGTGGTTGGAATATTTAATATTGTGCATTTTGAACTTGACAGTGAATATAGGCTCTAATATAAACGCTCCTGAGATCGCGAGTTCGATTCCCTAGCAGGAATAATATTCTTGTCATGAATTCGAATATTAGTCGCATGGTTAAATTATCGTCCCTAATTTTTTTTCGTACTGATTCTTTTAAGCGGGCGGTATATCTCTTTATTGTGGGTAGTGAATAGGATGAAATAGTTCCTACATTGTTGAGGGCACAAGTGGTGTCTTTGTAATCTGATCCATACAATAAGACATACGTTGCAAGACGACGTCTTTGAGGCAAAATCAAATCCAGTGATCAAACATATCATAGTATACAGAGCAGAATGCATAGACGCCTTGAAGAAGATTACGTATAACAGAAGTGATAATATTTAGATGTGTGTATAAGATTCGGAATGGACTTCTTGGCGGGAAAGTGAAGCGTCTTGTCTGCAGTTTTGTTTTATTTTCTAAAATTTGTGACATTTCTAACATTATTGTATAATAACGGTGGATTATTAACCGTTAAGTGTTTGTGAATATACATAAATGTTGGTAAATCAAACAAAGCAGTGCAACATCACTTTTCAAATTCTCACAAGAAGTCCATGAGAGATCTCATGATAGTCCCAAACCTTTACTGAGGACTCAAGGGGCTTAGGGGAGGGTATCTCATTTACCTGGTTTCAAAGTTGCGTCCAGTTTGCCCTATATAGACACTGTGACAAACCTCACAAGTTAATTTATATATACCCGACTTTTTACTATTTTCTATGCGATCCTTTCCGTTACAAAGACGATTAAGTGAGTGAACGGAAAGGATCGCATAGAAAATAGTAAAAAGTCGGGTATATATAAATTAACTTGTGAGGTTTGTCACAGTGTCTATATAGGGCAAACTGGACGCAACTTTGAAACCAGGTATAAGGAGCATATAGCTGCTTATAGGCATAATTGTCCAGACAAATCTCATTTTGCCAAACACCTTATCGACTCTGGGCACACCTTGAGTAATAATCATAATTTTGAAATTTTACATATACATGAAAAAGGTCTACGGTTGTGTGTATTGGAAAATCTAGAAATAATTAAACACAATGATCAAAACCTACTGCTGAACGAACAAAATACGTTCTCTAGATCACCTCTATTACGTATGGTTCAGAAATTTCATAACGGTCACTCTGACTCAGACCGCGATGACGTGGCGGACGTTGATGGCGGAAGTGGGTGAGGGTATAAATACGCTCGAATACGCTCAGCTGCTCACTCTCGTTTCAGCGTTGGTCGTGAAGACATCGTTGTTCTGAGGCTCCTATCTTACCTGAAGATGCCCTGTGTAAGGGCGAAACACGTGTCGTGTTGATTAGTTTCTCGATTTTTTTGGGAAATTATAGTAGCGCGGGAATTGTTACAAAGATATTTTTAATCCATCACTTGCTTACAATGGATTTCCGCAAAGTAACGCCTGAATCAATAAATTATTTACCATTTATCATCTTTATCATCACTCACTCTCATTTACTATGAATTAAATATTATTAATATATCACTTACTTGACACTGGCTAGATGTGCTAGACGCACGAAGCCATTATTTAAAAGAAAAAAAAAAAAAAGATTTGGAATACATATGTTACAGTCAGTGTAAAAGTTGTAGATATGAAACCGTTTGTCATGGTAACGGCATGTATTAGGAAGAGACGAAGAGTAATGAATGTATGAAGTAATGATGATGAGACCCGCTAGGTTGGAGGGTAAGAAGAGGATAAAAAAACAGATGGATCAAGTGTGTGAAGACAAAAAGGTAGAGGATGAGTTGATGACTAATAACCGAGGTAAATAGAAGTAAATGACATGCTTCGTCGATTCCAGATAAACTGAGAGCGAGGGCAAAAGAAACCAGAGAAAGGTCATATTAAACAACTCCTAAAATCCTTTCAGTTAACATCTTGGAGGAATCAAGTAATGGGTTTAAAAATATCTTTGTGACAATTCCCATGCAACTATGATTTCCCGAAAAATCGAGAAACAGTTCAACACGTCACGTGTTTCGCCTTAACACAGGGCATCTTTGACTAAATATGAGACTCAGAACAACGATGTATTCACGACTAACGCTGAATCGAGTTTGCTCGTTGTTGAGAATTGTCACAAAGATATTTTTAATCCATCACTTGCTTACTGTGGATTTCCGCAAAGTAACGCCTGAATCCATAAACTATCCTGGAGGAATGTTTGAGCTCCGTGAATTCAGTACGGTTGCATAGGATTGGGTAAGTCGACTGGATGTCTCCTCCCCGACTGGTCTCTACCTTGTCGTGGTGGGGCGGCTGAGTACCTCCCGGTAGGGCGCAGGAGGCGCCAGGGAAAAGGTAACACCCAGAGACCGACAACTCTTTCTGGGTGCCCTTAGTACTGACTACCGGGGGAGAAACTAAGAGGGACCTGTGGAGGGCGCAGCGGGCGGGCCAGGAGGGCCCGTCAAGCAGCGCCAGAAGGGTCTTAGGCAGCGGGGGCAGGGGGCCCTTGCTGTCTAACCACAGACCCTCCGAGAAGTCGGCCACACACGCTATGGTCGCACAAGGAGGTAGGAGGGGCGCGTCCACTGCGCCTCTCTGAGGAGGTCCTCCCGGTTTTGGTCCGGGGGACGTTGGCCGCGGGCGGGGTGTCAGAGCTGCAACCCAGGTACTGGCCCCCCGCCTTTTTCTCAACAAGTTAGATTTTTAGTGGGTAATTACTGCTGGCAGTCGCGTCTGCCGGTAGTGAGTCCCGCACTCCCTTTCGGTCCCTCTTGGCCGGAAGGCAATGCGTAAGTGCATTTTGCTACCGACGTAAAACAAAAAAAGTCGACTGGATGTTAACATGAGGACTTAGTAGAAGCCATGCGACTTGATCGTCAATATGAAATGAAGAAAAAGTTATAAAAACTATAAAAAGGTTTTATGTATAAAGTATAACTCTAGCTTAGTGTAGATAATGTCGACTAATGATAAACATAAATGCGTTAAATTAATTTAATTTGTATTAATACCACCAGCGACTTTATAGCCACGTATAGTACCCACAGTAAAGGCATTTTCAGTGCCATGTGATATCGGTCGGCCTAGAATAGTTCCAGGCCCTCTCATCTCATAGGAAGTCGTAAGAATCGACGAAGATAGAAATCGGCTGATGGGCAGCAGCGTCATCCTGCGTATTGATTTGAACTGCGATCACCAACCCATTTCCCAGCGTGGTCATTATGTGCAGATACCTACAATATAAGAAAAACGATTGGGGAGGCTAATGATCAATGTAAAGGACTTTTTATGGCTGGAATAATGAAAGGCATTTTATTTTGCGCGCTGGTCTTTTGACAGACATTCCGGCGTCATCGCTATCTCAAAGACTACTTTAAATATCATTACTAGTCGTTTTACTATCGGAGGTGGCTTCACAGTGTCCAAGGTAGATTTTTTTTTGGGAAATGATGATTAAAACTTCTCTTACCAACAAAAAAAATCTAATGTTATCCAATCTGTTTCACCACAGCGAATGCTTGTTTCAATCTTAACAAAAAAGGCAAACTATATCGGCAGCTAGAGAAAAAGTCCAGACAACAGTTCGTAGGATATTGACCTACCGGATTCGAGTGATCTCATTTCTTTAAATTTTCCTACAATGTTAATTTAAAAATAAAAATAAAATAACATTTATTGCTTCCCTTTACATAATTTACATTATACGGTTAAAAGTTTTCTAAATATTAAAATTCTAACCAGAATTTAATTTAATTTAATTACGAAAGTCCAGAGCAAAGGTGATGGCTCAGCTTGTGCTTCAGCGTATACACTCTAGACGGCGCTGGTTTCAGTCACCCCTGTTCCCTGAGATGTTACTGGAAGTATGTGCCCCGCTTAGTTCACAATTTTACTTATTAAATAAACGGGTTTACAATTATCCTAAAATGACCAGTATGAAACATGTTAATATCATTCTCAGCGTGTGTGTGGTGGTTGTGTTAAAAACAGTATTTTTGTTTTTATGAAAGAGGACGCTTCAGCGGGTAGCATCAAAGTGGTGTATATTATTCCAGAATAGTAGTAGTATTTATTTGACGACATATATGGCGTGGAGCTCAGTATACCAGCACTCCGCTTCTGAGGTCGTGGGTTCGATTTCCACACAGGACAAATCTTTGTGTGCAGAAACAAGAATATTTGTTCAGGTCTTGGCATTGTCTATGTATCTTAAATATGCATTTCAAGAAAAAGTTTTTAATTATGTTCATCCGTTATTCAGAATATATAACACAAGTTCTTAATGATAATTATCTGGGGGGTCTTAATAATTGGTGTAATTGTTAGAAATTATTTATTTATTATAGCAGATATATAGATTATCATAAGGCAGTAGAGTTGTCTTCACAAAGAACTTCTAAGTAATTTAAGTTTTAGCACTTTGTACAAAAATGTGTAGCAATGGAAAGGGCGCTGTTATCCAAACAAGTTTGAGTGATATTTGACCGAAACCGATGCAAACACATTGCAGTAATATTTGCAAATTCGGTACAGCTTTAAATGACAATGTTGAAATTACAGGTAAGCGTGATACTCTACCATCAGTTAAGAGTCGACGTTGTCACCTGTCTCCACCGATCGGCACTGAGTCAGTGTGGTGGAGTATAACCTAATATCGAAGAGGAATATGATGAAATGTCGAAGCTGTCAACAAGATTGTCTGCGCATGGACTTGATGAGCTAACTTTTATCCCGGATTAACAAAAACCTATTGGCGACATGGACAAAGAACGGCTTTCAGTTAAAATATAAATGTTCTGTAGTTTGTGTTTACGCAAAAACGCTAAACGTATATTAGGTCATGTCGCTATCCGTAGTAGTAAGCAATTTAATTAATGAAATATATGTAATTTATATTTGATTCATTCAATAAACTGGCATCAAGGTCTAAGCATGTTTTAATTAGTCTCCACTTCAACCCCCGAATATGACATGGCGACCCTTGCCTTTGGAACTATATAGAAGATAAATCAAGACATCCATAATGAAGAAATTGAAAAAAGATGGTACAAAACCAGTCTAAAGAACAAGTAGTCATCGCGCAAAATGCCCACGGAGAAGCATCGGCCATAACATCTTCTTCAAGCGCAGTCTAGGAAGAAAGAAGGATAATCAAGAGGTGTCCAGGGTATAGCCTGGCCCACGGTGTCCAGGGTATAGCCTGGTATTAACATTATTAATCATTTCATTACAATCGGAATCTACAAAAGACAATAAGCTTTTTTTTTATATGTATCTGAACATGACTATAATAATTTTCTTGATATAAGGCCCAAAGCACACCCCATCTGTGGGCCCGTTGACGTAACACCAAAAATGACGCGTTTAAGCCAACACTGACGACTCCATAATTTAGCCCAGCCCGTCCCGCCCCCATTTTCCCTTACAACGAGTTGATAAGGCGAAATTACTGATATTATTCCAGCTAAGAACCACCTACGGATGAGTGGAGTTAGTCGGCCGGTGGGACATACGGGTGGGTCTTTTGTCGATCAATTATGCTATTATATAAAGCAGTTGCAGCTTCGGTTGAGCGTTTGGTCCATGAATCTGTTAGCACCGAGTTTTAAAAAAAATGTTTATACACTCTACTATTCCCCGATACATTTAAAATTCAAAAACATAGGGCTTTCATATAAATTTCCGACCCACGTTTTACCTTCTTAGGAAACGGATTATACGAGACTCCACCCGAGTTTTTTGTAAAATCCATAAGCGGATGTATACACCAACCTGCCAAATTTCAAGATTATTGGTATTATAGTTTCTAAGATTTTGTGACTAATCCGTATGTGATATTTCGCTTACATATATATAGATATAATTAAAAGTGACATTTTACTCATTAGTGGAAACGACGACTTGAGACAGATGAATGAACTTTTCATAGGATCGAGATGGTTGTCGCTCTTTGGGGAAAGAAGATTTGCAGTTGACTACTGACTTACTTTGATATACAGTTGTTATATTCTAAAATTAGGACTTTTATATAGGTAGACATCCTACTCTTTATTAACAAAAATATCTTAAGACTACAGGTACATATAATTATGAACAACAATGTTAGTTTTCGCTTAACAAATTAACTGCCCTTATGTTTCCGCTAGTTGACCAGAGCTAGCTTAAAGAGCACGGCCGACGCGCTATTGAAAATTTTAGACAAGCGATGACTTTAAAGTAACACATCTAAGTGAATTTTGTACCGTAAAATGTAATGGAGTGTGGATACCAGCATAATAGGCAGTTTATTATATAAGCACCTTTGCAGGGCTTGGTATTATGGCCTTTTGCAACATAAAGATATCTTTTACGTTTGAGAATAATGCTTTTTAAAAGGTTTGGTGGCGGTATGTATAATTAGTTTTGTGCACTATATATATTATTTTTTATATAAGTAGATATGCACATAGCCAGAATGCACCCTGGATGCTAAAAATTGCCCGGATTAAGTGCCGCAAGACAGCAAGAGGCAAAGAGGTAGACCCCGAAAACAATGACGAGACTATATTGCCTCTTTCGTCATGCCTTAGACTTAGGAAAAATTTGCCTAAGAAAGAGAGAAGTGGAGACAACATAGAAAGACTTTTGCCCTGCAGTGGGAAAATATAACGCTTGAATAAAAGCCCAGTCAGCTTGTCAAATACCTTAAGATGCCACAGAAAAAATTCAAAGTTTTAATTTAAAAAAATAAGCCTTTAACCCTTAAACAGGCAACTGACCACATAAAGTTCAATTTATGGTGGTCATATATTGACACTGCCTGGTAAAGGGTTAACTGTTTGGTGCTCAAATAATTTTTATTTTAAATAAATAAATTTTATAAAATAAATATTTCTGACACTTACACCAATTATTTAGTTCCAAGATAAGTATCATTAAGAACTTGTGTTATGGATACTAAATAACGGATAAACATACATAAATACTATTTTTTATTTTTTTTTGTAAATACATACTTAATATATATAGAAACCCAGATCAGAACAAATTTTCATATTTATAGACACAAATCTTTGTACTATGTGGGATTCGAACCCACGCACTCAGGAATGGAATGCGGGTATACTCGCCACCACGCCATATCGGTCGTCAAAATTTGCTTTACAACTTCACATATATATTTTATTAAATATCTTCGGACAATTACATCAATTACTTAGTTCCAAAATAAGTTGTGTTATGGATACTAAATAACGTTTGCACCTGTCATTTATATTTAAAACAGTGCTGTTTTTAGTTTTATAATATATAGTGTGTACCTATTGCGAATTTTATAATGGACAAAAACATCGAACAAAGAGTTTGTCTTAAATTTTGCATCGTCAATGGAATTTCGTGTTCGGAGACACTGAAAATGTTACAGAAGGCTTACGGTGAATCGACTTTATCAAAAACACGTACACACTTATCTACTTCTATTTATAAACACGTAGTTATGAGGGGTACAAAGCGTTCAAAAGCGAGATATGATGGAAGATTTGCCTCGTTCTGGTAGGCCATCAACGTCTGCAACTGAAGTCAACATCGCAAAAGTAAAGGAAATAGTGACTGAAAATCGTTATTCAAGTTTGAGAGAGATGGCCGCCGAATTTTTCGTATCTCACGAGTCGATCCGTACCATTTTAATTAATAATTTGGGTATGAAACGTGTTGCCGCCCGGCTAGTCCCAAAAGACCTGAATTTTCTTTATAACTAAACCGCATGAGATTCGCTGAGGACATGCTAGAACGAGTCAATACCGACCCAACATTCATGAAAAACTTTGTTACTGGTGACGAGACGTGGGTTTACGAGTTTTACATGCAAACTAGTCAACAAGCTTCGGAATGGCGCCTTCCAACTGAATCAAAACCAAAAAAACCAAGCCAAAGTCGATCAAAAGTTCATCATCATGTTGCTGTTTTCTTTGACTATCGCGATGTTGTGCACTCGGAATTCTTGCCGGACTGTCAAACGGTAAATAAAGAATATTATTTGAGCGTTATGCGGCGTTTAAGAAAACAAATTCGACGAAAGTTCTAGGATTTTGCTCTACTGTGCATTACGCCTTCGCACAAGGCCATCATTGTGAACGATTTTTTGTCCAAACACTCAACAAATACCATCGAGCAACTACCATATTCACCAGATATGGCCCCAGCCCACTTCTTTCTTTTTCCTTCACTCAAATTACCACTTCGTGGCACCCGTTTTTAATCGGTAGGAGACATAAAAGAAAATTCGCGGCGAAACCTGAACTAAGTTCCAGAAACAGCATTTAAAAAATGTTTTGATGATTGGATTATTCGTTGGCGTAAGTGTATCGTTTCGAAAGGAAAATACTTTGAAGGTGATAAAATAAATTTGGATTAATAACAAAAATTTTGTGTATTACTGTTTTTTTTCCGGACTTTCTTGACCAAGTAGTATGTAGTAGACTAGGGCATGCAACCTGTGATATGGTATGATTGTTTTCTTCAGATAACCATGCCACTTCTTAGACATCAAAAAAAATCAAATTTGCACTTATTAAATTTGTACTTATTGTCTAATTCACTTACTGGGTACCTTAACATGGTTGCATAGGGAATCTACAAAGACCTAAAGAGCGTAAGCCTGCAATTGGTGCACCTGGCGATCAACAGACAAGCACGAAAATTCCCCGTAAGCGGCTCGCCACCATCAAGCGAGATCAAAAATATAATCAGCGAAATGTGGACCTATAATATGCCTCTGCCGTTATTCAGGAAAACAGGTGTGATTGTGTGTATGTATGTGCCCTATGACGACGGATATGGCGTGGTGGCGAGTATACCCGCATTCCACTCCTGAGGTCTTGGGTTCGATTCCCACACAGGACAAATATTTGTGTGTATAAATATGAATATATTGTTCTGGTCTGGGTATTTTTCTATGTATATTAAGTATGTATTTACAAAAGAAAATTATTTATGTATGTTTATCTGTTATTTAGTATCCATAACACAAGTTCTTAATGATACTTGTCTTGGAACTAAATAATTGGCGTAAGTGTCAGAAATATTTATTTATTATTATTGTTATTATTTATGTTGCATCTGGTTAGATTTCAAGTAGGTACCTAGCTTAAAACACTTGCAAACATGCTTAAAAAGAAAGCTCGATAAAAAAGCTGCACTAAAAACAATGTATACCTGTGCAGGAATCGAACCGGCACTCGTTACGCGTCGACTAATGAGTAAGCGCAGCACTTCATTAAGGCGCAAAAACCCGGAGTCCTGCCTCTATGCATCTTGTATGAGACTCCGGGCGGCCGGCGCTATTCCGCAACTTGAGCGAAAGTTAAATTTATTTATTTATTGTTTAACAAACTATAATTTCATATAAAAGTTGAAATAAAAACAGTGCATCAAAAACCAATAGAAATTAAATCTTTAAAAATTAAAATATATTGCTTTTTTTGTTACCGTATTACTTGAGAATTTACACTGGACCATTATTTATATGGAAAATAATAAACGCATGTTTTCCGAAAGTATTTCAAATTTATGAAAATAGAATATATTTTGTTCCATTTAGGAATTTCGAACAATGATATTTGATTATATATAAGTATGATTAGTCCACACTATTATAAAATATACTATCACATTAATAAAATGAATAACAAGCAATTGTTGCTAACTGTATAACTGTGCCAAAAAGTCTTTACTTAACATAAATTCTGCAATAGAAAACTTTTAAGGGCTTATTACAAAACGAAATCAAAAATTTGACCAGGTTTAAAACTAGTGCTATCACTTTCATTCGATAGATTGAAGACAGTGACAGCACTAGTTTTAAGCCTGGGGGCCTACCGCCGAGTTCGATGGCAATCGATTATAAGGCAAAATGAATTTCGAATTGATTCTGTCATACCGCCGAACTCATGGAAATCGAAACAAAATGGCGTTCTCCATTTACCTATTGGTCTGTCACGGACTGCAGGTCATGAATGAGAGGTGGCTGTCGGCAGATTCCCCGGTACGGATTAATGGACGCAAAACAAAGTTTGATCTAGATGGATTACCGGTAATCCATCGAATTCGGCGGTAGGCCCCCAGGTCTAACTTTAGATCTCGTTCTGAAATAAACCCCCTACAGTCCTTTACTTTTTATTAACCACCACGGGTCGTGATTTTGGGTGGCATGGAATCGATAGACGTGAAAACCATAGGCGTCTCTGTTCGGCAAGTTCGGTATGTGAGCACGAGCCTCGTCTCACATACCAAGGTGTGAGGGTATTGGGTCATACTCCACCACGCTGACCCAGTGCGAATTGGCGGAGGCAGGTGTATGGCGTCCTGCTGTTAGAACAGCGTTTCCCATCTGGTGGGTCGCCAGCATTGCCTCCATATTTTAAATAAGTACTAAGAGATGGTCGATTTTATTTCTTGACTAACGAGACAATGATGATCACTCGATGGGCAGATTGTAGGTATTGTAACTTATAGCAATAGCTGTGTTTTATTTTTCCTCAATACCGTTTTCAGTGGGTTCAAAAACTTAAAAGGGTCACGAAGGAGGAGTATGAAATTTACCGGGTCACAATAGAACAAAGTTTGGGAAACGCTGTGTTAGAATATTTCAAGCCGCCCATTAGGCCTCTAACATGGCTTAACGACTATCACACTTAGTGATAACCGGGAACAACGGCTTAACGTGCCTTCCGAAGCACGGAAGCACTCGATATCAAATGCCACACAAACGGTCACCCATCCAAGGACTGTAAACTCTGCTGTACTTCGGTGATCGTTTCCGACAACCGAGCACCGCAGAGCTACGACGCTTCTGACGCAGATGACGATAATAATATTATTTTAAAAATAAATTAAATAAATATTAGAATCTGCTTGCAAAATTATACAACTCCGAGAATAATCCTCCCCGGTGTGAGCCAGTTAGTCGGCGCGATGTATTGCGCATTGTGGCACAACAAATTGATTGGTGCCCTCAAAGCGAGCCGCCTCGCGCCTGTCACCGCGTCACACCACTCACACCACACATGTCACACGGAGGTAGGGTTCACAACTTTACGAGCAATCATTACCATCATATTTGCGTTTTTCTGACCTTATGGACCCAGGGTCCTCTTGCCTACATCTTCTTTTCCACTTCGCACGGTCTTTGGCACGATTGGTTGATCCATTTCTTACGAAAAATCATCATACAAGCACTGCCAGGTCTGCATCCCAGGTCTGCTCACTGGTCTAACCATATTAAATGTCCTCAATTCGAGCCACCTCGCGCCTGTCATCACGTCACACCACTCATACCACACATGTCACACGGTGGGTTCAAAACTTGAAAACATTATTTTCTTTTCATTTAATTTATGAAGTTTGTAATAAAAGTACAGGGTTCAACTTTCACAGATTTTAGTCGGTTCAATTACCGGGTGCGGCAAGCGAATTTTTAAAAATTTTTGATGCAGTTATCTTTATTGTTAAAAATAAAGGAATGTTTCCTATACAGTATTAAGAGTAGTTCCTCTTCAGGTGGCATTACAAAATTCCATCCTGTATATGTATTGTTTATTTTTATGTGTTTGTTATATTGTAATGCCAGTTTAATCTTAAGTTTTTCTTTTTCGCGGGCCAGTTGGAAGATATTTTTTTTTAAATAAGCTGGGCCCTATACTCAATGTTTCTTATTTTTAAGTTTTTCTGTAGTTATAATTTTATGTGTATACTAAATAAATAAAATAATTTTTATAATATATTTTAGCGAAGTAACATGTTTTTATATTGTTCATCTGTTTATTTTTTTTAAGAAAAGGCCGACAATCACCAATAAATATAAATTTAAATGAATATAATAGTGTACAAATTCGCGACCAGGACATTGACATCTTTAGTTATTCATATAGCAAATATAAAACAAAACTTGTAAACATGTTTAGAATCAGTTTAAGTCCCTAGTCCTAGAATAAGATTATTTTTGTAAATTCATGTTACTTAATTATTAATTTCTTGGTACATTTCTTTTGTTTTTTCTTTTAATTTCTTATATTCTTAATAAAATTCTTATTTTGTAACCTTTCCGCAAATTTATAGTGAATGTTATGTACACCGTAATTGTCGTACATATCAGGTGTAATTTATGTTGTGTCCATTTTTATTTAAGATTGTGTTAATATGTATGATGTGGTTGTACTATTTTAAAAAATACATAAATAAAAGAAAAAAATACTGTTTTAATATCGTTTGCAACCCTACTGAGACCACCACATAGCTTCACAGTTACGCGATAATCAACCCTATGTTGAATATTGTACATTACCATTTCCCTTAGTAAGTCCATTCAGTGTAGTTGCATAAAAATATCATTTGATTCGCACCGTAAAATGTGACCACTAAAAAATTAACTATACAGGTTTAGGTTTTATTGAGATTAGTGAGTTTTTGTAGTTAGCACATTTATATGGTGTTATTACACAAATTACGTTTTCCTAAGTATTAATACTTACCCAACTCTTACACACACTACTTTGGTTGCTGAGGGATCCTACCAAGATCTTGAAATCCCAAGACAACCTCATCTGCAAAAGTGGTGCATCTGCCGATCAACCGACGAGGTTCTGGCAAACACAATAGTTTCCGGTTACATGTTTTTATTTATTAATTATTTCTTTCTATTGCTAAGCATTCTTATCAAAGTAAACCACAATACGAATATTTCTGCCTAGCCAATAATTTCCATCGTAGTAAACTTTCATATAAATCGTCGTGGTTTGTAAAAACAAAACAAATCCAGACAATGGTAGCGCGCATTCAATAAATAGCGATGCTGAAGCTAGAATAAAAATGATCTGTCTGTACGCGGGCCGTATTTATGCGGGAATCGAACACGCGACCTGCTGCTACCGTGGCTGCTTCGGTGGTCGATGTAGTCTCGCATCCATTTGGATCGGATTCTTACGAGTATTAAAAATTAGATATATTTTTGTTAAATTTATTTTAAAGATTTTAGTTTTACGTAAACTAGTGTTCAATACAACAAGTATGTCTTTCAAAACTATAAGTAGCGAAAAAAATAATTGGCTTTTGTAAATTACCTGTGAAAATGAGAAACAAATTTCAAAATTTCATTACTCATTTTTTCAAGTTTGGCTTAATAGAGCTCTTATGAATGTCATACTTATAAACTAGCGCGCCCATTCACTGCGGGCGGGAGCTTGATCGTAAAAGAACGGGCAAGAAAATCGTCAAGTACCACATGATATACAGACGACATTTTAATTCTGTCTTCTTTCATGCCAGGAAACAACATTAATTCAACATTAACCAGCGTCTTTGTATCACCATAGAACCTCAGAAGAAGCGGAATGCCGATATACTGATTTATTGCGTCCTGCCGTCTTATCATCTCAGTTCATTAAAGCCCTACTACAGTCCCCAAGCATTGGGTAAACTATGGCCAAATGCATGCACGTCATACTGCATTGCGCGGAATACCAATAGCAGACTCAGTAAAAGCGGAGGCAGGTGTAGCGTCCTTTTTTCTTTTTTTTGGATGGAAAATCATCAAATCACCGTCCCCCGCTGTGGGTGGATCGGGAGCACCCTCCCGATCCGATGTCAGACTTATACCGACTAAAAACCATCCATGTTCCTTCTTTTAAGCCTGCTACGTACCGAGGCCACGGTAACCCTAGGCGTGGCGTCCTGCTGTTAGACTTTTTCAAACATTTAACAAGTCTGACAAACAGTGATAACCGGATCTAACGGCGTTCCGAAGAGCGGAACTTAGCCAATAATTTATTCAATAAAACACTTGTACGTATGTCATGGAGTGAATTACTGCTAATTTATTTCTGAATGTAATCGTGATTAAGCATATAAACCTGCCACCTGTTAAGGATAAACATGATAAAACGATGAATAGTACTCACTCATACGATGACGTGTAAGGGTTTATGGTTTGTAATAATGCACCGCGTAATTACTCGCACTCTGTGAATTGTTATGAATTCCAGACTTTGACGTGAAAGAATGCTGTGAGTAATATTTGTTTGTATGAATGACATGGACAGAAAACTAAATGGTGACATTGAAACATGTGGCCAGAATAAGCATACTTTTTATTGACAAAAATAACATTACACAAACAATTAAATTAAACAATATCAAAAACACAAAAACAAAATATAAATAAAACTAATAATGTTACAACATAAGTTATGTTACCTGTCAAAAGGAAAAAACATCAGCGTAATGCTGCTGCATCTCCTAATCAGCAGCGCTGATATTCACTTGTTGGTGAGCACTTGATGGAAAGTAGACATTCCTTGTAACATCAGGGGCATTACTGGCTTCTTGTCGACCCTTTAAAAAACAGTTCTACTACCTTTTTGTCGAGTCTTGTACTATGGTCTCTTCAAAAAATTTCGATAGGGAGCTCATGCAACAACACAGTAAGGTAAGGAGATAGGGGAAAAAATTACGCTCATAACGAGTAGCTTAGGAGTAACTGTAACTAACGATATAATATGGATGTCTGTATTCAGCATCGAGAATATAAGTTTCAATGGAAAATATCAAAAGTATATGAAGTATGTATTAACAAAAAAAAGGATCATATAGATGTTTATTCGATAAATAACATAAGTTTCTAATGATATTTGTCTTGGAACTAGATAATTGCCGAAAATTGTTTTATTTTTATTTTAATATTATATTTTTTATTTTTAGAGTTTTATTTTTATATTTTCGCGGCGACAAAATCTGAAGAATAAGTATAAGCAATATCCAGATCTTCTCTGTGTCTGGGCGGCTACTTTCCGCAAGTGCATCATATCGAACATTGTTCTAGTGCGCAGGCTCATAAATTCAGGTCTCGATGCATCCAGGAGCGGAGTTCACGGGTCACCTCGGTATACCTAACCTTAGCATTGTGCTCTTCAATATTTTAAAGCAATGCTCTTTTTTTTTGTTTTTAAGAATTTTGCATGCGTGTGTTATTACTATTACTGATGCATGTACAATGTTTTTTATTTATTTCCAAACTTAAATCTATTTTTACAGGTTTTTGACCCAATACAATAGACAAGATATAGGAATAATATTTTTTTATAGACTATAACACATATAAAATAGCGTAAATTTCGTGAATTCACCCAGAGAGCATTGAAATATATCTAATTGCTCAGTAATATAAATAAAAATCACACAATTTCTAGTGTTGATTCTTTTGTATGCGTGCGATATTGCTATTTAATTAAACATGTGAAAAGAATTTTTGTATGCCTTTACTTCTAAGCCCATTAACTTTGTTTAAGTGCATAATTGTACAAATAAGGTTTACATACTATATTAGGTGATAAGTTGGCTAAGTTGGCTAAGTTCTGCTTTAGTTGTTCTTTGTTTTTAAAGTAATACAAGCATATTCCGCAAGAATTGAAAGATTAGACTTACGGTGCTGAGACGTGGACACTAACAGTACGACTGATCTACCAATTTAAATGATATAAATGATTGAATGGATATACATACATGCATACATTTACGCCTGTTTCCCCGAAGGGCTAGGCAGGGACATATTATACGCCCACACTTCGCCAGTTATATAGTTGGTTATACCGGGCACTGTTATGTTCGCCAGAGCCTCGTCCGTTGATCGGTGTTGCGCGGTGGAGGCGTTGCAGGTGAGGTTGGCTTGGCCTCCTTGATCTTGGTAGGATCCCCATACACCCAGTTTTTTGAATGGATATCTACATATAATATTATTATGGTCTATGGATCTATGAATAAAGCTATGAATGATCTGGCATAGAACAAAGATCACCGACATAGCCCAGAAGATTAGTAAGCTGAAATGGCAGTGGGCCAGTCATATTTGCCGCTGTATCGATAACCGATGGAGTAGATGTGTCCTACAGTCAAGACCACGTCTCGGTGAGGGTAGTATAAGACGCCCTCCGGCTAGGTGGAGCGAAAATATACCCAAAACGGCTGGAAGTGGGTAGCGACGAAGACTTACCTCGTTAGAGTCACCGACAGACTGACTGACTGACAATCCCCTCCTCCTTTAGAATCACGACAGGCTGACTGACACTTCCCCCCTATAAGAGTCACCGACAGACTGACAAATCTTGAGAAAAACCACAACAGACAGACAAACTGACAAACCTTTACCAATTCTGACAAAGAACCCATTTGCTTTTATTTCTTTATTATGGTACCGCTCATATATCTTTCAATGTTGTTCAAATAATATATCGAACTTTGTGTGTGAATATTTGACGAATCATGTTGATCTTAATGACATTAAAGTATATTTTATTTATTTTAAGAGCTAAATATCGAGCTTAGTGGCGTGCCATTGGAGAGGCCTATGTCCAGCAGTGGACGAATCTAGGCTGGTGATGATAATATATCTAGTTATAGTAAAATCTAATAAGTAATATAAAATTTTAATGACGTTAAAATTTTATTTAATATCAAGAATAGCAACAAACAAGAAAACTTTAGTGCAAAAAGTATAGCTGTTTAAGCTGTATTTTCCAATTTTAACAAAAACATCAACTTTTGAGCTAACATAGTGTTTAACATGTGTACAAATCACATCTACAGTTAAGCCAGGTTCCAAACTAGTGCTGTCACTGTCTTCATTTTATGAAATAAAAGTGACAGCACTTGTTTTAATCGTGGTTTAACTTTAGATCTTATTTTGTAATAAGCCTCTTAATCGTTAGCCAATAAGTTTCATAATGGGCATTAATATGATAATCTGCCTAGAGTATGTTATATCCGTGTTTATTTTGTCTTTTGTACCTTTTCTGTATTTTTTGAGAAGTAGTCAAAAACTGTAACTCTAAAATACAAGTTCAGCTGCAGTAACTATTCATACAACAATAAATATCTTTAAAGCTAGACTGCAATACTTTTCCCCACGTCTCATTACTCTTAGAATACATACATTAGTAATTATTTATGGGGCGAAAGCCGGCGGGTGTGTGCGATACGCACACTTTAATCTAATCTATCTAATGGTGAACTGGCTGGTATATAAGGTGGAAGTTATGGAGCGCCGCTAGCTCGGTTTTGGATTAGCGGACAGACTAATGTGTATACAGATACCTGACATTTTTAAAATGAGAAGTAATAAATGAGAGTAGTTATGAATGTTTACGCACTCTCTTGACTGCTAAATCAAAAGTCTGCGAGGCGAGTTTAATCTATTACTTAACCAAGAGTTTATAGTGGCATATTACTGCATTAAATTATATGAATAAGGTTGCAGTTTAATTAATAACAGCACTATGAAATGATGTTGACAGCTGGAGAGAAATTGTGAAGATTCGTTACGCAAATTTCAATATTTAACTGTTTGTACTATGTAACACTATTAAGTGTAAAAATGTTACTCTTAAAATACATATATTAGTAGTTATTTATGGGTCCGAAGGCGGGTGTGTGCGATACGCAAACACTAATCTAATCTATCTAATGGTGAACTGGCTGGTACATATGGTAGAAGTTATGGAGAATCGCTAGCTTGGTTTTGGATTAGCGGGCAGACTGCTGTGCATACAGATACTGTTGAGGATTCATATATAAAACAATTATTTATGGTTTATTTTATATCATTCGTTGTCGTATATTTTTGTTTTAGTATGTAATAAGTGAAGTGCCCTTCCCTGATAGCCCTTGAGTCCTCAGTAAAAATATGGGATTATCTTACATGGACTTCTTGAGAGAATGTGAAAAATGATGTTGCCATGTATTGTTTCATTTACCAACACTCATGTACGTTCACAAACACTGTTAACCGTTAATAATTCACCGTTATGCCGACATTATGCTTCAATTTCCCGCCAAGAAGTCCCGTAACAACACTTATTCGCTCTATTTTAAACCTTCAAGTATGAATGTCATCAGATTCATAAACAACTGCAGTGTATGAAATAGAAAATATAAAGCTTATTGTCGAAATATAAATAACAATACGCAATATTTCGAACTGAGTTTTTTTTTGATATTATAACAAAATCTGTTCAGGCATCTGTATATATTAGGTCGGGGAAAAAGTCTTTTCGCATAACGTAGATATAAACTTATTATAAATTTTTTTGACTGTACTATTTGTGTCTGGCTGGTTTTGGTAACATTAAAAAGGTTCCATTATAAAGAAAACAAAAAAATAAAAAAAAGTTGTTTCCCGCTATTTTTCATTTGTTTTTCTCTCCGTAAAAATGAGTGAATCTAATGAAGAAATTCGATACATTTTAAAATTTTATTATAAAAAAGGCAAAAATGCAACTCAAGCAGTGAAAAAAATTTGTGATGTTTATGGACCTGATGCAGTGTCAGTAAGAGTAGCACAAATTTGGTTCAAACGTTTTCAGTCCGGAAATTTTGATGTTAAAGATGCACCTCGCTCTGGTCGCCCTGTTACGAATAAAATGGACGCCATTTTTGAAAGAGTGGAGCAAAATCGGCATATTAGTAGTTACGATGTCGCTGAAGAACTGGGAATTGACCACAAAACAGTTTTGACCCATTTGAAGAAAGCTGGTTATACAAAAAAGCTTGATATTTGGGTGCCACACGAGCTCACTCAAAGAAACTTAATGAACCGTGTACTCATTTGCGATTCATTATTGAGACGTAATGAAACCGAGCCGTTTTTGAAGAGATTGATAACTGGCGATGAAAAGTGGATCACGTACGACAAGAACGTGCGAAAAGGGTCGTGGTCGAAAGTTGGCCAGGCTTCACAGACTGTGGCCAAACCTGGCCTAACACGAAATAAGGTGATGCTGTGTGTATGGTGGGATTGGAAGGGCATTGTTTATTATGAGCTTTTACCGCCCGGCAAAACCATCGATTCTGATCTTTACTGCCAGCAACTGATGAGATTAAAGGAAGCAGTCGAGAGAAAACGGCCGGAATTGATCAACAGGAAGGGTGTGGTCTTTCATCACGATAACGCTATACCACACACATCTTTAGCCACTCAGCAAAAATTAAGAGAGTTCGACTGGGAGGTCCTAGTGCATCCACCATATAGCCCTGACCTTGCGCCTTCAGATTTTCACCTGTTTCGGTCTCTGCAGAATTCTTTAGGTTCTGTAAGGTTGACCTCAAGAGAGGACTGCCAAAACTATTTGTCCCGTTTTTTTGATCAGAAGTCCCAAAGTTTCTACAGTAACGGGATAATGTCTCTGCCCACAAAATGGCAGAAAGTTATTCAACAAAACGGTACATATATATTGTAAATAAATGTAAATAAACTTTGAAAAAAATGTCTTGACTTTTCATACAAAAATACGAAAAGACTTTTTCCCCAACCTATTATTATATCTGTAAGTATTGTATAAACCAGATATTACTAAGTTCTCTTAAATTATCTGTTTTAACAGGAACATAGGTTCAAATATATCAATAAGACAGTGTAAGAAATGTAAATTATCTGTATCTTTATCAGTCTGTGATTACACAATATTAATGTACGGTGCGCTAAACTTAAAACAATGTTAGATGCTCACCGCGTAGTTCGATTCCCGCATAACACTCACAATTTATGTACTTCGATCTCACTTTAAGAAATATAGTGCATTAAATTGTACGTCGAAGTAATCCAAAATAGTATTGATCGCCGCCTACAAGCCATTCCGGGCTAAAGCAATATAAATTGTTCAGAGAATTCCACACAGAGTAATATCCAATTTCATAACTTCAGAAAATAAATATCTTTTTTTTATTATACGTCAAAAACGTTTTATCTTTAGAATGTGAAAGAATAAAATGTAAGACGTAATGCATGATTAATTATTTTAAAAAACAAATATAAAATTAAGAATAACATTTATCATAAAATTCTATTTCTAGTGGAGGCGCTTATGGTGCTGCAAAATTAAGAGGCGTACAAAAACGATAACCAAAGTGAAGTAATTTGTACTGATTCTTGGATGGGTTACCAATACTTGCTGTGGCGGTGGCAAACGACTACCAAGAGTTAGTTGACTGGTACCTCATAGATGTGATATGCTAAAGTGACAGAGGGCGGAGCTCAAAGCTCGAAGAACCGAAGACTGATGTTAAGTCCAATAGAAGCTGCGAACCGGCAAGCGTTGTAGAGGACGGCCTCCCATTCGATGGATCAATATTTTTTTAATTTATTTAATTATTGATATTTTATTCAACTATAAAACTTACAACTATCTTTACAGGCACCAAACCTAATACGATAGAGTAGCTGAGCTTACAATAAATACCTGACCAAAAACTTTCACATCATTCTTATCTACTAATCATTAAACTACTACATTGTTATCTACTGCAGAAGCAATATGCTACTTTTGCAAATTCGTTCAGTGAACATGCAAATAAATCAATCCGGTCGGACAGTGACAGTGCATTGAGTACCCGCAACGCCCGCACGAGCGGAGCGCGCTGCAGCAGGTTAGTGCGCGCGCTTGATACCGCCAGCAGCGTCGGCTCAAGACGGCGAGAAGCAGGTGGCTCCAGATCGCTCGCCGTGGAAAACTATTGGGGAGGCCTATGCACAGCAGTGGAAAGACCAGCTGATATCATGATGATGCTGGGTGCGCTAGTAGCTCCAACCAGCTGATTGAATAAAATCAAATCACCCTACATTTTATCTAGGTTTAGGGTATGCAAATCTTACTTCCACGTATAATGTGCACGCAGTGGTGTGTCCATTATGTGCGTAGTTATCGCTCAGAAAGCACGCTAAGCCGTTGATCCCGGTTGTCTTGAACATCTATGGCTATAGTTATGAAGAAACCAATGCCTTCTAACATCGTTACAGCTAGCTTTACCCGATAATGATTTTTTCCCTATAGGTTGTGGAGATCAGACGGCAGCTTCATGTAATAAATTCTCCAAGTTAAAATCTGGTTCGACTAGTAAGCAGACCCTGGACCTTAAGCTAGAGGATAATGCTAGGATTAGTTCAGGGTATGCAATGCTTTTTCGCTTGTGTGATATGCACGCCACTCGTACATGAGCTACGCCTGCGAAGTCAAGCTTGTGATATATTTGATAAAAAAGGTACAAAATAATAGTAAATGCATTTATTATTATTAGCGTGTGAGCATGATGACAAAGAGATAAACTGTGTTTCTTAAATAAGTCTCACAGTCACGAGTCAACACCTATTGTCCATTGCTTAGTGATTATCTGGATAAGACAATCATATTACAGTAATTTAATAAAATACTACGACTATATTATTTAAACTAAGGACCTGTTGGAATAAGGTCTGTTTTGCAATGTCTGATGAGAAGACACTAAGCAGGTAAAATTTTACTTTTATATGGACTATCTGTGAGTGACCTGAATCACTCTCCCCTTGGTTTGTGACAGGAGACACGAGTCCAGTCATCATAAATAATAAATAAATAAATATTTTCTGACAATTACACCAATTATTTAGTTCCAAGATAGGTATCATTAAGAACTTGTGTTAAGGATAATAATAAACAACGGATAAACATTACATACTTTTCTTATTTTGTAAATACATGCATAATATACATAGGAAAACACCCAGACCAGAACAAATATTCATGTTCATGCACACAAAGATTTGACCTGTGTGGGAATCGAACCCACGATCTCTGGAGTAAAGTGTAGGTATACTGACTTCCACACCATATTGGTCGTCATATATCATACCATATCAGTTCTATGAGCCCACTGCTGAACGTTGGGCTTTCCAATAGATTACAATCTATTGGGAGTATAGTATACGCAGGTGGATTGGTGATTCTTTTTTTCTTGCCCCGCTCTTTCTCAACAAGCTGCGGGCGTCGTCGGAAGATTTTTAATGGGTATTACTGCCGACTCACCACCGACAGTCGCGTCTGCCGGTGGTGAGTCCCACGCCCCTTTTTGGTCCCCCTTTGGCTGGAAGGCAGTGCGTAAACGCATTTTGTTATCGACGTAAAACTAAAAAAGAAAAAGGTGGGTTGGTTCAGTTAAAAAAAGTATCCAGGTTAACGCTGCTGCCCATCATCCGGTAGTATTTCTCGTCGTCGACTCTTACGACTCCCCATGAGATGAAAGGGGGTGGCACTAATCTAGGCGACACACGACTTATAAAAAAAGTTGTGGGATGATAAAGGCTAAAATAACAATGAAAAATGAATCCTTATTAGGATATCTACTTCTGAACACAACAATAATTCTTTATTATAAAAGAATTAAAATATGTAAAGACGGAGAAAATTAAATGTACAATGGCTTACAAACATCTAATGATTGCAGACCAGCAATCTGCGGCCTAAACTGCATCCGACATCATGCAGCAAATCACCACATAATTTGTATACTTGAACGTTGTATATTCTGTAGTACATTTTCGTTTTCGGCTGGAAAAAAATGAAATGTCTGACGGATGGTTGTGTCAAACATTTACTGACAAACCATATTTCTTCTTGAGTCTTATGTTCCGGGATCGCAATCCGGCAATCCGACAGGATACAGTATGTAATAATAATAATATTTTTTAACAACTACACCAATCATTTAGTTCCAAGATAAGTATCATTAAGAACTTGTGTTAAGGATACTAAACAACGGATAAACATTACATACTTTTCTTATTTTGTAAATACATGCATAATATACATAGGAAAACACCCAGACCAGAACAAATATTCATGTTCATGCACACAAAGATTTGACCTGTGTGGGAATCGAACCCACGATCTCTGGAGTAAAGTGTAGGTATACTGACTTCCACACCATATCGGTCGTCATATATCATATCATATCAGTTCTATGAGCCCACTGCTGAACGTTGGGCTTTCCAATAGATTACAATCTATTGGGAGTATAGTATACGCAGAAGGATTGGTGATTCTTTTTTTCTTGCCCCGCTCTTTCTCAACAAGCTGCGGGCGTCGTCGGAAGATTTTTAGTGGGTGTTACTGCTGGCAGTCGCGTCTGCCGGTGGTGAGTCCCACACCCCCTTTCGGGCCTTCTTTGGCTGGAAGGCAGTGTGTAAACGCATTTTGTTACCGACGTAAAAAAAAATAAGAAAAAGGTGGGTTGGTGGTTTCAGTTCAAGCCAGTATCAAGGTTAACGCTGCTGCCCATCATCCGGTAGTATTTCTCGTCGTCGACTCTTACGACTCCCCATGAGATGAAAGGGGGTGGCACTAATCTAGGCGACACACGACTTATAAAAAAAGTTGTGGGATGATAAAGGCTAAAATAACAATGAAAAATGAATCCTTATTAGGATATCTACTTCTGAACACAACAATAATTCTTTATTATAAAAGAATTAAAATATGTAAAGACGGAGAAAATTAAATGTACAATGGCTTACAAACATCTAATGATTGCAGACCAGCAATCTGCGGCCTAAACTGCATCCGACATCATGCAGCAAATCACCACATAATTTGTATACTTGAACGTTGTATATTCTGTAGTACATTTTCGTTTTCGGCTGGAAAAAAATGAAATGTCTGACGGATGGTTGTGTCAAACATTTACTGACAAACCATATTTCTTCTTGAGTCTTATGTTCCGGGATCGCAATCCGGCAATCCGACAGGATACAGTATGTAATAATAATAATATTTTTTAACAACTACACCAATCATTTAGTTCCAAGATAAGTATCATTAAGAACTTGTGTTATGGATACTAAATAACTAATATAATATATATAACATATATATATATATATAAATACTTTCTTTTTTTTTGTACATACATACTTAATATAGATAGGAGAACACCCAGACCAGAACAAATATCCATGTTTATACACACAAAGATTTGTTCTGCGTGGGAATCGAACCCACGACCTAAGGAGCGGAGTGCGGATATACTCGCCACCACGCCATATCGGTCGTCATATTGTAGTAATATTGTCGGTCGTCGGTTGTAATATTTCATAGTACATAAAAATCAAACCTCTGTTAATCACATCCAGTAAACATAACCTCATACAGTTAATAAGTCATTAACAATTTAAATGCTAATAATTCAACACAATAGCGTATTTACAATGTACAGAACCGATAGCCGATGTTATCACGACGATTAATAATGGATTCAAGTTCAAAATGAACTTATTACCGCTGTTACCAAGGCTTTATCGTGAGTTAATTGCTGGTTCTGGTCTAACCTTTAATATTCCATGTAATTAGCAAATGATACATGCGAGTTTTATTTGCTATTTCTTTTGTTGTAGCCCGTTCCCATTGGGACTAATGTTACTCTATGAGTTGTTGGAAGTAACTTTATTAAGTAAAGATTTAACTGTACTTCGATACCAAAGTTGTTTCGAATCGCAAACTAAATAAATATATGTGAGCTTTACGTGCCTTTTTGTCTCGGTTAGATTTTCATTTAAACGTAATTTTTTTTTCCTATAAATAATGGCTTCGTGTGGTTTGCACATTTAGCCAGTGTCAAGTAAGAAATATATTAATAACATATAAATTATAGTAAATGAGAATGAGTGGTGATAAAGATGATAAATGGTAAATGAGATGCCCTCCCCTTGAACCAAAGTAAAGATGTGGGGATATACTGAGATCTCACATGGACTTCTTGAGAGAATTCGAAAAGTGATGTTGCACTGTTTTGTTTCATTTACCAACACTCATGTACGTTCACAAACACTTAACGGTTAATAATCCACCGTTATGTTCGAAATATCACAAATTTTAGAAAATAAAACAAAACTACAGACATGACACTTCACTTTCCCGCTAAAAAGTCTCGATTCTAAAATTATAGGCTTAATTGGCCGGCCAGCAAACATCTAACCACAGGATATAACAAAGTCCTGTTTCTTTCAATTCGCATGTGGTCTGTCGGATGTTATCTGAATTGTAATAAGAGGTTCGAGTTCAACATTGGGACGATTGGTCCTAGGTGATGATAATGCTGATTTAGAACATTACATAGCATATTTATATAGCACTACAGCTTTTTTAGTAGGAGTCTATTATATTTTAAATTAGTACGTAAATAACTAAACATTACGAATACAATTAAAATCCTATAGAACCTTTCTAAGTGGTAGGTATATTATTTTAATGAACATATAGACTTTGTGCACCGAATTTCGTTTCTAGATACATACATAGATAAAATCACGCCAGATCCTCAAAGGCGTAGGCAGAGGCATAATATATGACCACATTTCGACAATAATACTGCTGGTCCCACGTAATAAGGGGTGAACCTATAAAAAAAATATCGAAAAAGTAATAAATTCTCTAATTAATTTTTCTTGATACTTGATCTTTATATTTATAAATTCATTATAATGTCGAAATAGTATTACCCTGCATTGTTAGCTCATTATTTATTATTACAACTCTCTAATTAGTACATTTGTCTCTCCATTATTGTATCCCAAATTGGTATTGACTCAATTATAAAGTTCGCGGTGCGATTAGTTAGTTTAGAAGACCTTTAATTCCTCAGCTGCTAATTACAGTATCCATTTTGATGTTGTAAAACTATTTTCTTTAACAATTATTATTAATGCTATTAATGTAGTACTAACAATTATATATAATTAGATTTTAGTTCAATAGTTTTGTTATTGCTGTGGCAGCATATTGAGCTAACGAAATATAGGTCATTTAAAAATGACTGGTCATCAACTCGAAAGAAGAATAAAATTTCATTCAACATTTTCAAATTAGCTTTTAAAATTAACATTTATAGACTATGTAAACTAGATTTTGTTAAAAAAATAATAATTTTATATGGTATGGATTTCACATATATATATATACAAGTAAAAAACAAGTTATAAAGCTCATATGAAGGTCAGCTTAAAAACTAACGCCAATTCACCGTGCGCAAAATCTTGGATACCTAGAAAACAATCGGAAAATTCACTAACGCGCTTATGCACTGCTGGCAAGCTTGAGTAAAATAAAAAAAATTGCAAGAAACTCCTCAAGTTGAAAGTGTAGCCATTATTGCCAGTATACCCGCATTCCACTCCTGAGGTCGTGGGTTCGATTCCCGCACAGGACAAATCTTTGTGAGTTTAAATATGAATATTTGTTCTGGTCTGGGTGTTTTCATTTGTATATTAAAGTATGTATTTACAAAAAAGAAGGTATTTATGTATGTTTATCCGTTATTTAGTATCCATACCACAAGTTCTTAATGATACTTATCTTGGAACTAAATAATTGGTGTAAGTGTCAGAAATATTTATTTATTTATTATTATTATTTATTGTATGCTCGTGTTTAAAAAAACTTTTTCCATCGATCAAGCTGTTAGTGGCTCATTACTACTAAAATACAACTAACAATACAAGCTAATAAAAAACAACTCAATATCACACCAATTATTTAATTCCAAGATCTCATTAAAAATTTAGTTTTCTCATCTCAACCCATTAACGTCCTGCTACTGAGCACGAGCCTCTTCTCACATACCAAGGTGCGAGGATATTGGGTCATACTCCACCACGCGGACCCAGTGCGGATTGGCGGAGGCAGGTGTGTGGCGTCCTGCTGTTAGATTTTTTTAAGCCAAGAACTTTGTTTATTGTTACTAAGTAACGGATAAACATACATAAATATATATTTTTCATACTCATTAGAAATGCTACTTCGATTTCCCAAACAGATTTCCTTTTAAATAAAAACTTCTTAGAACTTAGGTATATTCTCTTGAACCATAACAAATGGAAAACCACATAATCATATCCTGCATTGTTACCTGTTATTGATATCAATCTATGAATAATAACACAGTACGCAAATTTTCTCGCGATTTAAATGAAGTTAATAAGTATGTCTGGCGGTATTGTTACTAAGTATAGAGAAGTTTTATCAGAAGATAAATTAAATTGAATATTTATAAATTGATTTTCCGCTTTCGTCATTTTGATTGTAGGTTTCTTTCATTCTGTTGTTATTAGTCTGAGGTTAATTGCTTGGAGTTTCACTACGAAATCGAATCAGAAGAATTCGTAGTAGAACTGAATTTATTGACTTATTTCAAAGTTTAGGCAAGACACATGCTATACCGAAGAACTGAAGGCAGAAAAGTTCCATAATGAAATCGTTTATACTCCTTAGAGCACTATTATATAATTGAATCATAATAATAATAAATTTTTAGTTTTTTATTTTTATAAAGTAGGCAGAGGCATATTATACGACCACATTATGCCACTCTTATTGTTGATCCCACGTAATATTTGGCGAACCTATTACCACTTACCGGAAACTAGAATGTTCTCCAGAGCCTCGTCTGTTGATGGGCAGGAGCACCACTTGCAGGTGAGGTTGGTTTGGGCTCCGAAGATTTTGGTAGGATCCCTATACACCCAAGATATTTTGGCAGTACGAGACAAATCATATAACAAAGAACTGAGGGCAGTAAGGGCAAAAAAGTTCTAGAATGTGGTCGCTTAGATTCTGTAGAGCATTATTATTTCATGTGAATCTGTCAACATACTATATTGTTGTGTTTCAGCAACAAAAAATATAACATTTAGTTATGACTTTCACATTAGAGCAGGCTTAAAGTTTTTGCATCACGTTAAGTGCACTGAGCTATAACCTTGGACTTAAGGAAGTACTGATCGTCTGCAAAGGCTGTTTAAATACAGTTATCTGTTCTGACCACCTGGACTCAAGAAACTCATCATCATCATTATATTAGCCGAAAACGTCCACTGCTGAACATTGGCCTCCCCAATGATATAAATTCTTTTGGGAGTATTTGCCCACCCCACAATTACTACGCTGGACAGGGTTGCTGTTTATTAACTCCTACTACTCTGTTAATATTAGGTCGGGGAAAAAGTCTTTTCGCATAACGTAGGTATAAACTTATTATAAAATTTTTTTGACTGTACTATTTGTGTCTGGCTGGTTTTGGTAACATTAAAAAGGTTCCATTATAAAGAAAAGAAAAAAATAAAAAAAAGTTGTTTCCCGCTATTTTTCATTTGTTTTTCTCTCCGTAAAAATGAGTGAATCTAATGAAGAAATTCGATACATTTTAAAATTTTATTATAAAAAAGGCAAAAATGCCACTCAAGCAGTGAAAAAAATTTGTGATGTTTATGGACCTGATGCAGTGTCAGTAAGAGTAGCACAAATTTGGTTCAAACGTTTTCAGTCCGGAAATTTTGATGTTAAAGATGCACCTCGCTCTGGTCGCCCTGTTACGAATAAAATGGACGCCATTTTTGAAAGAGTGGAGCAAGATCGGCATATTAGTAGTTACGATGTAGCTGAAGAACTGGGAATTGACCACAAAACAGTTTTGACCCATTTGAAGAAAGCTGGTTATACAAAAAAGCTCGATATTTGGGTGCCACACGAGCTCACTCAATGAAACTTAATGAACCGTGTACTCATTTGCGATTCATTATTGAGACGTAATGAAACCGAGCCGTTTTTGAAGAGATTGATAACTGGCGATGAAAAGTGGATCACGTACGACAAGAACGTGCGAAAAAGGTCGTGGTCGAAAGTTGGCCAGGCTTCACAGACTGTGGCCAAACCTGGCCTAACACGAAATAAGGTGATGCTGTGTGTATGGTGGGATTGGAAGGGCATTGTTTATTATGAGCTTTTACCGCCCGGCAAAACCATCGATTCTGATCTTTACTGCCAGCAACTGATGAGATTAAAGGAAGCAGTCGAGAGAAAACGGCCGGAATTGATCAACAGGAATGGTGTGGTCTTTCATCACGATAACGCTAGACCACACACATCTTTAGCCACTCAGCAAAAATTAAGAAAATTCGACTGGGAGGTCCTAGTGCATCCACCATATAGCCCTGACCTTGCGCCTTCAGATTTTCACCTGTTTCGGTCTCTGCAGAATTCTTTAGGTTCTGTAAGGTTGACCTCAAGAGAGGACTGCCAAAACTATTTGTCCCGTTGTTTTGATCAGAAGTCCCAAAGTTCCTACAGTAACGGGATAATGTCTCTGCCCACAAAATGGCAGAAAGTTATTCAACAAAACGGTACATATATATTGTAAATAAATGTAAATAAACTTTGAAAAAAATGTCTTGACTTTTCATACAAAAATACGAAAAGACTTTTTCCCCAACCTATTATAATAATACAATTGACTTATTCTTTAATCTGACATAAATTGTATCTATATTATTCTTATTAATTATTTTAGTTAATTTGTACTGATTTTGCACACCTATAAAGGTTGAATATTGCGAACAAATGTATCTTCATAACATCTTAAAATTGGAATGTACCCATGTTATGCAAATAAATGATTTGAATTTAAATATTCCGTTAGTATAATAAGGTATTATAATACGATCCAAAAAAACTATACCAAACCTAATATAAATAACATTATATTTAATTGAGTAACTCTAAAATCCAGCCCGTTCTCTCTTTGAAAACTAAGCTAAGCGTAAGATCTCCCAGATTAAAATGTACCTCAGTAAATCTACCATCCTCAAGAGTATCAAAACAGAACACCGCCTTGAGCAATAAATTATTACAATATAAACACCCAGTGCCCTCCAGCGAGTCGCAAAAAAACAACCTCAACACCATGTAATGACTAACACTGCTCCATAAATTTGAGCTTAAAGAGGTGTTATAATTAATGTATGGAACGTTAAAAGAGGTCTGTAAAGATTTTTATATCTTATGCCCTTTGAAACGGCTATGTCATAATTTGGTTGAGTTAATTTCACTACAAATAACGATGTGTCTTTGCGAATTGTTTATTTACTCCTTTAAACTTTATATGGTATTTAGTTAGGTAGTGTACTAATTTTGTCACTTATACTCCATATTAAAGAAAAGAGATAATATATATATATACAAATAAATAATTTCTTACCATTACACCAAATATTTAGTTTCATTTTTTTTTCTTTTACATAATGGCTTCGTGCGGTTTGCACATTTAGCCAGTGTAAAGTAAGAGATATATTAATAACATATAAATTATAGTAAATGAGAATGAGTGGTGATAAAGATGATAAATGGTAAATGAGATGCCCTTCCCCTGAACCCCTTGAGTCCTCAGTAAAGATGTGGGACTATACTGAGATCTCACATGGACTTCTTGAGAGAATTTGCAAAGTGATGTTGCACTGTTTTGTTTCATTTACCAACACTCATGTACGTTCACAAACACTTAATGCTTAATAATCCACCCTTATTACACATTAACGTTTAAAATATCACATATTTCAGAAAATAACACAAAACTGCCGACATTCCGCTTCAATTTCCCGCCAAGAAGTCCCCCAAGAACTTGTGTTATGAATACTACATACAATTTTTTATACACATATATACAACACAATACATGAGCATAAATTGAATAGATAGTAGGTATTTATAGATACCAAAGGCCGTTAGTTAATTTAAAATATATGTTATAGAATCCTTGATTATATCATCCTACTTCTGATTGAAAAGCAAAAGTAAGCATTAAGAGTAAGTATGTCAAATTCATATTTTACCTTCATGTTGGCGTGATATGATTTTCATGCCGTATTATCTGTTTAAAAAGGCTCTGAGTTAAGACAGATGGACGGACAGACAGATGAATAAACTATAGGCACGTTGTGATGTAATATTTAAAATTGATGATTAATATTGTGTACATTATTTTTTTCTCTGAATTTAAAACACTTTGACATTATATCTCTACAATAAAAGAATAAGCACTTTCGAATAAATTTCCCGCCTCAACAATAAAATAGTTTAAACCAAAGACGCAATAAAACAGTGTCTAGGCTGCATACACAAAGCCATTTGTTTCAACGACCAGAAAAAGCATGTGCGCAGGAAAGCGTTGTCTATGGTCAAACAGCTCTGAAGGTTAAACAAGTAATGGCGAAACCTTAATTTAGTTGTTCTAGAAAACGGTGCAAACACAACAAAAAAGTAGTTCGTACCGACAGTGACAAGAAACATGGCTTGGGAATGCTCTTTCTTATTCCTGTTTCTTTTATTTTAAATACTAGTTGGTATACGCGTTTTGGTTCAAGTGGAATTTAATATAAACTTAGAATAATTACACCTAGAAGCCCAGTACGCGTCGTCAAAGTGAGGCAACTCAAACCTAGCCATATTGGCTAAGTTTGTTACGCGGCCCGTCAGTACTCAAGGTCGTGTCGTATTGAAAACTACTCCTGATATTTTTATTAAAAATGACGGTTTGCGCTATGAACGGATATCACAATACGTCGGAAAAGCACAAGAAACATATTAACATAACGTTACACGGGTAAATTATGCGTTTGAACTTAAATTATTAAGTAAAATATTCATTAAAATGAATAAAATAATTTCAATATTTGTTACGTGACAGTTGATGAAAATGTTGCCATTAAGGGGAAAAAATCTCCTACATTTTATTGTAAGTGAAACACGTCTCAATTAGACAATAATTAAATTGCACAAAATGTTATTTGACAATTATCTGCTACTACCTTCCGCCCGCGACTTTGTTCGCGTGGAATAATTTCTTTAATATACGATAACACAAATATCTTTATTTTTTCATTGATTGATTGATTTCAAATGATACATTACACCTTTCGATTATTTGATTCTGGTCTATCTACATAAAACAGTTGACTAACTATAACAATTTAAGAGTTTCATAGCTCTAAATATATTAAATAAATAATTAGTGAAAAATTATTAACCCCAGGCAGAATAAATATATATACATTTTTAATGAAATTATAAAGAAAGTGGTTTTTTCGCATAAACTAAATGCAATAAATAGCTAAGCTAAAGTGTAAAAGTTTTAACTTACTTTTAGGGAAAATTGAATGAAATGACAACATGATATTTTCACTGTGTGCGTTTCGTCGAACGTAAATACAAGTATCTTACGCACACATAGATTTTTTTCGTGCCTCGATTTTGAAAGACCTATCGAAGGGAACTATCGTTCTAGGTGTTATTATTCTAAGAATATAAATTACTTTCCAAAAAACTTGTTGCGTATAATAATTATTATTATGTTATGGTGACAATTCTTTACCAAAACTTAAAGTAGCTTAATTATAGTTATATAAGCTATCTGGAAGTAAAAGTCCTGTCAAAATCGGCACAGGGGATAAGCCACAACAAATAGACAGACCGACGAAAATTAGCATTTAATTGTTGTTTTATATATAGTTAGATATTTCTTTCATATGAATTTAATATGAAGCTCTTATTTCGACATTTCTTGAGGAGTTATCATCCGATTGAGTCTACATATCATAATTACTATTATTTTTGTGTATAGGTATATGTAGTTTATTAATAACCCATATTTAATTCTACGTAAGTTTATATGTTTTCTTATTAGTACTGCCACATACTTTTCTGCTAACCCAAAGGTTAACTGGTAGAGAACGCCTTGCAGCATTTTTTTTTTCTTTTAAATAATGGCTACGTGCGTTTTGCACATTTAGCCAGTGTCAAGTAAGAGATAATATTAATAACATATAAACATATACATCATAGTAAATGAGAATGAGAGTAGTAAATGAGTCGCCCTCCCCTAAACCCATTGAGTCCTCAGTAAAGATGTGGGACTATACTGAGATCTCACATGGACTTCTTGAGAGAATTTGAAAAGTGATGTTGCACTGTTTCGTTTGATTTACCAGCACTTATGTACGTTCACAAATACTTAACAGTTAATAATCCACCGTTATTACACATTAATGTTCGAAATACCACAAATGTTAGAAAATAAAACAAAACTGCAGACATGACGCTTCATTTTTTCGCCAAGAAGTCTTCCCTTGCAGCATTAAGTTCGCATTTTGACATTTTTTTTTTTAAATTTGTGCGATAAAGTTTAAATAAATATTATGTGTATTCATATCATCAGCTCAAAGACGTCTTCTGCTGAACATAGGCCTTCCCCATAAGCTTTCAATGTGATCGATAGCAGGCGGCCTGCGTTCAATGTGACTCAGTGAATAAAAACATTTATTTAAAGCCATTTTTATTTTATATTTTTACCTTTAGTAGTCAATTTTATATGACAAGGCTTGTGGAAGTTATTCATATTACTTATTTAAAACAATTTACGCAATAAATTGAAAGACTGAAAATACCAAGTAAGATGATAATCCGAAGCGATTGATTTAAATCTTCAAACAAGTTTTCTAAATGTCATTTTGCATCTATGATCTGCTGTGATCGGAATAGATAGATTATATTATATGCAATTTGCGATCCCATGCTTTGCAATGCACGTTTAGCCATTGGCCCGGCTATCAGAGAATGAAAGCCTAGTGGCGAGATCCATTGCCTCTAAATTCAGAGGGTCTCGGGTTTAATCCCTAATTTATGTAGATTTAGACTTTTCGAAGTTATGTGCGTAATTATCGCATGCTCCGTGCGTTGGAAACCAAGATGAGCTGTTGGTTCCGGCTCTCATCAATATCTATGGCAGACGTTATTAGAAAGTTAGTGCCTTCTAACATGCTGACAGCTTGCTTAACTAACCATTCCCCAATTCTCTAAAGGGAAGATCAGACGGCAGTCGCTTCATGGAGTTACTGAAATTGAGCCAAATCTGGTTGGATCAGTGAGCAGACCCTGGGCCCTAAGTTGAAGTCTAGGCAACCGGGATAATGCCAAGATATTATGATCAAAGAAAGAACGAAAGTGTTTATCGAAGCCACAGAGCAAAAAGTCACTAATTCAACATATGAGCAAAATGGAGTAAAAAACAAATTATAATTTATTATTCTGCACAACTCAAATCTGCAAATCACATGCACATACTCGTATCTAAAATTTAAAATAATTACATATACATCGAATTAGAGTTATCTTTAGACAAAACAAAATTACGATATTTTTTGTGACTGATTATCACAAACCAAGGATGAATTATCTCTAGAACAGATATCTACCAGCAAAACATAAATACAAAATCATATAAATATCATTTATACTTACATAATTTTAATTAATTAACAATTTAACCATACCACATCATCCGCAACTACTGTAATACTGTCTGTCGGGATGCTCAGAGGCGTCATATTCACAGTGCTGTTGAAGACGGCAACCCAACAAAAGTTTGGCGATTTCTTAAAACATTGGGAGTTGGTAAATCTAATACTAATCCTATACCCACTAGTCTTGATTTAAATTCCTTAAATACCTTCTTTACTTCTTTCCCTGTTATTGATAGCCAGATTAAAAATTCTACTTTAAATTATATTTCGTCTTTGCCACTCCCACAGTCTCCTTCTTTTTCGTTTTCTTCTTTTACTGATTGTGATGTTAAGAGAACCATTACTGCTATTTCTTCTAGTGCTGTTGGGTCTGATGGTGTTAGTCGTGCAATGATCATCCCCCTTTTAGACATCCTTGCTCCTATTATTACCCATATCCTGAATTTTTCCCTTTCTTCTTCTTCTGTGCCCTCTATTTGGAAAGAAGCACATATAGTGCCCCTTCCAAAAATAAAAAATCCTTCCATTTCTGATTATCGCCCTATATCCATTCTCCCCTTTCTTTCCAAAGTTCTTGAACGTCTTGTTTATAGGCAGCTCAATGAGTTTTTGTCTAAAAATAATCTTCTGAATCCTTACCAATCCGGTTTCCGCTCCAGTCATAGCACGACTACTGCACTTATTAAAATATCGGATGATATCCGTTGTGCCATTGACGACCGTCAGATTACTGTATTAACGCTATTAGATTTTAGTAATGCTTTTGATACTGTTGATTTTGACATCCTGCTTGCTCAGCTTGGCTCTCTTAACATATCTCCTGCAGTATTGGAATGGTTTTACAATTACTTATATAATCGTAGGCAGCGTATTCATGTGGATGAGTCTTATTCTTTGTGGCGCAATATTTTATCTGGTGTTCCCCAGGGTGGTGTGCTTTCACCACTTCTGTTTTCTCTTTTTATTAGCTCCATCTCTAATAAATTAAATTCAGCCTACCACATGTTTGCCGACGACTTACAAATATATAGCCATGGAACAATAAACAGTTTGCCGGAGGTAATTAATGTTGTCAATAATGACTTGTCAGTTCTTTCGGACTGGAGTAAGTCATATGGTCTCAAGATTAACCCTTCCAAGTCTCAAGCTATTATCATCGGTGGCCATAAGTCTGTACAAAAAATCAATTATAGTAATACTCCTTAATACTGGATGGTGCGGATATCCCGTTTTGTGATACGGTGAGAAATTTAGGAATTATTTTTGATAGGACTCTATCGTGGAATAATCAATTGACTGAGGTAAGCCGGAGGATTTTTGCTGCAGGTAAATCTCTTAGACGCATTAGAAACTTTCTACCTACTTCTACTAAAATTATGTTGGCTCAATCCCTCCTTCTTTCCATTTTGGATTACGCTGACTGCTGCTACCCAGATCTCAGAAGTGATCAGCTGGATAAACTTAATCGCTTGCAAAACTTTGCGATTCGCTTTATTTTTGGCTTGCGTAAGTTCGATCATGTGTCTGAGTATCGCAATAAGCTTAAATGGTTACCAGTACGTCGGCGTAGAGACCTTCATATCCTTTCCATGTTGTACTCCGTTCTTTTCCATCCGTGCACTCCTTCATATCTTAAATCTCGTTTCACATATGTATCCTCTACTCATTCCTGTAATCTGCGTTCTTCTGAAAACCTATGCCTTAATGTCCCTGCACATGTGTCCAAAAAATATCATGAGTCCTTTACCCTTCAGGCTATCCGTCTCTGGAATTCCTTACCTGTTTCCATTAGACAGGCTCAGACATTAAACTCTTTTAAGGAGCGGGTGAAGTCTTACTTTTTGAATATATCTGATTAGTTGTTTGTATCAGTTTTTTTTAAATATTATATGTATTTGTGTATTTTATTCATATTTAACAAATAGTTTTAGTGTTTATTATTTTTTAAAGTTAATGTGCTCTGCCTACTGCTATCCTGTTCTCTCCTTTGCGTCGGGTTGTCTGGAAGAGATCGCTTTTAGCGATAAGACCGCCTAGATTGGCTTTAAATTTAATTTTTCTCTTAATATTGTAATCTGTAGTTTTTAAGTTTCTTGGCCAATAAAGAGTATATCTATCTATCTATTTAAGGCAAAAAAGGGAAATTAAGTAGGCATACAACAAAGGTACAATTACAAATAATTTATTTAAAATTATGTCCTTACTTTTTAGTACAGAGTTGTAAAGAGTACAAAATAAACTTCAGGTGTCATTGTACCAGAACAGGATGTACTCACTATGGGTCCCATACTGTAAAAATATTTAATTAATAATAGCTCGAATGTTTCCATGCCTCTCAGATACAAAGTGTATCGGCAAATACACAATATTTGTTCTCAAATATTCTGATCACTGCTGATCTGATACGCAATCATCAGACAAAGGAACTATATCCATATAAACTGAGTCCTTTCACGTTATCAGTTAGACACTGAATACCAAATGCCTTTTCTGGACTTCACTTATTTGGCACACCCCGTATCACCTCAAATCGAACCACAGTGTGGTAAGGCCTTTATTTATTATGAACTGCGGCGTTTAAATTCTAGTTTTATGTCTTTATAAGAAGTTATATTATCAATAAAATTATTGATAGGTTACTGTGTCAGTTATATACCTATATGTATGGTAGCAGCCACCCGCGACTTCGCCCGCGAGATCTACAGGTACTTTTTTCAAACCGTATTCCCATGGGATAAAGAAGAGGGAAACATTATTCTATGATAAAACCAGAGGCATAGAATACTACCTGTGTTCTAAGGGTTTATGTGAAGGGTGTATGGGGAACCTACTAAGAACTTAAGACCCCAAGTTTACCTAACCTGTAAGTGTTGCACCTTTTTTTTTTGTTTTACGTCGGTAATAAAATGCATTTACGCACTGCCTTTCGGCTAAAGGGGACCGACCGAAAGGGGGTGTGGGACTCACTACCGGCAGACGCGACTGCCAGCAGTAATTCCCACTAAAAATCTTCCGATGACGCCCGCCGCTTGTTGAGAAAAAGGTGGGGGCCAGTACCTGGGTTGCAGCGTCTGACATCCCGCCTGCGGCCATCGTCCCCCGGACCAAAACCGGGAGTACCTCCTCAGAGAGGCGCAATGGACGCGTCGCTCCTTGTGCGACCTTAGCGTGTGTGGCCGACTTCTCGGAGGGTCTATGGTTAGACAGCAGGGGCCCCCTGCCCCCGCTCATGGACCCTCCTGGTGCTGCTTAACGGGCCCGCCTGGCACAGTCGCTGCGCACTCCACAGGTCCCTCTTAGTTTCCCCCCCGGTAGTCAGTACTAAGGGCACCCAGAGTCGCCAATCTCTGGTTGTTACCTTATCCCTAGCGCTCTCTGCGTTCTACCAGGAGGTACAGCCCCCCCACCACAAGTGCAAGTGTTGCTCCTGGCGATCAACGTACGAAGCTCTGGCAAACATGAAAGTGCCTAACTAATTCACCAGTATCTAATGTCTGTAAATTTTATTATCTTAACTGCAATTCAATATACTCGTAATAATTAAGTTAAGACATAAGCGTTATATAAGTAACCCCTGCTGCGCCTATGCGTGCTTGGATAGGTTGTAAAATAACTTATGTCGCTAAATAATAATAATATGTTAAGCCGTCTTTGCAATTATACAGAGCCGTGTCATAAATTTTATAAGTGCAATAAAAATGAATTATGTTTAATTACTAACTGTTAAGCTATTTAATTATTAACTATTAATTCTTAAGCGGACGACCGATATGGCGTGGTGGCGAGTATACCCGCTCTCCGCTTCAAGGTCGTGGGTTCGATTGCCACACAGGACAAATATTTGTGTGCATGAGCATGAATATTTGTTCTAGTTTGGGTGTTTCCCTATGTATATTGAGTATTTGTTTACAAGAAAAATAATATTTATGTATGTTTAACATACCATAACGATTATTTTATTTATTTATTTATTTTAATTGTTAGAAAATATTTATTATTATTATTTATTGTTTCGTCACTAGTCTAGAATAGGAGTTGTGTCTAATTTTAGGGAAATATATATTAGCAGCGGCTGCCCGTGACTCAGACCGCGTTACCATTAGGGACCTTTTTAAAGTTGTGGTCCCGCGTGTAAGCCCGTGGTGGTACGGGTAGTTTGAAAAGCCTACTATCAAAACTATGTACGGCAGACAAAATTGCTTGGGATTAAACTGCCGTTTCATACAGGCTATTCTAATATGACTTAAAACATGAATATTATTAATGTTATATTATTGCATTGTATAACTTCACAGACAAATGAAGATTGTAATTCAAGTACCAAACCAATGGATATTTTTAAAAGATATAGCCTGTGAGTTTATTGCCAGTTCTTCTTACAGAGCGGTGGCAAGAAACTGGCACTTAGATTCACTTACACTTAATTATTTTTTGTTTTTAAATTGTTTTGTGGCATGTTAGTGAAACTAAGCTTTGTGATTTCAGTGTAATAATATTTCTATTGTTTTTTTAAAAATTGAATAATGACGTTTTCAAGTACTATGTATAATAGTTTATGAAATAAAAAAAAATTGACTTTTGACTTTTATAGAATTTTTGTACAAAATTTGACTTTCGCGAAATCCAGTCGTCATAGGCCCCTACGTTACTTTTTTTTAATAGAATAGAATCTAATTCATTTATTTGTGAAATATAGGATACATAATTGGATGTTGTTAACAGATAAAATTAGAGTATCACTATATTTCCACCTCATTATCATCATCATTTCAGCCGTTCGAAGTCCACTGCTGAACATAGGCCTCTCCAATTGCTTTCCACGTAGATCGATTCTTTGCCGCCTGCATCCACCGGCTCCCCGCCGCCCTGACCAGATCATCGGTCCATCGCGTTGGGGGCCGCCCTCTACTACGTTTGCTGATTCGTGGTCGCCATTCAAGAACCTTAACGCCCCATCGGTCGTCGGTTCTTCGAGCTATGTGCCCCGCACATTGCCACTTCAGCCTGCAAACGCGCTTCGCTATGTCGGTCACTCTGGTTCTCCTACGGATTTCCTCATTTCTTATTCTATCACGTAGGGACACTCCGAGCATAGCTCTCTCCATTGCACGCTGAGCGACTTTGAGCTTCCTTATGAGGCCCATAGTCAGGCACCACGTCTCAGTCCCATACGTCATCGCTGGCAACACACACTGGTCGAAGACTTTCGTCTTGAGACACTGAGGTACTTTGGACGAGAAGATTTTGCGTAGTTTCCCGAACGCAGCCCAACCGAGCTGGATTCGACGATTGACCTCTTTCTCGAAGTTGGACTTACCTAATTGGACTTTTTGTCCCAGGTATACGTACTCGTCGACAACTTCGAGGGCCGAGCTTCCCACTATTACTGGGGTAGGCACAACATGGATATTTGACATGATTTTGGTCTTATCCATGTTCATTTTAAGACCTACCCTTCGGGAAGCTCTGTCGAGGTCTCCGAGCATTGTGCTCAGATCCACAAGCGACTCCGCTATGACCACTATGTCGTCGGCAAATCGAAGGTGAGTCATATACTCGCCATTAATGTTGATGCCGTAGTTTTCCCAGTCCAGTAGCTTGAAAACATCCTCCAGAGCAGCAGTGAATAGTTTCGGTGAAATGACATCACCCTGTCTCACGCCTTTCTGCAAGAGGATAGGATTCGTGCACTGGTCCAGTACTCGTACGGACATGGTGGCGTTTCTGTATAAACTCCTCAAAACTTCGATATACCGATGATCAATGCGGCATCGCTGCAGGGACTGAAACACTGCCCAGCTCTCGATCGAATCAAAGGCTTTCTCATAGTCCACAAACGCTAAGCAAAGTGGCTGGTTATACTCCTCGGTCTTCTGTATAACCTGCCGCAGCGTGTGAATGTGGTCTATGGTTGAAAAGCCTTTTCGGAAACCGGCTTGTTCGGGAGGCTGGAAGTCGTCAAACCTTTGCCCGAGACGGTTCGTGATGAGCCGTGAAAACAACTTATAGACGTGGCTCAGTAGCGTGATTGGCCTATAATTCTTCAAAAGGGATTTGTCACCTTTCTTGAAGAAAAGGACAACCACACCACTGGACCACGCCTGTGGCGTACGTCCCTCGAGAATGACGGTATTAAAGAGCTTCTGGAGTACCTTAAGTACTGGTGTACCACCCGCTCTCAGAAGCTCTGCTGTCATCCCGTCTTCCCCCGGTGCCTTGTTGTTTTTTAGTTGTTTCAGGGCCATCCTAATCTCGTACAGGCTGACGTCCGGGATGTCTTCGGTGGTATGTCGGGTTAGTTTGGCTCTAGGGTCTTTAGCCAAACAAGTAGCGGGATCTTGCATACTGGTATACAACTGTCCATAAAACCTTTCGATCTCCCTCATAATCTCAGGTCTCGACGTGACTAGACTGCCTTCGTTGGTCTTTAGCTGTGTCAACTGACTCTGACCAATAGACAGATCCCGTGCGAACACTTTTGAACCCCTGTTCCTCGCTATTGCATCTTCAATACAATTTGTATTGAATTTGCGAATATCGAGTCGCAAGGATTTCGAGATCTGTCTATTGATGAGCCAGTAAGTAGACGCTACCGCTGAAGACTGCAATCGCATGTCTCGTCGCGCTTCCATGAGATTAAGAGTTTGAGTCGACAGTTTATTGGTTTTAGTTTGTCGGGTCTTATAATGTTTGGACCCGACAACGTGGACAGTCTCAACCAGCCCGCCGCTTATATCGTCAACGGTTACGCAGTTCTCCAGACCTGCGAAGCGATTTTGAAGCTCGAGCTGAAAGTTCTCGGGGTTTTGAATATGGGCAGCTGAGGGTCGGAGCGTAGACCTCATCAAACGGGACCTTTCAAGCTTTATATTAATATTCAATGTGCCCCTTACCATTCGGTGATCGCTACCGGTTTTCACCCTGGCGATCACAGAGACATCATTGAATATTTGTCGCTTAGTGGTCATGATGAAGTCTATCTCATTCCTCGTGAAACCATCGGGGCTCAGCCAGGTCCATTTCCTGTGTGGTGGCTTCTTGAAGAAGGAGTTCATCATAAAGAGGCCCTCCTTCTCCATGAAGTCAGCCAACCGCTGTCCCCTATGGTTCCTTCGCCCTATTCCAAATTGCCCCACTATCTGCTCGTCACCGCTTCGTTGGCCTAGCCTTGCGTTAAAGTCTCCCATAACAACCGTGTAGTATTTCCACCACACAGTACAAATATTTCCACCTATTGCAAGGTATATAAATGTCATATTAGAGTATTAGGTAGGTGAATAAAATTATTCTTTATGGTTTAAAACAAAAATAAAAATAGATAATATTGTTAGTCATTATATGATACAACTGAGTCAGGAAAAACAATGCAATTCAAATATTGATTCTTAGATATTAAGATTAATGATAACTATAATTTGTCAAATTATTATATAATTCTATTTATGTTACGAGAGAAGATAAACAAAATTATAATAACATATCAATAATTTTAAAAACAAAAACAAGTTAACCTGAATCAATATGTAATTTTTTTATTATTATATTGTCTTTTACAAATTTAGATAACGCTCCCAATTCCCCGGTACTAGGAGGTAATAACTGATTGCTCCGAAGTTAAGCAGAGCTTACAGAACAAAAGACTATTCTAAAGATTTCTGCGCGATTTGCCAACAAGCAGAAGAAGGATCATCGACGTTTTTAGTACGTTATAATATAAAATAATGTAATACATAGAGAATCCCACATAACCCAGAGCGGCTCTCCATTTTTAAAAAGATTTCTGTATTGATAAATACAATTAAGTAACACCGTTAAAATTATAGTCTATATAATCTTTTGATCTTGCCGAATCCTATTCAGATTTTATAAAAACCTGTAGGTAATTCTAAATATTGTAATTATGTTCAAAAAAGTATAATGATGGATGTAAGGAAAGTTAATAAATAAATATTTTCTGACAATTACACCAATTATTTAGTTCCAAGATAAATATCATTAAGAACTTGTATTATGGATACTAAAGAACGGATAAACATACTTAAATACTTTTTTTTTTGTAAATACATACTTAATATACATAGGAAAACACCCAGACCAGAACAAATATTCATGTTCATGCACACAAAGATTTGTCCTCTGTGGGAATCGAACCCACGACCTCTGGAGTGGAGTGCAGGTATACTGACCTCCACGCCATATCGGTCGTCAAAATGTTTAAATACACAATCTTTAAAAGTTACATATTGCGTAAAACGTAAATGATCTAATTGCAGGACGCCTACACCAGTCTCCGCCAATCCAGGTCGAAGTGGTGGTATAACATGAATCCTTCTCACCTGAGAGGAGGTGAGTACGCAGAAGCAGGACATTAATGAGTTAATGAAGAAGATTATAGAGCACAAAAATACACGTGTCCAGTTGGTGAAACTCAAAACTAGTATCACTTATTATGGCGTCATCTGAACACGCCTGAATTGTTACGCGTGTCTTCATTATCACTGCTAAACATTAGCCTCCCAAATAGATTCCATTTTGTGGGGGGTATCTGCTCATAATCACCACGCTGGTGATCGCAGTTTAAGCCAATAAGCAGGATGACGCTGCTACCTATCGTCCGGTGTGATTTCTCTTCGTCGACCCTTACGACTCCCCGTGAGATAATTGGCGGTAGCACTATTCTCGGCCGGTACACGGGTGAAGCGTGTCCTCACAGTAAAACCTAAATAAAATAACTTTTGTGCTTTTGCCAACTGGACACCCGTTTCACACGAATTTATGATAAAGTACAATCTACACAGATTAATGTCATAATCATCAACAGCAAAATTTATAATAACTATAAGGACAGATTCAAATTGGGCCAGTTTCAAGTGTCAATGTTCACAAGTCAGGTCAAGCGGTAAATTAAGGCATAAGGGCGTAGAAGCCTATAGGCTGTGTCGCCAAAACGTGACTCAGACGGCGTGGAACTATAGCTACTGAACAGACATGATAAGGAAAACATGGAGATAGGATCCGTTTTGTTTTGTAAGAAACTATTTTACTTTAGTATGTATAATTTTAGGGTTTATAGGGATCCTATTAAGATCAGAGTGAGTGGTCACCTGCAAGTGGTGCACCTGCCGAACAACATAAGGCTCTGGCGAACGTTAAAATTACCGATAAGGGGCAATAGGCTCTCTACCTTTTACGTGGAACCAACAGTATAACTAGCGAAATATGGGCGTATAATACGCTTCGGCCTACTCCTCCCGGCAAACAGGTGTGATGTATGTATGTATTTATGAATGAATGAATGAACACTTTATTGTACACTAAATATAAAAAAAGTAGTAAAATCACATAAACAAGTATATGGTACAATGGGCGGCCTTATTGCTAACAGCAATTTCTTCCAGGCAACCTTAGGATGGACAGGAAACAAAGAATAAAAAATAATGATATAGAGTAGGCACAACAGAGTGCTCTTGCTTACTTATAAGTAAATAATAAATTTACACATACATATTATATTATTATATTACATGAAATATATAATTTAAAGTTACACACATAATATAACATATTTAAAATTACACAGACAAATATAGCTCCCAGACTGATTTCTTAAATAAATCTAATGAATTTAATTTTCGTATACCGATTTATTAAAGTAACATAATTTTTAGCACATCTTCATCCATTGCTGGATATAGGCTACTCCAGTGACACTCCCCTGAGCTCGATCTACAACTTTTCGCCTCCTATAAGCGCAGTATATAGCGCATCTTTCATACCATAGGGGCCCAATTCAAAAAAATACGATTTTTGGGAAAACGCGTTTAAAGCTTTTTGAGCCCCTGTTTTTTCACAAAATCGATCTTAACGAATTTTTTTTTGAGATGTGCCCCTACTGTAGGAAAGCTGCGATATATCTTGCGTGTATTATATGTCACCCTCCAGCTTGGTAGAGAGACGACATATACTACGTTTATCGATCCGTCGTCTCACCATAGGTTTCGTCTCCCCCTGCCTACGTCTGCTTGCGGTTATCGGTCTTACGACAACGTCCATGTCAGTGTCAAGGTCTTATAATATAGCACAAGTGATTGGAAGTGTTGGGAGGGGAAGACCGCATAAGACCTTCCACGACCAAATTCAGAAAATTTTGGAAAAAGGGCAGGTTAAAAGTGCTCTAAGCCGACGGGCATGTATGAGGAGGTTAATGAGTGTGAATGAAGCTAAAAGTGTGTGCCAGATCTAAGCAAATGGAAGGATGTGATCTCTGCCTACCCGCTACGGGAAAGAGGCGTGACATTATGTATGTATAATATAGCATGCTTTATTTAAACATAGCGTTGACGTCGGTATTATTAAACAAAGAGTTTGGTGCTGGTTAAACAATCGTTTTTTTTAAATCAAAATTAACACCATTTATGCTTGTAAGTAAAACAACAACACAAACTAACTTTCAAGTTAATATTATTGGTAAGGATATTTAAAGAAACTGCCAGATCAGATAGAAATCTTGTAAAACAGATATCGACAGCAATATGCACGTGTCCATTCCAAATTCTATGGCAAAGTTATATGTCCTTTTATCGATGATCTATATCTATCTAGACAAAGGTCTAGTTATTTTTTTTCTTTTAAATAATGGCTTCGTGCGTTTAGAACATTTAGCCAGTGTCAAGTAAGAGATTATTAAATATATATAAATCATAGTAAGTGAGAATGAGTGGTGATAAAGATGATAAAAGGGAAATGCGATGCCCTCCCTTTAAATCCCTTCTGCCCTCAGTAAAGATGTGTGTACTGAGATCTCACATGGACTTCTTGGGAGAATTTGAAAAGTCTTGTTGCACTATTTTTCTACATTTACCAACACTCATATACGTTCACAAACACTTAACTTTTAATAATCCACCGTTATTACACATTTATGTTCGAAATAATACAAATTTTAGAAAATAAAACAAAACTGCAGACATGACTCTTCACATCGCCAAGAAGTCGTATTTTTTTGGAAAATCTGCATTTGTCTTACCATAGATTTTAGTTTAATGGCTTTTATTATACCTTTTATTTGACGACCGATACGGCGTAAAGGTACCTGCACTTACTCACAACACCTGCACTCCACTCCTGAGGTTGTGGGTTCAGTTCTCTCACAGGACAAATATTTATGTGAATGAATATAAATGTTTATTCTAGACTGGGTATTACTTGTGTATATTAAGTGTATGTGTCAAAAAAAGAGGATATGTATGTTTTATCGTTATTTAGTATTCGTACTAAAAGTTCTTAATGATGATTAATTTGGAACTAAATAATTGGTGTAACAGTGAGAAAAAATAAATATTTGTAAAATGTCTTACGGTTGTCTTATGGCTTATGCGTTAATATATATAATTAAAAGACTGCCAGATCTAGAAATCACTATCATCATCATCATCATCATTTCAGCCCATTAATGTCCCACTACTGAGCACGAGCCTCCTCTCACATATCAAGGTGTGAGGGTATTGGGTCATACTCCACCACGCTGACCCAGTGCGGATTGGCGGAGGCAGGTGTATGGCGTCCTGCTATTAGAATTTATCAAGCCGCCCATTAGGCCTCTAACATGGCTTAACGACTATCACATTTAGTGATAACCGGGACCAACGGCTTAACGTGCCTTCCGAAGCACGGAAGCGCTCGATATCAAATGCCACACAAACGGTCACCCATCCAAGGATTGACCTCTGTAAACTCTGCTGTACTTCGGCGATCGTTTCCGACCACCGAGCACCGCAGAGCTACGAGCGCTTCGAAATCACTATATTGTAAAACAAATATCCGCAGCAGACAAGCCAGCAATATGCACGTGGCCATTCCAATCGCAATGGTACAGTTTTATGTCAGTTTAACGATGTTATGTGTCGATATTGACTTCTGTGGGCAGGAGTCGGCAACAATTTTACAACTTTATTAACCGACTTCTAAAAAGGAACAGGTGTGCCAATCATCGCCCTCTTTTTTAAATTTTTTGATTTCTCGAAAATGTTAGAACCGATTCAGAAAATTATTTTTGTTTGAAAGAACAATACTCCAACGTAGTCCCATAAAATGAATTTCTGATATTTTATTTTAATCACATTTATTGTTTGAGCTCTTTGCTTTGACTTCGACTTTGACTTTAATGCTGAGGCTGTGGTAAGGTAGACAAATAGCAAGAGGTCATTTTAGCTATAAGTTATAATAAATGTGTTTTTATCGGAATCACATTATTTCAACATGTTGAAACATGATTATTTTATGTTGTTATAAAGAAATTTCAGGACTGACCATTGAACTTGGCAACAATTTAGATCTTACTTGTTAAGTCGTTAGAGTCTAAAAACGAAAGTATATATCATAATATCGAAATTGGCTCTCATTTCACATATATGTTTTTGATGGGATATCATTACTTTATATACACAAGTTATAAACAAGGGTGATAGCAAGCCAACCTCACCTGCAAGTGATGCACCTACCGATCAACGGACGAGGCACTGGCGTACATAGAAGATCCCGGTAAGCGGCAATAGGCTCGCCACCTATTACGTGGGACCAACAACATAACTGGAGAAATGGGAAAACAGACGTGATATTATGTATATATGTTATAAACAATAGACAAGAAATAAAGTAAAACCTGCTTTGTTTAATAAACTGAAAAACTGTACTGCATCTAATGAAAAGTCGTCAACGCAGCCAATATACGCTTGCAGTACCAAAGTTATCACTATAGCGTTATATTATAAATACCCCTTATAAACCGTCATACGGAATTTTTAAAGAGCCTCTTTCCTCTTTCTTCAAAAATTCCCTCTCTGGGAAATTCACGTCAGGATCAGGTCAGCTCAGCTCATTTCACAACCGTTACTACTTTTGGGTACTTTTGTCCAAAGTAGTAACGGAAGAAATAAAGCAGTTGATTTTATCAAAATAATATCATCTTACTGATCTAAGTCATAAATTATGAAATGACACTCCTTTCCTGTTTTATTCTATAATTTGACGTAATCTTGAAGCAACAGCAAAAAAAGGTGAAACAATCTTTCAAAACACATTTTTAAACAAAGCTAAGAATCCTTAGTCAAACAAACTCTCTCTGCATATTCAGCCTCAAGCACTATCAATCCATAAATAAAACTGACTTAACTTTCACATAAGATAAATATTCGTATAAAATTGATTTAATTATTCGTACGTCTCATTAATTAAATATTATCAAGATATCTCAGAACAATGCCTTGAACGACAGCCATAAATTTTCAGCAGTCATTTCAATCAGTAGCTAACTAAACAAGCGAGTCGTGATTGTCATATTACCATGAGATTTATAACGGCCATAGTTGAAAACAAAATGTTTACAATCACTGACTCACTACGCAAAATACGTGTAGTTTGATAATTTTCATATAGATTGGTGTCATATAAAAGCGCTGCCTAACACTATTGAGATTTAGCAATTAGAATTAATAGACTTACAACAAAAAATAAAGGTAATAACATCCATAATAACATAATATTACGCCTGCTTCCCCGAAAGGTTAGGCAAAGCCTACTATTACCTATTATTAACTTTTATGTTTGCCAGAACTTCGTCTGTTGATCGGCAGGTGCACTCCTTGCTGCTGGTATGGTGGGCATACGCGGAGTTGGGACATTTTCACATATAAAAGCTGATGATCCGACTAACGGACACAAAGCTTCATTCAGCAGTTTATATTACTTTGATTTAAATGAGCTTGAAGTAATTTTTACTGTCTTCTAAATTGTTCGTTCGATCCTTTTATGATTGCCAGAGCCTCGCCCGTTGATCGGCAGGTGCACCACTTGCTGGTGAGGTTGGCTTGAGCTCTAAGTTCATGGTAGGTACCGTAATGACAGAAATAATAATAATAATGTAATATATCGATACTGATTGTACTTTTTTATTTTTATTTATCGGATACTCAACTCTGATGAGTTAGACTACGGGGAGACGGAGCTGAGGGGTTTCAGGATAACTGCATAGTTCTTAAGCTAAACGTGACTAAATAACACCAATTATTTTAGCTTCAAGATAAGTATCATGAAGAACTTGTGTTATGGATACAAAGAACGGATAAACATACTTATATCCTTTTTTTTAATACATACTTAATATATGTACATAGAAAACACCCAGAACAGAACAAATATACGTGTTCAAGCACACAAAAATTTGTCCTGTGTGGGAATCGAACCTACGACCTTACGAGTGAAGTGCAGGTATACTGACCTCCACGCCATATCGGTCGTCAAAACAAAACCTATAACTTGATTTACTAAAATACTTGATACTGGCTACTATCACAAATTAAATGGATTTTTAAAAAAGAAGTCGTTTACGAGGTGTCACATCTAGAACGACAATGTTAAATTCCGGATTAACTGCTATTACTATGCAAAACTAAAGGTTGCAAAAAGCAGTTAACTTCTAAGAATTTGCATGCAACATTATACTATCTCATTTATTTTCATAGTAATTAAGAAAAACAGGCATTCTAATGGTTGTTGCTTCATAATATTTTCGTCCATCTTACACTATGTTGAAATAAATTCTCAAAAGTCTAGTTTTTTTATACATATATCACGCCTGTTTTCCCGAAGGGGTAGGCAGAGAATATTAGATGCCCACATTTTGCCCATTATATTGTTGGTCCCACGTAAATAGGTGGGGAGCCTATTGCCGCCTACCAGGTACTTTTATGTTCGCCAGAGCCTTGTCCGTCGATCACTTGCAGGTGAGTTATTCTATTACTAGTAGGATTGAAGGAAAGAGTATAACAGATAAATCTTGACATAATATTTACGCCGTAATCAGGCAGTAATCAGTAAAATTTTCTATGTGATGGTACTATCGCGGCCCTGCCATTGTACTAACAAGGCATCTACCTTACTACATAATTATATTTTTATTGCAAAATGTTGGTACAATTATATAAAGATATGCATGTACATCAAAACTAGCACCATATAATTATTAACGATTAATCAATACTTTGATATATAATAATGCTTTCTTACAATATGTGTTATTTGTATGCTACTGTAACTGTATGCATGTATTGTGTTTTATAATGTAAGGAATGAATGTGTCATAGCCTTCGATCAACAATACAACTAGATAACGGGTCAGAGTCTTAAAAACGGCCGAGAAAATAACGCCTCACTTCAAAGTGGGGTCTTATTTTCGAGTTAGTTCACTTGTGATTGCGCCAACGTGCGGAAGTGCCACAATGCCTCAGTGTGTGTTCAAAAACTGTGGAAATAACTATCGAAAAAAAATGTATCGGACGGAATATCGTACTTTCGGTAAGTAAATATAATTTTATAATATAATAGATTAAATATTCGCCTTTTTAATAACATTACACTATTAACTTTGTAAAGCATTGGCAAATGTTGGCGCGTGAGTTTGCCATAAGTTGGTTGTGTCAGAACAGTGCAGCTATGGATTTACTTTTTAAGTTATTATTAAACTTATTTGTTAACAAATAAAGTCTAATTTAGACACAATAGTCAATGTGTATAAAAAATGTTTAGATAAGAACTTATATTTCTTATCGCTTTCTGTCATTCATGTCGTAAAAGCGTAAGTGAATGTTGACACAAACAAAAGCTTGTTTTATATATTCCAGATAAGGTGTAAGTTTGATAAAAAATATTAAAGCTAAAAGTCGTTTTGTTCCATTTCATAGGGTATACCTATATCTGTTTATTCTATAGTCACTCGGTGCCATATTTGAGTTCTGTTTTTGTATGTGATGCGTTATCTAGTTGTATTGTTGATCGAAGGTCATAGCCGTGCTCTCACAAACGGTATCTACGGAAGACCAGCGTTGAGGCGTTTTCGTGACACCTCGGCTTTATGCTGAGTGGATAACTTTTTTGTGACACTCTTCAAATAGCTACTTAAATATAATGTATCTGTTTTCTTTTGATGTTGTCGCAGAATAAATCCTATTTCTTTCTTTCTTTCACTAAATATTTTCATACAACAATATCATTATTACTTACAATAAAAAAAGGAAGTACTTGCATATGAGATAATATGTCTAATATGAATAAAACATTAGTCTAGTTGAACAACAATACATTTCAATCACGCTATGACTATCTATATTCACAATAAATTCAAAGAATTTCTAACAGATAAACCCGTTTTAAATTATCTTACATTCTCACACTGTTAAAGGAGGCCGTTAAAAGGAACAATTTAGTAATATACATCTATCTTTTAGCCATGTAGGTCTTACTTATTAGTAACTGCAACCTTATTTGTAAGAAACTTCTTCGAAGTCTTGATTTATGATTTAAAAAACAACCTCTCTCGAGCCTTCTAAAGGATTCTTTATTTAAAAACGACTGTTTAAATTTTCAAGCGATAATGTTGCCATTTAAAAATAAATTTACTAAATTTGCAAACGATAATGTTGCCATTTAAAAATATATTTACTAGAACATGGTCAGTGTTCGGTTGTAACAAAGGTATAGAGACGACAGTGTGGCTATAAAATTTTATTGCAGAAGCCACTTAACATGTCACATGTTGAGTTGGCCACTTAGTTCTAATAGTCAGGCATTTGCAGTAAATACTGAATTGATTTTATTCACTGAACATTACACTGGCTACCACATTTGTGCAAATTTTTACTGCGCTCTTTCTATGGATCAATGTTTTATTTTAAAAAAAAACTATTTTTATTGTTGCTTACAGCTTTATTAACATACTAAAAGATATATTGTATTTTAAAATCAAAGATTTCTTTTAGCTTAATTTCTTTTTATTATTAAATGACAGTAAGATTATGCCAGGAAAAAAAATATTTTCTAGAAAATAAATTCATATCTACCTTACCTTATGTAGATTTCATATTATTACTGATAGATGTAATATACAATAAATATATATAAATAAATAATTTTAAAATCTTTATGGAACTTCATGTAATCTAAGCATTTACAAAATAACGGTTTAAATGGTTAAGTAAAGTAGAACTTAAAATTACGATACTAAGAAATATAACGAATTGCAGTTGCTGTCTAATTAAAGTCAGGGTTGTCATAAATAAATTATAAAATGAAATAAATATAGCTGTTACGAAAATCTACTATGCAAAATACTATATCTATGCTTTAATTTTATATTGGGCATATTTTTTATGTTTCAGACGGGTTTGTAACATTACGTATAAGAAAAAAAGTTTTTTTGTTATGATTTTACTCTATCTAGATAGTATTTGTCACATAATACATAGAGGGTATCAAGTAACACTTACAAAAACATATTGTTGTCCTTGGATAATAATGTCTCAGTATCAAGTAAAAACAAATATGTTATATCATTAATCGGTGGTAAACTATTTTATAAATATTTTCTGACAACTACACCAATGATTTAGTTCCAAAATAAGAATCTTTTAGAACTGCTGTTATGGATACTAAATACATAAATACTTATTTTGTACATACATATTAAATATGCATAGCGAAACACACATACCAGAACAAAAATTCATGTTTATTCACACAAATAATTGTCCTGCGTGGGAATCGAACTCCCGACCTCAGAAGCAGAGTGCGGGTAAACTCTTTACTACTCAACTGCGATCACAAACCCATGCCGAGAGTGGTGGTTATGGACAAATGAGCAAGAATGTAATCTATTAGGTAAGCCAATGTTCGGCAGTGGACTTTATAAGGCTAATATGATGATTATATAAATAATTTTATTATACGAAAAGGTTAAATGGCAACCCTACCGACGGAACCAAATCACACCTACCGCGTGTACGAATTAATTGCGTACACTGTCCCTTATTGACCCGGGTCTGTCTGACCCAACTCGGTAGTTAACCAACTGAAAACTCACAAGGGTATCTGCAACCGCAATATGCGATAAGATCATTCAATTTATTAAACACCGAGCAATACTGGGAGCAAAATTTACGGAGTACTAATTTTATGTTACCTATATTAAAATTATCTATACTACAATGGTTTTTGATTTGGAATAGATAAACGGGTATTGATAATTTGTTTGAACATTTAAAAGTAATAAATTTATATTTTATTGTCTGTTCAGGCTTAAAGTTATATAATTTAAGATACCTATTTAATTTTATTTGACTGACAGAGCGTTTATTTTTTATTTAGAATTTATCGCACGAATATTAAAAATTTTACATAGGGCGAACTCAATGCTACAAGGCATTCTCTAACAGCTTACCTTTGGGTTAGCAAAAAAATATGAGGCAGATTGAACAAGGACACATGTAAACTTACATATAATTTGTTTTGTATTATAAATAAACAACTGGTGTATAGAGATTCTACCAAGATCTGAGGAGCCCAAGCCAACCTCATCTGCAAGTAGTTGCACCTGCCGAACAACAGACGAGACTCTGGCGAAAACAAAAGTGCCCGAAAAGCGGCAATAGCCTCGCCACCTATTACGCGAGACCTACAATATAGTTGGTGAAGTGTGGCCATACTATATCTCTGCCTACCCCTTTGGGGAAACAGGCGCGATATTATGTATGTATAAATAAACAATGTATACTTACTAACACTACTAATAATGCACAAAAATAATAGGAATTATGATGTAGAGAAGAGCTGCGATAGCCCAGTGGCGAGACCCATAGCCTTCAAATTCAGAGGGGCACGGGTTCAAACCCTGGTGACTTTTCAAAGTTATATGCGTAATTATCGCTTGCTCCGTGCCTTGGCACGCCCGTTAAGCAGTTGGCTGTTATTAACAGATGTTAGTCGTTATTATAAAGTCAGTACCTTCTAACATACTGACAACTTTTTAACCATAGAATGATATTTCTCTCTGGGTTGCGGAGGTCAGACGGCAGTCGCTCCATATAATAGCTAAATCTGGTTAAACTAGTGATCAGACCCTGGGCCCTAAGCTTAAGTCAGGGGCAACCGGGACGGTGCCAGAAACTACAAATCCCCTGGTGCTGGCCCCCCGCCCCTTATTCAAGATTTTTAGTGGAAGTCGTCGGAAGATTTTTAGTGGATAGGACTGCGGCGGTCGCGTCTGCCGCAGTGAGCCTCACAACCCTTCCCGGTCTCCCCCTTTTGGTCGGGAGACAGTGCGTAAATGCATTTTGTTAGCGACGTTAATCAAAAAAATAAAAAGGGGCAACCGGGACAATACTAGAACTTTTTTTACAGTAAAGTTTCAATACTGTTTATTAAAAACTTCAAAATGATTACAATGTTCCCTAACTTTAACATACATCAGCAACAACATTTGTTAGGGATTTTCTAAAACAAGAAATAAATCACTTTTCCTTAACTACATTACAATAAACGGGAGGCTCAGCCCGGAGCCATTCCAACACAATGTGTGCCATTATTGCTTTCATCGGACGAAACAATAACGACATCAATTTATACCCCGCCTCTCCTTTCAGTGTTACCATAGTAAAAATTGTTTTGTAATAAATACTTTATTGTTATTGGTATTTACTAAAATATATATTTAAATTAAAATACACCCAAACTCTTGGCGGGAAAGTAAAGAATGATGTCTGCAGTTTTTTTTTAATTTGTTATATTTTTAATTTCAATGTGTAATAACAGGGGATTATTAACAGTTGTTTGTAAACGTACATGAGTGGTAAATGAAACAAAACAGTGCAACATCGCCTTTCAAAATATCTCAAGAAGTCCATGGGAGATATCAGTATTGTCCCTCATCTTTACTGAGGACTCAAAGGGTTTAGCGGAGGGCATCTCATTTACCATTTACCATCTATTATCATAGATTATAGATTATAATCTATCGAAAAATAATGCGTTAAATTGTGAGCACTTTGTTTCGGATTACAATTTTTCGACAGATTACAATATCGCGGGATAGATTATAATTTAACGTTATTTACAATTTTACGGTGACATATATATTATGTATATATATACATATATACATGTATATATATATCAAATATGAACATACATACATACAATGACGCCTGTTTCCGCGAAGGATAGGCAGAGGCATTTCATACGCTCACACTTTGTCAATGTTGGTCCTACGTAATAGGTGGATGTTGGCATGAGTTTGCGTTAAAAAGAATAGGGCAATACAATTGTCAGGTTTTGTACTTCACGTATATTGTTTATTTTTTTATTTAGGGCAAAATTCATGTTAACATAATAGTTATAGTTATTATAACTTAGTATAGTACAACCAACATTATTATCCACATATTAGCTTTATAGAAATTAATAACTAATAAATAATTAAATTCGTAAAAGACGTAATCAGCCTTTTAATGTATATGAATGACTGAACATTAAACACATTTTTAGATAAGTTTATATAACAATATGTTTATGTTTAGTCCGGTTGTGGCCTCCACCTGTTTTGAGTTCTTTAGCAATAAGAATTAAATACTTATAGTGCTTCTGGCGAGTGGCGAGTATTATCTAAATTCCTCTCACCTTCGTTTGTGAAATGAGAGGCTGCACACAGTGGTACAACGGCTAAGATTCTACTAGTCTTATTTGACTATGATTTCTCTATTTTCGAATCTATTACGCACTTGCATATGAAACTCAATTTCTCTTTGGACTACGTATATTTAGTTTTAAAAAATACATTTCTTATAAGAACTTACATGTACAATATTATGTTAAAGTATTTCTTCAAGAACTTATGTAACTTAAACCAACTAATTTCTATTGGTTTTTATTAACTTATGCATACATACAATTACGCCTGTTTCCCCGAAGGGGTAGGCAGAGGCATATTTACGCTCACATTTCGCCAATTATATTGTTCGTCCGACGTAGAAGATGGCGAGTCTATTGCCGCTCATCGGGAACTTTTATGTTCGCCAGAGCCTCGTCTGTTTTTCGGCAGGTGCACCACTTGCAGGTGAGGTTGACTTGGGCTCCTCAGATCTTTGTAGGATCCCTATACACCTATAAGAACTTACATGTACAATATTATGTACACGTAAGCTTTGGCAATCCGTAAACCAACTCACCAACAGGAAATCTCAAAAATCCTCTAATGTGTCAGACCTACTTACATTAGATCCATGTCCGCAAACGTCAGTAAATCTATGTAATGAGTTTTTTACATCTGTAGGTCAACACTATGCCAGTGAAATACTAAATGAGCTTCATACAACGCCAATTGAGTTGTCGCGTAAGGTTTCACTATCTTTCTCTCCTCTGAATTCGTTTTTCTTCGAACCAACCGATACCGATGAAATAGGAAACCTAATTGCTAGTCTAAAAATTGATAGCGCCCCGGGAATTGATGATTTTACCAATGCTTTAATTAAAAATATAAAACATCAAATATTGGAACCTCTTACTTCAATTATCAATAAAAGTCTAGCTACTGGTAGTATCCCACAAAACTGGAAAACTGCCGTAACGGTTCCCATACATAAAAATGGACCATCAAATTTGCCTAATAATTTTCGACCAATATCATTATTACCGGTTTTTGCTAAAATACTAGAACGAACAGTAAATAAACGTTTAGTAAAATACTTGGAACAAAATAATTTACTGTCAAGTACGCAATTCGGATTTCGAAATGGTAAATCTACTGAAGATGCGGTGAACCTTTTAACTAATGAAATTGTTACACATCTTGATAATAACCGTGCATGTATTGGGATATTTTTGGACATAGCTAAAGCCTTTGATACTGTAGCTATTCCCATCTTAATAAAGCGATTAGAGAGCATACGAATACGAGGAGTTGCACTGGAATGGTTCCGGAACTTTCTAACAGACAGACAGCAATGCGTTAGAGTGGATTCCTGGAAAACTTCCATGCGTTCTCTCTCTTTTAGGGTACCACAGGGCAGCGTGCTAGGGCCTACGCTATTCCTACTGTATATTGATGAACTAGCCAATTTAACTTTACCTAATGCAAAGATAATATGTTATGCAGATGACACAGCGGTTATATTCAATGAGGGAGGGTGCTATACATGGTGGATCATTAATTATAGTAAATAAGAAATTTAGATTCAAGGAGCGCCATGATATAGTAAGCTTCTCAGCCGAACGGATTATTGAAATAGCCTGTATCGAAATGGAGCGGTTTGTTGTATTGAGTGTATACAGACCTCCATCAGCTTCATATGATTTATTTGAAAGTATTATGGATGAAGTGCTGGGAAAAGTTTATAATGCTAACAAAAATGTTATTGTTTGTGGAGATTTTAATGTTAATTTGCTAGAGTGTTCGAGTGCATGTACAAGAATAAAAGCACTTTTTAAATCATATAATTTGATAAATGTGTTTCTAGAGCCAACAAGAATTACAGCCACTACTGCCACTTGCTTGGATAACATATTTACAGATATTATACTGAGTGATGACAGTAAAAAAATTATTAATCAATTAGATTCAGATCATTGTGGTCAACAAATATCTTTGCTTTGTAGAAATAAAACTGTGGCTAAAAGAACAATAACATTTATACCAAAAACCAATAATCGTTTTGAGAGGTTTAACAATAAATTATTATCATTTAGTTTACCCATGGTAGATAAAAGCAATGACCCTAATATTTTATATAATATGTTTTTTAGCGACTTTTGTAGTAGTTTTCAATCAACATTTACTCCCAAAACGATTAAGGTAAATGATAATGCTGCCTTTAGTGAATGGGCTACTCCTGGGCTACATAAAAGTAGAAAGAGACTGTATGAACTGTATGACGAAAGAAATGTTAACAATAGTGAACAATTTCATAATTATGTAAGGAAATATTCTAAAATATTTAGAAAAGCATGTCATACGGCAAAGTCTTGTTATTTGAGCTATAAAATTAAAAATAGTGATGATAAGATTAAAATGACATGGAATATTATTAATAGTGAAACGGGAAGAAATAAGAATTATAATAATAAGTTTAAACTCAACATTGATAGCAAGACGCTTACATCTGACTTAGATATTGCCAATGCTTTTGAAGACTTCTTTACTAATATTCCAGTGTCTACTACAAAAACTTTAAATTCCTCGCCTACTTTAGCGGAGGCTATTTTAAGAGATAATGTAAACATTTGTACAGAAGAGTTTATGTTTAATCATGTAACACCCATAGATATAATTAAGACATTTAATACTCTTAATGTTAAAAAGACTGCAGACCTCTGGGGCAATTCCATCGTAGTTACCAAGCCTATCATTGTTTCGGTGGCGCACAGTTTAGCTATAATATTTAATAAATGTATAGATTGCGGCACGTTTCCAGATTTAATGAAAAATAGTAAAATCATTCCACTATTTAAATCGGGCAGTACAGCAGACCCAACTAATTTTAGACCTATTTCAGTGCTGCCTACTTTTAGTAAAATTTTTGAAAAACTTATTTACAACCAAATGTTAAGATTTTTTAATAAAAATGGCTTAATGCATTCAAAACAATTTGGATTCACTAAGGGTCGCTCCACAACCGATGCAGGTGTTGAGCTTTTGAAACATATTTTTGATGCTTGGGAAGATTCTTTGGACGCTTTAGGTATTTTTTGCGATCTGTCCAAAGCTTTTGATTGTGTTCCTCATGAAACATTGATAAAAAAATTAGATTATTATGGAATAAGAGGCTCCGCATTGGATCTTCTTACTTCTTACTTAAGTAATAGGATTCAAAGGGTTGAAGTTAATGGAAAGCGATCTCAGGGTTCTGTAGTAAAAATGGGGGTACCGCAGGGCTCGATTCTCGGCCCGTTTTTGTTTTTAATTTATATTAATGATTTGCCACATTTGGTAAAGGAAAATCACGAGATAGTATTGTTTGCTGATGATACATCATTATTATTTAAAATAAAGCGATATCAGAACCCAGACGATGTAAACAATGCGATCTCAAAGGTGGTGCACTGGTTTGACGTTAACAATTTATTATTAAATGGGGCTAAAACGAAATGCATTAAATTCGTGACGCCTAACGTCAGACAAGTAAACACCACTATTAAAATAAAGGAAGATGAGTTGACCCTTGTGGATACCACCAAATTTTTGGGTGTTATATTAGATTCTAAGTTACAGTGGGGCCCACATATTGGTGAATTGTCGAATAGACTCAGCTCTGCTGCATATGCGGTAAAGAAAATTCGCCAATTAACAGACGTTGAAACAGCTAGGCTTGTTTATCATTGCTATTTTCATAGTGTTATGTCGTATGGTATTCTTCTGTGGGGTTGTGCCGCAGATATTCAAAATATTTTTGTACTGCAGAAGAGGGCCATACGAGCAATTTATAATCTACCATGTAGACATTCACTAAGGGATAAATTTAAAGAAATTGGTATTTTGACAGTGGCGGGTCAGTTTGTTTATGAAAACCTAGTATATGTACACAAAAATTTTGATAAATTGAGTAAGAAAAGTGATATACATAACCTAAACACAAGAAATAAGCATAAACTAGTTGTACCTGCCACTAGGCTCCAAAAAATTAACAAATCTTTTAAAGGTCAATGTGTGCGATTCTATAATAAAATCCCAAGCAATATACAGCAATTAAGCCTAAATAAATTTAAATTAACAATAAAACGCAAGCTGTCTTCAAAGGGATATTATTCTATTAAAGACTATATGGCTGATAAAAATGCTTGGGATTAAACCGCCGTTTCATACAGGCTGTTCTAATATGAATGACTTAAAGCATGAATATTGTTATAATATGTTGCATTGTATAGCGTCACAGACAAATGAAGATTGTTACTAACCAATCGATAATTTAAAAGAGCATAGCCTGTGAGTTTCTTGACATACGGACATACATAATATATTTGTACTACAAAAGCGCGCCATAAGAGCTATCTATAATCTTAAGTCCAGAGATTCTCTTAGAGAGATGTTTAAAAGAATTAACATATTAACGGTTGCATCTCAGTATATATTTGATAATATAATGTATGTTCGCAAAAACATTAATACATTTGATAAAAATTCAAAAGTACATAATTTTAATACTAGGAATAGAAATAAGCTCTCTCTGCCAAATTGTCGACTTCACAAAACAAAAAATTCATTTTTGGGTAATAGTATCAGATTTTTTAATAAGGTTCCGCAGGAAATAATTGATCTACCATTGGCAACTTTTAAAACTGTAGTTAAAAAGCAGTTTCTTCAAAAGGGGTATTATGCTGTTAATGATTATTTATCGGATAAACAAGCTTGGGCTTAACATTTTCAACTTGTATGTGTATATAAGATTAAAAAGTCAACCAGATCATTGTCGTGACCATCCCTTATTGTACAGGCTCAGCTCAGTTTCACAATACATACTTACTTGACTGTGATGGAAGGTTCCCTTAGTGCTACTTTATTGGTTACAGCTTCGGGGGACCCTTTCAGTTTCATCAAATTTAAACTGTGTGTGTCATGTAATAAAAATAATTTAAAAGAGCATAGCCTGTGAGTTTCTTGTCAGTTCTTCTCACAGAGCGGAGGCTCGGAACTGGCACTTAGATTCACTTACACCTAATTTTTATTTATTTGCATGTAAGTGAATCTAAGCTTCGTGATTTCAGGGTTAATATTAATTTTTTTTTTCATGTATATTTTGTTTGACGTTTTCAAGTGCTATGTAATAGTTTATGAAATAAAGAACTTTTTACTTTTTACTTTTTTACTTTTTTTTTTTTTTACTTGCCAGTTCTTCTTACAGAGCGGTGGCTCGGAACTGGCACTTAGATTCGCTTGCACTTAAATGTTTTTTGTTTTTTTTAAATTATTTGGTTGCAAGTGAATCTAAGCTTCGTGATTTTAGTATAGTTATATTTTATTTGTTTTTGTTATTTTTTTATAATTTTGACGTTTTCAAGTACTATGTAATAGTTTATGAAATAAAGTATTTTTGAGTTTGAGTTTTGAGTTTGAGTTTGACGGTTCTTGGAGGGATTGTTTTGTGAAGGCTGAACTTGGAATGGCAACTATATCCAAATGGCTTCATCGTAACCTGTTGACTCTAAATTCAGACAAGACTAGGTTTCTCTGCTTTCACAAAACGATTGCTTCGTCGCCAAAGTTTAGTCAAGATATTGCCATACATACCTGCGATAGTGATCACTTTACGCACGATAATCCAAGTTGTAAATGTAATTTGATGCAAAGAGCTAAATCTGTAAAGTATCTGGGGATAACGATTGATGAGAGACTTACTTTTAAAGATCACATTACTGCATTATCGGCAAAGGTTAGGAAACTTATTTACATTTTTAAGGAACTTAGAGAAATCGCGGACCTAGATCTCTTAAAGGAAATTTATTTGTCTCTCTGCCAGTCTGTGCTCACATACTGCATTGGTGTGTGGGGGGGTGCATCAACTTCACATTTAATAATTTTAGAGAGAGCTCAGAGAGCAATACTTAAAGTTATGCTTAGAAAACCGTTTTTGTACCCAACCACACATCTCTACCAAGAAGCAAGCCTACTAAGCGTACGACAATTGTATATACTAAAAGCTTTAAGTCACACACACAAACAGGTTCTAAATTCCTCAGATTACGCAAGTATGCTAAATTTAAGAGTCTTTCGACTACCTTATACATTCGTAAATACTTCTTTCGCGCACAGGTTCCCAATCCATATGTTTCCTTATTTATACATTAAAACAGTTAATATATGTAATATAAAACATGATACAATGCGAGAAGCTCATCCAAAGTTGTATACTTTTTTACGTAATTTAAACTACCATGAGACCGAAAGACTTCTTAAAATTATTTCGTAGATTATACACACATAACACACACACACGACAAATTTCTCACTCACGCACACCCTCACCGCATCCACACAGTTAACACACATACACACACACACACACACGCGCGCCCACACACACACACGCGCGCACACACACACACACACACACACACACACACACACACACACACACACACACACACACACACATACAAATTAATATTATGGAAACACTAGACTAGTTAAGGTTTTAATTACTTTCTGTTATTTGTTTTTTTCGTAACAATACATATTTTGTTTCTGTGTCCTTAAACACGTCAGCTTGATAACCACGATACAGGCTGCGCTTAGTGTGGTTGTCACCGAAATTTGTAAATAGATATAAGTGGACTTGAAGAAACTTATTATTATTATTATGTTAAAGTATTTTTTAAAGAACCTTTGTAACTTAAACCAACTAAAATCTATTCATTTTTATGAAGTAAAAGATTTATGCAATCTGACTTATAGGGTTTGTTTTAGTCAAAGATTTAACCTATTACCTAGTATTGTCGATCTGTCTATATTTATTTATCTTAACGGATGGGCTGAATTAGTCACAAAAGAGTTGTAGACTCAAAAAAAGAGAAGTTATTTTAATTGTTTAAACTTTATCGCACAAATAAATAAATAATTGTACAAAAGGCGAACTTAATGTCACAAAGCATTCTTTACCAGTAATGATTTGTTACGTACAAGAAGTAATTGTCATTTTGGCGATGAACAGAAAACGGAAACGTGTAAAATACACTTACGGTCAGTTGTAAAACAAATTGCGTAAATCAGTGTGCCCGGGATTTCACGTCATTTGTAAAGTTCTGCATAAAGCTACTCGAGCAACTTTTTCGAAAACTCAGTTTTAGAATCGCTCTATAAATCAGTCCTGAACCCGGGAATGGCCTTGCTAACTGATTTCCAATTTACAACCAGCATGATTAAACAATATTTAGAACATTTTTGAAATTCGGCATCTCATATAATCCGGCTTGCCTTTAGACTTTACGTAAATCAAAATAACAAGCGGTTGTACGGCAACATCTTAAGCTATTATAAAGTTGAGCGGTGTCGACGCGATTACAGGGAAATCGCGAACACCTCGTTATGAACTAACGTAATAATCGCAATTTGGTATTACGAATCAGGGCTATCAATATTATTGAAAATCCTTTTTACCATAGGACTTACAAAAAGTAGACACTGAAAATAATTTTAATAATTAAACGTGAAGTCAAAAAAAAATTGATACAAGCACAGGAAGATAAAACTTTACTAAAAAACTGAACTCGAAATCTCATTATGACTTTAGTTGTCTTACAAACAACCGAACAACAATCTTATTTTGTACAAATTAAATTGCATAATTGTCAATTGTGTATGGTTCCAAATACATGTACCAATTAACGGCCTGCTAAATATTTTCAAAACTATGTCGAATTATAATTTGTCATTTCAAATATTATTGTGTTTGAAAAATAAAAAAAATATTAAATTTATATAATTGTGTAATCTAGGCATATAGTTTGTTAAAAAGATCAATAGGCATTGTCATGACACCATTTTTTAGGAAGGCGGTTTTATAATTGCAAAATGGGATATCGCGCCTGAACTTGGGTTGTTTTTTAAACAATGGAAAATAATATTGCAAAAATAGGCACTCTTCTAATATGTAAAAAGATGACAGTGTAAGCAGCTTTAAGGATTTAAACGTTGGCCCGCAGTTACCTGAACATTTTAAACCACATTATGCATCGTTGTTGATCTTTGAATACTGTTTCCCGCAAGATGGGTGATTTGAGTAGCCAACTTACTCAAATCACCCATCTTGCGGGAAACAGTGTATAGTATTTTTAGCCCCAAAAACTACAATTTCTTGGGTTTTATCGTTCATGTAGTTAACATCTAAGACATTTAGTTATATGTAACTTATTTTAAGCAGCCCTGCGTAAGGCCACACGTAACTAATAGTCCCTCGGATAAGTTACCGTGGAGATGATGGGCCGATGCACAGATCCGGAGCTTAACCTCATTGAGCTAACGATATGTTAGTGTACACGCTCTCTATATACCTACTCTGTGACGCGCCCGCTGTGGGAACTTTTGACGTTTACTGATTTCATTCTTAATATAATTATCAAAAAATATATAATCAAAAGTGTTCGTGTGAAATGTTGAAAATAGAAGCCATCTATTAAATGCATTTAAAAGTGATACGGAATTTTACTGGCAGCTGGCAAATAGCTGATGTAAATAAAAATTATACAAAAAAAAATAATGTCTTTGAGATAAACAAAATCATTCAGGAACTTCTTGGCGGGAAAGTAAAGCGTTTTATTTTGTTTTCTAAAATTTGTGATATTTCTAACATTAATATGTAATATCGGTGGATTATTAACCGTTAAGTGTTTGTGAACATACATGAGTGTTGGTAAATCAAACAAAGCAGTGCAACATCACTTTTCTAATTCTCTCAAGGAGTCCATGTGAGATCTCAGTATAGTCCCACATCTTTACTGAGGACTCAAGGGGCTTAGGGTAGGGTATCTCATTTACCATTTATCATCTTTTCCACCACTCATTCTTATTTACTATGATTTATATATTATTAATATATCACTTACTTGACAGTGGCTTAATGTGCTAAACGCACGAAGCCATTATTTAAAAGGAAAAAAAACCTTTCAAATTCGTCAAATTTTAACGTACAAAATGATGTTAACAACAATGTAAGAGATACGGGCAGCATGATAACCAAAATAAAAAAAGAGAAATATAAGCAAAATAGATTCTTGGTCAGAATTTGTCAGTTAATCTGTCTGTTGTGGTTTTTTCTGTCTGTTAGTGACTATAACGGGAGGTTTTTCAGTCAGCCTGTCGTGATTCCAAAAGGGGGGAGGAGATTTTTCGTCAATCAGTCTGCCGGTGACTTTAACGAGGCTTCCAAAAGGCAAGGAAAATAATGCCTCAAGAAACTCATCTCGGCTTTTTAAAAAATTATAATACTGTTGTTATACTAAGTAACTAAATTATTTGTAAGTGTCTTGCGAATTATAAATGTAGGTGTTGACTTCGCAGGGCAATGTCATTCATTTGACTTGGCAATGCAAAATCAACACAGTAGTTTTGTCTATTGACTCACTGTGAATGTTAAGCTGAAGCCTTTTTGGATATGTTGACACAGAACAAATAAGCCTCACAGAAATCAAAACATGTAATGTAATTATCGAATGCACATTGTTTCCATACTAATGATACATAGAAAATAGAAGACCGATATTATGGGTGTCTTGCACAGCGGTATCTAATCCTGTTTAGTGCTAAATCTATTAAAAACATAACATCGTTCTGTCCTGTCAGCTTCAAACAAATTACTGAAATGCAATGACATTTTAAATCAAATTTAACTTTTAAATCGAATTAAGAACTATAATCGTGAGAATTGATCCCATGAATACAGGAAATTATCTCCACATTGGCCACATATTCATACCGTATGAAATAGTGGCTTATTGTTAAGTCCTACAGTAAGTGTTAGGTCTATTAAAAGTTATTGTTTGTCAAAGTTTCATAAACATTTTGTAAAAAAAATCGAGGTAAATTATTTTAAACTAGTGGCATACACTCGTATCGCTTACACCACTGGCAATTACGATATGGAAAAATTTAGTAGACCTATCTTTTTTTTTTTATTTACTCTTGAATAATGTATCATTCCAATGGTAAAATAATTTTAGTAATCCATAGCCTCCCCAATAGTTTACATTACATTGAGAGTATTTCCCGCAGGGCAGACAGGTGATCCCAATTCAAGCCAGAGAAGAACGCAAGAGGATGCTGCTGTCACCCATGAGTTTTTAAGTTTTCTTAAAATCAATATTCAAAAAACACAGAAATCTTTTTTCTTTTTACATACACTGCGATAAACAAAATTCTCTGGTCCTTAAAAATAAGTATAGTAAAATCGAAAACGCACAGAGCTTCAGTTCGTTAGGTTGTTAGGACAAAAATAAATACGTCCAACTAGTAAGTAGTTCGAGGAACATAAAAATAAACAGCGATATGTGCTCTTCAAACACCTGACAGTCCCATTACCGCGAACTATCATCGCACAGTGCGCTGGCGCAGGTTTCAAGTTTATATTGTGGATTTAAGTAAGCAGTGCAGTTTTTTGTTATTGGAATAGATGCATTTGTATGCAATAGTTGTGTTGATTTTTTTTAATTTAGAGAGTAATTAATGTGTATGTGAGAGTTTGTAATTATTATTGATTGAGTATATGGTAAAGTTATAAATAATAGCCAACATTATTTCTATTTTATTTTTATATGAAGAATTTAGACAAATTTGAGCTATTCTTTTTAAGAAATTTACCCTTAACTTTTTATTTTTTCCCTATAAAAGGGCGGGCCACAGCCAGGATCATAGATCATAAATCAATAGAATTTCAATGACCTTCCAGTGGCTTCAAAGGTTATAAACAATTCTCAATGATCGTTATATTGCAATATGACGAGTCTTCCTTACAATAGAAGATTAACGATCATACATTACTATTGCATAAACTTTTATTTTTATTTTGAGGGGAGCTAATAAATTAAATTATTTTATTACTCCATACAAATATAGAACGAGAAAACTCCACAAAATGAAACATAGTATTTGTCCAAGGTAATGGATAATTTTGCCCACTGTGCATAGTATCACCTCTCACCCGGCGCTGCTTACCGCTGACACGCAATTAAATAATGCTGCGAGTATTCACACTAAATTCAATATCTCGCAGCGCAACGGTCAGATCTACGATCCTTATGATCCTGTAGGCCCTACTACGTTTCTTTACACACGCACTAATAATTGAATTTTTACGAAAGTTCAATTATTAGTGCGTATTAAATAATCATCATCAGTCTACAGACGTCGTCTGGTGAACGAAGGCTTTCCCCATTAGCTTGATCGTTGATGCATCCAAAGTGTTTTATTTTTGTTTTACTTCGGATCTTCTCAGAGAGGTGCAATGGACGCGCTGCTCTTTGTGCCCATAGACCATAGCGTGTGTGGCTGACTTCCCGGAGAGTCCAAGTTAGACAGCAGGGACCCCTGTCCCCACCACCTTAGACCCTCCTGGCGCTGAAAGGGCGCTCCTGGCCCGCGCGCTGTGCCCTCCAAAGGTCCCTCTTAATTTCCCCTCCGGTAGTCAGTACGGGCTTCCAGAGTCGCCAATCTCTGGGTGTTGCCTTTTACCTAGCAGCTTCTCCGCCCTGCTGGGACGTACTCAGCCCCCACCACGACAAGGTGGAGACCAGTCGGGGGAGATCCGACGTGATCCTGCAACCATTATTTACTCGTCCGTCTGTACGCAATGTTTTCTATCAAGTGGTCTCCATTACATTGTTATTAATTTCATATTATTATTGTTATCAATAATCATTACATTGTTGTAAAATAAATGAAAGTAAGGTACGTTCGTTGTATTATTTATCTTTAGCATTTCAAATGTTACACGTTTGCTAACTAACAAACCTCTACAATATGAAATGATTTAGGTGCACGCCAGTCACTTTGCGTGCATTCTATGAAAATAACTGATAACAAGATGGACCTTGGTGACTCCACGTGATTGAGTGAACAAATATTGTATAAATTATAATTCTTGCACTTGTGTATTATGTGATCGCCATAACACCAGTGGTTAAAGACCAAAGTTCAGCCCAGTAAACATTCTTAAACTAGCACGGAAATTCAAAAACTAGCGCGCTAATTCACTACCGAAAGATGAGGACCAATAGTAGGGGTCGCACAATCGTAGCACAGTTGTAACTGAACACCCTTTGTTTTCCTAGACAGTTCCCAGCCGAGACCTAATTGAGTGTCCGAAAGGCGAAATATCGTGTTCGCACTCCATTTTTGCATCACTTTATAATCGGTTCTTGTTACTTACACCTTTGTATTATCCGTTGCAAGCTTTCTATTGTGTTATTAAATTTTGTTGGTATTATAAGGATTGTATTGTTGTTCTGTTTCATTGCGAAACATTGCATAAACGTGAAGCTGATTGTTATAAATTTTAATTTATTTATTATTTTGGACTTTTGAAATTTTATTGCTCTATTTACGCCCTTTATTAATTATATTAAATTTACGTCCTACAACTGCTGCTGTAACATATCAGCATCTGCTGAAGGCAAGCCTTCCTAATTAAACCGCGATCGATCTTTGCCTTCATAAAGACATCTTAAAAAAAATGAAATATACTTTCTTGTCTTTAAAATCAACAGGATCATTAAAATTCTTCATTTTTTTTACAAAAAAAAATGAAAATGCAATAAGTCCTTTAACAACAATGAAAGAGATATGGGCTTTACTATAATCAAGAAATAGAGAGAAATAAAAGCAAGATGGGTCGGTTGTCGTTTGCGGGTTTTGCGGTAACCTTTAGACCTTTAGGCCAGTTTAGTCAATAGTCGTTTCGATGAGATAATACCCAAATTAACATGCTGCAGTAGCAATACCACAGCATGTAAATAAGTCTGGTATGTCGATGACTCCAGTTCTCCCACGGATTTTCCATTTTTGATTCTGTCACTTTACCCTGTTAATACGTTTTCCCAAGATTAATTTACATGCTGTAAGTTAAGTAATGCTACTGGCATTACCGCAGCATATAAATAATTTTTGGATTACAGTTCTCCAACGGATTTTTTCACTCTTAATTCTGTCACTTAAGCCTGCAAATATGTTTTGCTATGTCGGTTACATTTTTTCATTTCTGATTCTATCTCGTAGGGACACTTCCAATATAGCTCTTTCTATTGCACGACACCGAGCTTTATTATGAGGCACAAATTCAAACGCTCTCACGCACTAGTCGAAAACTTTCGCCTAGAGATTAAGGTATTTTGAAAGAGTTTTGCACCTATGAAAAATGGTTTAAAAGCCCACATACAACTAAGAAGCGGTCGAAAGAGGTGTATTAAGTAAACTAAAACATACATTCAACTCACGTATGTAGGTAAGTGCCTACTACTTCGAATGAAGCACTCATACAATCCCATTAAATCATTTTAATTAAACATTATCATCGTAATCTAGCGCCGCATTAACGGTTCAAACACTACCTACATTATTTAAGTTTCAATGACATGAACGCATAATTCATGGTGCACCAGCGCTGCGTCAGCCATTACTGTAACTCAAAATGGCGGGCAAACTATCAAAGAGAAAGCGCGCGATCTCACATCATTCTCTATGGCATAGTCTATGGTTTGCGAAACTCACTATAGACAATATCGAGCAATCTACTTTCAATCTTATGACAAATGCGATAAGAAACATTTTAGAAATGTTGTCAAGTTAATTTTGTACGTGTGACAGGATTAAATTTATCAATTTAGGAAGATTGTTCATTGTCTTGCAGTATTAACACGTTAACTTCGTGGCTTGAGAAGCAATGGTTGCTTAATATTAAATTATGGTTAATGCACTTTCAATTTTGCAAGGGCAGCTTACTTAAATATATCTAGGTTATCTTGGAGACTTTTAAGAGAAAGTTCAATTCCTTACATTCCTCGTTTAATCTTATATTTTTTTAGTTTAGAATTCATTTATTTGTGAAATTGGATGTTGTTAACAGATAAAATTAGAGTATTAGAATTGAATTCATTTATTTGTGAAATTGTATGTTATTAACAGATAACAATAGAGTATTATATTTCCACCTTTTACAAGGTACACAAATGTCACATTGGAGTATTAGGTATATAAAATTATTCATCATGTATGAAGTCAGAAATAAAAATTGTATCTAGGTTTTCCTGTGCTTGCCTGTAATTCGTGGATTTCTAGTGTCTAATAATTTACTATTGGTTGTATGCAAATATCGATATAGTTAACCTTGGTCTGTTTAACCCAAAAGGAGTAGAAATAACCAGTTTGGTTTGGTTAAAAATAACGTCTCTACCTCTTCTAACTACAAGAACAAGGTAAAAAGGACTAACAAAATCATTTCTGCACTTATTTCAAAACATTACATTTATTAATAATATATTTATTCATTGTGTGTGGCTCATATGGTTTGTATTTGTGAATTATAGACTTAAATAAGCGGAAGCAAATTAGACATTGAACTTTATCTATTTGAAAAAGCCATGGGTATCTGAAGCGCTGTTATATTAAACTCATACATACATAACATCACGCCTGTTTCCCCGTAGGGGTAGGCAGAGACATTGTATGCCCACATTTCACCAATTATATTGTTGGTCCCACGTAATAGGTGGCGAATCTATTGCCGCCTATCAGGAACTTTGTGTTCGCCAGAGCCTCGTCCGTTGTTCGGCAGGTGCACCACTTGCAGGTAAGGTTAGCTTGGGCCCCTCAGAGCTTGGTAGGGTCCCTATAAACTAAGTCATAGAAAATCTCATATAAGGAGCAAAAGTACTGAAAGAAAAACGCTTCAACGAAAGCCAAGTGGACATCGAACTTTATCTGTTTTAAAAAAGCCGGGTACTGAAGCGCTGTCATATAAACACTCAGTCGTTGAACATTTTATACAAAGAAATCGTATTCATCATCCATCACCATTATAAAAAATCTAAGTAAAAGTACTAAAAAAACACTGGAAACGATTCAGAATTAAAAAATATAAGTGATGTTATAAACCTTTATTGAGGAAACATATCATCAAACATAATTCACATTGAAATATTTTCTATTAAAAAAAAAAGATTTATTTTATCCGAAATTTCAGTTATACCACAATTAAATTGAAAAATAATTAATTCGAACTTGCAGTATCTTTACAGCCCATTAACGTCCCACTACTGAGCACGAGCCTCCTCACACATATCAAGGTGCGAGGGTATTGGGTCATACTCCACCACACTGACCCAGTGCGGATTGGCGGAGGCAGGTGTATGGCGTCCTGCTTGCCCAAACATAAAATTTAATTCGTTATAGCTTAAATACATACCAACCAAAAATACAGGATATTACAGCTAAAACCGATTTTTATCTTTTAACATAGAAAATATAAATAGTTCATAAACTTATAATAAGTAATATTTAAAGGTAATTAAGTATGTGACATTTTCACTTACAGCATCGTAAACCATAACGTATAGATTCATTCATAAATTACAAAAAACAAATTTATGACAATCTCGTACTTATAACTATTCACCACAAATGTCTGATTCCCCAAATTGCATTTCTATTTTTATTGAAGCTTTCATATGATATTTAGATATATATATGTGACATCATATAGCTTATAACTTTTCCCTTTACTCATTCCTTAATTTAATTTATGCATGACTCCATTGGGGCAAACTAAAATAATAGTATCTTATTTAAAATAATTATATTAGGCATTCTCACGAAAGCTTAACCGATAAGCATTAATCTCTATCGTCTATGAAAATAAACCACAACACAACAAAAATCAAGAATTAATTTTAAAAAATGGGCGTATGCTGTTATTTATAAATCTAAAGTATATATCTATCTACTTAAGTTGATCATCTCCAAAACCTGTAGAACCTATATTTAACTTATACATTTACTAATGTATTATTTCTATCATTTGTATAAAATAAAACAAGCTCCTACACGTGATTCATCAATGTTATGTAATAGCATTTCCATTAATTGTTCAACAGGCAAAAGCACATTAAATTTTACATTCAACTTTATCTTAAATAGTTTACTTAATAAACCGCGATTTAATCAATTAAATGAATTTTCTTTTACTAAATATAATCGCGTTTATAGAAGAGAAGATAAAAATTAACTCAATAAATTTCAATGTTTAGTAGTCATACCACTGTCTGATAAAGAGTAAAGTGTAACATTATTGTGGTAAAGCAATACCTAATTGAATTTCAATATATTTAGAATGAACATTCGAATTTAAATTGAATTGAATTACTCAAGTAAACTATTTCGAGAAATAAAAAGTAAAAGAAATTTAAGCATTTGAATTAGAATTCAATTAAATTATTCGAGCAAACAATTTCGGGGAATTAACAGTAGGTAATAAACTGAAGCCGTAATTCTTAAACAGGTAATATCTATCTATCTACAATAAGTAAGTAGTTATATCTTTCGCACATTTTATTTGTCAATTTTCATGAATTTTGATAACTTATCTATCTACTTTGTACATACAAGTAGGTAAGGCTGAGAAGTGGTTAAATTTATAATTCCAATGTCACTTATTTGTGAATATGCTTACTCCTGTACAAGTTATTTGGGGTCAATGCAGAATGTTTTTTCCTAGCATTCATCTGATTTCATCATAGACATTCGAAATTGACTCATCCATCCCCTTCTTATAATATTATTCGTCAAATACTCAATCAATCACTTACCCACTATCCCTAGATAGGAGCTATCAGTGAAAAGTGGTAATGTTACAATTCCAATGCCGCTTATTTATGAATCATCTTATTTATGAGTCAGTTTTTGTCTTAGACATTCGAAATAGACTAATCCATCCTCAATTGATCATATATTGCTGCAAACACTCAATCCATCTTTTCCCCACTATCCTTAGACAGGAACTAACAGTACAAATCCTAATGTTTCTTGCAGCCCACTGGTATTTTATGACAAATTGTACAGTAACTTATCCGTAACTTATTATAAAGAGCAGAATAAATATGAGAATTAGTTTTAAAATATATATTTAAATACTCTCCAACTAAAACCTATTGGCACGTCTTGTAAAGGCCTCCAACATAGTTCTCAGAACTATCTATAGATGTTTAACGCTAGATATATTTAATATCACCTTACAATATGGCAAAGCGTACAAGTCGGACTAAGAGTCTGATCCGTTTGTCTGATATAGAATCAGAGTCGATTCAGACTTCTAGTCGTATAATCATACAAAAATTGCAATTAAATTAATTTGTCTCATCTTTAAACATACTTGAGAGATTAAGAATTTCAAGTGCTGTGTATAAAAAAGTGAGCCTATCCAATAGATAGTTCTAGGCCAAAAATTTACGTCTTATATTATTAATTGTATAATAATACAGATTACATTTTAAGAGTAGAATTATAGAGATTTTCTATATAAAATATCATTGAAAAGTACACTTGAGAAATATAGTTTCTAACAGCCAATGGAAAGCACAACATCAACATTAATAAATTCATTTTTATTATTTATTTTATATTAATTGCTTACGTTTATTCACTTCCATCATCACGCATAAGTTTCATAAACTAATTAATATAAACAACTAATATTGTCAATTCCACTTTGTATAAATTTCTTGTATTCAATAAATATAATAAGAATATATTTTTAATTTAAATTTTGCCAGTTACATAAGAGAAAGCTATTTAAAAAAACATGTAATGTATTTAATAGTACGAGTGTTATGTGTTTAAAGAGAACATTAAGTAAAACTTTACTTGTCGAACATCTACGAATTCTAGTACCCATCTGTTTTACCCACATATTTGGTATAATTTATTTTAATTAAGATTTTACACTAAATAAAAATGTCTTGCTTTCAATTTTTTGTGAATATATAATAAAATTTGTTTTCATTCCCAATATACAATAATAAATAAGTGTAATATATTTTATTTCAATTTAATTGAATTTCAATGCATTTCTACTACTACACATAAATTATAGAATATAAGGCAATTCAAATCAGCTAATTATTCTTTCAAAGCTTCGTTGCATAAATTATACAGTTTTTCTACTACTTATACAATTTGGCCAATTGACTGGACCTCATAAGAAGTGTTTTACTTATAATATTTTAAATATACATAGTTTTTAATTAGTTACTCAGTAGCAAATATGACATTACAATAATTTTTAACATCTATTTAAATAGTCTTGGGTTTTGAGACGAAGGACGTATACGCAGTTTTTCTACGAGTATTTTTCTGAAAAATAAGAATAATTATTTAACAAACATTCTTTCATTGTTAGCATAAATATACTAGACTACGTAAACAAAATTATTGATAAACCCTAACTTAAAAATAGTATTTCTTTAAATTTAATTGAAAATGTGAGTACAAAGGTACTGCACTGTGATGGCTCATTGCTTCTAGAAACTATAGGCTATTCGATAATAACACATATCGCCACACTCTCAAGACCACACTGCATCGCAAAACCCAAATTCATTTCAAGCTTGTCTTCATTCCGAATCACTTGTAAACTTCACTTAAATCTAGGAGTGCCACTCCACTACAGTGAGAGCCTGCTTCTAATCGTCATCCAGAAAGCCTTGGAACTTTTTTTAAAAGTGGAAATGAGACAGATAAGGTAATATGAACATAATAATATCTCAGGCAAAGCCAATCTAATCGTCACACTGCGTGGTTCCGAACTTCTTTTAAAAGCGAGAGTAAGAAACTCCATTTTGAGAAAATGTTATGTAAAAAACAACACAATATGTGTCACAATACAATGTAGTAGATGGCTACATCTGCTAAGATATTTTCCGATTAAGGGTTACCTGGTAGCTACTAATATTGATACTAGTGTTGTTAAAACAATACAAATTGAAATGACTAGGAAGAAATCAAATTTCTTTTATAATTATATACTTCTTTTATGGACGTCGTTCTAAATCTATACGAAAATCATTAACAACAAAATTAAATTAGTAAAACCAAAACAACAATGTTAAGACAGTGCAATAATATACTAAACTACTATGTTACATACAAACTACGCTAAGAAGCCCACATAAGAGAAATATAAAAAATTAAAATAAATTTAGTGTTTTTCTAAAGTTTTTAAACAAATCAAGAAGTAATTTATAATATATATTTCTTAATAATTTTACAAAAAATAATTTAGTCATTAACGAGTTTGAATTTTAATATTTTCAAATATTTCTATTTCGAAGAAAAGACTTAAATATTTTAGATTGTTTATTATTACACATTATCCAGAAAGGACAGCTAAAGGGAAATATTCTACCTACATAAACTATTCTGTTATTTTTACAATAAAATTAATCTGCATTCACATTATCTAAATTAATCTGAATTTTAAAAAATGCGCTGCCTCAGGTATTCAAACGACTAGGCATTACTCTGTGCTTTTATGGCATCAATCATAAGGATCGAATCTCTCTAAAAATGTTCCATGGTAAGGAGCATTTTAGTGTATATTTTACTAAACTAGTATGTAACATCTAACACAAACAAATGCCTTTTTACCCAAGCTTCAATCAACTACCAGAATTCGAATAGAATAGAATAAAAACAAGTGACGAAACGATGCTGTGAAGTGGTGGCACATACAAAGAATTCTACCATGTTCTGCATGATTAAGTCGTAGAAGGTGACAAAGGGAAAGGGATATCTTGCCAATCCCCTTCCCCCTTTAGAATTACAAGAGGCTGACAGATCCCCCGATAAGAGTCACCGACAGACTGACAAATCTTGTTAAAAGACCACAACAGACAGACAAACTGACAAACCTTGACAATGAACCCATTTGCTTTTTTTCTTTAGTAAGGATTTTTAATTAACAACAATGAAAAAAATAAAAGCGGTCATACTTTAAATAGTATACCTGAAGCCATTAGAGTGGAAACAAACAAACACGAAAAAGCATATTAAAAAAACACTATATTGGTGTATGTGCAAAATTGTAATTTATTTATTAGTATAAAATAAGCTGTAAGTACTATAAAAGAGACTGCGACCCACAGACGAACCAGTCAAACGGTTTTGTGGGATATGTTTTTATGTAACATCCATTATTTAAAGGAAATAAACGTTTTATCTATCTATATCTTTCCCGACACCGCCGACCGATATGGCGTGGAGGTCATACCTACACTTCACTCCAGAGGTCGTGGGTTCGATTCCCACACAGGACAAATCTTTGTGTGCATGAACATGAATATTTGTTCAGGTCTGGTTTTTTTCCTATGTATATTAAGTATGTATTTACAAAAAAAAAGTATTTTAGTATGTTTATCCGTTGTTTAGTATCCATAACACAAGTTCTTAATGATACTTATCTTGGAACTAAATAATTGGTGTAATTGTCAGAAAATATTTTTTATTATTATTTATTATCTTTCATTGATGTTAACATAAAATAATCAAATTTCCTTTTTGTTTACAAAATATTTGACAAATCTTAATGATCCTGTTGATCTTAAAGACAATGAAGTATATTTTATTTTCTTGTGCTCGTGTGCCCATGTCGGCGAAGGGCTAGTCACATATTACCATTTGACACATTTCTCCACCTTTAGAGACCCCTGTAGAAGCGTACTTTGCTTGAACTATATATATATATACCTTCTAAATAGTTATTGCAAGGTTTCTGCCCACTCTAAATGAAATATATTTATAGGCATACATATAGTGCCGTGTGATACCGGCCCAGATTAATGCCACCTCCTCTCATCACACAGAGAGTCGAAGAAGAGAAGCGAATGATGGTCAGCAGCGTCATTCTGCGTACTGGCTTGTACTGCGAATACCAACCCGCCTGCCCAGAGGCGTGGTGATTATGGGCAGATATCCGCAATGGAATGTAATCTATTGGGGAGGCAAATGTTCAGCAGTGGACTTTATATGGCTGATATGATGATGATGATGCATAAAATTCTATTTTATTCGAATTCGCAGCTGTCGAAAATAGCTTGGCTAAACGGGTAGGTTAAGTGAATGTGCAATACTTACTTAGTGGTTAGGCACTGCCGCCACGGTATTGTTTGCCACCGCGGTAGCTGCCCCTCCTGTGATACCGGACACCGTTGGCGTGCCACGGTACCGAACTACCGGAAAATTTTGAAAATAGTTAGGTATCCGAATAGAGAGCTGACTTCTAACATGATATTTATAAGGCTATGCCTACCAAATGAGTTAAGTTACATTTTTGAAATTAAAATGTCTGGATAGTAGCTTTTTACAACGTACTATATTAATGTCCTCCAATACCATCTAGATATCTTGTAATAACAAGTATACACGGACAACACATTAATTAAAAAATACTGTTTGTTAAGGCTGAATCCTCGAAACAATCGCACAGATTTTGGCAAGACCTTCCCTGGCACTTAGATGACGTTAAAGATTTAAAATGTTCTTTTAAATTTACTCGTATCCTCCACGCGGCTGAAGTCGCGGGCACAAGCAAGTCGATAATATTTTTAAATAATTGCAAATACTGGAGACCTAAAAGTGTATAAAATTATTTCTAAAAGTATTATTCTTCCTTTTAAACTTTATTGCATTGTATAGTATCACGGTCATGGGGATTGTAAATAAAGTAACCAATTATTTATTAAGAAGAGCATAGTCTTTAAGTTTTTTGACAGTTTTTCTCACAGAGCGATGGCCCAAAACTGGTACTCAGATTCACTTCCACTTGTTTTCTTTGCATGTAAGTAAATCGAGTCTAAGCTTCGTGATTTTAGTGTGTTGTCATAGTTATGTCAATGGTGTTTTAATTTTGTCGGTTTCAAGTACTAAATAATAGTTTATAATAAGTAGACATTTTTGACTTTAAATAATCATTAAATAGTTCATATATATGTCGCCACGTATGTCGATGAGGCGAATTTTGGAACTCCGTGGCTAGTAACTGGCTATGTTCATAGAATGCCTTTTTTTTTCTTGAAACGAAACACATTATAGGCTTTCTAATTTACTTTACGTGCTTTTTTAAAGCGCTTTATTTAGGTCTGCCTTAAATAGATTATAAAGACCGTCAAAAACCAAATGGTTTAACTGATGTCATGCAACCGCTTATTTATAAACAACAAAAAGACCAAAGCGAGTTATTGCCAAAAATATTAACCAATACCTTTTTTTTTCTTCAAACGAAACACATTATAAATCTTAATAAATGTTATATATCTAATTTACTTTACGTGCTTTTTTAAAGCGCTTTATTTAGGTCTGCCTTAAATAGATTATAAAGACCGTCAAAAACCAAATGGTTTAACTGATGTCATGCAACCGCTTATTTATAAACAACAAAAAGACCAAAGCGAGTTATTGCCAAAAATATTAACCAGAATTACTGCCAAAGGAAAAAAAAACATCAATAAAATACCTAGCAAAAGAAATTGTAATAAATTTTATGAGGAGCCGTGCTTTAGGCACTCACCGTATAAGAGTCCAATTATGACGAGACCAATAACTCCCATTATTATCATCATCTGAAAAATAAAAACCATTGTATATGACTATGCACTGTATTATGCATTATATAATTATTTTTAATTATTGTGTTTCCTGTCCGTCCTAGGGTTGACTAGGTCCTAGGAAGAAATTGCTGTTAGCAATAAGGCCGCCCATTGTACCATATATTTGTTTATGTGATTTGATTGCTTTTCTATATTTAGTGTACAATACGAGACGTACACGAATTTTACCATGTTTTTGATACAATTCAAGACATCTATTCTGGCGTAAATGTCTGGTTAAGCATAGGGCCCAGAGTCTGCTCACTAATTCAACTAGATTTGACTGAATTCCTGACCTACGCAACCCATAGGGAAACATCACAACACCAAAACATAGATGTGGTTGAACCAGCTGTCAGGATATTAGAAGGCACTTACTTCCTAATAACGGCTGCCATAGATGTTCACGACAGCCAAAAGTCGTAGGTACACCACCAGGGATTGAACCCGAGACGCTCTGAATTTAAAGGCAAGGGGTCTTACAACTGGGCTATTGCCTTTCTGTCCTCTTTATTTTATAATTAGGTTTGTTGATGGTCCTTCGAGCCGGATTGTTTAAGAAGTGATATTATGAATAGTCATCAGTGGTGGTACATTATCACCTGTACGTCAGTACTGGGTAGTGGATAGTTCTGTAGCGTGGATAGATTTTTTTTAATTTAAACTATTTTAATGACTGTACTCAAACTGTGGTCATAGTAGCAAAAAGACAATTTACCTTTAAGTTTTGCAGCCAAAACTTGTTCTTCAAACTCTTCGCCTGTTGCTCAAACTGTGACGCTCCGTACTGTAGTGCATCTGCGGCATCGAACAATTTAATTATATAACTCTCTTTATCGACATTTTCTCAATACATAAAGTGACCTGATGGAAACTGGCTAATCTGGCTTTATTCATTTTATAATCTCAGCCTACTACTGAGCATGAACACTAGCCTGCTCTTAGAGTTTTGCTGATAGAATTTATGAAGCCGCTGTTTAGTGTCTTTAATTTGGCTTAACGACTACCAAGGACCAACGACCTAATGTGGCTCCCCATTCCGACGCATTGAAGTGCTTGATACATACATAAAATGACGCCTGTTTTCACGAACAGGCATATTATACCACATTTCGCCTATTATTAAGCTAGTTTTGATTTTCATAAGAGCTCTGTTGAGCGAAACTTGAATAAAAGATTTTGACAGACCTTGATATTTATCATTGATCCTACCTAATAGATGGCGAGCCTATTTCCGCTTACTGAGAACGTTTATGATCGCCAGAGCGTCGTCCGTTGATCGGCAGGTGCACCACTTGCAGGTGAGGTTGGCTTGAGCTCCTAAGACGTAGGTATTACCGTATCATATGTGATACCCAACTTGGCTTGTGGGAGAACGCCTAAAAGCATTAGCGAGCCATGAATAGGCTGAGTGATTTTAGATTCTTCATGGACTTACTTTTCTGTACTATTACGGAAAATTAAACCTAAGAAGAACAAACATAGGTTAATATTATAAAATAAATAAGTGTATAATATAAAGTAACGTAAAAAGCTAAAATATTACATAGCACTTGAAAACGTCAGAATGCAATATATAAAAAACTCTCAATATTACTACACTGATATCACAAAACTTAGATTCACTTACAAAAAAAAAAAATTAAGTGTAAGTGAATCTAAGCGCCAGATCCGAGCCACCGCTCTGTGAGAAGAACTGACAAGAAACTCACAAGAAAGACAAACTGAAAAACACATCTAATCGTTAAAATGTAAGTAGGTTACCTGCTCTATCGTCAAGTTCTGACAGTTTAACGTCCCTTTCTAAAACTTTTTCATAGTTTGTTTTCATTATATCAACCACCTGAAACAAAAATAGAATTAAGTGATTTTTTACATATTCTTTGCTTTTATTCTTAACGAGAAACAAAGTAATCAGTCTCAAAATATATAATTATGTTATAATGGTCTGAATGTTAGCTATACAGGGTTACAGGTTAAGTCGACCTATTCCCGTTGAGGGCGTGTAGTTTACATCGTTTCTGACTGATTTGCCTATGAAACACCCTATCCTAAATCTAACCGTTTTCGAGATATTTTAATTTACCTGCTTTTTATAAAAAATACCCGATTTCCAGCTATCAGCTAAGATATTTTCAAATGTGTAAGTCTTATTGTTACAATTGTTTGTTTTTTACATGTAAAATAAGATGCTTCGAGAGCTCAATAACCAATATTTTACATAAAATGAATAAATTAGTCGTAGTGGACAATAAACACTTGAAGAAAAATATAAAATTTTAGAATGTATATTTTTCTTAAAAGGATATCTTAAAAAAAATTACGGCACCTGTTTTGCAAATGCGCTTTAAAATATCTACGTTTCATTAGTTATCCAACAAGGTATAACAATCTAGGGTTTTATCAAAAAAATTGTAGAAAAATCTTAGTTTCATATGCTAAAGGGGAGACAAAAAAAAGCTAAATAAAATAACACATGAGTACAAGACACTAAATTTATTAAATTTTCAACAAAATATGACTAAATTTCATGTTCAACATGCAACAACGCTTCTGTTTTTGACACAATTCTTCTCATTCTTTTGCGAAGTTTACTTTTTACTACATCAGTAAAAGTCAGTTAAAGTTCTTTTCATTTAACTAGCCGCATTTATTATTCGATCTCTCCACACTTCAACTGATGTAATTGGGTGAAGCGCACTGTAAACCAGACTCTTCATAAGCCCCCACACATAAAAATCCATGGGGGTTAGGTCCGGACTTCTGGCTGGCCAGGGTAAAGGCCCACCTCGTCCAATCCATTTGATGGGATAATTTATATCCAGCCATTCTCTGAAACTTCGCCTGAAGTGTGCAGGGCAGCCATCATGCTGTCACCACATGTCTCGAATCAGATTGAGAGGCAAATCCTCTAATAGATTACTTAGGTCTCCTCCAGAAAATTTTCGTTATATTCCCCATTTAAATTGTTGGGGAGAAAGTAAGGCCCAATCAAATTATTAGAAATAATCCCAATCCACACATTCAGACTAAATCTGCGTTGGGACCCCTTTACTCTCTTCTTGTTGGGATTATGCAGTTCTTTCGGGGCCCAATAATGAATGAAATGAAAAGAATTGTGTCAAAAACAGAAGCGGACATGTTGAACATAAAATTTAGACATATTTTGTTGAAATTTAGTGTCTTGTACTCATGTATTGTTTTATTTAGCTTTTTTTTGTCTCCCCTTTAGCATATGAAACTAAGATTTTTCTACAATGTTTTTGATAAAACCCTAGATTGTTATACCTTGTTGGATAACTAATGAAACGTAGATATTTTAAAGCGCATTTGCAAAACAGGTGCCGTATTTTTTTTTTAAGATATCCTTTTAAGAAAAATATACATTCTAAAATTTTATATTTTTCTTCAAGTGTTTATTGTCCACTACGACTAATTTATTCATTTTATGTAAAATATTGGTTATTGAGCTCTCGAAGCATCTTATTTTACATGTAAAAAACAAACAATTGTAACAATAAGACTTACACATTTGAAAATATCTTAGCTGATAGCCGGAAATCGGGTATTTTTTATAAAAAGCAGTTAAATTAAAATATCTCGAAAACGGTTAGATTTAGGATAGGGTGTTTCATAGGCAAATCAGTCAGAAACGATGTAAACTACACGCCCTCAACAGGAATAGGTCGACTTAACCTGTAACCCTGTATATTAAAAGTATGCATTTACAAAAAATAAAAAAAACGTATAAATTTACGTGTGTGCGTTGTCTGGTGCCCTTAGTTTTAGAACAGAAGCGCTTCGTAAGATTTAGAAGACTATTTACAAGTTGACATATACTTCTTAATTTAAAAATGTTATATTGTAAACTAGCGACCCGCCCCAGCTTCGCACGGGTGGCATGCTAATATGAATAGTTACCTATATTACATAATGACAAAATGTCTCTATATATGCCGCCCGTACCTACACCGCCGCAACTATAATTATTCGATTTAGCGTAAGTTTAGTCCAAGCTTACTAACATGTTTATTTTGATAAGAATTAATGATATACATACTTAAAATGGCTTCGTAAATAAGCCATTATTTCTATTAAAAAGCTAAAGATTAAAAGTGGTTACTGTGGGTTATTCTTGAGAGATAGGCATATACCATCGCGGACTTTTTTGTGGACTTTTGTAAGTAGTACAATAGTAAAATCCGTTGCGTAGTTTTAAAGATTTAAGCATACATACATACAGACACCGGGAAGCTACTTTGTTTTGTACTATGAAGTGATTTTGAACATAGCTTGGGCTCTTTAGATTTTGGTAGCATCCCTATAAATTTTCGAGCACTATATACTTAGTGCTTCATATTCAGTGTAATTAATGTGAATTGAATCCTTCTAATGTGTTTCATTTGAAACGTACAATGGAAAAGAATGCAATATTTGTGATGCCATAGTAGTTATGCACAACAGTTAAAACACTTGTTGCTAACACGTTTAAAATAAAACTTTAAAGACCTTAAAGTTTAACCCTCTTTTTCAATTGCTGTAAAGGCAAAGTCTTAGACTAAGTACCTCATCGACTTAAAGCTTGGTGACCTGCAAATGTTTCTGCGAGGTGATCTGCTGAGAAGTGCGCGGTCCCCTGAGGATTTGATTTAATTCTCCAGCTCAATATAATATCCTAGCATTATACCGGTTGCCCTAGACTTAGCTTAGGGCCCAGGGTCTATCGGTTCAACCAGATTTGACTGAATTTAAGTTATTACGTGAAGCGACTGCCGTCTGACCTCCGCAACCCAGAGGGAAACATCATGCTATGGTTAAACCAGCTGTCAGTCTGTAAAAAGGCAGTGACTTCCTAATAACGATTGTCATAGATGTTCATGACAGTCGAGACCAACGGCTTAACGTGCTTTCCGAGGCACGGAGCAAGCGATAATTACGCACATAACTTCGAAAATTCATTGATGCGCCACCAAGGTTTGAACCCGAGACCCTCTGAATTTAAAGGCAAGGGGTCTCGCCACTGGGCTATCGCCGCTTTAATTCTCCAACTCAAATGCTGTATAAATAAAGCCCTAGACTACGTACCTCATCGACTTGAGCCTTGGTGACCTGCAAACGTTTCTGCGAGGCGATCTGTTGCGGAGTACGCGGTCCGCCGATGATTTCCCCATCTTCTCCTGTCTGTGGTTCCTCGGGCGCCAAGCCGGCTGGGGGACCCGCTGCTGGTTCTGCTGCCCTGGTTTGAAAAATATATATACTTATTTATATTATGTAATAGAAACCACAAGACGAAAAACATGTCACAACGACAAAACACAATGGTACACATTGAATTTCAAAAGAGTCTGGGCACAACAATTTGAAGCATATTCAAATAAAATCAAATCAAAATCTATATTTACTTTAATAATATTAATAGTGTAGGTATTCAAATTTGGTCTTAAAGTTACAATAACAGGAGCTTTAGCCGTATAAAAATGCAAACCTTTAACATTATTGACATATTATTGTTGAAATTAAAATATCATTGTTAGCACTACACTATTATTGTTAAAATTAACTATTATTCTTCCAACTCTAATATGAAGAGAAATACTGTTTGCTCCTCAATAATTGTTATAAATAGTTGTACTAAATTGGGACCCAGATAGCCGAAGTCAAATTAAAAAGTCTCAGTAGAGCTTCTATGAAAGTCAAAATAATAAGCTTGAAAATTCACTGCAGGCGGGAGCTTGATCGTGAAAGAACGGGCTAGAAAATCGTCTTTTCTCCCGCCAGTAGCTAGATAGTTTGTAGTCTTAATTACAATATTTCAACCCCGGCAGAATCCATTAATCCTCTTTATAAAAACTCAATAAACACAAAAAGGTACCACCACATTGCGAATATACGTATTATAGGAATAAAATACAGAATTATCTAAGTTATCTTATATTTTTTTTTTTATGTGGAATTATATTTTCAGAAAAAATCAAATATATTATACATATATTAAATTAATACAAACATAATTGCGTGACCAATACGTGCACAATTTAAGAAGGACATTTCTACCAAGTTCAACATATAAATTAATATAATATTTTCTCCTCATTTTTAACAAATTATTTCAGAACCTCTGCTTTATTGCAAATTAGCATTGACCTACATTAGATCCACCCTGTTTCATATTCAAAGTCAATTCCAATGTCATAGTAGAATAATTGCAGTGCATAACAAGGGGTGAAATCGAATACGTTCGTGTGAACAACAGTGTGCGCTTTATTGATCCAACAGCAAAGGCATTAATAAATTAAACGGTATCCGGTGACAGCGTTGAAGCCAAAGCTCCGTTTGGTAAAATTGCCAAGAAATATTATCTTATTTACGCTTTAGTTTGAAAGATCAACATATTTGTCAAATACATTTAAAAAGTATGACAACTAGTGGACGATAAAGTTGTAAATGGACTTCTTGGCGGGCAAGTGAAGTGAGTCACGTCGACAGTTTTGTTTTATTTTCTAAAATTTACAAGTTTACTCGGCAAAGAAAATCTTTTGAAACATACCGAACGCGCTTCTGACATAACCAGCGTTTTTATTTTCCATAAGGCTTGACTTTAGAATTATTCTTAAAAATATTTTATAATTTATTTTAATGTCATAAATATGGCTGACGATATAATCACACTATAAAATCAAGTTTAAACAATCCTGGTTACATCAGCAGAATTACTTCCCAACTTATGGCATATTAATGGCATCTTCTTGGCAGACATCTTACTTTCAAAGCTCCATTGGCTGCTATGGCGAATCTTTTTGGAGCGATGCCAACTTGGGTAACATGACGGATGAAGTGCCACATTTCATAACTGCTATTTTTATTATGATCGCTTGCTCCGTGCCTCGGAAAGCACGTTAAGCCGTAGGTCCCGGCTGTCATGAACATCTATGGCAGTCGTTATTAGGAAGTCAGTGCCTTCTAACAGACTGACAGCTGGTTTAACCATAGAATGATGTTTCTCTCTGGGTTGCGGTGGTCAGACGGCAGTCGCTCCACGTAATATTCAGTCAAATCTGGTTTAACCAGTGAGCAGACCCTGGGCCCTAAGCTTAAGTCTAAGGCAACCGGGACAATGCTAGGATATGATGATATGTATACATTATTATTGTCTTTACTAAGGTTCTCAATGGCGACCGCAAACCAGCAAACGTAGTAAAGGGATTCGTCCCACCCGGTGGACCGATGAGGCGGTCAGTTGGAGAGTCAAGGGGGCGGGATGCAGGCACAAGATCGATTAACGTAGAAACAATTGGGGAGGCTTATGTTCAGTAGTGGACGTCAAATGACTGAAATAATGATGATGATGATGATCTTCACAATTTATTGGAGAAGAGATTGAGGCACTGATGAAAATATACAACCTCCTTAATTCTTAAGTTTTTTAGGAGAACCCTTATCGCATAGCTTTCCTTGATGTTATCTTTACTTAGTTAATTGGACGAGTCATATTAAAATTAACACATACACACACATACATACAATCCCGAAAGGGTAGGCAGAAGTATAATACACGCCCCGAGCCTATTTCCGCTTACAGCGAACATTTATGTTCGCCAGAGCCTCGTCTGTTAATCGGCCGGGGCACCACTTGCAGGTGAGGTTGGTTTGGGCTCCTAAGATGTTGGTAGAATCCTTTAGCACCTTACATTAAAATTAACCATTGATTTAAAAAAAAAATTAATAGGAGGATGTAGCTAAAATATTTCTTATAACAATAGTTATTATTTCTTAAGACACTACACACAGCGACATTTAAGCCAAAGGTTAGCAATTTTATAGGTAGCAAACAAAGGACCAATAAACTAAAATAAAACATTCGCTACAACTATAAGTTACATGTTTGGCTCTAATAGTCAAGGTGCCATTTGAAACTGAACTTATCATCCTATCTCTATACCGGTTGCCCTAGACAAAAGCTTATGGCCCAGGCTGCTGCTGCTGTCTGACCAACGCAGCCTAGAGAGAACCGTCATGACTATTTGGCATTACATACATTCACGCCTGTTTTCCCGAAGGGGTAGGTAGAGGCATATTATACGCCCACACTTTGCCAATTATGTTGTTGGACTCACGTAATAGGTGGCGAGCCTATTGCCGCTAACCAGGATCTGTTACGTTCGCCAGAGCCTCGTCTGTTGATCAGAAGGTGCACCACTTGCAAATGAGGATGGCTTGGGCTCCTTAGATGTTGTTAGGGTCCCTTTACATCCTATACATTCATTCGACACTGCATTCGTTTTTCTAGAATAAGTAGACATTCGCGTAACCGGAAGTGACTCGTCCATGATTGTTAAAGTGGAATTTGGCACTACACTGCTGTATTAAATCCGAAACATGATACAATTTCTTGTATTTTCTAGCCACAGCACCCTTCACACCGGAACACAACATCGCGTGAAGTGCTACTATTTGGCAACAGCATTTCTGGCATTGCGGCAGAACTACCACTTAGTATTTTAGACCTAATCTAGAGATCTTATTTGTTTGTTTCTAAGTTTAGTGTGTATTAAATTGAAAACATATATTACCTATATAAAACACTATATTTTGAATGAAGTAGGGCCTTGAATTCATTCGAAATATATTTCTTCTAGCAGGCATGCGGAATGTAAATTAAAAGAGAAAAAAGAAAATAACGCTTATAAGGTAAAAAGAACCTTAAGATGAATAATAAAAATGTGCATTAAGAATATTTATCGTACAAGTGACCGTTAATGCTTCTTGACCATCTTCAATAATGTTGTGTTGTGTTGATGTTTAAATTGGTTTTGTGTTAAAAGAGTGTGTAATTGACAACTGATCCGAAAGCAAGAACTGAGTCATGAGCAAAGGGCGGGTGCTTTATGTTCCAAAGGTCGAGGGTTCTAATCCAACGTAGACCAAATATTTGTGTGCATAAATTATGTATATCTCGTTACCTAAGAATAGAGTACAGGTTTCTTTGCACTGTATCATTCGTCAAAATAGATTTAGTTCTTAAAATCTCGAAAAGTGTGTGCTTTAATAAAATTTCTAAATCTACAAAACAACCGTGAATGTTTTAAGTTTCCTTTGGACATTCACTGCAAGACTTATTTTGTAGTTATATAAGAAATGAAAGGCTAGGAAAAGTAGGTTAGTCGACTCTATTGAAAAGGCAATATAGTTCAATTCAGTGCCAAGTTTTGTTAAGTTACTCGAAACTTTTATTCACTGGTATCTGTATCCATTGTAAACACCGTTTAATTATTCAACACGGTATTATTTTCGTCTGACCTACTTCAATTCGAAAAAATGTTAACCGAAAAGGACTGAAAAACTGTTAACATTGTACAAGTTCCTAAGGAAACACTGTAATCGTCTATCTATACTTATATTATAAATGCGAAAGTAACTCTGTCTGTCTGTCTCGCTTTCACGCCAAAACAACTGAACCAATTTAAATAAATTTGATAGACAGATTGTCTAAGCCCTGAGAAAGGACATAGTCTGTATAATGCGAAAAAAAGACTGTAAGGAGTGGAAACAGGGGATCAAAGTTTTCCCCTCTGGCTGGTCTCCACCTTGTCGTGGGGGGAGAGGGGCTGAGTACCTCCCGGTAGAGCGGAGAAAGCGCTAAGGAAACAAAGAGGGACCTGTGTAGGGCGCAGCGGGCGTGTCAGGAGGGCCCGTTAAGCAGCGCGAGGAGGGTCTTAAGCGGTGAGGGCAGGGGCCCTTGCTGTCTAACCCTCCGAAAAGTGGGCCACACACGCTATAGTCGCACAAAGAGGTATAAGGAGCGCATCCACTGCGCCTGTCTGAGGAGGTCTTCTCAGTTTTGACCCGGTGGACGTTGGCCGCGGGCGGGATTTCTTACGCTGCAACCCAGGTAGGTTAGAAGGTCCCTCGGTCCCCCTTTGGTTGGGTGGCACTGTGTAAATGCATTTTGTTACCGATATAAAAAAAAAGAAATAACAAATTTTGTATGGAAAGTCTTTATATTTAAACTAGTTCAGACCTGTTTAATGACTTTTCGGTCAACGGTGACGTTTTGTTGTTTGAGTGTCACTGAGTAAATCAGTAATGCAAATAAAATCGTTTATTGCGTGTCACATACACATGTATGTAGTACATAAGATGGTCATATAAGATAGGTCTACATGCGTTTATAGCGCGTCACACACATACATACACATATATGTAGTACATAAGATGGTCATATAAGGTAGGTCTACATGTTACAGCATAGCAATTTGAGAGGACTGTCCAAACTAAGTCACATAATAACTAATAGAACATTTGATTCCAACTTTTAACAACTAATTCTAACAATATGTAAATCTAGGAATAACTATTATTCGTATAATATTCATATTACCACAATTTTTCAGCGACAGGAACTCCATTGTTGAACATGATAGAAGCTTTAATGATAGATCATATTGACCAAAACTAAGAAGAGTCTTTACTAAATGTACAGGAATATTAAATACTAGCAGTCGCCCGCGGCTCCGCCCGCGTGGATGTCGGCTACCGCTGTAAAATGCCTACCCAGAAAAGACACGGTCAGCAAAATGATTTCCAGATCAATTCACAGACACGGACACTAACATCGACGACGCAGTCATTATCCGCAGGCTGCATAGATTGTCTTTATGTGGATGTTGAAGTTGTTAATGATGAAAATATTTAAATCTAATTAATACTTAGTTTTTACTCTTACCGGCAGTCCCGGAGAGCAACCTGTAGTTTTGGGATAGATAACTAAAGCGATTATTGTAAATCTTCCCCATAAACAACATTTGACATTAAATTATTTTTAGGTGACAAAATAAACTGATGGTCGGGAGCCCCGACCCGTGATAGGGCGCTGTGCAGCAGAAATCGTAATAATTTAAGTTCGCCATAACTTCAAAAACAAACGTCCAATTTTGATCATTCCAAGACCAAATATTATCTACATAAACTGCACTTAGTGATGAAATAATTAATTTTGATAGGGATTAATAGCATAAGGAAAATAAATGCGTATAAATATAGTACACAAAAAAATCAAGATTTTTAAATAAAAAAAAGGGTTGTTGTGCCTCACTCGCCATATATAGGTATAGTGTGTCGCGGACTTTTTAGTAGGTGGTATAAGATCTTAAATTCATTCATACATTTTGTGGTTCTATCATTTATAGTTTAGGCAGCGTACGCAACTGTTCTGGTTGATGTTTACACTTTGTGTCCGAAAAACCCAAATATTTTACGGTACCCTATTTTTTTGAAATTATAATATAGCCTATGTTACTCAGTGATAATGTAGCTTTCTATTGAAAAAAGAATTCTTAATATCGGTCCAGTAATTTTTGAGTTTATTCGTTACATACAAAAATACAAATCTTTCCTCTTTATAATATTAGTATAGATTACATTGACTCCCCCCCCCCCCCCCGTACCACCCCAGTGACGCTTACATGGAGCCTACATCGCATGCTGGCTAGCTGAGCGCGGTGAGCGGCACCACGCGACCTTTTTCTAATACTTGCATTTTTAAACTCGTGATACCTTCCTAATGAAATGTCCGAATTGAATAATTCAAAAAGTTACAAAAAGGTATTGAAGCCGTCTTGAATACAAAGTATTTTTTTTTATAAGGATTAATACCAAGGTACAAATATAGAGCCTTTTCAAGCGGCGGCATATAAATTAAATTTTTAGAATAAAAAACCGCTTACTGTGACGTAACTATAATATTTAGACATATGCTTTTGCGACACTTTTTGTAGATAATGATGAGAACTGCAAAGTCGTAGTACATAATTTAGTTCTATCATCAATAGTTTTCGCTGCGCACGCTATGTAAGGAATTTTTCAGGTAATTTTTTTACACCTTGGGTTACATTATTGTATTTTTAGTAAGGATCCCTAATTTTTTTAAAAATATAATATAGCCTATGTTACTCGGGGATAATGTAGTTTTCCTAGGTGAAAGAATTTTTGAAATCGGTCCAGTAGTTTCGGAGCCTATTCATTACAAACAAACAAACAAACAAACAAATCTTTCCTCTTTATAATATTAGTATAGAAAATATACTGAATATAATTTCGTTAGTTTAATACATGGTTATAGCACTTCCTCATTCCCCTGTACAGTAAGATAAAGAGCCACCACGTTCATACAGATATTGAAGTCACTTGTATAGGTGATAATGGAATTCAAATTCATTTATTCAAGCTTGTGTTTATTCCGAATCATTTGTGAAAGTCACTTATATCAATGAATACCTCTTTAGTAGAGCAAGAGCTAGAGGAAGAATTTGCCAAGAAACTCGGCAAGATTCTATCTCCCGCCAAGACATTAAAATAAATCTTTTAAAAAGGTCTCCTCATAGCAGTAACCAATAATGTAGCATCAAGTCTTAAACGCCAAGTGACCTACAAACAATACGTTTTCTATTGTGTCTAGGACCAATGGCGTTCAATGTGTTATGGGAACCCTATATACAATTGGAAGTAACTAAGTATCTAGTTTGAAACTTAGGCAGGTTAACTTGGTTGTGTTTTTATTAAAATTTATTCAAATACAATATAAAAATATTAAACCGAAGCTTGTTTATCTGACAAGTTATCATTTACATTACAATACACTTTTTACAGTTATGGTCCACTAATAGAAGAAATATAAATCAAGATATATATTTGCCCAGTTTATCAAATACTCGTTAGTAAACCGAAAAGTTAAAGAGACAATAGACTAAGCAATAATGAGTGTATTTCAAACCCATGTAGGCGTGTTCATGGACGTTATATTGTTTGCATGCATGCTTACTTTGCATGATTGCGAACAATTTAACATACACAGACATGAGTTATGACTTACTCATTGTGATAGTTATAATTGAGTAGAATAGTAGCTATGAATTGTTCCGCCTAAGTCGAATTAGGTATTTTAAAATACTAAGAAGTAAAATTTATAAAAATGATCTTACAGTAACTATTATTATTAAACACCAATATCTTGCATAGTGAATAACGGATATATGTAACATATATGGGAAGTAAATAACGAATAAACATACTTTACGTACATAGAAAACACCCAGGCCGGAACAAACATTCGTGTTCATGCACACATAGATTTATCCTGTGTTGGAATTCAACCCACCCTCAGGAGGACGTCAAATTAACAATAGTGTGTATGTTACTTACATTTTTATTTTTAAAATATAGGTTCCCTACTTCATAGATGATGTTGACAGATAGGATTGAACAATCACTACATTTCCACCTTTTAGAAGATATGGATGTGGATTTTGTTGAATAAATAAAATAATAATTACAGTACTATCTAATTCAAACCATCCTTCTTTTAAAAGTCGCTTAAAAATATAGTATAATTTTGTAATAAAAGCCGGCATCAAAAACAAATCGACCGAACACTTTAACGTATCACTTAATAATTAGTGGAATACAGTTGTCTTGCTAAAAATACTTACATGACAGTGAGTTATCTTCGAATCTACAGCCAAAATATCACAGATAACGTAAATTAAGGCTTTGTTTACAAATTTTACTGGGAATAGTTAACAATTTTCGCGGTAGGTAGCTTTAAGGCTCGTCTGCAACTGCCGCAAACACGATGTGGGGGCCGCAGTAAAGTCGGCGAGAAAAGTGGGTTTCAGCCAGAGTAAAGTACGCTGAAAGAGCTTTGTATTTTGTATAAACAACGTTTAAAAAGTATCACGAAAATATCAAAAATCACATATATTTTGTATATTCTTTGAAAAAAATTTACTTTGACTTAAAATAATATAAAAAAGTGTTAAAAAGAGTCGGGTTTCTCGGTGCTTCAAAAAGCACGCTAAGCCGTTAGTATCTGCCGGTCTTGAACTGAAATGAATTATTACCAAGATAAGTATCATTAAGAACTATGTTGTTGTTTTTGTTATTGTTGTTATGAATACTAAATAACGGATGTCCTGTGTGGGAATCAAACCCACGACCTTCGTGGTGAGTATACCCTCACCACCACGGTCGGTTGGTCGGACGGTGGGTCGCTCAACAATCTTATATCCTTAAAACATTGTTTTACCGTAGTACCGTATATTTCCCTCGGGGTTGCGGAAATCGCTCCGTATAGTAACTCAAATTCAGCCCTGGGCCCCGGATTAATTCTAGGGCACAACCGGAATAAATGCTAATATTGCTATTGATAAATATGAATCAGTTAAACTTTTCTCCCCGACTGTACATCGCGTATGTCGTCCATGCGCATGCCTGAAGCATTGCGTTTGTTTTCCTTTGGACATCGATTATATTCCTACAGGTGGGCTAGCCTCTTTTCACCATCATAAAATCCTTCATGGTGGGTGAAAAGGGAGGAAGGGTTATTTTCACCTACATAAAATCCTATATGGTTAGTGAAGGTAGGATAGCCTTATTTCCTCACCATTTTTTTTTTTTAATTTATTTATTCATGAGCAACCATCAAAAGACTTAATTTATGTAGAAGTTTATGTTAGAAGAAAATTACTTATTAGTCTACTTCGACTAGCTTGTAGTTAATAGGGAGTACTTTCTTTTGAAAAGGAAGGAATGACATATAATTTTTTTTTAAAAATCCTTTATATGATATTAAAAAGATTTTAGTTGTAGTAACAATTGTACGGTACATTTAGTCGTTTCATTAATAATACCAATATCTTTTTAAATATACACTCTTTTGTAACTAAATATACCCTTGAGGAAATCTAAAACTTGTTTAGATATTTACATATCGGAAATTGAAAGATAATAAGCTAGACTATGTATAACTTGTCAAATAAAAATATTAGGTCGGGGAAAAAGTCTTTTCGCATAACGTAGGTATAAACTTATTATAAAATTTTTTTGACTGTACTATTTGTGTCTGGCTGGTTTTGGTAACATTAAAAAGGTTCCATTATAAAGAAAAGAAAAAAATCAAAAAAAGTTGTTTCCCGCTATTTTTCATTTGTTTTTCTCTCCGTTAAAATGAGTGAATCTAATGAAGAAATTCGATACATTTTAAAATTTTATTATAAAAAAGGCAAAAATGCAACTCAAGCAGTGAAAAAAATTTGTGACGTTTATGGACCTGATGCAGTGTCAGTAAGAGTAGCACAAATTTGGTTCAAACGTTTTCAGTCCGGAAATTTTGATGTTAAAGATGCACCTCGCTCTGGTCGCCCTGTTACGAATAAAATGGACGCCATTTTTGAAAGAGTGGAGCAAGATCGGCATATTAGTAGTTACGATGTAGCTGAAGAACTGGGAATTGACCACAAAACAGTTTTGACTCATTTGAAGAATGCTGGTTATACAAAAAAGCTCGATATTTGGGTGCCACACGAGCTCACTCAAAGAAACTTAATGAACCGTGTACTCATTTGCGATTCATTATTGAGACGTAATGAAACCGAGCCGTTTTTGAAGAGATTGATAACTGGCGATGAAAAGTGGATCACGTACGACAAGAACGTGCGAAAAAGGTCGTGGTCGAAAGTTGGCCAGGCTTCACAGACTGTACCCCCCAGAAGTCGGCCAGTAACGTCATGGCCGCAAAAAGAGGTAGGAGGGGCGCGACACACTGCGCCTCTCTGAGGAGGTCCTCCCGGTTCTGATCCGGGGGACGTTGGCCGCGGGCGGGGTGCCAGAAACTACAAATTCCCTGGTGCTGGCCCCCCGCCCCTTCTTCAACAGCGGTGGGCGTCGTCGGAAGATTTTTAGTGGGTAGGACTGCGGCGGTCGCGTCTGCCGCAGTGAGCCCCACACCCCCTCCCGGTCTCCCCCTTTTGGCCGGGAGACAGTGCGTAAATGCATTTTGTTACCGACGTAAATCAAAAAAAAAAAAAAAAAGGCTTCACAGACTGTGGCCAAACCTGGCCTAACACGAAATAAGGTGATGCTGTGTGTATGGTGGGATTGGAAGGGCATTGTTTATTATGAGCTTTTACCGCCCGGCAAAACCATCAATTCTGATCTTTACTGCCAGCAACTGATGAGATTAAAGGAAGCAGTCGAGAGAAAACGGCCGGAATTGATCAACAGGAAGGGTGTGGTCTTTCATCACGATAACGCTAGACCACACACATCTTTAGCCACTCAGCAAAAATTAAGAGAGTTCGACAGGGAGGTCCTAGTGCATCCACCATATAGCCCTGACCTTGCGCCTTCAGATTTTCACCTGTTTCGGTCTCTGCAGAATTCTTTAGGTTCTGTAAGGTTGACCTCAAGAGAGGACTGCCAAAACTATTTGTCCCGTTTTTTTGATCAGAAGTTCCAAAGTTTCTACAGTAACGGGATAATGTCTCTGCCCACAAAATGGCAGAAAGTTATTCAACAAAACGGTACATATATATTGTAAATAAATGTAAATAAACTTTGAAAAAAATGTCTTGACTTTTCATACAAAAATACGAAAAGACTTTTTCCCCAACCTATTATTTTCAGTCTGATCAAATTTTTTGCGTAATGGTAAAAAGTAGGTAAATATATTCCAAGTTTAAAAAAAATATCGCTTCTTCTGATCCAATTTGTGTTATAGTAATATTATTGAGATGATTCTGCTAAGAACCTCATTGACGCACTTGATAGACTAGAAAGGCGAACGGTTCGCATTATTAGGGACGCTAAGGTCACAGCCTCTCTTGAGGAACTATAGCTACGTAGCGACATTGCCTCTCTCAGTTTCTTTTATCGGAACTACTATGGTGAGTGTTCTGAGGAACTATTAAATCTCATCCCGCCTTCTAGTTTCCTCTCCCGAACAAAACACGTGCTGATCTTAGGAGCCATCTACATACTATGCAGACTGTACCAAACCAAAAACTACCCAGAAACAGAGTACTTATTATTGGTTGTTAAGTAGTACGATATGTTTAAGTAATATAAATAATGCTAGATAGAATAACTAAAATGTTGCAAAAACATTTTTTTTTTTTTTTTTATTTGTATAACAAACTACAATTTAAATCATAAGTTAAAATAAATACAGTGCAACAAAAACCAATCGAGGTTTTTCCGTGCACTGCCAAAAATTCTGCCAAACAACTGCCAAAAATTGAATTGCGTAAGCACACTCCATTGTTATTTTTTATTTATTAGTTATTAGTTATTCTTCGTACCGGCTTAATCTGCGATCACCAACCCGCCTGTCCAACGTGGTGATTATGGACAAATACCCCCAATGTTGGGGAGGCCAACGTTCAGCAGTTGACTTTAATTTGGCTGAAATTATGAACAATACTAGTAACTCTCTATTAATAGTAACCTAGTGGTTAAATTAAAACCCTCATTTAACGAGGGGGTGTATCAAGATTGGACTTTGTAAGGAACGCCCAGAACAAAAAAAAAACATATATGCATGTTCGTGCATTAAGTAATTCAGTTAGTAGATAGTTATAGTCAGAATTGTTTATTAAATTTTATTATAACAAGCTTTTCCACATTTCTTAAAGAAGTCCCTCGAGCTAATGAGCACTCTATATACTCAATAGTTTAGTTTAATATTTAATTTTTCGTGTCTCGTTCATCCTCGATCCTCATAGATCCTGGGTCTTATAAGCGGGGCGTGAAACGGAATTATAGCAGGCCGTCATGAGTGGATGCGCTTTGTACTGTGCTTATTTCACGGTTAGAAGCGCTTTCATTTTTTATTGGACTGCATCGGCTGCTTGCCATCAGGCAGAATGTAGTCATTATGACGTGTCACATTAAAAAAAACCTCGTCATTCCTACCCATTATGCATTTACCCATGGAAAACAGCTTAATGGTTCACAATCTTATGGTGCGAATATTGGGTTACCACGGCCTTGGGACATAGCAGGCTCAAGAAGGACAAAGATGGTTTGTAGTCAGTAAAAGTCTGACACAACAGGGAGAGAGGGCCGTTTTGATGATTTTTCATGCAAAAGGTAGGGAGCACAAGGTCGAGTTAAGAAGCTTTCTGACGCGAGCCTTTAGGTTGTGTTGTGGGACTGAGGAGCTGCGGGACTGTGGAGCTCCGGGACTATGAAGCTGCGGGGCTGTGGAGCTCCGGGACTATGAAAGATGCGGGACTGTGGAACGGTGGGACTGTTCGAAAGGGTTATCGCGGCCACGGGAAGTAGCAGGCTCAAGAAGGAACATTGATGGTTTTTAGGCAGTAAAATTCTAACACACCCTCACGTTCCATCCTCAGCAGGAGAAGGTAATTAGTTGATTTTCCATTTGAAAAAAAGATAGTGTTGTGGAATTAGCCCATTCCACCATAATTTCAGGGAGCTCCCAGCGAGGTTTTTCCAACAGATTTCAGCAAGGGGCTTCAAATATGGCGTGAAAAAGCAACACGCTAGCATTTCCCCTGGTTTTCCAAACGACCATAAGCTCGCTTAAAGACTTCTAGTCACAGTCGAAATACACAACTTTTCCAATAGTTCGTGACGCCATAAACGTTTGTAAAGATAGTCGTACTGCAGTAAGGCGGCAGTTCGTCGGTCACTGCGCAGGCTAATGCGCGTCCAGCATGCTTGTCCACCATAAAACAATACTCATCTTTGGTGCTTCAAGGTAGCATTATACGGATATGCTTTGAATTTTAAGATTTATTTTTCATCTAGCTGCCTGTGGCTTTGTTTGTGTCATTAAATTAAAATTAAAAATCTAAACTTTTCATAATTATACGAATTGTAAAATTCCTTAGTGTTGAAATTTATTTAATTTAAATATTGTTGTAATAAATTTTGTCGTTACTATTTAAACATTATTAATTAAGTGGCGTTTTTTAATTATTATTTTTTAGGCCCGTAAAATTTTTGTGATTTAATCAAATTATGAGAACTTAACAGTTCGTTTTAGGCCAGTGAAATGACGCCAATGAAAAGACCCTTACTTCGCATTAATAATAAATTAATAAAATTATGAGTACTTACATCGGTAGTCTACAGGTTGGAGTGTTCGGTTCGGTTAAAATTATTGACCAAACAGAATAACCGGGACCAACGGCATAACGTGCCCTCCGATATACAAAAGCGCTGGATACCAAATGGCACACAAACGCTTACTAATACCAGGACTGACTTCTGTAAACTTTGCTTAACTAAAACGCCGTACTCCGCTAGTACTCCGAAGCTACAGGCGCTTTACTGAATTATTAGAAGTACCATAAAAACACCAACAGAAAATTAAACACCGTATCCACACAAATCTCTCTTATGATAAATACATTAAATATAAATTTTATAAGGCCATTAAAATTAGGGCGGCCGGGCCGCAAGCAAATTGTTGTGAGCGTCGGCGGCCGCACAAAGGGGCCGCCTAATCAGTTGCCTCTATGGCGGGTCCGTTCTCAAGCGGGTGCTTCTAGAGAAAACGGTGTAAGTCAGAAATTTTTCTTTTGAATTTTTTTTGTCAAGTTGATATTTTTTCATGTTTAGTTTATATTTAACTATAAATTAGTCCTATTCAAAATAAATTTAAGTCAAAGTAAATGTTTAGTTTGGTTATATTATGTTAAAAAGTATAAGAAATTTGCCTTGATCCCCAGTTGTCTGGAAAATAAACTGTACTTGTAGAGAATGATGCGGGTTAGATTTATGTCTGGTAGACTTTTTTATCAAAGCGATGTGGTTGTTATGCCAACTTAGATTTTATAACATACATTTAAGAACAATATGTCACCAATATCCATTATAATAACAGCTACATGAAAATTTAATTTACTAATTTTATATGACCTAAAGTCCAACTTCAAGAAATAAAGAAAAATGAATCTTCAAATTTTTCAGATTCAAATTAAAAATAAAAGAAGTTATGTCCTTGTTATGCTGTTTATTTTTCAATTTTCAAGTTATGCACTTGTTTCACCCAGCGCCACCAGCTATACCCACTGGCTGCTCTTCATTTATTTTATTAGCAGGACTCCGCAAGGCATCGTAACTCACTCTCCTAATGCATTTATTTATTTCAGCTATATCTTTAATTACGTAGACTTAAGAAATAATGAGCTTCAATCCGTGGGACTACCCACAAACGGTCTGTTTACCCTGATAGTGGTAATTAATTTAAATTGTACGTTTTATATGTTTGCCAATGTGAAAATCTTCGTATGAACTAACACATAAAGTATGGATTTAAGACAGATGTTGACTGAGCAGCTATTCAATATCAATCAACTTAAGAAAATGGGTCTGACCTGACTGAGTGGGAAGTATAATCATTTTCATAATAATCTGGCGTTCTGTTAAACGTCGCAGGATCACGATTGATGCAGGCCGCCTACAATAGGTCACGCTTGAAATTCACAAGCGAAACCCATATTCAACAGTGGAATTCTTTGGGTAGATGATTATGATGAATAAGGAATCTCTTTGACTGTTAATACTTCTGTAGCGTCACATTTACTAATGTGCTGAAATGCTGATCACACATTTTAACGAGGCCACGCGATGGAGCGCGATCGGGAGTCTAGTCGCACATAACACCGGTCCCGTCAGGTTCACGTTCACTTTGCGTTCAGGTTTACGTTCATTCGAAATAAACTAATTAATTAATAATTTATGGAGTCAGATTTGTAAATCGAATATTGTGTAACTATTTGTGATTTTGGACAATACAGACAGTGATTGAACTCATTCCTTATTTGATTTATCTTTCCACGCAGTAAATAACCTAACACGACCCACCAGTACATAAGAGGTAAGCTTCCTAATATAATAAAAATACAGACTATTTGACTAAAGTTTCGCATTAAAATACTATAAGAAGAACAGCAAAATTCACTGCATAAAACGTATCCCAAAATGAAATTTAAAAATAATTTTGAAAAACAAAAACTAAATTTGAAATTTTATTTAGTTTGTTTTCTTGCAAAAGTGTCATTATACATTTATTGAAAAATATATCTCTTCTATACTTATTTATTGTAACAAATAAAAATAAGCCGGTGTTTGAGCATCTCGTTAAATATATTATTTTATTTTTAGTTTTGAGTCTTAAGAGAGTAGCGATTTTGTTTACTAACTGTATCATCATCGTCATCTCTGGCAATAAATGTTAACTGCCTCTTCTGACAAAGCAAGATGGAAGTCATTCAGGATATATATACTGCACCAAGTTGACCCAGAATGGATTGGTGAAGTCGGAACTGTACAATTACAGTAAAGTAAGAAAAACAAAACACCTGTTTCAAATACGTATTTGCCACTACATTACACACCTTATGTAGAAAATTACCAATTACAGGATGATCGGGTCTTTTAAACGGGGCGTGAAATTTATGAAAGCCGTAAAGAGTGGGTGCGTTTCCTACCCTGAATCCTACCGCTATCGATGTAGCTTTTATTAAGCCGGATCTAAATATGCACAGCACAAAAATGTATTCTATGTAGGACTCTAATCCACGACCTCATGAACGGAGTGCAAGTAATACTGACCTTTATGATATATCAGATAAACCTTATGTCAAAAATGTCCGATTTTTTATCTCGCTGACTCCTATACCTTACACCACCCGAACATCAAGGCGCTACCATGTTGTGCCAACAGGTGTAGTAAACACAGTCGTCCCCTTGTTAACCTAAACAGTTAACAAGGATCGGGCAGCACTTAGCTCGCGTCCGTTAACGCGGGGGACAAAGCCTCGCCTAGTTGAGGGTTAAGTGGCCTAATTGCTGGCAGAATGCGACCAGCTTTAGGCGTAACCTTATGAAAAGGTCAAATTCCGAAAAAGAAAAAAAATGAGGGGAGATTTTTCAGCAACTTGTTTCGGAAAAAAATTGTTTTCAGAACGCGACCAGCTTTTAAGCGTAACTATCTGTAAAGGTAAATTTTTGAAAAAGAAAAACAGTTTGTAACTGGTTTTTTTTTGCAATTTTTCAGGAACATTTTTCGGAAAATTAGGAGCATTTTGAAATATCTTGATAGAGTCATAGATAGACAGGTTCTATTTCAATAATGTAAGGTGTGTTAAACAGTCAGCCACAGGTCAAGCGCACTTTGACATTAGTACACACTTGAACATAGTGCTTTTATTTCTTCTTATAAGAGTCAATTTTGATCGCTGACTACAACCATCAACTTGATGGTTGATACTCTACAAAGTGGGCGATAACGCCCCCTTGTGGGCGCTGCAGGTCTCAAGGGGGGCGGTAAGAGATCCAGAAAGAAAATGGGGGCGTTGTGTAGAGGCCTGGGGGTGATTTGTAATTATTTTTAGCTAGGAGGCCTCTTACATAAATATTTATTCTCAAAGTGGGCAGTAGACAAAATAAGTTTGGGAACCACTGCCTATGGTATGCTTTTAAGTTTTTTATAGTTACAAAGAGAAAAAGATACTGATTACGGGAAATTTATTTTATTTAATTTTATTTCTAAGTTTATTTTTATATCGAGACCAGACAAGACAAGACTGAATATATCGTGAGCGATATTTCGTGATATTTAAAGGCTTCTTTTGGAAATAAGCTTTTTACATTTTTTTCGGTAGGATAACGTATAGTGTCGGGTTTGTGGGATATCTACTGACTAAGTGTAAACGACATTGAGCTAATGATGATGATAATGAGAGTGTGTATAGGGTGGGGGTGTATATTCCATCCCATCACGATCTTAAGAACCAAAGCCAACCTCACCTGCAATTGGCGCTGCTAATCAACAGACGAAACTCAGGCAAACAAAACGCATACCGGGATGCGACAATAGACTCGCAATCTTCATATGGGACCAACAATCTATTGGGCGAAAAGTAGGCGTATAATACCTTCGGGGAAACAGGCGTGATGGTATTTATGTACTTTGATGACGTGAGAGTGAACTATAACATCCTTATTCTAAAAATTACCTCTTAATCTGGAAAATCTAAGCAGAAGAAGGAATAACCGCGTGGCACCTTCCCGACTAATTCATACAGTTTTTGCAAATCGCCAGTACAGTGCTCGGTCGTCACATATATATAACCATACAAATAAAATCCTAAACTTTTACTCAAAAGATTTATTTAAATGTAAACTAATTTTAACAGGCTGGTTAAAAACCCTTACATATGACGAAACTGAAGATATATTAAAAGGGGACAATAAATAAGTACACATACACATATAAACAACTCTATTGAAATAGGTACCTACTTATAATAAATAAAGCAACATAAACGACAATCTAATTAAGTGATAGGAATTTTACAAAACACAAACACACACAAACACAACACACACAAACACAATACACACAAACACACCACACATACTCACACACATACATTCTAATTAGTAATTTAATTTGTTATTATTCTTTTTTATTTTGTTTTTCACGTAAAAATTATTATAATAGTAGATAGTTTTCTTTTTGTCTGTTAACTCAATAAAAATACATTCTAATTAGTAATTTAATTTGTTATTATTCTTTTTTTATTTTGTTTTTCACGTAAAACTTATTATAATAGTAGACAGTTTTCTTTTTGTCTGTTAACTCAATAAAATCCTTGTTAAGCCATGGGAAAGAGCAAGTTATCCCCAACACAAGTACTGCGTTACTTACCGGGGAAACTTAACATGTGTATTTACGATTTATTGAGCAATAAAAACAATTTTTTTTATTTTTTTTATTCTGCAGCCAATCGAATAAATACAGTTCGCTTAGAATTGGTTGACAACTGTATTGAATGGTATTGCGGCTAATATAATGTTCATACATTTGTCATTCAGTGCTAAATAAAAGTAGTCAGCTTAACACAAATTTGCGAATAAACTTAATAGGTGTATTAAACATCACTAGCTAGCTCACATCATGTGTTAACTCGCTCCACAAACCATTAAGTTGGTTGGGCACAAATTTGATATATAGTTATTTATTTTGGTCTGACGCAAAATGTTCCTGCTCTAAAAACCTATAAGGAGCCGAGTAGGTTAAGGTTTTATTTTAAAACCAAGTGAAAGCAATTCCGCTTTTATAATTTACATTTATTTCTCGTAAAATAATATAAATAGACGTGTTTTGTTCCAGGGTACATTTTGCGTCAGTCCCATTTATTTGCCAAATTCAATTATATCAGCTAAGTACACATTTTTTTTAATTATATGCTACGTGGTAGCACTCAAGCAAGCGACCCACTTGAATAAAGAAAGTGGCCCCTGCAGCCTATGGACGCCTGCAACACCAAAGGCATCACTAGCGCTTTGCCAACCTATTAAAAACCATTTCACACCCTTTTTGAAAAGCCCCATCCAGTAATCTCTTGGAATACCTCGCCAGGGAGCTCATTCCACAACACCACATTGGTGTGAAGTTAACTTAATCAACATATTCGACCCTGTGGTGGTTAAACGACCTGATAAAATATGCAGGATATGCAATGTGAGTAGATGCGTTTTGTACCGTGCTTATTACACGGTATGAACACACAAACATTCACGCCGGTTTCCCCGAAGGGGTAGGCAGAGGCATATTTTACGCCCACACTTCGCCAATTATATAGTTGGTCCCACGTAATAGGTGGCGAGCCTATTGCCGCTTACCGGGCACTGTTATGTTCGCCAGAGCCTCGTCCGTTGATCGGCAGGTGCAACACTTGCAGGTGAAGTTGGCTTGGGCTCCTTAGGTCTTGGATCCCTGTACACGATACGAAGCGCTTTCGAGTTTTTTTTGGACTGCATCGACTTCTTACCATCAGGCAAGATGTAGCCACTAAGACGTGTATCATAAAAAGAAAAAAGTGGCTAGCAATTGGTCACACAAGAGCTTTGTGGAGAAGGTCTACAGAAGTTCAGCCTACAGAAGATGACTTATATCTGTTCTATGCTTCAGCCGTAGACTTCACTGGGCTTATGATGATGTAGAAGTGATCATCGGACACAGGGTTTAGATAAGTCATTTTGCAGTCGACATGTTATTAAGACATGCCAAAAATTTTATTAACACAATTTGGAATCAAGCATAAAAAGCATCTGAAGGGTAAAAGATTGTGGCTAGGAACGACCAAAGCGTATCAGAGGTCGACCACTATTGAGATTCGAATTTGAAGAACAAAATGTCAAACATCGGACATCAAACACTGTTTCCCCACCTATTAGCGCCTCCGTCTGTGACATAAGTCGGCTCGTGTCAAAAAATTTACGGTTCCTAAGATGTAATACCACTTATAGAGTAAAGTGCGGCATACAGCATCCGACTGCAACTGTCCAAATATGGAACTGTAGTCACACAGCGGGCGGATCGGTGAAAGAAGACGAGACCTTAAAGTGCTGCAAATGTCTATAAGGCAGAGTTGACGCCGCTCCGTGGAGTTGGCACTATAACACTTGTTTTAAATCAGTTTTTATATAACATATCACATTATATACCTTATACATACGATGCTTATTTCAGTAGGTGTGTTCCACATAATGACGCCATGTAAGAGCATAACAATTTAGGACAGCTATATAAGAACCTATACTTTAATTTTAACTATGAAATTCAAGCTTTTTGCTTTTTATAAAACATCAAAAAAATTTCTTTCAAGAAAATACACTTTTTAAAATGTTTCGATTGGGCTAACACCAGCAGTATTTTATGTTATAAAATCGAACTATCACCTATACAAGGCAGCGAGTATAGCTGAGCTACATTTAAAAGTTTAGGTTTTCTTATGTTTTCCTGAAATGCAAAGGGCAGATTGCGGTCGCCCCGTAGCGGCCCGCTCGTAGTGTGACTATCGCTCGAGAATAGAAACTGTATCAGCTGAGAGCAAACACACATAATGTCGTCTTCTTTGACGGGCTTCCGTTTAAATTTCGAAGGTGTTGGTTCTTGGAGTCACTGGGTTTTGTTTGATGTTTAAAGCTGTCACATGTTTTTCCTTTTTTCACGGTTGTGAAATAGATACATAATACTTAGTTGTGCTTTTACATTACTAAAATTCTGTGTTGGTTTTGTAAGTCATTCCTGTTTTTGGTATTTGCTGGCGCATGAGGGGCATATCGTGAGGGGCGGGAAACAGCATTTTTGCTGGTCGTGCTTTTTATCGTGCATGTTTCACGGTATGGGGTGCTTCTTTTTATGGACTGCATCAACTGCTAACCATCAGCCAGGTTGTGGTCACTATGACAAGTCACCTTTAAACAAAACTTGTGTCACTGAAGGTCTTTTCGGTATGTATTAATGTTACTATTGTTAGAACGAAGGTTATTGTATGCGAAAAACCGTTAATGAATGGGAAATTAAAATGTGTTAGTGCCTGGCGTGATTAAGAAAAAAAAACGAAATATTGTGCTGAATTTGCTCATCATATCCTAGCATTATCCCGGTTGCCCTAGACTTAAGCTTAGGGCTCAGGGAATTTCAGTTATTACGTGGAGCGACTGCTGTCTGACCCCCGCAACCTAGAGGGAAACATAATTCTATGGTTAAACCAGCTGTCAGTATGTTAAAAGGTACTGACTTCCTAATAACGGCTGCCATAGATGTTCATTACAGCCGGGACCAACGGCTTAACGTGCTTTCCGAGGCACGGAGCAAGCGAGCACCAGGGTTTGAACCCGAGACCCTCTGAATTTAAAGGCAAGGTGTCTTGCCACTGGGCTATTGCCGCTATATTGTGCTGAATTTGCTGATGCATAATAATTTTTCGACAGTTTTTTTAATAAATCTACTATATTAATTGTGTGGTATGTGCATTTTTGACACAAAATAATAATGAAAGATGTTGTAGTATTTATTCTTTAAGTAAACGTAATATTTTTACCCAAAGCACATAAAATAATATACAATACCTAATTTATAGTAACTAACTGAACAGTCTACCTTCTGCTGTGGGTGCGTGTCGTCTGAACTATAATTTCTGTATTATATATTGCTTGCTTCACTCTTGATGAGACTGAGCAAGTTAACATTTCATTACTTTTTTATCTTTTGTACCCCATAAGTTTCTAGTTCAAATGTATTGCAAAAGTCGGTGTGGAATATGGACATTATTTTTATTAATAATGTTATCTACAAAATATATCTATTGAACAATCAAATAATTCACGACAATAAAGAGTATTAAATGCGGATATTTAGCGAGCAGCTAAAAAGGGACAGTCCGCATTTATTTCTCACAAAGATTGAAACAAATTATCAGAGCTAAGTCTTCAATACGCTCTACGTCTGTTCCACGCCAAAACGTGGTAGATGCTTAAAATTTCACATTAGTTATTTTTACTAATCAATGAAGCGTATGGGGTCTACCACTCTGAAAATGTCGTTTAATGACGTTACAATACAATAACTACTCTTATATACAAGTTTTTTTTTGTAAAAGTATGTAATAACAGTTTTACTTGTCCGTGATAAACTATGCTCCGTATAGTGTCCACCATCCCAGAAATGTTGATATGACGTCATTTAAAAACACAGCAATGCCGAAATCTTTCTAAAATATTTTTTGTCGGACTCCACGCAAAAAAGGCACTCACAAGGATTTACATATGTATGTGTCAAATAAAAATTTTAAACGTTGTAGTGGGGTCTATGATTGGGATATACTTAATAAGGTCCGGCGGTTTCCCACTCTCGAGCAGCAATGTAGTAAAACTCAGGTGTGAATGTGTGTCTCCTAACAATACTCCAATGGTTATAACTTTTGAGATGTTTCTGCTAAATACCTCCCCGACGCACTTGATAGACTGCAAAGGTGAGCGGTACGTATTATTGGGTATGCTGCGGTTACAGACTCCCACTTGCAGCGTCAGTGTCTTCTACCGGAATCACTATGGAGTATGTTCTGAAAAACGTTTCGATCTAAGCCTGCCCAACGCCGTCCTTTCACAAACAACACGTGCTGGTCTTAAAAATCATAATGTGCGGACTGTCAACGCTTAAACTATGAAAATTAGTAAGTCGTTACTTCGGCTTTGGAGTTCTCTGCCGATGCATGTACTCCCAATTTATTTAACTGCAGCTCCGAGCCTCTATATGCAATTGTGTGGTGGTTTCATTAAGTCATTGATTATAGAAATAATCCAAGGAAATATATAATTTTAATTTTATTATACGTACATACATATTATACTGCCGGTAGGCTGAGATCCTATCCTTTCACGCTACGATATTGGCACTCACACTTAGTTTAATTCACGCTTTAATTATATGAAAAGAAATGAAGTATATACTTATATTATATTCTATTTATAGCAGCTTATATCCCACAAAATGCATACTTCTGGGCAGCACCTAAGCGGCGTGATGCACCATACATGTGCTTTAGTTTGTTATATACTTTAGTTTGAGGTTTTTAAGTAGAAAGTCCTTTATCGTGTTTTCATAATATGCATTTTTAAAGAGCTTTGCAAGAAATAGATCATTTACATTGTTTTGATAAAATTTTCTGAGGAGCTTTTCGATTTTATCCCGCCCTTTCCTCTCTCGAACAAAGAAATTTGGAAGGTCGTTTCTGAGCAAAACCACTAAGCTCTGGAATTCGCTGTCGGCTCATGTGTTTCCTATATCCTATTTTTCCAGGTCTTTTAAGCGGGGCGTGAAACGGCATTTTAGCAGGCCGTCATGAGTGGATGCGCTTTGTATCGTGCTTATTTCACGGTCCGAAGCGCTTTTATTTTTATATTGGACTGCATCGACTGCTTACCATCAGGCAGGATGTAGTCATTATGACGTGTCACATAAAAAAATGTATTTTTAAGTAAGAGATAGTTAGTAAAATGTCCTTTACAGTGTTTTAGTATAAGCAGTACTCGTAGGTATAGTAGATACGGGCGGTATCAGCAAACGCTATAACTCTTGCGATGGCGCTCGTTAGTACCCGCGCGCTATGGGAGGTCTCTATGCCCCGATGTGCACTGGTTTCATTAAGTCATTAATTACGGGAATTAAAAAAATGATTAAGGACGTGTGGAGAGGTGCCGCCATTTCTTATTGGCATCAACCAATTAGACCACCTCCCGATGTGCTTTAAACAGCCGATTTCAATCCCTCCTTAAGTTCGGTTGAAATATTTCTGTGTCTTGCGATCAATATCAGACTGAGCGGTATGTCGCGTGTTATGTTTCGACAATAAAAATTATAAGCGCCATACACCGACGTAAATTTCATATTTCTGTAGAATTTTCAAATAGCGCCATATAGTCGCAAAACTAGGTAGAGTTTGTAATATGGGTCCTAAACAATGAATTAACATACTCGTACTTAAATCTTAGTAAATACTTTTTTCACAACATTAGTTATCGCTCCCTTAGGGTTTAAACAATTTCTGTGTACAAGTGTCTTGCGATCAATATCAGATTCAACCATAGTCGCGCAACCATATAGGAGCCGGTATTAGTATGTTATTTTGACGATTTTCTTGCCCGTTCTTTTACGATCAAGCTCCCGCCCGCAGTGAATGGGCGCATAAGATTTTAAGTTGACGATCATAAATACTCTATGGAGCCAAACTTGAATAAATTATTTCGACTTTAGACTTTTTTTATTTTTGCCAGAATCTGTGGTATCGAATTAAATAATTAAAAGTTTCTGAAACCACTAGAAATTTCTCAAAAATAATTTGAAAAGTAGTATAAGTCGACCAAGCTTTTACTAGTCTCAACTTTCGCAAGATCTATACTCGATCACCATCCAAAAACAAACAATATTTTGATCCTGTTGTCCAATATATTGAAAAGACTATGCAATCAACAATTACCCATATCTGAGACTCACTCTCAAGTACGCTGTCGCCTTCGTGCTATCATCAGTTATTAATTGAACATTGCGTAATAGCGCACTCCAAGCTCTCTTTATAAAGACGCATTTAATTGTTTTGTTCAATCTTTAAATGCGCTTTAACACATACAAGGGTACCAGTGTCTGTGTTTTCTAAAAAACTGTTAAAAGTTTCTGAAACCACAAGAGAATCCCAGAAATATATTTATATCTTAAAAGTCTGACCAAACTTTTGCTAATCTTAACTTAAGCAAGTAACCCGTGCACAATGTTCAATATCATACAAGCTATCTTCTTTATGTTACATTTATTTAATAAAAGTAAAAGTCACTTTAAATAAATTCGAAAAGAGACCAATGTCTGCAATTTCGTAGAATTTGTAAAAAAATCCAAAACCACTGGAATATTTGCGTAATATATATCGTAAAAGTCAGAAATGATTAGTACCTAACTATTATTAGTAACTCCGAATTAGTTACTATGCAGCTACTTCAAAACCATTTATTATAAATTTATTTATCACTTCAAATAAATACAAAGGAGACCAATGACTGCGTTCTCGATTAAAAATTAAAAATTTCTAAAACCACTGTAACTTTCGCAAAATATTTATCTTAAAAGTCAGAAACTTTAGCTGGTCTCAACTTAAGCAAGACTAACCAACACATAATTTTCATTATAATCCAAAAACAAACATTTCGATCCCGTTGTCCAATATATTGAAAGGCCAGCGCGTCTCTTCAATCAACAATTACCCGTATCTGGACTTACCCTCAAGTACGCCTTCGTGCGTGTTATCATCAGTTATTAATTGAGCATTGTGTAATGGCGCACTCCAAGCTATCTTTATGAAGACGCATGCTGAAGTTGTTGGGTTACTATGTGAACTCGATTGTGAAAAATGTTTTTGTGATAAAGGCAAATATTTTTTCCAAATTAAATAATGTCGCAAAAAAATCACGAACTGTAAAATAAATAGTTTAGGAGTAAGAAATGAAGAAGTCGCCTGAACCTACTGTTGCTTAAATAAAAAACCCTCTTTCATTTCCCATCTCCTCGTTGTTTTGATTGTCACGAATCATTTGAAAGACAAATGAAGATTGTAATTCAAGTACCAAACCATAGCTAAACTTTAAAAGAGCCTGTTAGTTTCTTGTCAGTTTTACTTAGATTTACTTACACTTAAATATTTTTTGTTGCATATAAGTGAATGTAAGCTTCAAAGTTTCAGTGTAATAATATTTCGATGGTTTTTTACATTTATATTTAATTTTGACGTTTTAAAGTACCTATTACATTTATGAAATAACTGATTTTTGATTTTGATTAAGTTCATCGTAACTTCTCCTTAACCTGTTATAATTGATCATTTTATAACTAAAATATAAATACTTATAGTGAAGCATAAATATATAAATACACATAATCTGCTTAAAACATCAGAGCAGTAAAATATTATGCAATTTTCAGAATGTTCTTTTATTAGGTACAATCTTAAAACCTGTCAACAAGTACTAAAATAATTAATCGAAAAATCAGAAGCCTTTTAAAGAATAACTATTTCAAAAATACATCTTTCCTAAAAACCTATCCATAAAACGCTGAAGTCAAGCGTAAGTTAGGCTGCGTAACCCAAAGCTAAATAAATTCTGTTCGAGAACACTTGGTAGGAACTTTTCGAGCAAAGTATAATGTGAATTTCACTATCGTTCGCACTTGAGATGCGACACGTCTGGACCAGTCAAGGGAGCCATAACAATGGCGGTATCGCCCTTCGGCCATTATTGATACGTCAGTTACCTCCTATCGTTGTTTATTAACATTTAACCAACAATATTTGCCTATATTATTTAAAAGCATTTGAGTTTGTTGGTGCTATATTTTTTATGAAACTTTTGGCTATGGAAGATGGAATTAAAACTTGTGTTACGTGATAAATATGTGTGCTGGCTGAGTAGGCTTCTAAAATTCAATGACAGATAGATAGGTCCGCTTTACTAAATGAAAAATGCGTTGCAAATCTTAGTATGTAACTTTATTGATAAGGCGAAAATCTACTTACAAAAGTATGGTGCAGCTGAGCACTAACGCTTCAGGACTGTTCGAAAGGGATTCCGCGGCCTCGGGACGTAGCAGGCTCAAGAAGGAACATGGATGGTTTTTAGTCAGTAAAAGTCTGACACACCCTCCCGCTCCACCCACAGCGGGAGAAGGTCATTAGATGATTTTGCATCCGAAAAATAAAAAGAAAATAGCTGAGCACTAACGAATTAAAAGAAGTAAATAGCTACATATGTTTTCAAGATATGTCACACGCATAGATATTATATCAGAAAACACTATGATTTTTGTCACCATCATCGCCAATTTTACAGGGCTTTTCGGATATTCAGCGTTCGATATCCTGTACAGCCATGCACATAAACGGTCACTTATTTTAAGACTACCTTGTAAGAACTCTGCCAAAATTCAGTCATAATATCCTAGCATTATGCCCATTGCCCTCGACCACGGCCCAGAGTCTGCTTACTGGTCTAATCAGGATTTGGCTGAGCATCAGTTATTACATACTTCATTACATGATTACGTCAGATATCTGCAACCCAGAGGAAAATATTGTCAGAATATTAGAAGGCACTGGCTTCCTAATAACGACTGCCATAGATGTTCATGACAGCCGGAACCAACGGCTTAACGTGTTTGAACTCTTGGTATTTGTCAACACTGATATAATTAACGCAATTAGCGAAATGTGGGCATACAATATGTCTCTGCCTACCCCTTTGGGGAAAACGACGTGATTATATATATGTATGTCCATCCTTTGCGCTCGTAGCTCTGCGGTGCTCGGTGGTCGGAAACGATCACCAAAGTACAGCAGAGTTTACAGAGGTCAGTCCTTGGATGGGTGACCGTTTGTGGCATTTGATATCGAGCGCTTCCGTGCTTCGGAAGGCACGTTAAGCCGTTGGTCCCGGTTATCACTAAATGTGGTAGTCGTTAAGCCATGTTAGAGGCCTAATGGGCGGCTTGAAAAATTCGAACAGCAGGACGCCATACACCTGCCTTCGCCAATCCGCACTGGGTCAGCGTGGTGGAGTATGACCCAATACCCTCACACCTTGGTATGTGAGAGGAGGCTCGTGCTCAGTAGTGGGACGTTAATGGGCTGTGATGATGTCCATCCTTCCAGCAATCATCGCAAGGACAATGTAGAAACAGAGAAGTGGTCTACCTTCGTTTGCAGTGTACGTATTTTCCTAATTGTCGTCACAATTATTAGCAGGAGTATGTTACAGCACTCGGCCCACTGTCGTTTGTGACGTAAATATTGTAGTTTGCTCGGCTTATTTGCGCAGACGCGTAGGAAGAGTATGTAACTAACCTAAGAACGTGTTCTATTTTGCGAAGCAAGTGTACCTTTGTTTGCGATAACAACAGTGTCTACTCGTAATACAAAGATAAGCACAAACTAAACTAAAACTACTTTGAATAATGGATGGTAGAATCATCTTTGGAACCCAAGCCAACCTCAACTGCAAGTGGTGCACCTGCCGATCAACAAACGAGGCTCTGGCAATAAAAAAGGTCCCACTAAGCGGCAATAAGCTCGCCACTTTTTACGTGGGACCAATAATACAATTGGCGAAGTGTGGGCATATAATATGCATCTGCCTACCCCTTCGGGGAAACAGACTTTATTTTATGTATGTATATATATTGAATGAGTTTTACGAAATGGAAACCTTATATTCATTCTGACAAAGAATCCATTTCGCTTTTATTTCTTGACTATGGTAACGCTCATCTCCTTCATCGTTGTTAAATAATTATTTAATTTCTATTTTGTTTGTAAAAATTTGACGAATCTAAATTACCCTGTTGATCTTAAAGACAATAAAATATATCCTATGTTTTATTAAGCATCTATCGATGCTTCAGCTGCTTTAAATACCACTGTTTTTACGAGCAGTGCCTTATATTCCAAAGCCGGGATGGTCTTATGAAACGAAGAATTATTCACTTACATTCAATGGAATTTCATTGCAGTTTTTGTACTATTTTATTCCAAAGAAAGGGGTAACTATGCGAATAGAAGGACATCATCTCAGCGCACTATCGTTTCTAAGACTAAACTCTAAGCATTGAGTACAGCTCTTCACACCAAGGTGTGAGAGTATTGAATCATTGTTAACCACTCGGACCTAGTACATACGTAATAGTGGAGGCAGGTTTGGGGCGTTCTACTAGTAGTATGTTTAAGAGCTAATGCTAGCAGATTTCTCCATCGAATGTAATAAAACCAATATTTTTTTTAATATACTTTTATCTTCTAAAAGTTCTTTCCGCAGCGGCCGCTTCGTATTTGCAAACTTCCATCTTCACGTGTCGATATTCTATAATATAAAAATACAATTTTATAATTTATAATAATTGTAAAAATTATTTGTGCATAAGGAAGAGTCATATAAAAGAACGCGATCGTAGCTTATCTTCGGATATTCGAAAACTCCCCCGGACAGGTCTCCACCTAAGCATGGTTGGGGGGCTGAGTATCTCCCGGAGGCCGGGAAAAGGTAACACCCAGAGGTTGGCGACTCTGGGTGCCCTTAGTATTCACTACCGGGAGGGAAACTAAGAGGGAGCTGTTGAGGGCGCAGCGGGCGGGTCAGGAGGGCCCGTCAAGCATCGCCGGGAGGGTCTTAGGCAGCGGTGGCAGGGAGCCCTTGCTGTCTAACCATAGACCCTCCGAGAAGTCGGCCACAAATGCTATGGTCGCACAAGAAAGTAGGAGGGGCGCGTCCACTGCGCCTTTCTGAGGAGGTCCTTCTGGTTTTGGAAGGGGGACGTTGGCTGCAGGCAGGGTGTCAGACGCTGCAACACAGGTACTGGCCGATGGTGGGTCCCACAACACTTTCGCCCCCCCTTTAGCCGGAAGGCAAGGCGTAAATGCATTTTGTTACCGACGTAAAACAAAGAAAAAGGGGTATCTGACGTTGAAAACCAGGTAATGGCCCCTCGCTCCTTTTTCAATCTACCTCTCGGTCCCCCTTCGGGCAGGAGTGCGTGAATTCATTTTGTTACCGACGTTAAAAAAAGGTTATTAGAAATGATTACAGAAGTTAAAAAAGGTTAGTCTTTAGATACTTGAACGTTTGTGTGGAATTAAAGATATAGCACTTCCGTGCAGCAGAAGGCATTTTAAGTCATTAAACGCCAAATGACAGAGAAACAATAAGTTTTCTATTGCTGCTGGGACCGACTGACATTCTACGTGTTCAGCAGTTGGGGATCAAACGGGTTGACGTGCCTTATCGCGATAATCACAATCTGTGGTAATCATCAAGGTTAGCAAAAGGAACTATTGAGCGGCGTGATTACAAGTGGACGCCATGCACTTGGCTTCGATTTTTTCAATGTGTTTTAAATTTGTTATAGTTTATACATATTATCAACATCATCATCATCATCTCAGCCATCTGACGTCCACTGCTGAACATAGGCCTCCCCAATAGATTTTCACATTGAGCGATCCTGAGTCACCTGCATCTATCGGCTTCCCGCCGCCTGGACCAGATCATCGGTCCATCGCGTGGGAGGCCGTCCCCTACTACGTTTGCCGGTTCGCGGTCGCCATTGAATAACCTTAACGCCCCATCGGTCGTCGGTTCTTCGAGCTATGTGCCCCGCCCATTGCCACTTCAGCCTGCAAACTCGCCTCGCTATATTTTAGTGTTATATATATAAAATATATATGACGTTGTCATATTTAATTTTTTATTCATAGGGTTCCTACGAAGGTCTTTGGAGCCCTAGTCACCGACAAGTGGTGCACCTGTATAACAGACGAGGCTTTGGCAAACACAAAAGTTCTCGAGAAGCGGCAATAGGCTCACCACCTATTCCGTGGAACCACACGTGCAAAATGTGTGCGCACAATATCATAGCAATGCAATCACGCCTGTTTCCCCCACACCCCAAAGGGGTAGGCCGGGGTATATTTCGCCAATTTTAGTGTTGGTCCCACGTAATTGCCAGAGCCTCGCCCGTTGATCGGCAAGTGCACCACTTGCAGGTGAGGTTGACTCCTTATACACCTTAAGTGGTGTGGTCAATAAATGTATGTCTATACTCTTCTATTACGTTTTTTCTCGTCGCAGTTGTACTCGAACAGGTCGCAGTTGTCGTTGAACATCCTGGTGATGCCCAATGAGTCCTGACCGCAAATCGGGACAAAGTCGTGCTGACACTCCTCGGCCATTTTGCAGAAATTTACTACCTGCAAGCCAAGTATAATAAAAATAATAATCCTTTATTGCACAAAATAATTTTGTTGTAAACTAAACAGTTGTAAACTAAATAGTATTAGTTTTAAAAACAAATTTATTTGCGAACTTACATTTCTTAAATAGCTATCATCGTTTCAGCATATTAATATCCCACTACTGGGCTCAAAAGTAAAGCGCTCGTAGCTCTAAAGTACCAATCATCAGAGTCAAGAAAGGTTCACAGCAGTAATTCCTCGCTGCAGCCTAATAGGGCCTGTTGCAAGCTGTTCGAAAGAATTACAGGGGGCCCGGGCCATTGCAGGCTCAAGAAGGAACATGGTTTATAGTTAGTATAAATTAGAAACATACGCGGGATAAGTCAATTAAAAATTTTCCATCCAAAATAAAAAGAAAACAGTCTAATAGAACCAGTGAGCAGACCCTGGGCCCTGGGCTAAAGTCTGGGGCAACCGGGATAATGCTAGGATCTGAGAATGAGTTTCTCTTCACCAATATTATCTTACCGGTTCCAACGGAAAGAAGTAATCTTCTGCTTCTATTTCGACGTGGGACCAAACTTCTTTAGCCAGACCGAATATTATTATACCTGAAACAAGTTAGATACTGGTGTAACAAATTTTTTATTGAATATTATTTTACAACCCAATTAATGGTTCTGAACTAAAAACAATATTGTTCTTACTAACGAGAGGATTCTCACTATTTTTTTTTTTCTCGCCTGTTTCCTCAAAGGGGTAGGCAGAGGCATATTATACGCCCACACTTCGCCAACTACATAGTAGGTCTAACGTAATAGGTGGCGAGCTAATTGCCGCTTACCGGGCACTGTTATGTTCGCCAGAGCCTCGTCGGTTGATCGGCAGATGCACCACTTGCAGGTGAGGTTGGCTTGGGCTCCTTAGGTCTTGATAGGATCCCTATACACCCTGACCCTATGTCTATATTTTTTATTTACGATATAATATTTATATCCCAAAACCTGTAGTTTATCCGAACACATAACATTGTATTATGCTCAGTAAAATAATTGCGTAAGCAATGCCTCCAGAGATTTTAAGTATTGACCAATTTACTAGTATTGAAGAGTTCCATGGTAGACCATCAAAGTTCTACTTCTTTCTAGTGGTTCATGTTCAAAGACAAACATTCTAGTATTCATGAAATCATCATTTTTAAATCGTTTGAAGTACATTTTGTACAAAAAACATAGAAAACAACAAATAAAGGCTGAGAAACAAGTCCAAACAATGTAGTATTGATAGTAATAATGACTTACTTGTGAATAGTTTCCTGAGGATCATATTAACACCGGCACTCGAAGCGACGCGCTATTGTTGTCTAACCCTCCGGGAATCTATTGTATACTTCGGACAATCAAAACTATGCAAGTAGAACAGGAAATTATTGGCAAACATCTCATGTTATGATGAATATAGTGAACTATCAAACATTGCCAGAGGTAGATAACAATTTAGTTTTTTACACCGCCGTGTCGTACCGGCTTAGAATAGTGCCAACCCGGGACGGTCTCACGGGGAGTAGTAAGAGTCGACGATGAGAAATCCTACCGGATAATGGGCAGCAGCGTCACTCTGCGTACTAGCTTGAGCTGCGATCACCAACCCGCCTGCCCAGCGTAGTAATGATAGGAAAAACTCCCTTCAAAGAAAGTATTATGTTGGGGAGGCAAATGTTCAGCAGTGGACTTTCAGTGGCTGATTTATAATTATACCTCTTCACTTTTTATAGCGGACGGTGAAAGAAACAAAAAAGTTCTTAGGATCTTGCCTCAATTTGAAATTAAAGAAAGGTCACTGTTATCATCTTTCAAAACGTTTGTCGTGATAAAATATTGCTAGATACGGCGATCGGTATAATATGTATGTCATAAATGTAATAAAATTTCTGTCCAAGCTTATTTAGCTATGCCCTGCAAGGGGGTTCATGTGCTGTGCTAAATTCAATAATTTGTAATATCCTATTTCTAAACCACATGTAACGCAATGTACGATTCAAATTGAATTGAACGAGCTGTTAAGACATTAATGATGAATGTTTCTTCCTTGCTTTTTCCATACAGATAAATTTTTCAACTACAATTAAGTCCTCTAAGAGTGGCTTACACAACAGTTCTCAACCTGATTTAAGCTAAAATTAATTTTAAATTTCATTGCATTTCAGTGATTTGTTTAAAGGTGAGAGCGACAGAACAATATTTTAAAAAGATTTTGCATGAAATAGGATTAGTGACCGTTCTGCAAGAACCCATTTAAAGATTTAAAAAATCGCTAAGACGATTTAATGAAAAGTTTTACATACATACATTTATCTCACGCCAATATCTTTTGTGGTTACATACATACATAATATCACGCCTATTTCCCCAAAGGGGTAGGCAGAGGCATGGGTGTTTCCTATATATATTAAGTATGTATGTACATAAAGTAATTAAGTATGTTTATTCGTTATTTTATTATCCATAACACAAGTTCTTATTGGTACTTATCTTGGAAAGAAATAAATGGTGCATAAGTTAGAAATTATCTATTTATAATAAAAAGGTTTACGATCGCTGACGTAATATTAACAAAGTTCTATGTGCATTGATTGTGCTACAGAATTCTGAAAGTTTGAGCTAGGTCGAAATGTGGATAAGGCTATTGCTTCTATGTGAGTACTAGAAAATATTAAGTATATTTTTTCCATATCATTATACATTCTAAATAATACGTCTTTTTTTTTTTTTATTAAATCACAAGGAAAAACATACAGTTTTGAAGTAACACAAAAGTAATTAACAGTAAATTGCACATAATACCAAAACAGTTGGCACAGAAAACATTAACAAACCTACATAGATTCTTTGAAATAAGTTTTTCAGGCAATTAAACTAAATATATACGTATATAAATAAATATGTAAACACGTTGAAGCATGATTTCTTTGCAAACTATGTTCATAACTGATGCGCAACATATCATGAAATTTTTAGGTGAATAAGGACACAGTTGTCTTAACTATATATACCTATATAAAATAAATGTACATATTTCTTACAAAATATGTAAAATTAAATACACACAAACATAATACATGTATATAAAGCATATACCAATGGGACTACATGTTCCGCAAATTAGTTTTAATATTATTTAAAAAAATATACATAATTTACTTTGAATAAAAAAATTCTATAGAGTTGTAGTAGTAAGTAGTAATTTTTTTTTTTGTAAATTAGTGATCAAAACCCATGGCATAATGCTGCAAACAAATGTAATCATATTAATTAGTTAATAAATACTTGTGGTCTTATTAGTATACATGTACATTGGTACATTACTTACATTGTTGCGAATTACAATATCGAATAAAACCCATTTTGTTTTTTGTAACAGTAGTATTAGAGTAATTAATGTTTATTTGTGTAAGCATACATACAAAATATCACGCCTGTTTCCCCGAAGGGGTAGGCAAAGGCAAATTGTATGCCCACGTTTTGCCAATGATATTGTCGGTCCCCCGCGAGTGGCGAGCCTATTGCCGCTTTCCGGGAACTTTTGTGTTCGCCAGAGTGCGGCAGGTGCACCACTTGCAGGTTAGGTTGGCTTGGGCTCCTAAGATCTCGGTAGGATCCCTATACACTCTATATTTAATTTTGTACAAATAAGCACTTAAAACAGAAATGTACATATATCAAATTTGATTGACATTTCAGATAATATTTGCGTCATCACCCATGTATTCTGTCACATCCCAAACTACATATCCACGCCACCGGTAAGAAAAACAATTGCAATTATTACGCATTATATCCTGTTCTGTGTGTCTGAGCATAAGTATCATTAATGAAGGTGAGTGGGATCAAATTATTTTAATCATCTTATCCTAGCATTATCCCGGTTGCCCCATACTTAAGCTTAGGGCCCAGGGTCTGCTCACTGGTTTTACCAGATTTGGCTGATTTTCAGTTATTACATGGAGCGACTACCGTCTGACCTCCGCAACCCTGAGGAAAAATCATTCTATGGTTAAACCAGCTGTCAAAATGTTAGAAGGCACTGACCTCCTAACAACGACTGCCATTGATTTTCATGACAGCCGGGACCAACGGCTTAACGTGCTTTTCGAGGCACGGAGCAAGCGATAAGTGCGCACATAACTTCGAAAAAAAGACCAGGGTTTGAACCCGAGACTTTCTGAATTTGAAGGTTTGAACCACTGGGCTATAGCCGCCTGCAGATCAAATATACAGGGTTATTTGGAAAGCATCAACTACGTCGCAGTACTAGACAGCTACATCATGCACAACCACATTAATTCTACGAGTTTTATCATACCTCTATACATTCGTTTAAAATAAATTTTAAAAAAAACATTGTACTGTCTTGACCTTTGTAAGTCTATGTTTCATTAATTCGCAGTACTTACTTCAATTATAAATTTTATCTTTTCATCTAGCTAATCATATAAATCACAAAATCCAATGACTTTATTTTACAGAGCAGAATTGACCAGTTTTGTCAAATGGCAGAAACGTGTGTTCACGACACAATACCAATCTGTGGAAGAATGGGTGAGGAGACCAGGACCTTCATGGATCTCTGCGACCTTCTAGAATATGCTTGTGATACTAACCATGGTAAATATTACCAATTATTTATAATATATGTTAACGTGTCGTTTGATTGAAATGATTTATGGATTCATCACTCTTTGATAAAAAAGACAGGTTTTTTTTCCTTTTATTTAAATTTGACAAGCCAGAAATGGTAACGGATCTGAACCCTTTCATTTTGCTATTTCTTCAGGCCGATTTCAGTCAATACAAATTTATAGTCATTAAGTACAATTTTTTTTTCGTTTTAAAAGTTAAGAAAAGATTTTAGAATTACTTACAGCCTTATATTACAGCATAATTAACATAGGTTAATACTATACACCTATGTTAATTATTTTTTTAAAGTTAAAATTTTGGTTCTAAATCTGTGAAAGTAATTTTTACTCTTTATATCAACCTCTTAAATCACTTTATCTAATTAATAAAAAAACGCATCACATTCCGTTGCATACATTTTGCGCTTCTGCCAATATGCGCCTAAGTTGTTTCAAAGATTTTAGTATAAAAAAGATTTATGTATAGGGACAGACAGAGAACAGCGACTTTGTTTCATAATAAGTAGTGATTTTTATAATTTCCATCAAAGTTATGAAACTGATAATTTTAATTATAAAAGAACAAGTTATGAAGATGTTGTTGCCAAATATAAAAAACCGGAAAAGTCTTCTATTTTTAAGTAATTCAAGTCGTAATTCAAATATTCAGAAAAAAATTCATAACCCGAAAACTATGAAATATCGCGGAACATATTAGGTCGGGGAAAAAGTCTTTTCGCATAACGTAGGTATAAACTTATTATAAAATTTTTTAGACTGTACTATTTGTGTCTGGCTGGTTTTGGTAACATAAAAAAGGTTCCATTATAAAGAAAAGAAAAAAATAAAAAAAAGTTGTTTCCCGCTATTTTTCATTTGTTTTTCTCTCCGTTAAAATGAGTGAATCTAATGAAGAAATTCGATACATTTTAAAATTTTATTATAAAAAAGGCAAAAATGCAACTCAAGCAGTGAAAAAAATTTGTGATGTTTATGGACCTGATGCAGTGTCAGTAAGAGTAGCACAAATTTGGTTCAAACGTTTTCAGTCCGGAAATTTTGATGTTAAAGATGCACCTCGCTCTGGTCGCCCTGTTACGAATAAAATGGACGCCATTTTTGAAAGAGTGGAGCAAGATCGGCATATTAGTAGTTACGATGTAGCTGAAGAACTGGGAATTGACCACAAAACAGTTTTGACCCATTTGAAGAAAGCTGGTTATACAAAAAAAGCTCGATATTTGGGTGCCACACGAGCTCACTCAAAGAAACTTAATGAACCGTGTACTCATTTGCGATTCATTATTGAGACGTAATGAAACCAAACCGTTTTTGAAGAGATTGATAACTGGCGATGAAAAGTGGATCACGTACGACAAGAACGTGCGAAAAAGGTCGTGGTCGAAAGTTGGCCAGGCTTCACAGACTGTGGCCAAACCTGGCCTAACACGAAATAAGGTGATGCTGTGTGTATGGTGGGATTGGAAGGGCATTGTTTATTATGAGCTTTTACCGCAAAACCATCGATTCTGATCTTTACTGCCAGCAACTGATGAGATTAAAGGAAGCAGTCGAGAGAAAACGGCCGGAATTGATCAACAGGAAGGGTGTGGTCTTTCATCACGATAACGCTAGACCACACACATCTTTAGCCACTCAGCAAAAATTAAGAGAGTTCGACTGGGAGGTCCTAGTGCATCCACCATATAGCCCTGACCTTGCGCCTTCAGATTTTCACCTGTTTCGGTCTCTGCAGAATTCTTTAGGTTCTGTAAGGTTGACCTCAAGAGAGGACTGCCAAAACTATTTGTCCCGTTTTTTTGATCAGAAGTCCCAAAGTTTCTACAGTAACGGGATAATGTCTCTGCCCACAAAATGGCAGAAAGTTATTCAACAAAACGGTACATATTAGGTCGGGGAAAAAGTCTTTTCGCATAACGTAGGTATAAACTTATTATAAAATTTTTTTGAATGTACTATTTGTGTCTGGCTGGTTTTGGTAACATTAAAAAGGTTCCATTATAAAGAAAAGAAAAAAATAAAAAAAAATTGTTTCCCGCTATTTTTCATTTGTTTTTCTCTCCGTTAAAATGAGTGAATCTAATGAAGAAATTCGATACATTTTAAAATTTTATTATAAAAAAGGCAAAAATGCAACTCAAGCAGTGAAAAAAATTTGTGATGTTTATGGACCTGATGCAGTGTCAGTAAGAGTAGCACAAATTTGGTTCAAACGTTTTCAGTCCGGAAATTTTGATGTTAAAGATGCACCTCGCTCTGGTCGCCCTGTTACGAATAAAATGGACGCCATTTTTGAAAGAGTGGAGCAAGATCGGCATATTAGTAGTTACGATGTAGCTGAAGAACTGGGAATTGACCACAAAACAGTTTTGACCCATTTGAAGAAAGCTGGTTATACAAAAAAAGCTCGATATTTGGGTGCCACACGAGCTCACTCAAAGAAACTTAATGAACCGTGTACTCATTTGCGATTCATTATTGAAACGTAATGAAACCGAGCCGTTTTTGAAGAGATTGATAACTGGCGATGAAAAGTGGATCACGTACGACAAGAACGTGCGAAAAAGGTCGTGGTCGAAAGTTGGCCAGGCTTCACAGACTGTGGCCAAACCTGGCCTAACACGAAATAAGGTGATGCTGTGTGTATGGTGGGATTGGAAGGGCATTGTTTATTATGAGCTTTTACCGCCTGGCAAAACCATCGATTCTGATCTTTACTGCCAGCAACTGATGAGATTAAAGGACGCAGTCGAGAGAAAACGGCCGGAATTGATCAACAGGAAGGGTGTGGTCTTTTATCACGATAACGCTAGACCACACACATCTTTAGCCACTCAGCAAAAATTAAGAGAGTTCGACTGGGAGGTCCTAGTGCATCCACCATATAGCCCTGACCTTGCGCCTTCAGATTTTCACCCGTTTCGGTCTCTGCAGAATTCTTTAGGTTCTGTAAGGTTGACCTCAAGAGAGGACTGCCAAAACTATTTGTCCCGTTTTTTTGATCAGAAGTCCCAAAGTTTCTACAGTAACGGGATAATGTCTCTGCCCACAAAATGGCAGAAAGTTATTCAACAAAACGTTACATATATATTGTAAATAAATGTAAATAAACTTTGAAAAAAATGTCTTGACTTTTCATACAAAAATACGAAAAGACTTTTTCCCCAACCTATTATATATTGTAAATAAATGTAAATAAACTTTGAAAAAAATGTCTTGACTTTTCATACAAAAATACGAAAAGACTTTTTCCCCAACCTATTATATGATTCAGGTACCCCAAAGGGTACTTTATCTCTGGACTTCCCCTTGTCACTCGTTTCTGAGACAGTGTTGGTAGGGTCAAACATACATAAATAAATTCACTCCTGTTTCCCCAAAGGGCATATAATACGCCCACACTTCGCCAATTGTATAGTTGGTCCCACGTAATAGGTGGCGAGCCTTTTGCCGCTTACCGGGCACTGTTATGTTTGCCAGAGCCTCGTCTGTTGATCAGCAGGTGCAGGTGAGGTTGGGTTGGGCTCATTTGGTCTTGGTTGGAACCCTAACACGTCTATAAGCTTAAGTCTTAGTTTACTTGCGCTAATTTTTTTATATAATTTTCAGTGTACGTCCACATCGATGACATACAAGGATGCCCCAGGCTAAAAGAAAAGCCATAAGAAAATATCATTTTGTTAATTGACTTTTTTGTAATAAATATCTTTTATGTCAATAAAGTTTTAAACACATATGTATTAATACAAAACGAAATAAATTTTACGAATTTATTATACTGTTTTATTAGATATAACTAGTATTTCTAATTAACTATCACTTAAATGTGCAATAGGCTCGCCACCTATTACGAGGGACCAAAATTATAATTGGCGAAATGTGGGCGTACAGTATACCTATGTATAGTATGTATGTATGTTACACTTAAATGTGGTTGTCTGTAGAGGTCCGATTCGGCAGCTTTGTTGACTCTTTAATAGGCAGAGCATGTAATTTTTTTTAATGGGTTTCTACCTTAACTGAACAGTATAAGGTTAATTTTGAGATAACAATATATGTAACACTATCATTTAAAAAGGTGGCTGTTGTGAGTCTTAATTGATGAAGTAGCGATGGGCTTTACATTATGTTTGACAAGACACATGGGAGCATTGTTTCATTTTGTAAAACTTGTATTTGAGGGTAGTTTGTAAATATTGTAGACAAGGTATCAGTGTATACGTACATACATGCAATGGAGCCTTTTCCCCTGAAGGGGTAGATAAAGGCATGTCAAACGCCCATATTCCGTCAGTTATAATTTTGGTAATAGGTGACGAACTCATTGCCGCTTATCGGGAACTGTAATGTTTGCAAGAGCCTCGTATGTTGATCGGCAGGTGCACCACTAGCAGGTGAGCTTGGCTTGGGATCCTAAGATCATAGATCTAGCATCCCCATACACCCTATAGAAAATAATACATATAAGTGTAGACAAGTGAAATATTACCGTAAATTGTAATGTGTTGATTTCGAATCTCCATTGATCTAATTTACTGTGGTTAGTAAGAGTTTGACTGAACTTAAGTAGTGAAGCTTTACCAGAGGTCTCTACGGAGTTTTTGAATCAACACGAAAAAATCACATTTCACCATAATATCAAAGAAGTTACTTTTAAAAGCCATAATACTTAAAAATAAAAAAAAGAATTTACTAGATGCGTCTTTTTACGCGGTGGCGCCAAAAAACCTGCTACTAATTGGTTTATCAAATCACTTGACTCGACACTGACCAACACTCTCTTCAGTAAGTCCCCATGAAAGAAATGATAATACTCAAAGATTTAAGCAATTTTCAAGTAGATAAGCGAATTTGGGATTTCCAATAGTACCTATGTCCTATCAATTTATAGCGTGCATTCTATGTCCTTTTTTGAATAGCGTTCGCAAACATTCGATATCCGATTCAAAAGTTTTTAAAATTTTTGCTTATCTTACATTTAGAAACAGTTTGGTACCAAAGAGGTCAAATACCTGTCGCTAACCCTATCAAAAAGGTGCGCTACACCAGCCAGAAATTAATCTCAAAACGCATCTTGAGCCGGCGCGCCCAGGCCAGACAAAACTTTTTGCACAAAAAATAATCTTTACTTAAATATGTGTTTAAGTATCATTACGGTAATGTGCTCTGGCCTGACCTGAGATCGTTGGAACGAGACGGAACATTACAAAGAGTCGTAGGTGCGATAAAGAGGACAAGATACTGAAGGTTGAGTGGGTAACAGGTTGGTTCAGCCAGAATAAGTATAGTGAATGCGGTAACGTACAACGCCTGCGCATCTTTATACGGTCGTAAGCAAAAATAAACCGAGATTAAATTGGGTTTAAAGTGGAAGAAATTGTCCTTTGTGCCATTATTTGCCATCGAGTTTATCTTTGAAACAAGCACATCGTTTGTGGTAGCATTGTGGGACGTATTTTATTTTTAAAAGACCTTTTTATTTAATTGATTAATTTGTTGCAATGTTTAATTCTCTTGAACTATGATTGAAATGTAAGAAACTTTGAGAATATTGTATTTCTTTGAGCTGTACACTCGATAGGTGTTTATATATTGATACACTAGAACTTAACGGGGCCAAAATAACCCGATGTGTGTACAGGTTTTATTTATTAACGTGAATCATGTTTCAATTAAATCTGTCCAGCGGTTTTAACGTGCACACGAGCGCGTTTAAAATAAAAGCTTGTAATCCAAAACTTTTTCATAAAAGATAGAAGCGTAGCTTTTGACCATTACAATTTTCGAACATTTGACTTTAACTCTGCTTAGATATATGATCTCCTTTTAATTTAATCCCAATAAATTAATTAAAAAACAAATTTCTAAAAAAAAACACCATTTCTACTTTTTAAAATTGGAATCGAAAACAAACGACAAGCGAATTGCGGCATCGCACCGCGCCCGCGCCGGCCGACCCGTGAGAAAGGTACAATTTGAACAAGCCATAATTATCCAGGGCTGCATTAAATCACGGCTTGACTCAGTGTTGCCACTTTAGATAATTTGTCAGTATGTTTGCTCTTTTATAGATCATACTAGCCTCAGCCCTTTTACCCTTTAAACATGTGTATTAAGTAACAAATTTATTACTGTCAAAAACACACACATTTGTATTAACAATTTAGAACATTTAAAATTATTTATTTATTTATAAATTACATAAAAAATGAATAACCAAACATGATAATATACATTACTTTAGAATACACACATATGTCAGGTTGCAATAAAAAATAATCTTAACAAGTGTTGGTTAATCTGACCCAATGGACAAAGCTTTGTGTCTGTAAATTTAAGATTAAGTTACGCTGTAAACAATTATGAGTACTTAGGTTTATGACTAATAAGTAATTAGAATCACTTGACAACAACAATAACTTTCAAAATAAGTTTATATAACTGGTTAATCAGACACAATAATAACAGATTGGTCTAATAGAATAGACTAAACCTAGCAATAAAAAGTAAGACTAAAATTTATAGTAATATTTTATTAAGTGAAATGGCAACACAGAATAGTGCATTAAATCACGGCATGCGCCCCCTTGCTCGCGCCGATTTCGTTGATTAGCCCGATTTGAGGTCGACGGCGAACAGGTGGAATGTCGGGGTCAAGGACTGGGCGGATTAAAATGAGGTTTTATTGTCTGTGAAAACCTTATTACTTAAGATTAAATTTATTGAAAGTAAAAATTATTATTAAACTCTTTTAGTTTATCTTACTGTTACGCTCTTTTCAAATGGTTATTTAATCACTGGTTTTTTTTTGTGTACTGGTATTTTAGTTCTGTTTTCTTTTAAATATTGGCTTCGTGCGGTTTACTAGTTTTATTTTCTAAGTCGATGGATTCACATTTTCATAATCAACATTAATTGGTCTTATATCAGTGTAAAGGACTGGGCAGATTAAAATGAGGTTTTATTGTCTGTGAAATCCTTATTACTTACGTTTAAATTAATTGGAAGTAAAATTTTTGCTTTTTATGTTATTTTAGCTCTAATTATAGCTCTGGTCAAAGGGTATAAAATAGTATAGGTCTAATGTCAGGGTCAAGGACAGGGCAGATCACATATTTTTTGCTATATTTGATATTTTGCTGTTTGTTTTACAATAGCTCTGTTCAAAGGGTTACCTAACTACTGATGTTTGTATTGTGTTATGGAATTCTAGTTTAGTTTTAAGGTAGATAGATCATCATCATCATCATCTTAGTCAAATAGTGGAATGTCAAAGTCAAGGACATTGGCGGATTAAAATGAGGTTTTATTCTCTGGGATTACCTTATTACCGAGTTGAACGCGCCAAACGCTTAACGTGCCTTCTGAAACACGAAAATGATATGTATGAAAGCCACACAAAACGTTCACCTATTTAGGACTACCTCACAGAGGTTAAACCCTCTGCTTAAAGATGAACATGCACTTCCCTCTTAATTAAATTAATATTATACAATAGTGCCGTGTAGTGGTTAAGAATAGTGCCACCCCCTCTCATCACACGGGAAGTCGAAAGCCAACGAAGAGAAATCGTACCGGATGATGGGCAGCAGCGTCCTGCGCTTAAAAATATAAACAAATCTTGTAAAGGTCAATGTGTGCGATTCTACAGTAAAATCCCAAGCAATACAGGTACATCAATTAATCTTAAATAAATTTAAATTAACAATAAAACGGAAGCTGTCTTCAAAGGGATAGTATTCTATTAAAGACTATATGGCAGATAAAAATGATTGGGATTAAACTTCGTTCCGTTTCATACAGGCTATTCTAATATGAATGACTTAAAACATGAATATTGTTATTGTTATATTCCATTGCATTGTATAACGTAACAAACAAATGAAGATTGTAAATTTAGTACCTAACCAATTAATGATTTAAAAGAGCATTGCCTGTGAGTTTCTTGCCAGCTCTTCTTATAGATCTTCTTTTGATTAACTTCTCATTGTTTTGATTTTGATCTGAATCTTCTCTGTGATAGGCGCGTTAGGTTTAAGTAAAATTGGATTTTTTGCTCCATCGAAGCATATTGACTAAACCATTTTTTTTTTATTTCCGAAAGTATATTTTTCTTTTGGTAGAATTTCCAGAACATTAGATCTACATTAGAAGTGGGTGTATCCGTAAAACTCGCAAGGTTTGTGGGTGCGCTGGTTGAATCAGGGCATCTGCCCACCACGCCCTGCGACCCTACGACACCAGGGTTGGCACAACTACACACAGATTTACTTATAAAAATAAATCCGCCGACTGATGTAATACAAAATATGAAGACAATAAAAAGAAAGAAAGACGTCGATTAAATATTTAATATTTATGGGCACTTGCACGGGAGCAAAACGAGTTTAATTTGGCCTTAATGAATTAAACTCAGTTTTAAAGTAAAAGAAACAAACTAAATTAAAAATTAAATTTATTTTCAACTTTTTCATCTTTAACCTCTTCCATAAAAAGTGATGTATGTTTTGTTCTAATGTGACGTCATAATGACCACAAGCTGCTAATGGGCACGATGTGTATAGCGAGCCTACCAAGACCTAAGGAGCCCAAGCCAAACTTACCTGCAAGTGGTGCACCTGTCGATTAACGGACTAGGCTCTGGCGACATAATAGTGCCCGGTAAGCGGCAATAGGCTCGCCACCTATTACGTGGGACCAACTATATAATTGGCGAAGTGTGGGCGACTATGCCTCTGCCTACCCCTTCGGGAAAACAGGCGCGATTGTATGTGTGTATGTATATAGGATCTGAAAACCAATGCGCAATTCCAAAGCCACATGGAACAAATTATCAATTTCGGATCCAGTACATCAGTGTGGAATATCAATTTAGTACGATGGTAGTGACGGTAGTGGTCCTTTCAGCCTTTTGGTGTAATATTACCTTCTTCTTCTGACTATAACCTACAGGGATTAAAATTATTTAATTTTATTAAAAAAGATTTCCTGGTAAGTTTTAACATTACAACTAGCTTCTAACAATTAAGTTAAGTCGTCAGCTTTACATCAAAAAGCGAATGGTTATTTCCACAAGATGTATAATTATTTGAACGAATTTAAAAAATAGGAAGAACCTAAATAATTATAAATTAACATTCACAAATGCTTATGGAGTTCGATTCCAATAACTTCAGATTACCGATGTTAAAAAAACAGCCATAATCTTCAAATTGGGATAAATAAAATCGTTCTCTGAATCAAAAGCAGTATACTGATTTTGTAAAATACTACTCGAACTAGCGCCGATTAACGGAATCTTTCAATTAGATAATCTTTCTCACAATCAAATGAATGAGAACATTCAACGTCCTTCATGAATAAATTACGATGACTCATCTAAATATTAGGGTATTTCATGCTGCAGACTTCTAATAGACCATAAAATACTTCGCTGCTTTGTAATCTTTCAATTTCGCAATAACAAACATGATTATATACCGAAAATATTGAATGAGGCAGCCCTATGTTTAAAAATCCATCTCAACTGAACTTCGCCTCTCACCCTGTAACTAAAAACTATAGTGAGATTAAGCATTATAAAAATATCGTTGAGAAAAAAAAAAGATGAGAAAAGGGTTAAGAGAATTACTAAAAAATAAATATTGTGGGCAAACTTGGGCCAGGAACGATCTTAACACTTTAGTCAGAATATTCATAATGCGCGGTTCAATAACGAAATTATAGGGTGCGCCTGCGCCGGTGTATAAATAAATTAAAGTGATTGATTTATCCAAAGATTGGGTGGCTTGCCCCGGCTAATGTTAGAACGTATAGGTAACGTCTTTGTATTCGAGATAAATGATTTGACGTAATTACGACTTTCCGGAACGCTACAATGTAAGGCTTACGGGCGTAGAGTGTGGATTCCGCTAAGAGGAAAACGATATTTCAACGTGTAGATGTATTTTTACGCTCTATATTATACACAACGGACGAGGCTCTGGAAAATATAGAAGCTCCCGGTAAGCGGCAATCGGCTCGCCACCTATTGCATGGGACTAACAACATAATTGGCTACTATGAAAAATGTAGTATGAATAGTCTTAGTTTTGACAAAGCATTTAACCATTGACTGTATAACCCGGCGCATCCTTGATGGTATTGTATACGAAACATTCGAAAAGCGCCGAATTCAGAACGCCTGGGATGTGTTGCAATATGTAATAATTATTTACGTTACTGGCATAATTAAAGTTATAAATCAATGCGTTAATATTTAGGTCTTCAATTCTATATTGCATAAAATAATACCTTAATTGGTGGTTAGTATTCAAAATAATAAAGAGTATATTTTTACTATATAAGCCTAAATTTTGACAAAGCATCCATACTTTGGCTTTGTAACCCGGCGCATCTTTGATAGTGATCTAAACGAGACGTTTAGTCCTAAAAGCGCCGAATCCAGAGCGCCCTAGAGATATTCAGAGATTCCGGTAAAACGGACGTGAGCTCTATGAGTACGGTGACTATACATTCGTTAGGGAAGAGGGATACAAATTTTCTGAAATAAATGAAACGGGGTGGCTGAAAACCAGCTCTGCGCAGTACTCCTACTATGTGCAGCATAAGCTGAGCTCACTCCAGTTGCTTTTAAGATTATTACTATTTTTAATTTTGTATTTTGTCATGTTTATGTATCCCTTAAAAGCAATAAATGATTTTTTATTTATTTCTGAATTTAATTATCATATTTAAGATTCTCGTCGCATATTAGTCGAGCTTTCGGTGTAGAGTTTACACCATACCAGCAGGCACTAAGATTAAGTCTCTCTAGTAATTGACGTGAACTCACTGTTATACCACAAGCGCCCAAGGAGGCAGAAGCAATTATAACATTTAGAAATTTAAAAGAAAAAATCTACAATAATTGACTCTGCACAGCGATAGAGACTTAGGTATCTATTGCTGTGCAGAGTAAATTGTTAACCAAAATTTGGCATAAATAATTTTTATTCGGTGTCCAGAACAAACAATCCAATAAATTTGAGGCAAGATATTAATGCAAGATACTTGTAGTTGTTTTAAATAACATTTACCTATATCTTTTCTTCAAACAAGTTATTCGATTAGATAGAGCTAACTAAAAGAGGATAGCCTGTAAATGATAGTCACCCTACTAATATAGTAAGCGATCATAATCTGGCAACTAATAAAGCCGGCGGCTTTGTCCATTGTTTACATAGTGTGGCACGTGGTTTGGGGAGCCCGCGGTGCCTTTCAACGGACCTCCCTCAGCAGTCGTAGTACAGGGTGCTGTTCCGGCCCATAATTATGAGTTTCGTCAAATAATATATTTATAATAATAATATTCTTTATTCAAGTGACCAGAACTCAAAATGTTAGTACATCATAATAATATGGACTATGTTAATAAACTTATAAACTAACTATCAACATACATCTAATCATAATAACGCCTCACTGTGACTTGGGCAGTACCATACCATGTGATAATGCACTGCAGCGATTCACATATATACAATCTAGGCGGCTTGCAATTATATATTTATATCTTGCCTCCTAGTATAATGAAATATCTAAGAGGTAAGCCCCCTCTTGGGGCTGGGCTAGAGATGCTCTACAGCAGCCTTACCTACAGCCTGACGCTACTGTCTTGCACAAAATCAGGTGGGAGAAAACGTCCGGGTGTCATCACTGTGATGATCAACGGGGGGACACGGCGAAACACACCACCGCAGAGGTCCTCACCATGAGTAGCTGCTTTGATAGGTTCTTGCACAGAATTGGGTGGGAGAAAACGTCCAGGTATCATCACTGTCGGGATAACAGGATCGGCCGGGGGACACGGCGGAACTAACCACCATGGTCTGCCTCGCTTGTTCGGAGCACCGACGTGTCCTCGTAGCGGCAATCTGCGGTGGCGACCTCCTGCATGCCCTGGTAGAAAGCATGGTCCGAACTAGAGGTGATGGGTTGATGTTTTTTTTTCTTTAATGTTACACGTCATAATTGCTACATCCTGCCAGATGGTAAGCAGTCGATGCAGTGCAAAAAAAATTTAAGCGCTTCATACTGTAAAATAAGCTCGTTACAAAGCGCAGCTACTAATGACGGCCTGCTAAAGTGCCGTTTCAAGCCCCGCTTAAAAGACCCGGGATTATAGGAACTAGGAGGCACGTGAACTGGCAGCGCCTTCTTTTGTCAAGAAGTCATGCTAGCAAAGAAAGCGGCGTAACATGGATGGCAGAGTATCTTTTGGCACAGTCCCAAGCTCAGCGATGGATTGTTATTATGTTTTAAAACCATACTTCCGATACAATGTGTATGGAAACATTATTTTCTTTGTGTCTTTAGGGCGGTTGAACAAGATAAAATAAATAAAAAAAAAAAATTAATATACTTTATTGTCTTTACGATCAACATGATCATTTAGATTCGTCAAACATTGACACACAAAATGAAAATTCGATATATTTTTTTAACAACAATGAAAGAGATATGAGCGGTACCATAATAAAGAAATAAAAGCAAATGGGTTCTTTGTCACAATTTGTCAGTTTATCTGTGTTTTTTCGTGGATAACAAAGAAAAGCACGCTGTATACGCCACAAGGGTGCGCGTCTCCGGCGCACGTGGCTCAATTTGGGCGTGCGTGGGCCGCGCGCTAATGACGCGCAATGACAACGCGCATGGGCCACGCTGCCACCACAGCAAACAGGAGGTAGCGGGGAGCGGGCATTGAGAACATAATTGCTCAGCAAACTGAAATCATTTATGGCCACCAATAATTGATGTGTATCCACCACAAACACTAATACAGGACAACTCCAGAGAATATAAACAATTATAGATATTTATAGCACAGCAAAAGCAGCGATAGCCCAGTGGCAAGACCCATAGACTACGAATTCAAAGGGTTTTGGGTTCAAAACCTGGTCGCCACCCAGGACTTATCAAAGTTATATGCGTAATTATCGCTTGTTTAAGCCGTTGGTCCCGGCTGCCATGAACAGCTAAAGCAGTCGTTTTTAGGAATTCAGTGCCTTATAACATCCTGACAACTGATTTTAGCCACATAATAATGTTTCCCTTTTAGAATGTTGCGGTGGTAACTGGAATTCAGCCAAATCTGATTAGACCAGTAAGCAGACCGTGGACCCTAAGTTTAAGTCTAGGACAACCAGGCTAATGCTAGGGTATGATGATGGCACCACAACGGAATAATGGAAAGCAGACGTTGAAATGCACAACCCATCTAAGACATTCATTTAATACGTTGTTGCACGCGAGTTGATACCACCAGAGTTGAGCCACTCCACTCATTCATATGAAATATTGAACACAAGAAGTTCCTTGGGTTGATCATAATGATGCTAACAGAAAACACTCTTAATGCCGCAGTATAGTAAGCTTAAGTACTAATAATTAATTTTCATAACATTCATTACCACCATAAAAAGAAATCTAAGTAATGTATGATTTCTCTGGTTGCCATAAATTACGTGGTCCTAATGTTGTTTGTACAAAAATTAAGGTCACACGTATTATAGAAGAAATGTGAAGTAAGTTTGAGGTAGATGAAAAAATTTGTTGTTTTGGCGACTACCTACAATAAATAAAATAAATTAAAATTTTCTGACAATATCACCAATTAATTTGTTCCATGATAAGAATAATTAAGAACTTTTGCTGTGGATACTAAATAACGGATAAACAAACCGTAATACTTTTTTTTTGTAAATACATACTAATCATACATAAGAAAACACGCACACCAGAACAAATATTTATTTTTATGCACACAAAGATTTGTCTTGTGTGGGAATCAAACCCACGACCTCAGAAGCGGAGTGCGGATATATTCGCCACCACGCCATATCGGTCGACAAATATATAATAAACAAAAAACTTGCGTCAAAGATTAGTTGGCCAGCAGGACGGTTCTGGCAACGTATAATAAAAATAAATTTTTAAATTTTCTTTTCTCCAATTAGAATCTAGCCAGGAACAGCATAGGGGTTAATGGTTAGTGACTGACCTCATTTTATTTGTACTTATTTTAACACACTACATTAAAATGTTATAAAGGTTTCCTCTGCTCATCTAGTTATGAATTAAAAAGAATAGCTAGCCAGGACCAGCACAATGGTAATGTTCCGCGAATGCGCCAGTATCTGACCTCGTTTTGTAAGTACTTGACAGTAAACAAGACACACAATAAAATAACATTTTAATATAAAAATTTAGGAGGTTTCAAATTTTCTGAGCGCCATTGGTAATATGAATAAATGCAAAATCATAATACACATATTGTAAAAGGGAAAACATTTAGTTTGACAATATTATAAAAAGAAAACAAAAACTACATACAAAATAAAAATGAGTCCAGCTTATCATAGCATAGTCCCGGTGCACTAAAGTTTCATGGGAAGAAAAGATTATGATGACGGAAGATCAGCGTCTCAGCAACCAATTCATTGATGTTTCCATGTAAGACCATTAAGCTCTGGAAGTCGCTGCTGGCTCATGTGTTTTCTAGTTCCTATAATTCCGGGTATTTTAAGCGGGGCGTGAAACGGCATTTTAGCAGTGTTTTGTGCTTTGTAAAGTGTTTATTTCACAGTATGAAGCGTCTTAATTTTTTTTGGACTACATCGACTGCATCCCTTCAGGCAGGAAGTATTTATATGAAAGTGGCACATCAAAAAAAAATGTTCGGTATTATACAGAGGGTTGTACTTTGTAATAATTCCATATTTTATATAATATTTTTTTACACATTTTCAGAGCAACCCGATCTAGTATTATGGCTACTCAATTGATAATTTGAATTAACTATTAAAGCAAAAGATATTAAGTCGCCTTTTTCAGCGTCTTAAACACACAGCATATCAATAGAGCAGCAACATTGTAGCAAAATCAAAACAACATTAAAAATAATTTTTTCAAGTTGGGCTCAATAGAGCTCTAATGAAAGTCAAACTTAAAATCTAACGCGCCCATTCACTGCAGGCGGGAGCTTGATCGTAAAAGAGCGCCGCCGTGGACATTTGAACATTTGATACTCATGCGTTCATGAACCGCCTTTCCCCTCTTACTGAATATTACAGAAATTGTACTAGGTATGCCTGGTTTTATTTTCATATAATATTTAATAATAATAATAATTCCTTTCTTAATTTTACCATATATCGTATAGGGAGATCATGATCGTAGGATCTTAGAAGTCCAAGCCAACACCACCTGCAAGTGGTGTACCTACCGATCAACGGACGAGGATCTGGTAAATGTAACAGTTGCCCGTAAGCGATACTAGGTTTGCCACCTAATACGTTGGACAATCAAGTTTGCGAAACATTGGCGTACTCTCCATGTACGTATCTATTTCAAACTATTAAAGTAACATAATACATGTAACATCACTATATTATTATGTTTTTTTTAAACCGCTTTACTCAACGTCTTAAGCACATAGCCTTACAATAGTGCAGCAACATTCTCGCGGCGTGGACATTTGAACGTTTGATACACTTTGATGCAACCGACTTACCCCTTTCCACGGAATTGTAAAGACAAAATGCGACATTACAATTCGTATCACGAACGGGCAAAGTGTTATTGGAGACCGTAGATCGATTATTATTTTTTATAACAAAAACTATAAACAGTCACGATTTTTAAAACGGACTAGTAGAGATTAAGTGTTCAAAGTTTTTAAACTATGAAAATAATAACAATTGATTTTGTCTACACTATTAAGGGTGTTTTTACAAAGTACTTTCTGTAAAGAAGTTTTCAATTGTACAAGGGACACTTATTTTTGTATTTAATACCAATAAACATATATTCGACTCGACATAAGTATAATATAGTACATAATATAAAAACAAAAGGTTAAGAGTGAAACTATCACGACTGAGTATACTAAAATATCACAGCTATGAATTACATAATAAAAAGCAAATATTTAAGGGTGTGTAGGGCTCCTACCACAATAAGCTCGCCACCTATCACGGGGGAGCGACAATATAACTAGCGAAATGTTAGCATATTATTATAATATGCCTCTGCCTACCGCTTCGGGAAAACAGGCGTGACATCATGTATGTATGAAAGATATTTGAGCAATATAAATAACAGTTCCTATGTTATTACGTGATATTGTTATCAATCTTCATGTGCATCTCTGTAAGGGGTTATGCTGAACAATTTTTTTTTATCTATCTTCATGTCAAAAATTTTATAACTATAATTACACTATAATTATACTAAAAACACTTTTTTAATTACCATCGCAGACCCGTTATGAACCGTCATTACAGTTACCTTTAAAACGAATCTTATTTTATCATGGCAAACAAATAGCCTCCAACTTTTTCAGCATATTATGTCGGGGTACTATAATAGAAGTGTCAAATCTTGGGAAAAACCACAACAGACAGATAAACTGACAAACCTTGACAAATTCTGACAAAGAACCCATTTGCTTTTATTTCTTTATTATGGTATCGCTCATATCTTTTTCATTGTTGTTAAAAAAATATATCGAATTTCCATTTTGTGCGTGAATGTTTGACGAATCTAGATGATCATGTTGGTTTTAAAGACAATAAAGTATTTTTTATAGTGTAAGGGACACTACGCGTGGACACTCTGTTTTCGGTTTTTTTAGATGATAGTTCTTATGTCAATAATTTATATATGGTTGAATACTTGGAGCACAGGCTTCATAACTTTATAAAGAAAATTTCAACAAAACTTTTGATTTTGTAAATAAAAATAAAATAATGAACTTGCATGAGAGTGCTTCAAGTTTTAATGTACCTGTAAAGGTTTGACAATATTAATGAAAAATTTAAGAAAATAAGAAAATAAATTTATTCAGTACAAATAAATATAGTAATTACAGAGATGCTATCTGATAAATGTCAAATACAACCACGAAGATTCTTTCATCAAAGTTTTATCACTTTTTAAAAAAATGGTGGGTCTATTTCGTTAACTATTTTATGTCTGTTAAGATAATAGTTATAGTCGAAAAAACCATATGGCGGTGGTAAAAATATTCTGAATTAAGAATCGTCATACTCCTGCCCTGCTTGCAATGTGTTTATTAATAAAACAATGAAAAGCAATAAAAAACAAAATCTCGTACAAATCACTTTCTTAAATCCATACGTTTTCGTATGTACTTTTCCCACATTAACCGAAGTATGATGTGGTAGATTACGATGGTTATCTGCGTAACGCGGGAGCCGGCCGCGGGCGACGCCGATCCTAAAACCTACCACGAAAAAAAACTACCACAAAAAAAAACTACCAAGAAAAAACTACCACAGAACGAGATGCGTGGTTTGATTACCTTGTTCCAGCGAAGCCTTGGGGAGTTCGCAAATATACGGTGATCGACCGCAATTATGGTAAACGCGAAAACAATAATTTGAAGAATTTTGATAGTACTCGTATTAAACCTTTGTATTCTCTTCATTTTCAAAGAGTTTACTACGAGCTTCCTAAATTAGTTGACTTTAACAGTACCTACTTTAATAAAAAGTTTTACATTTTGTAATGAAAACTTATTTTTAACCGATTTAAAAGAAGTAATTGGTTCTATATTTTTTGAACGTAGGTATTTCTTATTTTATTTTAGACCATTTTTTTTTATTTTAAGTTCTTTATTGTTAGCCTTTTTTTTTTTTGTTTTACGTCGGTAACAAAATGCATTTACGCACTGCCTTCCGGCCAAAGGGGGACCGAAAGGGGGTGTGGGACTCACCACCGGCAGACACGACCGCCGGCAGCAATACCCACTAAAAATCTTCCGACGACGCCCGCCGCTTGTTGAGAAAGAGGCGGGGGCCAGTACCTGGGTTGCAGCTTCTGACACCCCGCCTGCGGCCAACGTCCCCCGGACCAAAACCGGGAGGACCTCCTCAGAGAGGCGCAGTGGACGCGCCCCTCCTACCTCCCCCTGCGACCATAGCGTTTGTGGCCGTTTCCCGGAGGGTCCATGGTTAGACAGCAGGGGCCCCCTGCCCCCACTGCCTAAGACCCTCCTGGCGCTACTTGACGGGCCCTCCTGGCCCGCCCGCTGCGCCCTCCACAGTTCCCTCTTAGTTTCCCCCGGTAGTCAGTACTAAGGGCACCCAGAGTCGTCGGTCTCTGGGTGTTACCTTTTCCCTGGCGCCTCCTGCGCCCTACCGGGAGGTACTCAGCCCCCCCCACCACGGCAAGGTGGAGACCAGTCGGGGGGGCTTTATTGTTAGCCTGACTTAACACAACAAATACCGTTTTTGTGACAGTACAAAAGAAGATCTTGTTAAAAGGATTTATCATACTTATAGATGCATACGATTTAAACCGGTTAATCATGTTGCTTGTATTTTGAAAGATTAATAAACATTGATGAGATCTCAATAAAAATGTAAAGACTGTATATGTACGAACTCAAATCTGATCTATCTACTAATAGGTATAGGTATGTTGTAGTAGATCCCTTTTAATGCAGCAGTAGTACATATCGCACGTCTAGTTCTTAAAACACGTTCATGTCATTTAGTCAATTTTACAGTTAACGGTTTAAAGTTAGTTTTTAGTTATAAGTACCATAACATATTCGATTTGGTGTTTGGCGCTCTCTATCGGACAGATATCGAATTACGAAAAAGATTTTTAAGCACTAAATGCATCTACAAAAAAGGAAACTTGTGGCATACTTAACTCAATTTTGGATTTTATGCCATTTATTTCTTTTCAGAACTGCTCATTGTTTAAGATAATAATTTTGATTGATTGATATTGTATCTCACGTCTGCAGAAAGTTTGCGTTCTCTTCTAAGTTGGTTTATTACTTAGCATATTCAATTCACTTCACACTTACCTGTTGACCTGCCTCTTTATTGGCTGCATTCGTTTCTGATATTCATAGCGTGAGATAGCTTAAATAGAATAAACGCTTTTCAATTCTACCTGATATTTACAGAATCGCTGGGGTAGTAATCTGGCAGTATCCTTGATGGTAAACGCTTATCGTAGCCTAGATGTACGCTGGCAAAACTAAAGGCGTCAATTGTATTCAATCATTTCTTATTTGTAATGATTGAAGATTTGACGAGTGGCGATAGCCCAGTGGCGATGACCCATGACCTTCAAATTCAGGGGGTATCGGGTTCATACCCTGGTGAGGCACATATGTCTTTTCCAAGTTATGTGCGTAATTATCGCTTGCTCCGTGCCGCGGATAGCACTTTAAGCCGTTGGTCTCAGCTGTCATGAACATCTATACCAGTCGTTATTAGGAAGTCAGTGCCTTTTAACAGCTGGTTTAACCATAGAATGATGTTTCCCTCTGGGTTGCGGAGGTCAAACGGCAGTTGCTCCATGTAATAACTGAAATTCAGCGAAATCTGGTTAAACAGTAAGCAGACCCTGGGCCCTAAGCTTTAGTCCAGGGCTACCGGGATAATGCTAGGATATGATGAATAATTAAAGATTTTGGTGTTGACTCAACACAGCTAGTTTCGGCACGTTATCAGAACGAACTATAGAATAATTATACTAATTGGGATTAATGAAGTTTGTTAAATTTATTAAGGTAATAAATATATTTTAAAAAGCCTTTATTATACTTAAGCTTAGGGCCCAGGGTCTGCTCTCACTGGCCTAACCAGATTTAGCTGAATTTTAAAAAAGACCCCTCTATCGCAGACCTATATGGAAAACACTACTGTCCGTATACTATCTACAACTAGCAGATGTAATTATAAACAGACAAGAACGTATGTATTTGGATTTGAGATAACCGTAATTTTTGAACACATCAAAAATGCATCAATCTCTACTGGTAAATAATGCCAATAAGAAACACGTGTTTTATATTTTACAAAGAGATATCTTGCGGCTTGCAAAGGAAACAAATTGACGTGTGTAATAACTGAAATTCAACCAAATCAATTATTATACTAAATTTTGTAAGTTGAATGTCTCCAATCATTTAATACCTACTCAAATTTCAATGCCATAATCAGTGTTTTATTCGCGATAGTTTTTAATTCATAACTTTATCTGTATTTGACATTTCTCAACTATCAGGTCACGAAACACTGTTACATACCAGAGCAGTAAGCAGACCCTGGTGGCTACGGCACAGGCGGGGTCATGCTAGAATGATGTGATGAGGTTGACCTCCCCAGCCAAAACCATACCCAAAGTAATTTTTTTTGCAAAACTACATTTAGTTGTTTTACTTAAAATTCATTGTTTTATTCACAATAGTTTTTAGTTATTATTACTATCATTGCTTGAACTCCAACACAGTAAAAACGTGCTAAAAAAAATAAAGTGCTTTAGATGGGTAAAGTAATTGTATGTTCAATTTATATAAACTAAGTGCAATATTCCATCAGATACAAAAAACAGGTCACTTAACATAAATGTTTAGATAGGTACATACTTCAATACCCCACTTATCACAATTTAACCGCAAAAACCATCAGATACTAGTCATTAAATTCTAATTAACTCTATCAACCCCATCTGCGCAAGCGCACATAGAGCCTGCGACGCGGCAAATAGCGGCCCTCCACTCATACAGACAGTATCAATAACTGTCACTTCGTCCAATCATTATACTTTCGTCCCGTTTACCCGCACCATAATTACTCGAACATTACGGACGTCTCTTTCGAACTCATTAATCTTGCGGCAAGTCCGTAACGAGCAGATCATTCCATTTCTTTCCCGCAAAACAACAGACGACGCTGAGGAAAAACAGCGCAAAGAAATCACTCTCTGTCTCCCTCACACGTCCTCTCATTACGCCGAATGAAGCTGTATTTCAATCGTTTTCTTTTTTCAAACGATAGTACCTCTTTTGAAATGACAAGTCGAAATTATTTGAGCGATTTTAAAATTGTAACTCGCCTTCTTTGAGTGCAGGACTCGTTAAGGCGCCGGGCGCATGTTTTTCGTCAAAAAAATAAAACAAGTCTGGCGAGAAAGAGAGCCTTAGCGAAGGCTTTTTATAGTCGCTGTCCCGATGCGCTCGCGCACGGAAGTATCCGAGCTTAAGGATCGAGCCTTAATCTCATTCTAATAAAAAGCTCACGCTCATATTGACGCGCTGTCATTAGTATAGAATTTTAAAATAGTTTTTTTTAACGTGTTCTGTTAGCGCGCTGTGAGGTTGTATAGGTGTTGAATAATGTTCGGCACGTGCTGTTTATGGTTACTTTTATGGTTGAGATATGATGACGTTATATTTGTGATGTGCCGCGTAAAGGGTTGTTTTTATTATTGACTTATCATTAAAACTTTGTGCTCCGAACTGTGTGGTCGTGTTTTTTTTTTAAATATTTAACATAAAGATGGACTTTGATTTCTCGGTGATACTGTGATTCAATTTAAAGGATTTGTTTTATTTATTTAAAATTTTTGGTGGTTAAACAAAATGTTTTTGAGGTGAGTTTTTTAAATTATTTATTTTAAATATTTATTTTCTAGTTTTTTTGTATAATTTTTATGAGTTTGTATATGGATTGTGTATATTAATTTGAGAATATTTTTCGATTTGATTTTTTTTTTGGATCATTATTTATTTCGGTAAAGAAATATTGAAATTCACATAAATAATTTATGACAATAAAATTGAGTAAAATCTTTAGTTATTGGTAGTGCTATTGATTTAGAACCAAAAGCACCGAGTTCGAACTTCGCCGATAAACAACACTCAAGATAATCAACAGACTAATTAGAATTGTTTTAATCACATTTGTTTAATTATTCAAACCAAGAAATTGTCAACGTAAGATTAACAATTCTTAATTAAATCATATACATTTAAATTTATTAAAAATGCATATCATGGCTAAAAAGTTTGAATAAAAAAAATGTAAAGATCGAAGACAATCTTTTCATACACTCAAAGCAGTTTGTAATGTCCCTCAACAAAACATTCGTCGAGGCTATGACAGGATTGTGATAAATTCATAGTTGAACTACCAACATCACAGACTTTTACAAATTATATCACAAATAATCCTAAATATTGAAAATAAAATCATTTTACTTATTGAATATTTTACATAGACTTAAAATTCAAACGGTAAACCGATGTGACGCTTAGATTACAACTAAATTTTACCATATCAATAATAGCTAAAACTTCAAGCCTGCTTAAAGTATTTTGTGTTACGAGTGAGTTCAGATGCGTGGTATATCGGCGAGATTTGATCTCAGTGCCCGTTGGAGTACACACACCTAACCAAATGCTCAACTTACAGTCTACGAACACCTCAAAGACAATTATTCATCAAAATCATCATTAATATCTCGGCCCAATAATGTCCCACTAAAAAAATAAAGTTTTCTTGAATTATCCCCTTAAAAGTTTATAGGTTTTTTCATCAATGACAAAAAAAAATATACCATTTATCACTTAAAGATACAAAGGAAGCGCAGAAAATATCTAGTGACGTTTACTAGACGTTATTAATTTAGAATATTGCAAAATTAACTAGATCATCTACTAGTGGCTATATCTGATAACTTCCTGGACAAGCTCCTGCCCGCAGTGAGTTGGCGTGGCGCATTAGTTTTAAGTATAAATAATTTTCATTCAAACATTCATAAGAAGCCTAAAATTGAAAAAGCCTTTACATTTCATTCAAACTGTTTTATACCTGCAATTTGTTAATAACATTTACCATAATTATTATTGTTCAAATGTTATTCGGTTAGTGTTTAATAGAACATTCCCTACGGAAATTACATTTAACCTAGCATAGGTTATATGTAATGCACAAAGACACAAGCAGATAATTTTTACTACGACTTAAAATCATCTAGCAACTGTGTTTTTTTATGTAACTCTACGATAATAACCATCTTTTTTACTGCTTTTTTTGTCTCCTTGTTCATTTTATTATAGGCACCAAAGCTATACTATAAACAGAAAATATTTACTACGACTTAAAATCATCTAACAACTATGTTACTTTATTATTTCAGCGATAAGCACACAATATCTAATAGGCACTTTACAAAGGTTTTCTATTTCTGGTATCATTGAGTGTGCCACTTTGGCTCTTAGTTTTTTACTATTAAAGGCTGAAATAACGTTGCTTTATATGGTCGTGACTGGTCGCTTAACTGGCGTATCGTTGACAGTAGATGTAACCTTGTACTGAAACTCGCAGTGTTACGTAAAACCATATTTGGTTTTATAATTTACTGAACGCTGAAATCTGGTGGTCGCGCTGGTATGATGGACACGTGCGGCGAGTATGTTGAAAATTTGTGAGTAGTTAAGGTTGAATAGAATAGGTGTCTTGTTGTTTGATTGTGTCTTTTTGTATATTGCAGTGTTTTATATTGTATCATGTACGTATTATATTTGGATATTTGTTTATTTCTATGTGTCATGTAAATATTTTGGTCCCCATTTATTATGTACCGACGTGCGTGTGTTTAAGGATTATATATCTTGTTCAAAATTCTGACATATTAAAAAAGTAATTAATTGTCTAAACAGTCTCTAAAAGTTACACGTTGTATAAAGTTTCTGTCGTTTAATATTTTATATAAAACGACTTATTTACATATATTATTTATATGACTATTGCCATGTATATAATCAAATGTATGTATATATTAAATACCTATAGGTAACGACCGTAGGTCATAACTAGTTCTTTCGATAACATTATCAAATAGTTCCCCAAAGGCGTGAAATATAGATGCACCAAAAATAAAACGGACTATTTGCAATTCTACGAACATAATGACCTAAATGATCTTTTTTCATTTAATATGATTGTTTTTATTAAATTATACAAGTATACTTATACTTATCAATGACATAAAAATATTTTAAAGTGTTCTAGCTATATGTCTATTTTCTTTTTGTTAGATTTATAAATTATATATTTATAGTTAGTTTTATGTATCATTATTTATTAGTTGTAAGAATTTTGGGTACCCACGGAAGATCAGCGTCGTGACATTCGCTGAATGTCCGACTTTTTGCTGAGTGGGTACCATTTCAGTACTTAAGCCCTTTATGTTATAAATTAACTATAACAAGTATTTTTGGAAGTGCTGAATAAATTTTAATAATTCTTTCTTTCTTGATCTTATAGAGCAAAATTTTATTGTATTGCTCTATTTTTGCAAATTTGAAATAATTATGTCTCTTAATTGATATGTCACGTTCCTGTTCGGATATATCTCGTTTGTTATAAGTTTAGGAAATAATACTTTTTCGTCATTAATTAGCATCTGACCAATAATATATTTAAGAAGCATTGCATTCGTAACTTCGCTTTACTTGGGTGTGGGAAACTATCACCGATGTGAAGCAGAGTTCATAGATGGCATTGCATGGATAGGTAGCCGATTGTGTCGGCACTAAAACTTCGCATTTAAAAGATATTTTGTAAATATGATCATATGTTCCGTGCCTCGGAAAGCACGTTAAGCCGTTGGTCCCGGCTGTCATGAACATCCATGGCAGTCGTTATTAGGAAATCAGTGCCTTTTAACAAAGTTGCGGAGGTCAAACGGCAGTCGCTCCAAGTAGTAACTGAAATTCAGTCAAATCTGGTTGAACCAGTCAACAGACCCTGGGCCCTTGGTGCAAGGGCAACCGTGATAATGCTAGGATATGATGATGATGACCAACAATTAATTTAGTATCTCGCACACAAGTTATTAATAATACTTAGTTGATTGTTCTTTATTTTCCTTATGTTGTACATAAATTTATTGATTCCAACATGAATACTGCAAGGGAATTGCAAAAAAAAATAATTAAAAAATATAAAAAATATTACTTGATTATCGATTGTTAAATACTTGCATAAAAGTGTTTCTTCGACTGTAGGGATAACATAACTTTCACAGGAACGTAAAAGCGCGGGCTTGAAAATATAAGATTTACAAAAATATAATGACGAAATTCTGAAACAAATTTTATTTTGGAATAAAATAATTAGTGTTATTATACCTAAGTTTTTTTTTATATTTATGTAATTCTACAGCCTAACAAAATAACGTTAAAAGAAATGAATTACATGTAAAAACGTAAGCATACCCAGGTGGCTTAACCCTTCCACGGCGTGTGAAATCCGTTCGTCGCCGAGAACGCGGCGTGTAATGATCCAGTCATTTCACGGACGCATTTCAGTATGTATGGAATGTGACTTTTTGTCAGCCCTCCATTACGGCTTACGATCGAGTGTGGTTTCCATTGTGCTGACGGCTCATTTAGTTAGCTGACCAGATGTTATAGTGATTTCTCTTTTCAATTACTTATAGATAAGTTATAAATCAATTTAGTGTACCTAAGGCCTTATTGTCTCGTTTTTGTTTAAGAATATAAAAGTATCTAAATATTTTAGACATTTTATACAACATGCATGTTATATATTATTATTTATTTATTTATCCAGTAAGTACAGGTTATAACAACTTATTTACAACATAGTCCCACAAAACCGTGAGTACGGTTTAGCTGCGGGGTCTGATTCTCCGTACATTTTTCGTTTAGATATATTAAATTTTTAGTTATTACGTTGTAAAATTACGTAGCTAACGTAAAAAAATATATTAAATCTAAATAGTATTGCTTTATTTTTCTCTTAAATTTAGACTTACTATCTATAACGGTAATATATGTACATATATAATATTTACAATATTTAGCCCAAAACTAAGCATAACTTGTTCTATAGATACTAAAAAAAATATACAATACCAACACTTCGTCGTCTCCGTTTAAAGTGGCTTCCTCAGCGTCCTGAAACTAGAATTCTCGCTGCATTATTTTCCATCCTACATGATCCTCATTCTTCTGCTTATTTAGAATCTAACTTCAACTTTTTAAGCTCAACACAAGCAAGACATCTTCGTTCTTCTCAGAAGCTTCTTCTCGCCATCGCTCTGGGTACCTGTCCAATTCTTTTCACATAAGGGCTGCTCAACTATGGAACAATCTCCCAGCTAGAATAAGACTTGCGCAACAAAGCAAGCCAGTGTTCAAACAATTGATTTTTAAGCTTTATTTCGTAGAGTCATCGTTGGTTTGATTCTCCTTGCTGTCATATTTTAGTATTATATTATATTTTTATGTAGTTTATGATAAGTGTAGTTTATCTTTTTTTATGTCAGTTAACTACCGCACCGCCTTTAAAGTTTGCTGCTAACCCTAAGGTTAACTGGCAGAGAATGCCTTATGGCATTAAGTTCGCCGTTTGCAATACTTTTAAGTGTGCAATAAAGATTAAATAAATGAACACTTAATTACAAATAACAATACTTATCAATTTATTTATAACTATTTTATTGATGTTATTGTTTTTTGTATAATATAACAATAACTTATAATACGCAGGAAACACACAAATACTGGTGTTCTGAATTTGAGCTGGCCAAAAAAAAACTGAGAATCAATCAGCATCTTATATTGAGCGAAGACGAATGCAGTGCACTATAGATTCCGTTATTTACTTAAACTGTAAAAAAGAAGCTACAGATATAACTAAGGTGTAACTGCCAGAGAAACGTCTCATTCGTCTATTCATTTCTCAGCCTAAAAAACATTCACAAACCAAAACTCTGAAGTGAAATACTCTAATAAATCTTTAAAAACTCAACCATCGCTCAAAACTCAATCGAATTAATAACAAAACGCCAAGGCAGCAATCATCGGCAGTTTTTTCCCACAATCATACTTAACGACCGAAAAAAAAGTAATCATACAAACAAATAAAATAAAAGTGCCATAAAAAGGACTCCCAAAGAGATGAAAGGAGTGGATGCGCCCGCGCCGGCGGCGCGCGCCCGTACGCTACTTCCTCTGTTTTTATGACGTTACAAATGAATCGGCACTTAATACTTTCATTAGAAATCATTTAAGGTACATGATTAACTACTATGTGTTATTCGCTCACCGATAGTTATTTTTTCGTTTTGTTATTTCGTTCGAGATTTATGCATATTTAACGTGGTTTATGATCAGGTTAATTGCAAAATTAATAAAATACGTAGGGTACGTTATAAAGTATTCTAGCGTCTGAATAAAATATGACAGTATTTTGGGCATATGTTTTCTGTTTTTATAACGTTACAAATGAATCGGCACTTCATTACAAATCATTTAAGGTAGGTACTGATTAACTACTGCGCGATATTCGCTTACCGATTGTTTAATTGTATTTTATTTATTCACTGCTGATTTATGAATACTAAATATAGTTTATCATGACGTATATTGTAAGTTTAATTTAACACACACAGGAATAGTCTCGCATTGTTGTAAATGAGAACGAGGTTCGTAATGACTTTACGATTTAATTTTAAAAAATGTGTTTAATGTATGTTTAATCGCGAAAATATTTTTTTTAAGTAAACTTGTTTGTTTTTAAATAATATAATTTTAAATAATACCTAATAAATTTGCGAGCTTTAGCCCATCAGTCAACTTGTAAAGATGCGCTTACTTATTTTTTTTTATTCTAACCTTTTTTATTTAAAATGTAAAAAAATTTAATATGATTTATATAAAAACATATCCTTCATAAAATACAATTTTATAATAAAATTAGAATTTATTAAAAAATACACCTATCTAAAAGAACACATAACATAAGACAATAAAAATTCAGTTTCAATTGACAATAAAAATTACTATACATTTAATGCTAATGATAAAGCTGGGCCGCAAATCGATAAATCTCGACATCCTGGGTGGATCGATGACAGCGGTTCTAAGGCGAGATGCGGCATGTAAATACGGTTCGCCGTGTAGCGGCCGCACCTGTCCGGAACACGATATCCGCACATTGTAATGTGTCTTAGAAAAAATACTCACAGAACATACAACTCCCACAAAACTGATGTTGTAATGTGTTTTAGAAATGTTCTGACAGAATATCAAAATATAATAATTTAGTGTAAAAATAAAATCAAATAATTGATTTCTTTACCATGATAAAAATATAAAAGAACAAAGGTTGACTCTTTCTTTTAAGTGATAAGACACCTGCGCCAGAAGAAGCCACTCTTCCATAACATGCAAGAATTAACAAAAGTAACATGCAAGAATTAACAATAGTGTGTAAATATATTTTTGTAAATAAATAATATCTCTAATGGGATCTTGTCTAGTGTCAATAAGGGGGAAAGGTTTCTGTGCTAAAAGTTAATTTTGCTACAAAGTCATAGTATTTTTATCAAATTCAAGTAGCTCAATAAAGCTCTTGTAAACGTCAACTAAAAACTAACACGCCCATTCACTGCGGCCAGGAACTTGAATAGACAAGAATCAGGCAGAAAACTCCTCTTTGTTCTTTTCTCATCAGATTTTATTCAAAAAGTTAAAGCAAGGTTATTGCCGACCCCAAATATAGGTAATGCAATTGAACGTTCAAGTTGTGATGAATCTTAGGAAAAATACTGACCATATTAAAAAATATACGGAATTCTCTTACTAGCCTTTTATAAAATTCGCACGTGACAATAAGACAAATGTCCATAAGAGCAGAGCTGACTAATATTTAAAGAAAACTAATATTTAAACTCATATGTTTTTATTTTATATAATAATAGATTATATTATAATTATTGAGAACTAACCTAGTATCTAGATAAATCTTGTATAGGATTAGAGATACTATTAACCAATTTGTATCATATTTATAAACAATAAAGAAATTACAATTAATTACAATACATATTCAGATCAAAAGCTTTTTATAATTTATTAAAAATATTTCAGATACATATCTAACAACTAAATAAGTAATACATACAACAAATAAATAATGATAATAACAGAAATATACGTAAGACATTTATTTATTGTCTAACAGATTTGAACCAACTAAGTCAACAAAGGGGGCCAGCAAAATGCGCCGAGACCTGATCAACGCGGAGATCTCCAACCTTCGGGACCTGCTCCCCCTGCCTCCTTCCACCAGGCAAAGGCTGTCGCAGCTGCAGCTAATGGCCCTCGTCTGTGTCTACGTCAGGAAGATGAACTACTTCCAGCAAGGTATTTACAAATTTTAGCTTCTCTTTCATCTCACGGGAGTTGTAAGAATTGACGAAGAGAAACCCTACCGGATGATAGGAAACAGCGTCACTTTGCGTACTGGTTTGAATTTGTGCAAGCCAAAAGTTCCTTATTTGATTTAAGCAAAATTTGCCTAAAAATGTCATTTCATTGCAATCATTTGTTTGAAGATGAGAGAGACAGAACGATGTTTTAATTAGATTTTGCATTAAACAGAATTAGTGACCATTGTGCAAGACACCCTCAGTATCAAGATTATTATTTATGCAGTCATTACATCAGTTTAGTAATAAATTTTATTCTCCGTGAATAAATTACACCTGCAACTCTGCTTTGATCTGAATCGGACAACTCTCAAAAGTCAGATTGTAATCACAACTCACGAGTCAAATTGAAATGGATCAGACACACGCCACCCCTTTCTAGACCCACCAAAAGTTTTCCCATTGCATTTTCTCAGGCCTGTGCCATCACGTGCGTATCTGACAATCTCGTCCCCTCGTCTCCCAAATTGTCTGCTAACCTTCAGTCACGAAAAGTCGTATTAAGACGTTTAAAAAACATTTAGTTGACTATCTTATCTTGTTTTGCTATTACTACGCTCGTAACGCTGTCTTTCTTTCTGTTTTAGTGTTCAAAAGTCACGATTTTAGTTATCAGTACCAGGAGCAAGCGACACCAACACCTAATATTGGATTTTCAAAGGTATACTTTACATGTTTATGAACGCACTGATAAATACTTGTGTAAGGCCGGGGTTTAGTACTTGAGGAGTTATAATCATATTTTAGTGCTCTCTTGATTATGTTGGTTACATTGTGTGCCTAAAACCTGTAAAAAATTTTATGAATGATATATTTTTATGACAACCGATGTGGCGTGGAGGTCAGTATACCTGCAATCCGCTCCTGAGGTCGTGGGTTCGATTCCCACACGGGACAAATCTTTGTGTGCATGAACAGGAATATTTGTTCTGGTCTGGGCGTTTCCCATGTACATATAAGTATTAAGCATTTATTTACAAAAAATATGTATATAAGTATGTTTATCCGTTCTTTAGTATCCTTAACACAAGTTCTTAATGATACTTATCTTGAGGCTTAATAATTGGTATGATTGTCAAAGGATATTTATTTTATGTATGTATTTACAATTGCTATATGTATAATAGTTCGAGTTTAAGCTTGTAGCTAAATGACCCTGAGTGGTATATCAGAGATATTATTATTAGTTAAGCATTGACTTACATATTATTATATTTAATAGGATTTGGTGACTCTGTTAAATGGTTGCAATAATTATAATATAAGTTAGTATTATTTAATAAATAATAAAACATTGATCGGGTAAAGTAAAAAAGAAATTATTTTAGACATTATAATGGCATCAAACGAAAATTTATGAACGATCTAATGTAAATTATTATTAAAAAATATCTGTATAATCGAATAACATACAACACCTAGCGCCATCTAGCCCTTAAACAAAGAACTGTGGTTTCTAGACACTAATGATTTATTGCAATACCTCAACACTTAGCTGTATGTTTTTTTTTACATATGTTTTTTAATTCATCTAAAAGAGTTACTAAAAATTTAATAGGTATGTATGTAGACATGACGCCTAGCGCCATCTAGCATTTATATAAGGAACTAAGGGTAACAAACATTCTGTTAAATCTGTTATAATGATTAATTCTTGTACTTGTGTTAACACAACACTCTCACATATGTTTATTCATTGATATAATAATAATTTTCTTATTTATTTACCAATACTTAGTAAAATTTAAAATAACTAAATCTTGCTTTTATTTACCGGTTTTTCTGGAAGTCACATCCGTATGTGCAATGTTATTAAAAAACAAATTTGCTTGCACAAAATGTTACGTCTGTTTGAGGTTTCTTAAAAAAATAGTAGCAAAACCTAATTTAATGTTCGACAGTTAACTTGACAGTGTTTTTCAGGCTATGAACGGTTTTATGATGATGATGACTCAGAATGGCAAGCTGTTGTACATATCGGAAAATGCAGCGGAATATTTAGGACATTCAATGGTAAGTGGATTTTTTCTTTAATGCAACTTAATATATATATATTTATATATATAAGATTTATATGTTACCCTTAGGTAAGTTAATTTTTTTTTACGGAAATCCATTACTTCGGCACACATTGATAGGAAAATGAACCGAATGAAAATGAACGAACTGATTCCAGGGCTACGTCACTGGCTTTAGATTTTCAGGACTGTTCATGCATTTGACAATAAATAATTAAGGACACGAAAAAACTTATACACTAAATTATAATTGTAATATAATTATATTTTTATACGTTGATTCTTTATTTGTATATCGGGACATTTTTTCATTGTCAATTATAGTCCTGGCAGAAATTCCTTCAAGGACTAAAGTGTAATAAAGGTGTACAATCTGAAACGCTATATTAGAACTCGCTTGTAAAGCTTTAAGCATTACAATTAAAAATTTGCCTATACTCGGTTCTTAAGAGATGGATGTTCAAACTCAAATAATTTTTTATTATTGAATAAATAAATTACTATTCAAATTACTTAACAATTTTTATCCCGATACTTCCTACCTTTTAACTAAAGATATTGTAATATTTGTAAAAAAAAAGTCTTAGTATCCAGTTGGTTGAATTGTTTATTTTCCTATAATGTATTATGTTTAATAGCATACATTTATTTTCATTTTTTCATACTTAATTACTACTTACTGAACATCGAAAATCTTGACCTAAGCTGCCCCATGACCGGCTAATTATTATCCGGCACGGGGAGTGCAGTTTAACCTGTTCAAACATATGTTAAAGATTTTGACCTAAAGAATGATTAAGTGACGTAGACTAAGATGGTAGGTACATAATTTCAATGATTATTAGAAATATAGAAGGTAAATATGTAGGCATATCCCAACGGTACTCTGGTCTCTGACACGGTTGAGTTAAATGAGAGTCAATATTTACTAGCCGTTAGCTTATTAGTAACTCTCCTAATGAGCTTCAGAAGCGTCTTGAAAGTAAGATTTGTCTAGAAAAAATTATAAGCTTTGGTCAAACTTGCTGACAATACGTGATATCTATTTGTCATTGAACAGTTTTTACAAAGAAAAAATTTATAAGCTAAAATTTATTAAGCAAATCTTGCATAAGTAGGTAAATACTTTTTTTGTAAGAAATTAATTATTCTTTAATTGCGATAAGTAACAATTAATAATATTGTCAACATAATTAATGTATATTTGCAATAATTATAGATGCGTAATTCTTCAATAGTTCTCATAATTTGTGCACAAAGGGTACCTAATTGTATTACTCTTTAATTATATGTTGTGCATAGTTGTTTTGGCGAAGCAATTTAATATATTTTGTGTTGTAATAAATATCATTACGAAACATTTTTCTCAAAACTTTATAAATCCATCTACATAGATTGTGAGTCTTTGAACGGAATTTTATTTTAATTGTATTCATAACAACGTGTACTATTGTTTTAGGAGGACTTACTAATACACGGAGATAGTGTGTACGATATAATAGATAGACAAGACCATCAGACAGTTCAAATGGAGCTGAACAGGGGAGAAAACGGAGAGACTGAAAACGTACCAAAGAACCGACATTTTTTCTGTAGAATGAACGTTTCCCGAAACGCAAGGAGACAAATGAGATTTGGAGACCAAAAAGTAAGTACTTACACCTTATCATAAACTTACATACATATAATCACGCCTGTTTACCAAAGAGGTAGGCATAGGCCTATTATACGCCCACTTTCCGCCGATTTTTGGGCCCACGTAATAGGTGGCGAGACTATTGCCGCTTATCGGGATATTTTATGTTTGCCAGAGCCTCGTCCGTTAATCGGCATGTGCACCATGTGCAGTTGGGGTTGGCTTTGGCTTCTTGGATGTTGGTAGATAAAAGTTACTCTGGCTGATGCCATGCAGAGCCAGAGCTTAAGTTATAAATAAATGATATAAATTGAATATCATTTGCCTAACTAAGGCATAACATAAAATAATTATAAAATAATTTTGACGACCGATATGGCGTGGAGGTCAGTATACCTGCACTTCACTCCAGAGGACGTGGGTTCGATTCTCACACAGGCCATATCTTTGTGTGCATGAACATGAATATTTGTTCTGGTATGGGTGTTTTTCTATGTATATTAAGTTCATATTTACAAAAACAAAAGGTATTCAAATATGTTTATCCGTTGTTTAGTATCCATAACACAAGTTCTTAATGATACCTATCTTGGAACTAAATAATTGGTGTGATTGTAAGAGAATATAAATTTACTTATTAATAGCTTTTAACTGCATGAGCGCTGCTGGTCATGGCAGTATTTAGGATCTTAATGTTATTATTTTATGTATAGTCAATTAGTATAAGATGAGAAGATTTATATTTAGATTTATATGCGCTAGCTGTTCATTGGCTTATGTTTAATTATATTTTTACATGTCTAATAATAAAGCTGCTAGCTATCCTAAGAAATTAAATAAATGAATAATTAAGTTAAATAAACACTAGATATAATAAATACTATCACAAACAAGATTATACTATTTACTGATTAAATGTACGCATTACAACTATATTGACACTGATATTGCAAAGGGGTTTTAAAAAATTCAATGACACCGATGACAGACTAGTAAATTTATAAATAAAATAAAAATATTTATTACATTTTTATGCCTTTGGAGGTTTTGGAGCTAAAACTTAGATATATGCGACACTACAAGATTTTATTGCACACGAATAGTATAGAGCTTAGTTGAGATATGGGTTTCAACATCTGATTATGAGTAGGAATGACAAATATAACCTCTTAGCAGCACATGTTTACGTACTTATTCGTTTGCATTATGAAATAGAGACCTCAGGCTTTTGAAACTTTAACATCGAAATAGATTTATGCAGTGGTTTGTATCTAAAGAAAGTATTTTCCCTAGGTAGTTCTTGTTAGAGGCCACTACGTGTCGTACCTGCCGCTATGCAGTCGCAACGAGCCGGTGTTTCTTGCGGTGTGCACGCCGCTCGCCATGCCCGAGACGCGCGAGTGTGTGGTGCACGGAGCCACAAACGTGTTCACCACCGTCCACGCTGTTGATATGAAGATACTGCACATCGACGCAAAGTACGTGGACCCACATACCTACTCAATTCCTAAGCCTACATACTAGTTGCATCTGTATAGCTCGCTATGCACGAGACCCGCGAGTGTGTGGTGCACAGAGCCACTAACGTGTTCACCATAGTCCACGCTGTTGATATGAAGATACTGCACATCGACGCCAAGTACGTAGACCCACATATCTACTCAACTCCCAAGCCTACATACTAGTTGCATCTGTATAGCCCGCCATGCACGAGACCCGCGAGTGTGTGGTGCACAGAGCCACTAACGTGTTCACCACTGTCCACGCTGTTGATATGAAGATACTGCACATTGACGCCAAGTACGTGGACCCACATACCTACTCAACTCCCTACATACTAGTTATACAGATATAGCTCGCCATGCACGAGACCCGCGAGTGTGTTGCACGGAGCCACCGACGAATTCACAACTGTCTACGCTGTTGATACTCGTATAAAGATACCGCAAATCGACACTAAGTATATGCCAACAGTATATGCCAGTAATAAACAGTATATGCCAACAATTGTGACAAAGAAATTTAGTACTTCATTAATTAGATGCCTGACAAATTCCAGCTATAGAAGTGCGTTTTCTAAACTAAGGCTAAAAGTATAGAACAATCTCCCATACATATTCTGATTGAATCTAATTACAAACACGATGTAACCACGTCGTCAATATTTCAGGCATGTATTATAGGTATATTTAATTTACAGTAAATGGTAAGACTTCTTAGTTAATAAACAAGAGTAACAAATTCCAGCAACAGAAGTAGGGTCTTTAAACTCAGTCTTAAAGTAAAGAATCTTCAGTACTTGTTCTAATTAAAACAAATTACATACACGATGTAACCATGTCGTCAATATTTCAGGCATGTGTTATAGGTATAGTTAATTTTCAGTAAATGGTAAGACTTATTAGTTAAGATGCAAGCGTAACAATTTCAGCAATAGAAGTGCGGTCTTTAAACTCAAACCTAAAGTATAGAATCTTCTGCAGATATTCTAATTAAATCAAATTACAAATACGATGTAACCATGTCGTCAATATTCCAAGCATGTATGATAGGTACAGTTAACTTTCGGTAAATGGTCAAGTTAATTAGCAAATAAGTACAAATTTAAATCAGTTGTATTAAATGAATAGCAAATACCGAGATCGCGTGGTTGTAATAGCAAGGTGATGTAAGGTAAATTTAAGTGCATTGCGTTAGTAATTTAACATTCTGCATATAAAATATCGTATAATATTTCATTGGGAGAAAGTTTTTCAATTAAACGCGTTGTACATTAATTCTTTGGCGCGTTAGTATGACTTTGAATTAATGACCATTTAAGGTTTATTAGTTTATTTAATGTGTACGTGAATGTATTGCTTAGATATATCATTCACAGCGTTTACGTAAATTTCATTAATGAGTCTTCAAGTCATATAAAAACTTATATAAATCACGTTATTATTTTGTGTAAATTTATGTTAAAGTCAATGGCGAAGGAAAAAACTTGATGAAATATTATTCCCAATTCCTCTCCACTGAAGCCCGTGCGTAGTAAAACAGCAGAATTAAGTTATATTGAAATTCATTAGTACTTATAGAGGATGTGCCAGAAATGAGTTTCGAACGGAAGTCCAGAGATAGAGCCTGTACCCGGGTAACCCTCATGTATGTTCCACGATTTCTTATAGCTTTCGAGTTTTCTTTTTTTTCTGATTAGATTTGATGTGATTTGATTTGTTTTGACTTATCAAATCAAGCCTGTACCCGGATAACCCTCATGTATGTTCCACGATTTCTTATAGCTTTCGAGTTTTCTTTTTTTTCTGATTAGATTTGATGTGATTTGATTTGTTTTGACTTGATTTGATAAGAGGGTACTGGGTCACACTCCACCAAGCGAACCCAGTGCGTTTTGCGCGCATTTGCATATTACCATTTTTTAACAACATTGCACAATACTGATTTAAATTTTTTGTTGCAGCGGCGAGTGGTACTTAGGGTGGAAGAAGTCTGAGCTGACAGATGTCTCGTGGTACCAACTGGTGCACTGGGACAGTTTACGGGAAGCGCAGAGCAAACATAGACTAAGTATGGCTTATTACCCTGTTTTATTATTATTCATAATTTTTCGATTATGGATTATTCAAAAAACATGAATTTAAAAGTGGGTGTTAAGGGATCCTACTAAGATCTATGGGCTCTTTAGGTCTTGGTGGGATTACATATACACCTGCTACTGCAGTGCAGTATATTAAAGATTGAAAGAGCAAATTAAACAAAATTAAATCTGTTTTTAAAATACTTGAACACTATAGTTTTTATATTATTGAAGTTAGAAAATTTATCATATCCTTTGTCTATCCCAAATTAAAATTAAAGTACTTCTATTACCTTATATATTTGAGGGTTTCTGTGTTATATTTAGAAGTTGTATTTTATACTTACTGATTGGCGCAACACGGATCTAATAAGAGCCCGACTTAAACATTTTGTTGGCCAGCCGAGGATAGAAAAATCATCGACCAACCAGTAAATTTTCGGAAGAGGCGTACATTTTTAACAAAATAACGCATATCAACTACTACCATTAATTTTGTGCTCTGGTTTCTCCACTAAGAGGATATAGTGCACGTATTTTAACTGCACTGTAAATGTAGGTCCCGTAGACGGAACTCCGCTAAACGAAAAAAATCTCTATGAAATCGTAGACCCAGTAACATAGTATAGTCTGTATTTATAACTCAGTACTTCTTGTCGTAGTAACACAATCGGAGCAAGACAAGTGCTGCATACTGCTGATGAAAATGCAGCAACGAACCGGCCAGTTTCTATGGGTCCACGTGGTGCTGCAAGTCAAAGACGCGGCGGACTCCCCCCGGCAGTTCATCGTGGCTACCAACCAGATTTTGAGGTAATACTCTAATAGTACACAGTGGTATCGGCCTAGAATAGTGCCAACCTCTCTCATCTCACAAGGAATTGTAAGATTTCAGTGTCTATTGTGTTCTAATATAACAGTCGAAAGACGAAGAGGAATCCTACCAGATGATGGGCAACAGCGTCATCCTGCGTACTGGCTTGAACTGCAATCACCAACTCGCCTGCCTAGCGTGTTGGTAATAGGCAAATACCCCCAATAGAAAGTAATCTGTAGAGAAGGCAAAATTAAAATGTTTAGCAGTGGACTTTATTAGGCTAATATGATAATATAATTCTAATAGTCTGTATATAAATACTTTTTATGCTCAGCACTATTAAGCACAAGCCTTTTTTCACTAACTAAAGTAAGAGGAAATTAGAAAAACAACTTGGTAACCTTTTTTTGTAGACAGTTCTCCTAATGTGTCAATGCAGATTTGGTACACTTGAGTCTAAGTAGCGAGGAGATAGGTCAGCATCAGCCCATTAGCGTCCCATTAAACACTGGCATTTTCACGAACTAAGGTTAAACGGTATAAGAAAGAGAGGATAGAAAGATTGATGAGAGATAGTTAATTATTAAGAATGACTTACAATCAACATACTTTATAATATAAGACGAGACGAGGAAGGGAGCAACTTTTAGCAGCACATTTTTTTACTCGCGCTTGCATCTTTTCTGAAAGCCGCAGCGTGTAATGGAGTTTTTAACTTAAATTACAAGAAACTTTTATATTACCAAGCGCACTTACACGTTGACGGCTGGCGAGGTTTTTCTAAATATTCCAGTAAAGGTTTTGAAAAAGTTGACCGTACAAAAGAGGTATTTGGTACGCATGCTCCCCTGGTGTTGTCGTAAACGTTTATTGGCTGCGGTGATCACTTTCCTTTGGGAAGCTGGTATGCTTGGGGTGCCATAGTCTTAAAGGGACGATGGACGCTGACTTTCAGAAGCCTAGCAAGGCGTCTCCGCGTCCGCGTCAGAGGGGATTCCAGATGGATTTCGTGCACGATTGCATATACAAAATCATCAAAAATTATAAATACAGAAATTGGCTGGAACAACCAAACGATCTCTTCGGTATTTAACCTGGAGTCAATAAAATATACTTGCAATTAATAGCTTAGAATTAAAATGGCCCAAAAAAAAAGACAGACGTAACTTTACATATGTATTATTGAAAAACTAAACGGGTTATTTTATTTTTAACCTCACGTTCTCATGTGTCATATGATGTAGATTTATGTCTATTTTTTAAATATTTTTTCCGTGCAAGACAAAAAACAATCTTATCGAAAAAGCCCAATTTTAGCGATCTCACATAACTCTCCACCTTAAATATAACAGTTTAATAGATATCCAGTCAGACTTACAACCAGTTCCAAGACTGCGTAGACCCTTCGCAGGTTACTCGCACTTAAACGAAGTCAGTTAAACCTTTACAAATATCCACCTGTAAAGATTACTGGCCTTGAAACTGCAACCATTCCTAACAGCTTTCCTTTTCACCAACAGCGAAGAAGAGGCATCAATAATGATGGCTAACTCTTGGCTATACCAGTACTACGGCTACCAGAACCAACCCTGCGGTATAATAGACCCAAGATGTCAGAAGTTCTTCAGGAGAGACCAGTGTTACCAGGAACCTTACCAAGAGCAGTACCAATATGTGGAAGGTCCTGACGTGGAGTATAGCGCTTACCACGTCTCCTCATACGTTCAGCAGAAGCCTGTTGAAGATTACGCTGGATGTGAACGGGTCTACACAGATCGGGGGCCTGTAGATTACTCTACGCATTCCCCACAGTCTACTGTTAGTGAAGAAAGGTAAGTCATTTTCGTATTTAAATGTCTATGTAAGTATATGTTCCTCCGCCAATCGGCACCTCCGGGTGGTGGAATATGACCTGAATGAATTCATCTTATAGTCTAAGAGCCCAGGAACCACAGACCTTCGTTATTTTATAAAAGCTGAAAGTTTACCTCCGCGTGGAGGAGTATGACCTGAATGAATTCATCTTATAGTCAAAGAGCCCGGGAACCCCAGACCTTCGTTATTTTATAAAAGCTGAAATTTTACCACCGCGTGGAGGAGTATGACCTGAATGAATTCATCTTATAGTCAAAGAGCCCGGGAACCACAGACCTTCATTATTTTATAGAAGCTGAAAGTTATGCATGCTCCCAACATTAAAAGAACGATGGACCATTATGGAAGCATGTCCATAATACTAAACAATACAAGCGCATCTCACTCGCATCCACCCATGTATATACTACCTCGCGCTCGCTCATACAGCTACTCTTCATGCTTGCCTGGAGGTAGAGGTAGAGGTAGAGGTATCAAAAATGCCGGGCTTCTGAGACACAATAGACACAATAGAAAATCATTTGTTTGACGGTCACCTGGCCTTTACATACTTTATAAATGTTCTAAGACATCGAGAACAAACTTGAAAACTTGTCAATTATATTTCACTCCCAACCGCTGATAACTAGCTGATGACTAGACTCGATTCATGTATTAGTAACAAATAAATATAATTAAATTGTCAGTTTAAATTCGGATTTATTCGAGCAGTTATCCAGTACCTCCAAAAAGAACGCGGATGGGGAAAGCGATACGAATTACGTCCAAAATATATATTTTTAACAACACATATTCCTTGGCCTTTTTATTACTTTATGTTAACAAACAGAAACAAGTTAAAGGAATTTTACAAATACATAAATGCATGCGTAGTTGATAAATCTCCCACACCTTGAAATAATCACTTCAAGTACAAATCATTTTTCTAAAAAAAAAACTTCTCAATACCCACGATTATTCATAGTTATTAAATATTCATTGAAACATTTATAAAATGCTTCTAGCTATTTTAATTACCAATTCGATTCATATCGACTCACATTCATTCACACATTGGGCAATATACTATAGTTTAAAAACAAACATTATAAGGTCACTATATAATTTGTTCTCGTCATGTCACACGGCAACAGAATATAAATAAGAAAATCATCGGCCTGTCTGTCTGTCTGTCCATCCGTAATTTGACACCTTTCATTACCATATTTATTGTAAAGCAGTGTACAAATATAGTGAATGCATTCTATGTGATCTTTATTTTCTTTGCTATAAAGTTAAGATTATATTGAAAAGCTTGTTTTTTTTACTTTGCTCTTTAACTAAGTACGAAAAGGTTATCTTGAATAACTTATAATAAAGAATAATTTTCATTGAGCAGTTCGAAAGTTGTATAAGCTTTTTTTGACCTTAAGACATATGAATAAAATGTTTTTTTTTAACAAATTTTGCGTGCGCATAGTAATTCTAGATCGTACAATAAACTATGTCCATCAAATAAATAAATAAATATTTCTGATAATGGCGCAAATTATTTAGTACCAACATATTGTTTTCTGGTTTAAAAATCTAACCACTCGTTAGAACGTTTTGTCACTCATTGATAAAAAAAATATCTTGGAGGTAAGTAATACCTGTACTCCGGTCCTGAGGATGCCAGAAAACCCTTTGTGTACATAAAATATAATTATTTTTGAAATAACATAAGTTTTTTTAATGTTTATCCGTTATTTAGTATACATCACACAAGTTCTTAAAGATCGTAGAACTAAATTATTTATATGATTGTCAGAAAAATATTTATTTATAATTATCTTCTTAAATATAAAAATGAATCGCAAAATATGCTGGTAAGCGCATAACTCAACAACGCATGGAACAATTTGGCCAATTTGGTTCAAGGATGGTTTTTACAAACAATAAAAATTCGAATAATTGTCGGAAAAGCCCTAAAAACAGCCATTTTCTTTTTCCCATAGAAACGTTTTCAAAGTTCATATTGCAAGCACTCACTGTTGTTTAAGCAATGTAGGTGTGATCCTAACGTCAAAGAGTCAATTTGCGCTTTAGTAACGCTGTTCAAAGTTGAAATTCCAACATATCTATCAAAACAGTGTGCGTGTGTGCATTGGAGCACAGAGTACATCGTTGAAGGATTTAATGTCACGTTCCAAAATTGAATAGTTACAAAATGTAGTAGTTCACTTTACAAATCTTTTTGACAGGACAAAGTCTGTCGGGTCCGCTAGTTAGGTATAAAAACTTAGAATAATAACACCTAGAACGATAGTTCCCTACAAAGCGGTCTTTCAAAAGCGAGGCAAGAATAAAATCTATGTGTGCGTAAGATACTTGTATTTACGCTCGACGAAACGCACACAGTGAAACAAATCATGTTGTCATTTCATTCCATTTTCCCTAAAAGTAGGGAAGTTGAAACTTTTACACTTTAGCTTAGCTATTCATTGCATTTAGTTTATGCGAAAAACCACTTACTTTATAATTTCATTAAAAATGTATATATATTTATCCTGCCTGGGGTGAATAATTTTTCACTAATTATTTATTTAAGTAATATATTAGGTCGGGGAAAAAGTCTTTTCGCATAACGTAGGTATAAACTTATTATAATTTTTTTTTGACTGTACTATTTGTGTCTGGCTGGTTTTGGTAACATTAAAAAGGTTCCATTATAAAGAAAAGAAAAAAATAAAAAAAAGTTGTTTCCCGCTATTTTCATTTCTTTTTCTCTCCGTTAAAATGAGTGAATCTAATGAAGAAATTCGATACATTTTAAAATTTTATTATATAAAAGGCAAAAATGCAACTCAAGCAGTGAAAAAAATTTGTGATGTTTATGGACCTGATGCAGTGTCAGTAAGAGTAGCACAAATTTGGTTCAAACGTTTTCAGTCCGGAAATTTTGATGTTAAAGATGCACCTCGCTCTGGTCGCCCTGTTACGAATAAAATGGACGCCATTTTTGAAAGAGTGGAGCAAGATCGGCATATTAGTAGTTACGATGTAGCTGAAGAACTGGGAATTGACCACAAAACAGTTTTGACCTATTTGAAGAAAGCTGGTTATACAAAAAAGCTCGATATTTGGGTGCCACACGAGCTCACTCAAAGAAACTTAATGAACCGTGTACTCATTTGCGATTCATTATTGAGACGTAATGAAACCGAGCCGTTTTTGAAGAGATTGATAACTGGCGATGAAAAGTGGATCACGTACGACAAGAACGTGCGAAAAAGGTCGTGGTCGAAAGTTGGCCAGGCTTCACAGACACACCACACCTGGCCTAACACGAAATAAGGTGATGCTGTGTGTATGGTGGGATTGGAAGGGCATTGTTTGTTATGAGCTTTTACCGCCCGGCAAAACCATCGATTCTGATCTTTACTGCCAGCAACTGATGAGATTAAAGGACGCAGTCGAGAGAAAACGGCCGGAACTGATCAACAGGAAGGGTGTGGTCTTTCATCACGATAACGCTAGACCACACACATCTTTAGCCACTCAGCAAAAATTAAGAGAGTTCGACTGGGAGGTCCTAGTGCATCCACCATATAGCCCTGACCTTGCGCCTTCAGATTTTCACCTGTTTCGGTCTCTGCAGAATTCTTTAGGTTCTGTAAGGTTGACCTCAAGAGAGGACTGCCAAAACTATTTGTCCCGTTTTTTTGATCAGAAGTCCCAAAGTTTCTACAGTAACGGGATAATGTCTCTGCCCACAAAATGGCAGAAAGTTATTCAACAAAACGGTACATATATATTGTAAATAAATGTAAATAAACTTTGAAAAAAATGTCTTGACTTTTCATACAAAAATACGAAAAGACTTTTTCCCCAACCTATTATTTAGAGCTATGAAACTCTTAAATTGTTATAGTTAGTCAACTGTTTTATGTAGATAGACCAGAATCGAATAAAACTATTACACCTTTTTAAGATGTGATTTATGCCATATCAATTGAATTCAATCAATGAAAAAATAAAGATTTTTGTGTTATCGTATATTAAAGAAATTATTCCACGCGAACAAAGTCGCGGGCCGAAGGTAGCAGATAATTGTCAAATAACATTTGTGCAATTTAATTATTGAGACGTGTTTCACTTACAACAAAATGTAGGAGATTTTTTCCCCTTAATGGCAACATTTTCATTAACTGTCACGTAACAAATATTGAAATTATTTTTTTCATTTTAATGAATGTTTTACTTAATAATTTAAGTTCAAACGCATAATTTACCCTGACCCAGAAGAAACGTATTAACATAACGTTAATGTTAATATGTTTTTTCTGCTTTTCCGACGTATTGTGATATCCGTTCATAGCGCAAACCGTCATTTTTAATAAAATTATCAGGAGTAGTTTTCAATACGACACGACCTTGAGCACTGACGGGCCGCGTAACAAACTTAGCCAAAATGGCTAGGTTTTAGTTGCCTCACTTTGACGACGCGTACTGGGCTTCTAGGTGTTATTATTCTAAGTATAAAAATATGTTTTATTCCCCAGATCTCCTCTTCACTACGAACCGGCTCCTGAGGTGGTGGTAAACAGCAATATGTTCATGTACCCGCATCACGGCAAGCGGGAGTACTACGACCAGTACTCCAGGGTCGGCTACCACATGGCTGATCCCTGCACCACGGCTGTTATTGAGGGTAAGATATTCCTAATTATGACAACTTTTTTAATAAAGATGGTTGCAAAGCAGAGCTATTATTATGAATATATTGTGAATAATAGACAATGGATAAACATATATTGATCTTCTATTGTATTTACATATTTATTTAATAACGACATGATTTACTTCGTGTCGTATGAATAAATCAATAGATATTCTTCTACAAGTATATCACAAAAAGAATCATTTGTCTCTCGATAAAATACGAAAATTATAGTTTACAAATATAAAATTATAGAATTGTTACAAAGATATTTTTAATCCATCACATGAGTAATTTAACTCCAAACGCTTACACAGAGTTTCACTTTGAATACTACACTGGGTATAAATATACAGAAATATTGTTATCAAGAAACTTATATAAATTGTATCAGAATCACTGAGACAATTTCATGCTCACAAATAGTTGTCATGTGTTGGAATCGAACTCTAGACCTAAGGACCGAAGAGCAGATCGATATGACTTTGCGAAATATTACCTAATCTATATTCTTTTCCAAACCAGGTATGGAGTATCCCAGCGCAAAGAGGATGCGACTAGCACCAGGGCCAGCAAACTTGGAGGAAACTGATGGAATGGACAGGTGGAACCCCAGTCCACCCTGGTCGGACACCACCCTCAAGTTACCAGAATATTCCCAGAGATTCACCTATAACCACATGATGCCTTTGCCGCCTACTGAAAGAGCAATGGTCACTTAATAAAAAGTTACAATTTTAGTTCGAAAATTTTAGTAATCTATACTTTATATCATAAAGCTGAAGACTTTGTCTGCTTGTTTGGTTAAAAGGGTAAATCTACGGACGTACGAGTCTAAATTGTGTTTTAGGGCTGAGTCGACGTCTCACCATAAGACATGAGTTCGTTTTTTATTTGTAAGAAAGCGATATAAAATTATTACTTTGGTCACAATAAAAAGCTTCTTTATATACCTATATAAAAACTTGTATCTACTATGAGCTGACGAAAACCTGTTGGTTAATTTAATTTAACATGAAATAATGTGCTCAAACGGTCAGCGTCAGAAGTAGCTGACCATTTTAGCAATTTGTCCCTCTAACAAGCCAATACAAGGCAGGCAATACCATATTATTAAAAGTGACGTGCACACTTTGAGGAAGAAAATCAATGCATATCCTTAGCTGAGATAAATCAAATTACGCTTCCTGCTTTATCCAAACGCCCATGCTTTTTAAATATAATTATTGCCGAGACAAAGTACTAAAGTGTTTAGCTAAATCTGTGGCCAATCGTAGTATTCCTTTGATGTCAACACAATGTACAATCGGCACTACAACAAACATATTTACTCTTTACAATAAACACTTTCCGTCAGATAGCTCTTAAGGTTACGCTTGATATGTGAGTCACTTATTCAAGTTTGCCTCAATAGAGCTCTTATGAATGTCATACTTATAAACTCACGCGCCCATTGACTGCAGGCGGGAGCTTGATCGTAAAAGAACGGGCAAGAAAATCTTCAAGGTTGGTTTTTTTCTCCCGCCAGTTACAATAAAAATACTTAATTTTAAACCATCAAAAACTTGTGTTCTGCACACATGATTGAATTATATATGTTTTTCTACAATAGTTAAAAGATTCTATAGTAACTTTTTATCGTCAAAACTCGTACAAAACACAAAGTGTACCATAAACATTATATTGTGCAATAATTATCGTATTATACATAAAATAACAAAATAATTCACACGACATATTTTTTTAAACCTTAAAATAATAAGGAATACCTTGAATTGCATTTAATTAAACTCTGTTAGATTTATTTAAATGTCTCCTAATGTTGAAATTTTCTATTTGAACAAATAGAAGAAAAACAAAAAGAAAATTCTACAAATTATGCAGTATTTTCGGTTAGTTAGTTTGAATTAATAATTTAAGCGAAATAAGTATAAGTACAAAATATAAGCAATTAAAAACGGTTCCGTCCAAATATATTTTTTTATTGAATTCCAAAGGAGTAAGATAATTATTTTTATTATATATTTTCATTGTATATAGTTGTCATGTAAGTGTATGTAATAAGTAGGTAAGATACTTTTGTAAATATTAAAATGTATTTAATTATGTTTTCTGTAAAAAGTTAAATTATAAGAAGTAAAAAATATATTTTATCCTTAAGTAAACATGTTTTATTTCCTTCTATATATGTATCGAATGAAGCACGTTAATGGGCTGAGATGATGATGATATTTATCATTTAAGTCATGGTTCAAAACTGTTATGTAAATTTTCAGAACAAATGTTAGTTCGTAAGTTTGTCAATAGATGGCACGCAAGGGGTTACTGGTTACCGGACCCATAAAGGTCCGACAATTATATATATAATATGTTTTATAACCTTTGGTTCAATTGCGAAATCAAACTCAACTGCGTTGCTCTGAAAATAGAGATTTATTATTTTTTATAAATGTTGTATACAATTCAATCATTATATTTATTATCAGGTTTCTTTAATTACATAAACATAAACTTACCTGAAAATAGAGAAACAACATTTAAAGCTACTAATTCGCAATAATTAATTTTACATAATATACTTTTATATTCGACGGTGTATTTTAATCTTTGACACAGATTGTCATGTCACTTATTATTTCACCGTTCAATACTACTATTTTACCGTCACCTCATAAATACAGTTATTTAATAAAGAGCGATGAACTTTATTTACATATATTAACAACCCAAGCCTTTTTTTCCATTCTATGGTTTAGTCAGTCATCCAAGCATTTAACTGGTTGTGCAATAGACTTCAGCGTAGGGCCCAGGGTCCGTTCACCGATCTAACCAAATCTAGCTGAATATCAGTTTTACAGTTACACAGAGCGACTGCTGTCTGACCTCCGTTACATAAAGGAAAACATAGGTTTACACCAGCTGTAATAATATTACAAAACAGAAAGTTACATTTCTAATAACGACTGCCACAGATGTTGATGACAGCCGAGACGAGACCAACGTCTGAACGTGCTTCCCGCGGCACGGATTATGTGATAACTACGCACACTTCAAAAGTTATAGGCGCACCAGGTTTTGAAATCGAGACCCTCTGAATTCTGACGTAACTGGCTATCGCTACTTTGTATACATATCATGATTAATACTAACAAAAATATACGTCATTAAGTAAAGTTAATGTAAGTTGAAACCATTTCATTTCATTTAACTTTGAGTCAATAAAGCTCTTTGAACGAAAATGGAAATTTAATTACATTTGAAACTGGAAAGCCAAGTTATGAACTCTGTATATTCTAATTTCGAACCTAATTCTAAAAGGCGTACATAAACTCGTAGTAAACTTTTAAAACAAATATTTTTAACTAGTTGAAATGTGCTTTCGCCAACATTACCACTAAACGAGATCCAACTCCCTTCGTCATCTTTCGGCCATCAGTCCAAGATATGGGGTGGAAGACTTACGAAACACGGCTCCATTATAATTCTTTCCAAGCTTTAGTAGATAATAATTTCCAAATGATCAATAAATTATATGCATTGCCGCAATGAGAACGGGCATTATGGGACAGGATGCGCGGGCGCACATGGCGACTGTATGCGTTGACGCCGCGTTCATGTCCCACGCGCATCCGAAGAGATGTCAGCACACTGGGCCATGCCTGCCAGGGATAAGGTACTGTTGCCCCGGGACATAGCAGACTCAAAAAACAACATGTTGGTTTTTAGTCAGTAAAAGTCTGATACAGCTATCCGTTTCACCCACAGTGGAAAACGATCATTTGATGATTTTCAATTCGAAAAAAAGAAAAACGGCGTTATTGTATAATAATAACCAATAAATCTGTGCATTTGAAGTTACCAAGAAGCTTAATAACTATGCGTTGTCGCATTGGGAACGGGCACATTATAGGACAGTTGGATGCGCAGGCGCACACGGCGATTAGGCGAATCGTACGCGTAATGCGGCACATTTGCATCACAGCCTACAAGCTCTAATAGGTGTACAATGTATCCCGCAAACGTCCTGGGAAAACCTATGAAGGAGATTTATGTAGAATCCTTACTCCTTACTAATAGCATAAGCGCAAAAGTTTGTTTATATGCATTTGTCTACTCTTTCACGCAAAAACTACTGAGTAAAATTTTACGAAACTTTACAATAATATACCTAACACATTTGATTATCACATATGCTAAAATTTTTAAAGATATTGTGTGAAGTACTAATCCTGCGCAGACGAAGTCGGATGTATCAGGTAGTATTTTATTTATTTATTTTAATCTTTATTGCACGCTTTAAAATATTACAAAAGGCGAACTTCATGTTATAAGGCATTCTCTGTCTTCATTTTATTAAATGAAAGTGACAGCACTAGTTTTAAAGCTGGTTTAAATTTAGATTTTGTTATTTAACATGAAATCCTTAAGATACAGCTTAAAAAATAATCGCTTGAACACAAGCTTGCGTTGAACAATATTGTGTATTGTTCGTGAGCATTCGATATCGAGCGCTTCATTCATTTAAAAAATATTAAAAGCCTTTGCTTCCATATGTGGTAGCTTTAAGCGCTTGTGTTACGAGTGGATGTACGATATACTATTTTTACTTAGTGTCGATTAAGCTGTCTTTGCGAAAAAAGTTCGTTTAGAGACTGTATCATTAAAAATAATACACACTTGATATTTTTATTGGTATCTGGGCAAATTGTTCATTGGTATCCTTACCCCCTAAAAGGTAAGTGTAAGTGAAGGGTAAGTAAAAGTGTTAAGATTAAAGCGTTTAGGCTACCGTTAGTTCACGTCTATAGTGGACTAGCGAGTCTTGAACTGCTGAAAATTAATTAAAGCTTAGATCCCACAAAGCACAAAATAAAACGATTTGTATATATACTGGTATATTAGAAAATTTTTATTGGTATGCTTATCCCATGAAACGCTCGTAGCTCCGCGTTGCTGGGTTGTCGGAAACGATCACCAAAGTAAAGCAGAGTTTGCAGAGGTCAGTCTTTGGATGGGTGACCGTTTGTGTGCCATTTGATATCGAGCGCATCCGTGTTTCGGAAGGCACGTTAGGCTGTTGGTCCCGGTTATCACTAAATGTGGTAGTCGTTTAGCCATGCTAGAATCCTAATTGGGCGGCTTGAAAAATTCTAACAGCAGGACGCTATACACCTGCCTCCGCCAATACGCACTGGGTCAGCGTGGGGGAGTATGACCCAATACCCTCGCACCTTGGTATGTGAGAGGAAGCTCGTGCTCAGTAGTGGGACGTTAATGGGCTGAGATGATGATGATGCTTATCCCCTTAACCTCTCGTGCTGAGCTGAAAGCGTTTGCTTTACCGTTAGTTCACGTCTGTAGTGTACTGGCGAGTCTTAATTATACCGCCTAGAGTCTAGACTAATCAAGAATACATCCGCGTGCTGGAGTATCACCTCTACCCCTTTCACCTTGGCTGGAGAGACAAGGTCCATCCTTGGTATAAGGACGCAAATATACTAAGATCATTGTAATAAAGACTCTTAAAGAAAAGCCCTCACAAGCAGATGTTAAAGTAGGTCTAATTCAATTCAAAATGGAAAGCACCATTGCGTATGATATAAATCTGAAGATCTGCAATACCTTTGATTCATTGTCATTGCGTGCTTGCTTGACGCTTGGCCACTTTGATGAATTATTAATGTCAAACGCATACGTGTACAATAGATTACAATGGGACACAAAAAATGATGGGTTTCTTTTAAATCCATTTTCTCATAATCAACGTTCTTTTGAATATACAGCCTAGATGGCATATTTTTGTCCTATAAGTTAAATCTAAAAAAGGTATGTCGGTCATAATCCTCTACAATTGCACCGTGTCATAATATCGAATGTACGCCGATATCTCAGAACATGTGCATCTATAGAATCATTAATGGTCTACGCACCTCGGTCTGGATGACTTTATGCGAGAAAGCACCAATAACTCACTTTCTAATTATTTTACGAGATTATGTACAATCTGTCTTAAAAAAATATCTGTTTAAACAGTTCCCCGTTAGAAATTTTTTAGACGCTTGTATAAGAGTTATAAGTGGGTTCCTATAATACTTTAATTATCTGTAGACAATATTTACTTGTGGTTGATATTTCCGTAAGAATAAAATTTAAACTAACTGAATCTTTTCAATCTATCTATGAATTTTTATGCTTTAAATTTTGCATTTACATTGCTATTTAATTATTTTTTCTGTTAAAACTTTCGCCCTATAAAGAATGGGTATCTAATGGTCATCATAGTTAAGGACTAACTAGTTCAGAAAATCTTTTGAAATTACAGAAATACTTCTTTATTTCCATAAAAGGAATGTAAATAAATAGTAGCTCTTTGTTGCATATAGCCATCCAGACGCTTTAGAAGCATTGCAGTTGGGTACATTAGCGAGGCTCGTTAGCAGAAAACTAATTGATATATTATGCTTTAGTCGAATTTCTGATCACATAGCCCGTGGGAAGCGGTCGCAAGGGTTAGCTATAAACATGCCTAGGACTCTAAGTGAGTGTAGCTAATTATGTTACTGTAATAAATAGATAAACAAAAACATAGAATTTATATTACTATCATTCAAAATGTGGAAGATGTTTGCACGAAGTAGATTTCCGTGAGTTATGCATATCATCGTTATACGTTTTATTGTAAGTATTAGCCTATAATCACCACACTGGGCAGCTCAAGATCGCAGTTCAAGTCAGCACACCTGTGTAATGCTGCTGCCCATTATCCGGTAGGATTTCTCTTCGTCGACTCTTACGACTCCCGGTAAGATGAGGGGATTACGCGTCTACATAAAACAAAATAATGTTTGCAATTTGCTGGGAAAGAACAAACTATCCTGTGAGTTTCTTACCAGTTCATCTTACAGAGCGGTGGCTCGGAACTGGCACTTAGATTCACTTATACTTATATTTTTCGTTTTTAAATTGTTTTCTTGCCGATTCACTTACAGTGAATCTAATCTTCGTGATTTCAGTGTACTAATATTTCGATTGATTTTTGTATTTAAGCAAGCGATGGATGTCACTTTTATTTCTTTCTTTATTTTAAATAATGGCTTCGTGCGTCTAGCACATTTAGCCAGTGTCAAGTAAGTGATATATTAATAATATATAATTCATAGTAAATGAGAATGAGTAGTGATAAAGATAATAAATAAATGGTAAATGAGATACCCTCCCCTAAGCCCCTTGAGTCCTCAGTAAAGATGTGGGACTATACTGAGATCTCACATGGACTCCTTGAGAGAAAATTTGAAAAGTGATGTTGCACTGTTTTGTTTGATTTACCAACACTCATGTATGTTCACAAACACTTAACGGTTAATAATCCACCTTTATTACACATTAATGTTAGAAATATCACAAATTTTTAGAAAATAAAACAAACTGTAGACATGACGCTTCACTTTCCCGCCAAGAAGTCTTTCATAATATTAAGACAATGACAGCACTAGTTACATTTATCCTGTGTCATGTAAAAGATATATAAATCATAGTAAGTGAGACTGAGGGGTGATAGAGGTGATAAATGGTAAATAAGATGCCCGCCCCCTAAGCCCCTTGAATCCTCAGTAAAAATGTGGGACTATACTGAGATCTCACATGGACTTCTTAAAGGGAATTTAAAAAGTTATATTGCACTGTTTTGTTTCATTTACCAACACTCATGTACGTTCACAATGGTTAATAAGCCACCGTTGTAACACATTAACGATCGAAACATCACAAATTTTAAAAAACAAAACTACAGACGCTTCATTTTCCCGCCAAGAACCCCAACTTAGTAGTTCTTCTTCTTCTTTTAAATAATGGCTTCGTGCGGTTTGCACATTTAGACAGTGTCAAGTTAGAGATATATTAATATCCTATAAATTATAGTAAATGAGAATGAGTGGTGTTAAAGATCATAAATGGTAAATGAGATCCCCTCCCCTTAAGCCCTTGAGTCCTCAGTAAAGATGTGAGACCATACTGAGATCCCATATGAACTTCTCGAGAGAATTTGAAAAGCTATTTTGCATTGTTTTATTTCATTTACTAACACTCGTGTACGTTCACAAACACTTAACGGTTAATAATCCACCGTTATTAAACATTAATGTTGGAAATATCACAAATTTTAGAAAATAAAACAAAACTGCAGACATGACGCTTCACTTTCCCGCCAAAAAGTCCAACTTAGTAGTTACATATACATTGAAAACGTTTTTTTTTATTTGATCTAAACATAGATGGTAAAGGAACATGATAAATGATTCTAATTTAATCACGAGAAATGCGTTTCGCATCTGGGACGTAAAAACTAAAGAAAAAGCCACGGGCGGAATCAAAAGTTTACATATTTTTAATAAGAGATTTGTATAAATATCCTACAATTTCATTTTAAGAATACAGTTTATACGCCAAAATAAGGATCTAAAGAACATTTCATATATAAATAAAATATATTTACCAAAATAAGGTCTGAAAAAACATTCTAAATTTACATATTGTAAAAAAGCAAAAAAGGTTTGTAAAAAGAGTTCCTAAATATCTAACACCTATTACGCAATATTATCAAAGAAAATATTCTAATAAAATTCAGTATCACTTTATTCAGAGTGGGCAGATAAAAATAATAATTTATTGGTTCCATATATTTAAGAAACCATATAAAGCGAATTAAACTCATGTGTCAAAATTTTCTTTGTAAAAAGAATTCATTATTTTGTAAAGCAAATAAATTCTATTAGCAAAAAAGGTTCGTAAAAATATTACCTGATGTGACACCTATTGCGCAATATAATAAAAGAAAATATTCTAATTCAGAATAACAATATATTCAAAGTGAGCAGATAAAAATGTATTAAAATGCGTTCAACAACTGAACCGACAGAGTGTTAGATAAATATTCATTTACTGGTCCCACACATCCTGGATTCCGTATAAAAGGGGAAATAATAATGCGGACAATAGACAATAGATTTATATCATTATGAATATGTGAAACGATGGAAACAGGTGGCGATTTCTATTAAAAACTTTTTCTCAGATCATTGAATGTTTTATTTGATGTGGTACATGGCTTTAACACTTCGCTGATTTTCTCACATATATTAGTAGATGTTATACCGTTTTTTAAATTGGAATACAAATGTAGAACGAATAGTATAAAGTTCTTTATCTTACTAATAGAAGTAAACTTTTACATGTTCGTTAGTTAGCTAAATGACCCGAAATTTTTGATAGAATAAAAGAGTATTAAAATTATAAACTATATTTTTTACCATGGGATATATTAAAATCAAATTCTTACAGAATAGTTACACATATATAAATGTAACTGTTGTGTGTAACTGTTTTGTATCATCTTTTTTTTTCTTTTGTTTCGTTGTTATTCTCGCAAAAAATAAATTTGGCGCCCATTTTGCTTGTACGTGTTAGATTTAAAGTTCTAGTTATCTATATATCAAATAATAGAATCAATAACCACTATAAAAGTGCTGTAAGCAGGTAAAGGAATTTACAAGTAAAACAATAAAACGGTTTGAACTATTTTATTTATTAAGTTCTTTATTAGTGTTTCGAACACTTTATTTTTAAACTACACTCCGTTTATTTTTGAGAACTATTATTTAGTGTAATATATATTTATTATTATAGCCGTTTATTTAGTTTCATCAAATAGTAAACACAGAATTACAGTTATGCCATATATCCTACGTTATATCTTAAAGCAGATAAACAAAATATATAACTTATATCAATCATATTGCATCAGTTATAAAGCCCAACATATTAGTACACATGGACCCACATAAAATCAAACAAACATTAATAACCATGTGTACAAACATTATATGACAGAACTACACTTGCTAGTGTAACTATCAGTACAACCATTTGTATATTACAAAGCATTTCATATATCTGTCCATATCACCAACTAAACATTAATCGTAGAAACAATAAGGGTACAACCGTGAAATAATTGTTAAAGATAATAATTTAATTTATTATCAACAATCATCACACCTTAAAACAAAATAACATTATACTTATCTTCCAACTCAGAATGTCCACACTTATATATATATATATATATATATATATATATATATATATATATATATATATATATATATATATAAGTTATTATTTATAAGTTGTTATATATATATATATATATATATATATATCTATATAAAGAATATAAGAACCAAACAAGCCTCGGAGCTCCGCACCGTCCGACGTCTCAACCGAGAATGGCCCAGATCGTTCGGGATCTTCTGCCAGATGGCAGGCTTCGGGCTTCGAGCCATTGGGCTCATTCCCCGGGCTTCTTCTCATGAGGCTTCAACCTCAAGGCGCTGGGTGCCGCTTTGCGGCCGTCGAGTGACGAGTGGCGCCCTCATCGTGGGGGCTTACAGCACCGCCCTCAGCGCGACAGGCACACCGGGTGAGACCCCGAAGGGAGGCCCAGCAAGCCGTCAGCGAGCAGGCGGTGGCTGAGGTAAGCAGGGATGAGAGATTATTTAGAGAGGTGGGTTTGGGGGTTTGGGGATTTGGTGGGTGTGAGGGGGAGGCGATGAGAGCGCTAATAGATCTCTGGGCAGCGCCTTCTTCTTCTTCCTCTTCTTCCTGGAGATGGGGCCCGGGGTAGGGGGCTGTTGCCCGATGGTGCCATCTGGTTGAGGCTGCGATGGGGCAATGGCTGCGGCGGTGAGTTGGTTGGTCGCGGCTGTGGTGCTAGGGCCTGCGGAGCACAAATAACTGGGCACGGGGTGAGGTGTTTAAGTGTCGGCCGGGGTTTTTGCCGATGCAGGAGCTGTTCCGACGACATCTAATGCGGCAGCGGCGGCGGCAGGTGAGCGCTCGGAGGTGGTGGTGGGGGCGATGCCTTGTAGGTGGGGATGCGGTCCTTGGTCGGCGCGGTCGAACATCTTCTTCGCTGTTGCGCCGATAAACTCTGCGAGGGACCGCACTTTTAGGTCCCGATGTAGCGTGGTGCCTAGAACATAGCGCCCTGCCCCGGTGATGATCCGGAGCGCTATGTTCTGTTGCGCTTGTAGTTTTTCCCTCTGGGCCGCTGAGCAGAGGGAGTACCACGCTGGTGCTGCGTAAGTGAGTCGGGACCTAATGTAGGTTTTGTAGATGCCCACTCTGGTTCTCAGGGGCAGGTTGGAGTCTAATATGGGGCGAAGCTTGGCTCGGGCGGCGCGGCTAGACTGGATGGCTGCCTGCGCGTTGGCCGCCATGCTCAGACGGCGGTCTATTAGGCAGCCCAGATATTTAATTTGGGTCTGCCATTCAATTGGCTGTCCCCTGAGGACCAGCTTCTTGGGCATCTTCCTGGCATCGCCCGTCAGGAGTGCTGTGGATTTGGCGACGTTTACCTGCATTCTCCAGTTATCTAGCCACTGGGGGACCAGGTCCAGCTGCTTCTGGAGACGCTTTGCTGCCGCTATGGCCCAGGGGGAGGATGTGTAGAAGGCGCTGTCATCGGCAAACAGCGCCAGTTCAACCCTGGGCTCCCACTCTTTAGTAGTAAGAGTGGGGATGTCGTCGGTGTAGATCCCGTAGAGGAGGGGCGAGAGGCAGCTTCCCTGGGGCACTCCCGCAGTGATGGTGTGCGGCTCGGATTCCTCCTGCTCGACCGCGACCGTGAACCTCCTTCCTTCTAAGAATGAAGCTATGAGAGCTGTGAGGGCAGGGGGGACATTTGTGTTTCGGGCCACCTTGTAGATGAGACCAGGGTGCCAAACCCGGTCGAATGCCTTCTCTATATCGAGGAAGGTGGCCGCAGTCGTAAGTCCTTTGTTGAGGCTCACGGTCATTTCGTGGAGCACTCTGGCCAGCTGGAGCGTGGTTGAATGCCCGCTGCGGAAGCCAAACTGATCGTCCCTTAAGGCGACTAAGGGACGGAGGCTATGCAGCAGCAGGCGCTCGAACAGCTTGGCGGTATGGTCGAGCAGGGTGATGGGGCGGTGGCTTGATGGCAGGCGGCGGTCCTTACCCGGTTTGGGGATGGTTATAACTTTCCCTCTCTTCCAGGCCGAGGGAAAGTAATTGGCTCTCAGCGCAGCATTAAATATTTGGGCCAGCGCTGCGAACCCTCTTCTGGGGAGCGCGGCCAAGGCTGTCGGTGGTAGTTTGTCGGGACCAGGTGCCTTCTTTCTGTTGAGTCGGAGGGCCGTCTTCCTCACGACTGCTGGTGAGATAAATAGTTCACCTGGGAGTGGCGGTGGGGTGGAGGCCAGTAGTTCCGCCACTTCGCTCTCCACTCTCTGGTGGTGCGAGCGTGCGCTGGGAGCCGCTGGGTGGGGCGAGAACTGTGTTTGTAGGTGCTCAGCTAGGATCTTCGCCCTGTCGGATGCCGCGTATCTTCGCCGGCCTTCTGCATCAAGGAGTGGGGTTCGTGCCACGGGGTTATTTGTGAGGCTTTTTGCTAACCTGTGCATGCTGGGTAGGTGGTCTGCTGCCTCGCTAATTGCTGCCTCCCATCTGTCACCACGCCAGGTTTTCACCGCTTGGGACAGCTTGGAGGAGGTCTTGTTGAGGTCGGTTTTCGCTCTGGGACACCTTGATGAGGCCCAGAGTCGGCGAAGGGCCCTTTTCTTTAGTAGGAGGGCCCTCAGGTGGCGTGGAAGCTCATCTCGGCGATGAGTAGACGGCGTGGTGACGGTGTGCGCTTCCATAGTCTCACGCATTTGGCGTGAGAGGCTTCCTATGGCAGCGTCAATCTCGTCAGTCGTCACGATGCTGGCTGGAAGGTGGAGAGCCGTCAGGTCCCTGCTGTACGCCTCCCAGTCGGTTTTAGTTTTTGATTTTAGTGGCAAGGTGGCACACAGGGAGGTGGCCACGGTGACGAGGAGGGGGAGATGGTTCGTGTCCCCATCGTACAGTACCTCTACCTGTATTGAGGTGGAGACGCCTTTGACAAGAGCTATGTCGATGACGTCCCCCTGCTGGCTCTCTGCCGACGGGATATGAGTTGGGGCGTCGGGACCAATTGCCTCTATGTCCAGATCGGTGATGGCTTCCAGAAGACGGCGCCCATCGGTGTTGGTGGTTCTGGATCCCCATATCGGATGTTTGGCGTTTAGGTCGCCAACGACCAGGGTTGGGCCCGAGGGCTCAAATAGCGTGGAGATGTCAGCTCTGTGGATGCCCGTACCTGGTGGGCGGTAAGCTGCGTAGATCCGGATTTCTTCCTGGGTGGAGGTGAGCAGTCTCACACCCGTGCTCCTCAGGCTGGTGAAGGCTGGCCAGGGGAGTTCTTCGTGGATTATGTCGGCGCGTACCAGGACCGCTGTGCCCCTGTACGGTCGGCCCTGTTCGGTTGACTCGTCGCGGCGGTATGTGAGGTAGTTGGGGATTTTGAGGGACATTTTGGGGGATAGGATAGTTTCGCCCAGGAGGATGACGTGAATGTCCTGGGTCTGGGCGAGGAGACGGAGTTGGGGAAGTTTCTTGGCTATGCCCCCCGGGTTCCAGTACATGATTCTTAGTACTGGTGGGGGGGGGCCATTAGCTGGGCGAGCCCGTGCAAGAGGGCTTGTATTGGGTCTGCGCCGGCCATGATCTGACGGAGTGTGTGATAAATCACGTCTATCGCCACTTGGTGCTGGAATGGGTGGGGTTGGGGGAGGTGTTGGTTGGGGCCGGGGAAGCGCTGGTGAGCTGAGGCCTCCATCTCTGGGTTGCGCTGGGGCTGGTGATGTTGTGGCCGAGGCCGAAGGAGACGGTGGCGAGTTTGGGCGTCTCTGATAGGTTGAGATGGAGGCTGACGAGGGACCTGGGGACGTGGGTGGCGCTGGGCTGCAGTCTTGCGCTTTGGTTTTGAGGCGCGCTGGGGGCCTGGGGCCTCTGAGTCAGTTTCGGCCGCTGTTGACGTGAAGCCAAACGTCACTTGGGCAGGACGGCTGGCTTGGGCGGGCTCAGTTCTGAGGGGGATGGCAGTGGTGGCTATGGGACCTGCGGGTGGGGCAGGCAGTCTTTGTGTGGGTGTAGACGCTGCCTCTGGTTCAGGTTGAGTATTTCTTCCTCGGCGGCGGCGACGACGGCGCCTGTCGGGAAGGGGAGCTCCCCTCTGGGTTGGCGGGTTGGCTCTTACCGGTTCTGAGGTTGTTGTTGGTTCGGTCGCCGGTGTCACTCGTTGCGAGAACGCGGAACGTTCGGCGGGGGTGCGAGGTGTGTTGTAGCTGGGAGCCCTGGGGTTACCTGCTGGTATGGGAGGTGGTGTCTTCAGTCCCATGCGGCGGGCTTCGCGCAGAAGAACTTTGCACCGCCTGTCGTTTGCGGTGTGGTCCTGTGCGCAGTTAGCGCAGGTGGGTGCGTCTAGTCTGTCACGCTGGCAGTCGGCGACTGCGTGCTCGCCCGCGCATCTCAGACACTTACGCGGCCGGTGGCAGTTGGTTGAGGAGTGCCCGAACGCCTGGCAGCGGTGGCATTGGGCAGGCCCCCTCCTTGAGCACCAGGCCTCTATGGTGATGCCCGGCATGCATAGGAGGGTGTCAGTCCCGTAGAGGCGGGACAGTTCTTCCTGCTCGAGGTGGTCCAGCTGTACATGGAACAGGCAGCCGGGCCTACCTCTGGTGGCATTGATGCCTCTCACTAGTTGAACATTGAAGCCCCTTTCTTCTAGGGCTTCTTGGATGGACTGCGGAGGGGTATCAGCTAGGAGGCCACGGATTGCGACCTTGGTGGGCAGGGTGTGTGGAGGCGAGAAGCTGTACCAGGTGATGGCACTGTCGGCTTTCTCAGCCTCCACAAGGTAGGCCTGCACGGCCCTCCATTCCTCCGGCGTCCGGGGGAGGAATCGAACGCCCTGGCCAAAAGGGCGGGCGTTGGGTGGGTGGCCTAGGGTGGCCTGCAGTCTCCTAAAGTGGAGGGTCCAGTTGGGGAGGGTCTCCACTACAATTGGAGGGTACCCCCTGGTGTTGGTAGGCTGGGGCGGCGGCGTCTGCGGCGTCACCGGGCGCTGCGGCGTGGTGCTGGCGGCGCGCGGGGACGGCGGGGCAGCAGCTGTCTGGGCGTACGAAGTGGACGTACTTGGCAAGGTCAAGTATGACGAAACGTCGGACGGGATTTGTGGGACTTGGGTATTGGTAGGTGAGGGAGATGGGGAGTGGGGAGGGGAGGGGAAGCGGAGTAGAGGTTGGTGGGTATACTCACCTTCTTTCTCGCTAGACTCGTCATCGGAGTCAATGTCGCTCGACGATGACGAGTTGGTAGGCTTGGGTGGCGTGGGTCCCTGGCGTGGGCGTTTGTCGTCGCCTCCAGTCGGGGACTCAGTTGGGCGCGGCCTGCGGCCTGCGGGTCGGGATGTGCTCGGCCCGGGTTGTGCGGTGGCCGATTGCTCAGCAATCGGGACAACTCGCACTCCGGGCGGCATCCCGCTGGCGGGTAAGGCTGGCGCCGGCTTGAAGGCGGCCGGCAGCGTAGGCCTTGGTTTGGCGGCATGGGCAGGAGCCGGCAGCTTAGTCGCTGCAGGTGGGGCCGTTCGGGCCGGGTTCCGGCGAGTACCGGAGCGGCCACGGTCCGGCGGCGCGGTCCGATGTGGGAGCGGGCGGTCGCTCATGGCGGGGGGGTGGAGTGGTGGGGGAAGTTGGAGGAACGGCTGGGAGCACTTTTCTGGGAGGTAAGGTGGGTTTGGGGAGTGGTGAGCACTGTGGGTTGTTGTTGCTACCTTTGCGACAGCAAAGCCAGAAACAACAACTATGCCGATAAATTGTTTACACACGAAAAGTACACGAAAACAACAAAAACACAAAAACAAAAATTAGCGTCAATATCGCGGGTGGGTTGAAAACAATTTTTCAGCGGTGGGGCACTTACGGCGCGCGGGTCGCGGGTGTCGCGTTGTCCGCGGGGCCGGAGGTGCGGGGCGGGTTCACGTCACACGAGCGGAGAGGGGACGGGACTCGACGCAGAGCGGAGTGCACACGACCAGACTCGACGAACGCACGACGGAACTTTTTTTTTTTTTTTTTGGCTCAGATCGGTCGGCGCAGGGGCTTTTATAGGCGGTAACAAACAACCATGAGTCATACTTGTTTGTCACCGCTCGAACGTTGGCTTTCCGTTTATTTTAATATTGTTACATACTTACTGTGATTATTTATAAATATATTATTACTTAATTTACTAATATTTTATATCTTATACATAGGCATAAACTATCATACGCAACAATTTCTTTTTACGTTTTAAGTTTTTTTGTTGCATCTTTTCTCTAGTTTACATTCCTCTATAATCTATCACAAGGTTCCTCTCTTATCGTATTTCCATTAATTCATATTAATCTTTCCACAATGGCTTTATGAAATTCTTTTTCAATTATTTCGTCTTTCTAAGTTAAGACAATTATATAAGACATCCCAAAGAGTTACCCTTAATAAACTCCCAACAATATAAATGCACTTATGAATTCATTAAAGCGCCGCGCGTGCGAACAGATAACTATTAAAAGGATGAGCGAAAGGTATTAGAATAAAAAAGTGATTATACAACGTAAATGTTAATATTTAACGCACGACCCTTCCTCTAAGGAGCATGCGCACTACGCATCCTGGATTCCCATTACTGAGGAAAATAGCAACGCGAATAGAAATTATATCACCGTCGACGTTCATTGATCGAATGACTGAGTATTTTACTCGGATTATGATAATTCATTCATAATTATATCGCTTGGAAATATTCAAAACTTTTTTAAGAATACTTAATGATTTTTCTTTAAAAATTGCATCGAGGTCGTTAATGAATAAATTAATTTAACAAGTTTTTGTTGAAAAATATTTTACTCTACTTCAAAAGAATTAAAACTTACTTTCATAACATTTTTATTTCAATTCATTTCATAAGGAAAAAATAACTTATAAACTTATTTTTAAGTACTTTTATTCTAAAGTCAGAAAAAAATTAATCACTATAAGAAATTGCGGGACACCTATGTATCCTACAATATCTTTGATTTGAGTACCCCAACACTCGCTTCGGGAATAAAATAATTATACAAAAATTAACCACCGAAATGTATGTACGCGCACGCGCACACATAAGAAACTTTAGATGATGAACGACTGCATCTAATTGAATAATTTTTTGTTTATTGTTGTTATCAGGACTAGTTTTGAATAGTAGTTAAAGGACAATAAGCAGAAAACTTGTAAATTTTACCATAGCTCGGTCAGTACTTTGACAGCTTAATTGATAGAAATGAATTTAAATAAGAAATCGGTCTGTCGGGTCAGCTAGTACTAGATAACAAGTTGAAAAAGGAAAACAGATGACCATAGAATTCAATTTCAATAATTATAATTTAGGTTTACAGATTAAATGCCAAATTATAAATCAGAAAAATTGCAAGTTGAATAATCAATAGATACTAAATAAAATACAAGTCATATAATATTTCGTTATGTAAAATAACATTATGAGAAACAATATTGTCTGTTGACCATTGTAGAATATAAAATACGGGCCAATAAAATTCTGGCATATGAATTTTATGGCATATATTCTTCTTGTGGGTTATTCTTGAGAGATAGACATATACCGTCGCGAACTTTTATGTAGACTTTTGTAAATTTAACAATACTGTAGTACATCATTTTGACCAATCTCGTAGGGTTTGGCCTGCGTTAGCAATATAAGCGCAAAACAGTGAGTTGATTTACGACATCACATTACAAATCTCAAAATTTTACAGTGTTCCACTTCTACATTGTGTATGTAATATACATATAAACTTTCCTCTTGAATACATCTATTAATTTAAGAAAGCCGCATCGAAATCTGTTGCGTAGTTTAAAAGATTTAAGCATACATACACACATACAGACTAGGGATGTTGCGGAAGTTCCGCATAGATTTGGACATCTGCATCCGCATCCGCATTAATCAGTGCGGATACGAATATCATGCAAGTAGCGACAAAAAGGAATTGGGCAGGGCCGGCGATTGGGGCGCGTGCCGGTCGCACGTGACAATGTCCAATGGGAGCAAAGAAATTGGTGACAAGATTCGACACGTTACAAAATTACAATAAAAATATTAATAATTATCACTGTCTTAATTCCTCATTGACAGACTTTATTTACATAATATCTTAAACATCCGCATCCGCGGATGTGAGCCTTCAAAACTCCGCATCCGCATTCGCATCCGCGGATGTGAAAAAATCAGCATCCGCAACATCCCTGATACAGACACCGGGAATCGACTTTCTTTTACACTATGTATGTGTTGTACCCATAGACCTTCCCAATAGATTGTTCTCTATTCGGAAGGTTAATGTTCAGCAGTCTTTATGAAGCCGATATGATGAAAATTCAAAAATCAAAAAATTTAGCGCGCTGCCCCTGGTTAACCCTGGTTAAAACCCTATAAACTAACGAATTAAGCAAAAAAATCATGAATATTACGAACATGGCGCGAAAATTCATAAGCAGACACCACAAGCCATCGATTAGAATACAAAACGGATTGCCGTCAAAGAAACGACTCCTTCATTTGTGTTATCGAAACCAAACGACATCATATTGAAAACAATCGAGTGGAAAGCACGACCGGGTTTACTAGGGATGCCTTGATAGATATATCGATTATTATTTTACTATACTCTAGTTTCTAAACTAGAATCTTAAGATTAATATTATATAAAATCAAAAAAAATTGTATAATAATAATGCGCTATCAACTCAGCCATTAAACGTCCCACTACTGAGCACATTATTTTGTAATATAATATTTAAAATAACTCATATCCGCATAAGCTTTTGAAATATTTGTAGGTACTGTTTTAATCTTTATCTGCTTATGACTAATTACGATTTAAATAAGCACTTACAGTACAACTAGCTATTTGATTTATTAAATATCCAATAAGGTATATGATAACTTTTTAACATCTTTATCTTAATTTTAATGTATGAAGTGTGTTCGAGAAAGGAGAAGCAATATTTTAGATTTAAAAGAATCATTGTCATCTTAGCTATTAGTAGTCCACTTCTGCACCTAAGCCCCCGTATTTATTGTCCACGACAATCGATCGTAAGCCATCTCTTATTTTACATTCAAAACCAGCAAAAACTAACTTGATAAATTGTACTTACTTTCTTTCTTTTTAACAATGGTTTCGTGCGTCTAGCACATTTAGCCAGTGTCAAGTGATATATTAATTATATATAATTTATAGTAAATGAGAATGAGTGGTGATAAAGATGATAAATCGAAGATGAAATACCCTCCCCTAAGCCCCTTGAGTCCTCAGTAAAGATGTGGAACTATACCGATATCTCACGTCGACTCCTTAAGAGAAAATTTGAAAAGTGATGTTGCACTGTTTTGTTTGATTTACCAACACTCATATATGTTCACAAACACTTAACGGTTAATAATCCACCATTATTACACATTAATGTTAGAAATATCACAAATTTTAGAAAATAAATCAAAACTGCAGACATGACGCTTCACTTTCCCGCCAAGAAGTCCACAGTCGATTCATTGTACTTACTTAATGAATTAAACTTTATTTTTTTATAGACAAGGAAGTGAATCTTTCGTATCGATAAAAATTACGCTACGCTCAACACTCGACTCATAACACAGTCGCACGATTTTCATGTCATTTGCCACGTGTGCTCGGCCCATACACGACTGCGGCTTACAGCCTGAATTTAAGATTAGTAAACAATAATAAACAATCGGCAATTCCTGACATCCACCCTTTACTTCTAATCGTTACATGCACGCACTCAAAACACGTGCCTAAAGTTTACCCTGAATATTAATAGACTCAAAATTTCTGTTACCGATTAAAACGTAGAGGTTTTTAACGGTATTTTATCAAATTATAGATGTGTCGATATTGTTTTACCGTTAGTTGTCGCACCCTTTAATTGATAATCTTACTGGGCCTTTAAGGAAGTGTGTCGAACTGTATTTTGTGTATTGTTTCAGATGCCGGCGGAAAGGAAAGGTGTGGGTCTTTTCTGACCGTTTGGACGATAAGTGACTGTTTAATGAATCATATTAATATAATAAGGAAGCTTCTTAACGGGAGATACTGCTGTGTTTATAGTATCTAAGTCTTTTGACGTCTTTCACTGGTGGGCACAGGCCTCTTCTCACACCAACCAAAGTCAGATGAAATCGACTGTTTTAGTAAAGCTTGTTGTGTAACTACAATTATTTTTCAATTTTCTCAATATTTGATAATTGTTTGAACAATGTACAAACATTTTTGAATATATTTTTAATTCATCTTTGGAACTTCCTTCCCTAGGTTGGCAGGAAGTTTACATACTACAAAAACACTTTGTTGAGGAGTCATCATCTAAGTGAGCGTTAGTTTATAAGTATGACATTCATAAGAGCTCTATTGAGCCAAACTTGAATAAATGAATTTAGATTTGATTTGAGTCTACATATCATAATTAATGTAATTTTTGTGTTTATACCTAATATACATGTAGTTTATAAATTTTACATAATATGTTATTCTATGTAACGACGTTTTGACGACCGATATGGCGTGGAGGTCAGTATACCTGCACTTCACTCGAGAGGTCGTGGGTTCGATTCCCACACAGGACAAATCTTTGTGTGCATGAACATGAATATTTGTTCTGGTCTGGGTGTTCTCCTATGTATCTTAAGTATGTATTTACAAAAAAAAAAAAAAGTATTTAAGTATGTTTATCCGTTATTTGGTATCCATAACACAAGTTCTTAATGATACTTATCTTGGAACTAAATAATTGGTGTGATTGTAAGAGAATATTTATATTTATTTATATTATTTATTTATGTAAGTTTATATGTTTTCTTGTTCGTACTGCCTCGTAATTTTCTGTTAACCCAAAGGTGAGAATGCTTAGTAGCATTAAGCTCGCATGGTATTTTTTTTAAAAAATAGTTATATATATATAATTACATAGTTTGTAATATAAATATCCACATTTGTCAGAAATGTCCACACGGGCAATAGCAATTGTTGTGAATATACTAGGACTTTAATGATTTTTGTCTCTTATACGAGTATAATCAAAACCATAAATGAATATTGCTGGGTATATTGTATAGTAGAGTAAAATTTAAAACAGAAATAACGTATGATTTATTTATAAAATCCATAAATGTATGTTATTTTTTATAATCATATAAACATTAAAATAAATTAAAACGCAAATTAGGTATACAGCACCATCTAGTAGTATTTGTGGGAAGCACGTAGGACTACACTTTAAAGCGGCTGGCTATGCTTGCTCGTTATACGCTTTGTTAATGGTTTCTTACTGTGCTCATAGATGGCAGTGCGTGTTTTAATTTTAGAAGTTCCCAATTTATATTTTCTCTACATTTCTTCCTGATTTACGATATAGAGATAAAATAATTACTATATTAAGTCATTCTTAAACTAGCCATCCATGAACTAATAAAACCTGCGCAAACATATACCTGTTTCCTAAACTCAATTACAGATTAATAACAAATAAAAACAGATACATGGATAAATTATTCTGTAGTCATTACAGATTGTAATATACTAATATTATTATTAGTATAGCCTTATGCCTATATCGGACTTTTAGTTTTAATTATTTTTTTAAAATTTATGATATATCGAACATTAACGTGTAAGAATTACATGTAAGATCTCAGTATAGTCCCACATCTTTACTGAGGACTCAATGGTTTTTAGGGAGAGCACATCACATTTATTATCTTTATCCCCACTCATTCTCATTTACTATAAATTACATGTTATTAATATAAAATATCTTTAACTTGACTCTGGCTAAAGGTGCTATGCGTACGAAGCCATTATTTAAAAGAAAGAAAAATGGCTATGTCACAGATAATATAATACTATTCTATTTCAAATCAAACTAAAACAACATTTAAATAATTTTATCTGTGTAGATTTTTTATTGGCAGTTAAGTTTATGCTTTAAATTTGTTACAGCTGATATAAACATATCCACATAACTTAGACTAAAATAAAATTGATATGAAAATATGGGTACACAGTTGAATAGAACCCAACATATTAGTACAATTAGTGACATTAAAACTTATTATAAAAATAAAGTGTATTTTAGCATGTGAGCGTCAAAGCTGTAAATTTAAAGTATTTTTAAACATTTTTTGTAATTTTAATAGAAATATTTGTGCTGTACGTTTTTACTATGAGCAATTAAAGAAACCTAAGACTTAGTGCTATTAGTAAAATTATCAGTGCTGTTGTTAAAAATATTACTGCTATTTTCTTGGGGTGAGGTCAGTCTGCCCACAGTAGTAAACTTGAGAGCCCAGGATCTGTCTAGGTGGTCGAACCGAAGGGACTCCGGATCATTTTCTTCATAGTAATTCTTTTTATCACATAGTGACATGTCCACCAGCTTATAAACTAAAATAAAAATTATAACAATAAAAAGTATTGGAGTTAATATCAAAACTTAAATAGTAATATTGGAGGTTAAGGTTAAATTTGTCAAATTAAATCTGTACACACAGATAATTAAAATTAGAAAAAGTCTGCCTAGGCTTAGGAAATGGATTTCTTAATTCCGTTAAAATTTTATTTAACACATTTTTTATGAATACATACAAATATAAATGCGTTATCACCTGTAATTAACGATATTACTTGTGACATTTCTTTTTGAAAGGTTAATATACATACAGGATCTGACGTCCATATTAGAAAAGTACACTTTTAGCCCAGAGATCTAAGATAAAACGGGTAAAATGGTGAGAGGTGATATTGATAATATATTTATATTATTATTAATATATAGTGATATTCGCCCACATTGACTCTAGACGAAATTTCATTCCTTTAGTCGCTTTAGTTATTCTCGGACAAGACTGGGTAGAAGAATTATTTAAAGGTGCAGCTACCATGCAGCACCTTTATATTATTATAATGATTTATAAAATTGGCGCTTTAAAGAATTGTAGCAGCAATAGCCCAGTAGGGAGACCAGTAAACTGCAATGCAGAAAATTCAAACACTGGTTCCAACTGGTTTTTTCAAGTTAGATACGTGCGTAATAATTATCCCTTTGCTCCGTGCCTCGGAAAGCGCATGTTAACATCTATCCATGACAATCGATTTTAGGAAGTGCCTTCTATCCTAAAAGCTGGTTTAACTATTCTTTCTGGGTTGCGGAGGTCTAACAGCTGTCGCTCTGTGTAATAACTGAAATTCAGCCAAATCTAGTGTGACCAGTAAGCAGACCCTAGGTCCTTGGGCGCGACACACTGCGCCTCTCTGAGGAGGTCCAAGTTCTGATCCGGGGGACGTTGGCCGCGGGCGGGGTGCCAGAAGCTACAAAACCAGGCACTGTCGCCCCTTTTTCAACAGCGGTGGGCGTCGTCGGAAGTTTTTTAGTGGGTAGGACTGCGCTGGAAGCGTCTGCCGCAGTGAGCCCTACAGTCCCCTCCCGGTCCCGCCATTGGCCGGGAGACAGTGCGTAAACAGATTTTTTTTTTACGACGATAAAAAAAAAAGACGTTAGGTCCTTAGCGATGATGACGAAATAAATTACATTCTTTCAGCTTGCAGTTCCGGTAGTACATCTGGCACTTGTTCTCGAACACCGTCAGCGCTGTGGAGGCCCGGTCGTAGCCACATACTTTAGACGGGGCAGGCGTGCAAGTACTGTGTTTGTGACAGTAGATGTTGGAAATTATATTTTTTTCCACCGGGTCTTCGTACTAGAAATCGAAAACAATTTCAACATGGCAATCGTTTTATCATTGTTATGTACGACGATGTACAGTTGTGTTATAGGTACTAAATAACGGATAAACATACTTATGAATACTTTTTTTTTGTAAATGTATACACGCCTGTTTTCCCGAAGGGGTAGGCAGATGCATATAATATACGCCCACACTTCGCCAATCACATAATAGGTGGCAAGCCCATTCCCGCTTGCCGGGATCTGTTAAGTTTGCCAGAGTTCTTTTCGTCTGTTGATCAGCAGGTGCACTACTTGCAGGCTGCCTTGGGATCCTTAGATGTAAGTAGGATCCCAATACACCTCATACAGGCTGTTCTTTTGAAATTAAAACTATCAGTTAAAAATGTATGCTACTGTAACTGTATGTATGTATTGTGTTTTACAATGTAAGGAATGAATGTGTCATAGCTGCAGTGCTCTCACAAACGGTATCTACGGAAGACCGGCGTCGAGGCGTTTTCGTGACACCTCGGCTTTATGCTGAGTGGATACCTTTTCTGTGACACTCTTTAAGTAGTTACTTCAATATAATGTATCTGTTTTCTTTTGACGTTGTCACAGAATAAATTCTTTTTGTTTCTTTCTTTCTAAAAACTTCTATGGAAATCATGAAATTGTTTGCATACAGTGATAAAAATTTTCTTTCGTTGAATAAAGTATAACTAAAATTTTTACTGACACTTGAAACTCGTTTTTGGAACATTCTGTATATTAGTGTGTGTAAGTATATGTTATAGGCATAGAGCTTTGAAGGTTTCCTCAAGAAACGTCCAATTAGGTCTCATCCCCTTCTTCCGGGATACAAAGGCGAACTTTCATCAATTTTAGGAGACTTGGGCCCCATTCTTCCTTTGTACTAAAACTTTATTAATCAATTCTACGTGCTTAGTCTTTCACAAATAGTTTCATTGCTTTTACTAACAATAAAAAGCATTTGTCGAATCTTGCCCTTGTATTTACGACTGTAATGGTGAGGCAGTCATAAATTTACATTAGCTTACAATAACATTTACTTTTGTGGCACAATAATAATAATAATAAGCCCGTAGGACGCTTGTGGCGAGCTGTTGGTGAGTGGCGACACGCAGTGCAGTTAATTAAAGTGTTCTTTACAATACTAAAGGAGTTAGATGTCGCACCATCCATCGTCGGATATTTAATGTATAATCATAGTTTACAGTAATCGATTCTTCAGTCAAACAGTTTTGTTGAACATTTCTTAAAACTTATATGTAATAAAATATACTTAGTAAAAAAATAAATATTGCTAATAATAATAGTTTCATGCGACCAAAATAAGACAATTGTCGTAATTTAATTTAGCGCTATTCTAGTCTATATCGGACTTCTGGGCGGGAAAGTGAAGCGTCATGTCTGCAGATTTGTTTTATTTTCTAAAATTTGTGATATGTCTAACATTAATGTTTAATAACGGTGGATTATTAACCGTTAAGTGTTTGTGAACGTACATGAGTGTTAGTAAATGAAATAAAACAGTGCAACATAACTTTTCAAATTCTCTCAAGAAGTCCATGTGAGATCTCAATATAGTCCCACATCTTTACTGAGGACTCAAGGGGCTTAAGGGGAGGGGATCTCATTAACCATTTATCATCTTTATCACCACTCATTCTCATTTACTATAATTTATATGATATTATTATATCTCTAACTTGACACTGGCTAAATGTGCAAACCGCACGAAGCCATTATTTAAAAGAAAAAGAATAGTCTATATGATTTGAAACGCACCATCTGTCTCATTTATGCAAGTGGTGCATTCCCGATCAACGGACGAGGCTCTGGTGAATAAAACAGTGCCCGGAAAGCGGCAATATGCTCGCCACCTATTACGTGGGACCAACTACATAATTGGCGAAGTGTGAGCGTATAGCCTCTGCCTACCCCTTCAGGGAGACAGGCGTGAGTGTATGTATGTAAGTTAAACATAAGTGCGGACGGTGAGGGTAGTTATGTGGCGTCCGGCTGTTGGAATTTATCAAGCCGCTCAGTAGAGTCTCTAACAGGCTTCTACTGTCACATTTGTGATAACCGTGAGTCGCTTGTCCTCAATAGGCTATTGTGAAGTCTGCTATACTTCTGGGATTGGAATTTATCAAGCCGCCCAATAGAGTCTCTGACATGTCTTCTACCATCACATTTGTGATAACCGGTAGTCACATATCCAGCTATCCTCACCAGACCTTTAGGAACTCTGCCATATTTCGGTGATCGCTTCCGACCAGAACGACTAGTTCCGACTTCCGCGGAGCTAAGACCGCTTTTGAAATAACAAAATTATGGAATTTGTTAGCTGTGCAGTTAGGCACCGCATGCCAAAAAATTATGGCAAATTCTGGCTTAGGTTTTACCTCAGCCCAATAACGTTTCTCTGCAGAACACGCCTGCCTCATTTCATAAACAAAGCTTAGGGGCTGAGGAGAGAACCAATTAATACAGCCAGGATTAATATGATCGATAGTTACGATACGATTGAGGTGAGAGATTGATACAGACATGATTAATTTGATCTAAATAGAATGAAGTTATGCAAAATAATTGAACCCAAATAAAGTAAGATTAACTCTTATAACAACAATGTCAATGTCATCTTCTTTTTTTTCAAATCAAATACATACATACATACATTCATTCACGCCTGTTTCTCCGAAGGGGTAGGCAGAGGCATATTATACGCCCACACTTCGCCAATTATGTAGTTGGTCCCACGTGGTGAACCTTTTGCCGCTTACCGGGCACTTTTTTGTTCGCCAGAGCTTTGTCCGTTGATCGGCAGGTGCACCACTTGCAGGTGAGGTTGGCTTGGGCTCCTTAGGTCTTGGTAGGATCCCTATACAAATCAAATGATTTCCAATAAAATTAAGGCGCTCATACCGTGGAACAAGCACGGTACAAAGCGCACCCACTCATGACGGCCAGCTAAAATGCCATACTATCATACTGATACGATAAATATTAATATACCTGTGAATTTATAAGAACCATAAGCATGCTCCTTGCATAATTATTTAATGCGGTTTGAGGTGACTAATAAAACGCATTTATCATGTTCCAGAACAATTACTAAACACTAATGTTAGTGAATGAAGACTTGAAGAGAAAAAGAACGACTGAAAAAGATGAATTAAGTGTGTAGAGGATTATAAAATTGGAGTTAAAAGAGTTCATGACGAGTGAGCGAGATGAATGAAAGGAGAAGACATTTTGTACTGACAGGTTAGGAACAGGGCGAGATAATAATGATAAAGGCGACCAGAAAACATAATTAAGAGTATACAAAGTATGTATATAAAGTAAATTAAAAATATATATAAGTTTGGTCCTGTTTGCATAATGTCATCCACCAATATAGTTCAACCTTTAACTTGTGATATAACAGCCATTTTAAACCACATTTTGAGAATTAAACTTTAGACATATATTACTTACATCGATAAAAAGACGTACAGGTGATATAACTGTCACAATTATTAATAATATAACATTTGGTATGTTTGCAACTTTTCTTACGTTATATTCAATGTTCATATTTACAAACATGCATAATAAAATGCCTCTGAAACTGCTACAAGAGTATGTTGATTGCTTTTACGCTTATTAAACTCAAATACAAATCTTATCCATAGTGTACCAACGTGTATAAGTATTAAAGCTACTCTGTTACATTCGAAGAGAGATTAACAGATCTGTTGTTTAGTGTTTTATTGAACACTTATGCATTATTAAACATAGAAAAATACAGAAATTGCAACAGACATGTACAACGGTCCTGCTTGTTTTTAAAAGGATTTTTTTCCAGGAGTTATTTACACATGTGGCGAGTGGTACCAGCCTAGAATAGTGCCACCCCCTCTCATCTCACGCGGAGTTGTGAGAGTCAACGAAGAGAAATCCTACCGGATGATGGGCAGCAGCATCATCCTGCGTACTGGCTTAAACTGCGATCACCAACCCACCACGCTGGGCAGGCGGTGATTATCGGCAAATATCTGCCGTTGTTGCCATTATAAATTTGCCGAATGTTCAGCAGTGGACTCATAAGGCTGATATGATGAATACATGTACCTAATCTTAGAGAGTAAAGCAAATTTAATAAAATGAAAACATTTCGTTGATGTTTACAACCGTTTATTTAGTCGCCTTTTCCTTACATGTTTTAATGTCATCCTGTGTTACTGTAAAATCTGAAACAGAAAATGTGTTATTTTTATTTATTTGGAACAACAAAAATATCCATAATATTTGCTAAGTTATAAATCTTAAGGTATACACTTACATGTTATGTAACCTACAACGTAATTCACAAATTAAATATTACACGAAGACAGTTGTTATAAGAGAATGGTTTTAATAATGTATTTCTTTATGTTTTAAATGGTCTTAAACAACATCTGCTCATTTCTCGAAGCCGGAGTCCATAGTCGGATAGTAGTAAATAATGTAATATTATTGGACTTATGCAACTTCTCAACAAACCATGGTGATATGGTTTCAAGTCATACTCCACCACGCGGACCTAGTTGCAGAGCGTGTTGGCACAAAAAGTACGTGTTGTTAGATTTTCTAAGGTTGCCTTATAAAGCCTAGCGTAGCGGAGCAAATGTCTCAGGGAGTTTTCAGAGGCACAGAACTGATCAATATCAAATGCAACACAAACGGTCAACAACAAGTGGCCGGCTTCCAGAAGGATCCATGGTTAGACAGCAGGGGCCCCCTTCCCCCACTGCCTAAGACCATCCTGGCGCTGCTGAACGGGCCCTCCTAGCCTGCCCGCTGCGCTCTCCACAGGTCCCTCTTAGTTTCCCCCCCGGAAAGGCACCCATAGTCGCCAACCTCTGGGTGTTATCTTTTCCCGGCCTCCGGGAGGTACTCAGGCCCCCCACCACGCCAAGGTGGAGACCTGCCGGGGGGGGTCTCGCCTAAGCCTTGCTCAACTTTACGGTTAAATAGACCGAATAGACAAAGTGTCACTACCCCAGATGTTGAACTAGGCCTCTCCAAAAAGGACTTGAAGGGTTTCTAAAGGGGCCGACCCTTTAAAACCCTTTAACGTGTTAAAGTAAGCGTCCATAGACTGCGATTACCACTTTCCAACAGATGTGCCGCATGCTCGAGGAATGAAAAAACCTATATACAATAGAAATACTCATACCAAACCCTTTCTTGCAGTTGTACTTATACACCTTGCAGTCACTACGGAACTGCAAAATTTTCTCCAGTCGCCGGTCCCTGGCACAGACAGGCTTGTTGTTCTCGCGGCAGCTTCTAGCACGCCAGCACCAGTACTCGTGGACAATGGGTGACCGCTCTACCATTTGATCTGATCGTATCATCTTCCGAAGAATCTGAAAGAATATAGCTGTAGTTGTATTTATTGATCAACTAATTGCCTGAGGTGTATAGGGATCCTACCAAGACCTAAAGAGCCCAAGCCAACCTCACCTGCAAGTGGTGCACCTGTCGATCAACGGACAAGGCACTGGCGAACATGAAAGTGTCCGGAATTCGGCAATAGGCTCGCCACCTATTACGTGGGACCAATAATATAAATGGCGAAGTGTGGGCGTAAATAACCTGTGTCTTGTATAAAATTTAAAAAATGTGGGCAATATTGATTACTTTCAATATCTGGTGATTTACTTATATTTATATTTTATTTGCCACAGAAACCCCGAGTGTCAACTTCCTATGAGTATAGTTCCTATAAAATAGTTGAAACAGTCATCCCAGTGCAGCCGCGGGCAGAAGCTAGTAATAAATATTAATACAACATTCAACCATTTTAATGAAAACAATCAATATTCCTACAGTTACTATTGGATACTTTTTTTTTTTTTTTTTTTTTTATTATCGTCTGTAAAAAAATGCTGCTTACGCACTGTCTCCCGGCCAAAAGGGGGAGACCGGGAGGGGGTGTGGGGCTCACTGCGGCCGACGCGACCACCGCAGTCCTACCCACTAAAAAACTTCAGACGACGCCCACCGCTGTTGAAAAGGGGCGAGGCACCAGTGCCCGGGTTTGTAGCTTCTGGTACCCCGCCCGCGGCCAACGTCCCCCGGATCAGAACCGGGGAGACCTCCTCAGGAAGGCGCAATTTGCAGCGCCCCCCCTACCTCTATGTGCGGCCATGGCGTAACTGGCCGACTTCGGGGGGGGTCTATGGCGAGACGGAAGGGGCCCCCTGCCCCCGCCGCCTAAGACCCCCCGGGCGCTGCCTGACGGGCCCTCCTGGCCCGCCCGCTGCGCCAACGGCGTAGCCGGAGAGAGAGCGGATCCCGCTCCCTCTCCCGCTCCGCGGCCTCCTTCTGCGACATCACCACTTCGCAGAAGGAGGCCATCGCCTCCCACGCCGTCTCGCTGTCGACCATCATTTGCATGATGGTCGGCAGCGAGAGAGCCACTCCACCCAGGGCCGCGGCTAACGTCGACCGCGGCCCCGCCCACGCAGGGCACGCCACCAAAGTGTGCTGCGCGGTGTCTTCCGCGCAGTCACAGTGGTGGCAACACCGGGTCGACTCCCCCCCGGCGACGTCACACAGATACTTCCCGAAGCACCCATGCCCGGAAAGTACCTGCGTGAGTCGGAAGGTCATCGACCCCCACCGACGGCCGACCCATCGCTCTAAGATGGGCCCGACCGCCTCGAGGATACGGCGCCTCGAACCTTCGGCACGAAATTCGGCGCTCCTGAAAAGCTGCCGCCGCCATGAGCCCAGAGCCTGCCTCTGAGCGTCTCTACGCCACCGCACCACAGTGTCCGGTGCGGGGCGGAGACCCTGGCTCCGGGATTGCGCGCCACGCCAGTAGACCGCCGAGAGAACCTCGGCGTCGAGGTCCCATGGCAGGGACCCGGCGAGCGCGCATGCCACCTCATGCGAGATGGTGCGATACCCCCTAACGACACGGGTCGCCATGACCCTCTGCGACTGCTGCAGGATCTGTCGATGGCGACCCGATATGGAGCTCGCCCAAATTGGGGCTCCATACAGGGCTATGGACCGCACCACTCCCATGTAAAGGCGGCGGCAACTGCCGCCACTCCCTCCGAGATTGGGGAGCAGGCGAGATAGAGCTCCCGCCGTGCTCACCAACCTCGGGCCCAGGTGCCGAAGGTGCGCTTCGAAGTCCCATCTGCTGTCGAGAAGGACGCCGAGATACTTCAGCGTGTTCCCGACAGGGATGGGAGTTCCCCCCACCACGATACTAGGGCCTGGAGGCGGCCGCCTCCGGGGACCATGGAAAATAATGGCCCCGGATTTATGCAGTGCCACCTCGAGCCCCAGCCGCCGTATCCTCTCGACCACCGCCGCGACGCCGACAGTGGCCAACACTCTCGCATCCCGGGGGTCAGAACTCTGGGATGTTACGAGGGTGTCGTCGGCGTAACAGATCACGTCCACGCCGTGCAAGTTCACACAGCGCAGAACGTAATCATATCCGATGTTCCACAAGAGTGGTCCCAAGACAGACCCCTGTGGAACACCGCACACCATACGCCGACGACAGCCTCCTCCGCCCATCGTTGGGAAGACTACCGCCCTCTCCGACAGGTAGCTCCCCAACAACCGCCGCAGATATGGAGGCACCCCGTGGAATCGGAGCGCCTCCATAATCGTTGACCAGGGCAGGGTGTTGAAGGCGTTCGCGATATCGAGCGATACCGCAATCAACACCCCACCCCGGGAAACCGCCCTCTCAGACAGGTCCCGCAAGCGGCCGATCGCGTCAATCGTCGATCGGCCGCGGCGGAACCCGAACTGGAGGTCGGACAGATCTGGTCCGACCTCCTCCAGGTGCTCGACGAGGCGGTTGGCGATGACACGCTCCAGGAGCTTGCCCGCCTCGTCGAGCAGCACGATGGGCCGATAACCAGAAGGGTCATCGGCCGGACGTCCCTCTTTGGGAAGGAGTACCAAGCGGCCCTCCTTCCAGCGCCGCGGAAAAACCCCATCCCGCAGACACCTAGCAAAGAGGGACGTCCTCACTAGCACTACCTCCTCCTCGGTGAGCTCGGGCACATCCTCAGTGCCCGAGTCACGGGTGACATCTGGCGCCGCCATAGTGGGAGGCACGAAGTCGGTTCCCCTGTCTGGGAACAGTGCCTCAACCACCCTACCGAGTACCGCCGGTTCGAGACTGCTGGAGACGGGATGGGTCCACGCTCGGAGCTTTTGCCGTACTATTTTGTACGGCCTGCCCCATGGATCCGCCTCAACGGCTTCCAGCAGCTCGTCCCACGCTGCGGCTTTGGACCGGCTAATGGCCCCGCGAAGGGCTCTCACCGCCTCTCTATAGGCGGCGTAGAGCCGATCCAATTCGGCGTCGTCGCGGATTCTCCTTCCGCGACACCTCTGGTAGCGGCGCCGCTCCACCGCACAGGTTCGGCGGAGCTGGGCGATCTCCGGCGACCACCAGTAGACCTGGGATCTGCGCGGGGGGGCGCGAACACGGGGCATGGCCACGTCACAGACACGTGCCATGGCCTCGCACACCCTCGCAGCCTCCCCCTCCACGTCCACCAGCGGTGGCTCCCGTGGCCACGCCTCGACTAGGGCTGCCTCCCGCAGCAAAGACCTGTCGAGGCGCTTGATCGCCCATCGTGGGCCGTCCAATCGCGGCTCTCCAACACCTCCGCTGGACGCTGGCACCGATGTGGAGACACTGAATCTGATATAGCGATGATCAGACAATGTCTCCACATCCTCCAGCACCCTCCAATCGTGGACACGATGCGCGAGAGAGGGCGCCGCAAACGAGATGTCGATAACAGACCCCCCGTTGCGGCGCACGCACGTGTCCACCGAACCGCGATTGAGGATGGACAGCCCACACTCTGTCACCCATTCCTCCAAGGCCGTCCCCCTCCCGTCAGTCGTCCGGGAGCCCCACGCCGTGGATTTGGCGTTGGGATCCCCTATCAAAATGACGGGGAGGGAAGAGCCTTGGGTTACTGCGCCCAACCTGACCAAAAACCGCTCGAACTCGAAGAGGGGGCGATTGGGGGAGAAATAGACAACCACCACCCCGCCGACCCGAGCGGCTACGAAACCTCCCCCTCTCCCGACGAGGACGAGAGGGGGAGTGCCCGCCGCCATACGCTGAATGATGGCCACTGAGCCGTCCGCGTCGCAGACCCAGTCGGAACGGACCGGGACGCGGTAGGGCTCAGCGGCCACTGCCAGACCGACCTGCCACTCCGCCATGGCCTGAAGAAGAAGATCCTGGGCCGCGGCGGAGTGGTTAAGGTTCGCCTGTAGAAAGTTGAGCTGGAGAGCCATAAATTAATGGGTCTCCATATCAACCTCCTCCGGCCGATCCGTGGCGGCGGTAGGGCCCGATGGCAGCACGCCTTTGCCGGGGCCCTTCTTTTTGGCCTTGGGGGACCGGGCGCAAGCCTTACCCCTAGGGCGATGGTCGGCCACCCTCCCAGCCTCCTCACAGAGGGGACAGTGGGGCGGGGCAGAGCAGTCTCGGGCTCGGTGCCCTGGTCGAGCGCAGCGGAAGCAGTTATCGCTGCGGTCAACCGAAGACTTGCACTGGGCCCCAAGATGGCCCAGCGCGAAACACCTAAAGCAGCGGCTGGGACGAGATTCCAAAAGAGTCGTCCCAGCCGACACCCAGCCAACGAGCAATCGCCCGCTGGCCACCCGTTTCGCCACCGCCACGGGGCAGGAGACCACAATGGCCCCCAGCCCCGCAGAGGTAGCCCTTCCGATAGCCCCCGGCCTCACGAGGTCGGGAGCGCAGCCGCCGACTGCCGCCACCGCCGCCACAACCTCCTCCCTGGATACAGAGTCGTCCAGACCCGCGATGCGGACGTCTGCCCGCATCACCGGCCTGGAGACCCTGACGTCCTCCGGCAAATATATCGCCCGGAGACGCTCCGCCAGCCGATCGGCCTTCTCCTCCCGGGCCTCTCCCGCGATCTCGAGAACCCGGGCCCCCGTCGCCGCCTTGCGGAACCGCACTGAGGCAATGCCGAGGTCGCCAAGCTTAATTTTGCTCTTGGCCTCGGCTATCACCGCCTCATCCGCACCTATGAGGTGCTCGCTCCACTGCGCCCGGCAGCAGCGTCATTACGACCGCTGCAGAGGAGGGCGGGCGCAGCGCCTTTTTTTGGCCGGGGCTGTTGCCGATCGGCTCGACTGTGGTGCCGGCCTGGCAGGAGCAGCGCTCCGCGTCGTCTTCGTCTGCGCCACCGCTCTCCCTTTAGGGCGGCGCGAGACAACGGTGGTCCAGGTCTCCCGTTCCTGGCCACCCGACTGGGACGGGGTGGCAACGGAATCCGCTGGACGGACCTCCGATGGAGAAGAAGGAACAGCCGGTGCGGACGCCGAAAAAGGCATCGACTGCTTCTTCCCCTTTCCCTTTCCCTTCCCCTTCCCCTTCTTGGGAGGGGGAGGAGGGGGCCGCGCTGTGGCCACAGCAGGGGCCGAAGATGGGCCCGGCTGCGGCGAGAGAACTGCTCGGCCAGCCCGAAGCGGGGGACGCACGGACTTCTCGGGAAGCAGGCGGCCACCCACCTCCAGCCCGTCAATGCGTGCGTCCAGACGTGCCCGCAGCTCCTGCAGATCCCGCCCGAACCGCTCCTCTACCTGTACTAGGTTAACAGGCCTCCGCATCTCCTCGCGGAGGGAGGAGACCTCTCTCATGAGTTGGGCCTGTTGCGAAAGTAGGCGGGCGTTCTCCAGCCTCGAAGTTTTTTCTGCGGCTTCATTGGCACGCCTGAGGCGCTCCACCTCCTGTCGCAGCATCTCCTCCTCCGCCGTCGGGGGGCGAGACACCATGGCCCTGAGGCACTCCTTCCCTACCTCGGCAGCGTAGCTGAAGCCGCCGTGGAAGGTCCCCTTCAACGAAGAGGACCTTTTCGTCATCTCGTCGATGGCAGTCAGGCATTT